>CM012450.1:23526951-24852785 GCA_003999625.1 Oryzias javanicus
AAAGAGTTAACAGGAAACCACGAGAACGCGAAGCCATACAAATGTTGGAAATGTTAGCTTAAACGAGTGTTATATTGGCGCTTGCTTTGTTGTCGTCACTTTCTGCCAATCAACTGGTGGCTACAGCTGATCCGCCCCAGCCATTCCGTTCTATTTTTCAACCGACCTACCACCAATGGCGGCCCCCAAGAAGTTCGGGTTGGTACTGTTTAATGAGTCCATTTTACAACAGAAACACGCAAAAAAAAAAAACAGACTGGACCATATCGTACCGCTCACTGAAAACAAGGCTAGAGTGGCTTCAGGCCAATGTCTGGAAGGACAGGAGAACTCTTCATGTGCCTTAATACCTTATATGGTCGTTTTTACAATATATGCATCATGAGGCCAGTGTCACCTTTCCCCTGTTCCTGCTGACAAAAAAAATATAGCTTTGTTTCTCAGTGGAAAAATACCGATTTGTTCTTGAAGCTAACTGATTTCAGCTGGCCTGCAGTTCATTAGGATTCAATAAGTAGGTTAACGTAGGAAAAATGTATTCATCAATGTGTTAATATTTTCCTGAAAAGCCTTTATTCAGTATAATAAACCCTCTGCACCTGCTAGCTGTTTTTGTTCTACGCTTATGCTAGCTTGGGCTTGTGAGATGCTATAAGCTAGCGGGAGAGAGTGTAAAGAAATGGCTGATGGGAAATTAGTGAAGCTTCCTTCTGTGCCACAACCCAGAGGTGAATTTCTAATGAGCTACAGCTGTGCTGCATAAAAAATGTCCTAAGAAACAAGTCAAGCTTTATAATTATGGCTAAAAACAGCATAAACTTAAATAAAAGACCACCGGGAATGATTTAAGAATGGAAAAAAATATAGTTGAAGTATCTGGTTTTTAGTTAAACATTGTCTGCTCTGCTTTATCACCTTTTGGTTTCTCCATTGCTTTCGTTTATTTATAAAATTTTTAAGTTTTTGCCACCAACTCCCAGCACAAATTACCTACTTCAAATTAACCATGCGGGTTACACATGCCTATTTTGTGGTTTAATTTTTCCAAAGACAAAATGTAGTTATGTGGAGATAGAAAAAAACTATCAGTTAAATGGTGTATTCAAATTTGCTTCATAAAACCTATGAACATTTATCTTTTTTTTTTTTTTTTTTCCTTAGATTTATAGTCTCAAGCACAGACATTCTGGAAAAAAACCCCTTTGTTAACCAGTTTCCTTTCTGTCAAAATTAGAGTTAAATGTGCACAAAATATACATTTGTTGCATTTAATTAAAGTTGGCTCCTAATCTAGTTATACAGAAGTTATGAAACTGATAAATTAAGATTATCTGTCCATAAATTAGTAATTTTATAAAACCTTCTTATGCAAAGTAATGATGTAGACTAAATAATTTATTATTTATGTTGAATCATTTTTCATCACATTTGAAAGAAGAGAAAAAAAAAACAAATTACAGATGTTAGCAAATCAAATATAACATTGTATCATCAAATCATTAGAAAGGGGATCATTTTTGACACATTTAAGCTACCATTTAAGGATATATTGGGGGATGGGGATTGCCCTGACTGTCACAGTAGGGAGGCTGTATGGATGTACGCACAAAAAAGAAATCCTACAGAACAGAGACTTTTCAAGGGCAGGCGCTGTACTTAGGTCTGCAGCACAGAATCCACACACCCACAGAACTAAGCTCTGCAATCATTTAAATTTAATGTGGGCATGACCCATATGAAGCTGGCTTTGCATGAGGCTTTGTTTCTTTTTGGGCACAGAAAAGCAGTTAAGGAGATGTGCTGGCAGATTTATTGGCACGACATCGCTTGGTTAGGACTTTTCAGCCAAACGCCTGGGAAGCACAGGACGGCACTTAACTCAAAATACAACTTGTCACGTTTGGCAAAGGTTTCTTTAGCCAAAAATAGAGCCCTGACGATTAAACATGAATGAGTCTGTGATTGTTCGATGAGTTTTTTTGTATGTGCAACACTACGGGTCCTTCCCCAGAGTGGTTCTGTTCGAGGCGATGCTGGTTACCATGGCAGCAACACCCTGAATCTCTCCCTCATCCTCCCCTTCATTCCCCAGTCTTTTGCTATTTCTGTTTCTATCTCTTCTCTTTCCATGCTCACATATTCCTCTTTATTATTTTTCTGACCATCTCTGCAGCCGTCGTCACGCAGCACAGTGTGCATGTAAGCGAGCCACCGGCCACCATGTGGATGGTACAGTTGGTCATGGTCCAGGCTCACTCATTCTTGCCAAAGATAAAGCATGTGGAAAGTATCGTGGTGTTGCACATATCACTCATGTGCTGTCTCCCCAATCCTGCAAGATGGGTTTCAAATCTCCAGTTCGCATGTGTTCTGTTGGAAAGTAGATCAATTTCACTGCCTCCCATTGTAAGGTGCACATTTCAGAAGCTTCACTTTTATCCATCTTTGTTTTCTTTTGTGTAAGCCATATGCACGAGGTTTTCCTAGAACAAAGCCTGCAGTGCTCGCATGCTTAAGCTGCACTTTGGCTGCAGGGAGGGACGTTGTTCACACATCGCCCCTGTTGTTTGTGGATCCTCTCGTTGGCGTCTGGATTGTTCATCAGAATAAATAGAGAGTGAGAGAAGGAACGGGAAAGATAAAGTGTAATGACGAGGAGCAAATTTCCATTCCTCATGGAAATCAGCAGAGATTGAGCATCTTGGGGAAACGTGTTTGAGTGTGGAGTCAGTGTGGGTGTGAATATATGTGCGCTTGGATGCCTATTCAATTATGAGTACATCACTAAATTTAATTCAGTTTTTTATGTGCGTGTGTGCACGTGCTCCTAAATCTGAGAGCAATCGCCACAGGGTAATCAATACTGACTGCAAATGATGGCTATTACAGGACCTGGCCTGTGGTGGGACTATGCGGCACGCTGGCCCAGACAGAGCCACCGATTCTGGATTCAGTCTCTCTTTGTTCACTCCCCTTCTTGTTTTGATTGATAACTGAAGTGGTTAGTGGTGTGTGCTGCTCATTAAAGCCTGCATTTAACCAAATCAAATCAGCTACCATAACATGCCATCAGGATTAGAAATACAAATACGGTCTATTTTGACCAAACCGTTGCAAATTGGTCCAATTCAGAATCTGTGAGATCCAACCATGTGGCTGCTCACTTTGGAGAAGATTTTGATCAGCCATGAGATGAAAATTAAAACTAGCATGTTCACCATTTGTTGTAGATTCAGTTTGTATGTCCAGAACTTTAGATAATGATGCAACCTTTCCCCAGAATTATAAATATTATGGAGAGAACATAGACTCGTCCAATTCGTGTGTACGTAATTCTTGATTTGTAACTCATACAAGACATTTTGTGCATAACTTTGTGTAATTACAATTTTGTATTCACATGTACAAAAATCATAAAATAAAAAAATACAGTTGACAACTTAAAATTGCAAACTAACTTCACACACTTTAAAAAGAAGCACAAATCACTTGTTACACACAACCACATTTAAGTACGAATTTGACGTGAGACTCTTTTTACGTCTCCAGGTTTTGTGTGTAAGTGATGCGTTTAAATGCTACTAGAATGCTGGGTCATCAGAGTTTTCTTATCAGCCACTTTGCACTTAGATTGTGAATAATATCTGCTGAAAACGTGACAGTTTCCCACTTTCTTAAACAAATATGATTAAAAAAATGCTTTATATGAGTTTTAAAGTCCCCCTCCAATGAAAATCATGTTTTTTGAGTTTGTATGTGTGGCATTTTTCTTATGAAAGACAACAAATGTAATAAGAAATCATTTTGTATTTGCATTTCCCAGTATTTTCTCCTCCTAAATCGCTGTAAATCAAACTGTCACAGAAAGGCTTTGTTTGAATTAATGAGTCTTTTATACGTCACGACAGCTCTGCTACACATGCGCTAAACCTCACATCTGTCCGGCTTGTACAGGGGTCAGCAACATATAACAGTAAAAGAGCCATTTGGGCACAATTTCTACTGATCAAAACCTAGAAGGAGCTACAAAGACTTACTTAAGCCTTTAAGAAATTGATATTTGCATTCATAACCTTCTTTTTTTAATAGCAAATATAAAGTGTGTCTATTTTTTGGCACAAACAAAAGCAAAAATATAAAAAGATCCTAGCATCTCTCAAAATGCATTTTTTTTTATAACAATGTTGTGTAGCACAAGATATATGCTTTTAGCTCACACATACATTTTTTGCGTATAAAATCTGTGCATTCTGGTGGCAGCTTTGAGCATGTGTAATTACTTTCAAGCTGTTGTAATCATAAGTTGTGTGTGTGTAAACTGTTTTTTTTTAATTTTGTAATTTTCTTTATGGGAATACACAATCGCAAATACACGCACAATGTTACAAATCAAGAATTATACTGACAAAAATCCAAAGTCACATACAAACATGTAGACACAAGTTACGAATCAAGAATTCCACGCTCACAAATTGGATGATACTATATTCTACATGCATTTTTAATGGTAAATATATGCATGTAAACCCCTTTGAAGCTGGTAAAAAGGGAACACAACAGAATATCTTTTAATACATACATGTTTCTGATAAATAATGTGCTCCACCTACAGGATGGGAATAAAGCCTGTTTGCCACTGTGTTTCATCACCTCTTCTGTAATACAAACTGGAGCATTTTGGGACCGAAACTTCAAAAGTGAAACACCTTCACAGCACAGGAGTTGTAAATAAACATCAAACAAGACAGAAAGACTTGTGTACTTGAAAAAATATTAAGGTAACATCTGATTTCATCATTCTTGTGTAGTTTTTTTAATTGATTTATCTGTTTTTTCATTAATACTTCTAATGCAAAACTTTATAGAACTCCAAAAGGACAACTTAGTGGTGATAAATGTATGATTCACTCTCTGCAAAACGTTTTAAATTAACAAAAAAAAAAAAAATATATATATATCCCTGGCATATTTTTACAATCATGGCACCTCCAAAATAAATTTATTACATGTGGAGAGTCGCTGCTCTCGGTGAAAATACTGTTATTAAGCTGCAGAGCAGCCTTTTGGTGCTTTAATTATTTCCTTAATTCCTCCAAGACTCTTTTCTCCCACACTGAAGAACCGATTTTTGGCAACTGGTCCTCCTCTGCCGGCCAAGCAACAACAAATGGCAGCTTTTTCTGAAACGTCTCAATACATGTGTGAGCGTGGCTGGAAATCTTTTGCTCTCGAGCAAGGCAGGATTGCCTGCAGAACTATAAATTCTTCTGATTTTAATTCAGATATGGATGAAAATGTAAATAAATAACAATAAATCCATTGATGACACACATGCTGTCTGTTGTATAATTCTGTTTTATTCATAAATCAAAAGGAGTTTTTGCCAGTGGACAAAATCACTTAACTCAAATAAAACCCACACATCCAGAGAGGGAACAAAGCATTCTGCCAAACACATTCCCTGATTTGGCATTCGTGGTGTGAGGGTAATGAGTGGAGACCAACATGGTGTCGGCCTTCCTGCGTCCTTGTTATGTTCTGCTTCCCTGAATTTTGGATTTGTTTTCTCCTTCATTCCAAGACCTCCAAGCATCCAACAGACCCCCGCTGTGCTCACTTATGGGTCTCCCTCTTCTGCTACACAGCATCCATCTGACATCTCTTTAAAGTGTACTTATCCCAACAATCTACTGCAGTGACAGCAGTGATGGGACGCACACGCTGTGTGTTTGCATTTGCCGTCAAGAGTTTAACCTTTAAAGTCCTGGTGGCACATCTGCGTTTTGAGTTGCAGTGGAGGCCTCGGGACTTGAACGGAGTGACTAACGATCTGATTGGGACATGAAGCAGAGTCACATCAGTTAGTTACCTGCAGATAATTCATCCACTTTCGGCCTCTGCAATCAATAGCTGAGTTTCAACGCTATGCTTCTACTTTTTAACCCTTTAACGCCCGAGGCATCGCCGGTGACGCTAAAACATAAAAATTTTAACGTACTCTAACTTTTCAACCGTTTGAAGACATTTTGAAGGAGAAAAGCAGCTCGACGAGCAAATCAATTAAATGTTCAATTCTTCATGTGTGACCACATAAATGTGACACTCACTAAAAAAAAACAAAAACAAAAATATATATAAATAAACAGATGTACATGCTCTGTCAGTTGCATTTTTGTGTATTTTTTATCCTTTAATATATAAATATCTGGGATAGCCTGCAAATAGTGTCTTGTTTTGAACACAGTTTCCAAGTTAGGACGGTAAAAGGCGGAGCCTCAGAAATCGAGTCGTTTTACTTCTGGGTCGCAAAAAGTACTCATATTTCATTGAAAATTCGTTCTTTTGTAAATATATTATAAATATTGTATCATATTTACGGGTACTATGAGGGAGTATTAGGGCCACTTTATAAAGAAATGTTTTTTTTCAAATTACGACTTTAAATCTTGTAAATTTACGAGAAAAAAGTCGTAACTGCTAAATTATGAGAATAAAGTCGTATGTTTATGACTTTAAAAGTCAAAGGTTAAATTTACAACTTTTAAAGTCGTAAATTTACGAGAAAAAAATGTGTAAATCTACGAGATTAAAAGTCGTAATTTAATGAGAAAAGAACCAAAGTTGTCTGTTTATCAGAGCCGTGCTTGAAGATGAAAGACGTGGAGTATTTTGTGTAGATTATGTCCAGATCGGTGTTAAAAACAAAGAAATTCTGAACCTTTTGGCGATTCAAAATCAAATTATTTCCGGGTTCAGTGTCGGTAGTGCGGAGTTTCATATGTAAAATAAAGAGCTCAGAGATACATGTTCATCAGGACCGTCACTTTATTTCATTTCCCAGAATCGCCACCTTACGTCATGTCTCTGTCATGCTCAGAAACCAAAAGAGAACGTAAACAGAGCTCCGGACGCCTCCTTCTCCAAATGAAACGTCCCGTCTCAACGCAAAACAACATTGAGAAATGACAATAGTTTGTTACGTTACTACAAGAACATTGAAACTTCCGTAAACTAGTCCTCTTCAGACGGAAGCATCACAGAGTTGGAGGAGATCTGGTCTGTCGTAGAGGAAGAAATGACGTGAAGTGGACAGCTGGAGGATATGGACCGCTTCATAAACGGGATCTGCAGAGATCCTGCAAGCCACCATCAACGAATAAAACATTAACAAACTGTAAATCAAATAAAGGAACTTACAAACATTTGAAATATTTTAAAAATTCAGTTTACTTGAATGAAATCCAAGACGCTTTTCACAGTTTGGTCGGTCTGCTTCAGCTCACGGCATAAATTCTGTGGACTGTTGGCTCCCCTAGACTTTAATACATTTACCAGAAAAAAAGTCGTAAATCTACGAGATTAAAACTCATAAATGTACGAGATTTAAAGTCGTATATCTACAAGAAAAAAACTCGTAATATTACGTCTTTTTTTTTTTTTTTGGTGGCACTAATACTCCGTCGTACGGATATAGTTTAGTCTGAAGACTTAATGATAGCATGATATAGACCATTTAAGCTGTGAAACTAAAAACTGCAGAAGTAGAATGAAAAAAAATAATTCTCATGAGATCTTGTTGTTGTTTTGTTGCGGTGTAGAGCTGCTGAAAGAGTCTTCATGTGGTGTACCAAAAACGCCGGACAATTTACAAAGCAATTGATCTTGTTTTTATTCAATATTTTATTTTTAAAATTGTATTATTGAATTGTAATTTTTCGGATTGAATTCTAAATTGCAAAATGCATTTTTATATTACAAGCCTGAATAGTCACTTGCAACATGCACTTTCTAATTGCATGATGAATTTGCAAATTGAATTGTGAATTGAGAGATGCATAATACTTTGGCTAAAAACCCTTCCATGTTGCAGTGCCAGCCAGCGATCAGGGGTTTAGTGAAACACAAAAGCAATTCAAATTTGTTTGTCTGCATTTGAAATCGATGCCAATATTGCCAAACAAAATATTCCAATTTTTCACAGAACCAATTTTTTCCTCAATATTTCATTGCAACTGCAATGAACTCACATACAGTATTTTCGTAAAGTGCTGAAAGGTTGATTCACCACGTAGCAGTCGCATGATTTTAAAACTTTCTTTAATAAATAAAAACAAGAGAATGAAGAAGGTAAACTCCATAGACTGACATTTAATTCAGTAAACAGGGACAGTATAATAACATATTGTTTACAGTGGGTTTCAGCTGCAACAGTCGTACATACAATCACAGTTTTCCCCCTCGCCGCCTGTTATACCATGCAATTAAAATAAAAGAAAATCACTGTCATGACGTCCACTAATAACAGGCAATTTGGAGCCAATGTCACATTGCCTACATACTAAAGCTGAAGTGGAAGGGTCTTTGTCGCTAATAGTAGGTCAATATAATCACTATGGAGTGACTGGACTTTAAGGTTTTGATGTTAAGCCAGTAAGTTTGTGTGTGATTGCTGCAGGAAACTACTGCTGTTCAGCTAATGGAATAACTGACTTCCTGCAATGCAACCAGACTGAGTTGCCTGTGTGCTTTCTGGCTTTTAATTGGACAAACTTTTTTCATAGGTTTCTTTAACAATCATTGAGTTTTCTCTATATAAGGCACACCTTTGGTTTTAAACTGTTGCACATTAAAAAAAACAAAATCTTGATTATTTACTGTGTTTTGTGTGCAGTAAACTAAACTCGTTACTGGAGCTTGTGACAGGCATGAGATGACTGTGGCTCCAATAAATCCTCCATCTTGTGACATCAAACCTTTAGGGGTTGAAAGAGTTCTTCTTAAGATGTTATAGTTGAGGAAAAGGATTGAAAGACCACAACACTGTTGTCTGAATGCAGCAGACTCTGCTCTGAGTATTTGTCAGTGTCTCATTTGCCAGAAATTCTATATAAAAAACGTCTTAGCGGTAATTGAGATGATTTTAGGAAATGGTGTCAGACAGTCTGACATTTAGCTGAACAAGTTTATCTTAGAGGAGGATTTAAGAGGACCAGGACGATATCAAAGCCTGCTGGGATGCCATTGGTTTGGGGTTGGAGAAGTAAGGAGGTTGGCTATGGAGGGATTTCTATGCCACCATATTACAAGCAGAGTCACAGTTTTGAGGTCAAAATGTCTAGAATTGCAAATTTTTTTTTCAAAATGTAAATAATTTCAAATGAAAATATTTAATATTTGCGATCAACTTTTATTTTCAGAATTTGCAATTTTTTTTGTTTTGCTTTCAAGAAATATGTTTTCAATTGCAGCACAAATGCAGCGTCATTGGCAGACTCAGATTTAGCCGCAAGGTAGGGAAGTGCATACAATTCGATGAATAAATCTTAATTATTTTTTCCCAAAATGGTAAAGAAAAATATCAGGAAACTTGTAATGTATTGATAATATTTATTTGTAAGTGGCCACTGTGTTTCATGGTTGCTAGAACTAGATTAATTGATCAAACTTTCTCTGGTTTGATTAACTTAAATTTGATATAACGAAACAGGTTCTGCCATTATGTCCAATATTTAAATCCTAAACTCCACATTTAATCATTTTTATTCTCAAATGTAAAGAGATTATGGTCACAAAATAACTTGTAACTAGTTTCTGGTGTTTTGCAGTCATTTCATGATGGTCAGAACTCAGCTGTGGTAATGTGAAAGTTTGGCTACATGCTAGAGAATTTAATTTTTTTTTCTGTTTGTCAATTTCTCCAATTGTTTATTTTTAATTTTCACTTATTTTAGTTAACACTTTCAAGGCAAAAAAAAAATCTATATCTTTGATATATTTGCGACAAAACTAATGTTCTTGCAAATTATAAGTATTTTGTAGAATTAATGAAGGTGTGGAAATAGCATCAGACTAAATAAAAATAATTGTAAGAGAAACAATTATGAAAAAAAACATGAAAAAATTAAAAGTGTAATTGTGCTTGGCTGCTTTAACTTGAAATGGTACCAATATAAAGATCAAAATAGGAAAAGTTAATCAATTAATCAATTTCCTTGTAGTGGGATCAATTAAAGCTTCATTCAGAAGAATTAGTTTTTAGGAGCTGTGCAGAAACCTGGTCAGTCATAGGTGGTTCAGGTCTGAAATAGTCTCTTATTTCTTTTTTTTTGTTTATTTGGAAAGAACAGATTGATTTTGCCTCTTAGTTACATTTCTTTGGTGTTTTCCAAACTTTTTTGAGCCACTTTTCTTTTAATTCTAACCATTTTTCATGTTTTTGTCCTCTAAAATGCAATATGAAAAAAGGACCTGAATTAATTATCAGAATTTATTCCGATTCACATAAATCTGAACATTTTAGGCCAAATTTGTATATATTTTATACATATTTTTGTAAACATTGTATGATGTTGCTGAAAAACGAGGAATCACTTTAAGTGCCTGATTGAAAATGTACATTCTGCTCTTCCAAACCATTGAATTTGGCTTGCCATTTAATTGAACTCTTCTTCTTTCTAATTACTGACACAATGACCTTGTGCTGACCTCTCTCCAGTGTTCATCAGTTCAGATCAATGAGGCTTGAGTGACATATTTGGCCCCATAAGACCATCAAGGATAGCTCTTCTGGAGGTGAACCAACCTTTTAACTTGTCGAATCTCTGAATGTTGTGACTTTCCTCTCGGTAGAGACGTTATATTTTCATTGTTAGATTGCTGCGTCATTTCCCTGCATTAGAAAACCCTGCAGACTGTAAAACCACCGCCTCTGCAGAGAGGACGTAAAGCAAAGGACGAAATATTGATGACAGTTATCTATAAAAGAAGCGACCCGGCTTTTAAAGTCAGGATAACTTGTCTTAATGATTAATGAGCGATGTTCCCTCACTCACACACACTCATGCGCCAAAGGTATTAGAGTAACAAGGTTAAAGCGCACACACCTTTTTCCCAGTCCACCCTGACTCACAATCGCTTTTTTTTCTCCTCTCACTTTGATTCATAAAACTGTCTGATTTAGCTTTTACACTGAGGCAGATTATTGCTTTCCAACTAATACTAGAGACGTTTCACACTCAAGCATGAGAAGAGATTTAAGGACAGAAAATCCAATCTGCGGTAGAGTGCGATGATGAAATATCAGTGTAATATCTAGTGAGAACCTCAATAGAAAGTCAGGCCGAGATATGATGGAGCGTTTATAATCTGATTTTTGCTTCTCTCCTTTCTTATTGTATGCTTTCCTTTTCCTTTTCCCTGCTTGATTAATAACCGTGCACGCATTTCAGCTGCACGGGATTTTGCAGGAGGTCATGCTTCTTTCATCTGCAAATCTCCCTCCGCACCCTCTGTGTTGCTATTTATGGCACGCATGCAAATAACGGCCGAAAATGAAGCGGGGATTGGGAAAGCCGTGCAGGGAGGAAAGGGCGGAGGGAGGGAGGGAGGGAGGGGGCGGAATCAGATGTGGCTCGCCTTTGAAGAGAAGCTGTAATCTGGCTGCAGAAAGCCGTGGATGCTGGAGGATGGTCAGGATGACTTGGCATTAGGCGGATCTAATATGAGCTAATGGCTGGACTGGCTTTGATGAGTGGCTAGAAGTGCAGGAACCAGGCTGGGAGAGATCAAACTGAAGCTGGTCTCGAACAGCTAAACAGGGTCAGACAACATTCCTCTGCACCACCAGTAGCACTGTCTACTCCCTAGCATGCCACATTACCTTCACAGCTCCAACCAGCCATGCATGTGCCTTCACCAACCCTGGAATGGGAACAGCCCTATCAGCACTTTGTCTCCTCTCCGTTGTGGTGTTTGTGTGTGTGTGTGTGTGTTTTTGGGGTTGATTGTGAGTCGCCTTGTTAACAAAACACCATGCATAGCCCTCTCTCAGCTCCTCTGCTGCCCTGCTGGTGAGTGTGTTTGTGTCCAGCCAGCAGTCCTGTGAGTGAAAAGCTTTATCAGCTGAATTACTGGAAGTTAGCTGTCTCAATCAATTAGATCTTGCTGGTCGGGACGCATGGGCAGAGCTGCGTTTCCCTTTCATGTCCTTCTCTATCCTGCCATCTTGTCGTCCTTCATTTAGTCTCCTCTTCCCTTTCACCTCCCCTCTGGTTAAAGCCACTAATCCACATACATATGCAGCAAATTACATTATCCGTATAACACAAGTGTCAGCTTTTGCACCGCAGTCCGGGAATGAGACAGCAGTCCAACTTTACTTTAACTCCTCAAAGGAATCGGAGCTTTGAAAGGGAAAATGGAGGCCAAAAGGATTAGAGGAAGAGGAGTTAGGGCAAGGATACTCTAAGGTCCTGAGATAACTTCGTTTTTTTTTTTCTCCTCAAAGTGCTCAGAGGATCCTCACAAGGATGGTGTTATTCATAACATCATGAATACACGCACACACTGCCCTATTGAGAGGCTCACAACGGTGACCTGTGCTTTCAATAAATGAAATGCAGCTTAGAGTGGCTGGAAAGTATTTTAGATTCTGAATGTTAATGTATTTTGGATTAAACTGCAGAAAAATAACATTTTAGTGGATATTTCATAGAGCAACAAACGTTCTTAGATCTGCTTACATTATCCATAAATGCTTTTTTCATTTGTTGTTAAGGGTCAGACAGGTGTATTTATCAAGACCCACTCTGTTTTTAACATGTTCTTGTGGACATTTTCTAATGATAACCGACATGTATAAAGGAAACAAAGCTAAAAATTGTGTCTCTGAGTATTTCTTCATTCAAATCACTGTGAATCAGGAGCAAACAATAAATGGCATTTCAAAAGTAGAAAACGGGCAGCCACAAGCTCCCGGCTCCACTATATTCTGATGCATTCACCTTTGTTAACCTATGGTGTGGTGCACACCAGAGTACCGTGGCTTGTGCAGTGCAGCGGATCATTTCGGGGTTTGGTCTATTTTGTGCGCAAATCCGACCCTTAAATAAAATATTTCGGACACCTTTAGCACTGGAAATGTCCCTACAGGGGGTTGGGGAGAAGGGAAAAATTCAGATTGAGACTTAAATCCTTTGTTTTTTTTCATGTCCAAGCTGGCATCTGACTCAAAATTGTTTTCACGGGACAACTCCACAATTTTTTTGTAATTTTTGTTGCTTGTTAGGTTGGCATTGTGAGGGACTGTAAGCTAGTGGGAGAGAGTATAAACAAAGGAATAATAGGAAATGAAGGCAGGCTCACTCTGCCAACAACTCAGAGGCGAATTTCTAATGAACTCCTGCTGCACTGCAGAAACTATGTCCTAGAAAACGACATGTTTTCAAATTTGGGTTAAAAATGTCACAATTTTTTTTCGTAGTTTAGCCAGGGTTGCGACTTATACTCAGGACTTATTTTTGGGTTTTTTTAGCCATAAAGAGGTTCATATATTTGTTTATTTTCCAAGTAAACACCGATTGTCTTTTAGGGGTTTTATCTGCTAACAACCACTAGAGGGCGCTGCATCCAAAGTATTTGCTACTGACAGCGGTAGAAGAAGTGTCGTCCAAAACAAACATGGAAGAGAATCTGATTGTTTTCCTCTTAAACTTTGATATTTTTCTTATCTAGAAAAGATTAGTATTCTTGTTTTTCTTTCTTTATTTTTTTTTAACTATGGTGGGCTTGGCAGATTTGTTCTGAAACATCAGACTTTTCTCCTAAAAGTGCGGCTTATACTCCAGAGCGACTTCTTTATAGTTTTCTTCTTCTTGATTTTACATTTTTTACTCATGCGACTTATACTCCAGAAATTACGGCACAAATAAAATTTAGCTGGGAACACTTTTAAAATAGATCAAAAAATGATCGGAGTGGGACTTCAAGTAAAAACAGGAATTCATCCCGTTTTGTACATGGAGTACTAGCTCCACTTCAAACTCTTATAATGAGATATTTCAGTATCTTTATTTTTCCTCCACAACTGACTCAATACCTCTGATTCTATCAGTCTCAAAGGGTTGATTGAGATCTCAGGCCTGATGCTACACAGTAGAGGTTTATTAGCAGGATGCTGCAATGTCCTTGGATCAACATTTTTATCCCAGCTGTGTTATTTCTAATCACACCTAGCCAGCATAATAGTACAACAGTTGGCTTGTTTAGGAGGGCAGTAATTAGCTTGTCAGACAGTGTCTGCGGCTCATCATGTGGTCTGTTCTCAAGATGCTACTAGGTTTATTATCAGCTGTCACTGCTGAGTTAAATCTGAGGTTGAGATAAGAGGAAACGCTTGTTGTGGACGAAGATTTGATACAATATTCTTAGCTAACGTCCGAAGAAACTCATAAAGAGGAAATTTTGATTTACGTTTTACGATTTAGAGGTTTCGGATTTGTACAGTTCCACATGAGACATCCATGCGCCTGTGTTTGTGTCAGGATTTATTTCCGTCCCTCATGTTTGCAGTGATGCATACGTGCCCCAGAGACAAAGAGAGATACAGAAGCACACATGGAGGAGGTCACATGGGCTCATCATGTGCTGCTGCTGCTGCTGCTGGAGGCCTGGGTCAAACAGCAGCCCGCACTCTGTCTGCGCGAGTGTTTTTCTGTACAGAAAGTACAGCTTGATGTTGGGACTTTTTGGGTTTGACTCTCACTAAGATCAACACTGGGAAATTTATTGTTTAGTTCTTTGCCTTTAATCCTGGAGTTTGTGTTTTCTTTTACTGTTCCTTCATATTTTTGATGCATTTTGTACATTTCCTTTCAGAGTTGGGATTGAATGATACTTCACGCTGAGCGTATCGTGCTTCTCGGTAAACTTCAGCTCCATCCTGACAAGATAAAGAGCATTTTGAAGAACAAATAAAGGAATATTAATTTACATCAGTGTTAACAATCAAGTTCAAGCAGAAGTGCATACCGACTCAACTGAAGTTCAAAATCAATGTCATGCTGGGATCAGAATATATGGTGACCTACAAATGGCATTTCAGAAACCACTTGCTTAATCATCATCGCTGCTCAGTCGCTATTTGAAATTATTAACCACTAATCGTTTAAGGGAACAGCTATAAAGAGTTTTGTTTTTTTGAAAATGAGATTTTGATGGTTTCCTTTAACCCCTCAATGTATTTCGATGCAAATATGCATCAAATAAACTACTTCTGCTCCAAAATTATCTTGATTTAGCATTTACATGACAGCTAAAACATTAGGAATTTTAACCTTTTTTCATAGCTGGAAATCATTTCAGGTATCAATAGTTAAAATGATAAGTTAGAAATATACTTATGATGAAGAAATAGTATTTAAAAATCGGATCATTTTCTGATCAAATATTTGGTCAGCTTTAAAAATGCGTGATAAAAAAAAATCTTTAAAGGGTAACCAAACCAGGAAGTTGGAGGCTGACTCCACCCACTGACAAAATTTGAAAATCCAATCAGAGGGGTGAGGCTTGGGAGCTGGACTGTTATCAATACTGGAGCTGCAGATCATGACGTCAGACTTCTGAAACTTAAATGGTTTGACCATCGAAAAATTAAACTGTAATACTTCATTTCAACCTGTAGGGGGCAGCACACAGACGGTTTTTGACACATTTTAAAGAATTGAACAGTTTTATTTCAATTTGTCAAAAATTTGGCAATGACCAACAGACAACACTTTTAAAGCCCCATTTATAGAGATCAACAGCCTAAAAAATTTAATTTAGGGTTTGGTTACCCATGTTATTTCTTTTTATTTAAATAAAAAAACGTTCTTAGTAGTGTTTTAATTATGATTATGAAGTTTTTAACCAAAATCCCACAACCTAAATGTCTTAAAAAAAACTATTTTTCATGTTGATCTGAAGTCTGAAAAATATCCCCTGGGTGGGCGTGGTTTTGGAGCTTAGCAAACCTGCTCCTTCACGAGCTTACACACTCAAAGACAGGCCCCTCCCCCTCTGACGATGGTAGCTCTGTGTCTCGCTAGCATAAATCATTGCCGCTGCTACAGTAGTTTCGTTTTGTGCTGGGTTTCAGCTCGGATGAGGAAGTGAGGAGCTTCGTGGACATATAATCCGATGATGCTGTCAAATGAGCTGCTGTTCGCATTTCCATGGTCACATCAAGAAGCTCCGTAGAGTCTGGGGGAGTTTTTCTAGCGCTCTCGTGACGTAAGCAAAGTTCACTGATTTCTGCGACAGTTTTATCGACAGCAATTTGAAAGGATAATTACTGGGAAATGCAAAAGCAAAATGATCTCTTATTACATTTGCTCTCTTTGATAGAAAAATACCACATATACATGTTAAAAACTCAAAAAACTTGATTTTTATTGGAGGGGAACTTCAAATAAAATCAAAGTATTAAAAATGAGAAAAACAATCTTTAGCCACATTTTCTTAAAGTACGACGGAGTATTAGGGTCACCTAAAAAAAAAAAAAAAGGAATATTACGACTTTTAATCTCGTAGATATACGACTTTAAATCTCGTAAATTTACGAGTTTAGTAATATTACAAGTTTTTTCTCGTAGATATACGACTTTAAATCTCGTAAATGTATGAGTTTTAATCTCGTAGATTTACGACTTTTTTCTCATAACTTTATTAAAATCGAGGGGAGTCTACATTCCAGCGAATTTATGCCGTGAACTGAAGCAGACCAACCAAACTGTGAAAAGCGTCTGGGATTTCATCAGGTAAACTGAATGTTTAAAATATTCAAAATATTTGGAAGTTCCTTTATTTGATTTACAGTTTAATAATGTTTTATTCGTTGATGCTGCTTGCAGGATCTCTGCAGATCCCGTTTATGAAGCGGTCCATATCCTCCAGCTGTCCACTTCAGTCATTTCTTCCTCTGACAGACCAGATCTCCTCCAACTCTGTGATGCTTCCGTCTGAAGAGGACGAGTTCTTGGAATTTTCAATGTTCTTGTGCTAACGTTGTCATTTCCCAATGTTGTTTTGTGTCGAGACGGGACGTTTCATTTGGAGAAGGAGGCGTCCGGAGCTCTGTTTACATTCTCTTTTGGTTTCTGAGCATGACAGAGACATGACGTAAGGTAATGAAAGGAAATGAAAGATGTAATAAAGTGACGGTCCTGATGAACGTGTATCTCTGAGCTCTTTATTTTACATAAGAAACTCCGCACTGTTGTGTATTGAAGTTAGCTGTTTACGAACTGCATTACCCAGAAGGCCAAGCGACTGGTCACATGTTCGGTGCACGGCATGCACAGTGCAGCAGTAAGAAGAGACTGTTAATAAAAAGTCTGTTTAACACAATAATAGCGCCTCTTTTGCTTACTTGAAGATACGCAAGACAACACACGCACTACCGAACCCGGAAATAATTTGATTTTGAATTGCCAAAAGGTTCAGAATTTCTTTGTTTTTAACACCGATCTGGACATAATCTACACCAGATTCTCCACGTCTTTCATCTTCAAGCACGGCTCTGATAAACAGACAACTTTGGTTCTTTTCTCATTAAATTACGACTTTTAATCTCGAAGATTTACGACTTTAAATCCCGTAGATTTACACGTTTTTCTCATAAATTTACGACTTTAAAAGTTGTACATTTAACCTATGAGTTTTAAAGTCATAAATATACGACTTTATTCTCATAATTTAGCGGTTACGACTTTTATCTCGTAAATGTACGAGATTTAAAGTCGTATATCTACGAGATTAAAAGTCATAAATTTAGCCTATGACTTTTAAAGTCATAAATATACGACTTTATTCTCATAATTTAGCAGTTACGACTTTTTTCTCGTAAATTTACGAGATTTAAAGTCGTATATCTACGAGATTAAAAGTCGTAATATTACTTTTTTTTTTTTTTCGGTGACCCTAATACTCCGTCGTATTAAAGATATATCAAAGCAACAATTTTTTTTTTTGGTAAACTACTTTATTTGTCTTTATTTAAACCAAGAAAACCATGTGAAGTTACATTATCTGCTATGTTGAAGCCATGTTAAAACTGGACAGAGTAACTCCTCCCCCTCTATGTTCCACACAGGAAGTACCTGCTGGTTCCAAGAAGTCAAAATGCCAAAGCCTTCTATTGAGAAATAGTCACTCATTACTCAGCCATTGTTTTAATAACCATTCTTGCTCTAGTAATTTTTTTATTTTTATAATCCTTTTTTTTAATATTTTATTTTTAATCCAAGTTAATCGGATGTCTCAGTAAAAAGTGGTTTCATGTCGACATTCAAAATGTTTGATTGACAGACTCTCTTGAGCCCACTCTCAAGTGGTGGTGGTGGGGGGTGTACTTCCAACAAGCTCACTCCTGATTAATAAATATGATCACCATTGAAAATCCAGAACAACTGATCAGTCACTGTTTAATGGCAATTTCTGGTTCCAACATGGCGACGTTCATATTACAACTTTCCTTTTTTTGGAGCTGGAAGTAAACCATTTTCTATGGATGATGTCTTGGTCCAGTTCTCATACACAGTCAGTGGTTGAAGCTGATACCACAACAAACTTACAAAGCAGAACTGACATCTAAATTGTCGTCTTTTAGGTTTTTCATCTGAACACCTGTTAAACCACACTAGTTTAACAAGCTTCCATGTTTACGTTCTAGATGACTGACTGCACTTTCCTGACTTTGTGTGTGTTCGAGCCTTTTCTTGGAGCACTGACCTTCTCTGTGTTGTTTTAATGAAGCACAAATAACAGCTGGAGATCGCAAAATGCGGCAGATTCTGGTCAGACACACGCTGATGGTCAGACCACCGCTGCAATCACAGATCTCATCAAACACACTAAAGGTGATGGGGTTCAGCACAGAGAAAGACTGGTCAAAGTCATGTTTGTGTGTTGTTAGATTGAGCTGTGGAGTGGTCTTATGTGGGGATCAAGAAAAGGAACTTTCATTTAGAGGTTCAGTGCTGTCTTTTTGTCTCAAGCAAGTTTTGCAAAACGGTAACTTGAAACTGACTCATTAAAAAAGCACGAGTGTGTGTATATTTGTCCGCTTGGGTGTGACTGACCAACAGACGAACAACCTTTCCATCATCGACTCCTTTGAATCTGACGAGACGTTCTGTGATAAAGACGGAACTAAAGTGGTCAGTTTATGGTGCTGGTCAGCGTCACCAACAGCAGCAGCGCGACACTGAGGTAGATAAACGATGTTAAAGTCCTGGTGTTAGACCTAAAACCTTATGTTGAGACACACAGGTGAAAGAAGACGCTGTGTGCCAAACAGATGACCATCTGGGGGGTGTTGGATCAGATGACAAGAGAGGGCGCAAGCGTTAATGCACGGTAAAAACAGCAATCGTAGGAATTAGTTAAAAATGTCCAAAATTTGAAATATTTTCTTCAAATGAGTACAAAAGAGATCTGCCAATGGAGTAAGAAAAATAGTCTTACCAAGGAGACATTTTATGAAAGTGCCACTCCAACTATATTTTTTCTGTTGTAAAATCCATCTTAGTTCTCTTTTCATTATGGCCAGTTTTCAGTTTTTGGCTAAAATCAAATAGAATGTTTCTGCGGCACAGCTGGAGCTCATTAGAAATTTGCCTTTCGATTGAGGGCAGAACAGTTAGCAAAGCAAATTTCCCAAAATTCCTTTGTTTAAAATTTCTCCAGCTAACAACAATCACCTCACAAGCCCAAGCTAACATTAGCGTAGCAAAAAAAAAAAACAGTGAGCAGTATCAGAGCTTTCCAGCCACACAGATGGAAGGTCAGATGAGAAAATGAATACATTAATGGATCTATTTGTCTGCAAATGGAGGACTTAGAAGTGAAGTAGAGAAAGGGAGACTTAGGCTTACCCATAGCATTAGCTGCGTCATAAACCTGAGCTTTTACAAACATCCGGTTTTCATCAGCTCCTGATTCAACACTGTTTGAATGAAGAAATACTCAGAAACTTAGTTTTAATCTTAAATTAATTGATACTTGTACTCCATTTATAGGAGAAAAAATAAAACTGCATCAACATGTTAGAAATATTTAAAAAAAAACACACAATTTCCCCCTCCTTTGAAAATATTGTGTTCTTGGTTTTAAACAGATTTTTTTTTTTACAGTTTTTGTCTTTGATTTTGTCTAAAAAGTGCATGTTCATAATTAAAAGACCACTGAAAATGCTTTTAAGATAGACCCATAGATGATTGGAGTGTGACTTTAAACTGCAATCACTTTGCTATTAGAAAACTCTCTTGATAGGATTTGTTTTCTGTAAGATAGAAAATAAGAGATATTTTCCTGAAACAATATATCTTTTTATGTTTTATTTTCTAAAGATTCAGATTAAAACACAGATCTTGCATTTTAAACCTCTGGTCACAAAGTAATTCCATATTTCCTTCAGTCTAAATTTGTCATGTGTCAGACTTCCATAGATAATGCAAACTTAAGGTGTTGGTTGGTAATTTACAAACCAACAACACCTCCAGTCAGTAATAGATGTGAAGACAATCTCCTATCCAGGAACACTTGCTGATTGCTGGTGGCAGAGTCCTTCAGAATGGGATTGATTTGTTTCAAGAATCTACCTTCAGAACAAGGACTAGGCTCACAGATGCCGACAGTCAAAGAGGAGTTTTATGTAGTTGTTGCAGAAGCGAAACCTTGACGACTTTGTCAAGGCTGTGGAACAGAACTTTAATTTTTGTTCTTAGGAGTTTGTTTTTTTACATCTTAGAAGGTCACGCAACATAAATTAGGGATGGCAAATGCTACTGTTCTAAAATAGGGGTTATATAAAGAATACAATATTTTTTTCAAAATTCCCTAAGCAGAAGTATCAGTTCAAAGTCTATTTAATCTTTTTTTTTTTTTGTAAGCACAAGTTTCACTATGAGTTCTCTAAAATACTGAATGTTGTTTGGCTGTTATGGTAGTCCACAATAGCACCTAAGTTAGAAAGATTTCTCTGGAATGATTATCCTGGACGTTGGGAGTGTTGGACAAAAGAAAAATGACTAATCAAAGTGAAGCTCAGATTCACCTAGTCTGGTTCTGTTCTGGTTTATGAACCAGCTCTACCATCACAAGCATGTAAAGGACTAAAGGGATTGTCAGTAAAATGTTCATATTTTCCACCACTGAGAGAAGAAACCGCTGTGTTTATTGTTCTGCTGGACGTGTGAGATGATAAAGCCTTTTGTTTGTGTCTTAATATAAATAGAATGCTTATTGGTGAATAAACTAAAGTTTAAACAAATTGTAGAAATATCAAAGCTTTTCCATGATAACAAATCCAGCTGGAGCAAAAACTTTAAACTCTATTATATATATATATATAAACCTGTATTTCTGAGTATCTCTCCATTCAAATTGCATTGGATCAGAAAACTGGATACTAGAAAATGCTCTAACTAATGAAGCAGCTATTGAGATGGGTATGTCTCCGCTCCCCGTGTACCCCCTGACCCACTTTAGGTGTGTAAGACACGATGAGTGTTCAATGTTTGCGCTGTGGCAAATTACGGTTCTAAATCAAAACCGTCCAACTGAATTGATCCAGTATTTTTCTGCTGCTAATATTAGCTTGAGGCTATAAAGCTACTGCTCTCAGCGACAGTGAGGGGCGGGGTTACTCTCTGTCAACAGTCCCGTCCACAAACCAGAATTATATTTCTTATGAGCTACTGCTGCTGTGCATAAAATATGTCTTAAAAAACGTCAAAGGCTTTTTGATTTTAGCTAAAAACATCATAATTATAATTAAAAGATCACTGGGAACAATTTTACAAAAGGAAAAAATATAGTTGGAATTGGACTTTATAGACAAAATATTTGGGTAAAACATGATGTGTCAACTTTTTTTTATTTTATATTTGCAGATGATGTTGTTCTGTCAACCATAATAAGTATAAATCTTCATTGAGAGATATTTTAGAATTTAAAGTGTGAATTTTGATTTATGGAAATGCTTTGAACATGCAGTAAATGTACTTTTTACTCTCAGCTAACAGAGAAGATTACAATATGCCTTAAAAGTAGAGACTAGTGGAACATAATGTACAGTTTGTAAAAGAAATGCAATCTTAATATACTGTTATTTGTATTTCTAACCTTCTCAAGCTGATTTTAAGCCAGAAATCAGCATTACTTCTTATAGAAGACGCCAGGTCTGTTAACATTAATAAACGCAGAAATAAAACATCCACTGATTAAACAAACACCCATGTCTTCAGTACAAAATTAAGTATGGATCACCTGCCGCTAGTTTAACTTGAGCTGAAGTGCCTTTCAGCAACGCGTAAGATTTAGATCATTACCACTGCGGGTAAGAAAATAACTCGAACACCAGAGCGCGTCAGATGCATGGACCACCATCTCTTCTGTCCTCCTTTCTGATGCTTTGTAGGCTGAGATTAAATTCACCTCCCCACACATCCTGCTCCTGCATCCGCGCCGAACACCTCCTCCAAACGCAGGGAGATTAAACTAAATCAATGCTTTCATCCATCTCCCATTAGGACCACAAACAAGTCGATCTCTAAATTGCTAAAGCAATGGGGTGATTTTAGTCAGATAACAAATGAGGGTGTTGCCTATTCTTTTTAGTTATGTCAACTGAAAAAAAGGAGGAAAAAGTAATAGAAAATGAAAGTGAATCAATGCTTTGTGAAAGTTGATGAATAATGTTTTTTTTTTTTTTTTAAGTTTTTGGTTGTGCTTCTTTCCCAAGATCATAATAATGTATAAGCATGATGTTTTTATTAAAAATTATTGCTTTTTACAGATTTGCTGACACGTTTACAATTCCCTGACCACATAAAGAAAATATATAGATTTGATTCAACTGTATTTTAAAAACTGTGATGGGGAAGTAACAATTAAAAACACGAATGGATATAAAAGTTCTCATCAAAAAAGGAGAATTTCTTAAATGAACTAAAAAAAAAAAAATGATTGATTCAGTTGATGGGATTAAATGTCCAAACCCGGCCTTCGTCATCAATGCAGATCTGGATACACAGCAGTTTGCAGACGTTGCTATGACAACAGTAACCAGAGATACGCCGGTGTTCTGTCAGACTGTGAGGTCATTTGATGCTCTGGAGAACCAGATCACTCATTTCGTAAAGCCCTCTGAGGCACAGGAAACTTTTGAGGGATTTTTTTTTACCAAACTGAAAGATGGAGAGCAACAAGTTGAAATAAATGACTGAATAAAAAGTCGTGAAATAAACGAATTTAATGGTAATTCTAATGAGAATGATGTATTCAATTGTAAAAAGATGTATCAATTCTTCCCTGAAGCATAACGGAGACACATGCCATGTATTCAGTTACACTTCCTGCATGCATATGTTGAAGATGTTTCTCCCTGGAGGCGGGACTGCCGGTGAGAACGGGGTTAACCAAATGACTGAGCCGCTGCGAAGTGAGATTAGGGAACTGAAGCATAATGCCAGCAGGGAATGTGTTATTTCAGCATAAAGGGAAATGAAAGGTATCATTATAGCATCTTATTAGGGTAAAGGAAAGCAGATTCACTTCAGGCTGACGGTGAGAAAGAAGCGTGTCAGGCTGCACAGCGGTGCCCCAGATATTGGCACAGGGCTGAGCCCAGGTGTTGTTCTTCACTACAAAGATTGTGTCGCGGAATCGGGTCATTTGGGAAAGCAGTTTGTCGATTTTACGGGTTACGATACACTGGCTTGGGAAACAAGTTCATTGAAATTTCCTGAAAAAGGTTAGGTTTACGGAAATGATCTAAATTTAAAGGTAAGTGGAAAGTGTCTCTCCAAAGAAAAAAAAGGAGAAGCTTTAGGGGAATTGGTGGTCACAATTTCGTGGTTGCACATCTGCAGGAATGCAATAAATCTTGTTTTGCACCACGGTAAAAAGTTCCCTTTAATGTAAAAAAAAAAAATCACCTTCTGGGTATTTAATCCTTAACTGCATAAATGAAGATCACAACTTTTTTCATATAACAAAACAGGTGTGAACTAACTACATTTGTGGATTTTGTGAGTCACAGAGTGCTTGAATGCAGTGTTAAGATGAGGAAAGTAAGTAAGTAAATACTTTTTTATATATTTATATTTATATACAGGAGTTCTATTAGATAAAACCATAAAGTGCTTCACAATAGAGAACATAAAATCAAACTTGAAACATGAAATAAGATAATCAATTCATAGGATAAGTTAAAACAAAGATTACATCCCATATAAATACAGTTTAAAGCTCATTTGAATAAAAACATATTCAAATTTTTTGTAACCTTTGTCTAAGTATGTTGACGTTGGGATTGGGGTCATCTGGACCCCACAAGAAGACAGCGTGCTGAATTTTTTTGTCAATTATTTTTGATTTTCACTGAAAGGCAGACATGAAATCCTTTCCACCTTTGTCCACTTTTGTCATTTGATGGATAACACGTCAATGTAAGATTTGGGTCAACTGGACCCCATAAGAGAGCACGAGGGTTGAAACACTCACATGAGTTGATGTGTTGGAAGGATGTTCCAAAGACGACAGGCGACCACCTGGAAGGTGCAATCTCTACAGGTTTTACAGCAAGTTTTGGAAATATTTTGAGGATGAGATGAAGGATTAAGGGTTTAAAAGTTAACAATGTATTCAGCTTTGAAACTAAAATGCAAACAGCTTGATTAAATAACGGGTTGGTTAACTTGTTTTTGTTAAGTAAGTTTTATCAGTTATGTTTAGATTTTTAGTTTGCCATAATTGAGCAAATGGATTGTAAAAAGTCTAATTTACTGTCTACCCATCCATCCATCCATCCATCCATCCATCCATCCATCCATCCATCCGACTTTGTTTGCGTCTTTCATTCAAATGAAGCTCCAAGCGCTTATCATAAAATCAAATCAAATACATTAAAAACACAGTGTGTTAAAAAGTAAATGCACAAAAGGAGAAAAGAACATTTACACAGAATGAGTACCCCTCCCTTCCCCATTTCCTCCCTCCCTCAATATGATATTTAGAAAAAAAAAAAAACTGAAGAAAGACTTAAGAACTGCAGCTGGAAACAGTCTGGCTCTAAGGAAACAGTCGGGCTTGGTACTGCTGTATTACGGGGATCCATCTAATCCAAGGCCCAGTCTGACCACAGGGGCCACCGCCGCAGCACCCGTCCAGCACAGAGTAGGGCCCCAGGCGCCCCAATGAGAACGGGCACCGCAACAACGGCACACCCGGAGAGGGAACCCCGGAACAGAGGATCCCCGTGAGGAAACACTGGAGGTTTTGAAAAATATAAGATAAATAAAAATCGTTTAAAACAATTAAAACAAACAATTAAATGAGTATAATAATAGTAAGAGCAGGGTTAGTAGACTGAAATAATAAGAGTTCATAAAATTACTAAAAATCAATTCACATAAAAGTTAAAAATAAATAAATAAATACAAAGAAAATACAAAATGGCCCCTACAACCCAGCTAAGATGTTTCCAGCTTCCCGATTCAAGTTTGGATAAAGAAGTAATCAGAAATGCTGTTTTAATCTTAGGAGAAAAATGCCATTAGAACATATTAAAACACCAAACCACAATTTTCATTGGAGTGGGCCTTTAAATTTGCCAAAATTCCTGAGCAAGACATATTTTTTTTCCCCTTTTAATGCTATTACTGCTTTTTTTATATTTATATATTTTAGAATCCTCTCTATCCCGCTGAATCTTGTCCTCCTTCTTTGTTAGCCTTTTTCGCTCTAAAGAATCAGTTTTTGTCAGCTCCCATTTACCCAAGACAGGAACAGGAACTACTCGAATGATGGCACACTGTGTGTAGATAATAGTACAGCATATCAACCATTTTCCTTCCACAATATTGGGAGCAATTTTCATAATTTATTAATACAATAAACTCAAGCCCAGTTTGGGACTGACCTACTTACCAAGTCTTTTGGGCAACCAAAGCTTTTACTACCTAGTCGGGGTGGCAGCTGTTCTCACACGTTTAGCTCTTTTTCATCTGTCTACCTCCATTTTTTTTTTTTTTTTTTTTTGGCAAAGCTTCTGCTCCACTTTCTTTTACCTGCAGCTGGTCAGACAATTATTTCTGTTGCTATGATGAGTCCCGGGTGCAAAAAAAAAAAAAAAAAAAAAAAAACAATAGATAAAGAAAATGGGAAGAGGGAAGTGTTCAGGAGGTGAAGAAAAATACGACAGAAAGCAAGTGTGGAATTGAGTGCAAATGGAAGCTGCGTGTCTGCAAATATAAAGGTTATGGGTGACGCTTTGCTTTTGTGTGAAAACTGTGACCTTGCTGTGGAGAAAGGGGAGCTCACATTTCTGTCACTGATGATTATTATACCGGCGGTAAACAGTAGACAGAGGGGCGTTACGCATACTGGTCCTGTTTTGTCTTAACTGTTTATCTCAGATGTAACCTCATGCCACTCCCCATGTTGTCATGGTGATCTCATCACATTATTTTCACCACGCACGGCAATCAGCAGCACCGAGACGGTCAAGGGATGGATTCCAGAATAGTCTTGACATTTAGAGTCAAAGAGATTTGTATTATTCTGAAGTGCAAACTAGACTGTGAAATAAAAAAAAAAAGAGAAAAGAAATCGACGTTTTTCTCTGCTGCAAAATGGCATCTCTGTTGTGAATGACTCTGCAGTTTCTCTTGAATTTCTCATGCTCTTTGATCCTTCCTACGTCCGCGTGCGCCGCTTCGTTTTCGCAGAAGCACAGGAAGGGGTGGGAACAGCACGGCAGCTATACGTCCTCATAGACTCTTTCACACACACAAACAAGCACACAAATGGATATGAATTGGAGTAGTCGAGCAACAAGGTCACAGTTATTCTGGGTGCCGTGACACCCTCCCCAGAAAATGATCAAACGAAAAGAGGGAGATAAAAGGGTTTGAGAGGGGATATTCCTCTTATAAATGATGAGTCCTCCTCGACCCCAATTACAACAGATGCTTCTTGATTTCCTTTTAAAACAGATTCAGACTAACGAACAAAAAGTAGAGGGCAGGACAATTAAACGAATGAATACTGATGACTGCGGCGGGAAAAAAGGGAAATCCTTCACACCGGTGCCAAACAGTAGGTCTTTGTGTCCTTGGGCGTGACACTCGTGCATATAAATGGGACGTCTTTTACTGCCGGCAAATCTTAAGTGAATAGCTGAAAATGTGAAAACTGAATGGGGTAATAGTTAGAATTGAAATGGTCACCTGATAACAGATTTAATTGGAAGGAAAATAAAGAGCATCACATCTTGAAAAGAGCCTTGAAAGTGTACAATTTAATAACGTCCATCAATTTTCCCGTTCAGGGTCATGAGGGTGGTGGAACCCATCCCAGCTGTCAGTATGAATTATCACAGTATACCACTGATTCCAGGCGACAATTCAGACCGTGACTCTCTGTGTTGGGATGCTGCAGTTGTGTTTTCCCCAAGCGCTTTCAGACAAACTTGATGCCATGTAAACTTTCATTAATAAGATTGATTCACGTTATATTATCATTTCTCTGCATTTCTGTAAAGATCTTCTAGGATGTCATGAATAGAAGTCTGTAAATAAACCAAACATAGAAGCTTGAAGCAGATTTTCTATTACTAAAGAAGTTATAATCAAGTGACACTTGGAATTTAGACAACAAATTACTTAAGTTCACAAAAAAATTTGGGAAAAATGTTGCCAGGTCTGATAGGTTTCCCTTTCAGCAGCAGGATTCAGATCTAAAGTTGACAGGAGAAAAACGTCAGCTCTGATCCACCCAACCTTGCACTCAGTTCATGTAAATGATGGGATGTCTTAACCCTTCAGTTCACTATAAACTATTTAATACTAACAAAGACTTAAATGCTTGTTTTTAGACCTTCAAGATTTCTCTTAGTTTTCTTAAAATCAACACAGTTGAGAATTTTTTGTCCCAAGAAATAAGGAGCATAATTTCTAAATGACTCTTGAAAATAAAAACACTTGATATTGGATTAAAACTCAAATTGTACTGATATTTTTGTCCCTATTTTAAGAATGTGAATTTAAAGATCGATAAACGTTATTTTGGGAACAAATATTTAGATTGATATTTTAAGATTAAGTGGTAGTTTTAGATTTTTATGAGGCTTTACTGAAATGAGCCAACTTCAAGCTATTCTCCTTTTGTTCACATTTTGTTTTAAAATAAGTCATTTCCACTTATTACACTAGTTTTTCTCACTGAAACCAAAATTTAATAAAAGTGAAGAATATAAAACTTAAAAAAATCCAATTAATTTGTTTAGAAATAGCAAAAGAAAACCTTATTCCCAGGCTGTATTGCACTCACTTTTGAGTAATTCTAGCTGAGGCCGAATCTGAATTCTTCCCCTGCCCCTACGGCTTCTCCCTACCCCTACATTTAGCTTTTCAGATGGAGAGTTGTGGAAAAAAGTGTCAGAATTCCTTCACTACTCTATATACAGTGCCCTAAAAATTTTCGAGAAGTCTTTGCAAAAAAAAAAACCCAGTGTGCACTACATTAGCAAATATAGGCCAAAATGCATTGCGTTAGAACTATTTTTGCAAAAGAAATGTGTTTACATTTGTTTTTTTTAGCAAACTATCCACATTTTTAGTATCAAAACACAGTGGATTTATTAAATAGACGCCGTAAAACGTCCATATTGATTCGTTTTTCGTGAAATTGGTGACGTCAAATCCGCTGTTTAGAAAAAAAATTGTGAAGATGGTGTCCGGATTGCTTTTAAAATCTAGGGCACTAGGTAGTCCTGCACTCTGGAGTATTATAAATATATATATTTTAATATAATTTCCAAATTATTTGGGATTATTTTATTTTTTTTAATTTTTTTAATACTGTTTGTAATTAACCTATAATATTTCAAATTAAGTGTAAAAAACCCCCTCTAAACTATCGATCTTATAACTTTATTTATTTGTTTTTTCTTTAGAAATTAAAAAAGGGTCAACAACCCTACCTTTGAAAATTACCTCTGGACAATTTGGAATAAAAGCATTTTCTGTACTGTAATACTGACATCGCTTACTTTTTTGTTTGACCACCAAACTCCTTTAAATTCAAACATTTGTTTTAATTCTTACTGATTTCTTACTCTTTCTACAATTTATGAGCTGACAGACCCCAAATTTAAAAAGGACTAAATCACAGAGGAATAACCTGCTTCAAATTTAATTGAAATCCATCCAGTAATTTTTCTTAGGTCTCCTGTGCTTTGCCCAAGTGTTGCTTCAGGGAAAACATGATTGTAATGGCTCTGCCCAAAAGGCTCAGGAATATCAGAAATCATTAGAACCCATCCTCCAGGGAGCACCAACGTCCTCATCAAATTTTATGATGGGCAGTTCACAGTCAGTGGGATTTTACAACGCTGAGCTTAGGAGTTGGCAGCGAATCAATTGACTGAATAACTGGATGGCTATGAAAAAAAAAAAACATTTTTTTTTTTTGTTTTCAAATATTCTAAATACAATCTATTAATATCCATTTTAAGAGAGAACAATATCCTAAAGTTGAAGTAACAATTAAACTAGAAACATTAGAAACGGTCCCATCAGAATAACGTTCAATCGGCACCTGGTCATTATCCTCAAAGACTTTATTGCGATCAGCTGCTTTGCATATGCAGATTATACTCTTCTGTATTGTGTCAGGTTATAAAATAGCGCACCTGGAGAATAATGCAAATTTTGTAATCCATCTTACTTCAAAGGCAGCGTTTCTGTATTGTTTTGTCATGCCTGCCTATAGTTTATTGTCTTTTGAGAGCCTTTTTTTTTATTGAGGTAAAAGAAATGAATCATTGTTTATCCTTGAATGTCTTCTTCATTTAATAAACATATTTGAGTCAAAATGTGCATGAAAACAGACATTAAATTTGAACCTAAAAAAGGAATTCTGTTTTGCTTGTGTTTCACCATCATGAAGGACAAAGGGATGACACTTCCCTCTAATTATAGACCCTCCCCCCCAAAAAAAATTGTATTAAAAAAGGTTTTCTACCTGTACCTGTCTGTGCATTTGTGTCTGCATGCACATGTGCGTGTGCAGCGATGGCTAAGTGGAACTTGGCAAGGCTCCGTTTAGACCTTGCTATGCATCTCAATGACTTTGTGCACACTGCAGAATGAGTCAAGCACCGTCAACACTGAGAGAGCATTCAGTGTGAGTGCTGGCGCTAGGTTAGGTTGTGAAAGCCAAGGTGTCTAAGTGCGTGTGAGTGAGCGTGTGCGTTTGCGGCTGTGTTAGGACTTCGTCTGCTTCATGGGACCAAATTTGCTTGAAATGTGAGGGGCTGCGACCTCCGGACTCCTGGTGAGGTTCAGGACGGAGGTTAGGATTGAATAGATTTAGTATCCAACAATTAATGTAAGTCCTGATTAAATCAGCAGCACAAATGTGTTTGTACAAAAGAAAAAGGTGAATTTTTTTGTCTTTTAATTGCCAAAAAGTTTTAACATTTTGTGTTGTGCAGGAGGACACTTGAGCATGCAGGGCCTGAAAATCTGCAGATACACTGAATAACCTGAAGGCAAAGGTACATTGTTATTGTGACCTGGACGTATCCCACATGCATGAATAATGAGTAGTGCGGGGAAAAAAAACAGCGACTCATTATATTAGGCTAAGATATGATAGCTAGCATCATGAGAAGAGTATCCTGAATCAGTGCATGCGTTTTACTTTTAAATAAGAACCAATTAGAATTTTAATTGTAAACCTTTAGAGAATTAATTTTAATTACTTTCTTATGATGAATAAAAACTTGAAAGTAAATATATCACACAGGAACTCCCTTTCCTTCCACAAATCTATTTGCTACTGGATCTGATTTTCTTTCACCCATATGTCTTTAAAGTCCCTCTCCAATCATCTTTTGAGCTTTTTTTACAAGCGTTCCCACTTTTTTATTTCGTTATTTGTGATTTTGCTGTTTTTAGGAAAAATTCAAAAATTATTTGCATTTTCTAGTGGTTTCATTTGAAATTAACTTCTGATTTGTGGGCTGTGCAGGATGTAATTACACCAAGTATTGCAGAGTTAAATGTCATCTTTTCAAAACTTTTTTGCAAAAAGTCCCACTCCAATCAACTTGTCAGTTGTTTTTTGTTTTCTAGGACATACACTGTTCACAAAAATGAAAGGACCACTTTAAAGAAACACATTAGATCCATCAGATCTCAATATGAAGTTGGATATCTATACAAATAACAACAGGGCAGTGTCTTAGGAACAAAAGGATGCCAAGTATTTGATTGGAAATAAAGGTTTTCAGCCTACAGAGGCTCAACTGTATCGACACCATAAAATCAGAGTGAAATGAAGACGTGGCAGGTTAGTCCATTTTCTCCAAAACTTAATTTCTGCAACTCTAAATGCTTTTCCGTATCTTGTGTGCCCCCACGAGCTTGTATGCATGCTTGACAACGTCGCAGCATGCTCCTAATGAGACGACAAATGGTGTCTTATGGCATTTCCTCCCAGATTTGTGTGAGGGCATCCCTGAGCTGTTGTGCAGTCTGAGGAACAACCTGGCAGCGCTTAATGAACCCAAACATAATGTCCCAGAGATGTTCTATTGGGTTTAAGTCAGAGGATCGTGAAGGCCATTCAATTGTTTCAATTCCTTCATCCTCCAGGTACTGCCTGCATACTCTTGCCACATGAGGCCGGGCATTGTGGTGCATTAGGAGGAAACCAGGACCTACTGCACCAGCGTAGGGTCTGACAATGGGTTCAAGGATTTCATCTGGATACCTTATGGCAGTCAGAGCACCATTTACTAGGCAGTAGAGGTCTGTGCGTCCCTCCATGGATATGCCTCCCCAGACCATCACTGACCCACCACCAAACCTGTCATGTTGAACCACGTTGCAGGCAGCAGAACGTTCTCCTCGTCTTCTCCAGACTCTTTCACGTCTATCACAGGTGTTCAGGGTGAACCTGTTCTCATCTGTGAAAAGTACAGGGCGCCAGTGGAGGACTTGCCAATTCTGGTGTTCTTGAGCAAATGCCAGTGGAGATCCACGGTGCTGGGCAGTGAGCACAGGGCCCACTACAGGACGTGGGGCCCTCAGACCACCTTCATGAAGTCTGTTCCTGATTGTTTGGGTAGAGACATTCACACCAGTGGCCCTCTGGAGGTCATTCTGTAGGGCACGAGCAGTGCTCAACCTGTTCCTCCTTGCACAAAGGAGCAGGTATGGGTCCTGCTGAGGGGTTGAGGACCTTCTACGGCTCTGTCCAGCTCTCCCAGAATAACCACCAGTCTCCTGAAATCTCCTCCATGTTCTGGAGATTGTGCTGGGAGACACATTAAACCTTCTTGCTGCAGCACGTGTGGATGTTCCATCCTGGAGAAGTTGAACAACCTGTGCAACTTCTGTAGGGTTAAGGAATCTCCTCATACTGCCAGTAGAGAGAATTACACAAGACAAAATCAGCACGAGCGGAAAACCAGCCAAAAAAGATCAAGAGGGAGAAACTTGAAACAGCAGTCCTGTTTGGAGGGTTTTCTAATTGTTGCCACTGAAGTGCACCTGTTGTTAATTCCATCAACACCAATACAGCTGAAATTGATTAACGAGGTCATCAGCTGCTGAATCAACAAGAAAATGATCAGACAGGTTTCATTCAATTCATGCCAGGCCCAATAAAAAAAAAGGGTTTCTTTAATTTTTGTGAGTGCTATAGTTTCTGCAGAGCGGCAGTAGTTAGAAATTTAGTTGTAGTGATTGAGTTGTGGTTAGGGCTGTTAGAGCAGTGTAACCCTGACCCCACTTCCCATCATTGTTACCAACAGGTAGACCACTCGTTCCACAGGCAGCAGGTTCATTAGTGCACACAGGATGACAAGAGTCAAGCAAAGGTAAAAGGCTGTTAAGCTAAAGCAGACTGAGGTCAGATGGTGAAAAACAAATATCAGAGAGCAGGCAAGATTGTCCTAGTCATGAGATCTAGGCGTCTGCCTCGTGCGCCATCAGCTGGAGGGAAATTGCAACAATTTTTTTTTTTTTTACAGTTTGACATACCACTTATTTTGTGTTAAATGTTAAAAAAGGTCATGACAAAAACATAAATAAATAACTCAAAAGTTTAATACCCAGTTCTGCGGCCCTCCTTATCAGCCGTATCATGTATCCCCTAGGGTGCCATGCAGCCCAGGGCCAGCACTGGTCGTAGTTCCGGTGTGGGTTGGGGGCAGGTGGAAAACAGAGAGTTAGATGAGAATCAGGATTGAGAAGACCAGTCAGGAGATAATGCTCAGTATTCAGGCACAAGCAATACTTCGCACAGAGCAAGGCTTGGTGCGATGCTTAAGACTCAAGTGGGTAATAGTTCATGAGAGGCAGGTGAGAGCCAAACGATTTTTCAATATATGGAGTCTAAATTGCCCACTGAATGATCTCAGCATGTAAAAGACAGCATCTAAAACTGGTTAGATTGTTAAAAAATTTGCTTTAAATCTCATTTAGAAATATGATGTACCAAAAATGTGACCGGTTTTGGAGGACAAATTACTTTCCCTCCTATTCTTTGTATCAGTAATAGTGCAATACATTCATTTTCCTCCTCTTTTCAGCTAAAAGTGAAGGTAAAGCGAAAGATTTGAGAACCTGGTCATTTCGGGGATCCCGGAGGAGGCGGGAGAGGATCCGGAAGCGACAGTAAAATCCTTCATGGAGACCCAGCTGAAGATCCCGAAGGAGGAGGTTCAGAAGATCACGTTCCACAGAGTCCACCGGCTAGGAGGGAAGAGGCCCGGAAACCAACGCTCGCGCCCGATTGTAGCAAAGTTTGAGCACTTCAAACAGAAAGTTTTTGTTAAATCCCGCGGGCCAGAGCTCAAAGGCACCCACTTCAGCGTAAATGACCAATACCCCCCGGAGATCTTACGTCGCAGGAAGCTTTTGTTTCCCCTGCGGAAACAACACCTGACCGCAGGATCCCGCGCGGTCGTGGCGGTGGATAAGCTGTTCGTGGACAAGCACACAAGCGCGCACGCGGGCATACACACGCGATCCCGCACACACTCGCTGACACACCGCAAACACATCACACAGGCATAAACAGGACGCACGCAACATGCAGCTCACGCAGCCAGAAAGCACACACGCGCTCCAACGCACAGCACCTCACTGCGCACTGGGCAGCGGGCACGCGCGCTCACAGGCACGAGCAGATGCATTTATATGTAGCTTCACACTCTTCCAGTCAGTGTAGTCATGGTTAATCTGAACATTATTAGCTGGAATGTTCATGGACTTGGGTCTGGACCTAAGAGACTGAAAGTTTTAAACCACCTGAATGATTTAAAAGCAGATATAGTTTTACTGCAGGAGACCCACTTATCTAAATCAACTGAGCATCTCATGTGCTGCTCACAGTTTCCATTCATGTATGCTGCTAGTTATAACACTAAACAAAGAGGAGTAGCCATTTTAATTAATAAAAATATTATTTTTACTCATAAAGACACAATTATTGATCCAGAAGGCAGATTTGTAATTATTAATATATCTATTCAGAATAAAGACTTTTGTATTTGTAGCATCTACGGACCAAATTCAGACGAATCCTGTTTTTTTCATAAACTGTTCACCTCACTCTCTGCTCACTCTGATTCCACGTTTTTGACAGGTGGAGATCTGAACTTGGTTCTTGATCCAGAACTTGACAGACTCCAGCGTTCATGGCGGTCTGCAAGTATTCTGAAGCAATACATGAATGATCTGGGTCTCTGCGACGTTTGGCGCTCATGTCATCCAAATACTAAAGGGTTCACCTTCTTCTCTCCAGTTCACCACTCACACTCTCGTTTAGATTATGTATTAATCAGTAAATCTCTTCTAAAAGATGTTAAAGGTTCCAGCATTCATCCAATTATCATCAGTGATCATGCACCAGTTTCTGTAAACATAGTTAGGAAAACAGAAACACCTTCAGGTTCAACCTGGAGGTTTAATACATCTCTGTTAAAAGATCAAGAGTTTATTGAATTCTTTAAAAAAGAGTGGACAACCTTCTTAGAATTTAACAATACTCCTGACATCTCACCATGTGTTCTCTGGGAAACCAGCAAAGCTGTTATGAGAGGTAAAATCATTTCTTATTCAACGCATAAAAAACGTAAAGAGAAAGCAGATTTAATAGAACTGGAAAATAAAATAAAAAATCTGGAGACTGCTTATGCTGCTTCTGCACAAGAACACATCCTGGGAGATTTAAAAAAATTAAAACTTCAGTTAAATGACATAATTAATAAACAAACACAATTCCAAATACAAAGACTCAGACTAGAAAGATTTGAACACTCTAATAAATCTGGCAAATTTCTAGCCAATCAGCTTAAAATTAATAAAGAAAAATCAACAATAACATCTATTGTTGATCAGTCAGGAAATGTCACTCACGACCCGATCAAAATTAATGATACGTTTAAAGATTTTTATCATAACTTATATACTTCACAGATCAACCCATCAGAGCAAAGCATTAACTCGTTTCTTAATAATGTTAACCTTCCTAGATTAAATGAAGATCAAATCACAGACTTGGACTCTCCGCTCTCATCATCTGAACTTCATGATGCTCTGTTACTCATGCCAAACAACAAAGCTCCGGGGCCGGACGGCATTCCTGCCGAGTTCTATAAAGAATTCTGGGAGCAGCTGGCAGAAACTTTTCATAAGATGGTTACATTTATCAAGGATGGCCAATCAATGCCATCTAACATGAACTCTGCAAATATAATCCTACTTCTCAAACCAGAGAAAGATCCCACTGTTCCTTCCAGCTATCGCCCCATCTCACTGATTAATGCAGATGTTAAAATTATTTGTAAAGCTTTAGCACAGAGAATAGAAAAAATCACTCCTCATATAATTCACCATGATCAAACTGGATTTATTAAAGGTAGACACTCGAGTGACAATGTCCGCAGGCTAGTTAATGTTATAGATTTTGCCACTATTAAAAAGCATGAAATGAGCATACTCTCGTTGGATGCTGAAAAAGCATTTGACAGAGTAAACTGGAAGTTCCTCATCGCTGCCCTCCATAAGTTTGGGTTTGGGGAATCATTCATTGATTGGATCAAAATATTATATCATAATCCAAATGCTTCAGTCAGAACAAACAAACAGACGTCCGGCAGGTTTTTTCTTGGAAGAGGAACCAGACAGGGTTGTCCACTCTCCCCCTCTCTCTTTGCAATATTCATCGAGCCTCTGGCTGCAGCAATAAGACAGAATGAGAACATCAAAGGAATTAGAACTAAACATGGCAATCATAAAATTAGTCTTTATGCTGATGACATATTACTCTTTTTACACAAATCACGTTCAATAAGTGAAACAATAACTATCATTAATGAATTCTCCCTCATCTCAGAATACTCAATTAACTGGAATAAATCAGTTTTATTACCACTAAACAGTAATGCTGAGCAATCACTCTCAATACCGATCAAATCAGGCAATATTAAATATCTAGGTGTTCATTTCTCCTCCAAACTATCAGAACTGGTGCAGCTAAACTACACCCCACTACTGAAAAGCATTCAGGATGATCTAACTCGATGGGTCAACCTGCCCCTGTCACTCATGGGCAAGGTAGCCACAATAAAAATGAACATCTTGCCAAAAGTTAATTATCTATTTACAATGATCCCTAAACAACCTCCACAAACATGGTTAAAAGCTTTAGACTCGGCCATATCCAGTTTTCTATGGAATAATAAACCAGCTAGAATCAGCCTTAAAACTTTAAAATCTGCAAAAAGATGTGGAGGTTTAGAACTACCAAACTTCAACAATTACTTTCTTGCCAACAGATTACAATACATCCTAAAATGGTTAAATAATAATCCAGAAAGTAACTCATGGATGGACTTAGAACAGGAGTTATGTGGAAAGATCAAGCTGTCAGATCTACCATTTATCAGCCAAACAATAAAAAAACACGATAGTTTCCAGAGTATTAATATAAATACCACCTTAACAGCCTGGTGGGATTTTCTCAAAGCGTCAAAGTCCTCAGTCGTACCGTGTAAAATGACACCCATCTGGAACAACCCAGACATCCTTATAAACAAAAAAATGTTACACTTCCCAGCCTGGCAAGCAGGGGGCGTAACACTATTAGAGCACTTAATTATTGATAGAAGATTTATAACACCACAGGAACTACAAGAAAAACATGGAATAAATCACTTCTTGGAATATCAACAACTGAAATCTATAATTACAAAAAAAATTAAGTACCAGGATAATGACTTACAATTACCAGAATTAATTACCTCTTTGCTTAAATTTTCAATGACTAAGATTCTTTCAAAAATATACAAACTCTTATGCAACCTAGACAATAATATTTCAATTCCAATAACTAAATGGGATGCAGACCTGAGCAGAAACACAGACCAAAGCTTCTGGACAGAAATGTGTCTTAACACCTTTAAACTGACTAAAAGCCCAAACTTACAATTAATCCAATTCAAAACTCTCCATAGAATTTATTATACTGGACAGAGGATGTTCAAGATGGGTCTCAGAAGCTCAGACATTTGTGAGCACTGCGATAGTAACTCACCTGACAGCTTCATGCATGCACTGTGGTTCTGCACACCTGTCAAGGCTCTGTGGCAGCAGGTCTGTGCTGATCTATCAGTCTGGCTAAATGTTTCAATCACAGCTTCACCGTCACTTTGTGTGCTTGGTGACATGAGTGCCATCGATATAGAGGGAGGATTAGTATCTGTAATCTTCATAACTCTTTGTATAGCAAAAAAAACTATTTTATTAAATTGGAAAAGCAAGAAAATATCAACGTTAATCAATACAGGAATCTGCTCTTTGATCATATCAGCTTGGAAAAAACATCAGCTAAAAGTTCAGGTAACTTGGAAAGAATTCAGTCTCTCTGGTCTCCGATTGCTGAGTCCATGATTTAGGGGCGGGTGCTTGGGTGTCCCCGCGTCTTGGTTGTCTGCGGGGGCTGGTAGGCGGGGTCGGGGCTCTCTGGCGCCTGACTGGGGCGTGGGGGGGCTTTGTTGGTTGGGGGGTCTGGCCTGGCGTCTGGATGGGGGTGGGCGGGGTGCCGTGTGGCGCCCCGGGCCTGGGTGGCGGGGGTGTGGGGTGTGCGGTGGGGTGGGGGCCTGGCTCGGTCTGGGGGGTGGTCCTCTTGCTTGCGTCGGGTGGGCTGGCGTGGGGCCCCTTCCTGGGGGGTGCGGCTTGCGTCGGGGGGCGGCTTGCCTGCACCTGGGGGCTGGGATCACTCCCTCTCTGGCTCTGGGGCGGGGTGGGGCTGCCTCCTTGGGGCCCGCCGTTGCTCCGGGCGGCGCCCGCTTTTGCCGCGGGGTCTTGGGGGGGGGTCGGGGGGGCGGTTTGCCCCGTCTGGTGGGGGGGCTTTCCGTGGGGAGCAGGGGGTCCCATTTGGTACGGGGCCTGGGCGGTCTGGCGTGTTGTGGTCTCTACTGAAAATTCGGTGGGGGCCGCGGCTGGTCTGGCCGCCTCGGTCCTGTTAGTGCCTGCCCAGTGCACCCACGGGAGAGGTGCTTGGGGGCGGGGGCTGGGATCTGTCCCTGGGACTGGCTCCTTCTGGCTCCTCCCTCCTTGCGGGGGTGGGAGGTGCGGGGCCTGGGGGGTTGGCTCCTGGGGGGTGGGGCCCATGGGCTGGGGTGAACTTGGTCCCAGCGCTGGGGGGGCGGGGGGACAGCGGTCCACCATCGGGGGTCGGTCAGCCAACTGCCCCCAACCTACCCTCTTCCTCATATAAACATATATTAGGGTGAAGGGGAGGGTGGTTGTATTGCGGCGTGCTGCTGGGGGTGGACTACCTGCAAGTGGCCCTCCCTCCAGTGGCCGCCGCATGAGTCTGCCCCTCCCCTTAGTCTTATTTGCACCTTAGACACGTAGGACCTTGGTGGGGGGGTGCTTGGACATCACTGCCAGCAAGCAGTAGATGTCCTTTAAGTGCCCTTTCCGCCAATTTTAACAGCACCATAGACATGTAGGGCCATTGGTGAGAGGGTGACGGGGCATCGCTGTGAGCAATCAGGAGATGTCCTGTCAAGGCCCTACTCACCAATTTTAACCGCACCTTGTAGTACACACACCTCTAACACCTCAAAATATACACTCTAACAAACAAACACGCATGCATCACACAAGGAAGGTGGGACCTTCGACCCTCTGTCCCCTACCCCATCCCTGGCGAGGGGGGATGGAAACCCTCGGCCTAGTGGGTCTTGTCTCTTGGGTGCCGGTCTCCTGGGCTCGGCGGCCTCCTCGCCACGCTGGGAGAGGGATCCCCAAGATCTAACAGGGGATCAAACTACATCGGAGCCATGGGGTGTCCAGGTCTCGGTGGTTCGGGTTCCGGTCCCGGCTCTCGAGAAATGGGCCTCTCCGGGATTCCATCAGTGGGTGTGCCTGGCCAGGCCTTGTTAACATCATTCCTCTGGGACCCTCGTTCCTCTTGGGTGTCTCTCTGCTTGGCGGGGGTGGGCGGCCCCTTCCCGGCTTGCCCCTGGACCTCCCGCGGCGGGCGCGGGCGGACGTCTGGAGCATAGAAGCGGGTCATCCTGGGGGAGCTCTGGCTCGTGCCTGGGGTGGGGCGGGGGGATGCTCGGCGCTGCTGGGTGGTGGTGTGCTGCTCCTCTGGGGTTGGGGGGCTCTCCGGGTGTGGGGCCTTGTGTTGGCCCTCTGGGCGTGGTGGGGGGATTGCTGCTCTGGCTGGGCGGGGGTCCGCGCTCTCTGTGCTCCCGTGCCTTCCGGCTCTCGGGCGTGGGGGCCTCCGCGGCGGTCCCGCGTGCCCTGGTCTGGGTGTCTGGCGGGATTCTGCGGCTGACTGGTTCTCTCCATGGCTCCATGATGGGTGTTGGGGGCCCGTGCTGCTGCTGCCGCCCCGGTGGGGGGCCTTGGCGTGGGGATGGTCGGGCTCTCTCTCCTTCTATACATTCCATCAACATTCACATCAGCAAAACAAACACTCACCTGAGCACAGGTGTCAGCTCACCTCGCACTAACAGAATGTGTGATGGAATGAAAGGCTTTATTTGTGTCAGCTTCTATGATTGTGTGTGAGCTGCAGTGGTATTGTGTTCATTTTTGACAACTTTAAAGGTAAAGATTATTTTAGCCAAAAGGTATGTGTGTAACTGAGTGTGTGTGTAGACAGGCCCCGCCCATTCCAGATTGTTATTTAGACCTGGTTGTTATAGGATGTTACTACTCTGTTACTTTCTTTGTTCTCTTAACCCCACTCTTTTACCCCCCCCCCCCCCTTTGTTTCCGTCCGGTCCAACAAAAAAAAAGAAAAAGATACAACATAATTAAAATAAAGTTTAGCATGAAATACAACAGGGGTTTATTAAGTATAAACCCTGTTGGGACAATAAAATCTGTCCAACGCAAGAGGCTCTCAGCCCGTATCTGCTTGCTCAGCTGTTGGACAGGACAAGTTAAAAAAAAAAAAAAAAAAAAAAAAAAAAAAGAAAGATTTGAGAAATGAGATCGTCTTGTTTAATAATGTGGCATTTAATTGAACCAATAAACATTTTACAAGAGGAGCTTCATTGCTTTTTTCTTACTTTTTTCAGAATAATTATTGTGATTTTAAGCATGAGCAAGAAATAAAATATATATATATATAGAGAGAGAGAGACTTGTGATTACTCCCTGAAAAGATCGCCACTAAACTCTCTGGAGCTCACACACCAATATTAAAAACGCACAACCGGACAGTTCACTTTTAATAAACCTTTAGAGCCTTTCACATTTTCTCAGACAAAGGCGAGCAGAAAATAAAATCAGGATGAGACAGGCAAGCAGTGAGGTTCAGATGAATGCAAAAATGAGGGGAAGAAAAGCTGGAAATGGCCTGGTTGCCATCCAGGTGGCCGCTGTTGACTTGGCAACCAAATCTCTGTGGGGTTGTTGGGATAGAAACAGACTGATGGAAATTAAGATCTTTTGACTTGTGCATCTGTTTGTGTGCATGTTGTGAGCTGGTGTTGACATAAGAAATTCTCTAAAATATCAATTTAGTTTTATTTTTACGGTCAGAGGAAGAGTGAAGGACGCTCCGTCTGTGCTGGGAGTTAAGGTTAGCGCCGTTATGAATACCAGCACTGATCTGTCTGCAGTTTGACCAAAACTCACTGCAATTCATCCTGTTAGGTATTATACAGAAACAATTTCAGATGATTCACTGGACTGAAACTTTGCTTGAATAAAAAGCAGTTGGTCGGTGGAACTCTTAAGCATTGTAAATGTTAGTTTCTGTACCTCCTCCTCCTCCTCCACTTCTCCTCCTTCTTCTCCAGAGCCAGCTAATCATCTGCGCTTCTCTATTCTCATCCTCCGCATCAGTGTCATCCTCCTCCTCACTTTTTTTTTTTTTTTTTTTCCTTCTGTACCTTGACTCATCATCCTTGTCCTCTCTTCCTCTGTAACGTCCTTCTCCGTCTGGTTGAGATACAAAGACCCTGGGCTCTCGAGGCTGAAGTAAAAACAAGGTTTTTCGGTATGTCCTGCAGGGAGTCCTTGACCAAAATTCTGCCGACGGAACAAGCTGAGAATTAAAAGGGGGTCAAAGCAGATCATCCCTGATTAAAAATGTAGACGCACAAATACACAGGCGAAGATCTCTGTTATCCAGATGTCTGTCAAAGAGACATCAAGTTGGAAAATTTCAGAGCTCGCAGCGAGGGCAAGTGTGCTTGTTAGTGCATGTGGGGGTGGTTTGGGTGGACCTGGGAGTGATGTCAGGGTGTGAGTTTGATGAGGCTGTCAGTGCAGTTGTAAATGTTTGATAGGGTTTGAGCTTACCATCTGTCAAACAGTGATGGCCCAGAGTTAGAGGGCTTCAGACTGGAGTGGATTGAAACATAAAAGAAAATGAGGTCAGAGGACGGGAGTGCAAATACAATAATTTAACTCCCGCACTAAAAAATACATTTTGAATGCGCCTTTGAGCCAGAATTTAATATTTTTCAAAATAGATATTTATTTGAACTTTTTTTCGCAACACTTTGAAGGTTTATTGGACTAGATTCTCCAAATCTTTAGTTTGATGCATAAGTTTACAGTTATCACATTTATCAAAAAACTGCAACATTTTAATCTTTTGATCACATCTGACAAAACTCTTCTTTCATTTCTACTGTTGTAAAAAGTGAATCCTTGACTTGCCTGTCCTTAAACTGAAGAAAATAATAATAAAAAATAAATAAGTCGAAAATAAATCAGTCAGGCGATTTTAGTATTTCAACCTTAAATGCAAGGCAAAGCTAAATTCTATGGTGAATTTATTCATCTTTTGAAAGGATAAAAGGAAAAACCATTGAGTTTGTTTTACATCAGTTTCAGTTTTACAAGTTTAGTTTGAGCAATTTAAATTATATATGTATGTGCACATTATAAAAGACATTTTTTAATCCTTTAACATCTGAGGCGTCGTCTTTAACACAAAATCTTTAACATGCTGTAACTTTTCCACCGGTAACATGATAAACGTCATTCCAGAAGATTCTAAAGGACAAAAGTAGCTCGTGCTGCAATTAAAAAAAATACAATAAATCAAGGAAAATAAAAACTGGATCTCTGGTGTTAAAGGTTTAAAGAAGAAAGCAAGTCAGCAAACATCAGCTTGATCTGAAAATGTAGCATCAAAGACCTTTATTATCGGTGACAAAATACAACTTTGTCAGATTGTTAAACTTTAATTCTGTGGTTGAAAGCGACTTTTAAGTCAATGTTGTGCTACGTTCACATCACCATGTAACAAGCATTGAAGGATGTGCATTTAGCTCACGGTGTTCTCACTGGACAAGCAGGGAGAGGATTCTTCTTCTTCTCTTTCTACTGTTTACCAGCGCATGTCCGCCACCTACAGTTGGAAGAGGCATGTTGTGAAACGGTACCAAAACTGCGGTAAAATAAAAAGTGTTGAACCTGGCCTTAATACAGATGCTCAAAATCCATCAGCAAAATAAAGTTTGAATAAGTGAAATCCTGGCAAGCATTTGCAAACCGCATCAAATCCATCTGTATCTTCTGTTTTGTCCCGCCCCCATAACTGCTGGCCAGTGACTGAAGAGATCTTTAGTCATGTGGTTTTGTTTACAAAGTTTGGTCCAAAACAGAAAGCAGGCACCCTGAAGAGGCTCATTGACGTCTATGGGCATGCTCAAGGATGGCATCATGAAATGGGCGGGACCGACAAGGAGCGAAAGGCGGTGCCTCAGAGATCGAAACATTTTACTTCCGGGTATTGAAATGGTCCAAAAAATGACAAATATTTCATAAATAATTTGTTTTTTAGTGTTCAGAAGGTAATATGTGATCATATATTTGGATATAGTTTACTCTGAAAGACTGAAGAAAATCCCTTTTAAAGCACTGCGTCATTGAAAATATATACAGTTCATTCATGATTCCCAAATCCGAGTCCCTGATTGGTCAAAGTTCAACCTGAGTTAACTTTCAACACGAGTTCAGTTACCACGTTTTTTGGATGCAGAGTCTGAAAACAACTGTGTTAAACTGCGTCACTATGAAAGCGGAAGCCAGAAACGCACTTATATTCGCGTTTACGTAGATCTTTCACTGGGAGTGGTTGCTTGAACGTGTATTGCGGAGGGCGGTTGTAATTCAGTCTAAAAGCTCCTGGGAGATGTAGTTGAAAAACACCAAATGTTTCATTTGTGTTGCTGTCCTTTAAATGGTTTTTTATATTTTAGTTTGTTTTTACCACAATCAGAATATTTAACGATATAAGCAGATAGATTTTAATCTTTGCTTGATCTGCTTTTAAGATTTCTACTGACTATGCAAGTGTGTTATAGATTTTTAAAAATATTAATGAATCACAGAACAGTTTGATTAATGAATGTTTGCTAGGAGCACAGGCAAGATGCTAACGAGAGAGCTAAATGATTTTATGACACAGCTATGCACGAATACACACAGTATGCTCCTTTGTGTGGTTAACCCTTTAAACTCCTCCCCAAACGTCCCTTTTTCTGTGTGCCTCCTGTGACCTCAGAGCCTGGAGACTGGCCAGGCTCCCAGCGAGTGTGATTATGGCAGATTGATTATGCATGTGTTACACTCCGATCGATGGTTCTAACTGCCAATGGGCCCGCTTGTGAACCCTGCAAACTGTGGTCGATAAACGCGGCAGATCTTGGGTTGACTGAGCGAAGCATCAGTGAGTCCAGAGAACTGACGACCATCTTCATCTCTTTAGGTAATGGCTGGACAAGTAACAAAGTCCTTCCACTCGCACATCAGAGAATTAATGAAATCCAGTGAACTCCTGTGGGAACCTGTGACCTTTATGACCCCTTGGCTTTGTTTTCAATGTGGGTAACATTTCAAGTTAGTGATTTGATCTAATTCATATAAGATCATGCAATCCAGTAGAGGACTCAACCACAAAAATGTCCAAATTTAGGTGCCCTACAATCAAATTAAAAAATATATGTATATATAAGTTAGGCTGCTTGGTGATGTTTAACCCGAGGTTAATTGGTAAATTCTAATTATTCTGAAATGTTTCCTTACAAAAGACGGTCAATCTGTATTGAGTGTCCCACCTTCCCCCAATCAGTAGCTAGGATAGGCTCCAGCAACCTGGAAGGATGAAGATGCTAATAGACAGATCCATTTAATGACTACAAACTCCTAAACATGAGAAAGACTGCATCCCACTGAAACCTCTAAACGAGTGAGTGTTTTATCCATTGTTTTGGAAGTATAAATGACCATAAAATTAACAGTAATGACCTACTCAGAGCTTGTGACATAAGTTTCAGCCTCGAGGAACATCTGCCAGAAATCTGCTTCATTCTGCTGAAGGTTGCTGCTGAAGAGCCCATGCAGGAAAAATGCAAAGTGTGCTGGAGGGAATCGCATCTAGTCATTTCAGGGAACCTCCAGCTGTTAGTGACATAGTGCACATTATTCAGACAGGTTTTTGGCTTCATCCGCTGGCTGACGCACATTGCACTGCATCACAGCGTCCTCGGAGGTACATCTGCGCCCGCTGATAAGAGCCTGTCGAGCTCCACCTTGAAGTTAAATAGATCTGGATGAGCTAAGCTATCTCTTTGAGTGCCTGCTCCCCTTTCAAGCTAACAGAGAGACTCACTATCGAGGTTTACTCGACTTTAATGTCAAACTAACCCCAAACTAAACCTTTCTTTGAATCTGGAATGATTTCTATAGACTTTTCTCTGATAAAATGAATATTCGGCATTACAACTCGTTATTTAAACCCTCCAAGAGACACTCAACTAAAAGACTAATGTTTTAATAAACAAACAGAGTTCACAAAACACACCAATGACTTTCAGAGCTGCAAGGGGACGTTCTATTATTGATGAGGCCACATGCTCTGCACCTTTATTGGGGCAGGGGGATGCTGGAGCCTGCTTGACTCAGCATTCCTCTCAGAGGGCTTTTTCTTTCAGCCTCTGTCAGCACACTGAGCATGTGTGTCTGTGAATTAGAACAGACATATGCAAAATGGAGAAGACAAACACAACAAATGAAGACCTCAGTGAACAATTTAAAGATCCACTCTGAAAAAAATGTGTTTTTAAGTTGATCTTGTGGCATTTTTTTTTTTTTTTTTGGATAATTGAGGACTTATCTATGAAAATACTTTAAAAAAATGCCTTTTTGAGGATTTCTTTATTCAAATTATTGTGAATCAGGAGTAGAAAAATAAGTTTTGGAAAAAGGTTGTAGCTGTGATGAAGAAGCTGCAATCGGCAGGAAACAAGCTCCCTGCTCTGCATTCGCTGTACTGCTGTGAGGGGATGTAAGCTAGCGGGAGAGAGCGCAAACAGATGTTCACACTAAAAAAAGAGGCAGGCTTACTCCCCTCCAACAGTCCCGCCAACACTGCAGAAACTCTGTCCTAGAAAATGACACAGGTTTTTGATTTTGGCCAAAAATAGCATAAAGTTAAAAGAAAAACAATATGTTATAGATGTTGTAGTGGTAAATCTGTCTGAACATGTTAATGTTTAGAGGCATAAGCAGTTATGTAATAAAATGTTTTTATCACACACTGTAGTTTTTTTTTAATGCGTTTGTCAATTAATTTTTTTACTCATTTCACACATATTTTTGTACAACTAGTCTTTGTAACTTTATTTATTAAATTCAACTATAATGTGTCAAAGTTTAATGGGACAGAAAACAGGAGTCGTTTTCACACTCAGATGCACATTCCAGCATTACTTATCACTTTTTTTAACATTGATTCTGATTTAATTTGAACTTTAACAACAATAACATCTACTGGACTAGGTTTAGAAAAGTGATTATTCTGAATCAGTTTCAACTTTACCTAAAAAAAAAAAAACAAAACAATATGAATTTATAAAATTTGGATCTATATTTTCTTTTAAAGTAATACTTTTAGCTTTTATGTTAAAATGGGTTTTGTGTTAGTTTTTATTACAATTATTTAAAAAAATATGAGTGAAAGTTTCACCTTTGTTGATTTTATATCACAAGTTTCTGTAAAAGAACGTTTATTTGATTTCATTTTTTTTTCAATAAACTTAAAATGAATCAAAACAAACAAAATCAAAATATAACTGAATCGAAATTGAATCCATTCAGTGTTTTGGCTGGAATAGCCTGCAGCCCCACAAAGCTCAAGACTCTTAGAATGAAGTTTAACAACTTAGATCAAAATACTTTTGATCTTTAAGTCTCCTCATGTGAGCACATCAGAGAGAAATTGCAGAGCACAGATCCTGTCAAAACGCTCTTATAAAGCTTCCATTAAAGATTGCAAAAAAAAAAAAAACAATCAAACAAATGAACCTAATGATATTTAAATGAAATGCATGTATACGTCATGAACTTCACCACATTTAACTCAGTCTGTTTTTTATCCAGAGAACTTCTCAGTTTTAGCTGCTAATTAAAGCCGGTTGTCACATCCGTCCCTTTACTGCTTCCATCTCTTAAGGTGTCTTGGCAGGCTCATCAGGCTGCTATGTTCAAGAGCAAAGAAGGTAAATCAAGTCAGTATTGCTTTCGAGACACAGTACCTCAATCAATTACACGCATATGTCTGCTGATGTATACATTAACCAGACATTCACACGCTCACTCACAAAAAAAGCACCCTGGCACATCCCTGATTGCTCTCTAAATATGTTTCATGTCTTGATTGGTGTAAAAAAGAAGCAGATGCAAATAAGAAGCGGTAGGATCGACTGTTATTTCATGGTCATCGAACGAGTAAGTCTTTTAGATTTTGACATTGCCATAGCAACAGCAACTTCATACACTGTAGACTCACTCATTCATATTATGCACTAAATATATTAAAATGACTTTTTCAGTTCATTATAAAACATTTTGGATTCCATTTTGTGATGGATAGGCTATTTTCGAATTCCCATACTAATCCCTAACGGCTAAAAAACTATATACTGCAGGACTATCTAGTGTTATGTTATGGATTTTCAAAGCAATTTGGACACCATGCTTACTGATTTTTTTTTTTTCTCAAAGGATGAATATGACAACATGGATATTGAAAAGTGAAAACCTAATCAATACAAGAATTTTACAACACTTATTTATAGATCCACAAATGTTGATGGTGCGTAAAAAAAAAAAAAAAAAAAAAAACGGTAAAAAACATTTTTTCTACAAAAATAATTCAAACACAGTGCATTGTGGTCCATAATACCAAAGCTCGTGGACACTGACTGGTTTTTCACAAAGAATTCTGGGGAATTTCCAGGGAACTGCACTTTGGAATTGTGGACAAAATGGCGAACACACCGATGTAGTGGACAATGTAGAACATAGTTCCAGAGGAAACACATTAACCTCCATGGCAATCTATATGCTCACAAACTCTCTGGACGAGAAGAAATATGCAGCTGGAATCTTCATAGACTTTAAAAAAAACATTTGACACGGAAAATCATAACATCCCTTCTGACAGACTGGAGGTGTATCGGATAAGAGGACTAGTTAAGCTGGGTCAAAGGCTATCTTGCAGGAAGGAAACAATTGGTCAGAATTGATTAATTTACATCAGAGACCAAGATTCAATATTTACATTAATATTTACATTCAATGTTTAAAAACTTTTAAACCTCATTTTATTTGCTGACACAAATATATTCTATTTTTACAAACAGTAATAAGGAACTCATTAATGTGGTAAACACAGAGTTAAACTAAATAAAATCATGGATGGATAACACCAAACTATCTTTGAATCTAGACAAAACCAAAGTGATGTAGTGAGTACTGTATTGAAGGAATTTGGGCATAAAAATAGAGATTAAAAACATTGTGACTACAATGAGGATATAAAATTTTCTGCATTATAGGGTACAAAGATCAAATGGTGCACTGTCAAGGAATGGACTATTTTTTAATTTACGCCATTTATGCCATGTTAATGTATTTACAATACTTTTAAATCCCAAACTTCTTTGCAACCCCTAAAATAAAAGACTGATATCCCCAAAACAAATGCTACTGTGACCAAACTAACTCAAACTTGCTAGCAACGTACACGTTTGCCAATGTAAGTTAATCTTCATTTATATTTACACTATTCAAGCAGTGACTCACAAAGTGCTTTACAGTGTTAAAACAAGATAAAACCAAACCAGAAATAATACAAGCTACTTAAACCAGCTAAACCCAATAAAGCATACTCAGAGATTAAGTGAAACAAGCTTGTTAGCGTAATTACAAAAACGACTGACATTATGATAGAGAGCTGTGTACCACTCACTTTGACACCATTAAATATAACCAAAATGAATCCATGTATAAGATGCTCTGGATTTTAACGCACAATGTTGTTTTTGGAAAAAAATAAAATAAGATCACACGCCAATAATCTTTTTGTCGTAAAAATGTCTTTTCCATATGATTACTCATGATTTCAGTGAAAAAAAAAGTCAGTGTTGTCTTCTAGGACATCATTTCTGCAGATTGGCAGGAGTTCTTAAGAAATTTGCCGAGTTGTGGACGTGACTATCCGGACACAATAAGCCTGTCCTCATTTCCCATCATCCTTTTGCACGTTCTCCAACTAGCTTACAGTCCCTAACAACTCCAATATAACATTACCGGTGCAACAAAAACAACAAGCAGTACAGGAGATATCCAGCCATACAGTCTTGAGCCCAGCTTTGCTTGAAGAAAACTAAGACGTACATGGATGTATTTGTCTATAAGTGGATGCATCAGAATGTAGCTAATATAAATATATGCATATAGGACCTACTTTACAGCTACAGCTTTTTACAACTCCCTGATTCATAACAATTTGGATAAAGAAATATTCAGAAATACAAGTTTAAGCTTAATTTTCTTTACATTTAAAAAAAAAAAAAAGAGCATGTCAAAATTACTCATTTTTGGTGATTTTGCTCAGAGTGGGTCTTTAAAGTTCCCTTCATAATGGGTAAAATATGGTAATATAGTAAAATAAAAAATCAGCAGACATATTTATGCTTAAAATCTCTTTATTCTAGTGCGAAAAAATGTGTGTTCTCAATAAAGCGTGCAAGCCTTATCAAAACTCATGCTTTTTGCTGTGGTCTAATTGCAAAGCATAAAATGTTGAGGTTAGCAAAGTATGAGAACAAACCTAAAATTATCTCAACACAGTTTCAGGTTTTCACATTAATTATACTTCCTGTCATTTCCAGAGGTTTATTTCTAAACTTCCACCCATTTAAATGCGTGAAAGTCTTGGCCTGTAACGTTGTTTTTAATGCCTCAGCAATTCTGAAAATATCAGAATTCTCAAGCAAACTTGCTTTTTGCCCCCACAAGGACATAAGCCCCATTAATGGGACTGTGTAACTAGATTTAGGTCCCTCCGACACAGCTCCACATGCACACACACACACACACTGACACTGACATCACAGACCCCCAGCTGCTGCTCTGTTGTAATTTATTATCCCTTCTGTACTCAGTGGAGTCATGAAATCCGCCCGTTCTTTGTTGCACACACACGCACACACAATCCATGTGTCTTTTTTTAAACAGTCATCTTGGCCTGCTACCCAGAAAGACCTCTTAGGTTTAATTAGGAGAAGGTCCCCAGGGAGAGCACAGCAGCAAAAAATACACTAGACAGATGAGGGATGTGAGGCTGTCAGACAACATGACACAAAACACTGTGGAGATGAGCTGCTTTGGCATTGCAAACCAAAGCAAAAAGAGCTTTTATTTCCAGCTGAAAATCATTTTTGGTTGCACCAATAAATGCAATCACACAGCAGATCAATATAGCACCTCCCCACAACCTTTCACCCCATCCCCAGAGGTCATTTACATCCCTCCACATCATTTTGCCAAATGCATTGAGCCTCTTTTAATGTTTTATGGAAAACAAACCCACTTCTAATTCAAACTTCGCCAAATACACGCATTAATCATTTTCATATACAAAATACTATATTGATGTAATGCTAAATTTACAAACCGCATAAACTTTCCAAACTGCCTTTTCTATGGCGTAAATAATGAGAATTTGAAATAGAAATCCTTAACAGCTCCTGCTCACTGTTAGCATATTTATCTGATGCACGCTTACTACTGCACTCATAAACACACTTGTGCACTCTGGGAGGGATTGCAGCATAATTATGCCTCAGATAGAGGCGATTAATTTTTTAATGGATTGAATGTTTTATTCATAGCCGCTATCCAGTCTTAGCCATGGCAGAGCACGCTGGAAACCATCGGCGGATAGAGGATGCGTGGCAAAACTGCCTATTAGCAATTTCATACTACAAAACATTACACCCGTCAGTGAGTTTGAACGTTGGGCAATTCTAGGCTGAGGATGTTTAAATAAAGATCCCAAAAGTCATTTCTTAAATATGTATCTCATTTCCTCTTTGGGCTTTGTTTTGGGGTTGCTCCAGGCATGGAGAATTTGATTAAAAAGACGCTGTGTGTGACAGAAAGAGGAAGGAGCGGCAGCGGGAGAGGCTGTTGTCTCGCAAGCGAGACCAACAAGACCGGGTATTCTGCCCTAGAAATCCATTTACAGTTTCTAACTCTCTGCTGAACCAACCGCCCTGCTGTGACTGAGGCGTTGTACCTCATAGAAGACATGCAGCAGAGGTGGCGGACATTTGGAGGTTTTAAATACCAGTCATCCTCTTGGTTCTTACCCTCCAGATTAGGAGCAAGACTGAGTTTGGGTGCATCTGTTTCCTGAACAGAAAGGAAAATAATGACATTACGCACGATTATCATCTCCATGTGCTGAACTAGACCGGCTGTATTTGGACTAGTTAAATATCCGACCAAGCTTAACTAGATCTCGCCAATAAATCTGACAAACAAAACATCCACATATTCAATTGTTGGATTATAAAACATTTACATTTTTATTTAAACAAAACGTTCCCGGAAGTGTTTTAATTATGATGATAAAGTTTTTGACTAAAATTCTAAATGTTTTAATAAAAAAATTCTTGTTTATCTGAAGCCTATGTTTACAAAATCTCCTCTGAGGGGGCGTGGCTTTTGAAGCTGAGCTGAGCAGCTCTGTCCCAGACCTCCACCCTGTCTGATTATGATAGTTCTGTGTCTCGCTAGCGTAAATCTTTACCGCTGCTACATAAAAATGTCAAAAAATATCGGTAATCGATTTGATCCGGATGTCCGCTCGGATGAGGAAGTGAAGATCTTCATGGACCAAACTTCCTCCAAAATCCGGATTCTTTCTCCTTCCGGTTCACCAAAGACTCTTTTAGCTAATTCTCAAATATTTATTGACGTTGCTGTAAACTATAAATTTAATCCATTGGTTTCTAAAGACCGAGTCCTTGGGAAAATAATGACAGTCTTTCATTGATTTACAATCCTTTACTACTGCTGCCAAATGAACCGCCGTTCGCACTTTCCTGGTCACATCAAGAAGCTCCGTAGAGTCTCCCAGAGATTTTCCAGCGTTCGCAGCCCTACTACTATAAGTATTGTGTGAAACTCACAAAAAATCCAGTGAAAGCTGATTTGACCACAGAAATTACTGCAATATTTGACTGCAAACAATGGGAAGATACCATCTTCTCTTCTTCTGCACCTGAACTAGACATGCTAGCCGGGCCAGATAAGGGGTTTAGTACATGTGCAGCAGAGCTTTTGTGACGTAAAGAAAGCTCATTAATTTAAATAGAACATTTGTGCGACAGTTTGATTGACAGCAAATCAAAAGGAGAAATACTGGAAAATGCAAAAACGAAACAATTTCTTATTACATTTGTTCTCTTTCATATGAAAAATGCCCCACATACATGTTAAAATTAAAAAAACATGATTTACATCAGAGGGGGACTTTAAGAATTAGATTTATTACAAGACTTTCAAAAGTCAGTGACTTTTAGGATTCATTTTTTTCATTTAAAGCAATTGTAAATTTTTAAGTTTTAATTAATAATTTTTAAAATCAAGAACTTAAAGGGGCTTTAATTGCTAAATATGTGCACGAACCTGTCACCCATATCTTTAAATCTGAATAATACTATTATCAAACATCTGTAAGGTGGTTTTTTTTTTTTTTTTAATCTGATTATTTTAATCCCTCCCATCATTGCCTGGTCATCCTTTCTGTGTGTACTTAATAATGCAGAGCACAGACAGATTATCTCATTTATCACCCCCTCGCAGCTGGACTTAAGGTGACAGATTTATTAGATAGCCATTTGCGGCTGCATGTAACGCTGGCAGATGAGGGTCGGTGAGAATGACAGAGTCGGAGCGCTGCGATGGCCTCTCTGTGATAATGACCATACCGAGGAGAAGGACACAGAGCAGGACAGGAAGGCAGATAAAGAGGCTTGATGGGGAGGGCTTTGGCCACGTGGAGAAGAGGGGGGAAAAAAGGATCAGGACGGTCGTACATTTGGTTGAAAGCAGATGAAGATCCATTTCTTTCACTGTGCTGCTTTGTAAAACTGGAAATTTATTAAGATTGATGCTCACAAGCTATTTAATACTCGTGTCATATAGAATATTGCATTCATATGAATTGCAACTTATTTCATTTGAAGGATAAGGAGATTGCTGTAATTTTATAAGGAGGATTTATGTTACATTTGTGTCGATCTATAAAATATGAAGGTTTAAAGCTCATGCTTGCTTGTTTAAGCTTTAAGAATTTAAACTTTTAAAGTACTCAAAAAAAGCCCTCACCTTATATCTATTTCTAGTTGCTAGGCAACCATACAATCATCTTTAATTCCCAATGAAAGTCGAGAGTTTACCACATCAGGAAAATATCCATTCGATTACTGTGTGTTTGTGTGTGAGCTTCAGAGGTGTTTTTGTAACCTTTATATAGAGCTTACAACACACATAATGACGACTCTGTCTTGTTTTTATCACAAGTGTGTCATCTTGGTTGTTAGAGTGCATCATCATACAAATCTCAAGTGACTGCGAGCAATCAAAGGTCACTTCGGCTCAGAAATGTGTTCCAGTATTTTATCATTTTGAATGCATTGACTTTTTTTTTGTAAGTATGTGGTAAATGCATCAGATTTGCAGCCACGGAAAAAATGGAAACCTTTTACCAAAGTAACAGACTTTATCTACAAATAAGTATTGTACATCTCTGAAATGAAATCATTTTTATCAGCTATTCAAGTTTTTAGTCAATTTTTTGTGAACTGTGAGTTAGATCTCAATGCTACCAGCGATTATTGATCTTTTTCAGAAGCAAATCTAAATGGATTACTCAATAAATAAAGAGTAGTCCCTTCAATGTCTGTGTTTCTAATCATATTAAAGCATAATAAAAAATATGAATAGGCTGCTTTGAAATTGAGTATATCCTTTTCTAGAAAGCTATGTTTAAATGTTGATTACTCATCCTGGACTGGTGACATCTGTGTCAGCTTTGGTTATAGCAGACGGTAACCTATAACTTGTATAACACATGTTTGTTCTATTCAGAGACTGTAAAGCTATACCGCTCTCTGCAATGCATGATCAAGTGACCTCTTCAAATGAAAAGTCTATGTAAATGCACATAAACGTGAATTTTGGGCTTCTGCATTCACTTGGAGCTATGACCGTTTCTGGGCTATACACGTGCGAAACTCCTGGCATTGAACGCACATTGAAAATTAAACCATGTTGAATTTTGACCCATTAGGGTCTTGTGTTTGGTAGTGAGGTTTGGATGTGTGCCTTTTAATTCCCAGAAGTGCCAACTGTTGGAAAATTGATTATAAAGGAGAAGTCAATCATTTTGATTTGTGCTCAGCTGGTATTATATGACACCAAGTCAGTCATTTAGTTGAATTTAGCAGTGAAAAGCTGAAGTATATACACATGGTGCAATTGTGGTGCATTCAAGAACGTTTTGATCGCAGATTGTTGAACGTGCTTTCAGCAAATGTTCACGCAATACTAGCACAGTTGGAAGAGGCTTGGTGCAAAATATTGAAGTGGTACAAATCTTGTTAATCTTGATCCACAGCTCCATCAAGGTGTATACACACCGGCTGCGTTGACTCATGTTTAAGCAGCCACTTTCAATAAAAAGTCTATGCAGAAGCGCATGGACCAAAATTTTGGGCTTCCGTATTGTCCATGATCGAGCGTCGCTACGCAAGTGTTTAAGTACGGTCACTAGGTCTACGTACAAATTGGGCGTTCATTGATCGCGTGCTGAAAGTTTAACCTGTTTGAACATTTCCTCGCTGAATCACGGCAACGCAGCATTGCAGCCAATCAGGATCTTAGATTTGGTAATAACGTGTGGGTGACGACTGCTTCAAAACATAGAAGTACCAACAGTTATAAATATGATCATGAATGAGAGATTATATCATTGTGGCTTGTCCCGGATCTGAACATGACACCAGGATGGCTATTTAAAGGAGAAGAGTGTGAAAACAAAAAGCCTGGAGCAAGATTGGCACCGCTGTGACTTCGTGATACCACATTGCCAATTGTAGGTGGTAGACGAGCGCTGGTAAATAGTAAAAACACAAAAGAAGAAGAATCCTCCCTGCCGCTACCTGGCCCCGGTCCAGTGTGTACACCACCAGCTGAATGTACGTTCATAAATGCGTTCTTGAACGCACCACGCGTGCCCGGTGTGAATGCAGCATTACAATATACAAAAGCCTCGGTGTCATATAATTCCGGTCAGTATCAATCTGGAGTAATCAACTTTCCCCTAACCAAAAATGCTTGACAGTTCCGTGTTTTGAAAAGAACCGCTTCCGAAAGACACTACCAAAACTGAAACCCAGATTGGTCAACTGGTTTAACTTTTGACGCACGTTGAATACACTCAAAGTTAGTCCGAAACGAGAGTTTCCAAGCCTGGTGGGAACATAGCAAAATAAAAACCGTGAAGCGAGATTCTTGAGATTTGCTTCAGCATTTTGGTATCCAGCTTTCTCCAACTGAAGGCGGCAGACGAAGATAAAGGGAATAAAGTGAAGAAGAAGCCCCTCCCTGCTTGTCCATTGTGAACACAATGGGCCAATAGCACCTTCTATAACTTGAGTTTAGCGTTTTTTGTATTTTGAAACATGCACAGTGAAGATCGTTCCATGTGCGTTTGGTGACCTTAGCTCACACTTAAATTTATTAGATCAGAATTTCTAACAATGGTTTTCCTCTGGCTCTTTTATGTTGATTTTATGGGAGCTGTACATTTTTGCTGAGTCACTGCAATCCTGATCAATTGTTAAATATGCATAATTTATACATGTGAAATAGATGCTTTATGCACCTTCACACTTCTTTTTTTTTGCACACGTAGTATTTCTGGCTTTCCATCAATCCCCTTGTGTAGAACAGAGAAGAAATGATACAAAGGAAGGAGCTGTAAGCGCTGTGGTTTTTGCATGTCAAAATGATGAATATTTAATTGGATTTTCTCACAAAGCGCATGCACGGACAGCATGAACAACCCCTAAACATGCCACTGTGGTTCAGCTTAAGACAAACGAGCATGAGATCAAAAAGCATGTGTATGGGGATGTTCTTTTTTCAGACTTTTCCATCCTTCTCCATATAGGGGGGTTGTATTTCTCATTTTTCTCACGACCTGCTACCGGCAGCTTCGTGAAAGGACAGGACCGCGCAGGGAAGGAGGAGTAATTTTTTTCTTTTTTCTTTTTTTTTAATCTTTCCACCCTCGGTGGGCTGTTCTTAAGCATAGCACAGATATGTTATTGGTGCGTGGCTGCTACATGTTAAAGAAATTGGGCGAGGCCGCCTGTCGTTTGTCCAATGGCAGGTCGAGGTGTGGTTCTTTAAAGGCGTGGAAAGGGCGGGGCTAGAAGCGGAAGTGTGCCTCGGCTGATCTCTCTCGCTGTCATTCGGCCACGGTCGGTTCCAGGAGAGAGGGGCAAGAAGTACACAGGGATCCGCTGGCTGTGGAGGATTGACAGCTAGTCAGAAACGATTCTGGAATCAAATGAACAATGAAACCGATCGTATCAAGACTGTAAAAGAAACGCTCGCTTGCCACATTAACAAAGCCGTTTGATCATATAGTCCAGATCAGAGATCCGTGTCATTGAGCAGGCAGGACACGTCAGGAGCAGGGAGGGAGAAAAAAAAAAAAAAAAAAGCTGACCGACTGCACTGTACGAGTCAGCTTTAAATCGCCCGTGAAAAGCCTAGCTCGCCGCACTCAGCTCGCCAAGGACACCATCTAGCTCTCAGTCCAAGAGGAAGATCTCGACAAACACATCGCCGAGGTCGAAGGTGGTGATCGAAAGGTGGTGTTTTATTTTCTATTTTTGCATATACTTAGCCTGTTCAGCTAGCAAGCATCCGTGCTAATCGTTAGAAAGCTAGCAACGGATGATCTGCTGGCTAGCTAGGATAGTAGTTTGGACTAAACGACATACATTTATTATAAACTAACACTTAGGCAACGTTTGACGCGGTGTGTTTCGATCAAAGTCTTTATATGGAGCCGTGAACTGCTCATACCCCTGACAGCTGTCAAACAAGGTCGAATGTTTCATTTTTTTTTGACCGTTGTGTCGCTTTATTTGTAATGTATCCCCGGTTGTGTAACGTGTGCAGCAGTCGCATTTCGGTTGAAGGGTGTACCGACTGGGAGTTTGATATTTGTCACTTCGTAAGACTTCCTAAAATGTCTCCAAATGGAGGCTGCTGCTCCACACAGTGCTTCGTTTCTCCTTACGGCAGGCTTCTGGGAGCTCCGCTCTAGTCTTACAAACTGGCAACGTCATCGGATTATAATTAGCAAAGGATGTCATGTTCACGGTTTAAAAAAACAAAAAAAACAAAAAAAGATTATTTATAGCGCTGTGGCTTTCACCTGCCAATACAAATATTCAAACGTTAGTAAAGCTGTTTTACTTATTAATTACATTAATTGAATTCAGCTGGAACATGTTGAGAACCTCGGAATTACAAATTAAAAGCTGGGCAAAAATATATAAAAGTTTAACATACTACCAACGTAATAAATCATTCATTTGTCGATGCTAATGAATACTATTACATGAGCTGATTCATGTGTAATAAAAGGTGTATGGTTAGTATTTTTTTTAATTTGCTGCTTTCTTTTATTTTGAAATTCATTTAAAAAAAAATTCACTCGTTACCTGTTCAAAGCTACAGTCACAAATGGGAAAGTAGAAAGTAGAATCTTCAAGATTTCATGCTGTCATTCAATTTTTTTGAGAATCATTGACGTGGTCATGAAGGTTGATGGCGATAAGAATGCAGAATGGCCCGCTTTTTAAAACCCTTGTGCTCTCTTACGGGGTCCAGATGAACCCACCCTTACATTGATGTGTGATCGCTACCATAACAAGGTGGACAGGATTTTATGTCTGCCACGGACACCAATGAAGATAAAAAAAAATTATTGAAAAAAAAAAAGTTCAGAGCACTGTCACTTTTAATGTTAAACATGCCTAGGATAGCAAAAGGGTTACGGGTGCCCAGGCTACTGGCCGGCTGGCGGTTAATTTTACCCCTTGATGTGGACGGCCATCGTCCTGAGACATTAACACATTGTCCAGTTGGAGCAGCTGCCAGTCGCCGATCGGCCCTGTGTCGCCTGATTTTGTTATGGCGTCATCCCCCCTGTCACTGCAACCTCAAAATGTGCCCAAGAAGCCACGACCAATGTCAACTTTTAGAGAAAAAATTTCCAATCACTGTAAATTATTAACTTTTGCTTAAGGCTGTTATTATTTGCACCTATTTACGTGCGCAAAATCCGATGAAAATTCATGTAATACGTGCAGCCAAGATGCACATCACTGCATTACTGCATGTATTTTAGGTGAGCCCAAGGCTGGATTTTGTTGTTGGCCACATGTATTTAAAGTTAAACTTAAAGTTAAAGTCTTATTAGCTGTTATGCATCTAGGTGCGTGAAATGTATTCTTAGTTTTTGATTCATCTCCTGGATGAGCGATGACCCAGAAACATTTGGTGGTTTAACCATAACTACATTCCTAACCTTAACCCTTCCTGTAGGACCATCCGGCCAAGAAAAAAGTTAAGCACTGGCCACATGTTTTCTAAAAGTTACATGCGAATAAAAACTTTACTTTATTAAAACTTCTCGTTGCGGCTTTTAAAAGTGCAACTGCCCCTTCCCGATTACAAATACTGTCACACGCCACCTGCCGAATTTGCTGAAAAATTTGCATTGAGGTCGCTGTCCTGTGGCATTTGGGATATATAAGTGTAGTACCCAAAGAAAAAAGCAAAATATTAGACATTTTTTATCGGTGAAACATTCAGAGAATTAAATGTAACCCAAATGGAAATATTTTTACAATTTTTTCAAATGATCGAAGCAATTAACTTTAGTTTTATTTTGAAAGAATTTGCAACACATAGCAATGTCGTCTTTGTAAAGTCAATATTTTATTTTAAGCATATTGTGACTGAGTTCAGATGTAACTTACAAAGAAAATGAAAAGCTAGTAGTTTTTAAATCCCTCGATCTAAAGGGAAATGAGAAAGGCTGACTTTTAACCTGTGTGCATCCTGTGTGCTTTTCTCTCAATAGGACCAAAGAGATCACGATAGCATTTGTTCTGGGGAACAAAACAAATGGGGGATTACGGGTTTGGTGTTCTAGTTCAAAACAACACTGGCAACAAGTCTGCATTCCCGGTCCGAATCCACCCGCATCTGCAGCCTCCACACCACCACCAAAATGTGTCCCAGAGCCCCGCTGCTTTCATAAACAGCACCACAGCCACGGGGAATGGCAGCACGGGAGGCTCTCCTTGGCTCTTCTCGACCTCTGCCACCCACAACAGCGTGCAAGATGAAATCTTGGGGGGGGCAGAGAAGCCCAAAGCACAGCAGCAACAGGAAATGCAAGAAACCCAGGAGAAACAGCAGTTATCTCCAGGGAGTCACCAGGATGGTGGAAGCAATGGTGGGATCATTTCAGAACTGGAAAAAGCCAAGGAAACCAAGACGGAGAACGGCACATCTGAGGGTGGCAATGGGAAGGAGAAGCAGCTTCGCCTTGAGTCACCCGTCCTGACTGGCTTTGACTACCAAGAAACATCTGGCCTTGGGGGAACTGGTCCAGTGCAGTCCAGTACCACCTCGTCATCACTCACCGGCTTCAACAACTGGTCAGCTGCCATTCCGCCTGCACCGTCAACAATCATCAATGAAGACGTCAGCTTCTTCAACCCGGTGTCCGCCAACAACGGGACTCTGCTATTCCAGAACTTCTCCCACCACGTTAGCCCAGGCTTCGGTGGGAACTTCTCCCCCCAAATCGGACCGGCTGCGGCCTTGTCCCAGCACCATCCGGCGCCGCCACCGCACCCCCACTTCCAGCACCCCCACAACCAACACCAGCAGCACCGGCGTTCCCCGGCCTCCCCTCACCCTCCGCCTCCCTTCCCGCACAGAAATCCGGCTTTCAGTCAGCTGCCACATTTGTCCAACAGCTTGAACAAGCCCCCGTCCCCCTGGGGTTCAGCTAGCTACCAGAGTCCCTCTCCCTCCCCGGGATCTTCAACTTCATGGAGTCCTGGAGGAGGCTATGGCAGTGGCGGCGGCGGTTGGGGAGGCTCTCAGGGCAGAGATTATCGTCGTGGACTGAACGGCGGGATGACTCCTATCAACTCCATCTCTCCACTAAAAAAGACCTTCCCTAACAACCACGTGACATCCCAAAAGTATCCTCGAAACAGTCCGGCGGGCTTCAACCCCAAATCCTGGATAGATGATGGCGTTAGCCGCAGTGATAACATTTTCCCGTTTCAGGTCAGTATGCATTGATAGTTTGAATAAATAGTTTGCTGTAAATTAACCTTTTTTACCTCAGTAGGTGTGTCATGTGGCATTGCTGCCATCTTTAGAAATGACGAGGAAGGATGGCGTTGCTAAGTGTGGTCCTTCAGGAATAAAGTAGCTACTGCCGGACCTCCACAGCTGTGTGTCGGGGATGATGAGTAATGCGCCTCCATCGCTGCAGCGGGGTGTGCCGCATATGTGCGCTGGAGGTTGGGTTGGTGGTGGGAGGGGGTTGAGATGGGACGGAGAGGAGATGGGGATCAGATCAGAGACAAAGGAAGAAAGGTTGCAATCATGGTAATGGGAAACCAAAACTGACACAAAAAAAGACAGCACAGCTTATCATCAAAAGGGTTTAAATCTGTTCTTCTACTTCTCTATCATATCAGTCAGTCTTAGCTGGTAAAATGAAGATTCGTAATTTTCTCATGTTTAGATTTTAAATAATCATTTGTGTTATGGCCTTCGTAGCCTATCATAGCAGTGAAAAATAGGTTAAGTTGATTTTTGATGTGGTAATCTACAAACAATATGTCGACATAGTTAAGAACAAGAGCCAGGGATGATGTAAGGAGGTAAATGGGAGCATGGAGATGGACATGACGGACACTTCATTGAGTAGCGTTAACTCTAACAGCTGATAAACAGGCAGAGGTGCAGATAGGGAGGCTTCCTTTGGCCCAGATTGGGCTGATGACTTAAACAGAGGGTTCTCCCAGCACTCAAATATATCCTTTGTTTTTTTTTTTTTCAATTGTTGCACAATGTTTCCTCCTTTGCCAGCAGTGACAAAGGGTCGGTGACCATTACTCGGTTGACTTTGTTTCCTTAATGTTCTCCTTGATTGAATACAGGAGAGTTTGTGTGAGGTATTGTTTCCCTTCTGCTGCGTCTGCTTCCTTTGAGTGACTGTTTGTCATGGTGCAAGCAAAGTATAAAAGCGTTTTAAAATTCAAAGGCTTTTTTAGCTGTGACCTTTTCAAGAAGGTTTTGTTTCATCTTTATTTGCAATGAATGACTCACACCGCTCCAAAGGTTAGATAGTAAGGACTGTATGCTGACATGCCTTGGCATGTCTTAAGTATTTTTTTTGCAGCAAAAACAAGTATGTATTTTTGGGTAATTTATAATTATTGTTAATAGTGGGCAATTTCTGTTAGTTATAGGGGGAAGCTCATGTTTGAATAAACCTAAAGTCCACACCTTTTTTCTGTATTCAGGTAAAAGAAGGAGACTTTTCAAATTAAATATCCTACTGGCAGGTCTTGTATATACAGACACAGTTTCTTTTTTTAAATTTCAAACTAAAATTTCAAGCACAGTCAGATGAAATGCTTCTTTTTTTTTTTTTTTTTTTTTTTACCTTGAATTAGATCAACTAAATAGCTCTGTCCTTTTGCCCTCTTGATTCTGTTCAGGCAGATGGAGGGTGGCTTTGCAAGACTGTGTAGTTGTGAAAAGGGGAAGGATTATGCAAGTGTAACCTATTTACCCATTTCTGTGTTCTCTTTGAATTTTTCAGTCATAAATTTTCAGTTCATGCTGTTTTTTTGCCTAAATATGTTCCTCTACACTACAGTATGGATCATTCCTTTGATTTTTGTTTCTAATTCTAGACATTTTATTAGATGTTTAAACCTCTGAATTTACACTTTAACTATAAAGTTAAATCATAATTTGGTATTTTTTTGTCCTTATTCTTTTCATTGATATAGTCCTAATGCAGCATTTAGACAGCTAGGTCTTCCTGGTGAGTTGAATACATCGTTATCTCAGTCAACAGACATACTGTAGAAGCTTCACCTTCGAACCGACAGATAAGTCTTTTTGTTTACCAGTCAGCCCGTGCTCTAACTATCACTTATGGTCATGAGCTGTAGAGAAGGGCCCAATTTGAACAACCAAAATAAATGACTTATGATAAACGCCTGGACTAGCCCCTTTGGGAAAGAACAAAAGATCCAACAACTTAAGTGAAGCTCTTCTGCATAGACTGGAGCCTACTGGAGTAGTTGGAGCTTTTGGACACTGGGTCTTCCAGGTCCATCTCAGGGGATTTGTGTCAGGCATGTTCTTCTGAGAGGAGGGTTTAAAGCAGCCTTGGGACTTGCTGGATAGATTTAATCCCTTGGAGAGTGACCTGGTCCAACACAAGTGTCAGAAAATGGATGCATGGGAGGCAAGAAGGCGATGAAAAATAGAATGAAATGTGAAGACCCAACTCTTAACATTTTAAGAGCATACTTTTGGGAAAGCTGTTTTTGTTTCTGGTCAAAAAGATCGCACTGCAGTGTGAAAATAGATTTTTAATACTTGCGCAAGACACATGTTATTGTTCTATTCTAGAATATAGTTATTTTGTTGTCAAATGTATGGCTTTGATGTTGGTCCCCTTTCATTTAGTGACATTAACTACTTTGATTAAATTTGCTGAGAACATCAGCAAGTTCTTCTTGCCAGTTTTTAAGGCCATGTCTGATCTTTTCAGATTAATCATGACACTTGACTAAACGGCATTCTCAGTTTTCTAAACGAACTTCATGAGCAACTGATGTCCCCCTCCTCCACTGTAAATCTTCCTTCAACTGTCTCGCATAGTTCCCATTTTAGCACCCACAGGACAGATGAGGGCTCAGCAGCCATTGTTCAGCCTTTCCACTGTCTCCGGAACTTCTCATCACATGCTTTGTTTCTTAAAACAGGTTTTCTTGAAATGGATTGTTGCTCAGAATTCAAGAGAGACACACCAGCTGATTGTCCTGTGACTGTGATGTTGCACTTTTTGCAACATTCCCCCTTCGGAAAATTGCTCAAACACAGAAGCCTTGTGGTTGTCTCAAATGTTGAGATAACGCTGTGTATACCAGTTGGAAAAATGTCAACTGTGTGAGGTATAGTTTTGTGCTGCAATGTGGCACTTAGGCACTTAAGAGGAGATGTTTCACCTGAGCGTCTGTTGCTTCAGAGTGGGGTTAGAGCCTGGCAATTTTCTTTTTTTCTGTGCCGTTTCTGTGGATGTACAGATTTGGCCAGTGACGAGGTCCACACCTGCAGGGCCTGGAGGAGAGTCAGCCAGGGCAGGATATTGTCTTATTAAGCCACCTGGCTAACTGTTGGTTACAGTTCCCTCCTTACTGTTTGTGAAGCTCAGAGGTGCTGTAGATTTATGTGGTGCCATTTCCTGGACAGCATGTTATTAAACCGACTGTGCACGTCGATGTTTACCTTGTTTTTGTAGATTTTTTTTTTTTTTTGCTGAACATAGTTGTAGCCAAAAAACAAAAAACAGTCAGTACCAAAGAACTCTAGTCTAGAACTTTTATATTCATCCACATATTCAAATGAAATTGGATTTTCAAGGTTTTGTGAGTTCTTATCTTTAAAAAAGAACATTTTCCAAAGTGGTGTTTGAGGGAAAAAAGATACACTTCTGGACAGGTCACGTCCTTTGCCGATCTGAGTTTGCAAAACTCTCAAGTCTCATCTGTTACTACAGCAACAGGGGAATAACACGTCCTCAACCTCAAATCAGTTGCATCTTATTGCCTTTGTATCCACAACAACGCTGAGTTTTAGTTCCCACTCTGTTAGACTGTTTACTTTCATCAAAGTACTTTAATTATAGCCCTCCTTTGTTTTTTTTGAATTGGTAAAATGAGAACAGATTTAAAAAGACACCGTTAAAGGGTAAAAAGGTTGAACAACCTTCAATGTCTAAAAAAAACACACTTCACCATTAAGTTGCAGAATCCCAAAGTTGTTGCAATTACCTCTGGTTCTTGTGAAAGTTGTGTTGTATGAGAGAGATGCTTTATGGACTAATGAGCAGTCATGGCTGTGCTGGTGAGCACATCACTCTGCTGCTCATACAGCCTCATTGTGCTCCTCTCCCACTCTTGACAACCCTCTGAAACGGAAAGATAATTTACGTGTGTGTGCGGGAGCTCCAATTAGTTCTTAGGCTAAGTCTTCAGCACAGGTGTTTTAACAAAGAAGGAAGACAAAGCAGAATTAATGTGAAGGTGTCATTTTGCATTTAGCTCAAGCCATTGAAAGCAACTAAAACGCTGCTACAACTTTTTTTTTTTGTACTGTCCTTGTTAAAAGACATCCATAGGCAAACTTGTGAGTCATTCAAGCAGCGCTAAGTAATTGGATGTTTTTGACAGTTGGGAGTCTTTCATGTCGTCACGGGACTTTGAAATATTTGACCAAGAAGAGAAAAAGCTCAACCGACTTCCTCTCCCTGCCCCCTCTTTGTTCTCGTTTTGCAGCAGTTTACCTTGCTGTTCGCTTCTCCACCTTTGCTTCTTCTCTTTGGCCTTCTTTGTGTTGCGTCTGGTTTGAGATCAGACGCTCGCCACACAACTTGAGATGTTTAGGAAGTGTGGAAAATTTCTGCGCGCCTATCGATTGTCGAGGCTTTTATCCTTCAAACTGTCTTCACACTGCAAGTATTTTAGGCAATTTTCCATGTTGGAGGTCAGTGACAACCCGCCCCGATAGACTATACTGATCAGTGTTCACCGGTTCCCTGTGTGAGAGCCTCTCAGATGTGATATTTTAACACTTTCAGGTGGCAGATCCTCAAGTGCTAGTAAAGAAGTAAGTCATGAGAGAGATGGTCACGGAAAACTTTGAAATACAGACTACACCCAGACAACATTCTGTTTAGAATGAGGAAAACCGGACAAAATGGATGAACAGACCAGCAGTATTCTACAGCCATTAGGAGGTAGATTTACAAATGAGTCATTAAAAAGGAAATTGCCCTACAGCGATCCAGCCTTTGGGTCATCTACTTCAGCATTTTAGCTTATATTGCTGCCATTTTTCATCAATAGTCAACAAACAGGGAGGATTATCAATTGCAGAAGCAACCCTGCTGCAGTAAATTGTCCATTGCTTCTCCTTGTGCCATTAAAATCTGCTGATGTTCTGTGGAAGATTAAATCTCGCTTGAGAGGGAAGGCTAAACTGAATGCCCAAATGCGTATTTTTAACCCCTTTTCTCTCTTCTACTCAAATAAATATCTTTATAGTGAATAACAGCAGTATGAAGTAATAAGGGCTGACAGCGTGTAGTTGCTTTTCTCACATTTTGCAATTCAAGGGATCATACTTAAGGTCATAACTCTTGACATGTTAAGAGATGTCTTGAGATGTTGAACTTTAGGACAGAGCTAAAATATGAGTTTCTTTAGAATAAGAACGGCTGTGATGGTTCAACTGACTTTTTAGGTTTTTAATCCTTTTAACACCGGAGATACATCTGAATAAAACATCCCGGTTGACGAACCATAACTCTTCGAACGTTCACGTGATCTTTGTGAATCAGGTGATTCTGACGCTTTTCATATTGGTTTGGATCAAGATGTGTTGCATAACATCTCAAAGCCTCTTTTTTCCGCCACAGAATCAGCTGATTTACATGGATTGTGTTGGCATCATGCTTCCAAAAAAGTGTTACATGTCGGCACAAGACTGCTTTCCTCTGCTTTAGAATCCACTGGAATTATGCCAATTGTGTCAACGGTTGAAGAGTTACTCAGTCAAAAATGTCTGTACTGTTACGGTTAAGATTGAAAAGCAATGAAGTTGGAATACTCCTTTCTTTGGACAGACATGGTCAAGGCTAATAAATTAGCACTAGAAAATCATTCTCTAAGGGGAAAGACTTCTTTAACATTGTGATTTCTTGGTATATTCAAAATGTACAATCCTCTTTAAGTGGAAGGCTGTAGAGGCTTACCATTCATAGAGGAAGGTTAGGTCAAATCCCAATTCTTCCCTTACCCCTGCGGCTTCTCCCTACCCCTACATGGTAGGAAAAATAGTGTCATCAAATTTGGACAACAGTATCCCTCCATGACATCACCATTATTCGCCAGTCATCTACATTAGCATGTAGCTGCCATCACTCGGAAAATGCACATCAGTTTTATAACTTCAAAATGTCATGCTAGAACAAAAAGTCATTACTTACATTTAAGTTTAAACTTTTGTGCTTTAAAGCACACCCATGTGATAAAATGTGGTTCTTCTCTGTGCTGCGGCAGAGGGATATACAGTCATGTTACAATTAACCCTTGTGCTACCTGATGGGCTCCAGATGACCCTTTCCTTATATTTACGTGTGATCCCTCCCATGACAGATCATGTCACCAGTGAAGATCAAAAAATTATTGGAAAAAAAAAGTTCAGCGCACTGTCTTGTGGGTTCCAGATGACCCCACCTGTAATGTAAACATGCCTAAGATAGCACAAGAGTTAAAAAACAATTTTGGACACCCCTAACCCCACAAATGCCCCTGCAATTGGAGGGGTAGGAGGAACCCGTTTTGGGTAAGAATTCAGATTCGGCCTTAGTTTTATAACAAGAAAATGAAAGTCTTTAATTCAGGACAATCTAATCTTGATGCTGGACTACCATAACCAGGTGCATCATAGCCTTGATTCCACTGAGTGGTATCGTGTGGTACAGTTCAATATTTTCAGCGTTTTCATTGTAAAATGGACCCTTTAAATAGTACTAAACTGGACATGTTTTGGGCCACCATCGGTTGTACATCCATTGAAAAGTAGATCAGAACAGTTGGGTCGACCACTCTATAGCCACCTGTTGTTTGGCAAAAGAGATGACGACATTAGAAATGGCAATATAGTGCTCATTTAAGCTAACATTTCCAACGTTTGTAAGCATTCAGGTTTTTGCGGTTTCAATCCCCCCACAATCAAACACAACTTTAAATTCCTGCTATAGACAATTTGCCAGAAATAAAGCAATAAAAAGAAGAGCTGCTGGATGACCTGCATTGTTGTTGCTTTTCTGGTTGTTGCACCACAATGATGCAATGACACGCTAGTGGTCTATACTGCGCATGCACCATCAAAACAAACCGCACAGTGGAAGTGAGGCTCAACGGAGTGGAATCGCCAGAATTAACTGGACTGTATCTTACCACTTTTTACCATACTGTACTGGTGCTCAGTGGAAATAAGGCTTATAGTATATTCATTTTTAAAATGCAAACGTCGCTTAGGTTTTGCAGAGTTTGCTAACAATTAACATAGTGAACATCATTTTCTCTTTGTCGTTTTAATCACATAAAGGTTTTATATTTAATCTGTTTGTTGGACCTACATTTCTCTGTATGCAGCAAATGTTTTTCACTCATCCCTGTAACCTCTGCCAGCTGTCGGGTAATTTTTAGATCACAGAACATGAATTGCCTTAGATATTGAGTCAAATATGTGCGTACACACTCAATTCTGGCCAGGTGTGGGGATAAAATAGAAATAAAAAAAACATCTCTTTACTAAAACCATCTGTAGATGTGTAGACTAATGCTTAGCAACGACAGAGCACAAGCTTTTATTTTACATAGTTCAATTTGGATATGAAGAAAAGGGATGCCCAAACTTGATAAAGCAATGTCTCAAATGTTTTAACATTTTTCCTTATTGCATTTATGCATGTGATGGGGGGAAAGCTTATGCTTATTCCCACAGAAACCAGTTCTTAGCTCTTAATTAAAGTGGTTTTGACCTGAAGCAGTTTCCCAAGCCTGCATTACAAATTGGGATTCGAGACAACAGAGGACCTGTTCTAGCCCATATCTTTGGTTTTTGCTTGACAGGGAGAGTATGTGTATTGGGTGCGTCCTATTTTACTTATTTTTCTGATTATTAGTTTGTTGAGTCCGTGCATCAACTCACACTGGTACAATTTGGCATTAGTGGAGCAGTTTTGGCACAACCACTAGCAAGTTTGCCAAAACAAAAAATCCACACGATTTGGATGATCAGACACTCCAATGAAGGATTGAATTTTGGATCCTCTGCAGATTACAGACACTTGCTGAAAAACTGAGCTGACTGCCGTGTGCACCCTTAGTCATGTGATTCACAGACGTAGGTCTGTTTTTTTGAACCCTTTCGCTTTTGACCCCTGTTGAGTTCATGGTAGCACAGTATGGTATGAGCGTGTTTTTCTTCCTTTTTTTCCTCTTTTTTTCCCCCTATTGAATGGCTCTGCTTTTAAAGTTTGCTCGCTTGACGTTACTTACAGTTATGAAGGATCTGGAGAGCTAAGACTCGTGTGAAGACAAAACTGACAATCCTGATTACTGACAAGTCGACTGACTTGTTGGGCAACGCCTGTTGTGCAAGGCCTGACAATCATCTGTCAGACAGAGGGCAGAGCTGATCATGCAGTGTTGATCTTCTTGTCAAGATGTTTGTCAGGCTTTCCAGACGAGGTGAATTTACCCCAAAAACACCACACGGTGAATGTCTCTCTGTGTGGTGCTTGCAGATCTCTTTTGTGCCTGCTCATAACCCATTTTGAGTAAAGTGCTTTTGCTCGGTGTGAGGTCTCCGTTTGTGTGTTCAACTAAATATTGTTTGCCTTCAGATAAAATGGCAAGAATTCTGTGCAGCCGACAATGACAGTAAATGGTTAATACACCTGGCTGGTTGAATGCTCCTGTTTTTTTTTTTTTTGGTTCAGCTTTTAGACTTTAGAAAAAACATGGCGTCCATTCACACTCCGAATTTATTCGCCACATTACTTCTGAGGAAAATGGGTCACGTTGGTGCAGAGAGATGGTCCTCCGCTGTGTCGAGCTTCTCGTCGAACTCGATCAGTGGATGTTTTCAAGCCTTAAAAATGTGTTGTAGAGAAGCAGCCTCCCAGTTTTATGAAATATCATCATTTTGGAGCTGGTGTGCTCTTGGATGTTCTACAAATTAAATCCCCATATTTGCATAAACTCCTTATATAAATTTGTGCCGGAAGCACCTGCAAATCCTTGGAGTTATCAGAAAAAGCTGTGTTTGGCCTAAATGAATGAGGCAGAAGGTTAAAAACGATGGAAACTTGTTGTCAGCGGGAGACTTTTTAAAAATATTTCAAAAGGATTTCTGCTTTTTTTGGGGGTGACATTCATAAAAGAATGACTGGAAAGAACGTTACAAAAAAAAAAATGAGGAAGGAAGGAGCACAACACAACATGCGGACGAAACTGGAAATCAGACATTCAACCCATTTAAAAGATGAAAACAATAAGAATATAAATTTTATATCGTTGCTCAATGGAAGGAAACTGAAGGGGCTTGTCATTTGGACTCGCTGTTGTCACGGGCTGCATATTTGGTTGAGGTGGAGTCGAGACAGAAACCTTATCAGCGGGGCGCTTGTGTTTGTGTACGGGACATATTTTTAGCTTGTTGGCATATTTAGTGCATACTGTAAGGGTGTGATTCTGTGTGTACACATTTTTGAGCAAGAGCGTCCAGAGTAGCCGGTATGCCAAGGATGGCTCCGTTCTTTTTAGGTGGCACTGGGTCGATGCCAGGAAACACGTTTAGCTGGGGCTTCGTTCTGCTGTTAAGCATGACTTGGATTATCCTTAAACACCTAAGTACACAGAATTTAACTGAGTAATGGAATGGGGTGGGGGGGGGTGTCTGTTTTCATTGCCATTATGACGGGGGTGCCTCATGGTGGGGGATTGGTAAAAGAGAAAAAAATGTGAGTTAAAAGAAATGTTTGAAAGCAAAATAAAAGAGAAAAAGGAAATTATAAAAATGTGTTTTAGTTAAAATATAAAGAATGAAAGGATCCTAGATTTAAAAACTGCATATGTTTATTTGAAATATTTTTTTTCTGTCTTTCTGCTTTTCAGGAACGTACCCGATCATTTGACAGCTTCAACATGAACACTTTAGAGAGCTCCCTGATTGACATCATGAGGGCGGAGCAAGACACTCTGAAAGGTGAGGTCCGAGGAGTCCAGATGTCAATTATCATCATGAAAAATATATTTTATTTTAAATAGATTAAAAAGAAAAATTAGTCTCATATTTATGTGCCAAAACTTTAAGAACAGAACCGAAATGAAGGCATAATCTCATTATTTTTTGCTTTATATCAAGTACAACCTTCTTGTCTCACATATTATGGCTGCTTTATTATATTTAGATAAAAGGAATTAACTTCCACACGACTAATATCAGTTAGTTAGTCCGACAATATCGTGCTGATTTGAACTTTCTTCCCCAACCATAAGCGGCTATCAATTAGTTTTATATCCTATAATAATCCAGAAGGTCACTCTATAAAGCAGTCAGATTACACTCCTGTCTTTCTACTTTTTCTTCTTTCTTTTTTACATTCAGTAATTATGATAATTATGGTTAAAAAGGCAACCAAGAAGGATCAGTATTTAATTAACTTGTGCACAGCACGGTGCGTTTGGCCTTTTCTTCTCTCTTGCTTATTAGAAATGTTGAGACAGGCTTTCTATTTAGAAACCGGAGTGTTTTTTGTTGTTTTTCGGAACAAGCTGTAGTCGCAAATGAGGCTGCCACATTTATGCGATCGCAGCATCTGTGCGCTGAGGTGAGGTCTCCCTCTCTTTGCTGGTAGCAAGAACAAGGATCAGGAGTGACAGGCGTGCACAGAAACCAAGGTTTTCTTGAAAGGTTACGTCATTTTCATACAGCGACTCCTGTATTTTTCTCCTTTTTTTCCCACAAAAAAACTTTACAAAAGGTTATAAATGACACTTATAGTACAACCTGAGATGCAGGACTGTTCTGGTGTGTGTTTGTGTGTGGTCACAAAGAAGCCAACAAATTTGTGTACATTAGTCATAGCTTACATAAAAAAAACACATCTTAGTTAGGGGTCTCACTAAAGATAATTGTCAAATTTGAGCATTTAAAATTAATGTTGAGAAATTTGATTAATGCTTACAAAACTAATTATTTTTAAATGGTAACTATATTTATTGACTTTTTTTAGTTCAGCTCAGTAAGATGGGTAGATTGTGATTAACTAGTAGATTGATGGACAATTGCTGTATCAGGTTTTTGTGTCATTAGCAACTCCAAGTGATTTTTTTTTTTCTTGTCTTCAGTCACAGAAACGCAGGTTTCTGTTGGGGTTTCACGAGTCCTGTTAAACAAGTGCTTGAAGCTTTCCAGTCGTCCAAGTTTGTCCTGACAAACCAGAAAGTGCTTTATTAGGAGCATGTCAAGTTTTCTTTATTAGAGAATAGATGGATATTTGTATTAATCCCACTGAAAAACTGACACTTTTTTAATTCTTTTCTTTTTTTAAGAGATATTTGTTAAAAACAAAAACAGATGTATCCTGTTACATTAGAAAAGTCTGTTTTAGGTCTGACTGATAATTAAAATGTGTGTTTATTGCAACGTCAAAATTTACTCACTACTTTCTGTCCCCTAAACAAAGCCTTGGGTTTTAATGTAATTTATACAAATGCTCACTACATTTTCTTTTATACACTAAATGTGACGTTACCCTTTAAAAACCAAAGAAATATAAATATTTAGTGTGTGAATACACTGTGTTCTGAATATTAGAGTTAGGTAATTTATTACAGGAAATACATTTACATACATACAATGAGAAATTCTTCAGACCCAATGCATTCTATGTTCAACAACCTAGTGAGCGTCACTTCGCACAAATTTTGTGCAGACTTCTGGGAAATTTCCAGAGCATTGGATCAAAAGTTATACATTTTCAAAAAACTTGATACAACTAACTAGTAATGCACAGATTTGACCTTAGTACAGCCTCCGACTCCAACTAAATGAAGCAATTCAGTCGCCATTTTCCCGCGATACGGACGCCGCCATTTGGAGCCACTTGACAGTGATTGCTCCAAGTAGGGCTGAGTTCATGTTTCTATGGTAACTAGTGTTACCAATCATGATCAAGCTTGTTTAAAGCCCACTCCCCTTCCACTGAAAGCGGGCTGAGGCATATGACTGATCAGTTAACAACTTACATACATTTTCGCAAGATAACATTAAGAAAAATGTATCAGAGCAAGAACGGTTATTCTGACTAATAGAATGACTGAGTAACAGCTCTTTATTTCACCATAGACGTCTATCGGATTTTGGCTTCTTGGAGTCAGCAGGTACTCTTTGGAATGTGTGTGTGGGGGTGGGGGGGCACGCAGTCCTGGTTCTCTATATACCGTCAATTGGACTAACAGAAGCAACTCTGTGGTGACTGTTGGTTTCGAGGGAGTGGCTGGTTGGAGTAGTTCTGGAGAAGATCATTGTTTGGCAGGAAACGCCTTTGATTTCTTAAGGCTTTAGTTGAGTTTAAGGTTTTGGGCGGGGCAAAACCTCCAGCTGAAGTTGCCATGCCTATTTTTTTTTACCATAAAAGAATTGAATGTACTGTGGCCCTGCAACAATTTTTATGTTTGTTTGTTTTTGTACAACCTTAATAAAATCCGTGGAGGAGCAAAAACACCAAATTGTATCGTAACCTTGTAAAGTACAGATTACCGTTTCAGTGCCAGAATAACAAGATAAAACACTATACTGAAGATTTTTTCTTTAGCGGCACCTTGTTGTTTTTATAGCCTTGGACTCATGAGGCTAAATCACATCCAGTTAGGGCCTTAACGCTGCTGTCTAAATCTTGCCTAAAATATAACCTTGTCTTGGCTCCAGACAGCAAAGCATGTTTTCTTCCTGAGATTTTGTTTAAATGAGAGCCAAACTTGGCTCCAGAGTAAATTGGAATACTCATACTTTATTTACCCTTTTCTGTCTTTTAAATCAATTTTTTCCAACTTGTTCCAGTGGTTTAGCAAACTGCTTGAACTGCTTTCCCATCTGTAGCCTTATAAGTAAAATTGGTGTAATTTAAATAAGTTAACTTTTTTTCTCAGCTTGGAGCTAAATACATTTAAATCACTTTTTTTGCCATCAACATGACTACAAGGCTACTAGCATGTGTCTTCCTGCTCCAATCACATTCAAAAAGGCACCAATTTTTCATTCCAGCTGAGCATATTGAATAAAGTGCGAGCGCTGAAGCAGGGGAACAGACGAGGCCAGACAAAGTGTCTACAGTAGAACTGGCTTTGAATCTCTTCCAGCATTGTCCTGACTGACAGAAAGGATCCCTCTGTTCAGCCTCCCTGCAAGCTTACACACAAACACACACTGCTGTGTTGTGTAAGCTTGTGCATCCATGTGCTTTAACTGTTAGTGTACTGTATGCAGCCAGCAGCATGCAAATGAGGTTCATGGAGGGGGCACACGCAGCTCTCCACAAAGGGATGCGGCGTGACCATTTGCTCTGCACAGGTTATGAGAAGCTTTCAGTCTTACATGACAGGCGGTTCTTGAATGGACTTCCATTTTTGGGTGGTTTGACGTTTGGCACCTACAGTTCTACAATTCAACTCGGGAGGAAACATCGCACATACCTGTTTCAGCTTTTACTTCTGATCACGTTTTGTAAATATTAAACTTAGATTTAATGAATGAAATGACTAATGACTAGTTTGGTGGATGTTATTTTGCTCGTAGGGTTTGAGTATGAAAGGTGTGGAGGAGGGGCCAGCATACCTCCCTATGATGAGGAGGGGGGGCACTGGAATGCACCAATCGCTGAGCAGTCTGCACTCACACAACAATGGTGGCACTATTTGAGCCTTTTCATCTCATTGACCCTCTGCAGCAAACAGGCCTTGTATAACTTTGAAGCCTCTTTGGCATCACAACACGCACTTGTGTGGATACTGCATGGGTTGTGTGTTTGTTAGTGTGACAACAATATCAGGAAGAAAGAAGAAAAAATATTTGTGAAATGGTTACGTCTGGAGCAAACTGGACTGAAATAATCATTGATATTTTTAATGATTAATTTTTTTTTTTTAGTTTTTGGGGTCTAGTTTGATGTTTTTTTTGTGTTGCAAAATGGGACAACCTTAGTTGGTGCTTGATCAATGCACTGAAACGTTAACTTAATCATCCCAGCCTGGTATTTGGAAAATGTGTTTTTTTAAACGACTAGTTCTACCTTTTTGGGAGACAAAGTTGTGTTTCATTTGGTTTCAATTTAGGTTACTGAATAAAAAGAGAGTCCCTGATCTTGGTTGGAGTCTAGTATTAAGTCCTCCCACAGTTTGTTTTGCATTTGGAGCTTGATAATTTAATCAGAGACTATGTTATAAAGTTAGAACGCTTACAGACATTTTTTAAAAAAAATTTTCTACAACCAGATGGAAGACGAACTAATGAAACAATTAATTGTTCCTTAATTTAATTGATGCAGTCTTCAATTACATTACTTATAAGATGATTAAGTAAAATGTTGTTACTTTATTCCATTTTTTTAAAATTTGAATTTCTTAATGGGCTATTTATCTATCTGTGCTGTTTAATTTTAAAATGTACATTATTTGACCTGTTTTTTTTTTTTCCTTCTTGCTTAAGTGCACATATTTGATATTTTTGGCCATTTAGAATATGTAAAAAATAAATTAACATAAAAAGATAAAATAATAAAAAATAAACATAATTTTTTTTGGCAGATTTCACAATTAATTCTATCCCCCTGTTTTTTTTTTCCTTCTTTAGGTCGTCTGGGCTTCCCCCATCCAGGAGCGGACAACCCCCTCCCCCTCAATGGTACGTATACTTTCCCTCATGGTTTTTAATGGTCCACTCGTATTGTAAACTTTTTAACTTTGTGTGAAAACAACTAAGTATTTCAGGGGGAAAATTTAAATCTATCCATTCTTTTAAAGTTTTATTTGTTTGATCAAACAAGTCTAGAAGATTATTTTCCTCTGACCAGGTGTTCGTCCATCAAAGTTGGTCAGGAGTCTGAAGCCTCATTTCCACTGAGCATTACGGCACGGTCTAGTCCGGTATCTTGAAAATACCAGACCCATTAAGTGTGCTGTTTTTGTGGCTCCATTGGTTGCAGGTCCATAGAAAAATGGAATGGACCGGTTAGCGTGGAACTACTGCTGAAACCCGTTGTTTTGCTAAAGGTCGTTTTGACAAAAGAAAGGGCTAAGAAAGCATCTGTATTCCTCTTTGTTGCCTCTAATCTTCTCTCAAGCAACATTAAATCCTTTGTAAATACCAAAGAACCAAAAGCCAGGTGGAAGGGGTGGTAGATTCACCCCGCATTCGCCACAACAGTCCAACTTTGAGTGGAAACGCTCGCTTGAATTGCCTGGACCATACTAAAATGGGACCAAGCTGGACCGTTCAGTGGAAATAAGGCTAAGAGTTACTGGTGAAACCCTTATGGTCACTGGAATATCATGTCTCAAAATGTAAAGTTTAACCTTTGACATACTGTCTTGTTACCTTGTAAATACCATTATAAAATTTCCATGACCGTAAAAGCACAAAGTCTTTCTCGATACTGGGTTATGTTTTTTTAAACCATGTTGTATTCTGTCTTGTAGTTGTCTCCTGTACACAGCAACATTGTTACTGGAACTTTATGATTGCCCTCTACTAAACAGAAATACTAGTAAAATTTTCTTTAAAAACAACATAGCCTATCTACTGCCTATAACCAAATGCACAACTCATCCATCCAGTCAAAGTCAACAATGTAATGAGTGCCAATGCTAAAACAAATATTTGTTAGCTTCTCACAGCATAAGGCTTCATCAAATGAACACAGTACAAAGTGTATTTGGAGGTAATGTGATTAGTTTGGATTTCTTCATAGGCCAAAAAACGGCTGGGTTGCGAGATTAGGTTGCATATCAGATGTCAGCACAATTCCACCTTATCATCGAGTACATGTTGCAGTCAGCAGTATTCCTCCGCTTCTTTGTGAAAGGTCTATTTCTATTTTCCCCTTTGCACATTTCAACATATTCCAGGAAAATTCAAACACATTTTGTTTGGATGTTTGACAATTCTAAGGACTATACATTTTTGCTCAAATCCTTTCCAACCTTTGTGAAAACCATCCTCTTGGAATATTTTGACAGTTTCATGAATGAATAAAGAGGGGGACGGTGCGCTTATCTGTGATAAGTCGTTTGCTGCGCTGCTTTCCATTTTTGGGGTGTTTGTCTACACATCAGCAGCTTGTATGTGGTTATTGTGAGTTTACTATGTCTGGTCCTTGGACCCGGATGTAAAATGGTAGAGGCCATTGGTTTCCTGAAAAGCCTGATGGTTCCCATGGTGACATCACATGGTCAGGAGCTGTCATCAAGCCCCAGAGACAGATGGTGCCAGCGGATAAAGGCCGCACACCAGTCCTCTTTCTCTCCCCCTCATGAAGGATACACAGATTGCATTCCTCATTCCCTTGATCCCCCCCCTCCTTAGTCACTCTCATTTTCTCTCAGCTCTATGCAGCTTTTCATCTGTTTATTTCTCCTCAGCTTTCAGTCTGCGTTCCCTCTCTTACTACATGCACCTTCCTTTGCCGCACTCTTCATCCATCCTGCATCTACTTCTGTCCTGTGTTTCCATCTCTGTAACCTCCCCAGTGGGCTTAACGTCCATCTGGTTTGGAAAGTGCACTGAAGGTGGATAGGATTATTGTACTCGCGGTCTGGATGCTTCTCTTCCCTCGTCTTTTTCCATGGTACGCAGAGTCAATTTAAATATTTCCATTTATGGTAAATGGCGTATACACGTACAGCACTCTTCTACTATCCTTGCGGGCCCAAAGCACTTTACAGTCACACAATGGCGCCAACCTTCCACCAGAGGCAAGGTGGGGTTCAGTTTCTTGCCCAAGGACACTTCGACACACGGGTGGGCAAGGCGGGAATTGAACCCACAATCTTCCAATCAGGAGTCAAGCGCCACGTCATGTCGTTGACCACCACCTACATTTGATGCCTTCCTTACTTTCTTTCTTTCTTTCTTTGCGTTGATTCTCTGCCCAAATAATTGGAGTTTTACAGATTCTTTTAGAAGTTGTTTACATACTTTCCATCTTAACTCTAGTTACCATATTTGTAACCCTGGTGGCACATTTGCTTTAATGTCATATTGGAAACTGTTGTTCTTTGTGTCATGGCTGAAAATGTCAACACATTTAGATACTTAAAGCCTTAGTCACAACACCCTCATGGGTGGATATAAGCTGTCTGCAGGCAAAAAATGGGCAAACGTGTAACTGTAAGGGGCACAAAGGTGGCTCCCGTGACATGATAAGATTGTAGACAGCTTTGTAAGCTCATAGAGTGAAAATGTTTATGCACTTAGGTTAGATGCAGACACAAATTCTTAATTTTCCACCTAAATCTTGTGGACTGATCAAGTGTTGCACATGCTATAAGAGGATACTTCTTTTACTGCAGCCTGACAGATTTAGAAATTAGGATATTATACGATCAGAGCAGAGTTTATTTCAGCATCCTATAGGTGTTCTATGAGCACTTCCGTCCAGCTCAGCATTTGTGCAGCGGTTAGTAAGGAGTGTGACATCACTCACATTAGCCTTATGAATACTCAATACACCTAACACATCCATGACAAATATGCATTCCATTTTCCTAACATTTCTGTAGGTGGCCATACATGCTTCAATGGAACTGCACAATTGTCCACGCCCTCTTACAGCCTAAAAACCGCAGCACCTGAATGGGTCAACCCCTGAACTTCTAGTTCTTTAACAGGTTTTTCAGATATCCTGCTTTTTTCTGTTAAAGCTCAGGTATCTGGTTTAAATCACATGACAACCACACCTAAAACGGCATACTCAACACATAAGTGTAACATTTTCTTCTGTCTACATGATATCACATTTTCGTTTCTATTCTCATATCAAGTTGTGGATTGAGTTTCTTTTTATATCCACAGGTGTTATTGTGTTCCAATCCTTGGCGTTTAACCGAGACGTCCTTTCATTCCTTTGTGTCTTTGCACCGTCATAATAATGATCTCTTTGGATAATGAGACTCGCTGCAGCCTCATTTTGAAAGCATCATTAATGAGAAGGGAGCAAACACGTCAGGCATCGCTTTATCCTTTTGAAACATTTAGTGAGCTTTATTGCACTCAGATTAAAAATGGAATCACACATTTATGAACAAATAACCAATCCTTTGTTGTGGTTGTTGTTGTTTTTTAATGAAACACAATTGTAAAGACAGCTTGCAGACTGATTATTATTCCATGCTGATTTTTTTTTTTTTAAATGTAAAGAGATCAGCTCTTTATAGTCCTGGAACCACCTGGCACTTCTATTGCTCCAGTGAATCCATTTCTAAACACAATCTTCTATGATTTACTCCACATGCAGCCAGGAATTATAACAGAAGACGAGGTAAAACATAACCCTCAGTATATTGTGTCAAGGATTTCCAAGTATTTGGTTGATTTTTTTTTTTTTTATACCCCCACTGGAAAGATAAAATGTTATGACTCAATGTATTATGATGTGGCAGCTTGTTGTGACAAGATTTGAACGTTCTCGTCTTTGTACAGTGAAGTGACGTGTTTGTCTGCATGATTGTGTTGGGATTTGTTTTAAGCTTGTGAAGTGATCTCAAGCATTTTCTTTCTTTTTATTTAAGAATGTTTTTTATGGCTCGTTATGCTTCCCTCTGCCTGATTTCCCCGTCTTTTCCTCCCGCCGTGCAAAAAAAAAACCCCAAAAAAACAAAACAAAAACCCAAAAAACCTTCAGGTGATGCAAGTGAGCGCCATGTTTTGGTAGCAGTCGTGGATGCAGTGAAGCACACAGGGCGCAGTCGCACTGCAGCAGACACGCACGGCTCACACAATGGAAGTTCAGGATAAATCTGTGCAAAGCAGCTCAGGACAGGTTGGACGGGTGCAAGAACAGGCCAGGGTGAGCTTAGCCTTTACCGTGCATACGTTCCACAGTTCAACTCTTCACGCTCGCCCGCTTAAGAGGACTAACTTATTTGCTCAAACACCTGCAGGCTGCATGCATGCTCTGCTCTCGCAGATAGTTCCGTTGCTGGAGTCCAGGCCTCAAAACTCATCATTTAATGTAACTTTTCGATTTTACTCGGTTCATTTTGTTTTGGATTTTTCAATTTTAGCTGTTATGCTGACTTTTTGTCTGTATCTGTTGATTTTGTTCCGTTTTGATTTTCAGTTTCAAAGGCTGATTTAAGCTCATTTAAAGATTGTGTCAATATTATTAGAAAAAAAACCCATCAACATTTGATGAGTTTTTAATAAAATACAGTATTGTTTTAGGCTAAATGTCTTAAACTAACTTCCTGTCCTATCCTCTGCCTTCTCCTCCCTTCAGGCCACTCCTCTCTCTTCCCCATGGAAGACGGTTTTCCTGACGAGGAGCGTGGCGATCAGGGTCTTCCAGGCCTGGGCTCTCCACACTGCTTCCCACATCAGAACGGAGAACGCGTGGAACGCTACTCCCGCAAGGTCTTTGTTGGAGGCCTGCCACCAGATATTGACGAAGGTAATGCAGTTTCGTCTGGACCCCGAGGAGCTCCGGTGCCTATTTTAGCTTCTCTTCTGCTAGAAGGAAGTCTAGAAAATAGCAACTTGACGGAAGGTGGACAGCAAGAAGTCATTAGGAAATGAGTCACTGTACCTTTAAAAAAAAAAAAAAAAATCAAGCTTTTCTTTCAGCTCCTGCATTGTTCCGTTTAAGTAAAAGTTCTGTTTGGTTTCAGATGAGATAACCGCCAGCTTCCGACGTTTTGGTCACCTGTTTGTTGACTGGCCTCACAAAGCAGAGAGTAAATCCTATTTCCCACCTAAAGGTATTTATAATCGTCTTCCTGTGTCATTCCAAACACTTTTAAAGTGATTGAGATGAGACTTTATCATAGCAATGCACATGATATGATGGCTTTTTATTAGGAATGTCTTGATCAGATTTGTTTTGCCCTTATCCGATCAGATTCTGAGTATCTGCCGAGTCCTAAACAGATTATTTTGTAACACAAACACATTTAAATAAACACTTCCAGGTTGTCACTACTTTTTATTTTAGGAACCTTCTTTAATCATTTAACACTCAAATAGAGCACTTCTGTAATATAACAATCAAGTAAAAATAGTCCAACTATCAAATTGAAAAATAAAATAAAAATAATGAACTATTAAATAGTGAAAAAATAAGTGATATTTAGTCACGTGAGAACATTTGGTAATATAGCTTTTGTATCTTCAAAAATATTATTTATTTTTTTGTCAGATTTGATTTATACCCTCACTAAACATTCCTAAAATTAATTATGCCTTTTTTTTTTTTTCAAAAGGCTGTAGCATGAATGTGATGACCAGTATCCATGATTCATTTATACCAATGTAACCATTTATTAGTTTAGATCATTTTTAAAAAATTATGAAGATATTTTTTCAATCACTTTCTCCCAGAGCTTACACTTTGCAGACGGTCCCTTGGAAGCCATCTCACTGTCGTCTCTTTTGGCAAAATGGAGAAAGCAATTCTCAATAAAAAGCTACAAAAACAAAATCTTTTCCTTTTTAAGGTTTTTGTAGGTTGTTGTTTGAGTCGAGACAAATCAATAGAAACAGTGCTGTCAGTCTTAGATTTTTTTTAACAGTTATTGAGCCCCGAAGTCTGAATAAATAAGTATCTTGTTAACTTTACAGAAGTGATTTTGTGCACTTCCTGCTCAAACTAGTCCCATATTCCACTGCATTTTACAGCAATTATCCATTTATGATGTGCAGACTTCTAGAAGAGTATTTATCTGTAATAAGAAACTTGAAATACTTAGTGTTGATCATAATGAAAACCAAATAAATATCCGATCACAGATTGGGATATAACATCTAATTCCGATCGTTCCGAACGTTCCTACTTTCTATCTTTCTCGCTTTAATCAGAAATCCTGTTCCTGTAACACTGCCTGAGCCGCTTGAATGACTGTGCTATATTCCGCGCAGGCTACGCCTTCCTGCTGTTCCAGGACGAGAGCTCCGTGCAGGCCTTGATTGACGCTTGCATCGAGGAGGACGGCAAGCTGTACCTCTGCGTGTCCAGCCCCACCATCAAAGACAAGCCAGTCAGTGAGAACGCACGAGGAAATGCATGGTTCTGTGTGACTGAAATAACACAACTGCTTTCATTTTTAAGAACAGCAACTGTTTCCTGTTGTTTTATCATGTTTGGATAAAGAAAAAACTGTTCAGATGGTTTAACTTCAATGGTTTAAATAAATGGTTTAAGCTCAGGAAACAGTTCATGATTATAAAACTGCAAACATTCACATTTTAAAGTAAAGCAGACAATGACAAGAAAAACAAAAGTCCAGATCCATAAGTCTTACAAAAAGTGAAGTTCAAATAGTCTTGTGTGTTTCAAGCTCATGTCACAAACTTCTATCCTCTGGGCAGTAAAGATGTCAGAGTTTTGATTTGGTTACTCAAATAAAATATTCTGCACATAAAGATAAAAAGCAAACTTTTATAAAGTGTAGTTTGTTCTGTTTGATTTTCTTCCTCTTTTTGCCAGGCTCACATAAACTTAACGGTTATGACTTTCAGTATTGAGTAACTATAAATCGTCTTTGTGACAGGTCCAGATTCGGCCCTGGAACCTGAATGATAGTGATTTCGTGATGGATGGTTCCCAGCCTTTGGATCCCAGGAAGACTATCTTTGTGGGAGGTGTTCCTCGCCCTCTCCGCGCAGGTACATTTTGTGTCTGAAGCTGAAAGATCTTCATCCTAAATGCTAGCTTTGAGAAAAGATTCTCAACAAACTATGAAACACGCAGTTTAACCTTGAACGAGGTTGAAGGGCGAGCTGATCCTCGCCGCAGTCTGACGTTTGCCTGCCTCTGTCTGACCGCAGTGGAGTTGGCCATGATTATGGACCGTCTGTACGGCGGGGTCTGCTACGCTGGCATCGACACCGACCCGGAGCTGAAGTACCCCAAGGGAGCGGGGCGGGTCGCCTTCTCTAATCAGCAGAGCTACATTGCTGCTATCAGTGCTCGCTTTGTACAGCTGCAGCATGGAGAAATCGATAAACGGGTGAGTGGACGGAAAAGAGAGGTCTCTTATTCTCATTTTTGTTTTTTTTTTTATCCCCATCCCCTGATCTTCTTCAGTTGGTACCCCTCCAACCTCACTTCCTGCTCCTTTTATCTAAACCACTTTAGTGCACAATGGAGGTCTGTTTTTGTTGCCGTGATGCAGCAAATTTAATGTCAATGTAAGGATTTGATGATGTCATGCTAGTTCCTGTTTGCAATTACAAGAAACGCCGTCTATCTGGTCAAAAAGAGCCTCATTATCTAATCAAGTCCAGACCTGAAAATGGTGAAGTGCAGAATATCTGCAGCACAGTTGGACACTTTACAGGCGGCTGAACATGGCTGTTCTTTGTACAGTAGATAACAGTATACAGAGGATGGGAGAAACTCACTGTGGATATGTAGATTATCAGAGCGTGGAGGGATGGTGCAGCAGGTACTCATTTGCATAATTGATGTGCACGTCTTGCAGAGGGGAGTTCCTCGCCGACATTCGCTTGCTAATAATAGTAAAACGGACAGTTTTCTGAAGAATAAAGAAAGTTTTTAATTAAAATCTAAGACAACAAAAGATTTAAACTCACACTTTACATTTAGGATTAAAGTTATTTTTAATCCTGTTTTTTGAAGAGGGACGTCTACTAGGGACCGAACCGTTCGATAGGCGTTCCACGCTTCTTATAACATTTTTCACAATACGTATTTTATTTCTTCAGTACCACTCTGAGGTGCCTTAAGGGTTTCTGCTGCAAGAAATCCTCGCCCACTCTCCCCCTCCCTGCAGAAACGACCTTGTTCCTCCTACGATAGTCGGATAATAAAAGTTTAGCTAAATGCTAAAAACAACCAAGATACTTATTTGTTTTGCAAAATATGTAAAGGTACATGAATAAAATACTGACATCTAAGGGATTTACTTGTTGTTTATTTGGACGTGTAAGTCAGTTCTAAATATTTGAAATGGGTTGTGGATCACATCCAGCTGTCAAATGTTTAGAGAACTGCTTAAATTGTTGCAGTTCCCATAAGTTGTAATGTTTACAAGCATACAAAAGTTCTACTCAAATGTGATTCTGCAATAAATACCAAGAACTGTGCACTTGAAAAAAATCAGATTTTATCTTATGGCATTTCTCTTCACAAAACAAACTATGATCTATGGAATTAAGGCTTTTAGGATTCATTTTTGCTTCTTCAATACATATTGAGCCGTCAGCAAACGTTATTGTTGCATCCCTAATGTTTAGCTCAAACAGGGGTGTATAAACTTTTTTCAAAGTGGGCCAAATTTGATGAAGTAAAAACATTTTGAGGGTCAACTAATCAGTTTGACATTCTTTGAACTATTTCAATAATTTTTTAATGCAAATGAGAAATGTATTGCAATGGCATACTTTGTGTTTTTCACACAAAAACTTACTTTAAATTACTTTTTTTTTACATAAATTACTGTTAGTTTGTCAGCTTTTTCACTGTTCATTTACAGTTTGTTCGTCATAGATAGGATGTCTCGTCTGGACATTGAACTCCTTGAAAAGAGCCAGTATCTCAGCATATTAGGCAGACACTTGTTTCATATCTCACAGGGAAAAAAAAGCCAATTGGAAGCATTTGCCCTCAGTCTTTTTGACAGTTGACATTTTAAAAACGAGCTAGAAAATGTCACATGACAGCGTTGCCACAGGTTTACTACGGCTTAAAATGTAATTTAGTCAACCGCTTTTAAGAAATCTTACATGCAGTTTTTAGAGAATGTTAGGGGTTTGGAGCTTTTGATGCTGAAGACCAGCAGAAATTTAAGGGCATTTGGCAAAATAGGCCACGCTTTGGACATGCTTAACTTAAAGGATAATGTTTAAAAATATATTTATTACACCTTTACAGGTTAACTAATATATATATTTTTTCCTGGTTGTTATTTACAGCTTTAGTTCTATTCAAGAAAAATGAACTGCATCCACTGCTTCCTGTTGCAACATTTCTTTATGGATGGGAAAACATGATCTATCCAAATATCCAAAATATTTTTGTAATTTAATTGTGACCTTTAGATAATATTTATTGTAAGTAAATGACTCAGCAAAAAACAAAAACACATAAATAGTCTTACACTAACAGTGGAGTTTTTAAGGAACTTTAAAAGTAAATTTCTCAAAGCAATTGTGAATTGAAAAATGTGATGTTTTGTTTCACTGTTTTAGGTGGAAGTGAAGCCATATGTGCTGGATGACCAGCTGTGCGATGAGTGCCAGGGAACTCGTTGTGGCGGCAAGTTTGCACCGTTCTTCTGCGCCAACGTCACCTGCCTGCAGTACTACTGCGAGTACTGCTGGGCGGCCATCCACTCGCGTGCCGGCCGAGAATTTCATAAACCCCTGGTGAAAGAGGGGGGCGACCGACCCCGCCACATCTCATTCCGCTGGAACTGAGCAGAGCCGCAGAGAGGGAGAGGCAACAGGGGAGCAGGAGGGCAGGTAGTGCAGGAGTCGCAAGTTTTTGTAAAAATAAATGCACTTTTCTGTTGCTGGTTCCTCCTTTTGCTCTAACTTCATCAAAACCTTTTTATTTTTTCTTTAAAGTTAATATATATCAAAATTTTTCAGAAAAATTGGAGCAAAATGCAAATGTCCGTTTAGGAAAAAAGATGTGTAACATCATTTTATTTATACTTTTGATTTTTTTTAAAGATATTTTTATGATTTTTAAAAAAAATATATATATCAGAATGTTTGAAGTGTGAATATGGTACTGTGTTTTTCAATTGGCATATTTTTCTAAAATCTTTTCTTTTCTTTTTATTTTTAATATAAGCCCCAAAAAGTCATCATTTGTCGTCCAGATGACTTTGATCTTGTAGCAGAGACTTCTCACAGTCTGTGAACCGAACGCCGTCGACCCCGGCGAGTCCTTTTTCAGTTTGATTCGGAGATCGTTTGCAGGAGGCTTCAGAGCAAGTGTGACTTTGAGAAACAAAAGGGAGTCGCTGAAGAAGAGTGCACTTATTTCCAGTTGAAATACTGAAGACGCAGTATATGAAATCCTTTTGTAGTCAACCAAAGCCAAAATCGTAATTAACTTTGAACCGAAAGGGCCCGCTGCAGAACGAAAGGGACCCCCTCCCAGATCGACGCGTTTGATCTTCTTTTTTTTTTATGATTTCCGAGACCGTACCAACATTTTGATGCTACTTGAAAAATTGCAAAAGCGTTTTAGCAACACCAGAGATGGGTTTTGATCTCCATATTTGACATGCAAAAACTAATACCTCAAACTCAGCTGCTAATGTGCCGAACACAGTAGAAAAAAAAAAAGAGAGAAAAGCAAGTGAAAACATTAACGCCGTCTGTTCTCCTTTCCTTAGAACTATAATCAGAGGGGAGTTCTGCAACAGACACAGAGCGATGTAACTGGCACAGTTTTGTTCGAACTTGCTTCATCACCTCCTTATTTTTGTAATCAAACCCAGGGTTGTGCTAGAGACAGACCGGAGTGTTGTGCAGTGTGCTGTGGGTTAACGTATGGCATGGGCTAGGCTATAGACGCAGCAGGAAAACCAAAAAAAAACCAGATGAAAGCAGCCCCACTTTTCTTCCGCGTGTTTGACTCTCTGCTAGCTAACAGAGAGGCGGATCAAAAACCTGCTTCCTGTGTCCGCACACGGCAGGGCTCAGATCCAGATCCTTCAGGACGAGTGGTCTAAGGCTGGTGGAGTGGCTGTCTTTACTGCCACAAACAGGAAATGCCTGAATATGCTTGTTTTGGGGTGTTTTTTTTTTTTTTTTTTTTTTTTTAATGTGTTTGTGCAATGCTCCCAAGTCTTTAATGACAGAATTCTACTTTGCATCCAAGAGTGAGCTACACCCGTCATTAAAGAAGCAACTAACTGCTTTTGAGTCGTGGGTCGGTCCTTCCGGCGATCCCTCTGTCCTTTCTGCTGCCAAGCTAGTCCAACTCAGCATCCAGTGTTTTTGAAAGCATAAATGAAGATAGTTTCTGCAGTGTGCTCTACTACTACACACACGTCAACCCTACATGCAGTTTGCGCTCAGCTACGAGATTTGAAGGCCCGTCTGGCTTTGGCGGCGAACCAAAGATGGCTGTGCAGTAGTGGGTCATACTCTGGCTCATTTCTCGTCCTATCATTTGTATGTTTCTCTCATCTTTATTCTCATAAATCCATCACTTTTACTTTTTGAACCTGTCAAGCCCTGATGGACTCCAGCAAACCAAAGATTGGCCTTGAACACGATCCACGCTGTATAGTAACACTATACACGCTGCAGATGTAGGAGAGCGTAATCAGAACCATCAGAACACCACTATTGACCCAGCAGGGCTTGCAGACACAAAAGCTCCTTCAAGTGGAGATTTCTTTCTTTTTTTTTTTTTAAATCTCCAATAGCTCTGCAGGTTTGGGAAAAACAAAAGTGCACAATGCCGCAGTGAGGGTGAAACCGATCCTCACCTGCTTTTTCCTTGGTTTCTATTTTCCTTTTTCTTCTTCATTTGAACTCACTCAGTGGCTACCTTCTAGCCGAGCATTTAAACGTCAGGGAGTTAGTACAGAAACTTGATTTTACACACTAGTGAGAATCCTCATATCGGCGCGGCGTCGCCGCACCCCGCACATTAGCGTCGCGGGTGCAGTGGGTGAGCATTTTAGAAGTTAAAACACTTTGTGAAGAATTTGCTGTTAAAAGAGTTTGAAAAAACAAAAAAAAGAAAATAATTTTATACATGGCCTGCTGATTTTTTGGTACAGTGTTTTCTAGCTAAATTATTTTGTCATGCACATATTGAACATTTATTATGCACTACTTTTCTAAATATTTTTTCTTTTTCCAACAGTCATTTTAGGCACATTTTTCACAAAATGGGGAAACTCCTTTTTGCAATACCTCAATTTTTCACATTGTGAAAGGTAGCTTTTGTACTTTTGTTACTGAGAGATCTGCATATATGGAAATGTTCATTTTAAAGAAGAAAAAAAAAGTTGAGTGATTTCAATATATATTATTTTCAATTATGCTTTTTATACATTTCAGTGCTGAGGAATCTTTACAACTAAGTGCTCACTTGTGTTGATGCGACTTCAGATCTGCAGAGGAGAGACCAAAGCACCCCTCTCTTGGTCTTAGCTTTTTTCGTACTCGTTTCCAGTCTGGTTGCTAACCGTCAAAACGACAGGAAAAAAAAAGAAAAAAAAAAAACAGAAAAAAAAACCTGGTAATTTGAATCTGTTTGTCTCTAAATATGGCTACACAAAGGTATAACTTCTGTCTTGGTTTCCTCTCCATAGATGGAGCAGAACTCGTTTTGAGGAGAATGCAAAATCGGGTTCAAGCTTAACGCTGAGCCTCGTATCACAAGAATGGATGTTTGATGTTTAGATATTTTAATATTTGAAAAAGTATATAGACATATACATTAAATATATATAATATAAATATATATATATATATTCTTGAACTTGCCAGCTAGCACCTATCGTAACCCTTAGCATGCATGACGAAAAAAGAGAAAGTACATGAATTAGCTATTAAAACTAATCGTTGTGGTGTGCACCAATTGTTTCTCAACTATTACGTTAAGGACACCCAGACCCCGCCCCCTCACTTTAGCTCCCGCCCCTCATGTCAATCTCCTAGTTGGCAGATCTCTGCAAGATGCACATGACACAGAGATAAAATAAAAAAAACAAAAAAAAACACACAGAAGGAACCCATAAGTTGAAACTGATGTGGCAGCGCAGGAGCATCCTTTTAGAACACTGTTTAAAAGAAGACTTGAGAACTCATCCCGCCGTCTGTCGAGGTGATCTTTATATAGACTTATCTGGAGGAAGGGGAACTTAAAGACTTGAATGTGGTAAATGTTGCAAGTTAACTTCAAGTTGTTATGTGCAATACTTCTTTTGAACCTTTTTCCAGATAAAAAAAGTTTTAAAAAAAAAAGAACTCTTTGCAATGTAATTCTTTAATGCCATTTTTAATTGCAGACATTTAATTAAAGAAGATGTTAATATGTTTTTCACAGTCATTTTCTACTGTTATTGTAATCCTTTTCATGCTGGTGTTTGTAAAAAAGAAAAGAAATCAAACTATTTGTACTAATATAAATAATTGAAGTTATTTTTAAAACATTAAAAGGTTTTTTGTGCTCATTTGCTTATTTTGTTTATTTTAAGCTACTGTGATTGACTGCATTGTAATTATTAGGTCAACAATGTATTTAGCTGTTTATTGGTATATTTTTAATTGGAATGTATAATTGATTTTTATAATTTTGATCAGATTTTTGTTATATTTTTGAGGTGAAGCTTTTAATATGTTAAAGTGTCTAGTTTTTACTAATTGCTATATTGTGCTCCACAATATATGGTTCACATTTTCTGAAGGAAAATAAATATTTAAATATTTGTCTGTTAATGATGTTACTTAATGGCAAGATTTCAATAGTTTTTAACTGTGTATGGAAAGGTTGTTGTATTTATTAATAGCATTTTTTACTTAAGATATCACCTTAATTTTTATTGTCATTTCACTTTATAAGTTCCTATTTTTGTATTTTCCTTTCTAATTAAGTTATGTAATACGGATTTGTCCATATTTCTAGGAGTTGGTCTGTAGAAGTGCTAGTGAAACGAAAAAGAAAAATCTAATGTTATTTAATTGTTTGCAGCCAACTATTTATAACAGTATGCATAATTTTTAAATATTTGTAATGTGAAATGTTGAATGAAATAAATCTTAACTGTGATGAGACGACGGTCTGCTGTCTGCTGTTTGTGCTCCGCTCCGCGACCCCCGTCACGTCCTCGCGGCTGTTTGGCTCAGCTGCGCGGGGCGTCCGTTTTTAGATTTCACCGCATTAAAACGGTGGCATCGATGTAGGCGTTCATCAAAGTTACTTAGCAACACGGCGGAGCAGGAATTGGCTGCTCTTCTCGGCCAAAGGTGTCGTCTCTGCATGAGCCGGCTCCCACCGCGGGAAAACATCCAACAGTCGGGTTACAGTGGGACTCCACACTTCATATTATATGCAATTTATATATACATATTCTATATCTATAACATTAATAAACAAGGAACAAGCTTTTCTTTTAGATATTTAAACCAGAACTAAATGAGATATAAAAATATACAGAGAAGAAAAAAAAATATTGAAGTTAAATGGAAGAAATAAAGTAATTTGCTTTGTCAATAAAATGAATCGAACTTTAATTTGCAGGGAGAATATATGCTAAAACAAGTTAAAGTATATTTACTTTAACTAAATCACCTAAAAAAATTTAAAAGACAAAAAAGTATTTTAAATGTTTTATGTATTTTCTTTTTAACCCTTTAACACCCAAGCTGCTGTGTTTATGTTCTTTGATTTACTGTAACTTTTCAATTGTTACTGCGATCAACATAATTCCAGTAGATCTCTGATGGAGAAAAGCAGCACAAGCTGGAATCATGCTAAAAAGTTATAGTATATTAAATATTTTGTGTTTAAGCGTAGCGTCATCAGCAACACCTCAGGTGATAAAGGGTTAAAGTTGAATTCTTTTGTATTTACTAATCTGTTTGGTAAATTTTGTTTTTTTCCCTGCAAAGTTAAATCTCCTAAAAATATATTTAATTGCTGAAAGTGGTCTGACAGTATCTGAACAGTGATAAGAAAGGGTAAGAAAGTTGCAAAGTCAAAAATGCTTAAAATTCCCTTTTTGAAACCAAGCGGAGTCCAAAGACTTTAATTTAGTTCCAAATCAAGTCTTAAAATGTAAAGTTTAAAATGAATATTTCATTGTTTCAGATTGTCAGTAAACAAATTTTAAACATCTTGCTGACTCCAAAATAATCTGTTGATTCTACATTCTCAACATAAAAAAAATATATTGTTAGCCCCAATTTTATTTTACCCTACAGTGATGTAATCGAGCTAAAACAATAAGAATGGTAAACACTGCGTATCAGTCTTGTTTAAAAAGTCTTTCATGTCAAGTCTCATCAATCTCTGCCAGAAACATTGCAGTCGTTCAGACTGATTTTTAGAGTTAGTTGAACAAATTTAAAGATAAAGTATGTTTTAAAATGTTTGAAAAGAAGAGAGGCAGGTTGACTCATTTAACCAGTTGTTCATGTTTTTCAAATTATTCCCTGCCTGTAAAACTGTGTTGGTTACAAAGTTGACTTTTTGAACTGAATCACATGCTAATATGACTTTTAAACTTTGACTTAATTCCTTTGTTTACAGATATATGTATGTTTGGACTTGATCCAACTTGACTCATGCTCATATTCAATACATCAATAAACAAATTGTAATCCTGCTGACAGGAACAGGTTCTTTCAGAGGAATCAACAACTCACTACTGCCACCAGCTGGCTGGATCCTGCTACATTAAATTTAGCCGCTGCTAAATTGGTTGATTGGTTTGTCATAATACACTTTTTTAATGGAAAAAAAAATGAAACATTAAAACACAACGTATGCATTAACTGCTCACATTTTAGAATCTGTGTGCAATTATGTGAGCAAAAAAAGGGACTGAACTTAAATAAAGCAAATCTGTTGAATCACCTGACAATCCAAAGTTAGTTGAGAGGCTGTTTGCTCAGAGAAAGCAGATCTCTGGGATCCTCTCAGAGGGAGATGATGCAACTGTGTGCAAAAAGAGGTTTGACACAAACAGGGGAACTCTGAAGCCTGACTGCCTCATTCCAAATCATATCTGTGAAAGGATTCATGTGAAATACAATAATAATACTGCTGTCAGAAACAATATTATAATTAGATTATTGAGTCACGGGAAATAACACATTTGATTTATTAAAAAAAAAAAAGTGAGTTTCAGTTTTCCACTACTTATTTTATTGTTTATTTTCCACAATATTTTTTAGACTTATGTGATATTTTATTTGTCTAATGTTGAAAAAAAATAATAATTGTAAAAGGGATATTTCAGCCCATTCATGACTGATATCGCTCTACACTACAGCTCACGTCTGCGCATGCGCTGAGCCGCACGGGATGAAACGGCAGGTGGCGCGGTGGTTGTACAAATTGAGCTGCGTTCAGGAACAATAGGAAATTAAGATATTTCGAATTTAAAAAAGGGGGTTAAATAAAAATAATAACTCTAAATGTTTTGTATGGCTTCAGTAGGTTTAACGTCATAAATATACACGTATTAAGATGTATACTCGTTTGATCTAATCATCTTAAAAGTATGAAATTTACAGAAAAAAATCTTCTTTGAATCGCTAAAGTGGGGAAAGCGCCCCCTCTAGTGGTAGCTTTGGGCATCTGAGTGTGGGAGAGGAGGGGGAGGGAGTTGTTGGATCGGAGGGGTTGGGCTGGTTTGGAAAACCTCCCGCGAGCCAGACGTTGGTTTTGCCTCCGGTGCGTTCACGTCGCTCTCCCGCAGCCTCAGCATCAGCAGCAGCAGCAGCAGCATCTTCTTCAGAGAGCAGCCTCACCTGCACCTCCTCTGCTCCACTCACTCCACTGCTGCAGCACAGAGGAAGCGGGCGGACAAGGACGAGCCTCTGTAAGTAGCAGCTTTTCATTGCTTTTTGGAGCAGTTTTTTTTTTTTTTTTTTTTTGGGAAGAAAATGAATTTGTTGAGGCGATGCAACTATAATTCTCCAAGCACACCCCTCCCCTAAAAACAAGCAAAAAATGATTGAAATGTTTCGTTTAAAAGTTCAATTCTGTGAATAATTAATATGTGGATAAATTGTTGGTAAATATGAGCCGTTTCCTGTGTTCAGGGCTTTATTTTCAGGAAACTAAAGGGATATAAAGGCTGAAGATGGTGAAACTGGGGAGTAATCTACAGGACAAAGGGGCCAAAGCTGTGAGTGTGGAGGACGGCTTTCAGAATGTACCCCTCATCACTCCACTGGATGTTGGCACCCTCCAGAGTCATGCACCTGACAAGGTGAGGCACCCTCCAACCCCCCCCCCCCTCATGTGTGTCAGATGCAGCTTCACTGACTCTTTCTACTTTTATTTTGTGTTCTAAATCTCCTGTTTACTTCAGCTCCATCCCCAAACCCCCATCCGGTTATGCAGCACGCACAAACAAGCGCGCATCCCCATGATGCTTAGTTCATTCACACGTCCATTAATCTCAGATGTCTCCCAGCCGTGTCCTTTGTTTTTCCTGCTGAGATTAGGAGACAGATTTGGTTCCAGACAGGCTGTCATTTATCATCCCCGACATCCCATAATAACTGCTGCTTGTTAATCCAGTTACCATGGCGGCAGAGCAGAGCCAAACCGTGCATCAGCGAGGTTGGGACGGAGCTGCTGCACTGATTGCACATTATGAAAATGAATAGAAAGAGCTCATTGTCCCATTTTGAAGCGTCGTGCATTAAATGCGCTCCAGTGCGCGTCCAAGTTGACAGTTTCATTTAACACTGCTGATTAATTTATTCAAGAAGTGAACAAAAAAAAGATGGCTACCTACTATAGATTTATTAAACTTTGCCTTTCAGGAGGAAGAACTTTTTTTTAGGGCTGCAGAAAAATTAAACGTCATTTCCAAATTTAGCTTCAACAATTTAAACGTTCTGCTTAACAGCTGCTCAGAAAAAGAGTCTTAGAAATCCTTCCAGCACAAAAGGGCAGACATGTAGATAATAAGCTGGGAACATTGCCAGGAATTTATCAGATGGAAACAGATCCACCAGTGTGCAGAAACAGGAAAAAAGTTCTGTTTTTGGTAATTATTAAACCTCATAAGCAAAAAGACATTTTTAATTTCATTTTTCTAAACTTTATTGACAGTTTAAGATGTCTTTGACTGCATCTATGTTTTTATAGTTGAAACAGCTGATGTCTAAAAGAAAATTTCACACATAAATAAAGAAAAAAACATGTTTGCATATTTATTTAAAAGTCTTGTGAGTTGCGTCTTTACATAAATGAACATCTGATTAGCATGAAGAAAAAAACTTTCCCTGTTTATAGAAATAGGCTTTTATTTTGTTGAGTGGGACAGGAAAAGAGGGAGGACGGCTACATATGAAAAAAAAACAACTTTGAAATCTTCAAGTGAAACAAATTGAAACATTTCCCGCAGAGTTCACAACGCCTCTCTAAAATTAAGAGGAAAGACATTTTTTAAGTAATTTCAAAAGAGCAATTCATTCAAAATGTTACTTTAAAGGGTAAAATAAATTGCTCCAAAAATAATTTAAGCAGACTAAACTTTGAGAACCTCCCAACCGTCTGGTTTCTGCCACGACTTCCGTTCTAGAGGGTCGGATTGTTTGACTCCCGGATACCTAATTTCACATGCAAAGGCTCCCCCTGGGGGAGGGAAGCAGTCCCTGAAGTGTCCCACGGCTTTGCACCACCGTGAAAATGTACATTTGAATCCAAATTAGACGGCAGGCTTTGAAGTGTACGGATGACTGAAACCTAGCCTGGGAGCTCACACCGCAAAGCGAACTGAGCTCTCACTGCCGCAAACCCAAACCAGCAACATCAAAACGCAACAACAAAGATAAAATCCTGTTCAAGTCCCACTCCGATTGTCTTTGGGTCTGTTGTTAAAGTGGTCTTTTATTCAAATCAGGTCGTTTTTAACCAAAAATAAAAATCATATTCTGGGACATTCTTGGACAGTCCATTAAAAATTTACTTTTGAGTTATGGGCGGGACTGCTGACAGGAAGTAAGCCTGCTCCGACTTCCTGTCATCCATCTGCTTAAACACTCTCCTGCTAGCTTACAGCCTCTTCACAACCCCAACATTAGCGGTGCATCAAAAATATTAGAGCTATCCAGCCGAACAGTTTTAAGCCAGACGTTAGCTTGAATGAGGAAAGCATCTAGTCGTCTACAAGAGGAGGCATCAGAATAGAGCGGAGCAGGGAGCTTGTAGCTGCCGTTGTAGCTTCTATGTCACACCTCTATGCTGTTTCATCCATTTTTTTCTCTGATTCACCAAAACTTAAATCCTAATTTTCTTCAAAGAATGCCACAAAACCAGGATTTTCCTTGGAGTGAAACACTACTGCTGAGTTTCACATAGCCATATTTTAATTGGTTGTGGAGGTTTATGAAATTACTGGCTGATGTTTCCCACTATTTTTCTTTTTGGCTTACAGCATCTTTTAGTTTGATTGTTCCGTTGCTTTTATGTTTTGCCACTGCAGGAAATGTTTGTGCCTTTTTGACGGTGCTTTCAACCAAAAGCTGGACATTTTTATACAAAAATCCCAATAAAATTTATATCTATAAAGGTAATTCAGAATTTGTTTAATGTTGTAAAATAATAAAGTATTGAAACATATTTTCTACAATTACAGCAGCACAACTTGACGGTAAATTTCGGCAGAGTTGAAGAGGCTTTTCTCTGTTTTTGGTTCAATAGTGTCTCACCACCACCCAAATCTAAATCACTGTCTGTATATGAGAACTGGACAGAGTGGCCACTCCCCCTTCACGCTCCAAACAGGAAGTATTGGCAGGCTCCAAAAAGCCAAAATCCCTTTGACTTCTATTGAGAAATGAACAGCTATCAGCAGGTATTCTGTTAGTCAGACTAACCATTCTTGCTCCGACACCTCTATTTAACACGCTCTTGTTCTTCATATTTTTTTGTTGTTACTAGATATTTAGGTTTTAAACTGGCCAATCAGTGGTCGTGGTGTTGGTAGGACTCCCAACAAGCTCACTTCTGATTTAGTGGAACAAATTCTTAAAATAATGCTGCATTTTGTAGCACAACCACCAAATTTAGCATGGATGTACTTGAGGATATCCTAACCATCCTAGCCTGGAGAAAATCCATGTATTTAAAATACATATATAATATATACAATAGGACAAAAAAAGTATGTAGTCAGTCACCAATTATGTAAGTTCTCCCTCTTATAAGGATGATAAAGGACTAGAGGATTCTCTGTCCTCCACTCGTTACCTGTGTTAATGACACCTGTTTGAACTCGTTATCTATATAAGATACACCTGTCCACAACCTCAAACAGCCACACTCCAAATTCCACTTTGACCACGACCAAAGAGGTGTCTAAGGACACCAGAAACACGATTCGCGTGACAAATTCACGTGCCCCGCCCCGTGACAAATTCACTGGTCGCTGCCTGTCAAAAAATGTCTTCCTGAGTTTGACGCTGCGGCCGCGTGTGGGAGGAGCTACGAGCTAATGTATTTATCGCTATAAGGAACAGGATTTCTCACTTAGAATGTATGGAATTTGAGAAATAAGGTTTATATATTGAGGAGAGTTCCACAAAAACATCAGTAATCATGTCTCCACGTTTGAGTTTATATGACTATTAGTCAAAGATTTTCCCGGTAAAGGGGACTTTTATGTCACTCCAGGGGGTGTGTCTGTATGACAGCCGCTTCCCCAGTGTCTCTGCGGCTGAGCTTGAAGGCTGACTGTCTCGTATTGACCCAAGGGGGGAAGAATAAATTTAGGAGACCTTTTTCTTTTTTTTTAATGTCTCGATGAGGCCTGAGCCAGCAGCCTCCACACCCCGCAGCAGCTCTCTCTCTCTGAAGTGAGCGAGCTCCACCACGGGAGCGAAAACCCCTGAAAACATCACATGCCCAAAGCTGAGTTCCTGATTGGCGGATGTGACGCAGCGACCTGTCAAACTTCAGATATTTAAATTTTGGCTGGGCTGCCCGATTCGCACTGCATTGCTCAAATCGAGCCGCTGCGCCGTTCGCACAAATCACGTCGCGGGATTTCAATTCGCTTCAGAGCGAGCCAGTCTCCAGATCTCAACCCCATGGAAAATCTTTGGAGAGAGTTGAAAGTCCTTTTGGCGACAGCCCCTAAACATCATTGCTCTAGAGGAGATCTGGATGGAGGAATGGACCAAACAGTTTGTGAAAACCTTGGGAGGGCTTACAGAAAACGTTTGACTGCTGTGATTGCCAACAAAGGATATATTAAAAAGTATGGAATTGATCTTTTGTTATTGACCAAATTCTTATTTTGCACCATAATTTACAAATAAACTATTTAAAAATCACATAATGTGATTATATGGATTTTTTAATTCTCAATTTGTCTCTAATAGTTGAGGTGATGAAAATTACAGAATTACAGGCCTCTCTCATCTTATTAAGTTGGAGAACTTGCACAATTGGTGGCTGACAAAATACTTGTCTGTATGTATATACATATAATGTGTATTTTGTCCATGAACAGTATGTATTATTTACGAAAGTAGACTTTTTTTTTTAACAACTAAATCTAAGGCTGTCATCTCTACAAATGGTTGCTATTTTGGATTTTTCTTGTGGCCAAGGTGCTGTTCTGAAAAAAAGACCGTTACATCAACGGCAAATGAAATGTTGACATAGTCCCTCTTGGACCAAATCACTACTTTCTGACAATTTCTGGTTTTAATATGGCCGTGTCCGTATCACGAAAAAATAGCTTGTTGTTTTCATTTGATTCTAGCTGAAAGTAATAGTGTCAATACTCTGAACTTACTTTAATAAATTTTCTCTTTTAAAAATAACAAAAAAGTCAGTTTTTTGTTTATATGTCGTTTTAAAGGAAACCCAAAAGATCGGCTTCATTTACATGACGGTTTTCATTGTGTTTATCATTTTGAGTCAAAAGAACAATAAGGGCTATGTTGATGCAATGTGAGCGCCCCTCTTGATATGTCAGAGCGCGTGTTTGTCACAGGAGCTCGTGATGGGTTAAGTCGTTTTTATGGTGGAGGTTAATCCTGAAACGAGCCTCCGTCTGCAGAGACTGAGTTCTGCTGAGGGAGGCAGGGTCTCCTTCCATCCCACGGAACTGGTAAATGACTTGTCACACAACGCGCACACACATCAGCGTTGTCATTCAAAATGGTGCTTGTGTGTATTTGTTTTTAAGTGTGTGTGCACATTACAGGAGTGAGCGTGCATACGTGTGTGAGTGACAGGTCAATTATGCCAACAGCCGTCAGTACGTGCCACGACACACAACAGGCTGTCAGTCATTTATCCTGATTAAATCAGCCCTATTGACTCAAGAGCATTGAAATGCACAGATGCATCCCAGCTTTATGGGAGTGAATTCAGGTACAGTGACTGAAAGAGGAACCCGAGGTGACGGAGAACCCCCGTTCTTCCAGCTGTCGCAGGTTTTTAGACAGTAAAGCTCGAGTTTTGCCTTTTGTTTCCCTAATGCATTTTTACACGCCTGAGGAGACCCATCCACAAAGATACATGCTTCTCACTGCTGTGGGATACATTCGCTAGCAGTTGATGCAGATTTTTGCATTAGTTATTCCTTTGCTTACAGGGGCGACAAACTCAGCTTCACCCAATTCACACGGTGGAAAACGGTGCAGTTGTTTTTTGCAAAGGACAGTAATCGCAAAGGTCGTGATGTTGTTAAATCTTTGCCAACGCCTGAAGCCATAAGTGAGAGAATTTAGCTTCTTGTTTGGCGATGCAAAAATCTACATAAAGCCAAGAATAATCTTAAGCTGAAATCTACTTAATTTTGTGAAATGTTAACCTTTTACAGTAATGAATGTGATAAACAGTAGGTTTTGACAGAATTTTAGTGGTGTTTTTTTTTTTTTTGTGTAAAAGTCCTACTTGGCAATAAATTCCTATTTGAAAAATGATTATTTTTTTTCCGATTTAAAGAGTAACCAAACAGGGAAGTTGGAGGGTGACTCCACCCACAGAGGGGTGGGGCAGGGGAACAGATTTTCTGTATGTGGCCGTCTTTCTGTTGCATGACTCGCCCCGCATGCGCGAACCACGAGCCCCTTCCGCTTTTTACCCACTTTACGACAGTTATTTCTAAACAGTAATAACATAATAACAAAAATTTGTTTTTCTTTACAACCGAAAGCTTTCCGAACTGGATTAGTGTCAAAAATAAATTTAGAAAAAATAATAATAAAAAAAGCACCACCACATGCAACACTGTATAATCATATCTTGTTTTCATTATAGAAAAGGGAAAATCTCAATGATACATGATGAATGATGGACACGTGGATTGGATTTATTGTCTCCGTTTGATTGTTTTTATTTTTCTTTTGTTGGAAACAGAAAATGTAAGCGAGTTTAACTCGGAGTTGTCATTGGGTACTGCAACTGAAATTGACGTTAATAACGTGTTTGGATTACCGGAGAAAATAAAGTGTCTTTAAGTGGCGCTGTATCCTCTTAACTTGAGGAGCAAACTGCTGTCTGACACTGATGACACTGCTGTCATGTAAAACAGCAGAGGAAGAAAACATCTGTAGTCTGTAGTCCTCAGTGGTGCAACAGATAGACTTCCGCATTCATAAAATGTAGCGGAAATCATTACTGGAGCTGCAGATCATGACGTGGGGCTTCTGAAATGATGCGGGACTTTCATGGTTTGACCAATCACGAAATTCAACTGTAATACCCTGTTTGAACCTTCAGGGGGCAGCACAGATAGTTTTAAACTATATTTTTAAGAATTACACAAGTTAATTTTGATATGTCAAAAATGCGGCAGTGACCAACAGACAGCACTTTTAAAGCCTCATTTATAGAGGTAAACAGCCAAAAAACGTTGATTTAGGATTTGGTTACCCTTTAAATGCTCACTTTGATGCAAAAATATTTTTTTTACATGTTTTTGTGGCTTTTTTCTAATGATGGAGGACATGTATGAAAAAATTTAACCCAAAATTGCAATTTTGAGTGTTTATATTTATTCAAATTCTGAAAGCTTTTGGAGAAAGCTTGTATGTAGAAGCTTCTACGGCAAGCCACAAGCACCATGCTCCACTCCATTTTGATACGTCCTCTTGTAAATGCGTTTTTCTTTGTTTTCTTGCCCGAGCTGGAGTCTGGGTCAAAACTGTACGGCTGGGTTGGAAGTGTGAGGAGCTGTAAGCTAGTGTGAAAAAATGTAAACAGCGATGATGGGAAATGGAGGCAGGCTTGATCCGGTAGTTGAAATTTTGAATAAACTGCCGCTACATTGCAGAAACTATGTTCTAAAAAAAAAAAAAGAAACAAGATTTTTGAGTTTTACTAAAAGCTGCATAATCATAATAATAATAAAAAAAAAAAAACACAGAAAACACTTAAAATAAATCAAAAAATCTTGTAGCATTTGTGGGATAAAAGAGCTAAAATTGGGAATTGCATCCATAAAAAAGAGTGCAGCCTTTATAGCCATCACTTTAACTCCTTTGAGGTTCATGTTTGTTAACTAAACAGAATACAAAATTAAACAAATTGTCTTCATTGAAAAACTTCTATTATTCTAGAAACCAGACAGGAACAAAAATTTATTTACAGAATTTACCAGTTAAGATTCAAAATGGGACAAAAACAAATTAACTCATAGTTGCAAATATGGAAATAAGTGTCTTTCTAGTTTAAATTTCTTAAAACTTTTTGAAAAATTGTTTTTTTTTTTACTTCTGAAGATGTTCTCCACTTCGTTATGCTGGAATATTCTTCAACTGACTAAATGAGGCAGGAGATGGAAAATTAACAATTGTGAGGAATCTTCCAGCCCACATTTATATTGAAAACCCATTTTTGCCTTCTGTGTGTGAGTCATAAAAACGTTAATGGAGCGTTTCTAGTCTAAAATTGTGTCATTACTAGAATTAAATTGTATTTTTTCATCTTAAAAAATAAATATCTGGTCTTTTTTAATGTTTGGCTTTAACAACTGTAAATATTATTGAATAAAACTGTCCAAATGACAAATTCTACTACAAATGTCAACATATTCCCAAAGTGATCAAGTGTAGCTGTGCACTTGTCTGTGAGTTAACCCGTATTTACTGTGTTGTTAAGCAGAATTTTAAGATGAAAAAGTGCTGAAGCTGACCCTTTCAGAGCGCCACAAACAACCCAAACCGCTAATGCTGCTGCACTATCATTTGCATTCGTCCTTCTGGCTACAGGATTTACATAAATGTAACATTCCCCCGTATTTAGCCTTGTCTTAGGGGAAATCTCCGCTGAATATCCAGCAGCTAATTGCTAAGTAGTTTGCTTCATTTTCCGCATTTTCTTTTCACAAAACACAGCAGAGTGCACAAAAGGGAAACGCCCAAATCTATGCCTATTAATGCAATCTTTATGATGAAAGTCTTTAATCTTTTAAAGTTTGTTGGTGTTTTTGTTTTGTGACAAATAAAAAAAAAAAGCTCCCCAGTAATCAGCTTTTGTGTCCCTTTAAGAACCTCATTAAAAGCCTTTTTTTGTCCTCTCCACCGCCCCAACTAAGTGATATTTATTGGGTCACGGGACTTGCTTTAGTCAGTCTGAGCAGCTTTAAAAACACCACCCCAGCTGTTTCCACCCTGATCCTGCCTGATGACTGTGTGACCTCCCCGAACCACAGCGTCACCCAGGGATGTTTGTTAGCACAGACTCGCACAAAAACAACCCAGCTTCCAGAGCCCTCCGGCTTTGGGAAGGTATTAAATTTGATTCCGTGTGGACGGGAAGACATCACAGTCATGTCCAGGCCACTGATATCTTGATTGGATTGCTGGTAGCTTGAAAAAAACAACGGGATTGGGCCTTTCCGAAGGTCGCACTGATTTATTTTGTCATTTTTCTCTGCAGAGATAAGGCGGGGAAGCTCGCCTCAAAATAAGTTGAAAATGTTTTCTTCCTGTCCAACAAGTTTCTTCTCAATCTGATATCTGTTGCTCCTTTCTCCACTCTTAGATATTATTTAGCTGTAAGATAAGAAAGACGTTTTTTGGGGTCTTTTGAGGCTGAGATTAAAAGAGTCCTGTTACTGAAACGGATATAAAACAACGCTTAGATCGACAACTTAAAAGTTGGGCAGCAAAAAAAAATCTTTATAAAGAAATAACTATCAAACTGTCAAGCATTCCAGCTCCAATTTTTTTTTCCCCGTAGTAATAAAAGCGCAGATGGAGGGCTGCAGTAAATCCAGAGCAGGCAGTGAGCGTTTGCTTTTCACAGTCTGTGTGGATAAAATGGAACAATTGCAGTGATGTGGTCATTGACTGTATATAGAGAACTCGACACAGGGAGTGAGACGTCACCCTTAGAAACCGATTCCAACAAAATCAAGTCAATTCAGCCGCTATTTCCTGCTATATGTCCGTCGCCATGTTGGAACCAGACGTCCTCAGAGAGCTGTGATTGGTCCGTGTCAGTTTACATTTTTATGATAACCACTCTCTCCAATCAGGAGATGGTCCTGGTTGGTTATAAACTATACTATAGATTTTGATCAAATCGTGGCACTCTTAATTTCTGGTTTAAATTTGCTGCCTCTGTAACTGCAGTACAGATCCAATCCATTAAAAAGTGTTTTTGGTGTTTTTAACATCATCTTGTGGGATTTTCTCATGATGGAGGGCATATATAAAGAAAATTATCCTTAAAGTTGAATATTGAATCACGAGCTTTAAAAAAAAAATTGCATGTAGGTGTGACGTAAAAGCTACAATCGAACGGATAAAAAATAAATCCACTTCATATTCCTTATCCATGCTAGAATCTGACTCAAAACTGTACTGTTGTTTTTTCATTTTTGTTACACCAGTAATATTAGTTTTTGGGGTTGTGATTGGCTGCAAGAATGTGGAAGAGTAGACAAAGGGATGATGGGAAATAAAAGCAGGCTTACAGTCCCATCCACAACTCAAAGGCACATTTCTAATGAATCACTGCCGCTCAACAGAAACTATGTCCTAGAAAACACAGCTTTTAAAATGTTGGATAAAAACTGCGTAATCATAATTAAAAGACAACTAGTGCTTTAGTGCTTGTAGTCTCAAATTGGCTTTCCGCGTAACGATTTAGGGATTTTCTGTTTTAGAAAAAAAAACAAAAAAAAATCTTTCTGTTGACTTTTCAGTCACGGGTTTGTTTGTTTAAAAAGGGGGATGTTCGAAATTGTTTGTGGGTTTTACTGTAGTATTTGATGATACATTTGGTGATAAAGTTGTGATAAAACTTGGTTTATCTTTGAGAATTTAGGGATTTTCATGATGTAGAACATAAAAAAACTCATTATTTTTTATGAACCCTTGATACATCGGACAACATCCACATCAGTAATTGTTGAGTCTAAAACCTGTCTTGCGTTCCATAAAATACCACCTGTAATAAATAATTGAACACAGAAAAGGATATAAAAATGCTTATTTGCACAATTGGAAAGGAATTATATGACAGTGTAGAGATATTTAAATTGCATTTTTTTCCCCAAACAGAATTTTTTAATGTGATTAGTCTTCATATATGTTGTCAATTATTTATGGTATCAATGTTTTCCATCCTTAAGTGGCCTATATTTTTATTTTAAAAATCTAATTTATTTATGAAATGTTTCTAATCTACAATTTTCTTTTTTTTAATCAAAACATTAGATCATAATAAAGGAGAACACTGAGCAAAATGTGTATTTTATAGAATACTGAATTCATTTTTTTGTCACACAAATGCAAAAAACATGGTGAAAAAGGGATCCTTTTTACTTTTTTATTCACTAGAATCAAAGATAGAGAAAATCTCTCAAGCTGCCCTCCACAAAGAAAAAACTTCAGACAGACCTAGACTCCCGTAAATAAGTCCCTGCAGATCAAAGATGAAACAGAAATCATTGCTGCAGGAGATTTGAGGAGCAAAGTACAGCAGAAGACAGAAAAGAGAAGCTCTGACAGCCTTTCAACAGGTAATATCACATCTGAAAGAAGAGCCGCGAAGTCTGTTTTCTTCCTGTTCCTTCACTTCTCCTTCAACTTCAATAAAATCATACAAAGGTGTATTAAAAAAACAAACAGAACAAACAGGAACATTTAAATGTGCTAAAATAAAGCTGCTTTTGCAGATGTGAAAGTGACCGAGATGTGACACAGAGAAGGTCACAATGTCCCAGGCGGTTTGTTGAAAAAATACATGACTAAGAAAAAGATCTAAAAATATTTTCTCAAATGAATTGAGAGCAGAGTGTGTGCTTCTCTTTGTGTTGAGTGTCTGTTTCGTGACTTCAAACTTTTGTGATCCAAAACATAAAAAGAAATTGTGACCCTGAGTCATGTTAGAAGACAAAAGCAGAGTGAATTTATTGAAAAAGCAGAAAAATGAAAAAATAATAATATTTCAGTTTTTCTTTTAAAAACTTCTTAACGTGAAGCATTTTTTGAATGTAATATTTAAATGTATACTACCAGTGAATGAATAAATGCTCTGTCTATCCAGTGGTGGAGCGGTAACTTTATATATTGGGGGCGGGGCAGAAGACTTTGGAAGGGTGGAAGAGGGGGACCTGATGGCAGAAAAGATGGCGGCTGAAAATCATCAGCCGGAAGGAAGTCCAAGACAGAAACATCACATCCCCCACCCCCGTCACACATTTTGGGCAAAAAAATACTCGTCTTTGGTTGAAAAAGACTACTATAACTGGTGATGAGCGTTTTTTCTTTTTTTTTTTTTTTTTTTTGCGTTTTAAGATTTGAACCTCTTTGACATATTGTGTCTTCTTACATGATCAACGTGAATTAGATGATCTGTAGAGAAAAGTGGTTTTGCGCTAGTTAGCAACACTTTAAAGCAGCTTTTCACAAATAAGCGACACATAACTAATATAAAGTCATTTTATGTCAGGACAAAGCCGCTTTTCTCCGCAACAAAGCTGATTCAGTTTGATCGGGTTAAAGCTAACTGCGGTCAAACGTAAACACTGGTCTGAAGCTAAAGGTTCAACGTAAAAGTCTTAAAGCTTACTTTTTTTTGACACTTTTTAAGCTAATCCTGAACATTAAAAAAAGTTCTAATAAAAGGTGCAACAATTCTGAAATCTTGTGGAATTTCCACCTCCGGCTCATGATGTTTGGCAATTTTCGTTTCATTTTCAACCAATTGTCTGGCACCAGGTCCTCTTGGAGTGGAAGGCCATAACAAATGGCAGACAATGTGTCAACAAGATGGCTCCCACACATCATAAGCCAAAACCGGAAAGTTTCCGTCTCTCCCCTCCCCATTGATCAAAAAAGGTTTTTTTTTTTTTTTTTACTATTTTACGTTTTTCAGTTTTAAACTTTTCAAACTAGAGAAGTCTGTAAAAACCTGTAATGCCCTTTGACAGACTGTAACTCCTTACGCGATCAACATGAATCAGCTGATCAGCAAAGAAACAGTTTTGAGCCGGTAGACTAAACTTAATAGCAGATTTCCAAGAATATACAACTCATTACTATTATAAAGTGCTGCGTTCTGGTGCAAAGCTGCAGAATCAGTTGATCTACATTGATCGTGTTTAGGTTTTTAAAACTTACAAGGGTCGTCTGTATATAAACACTTGAGCTAAATGTCACAGGATCGCAGTTTTACAACAATAAACTTTTTTTGGCCTATTTAAGCTAATCTTGCACACTAGTCTGTGTATTTATGTTTAAAAGTTTTAATAAAAAGGTGCTACAATTCTGAAATCTTGTGGAATTTCCGCTTCCTGCTAATGATGCGAGGGCGCCATCTTGTCTGCAACCAGGTCCCGCTCATTCTTTTTTTAGCTGAGGTGCTAACTAACGCTTCTAGAAGTTGCCACCCTGTAGCTCTCCACCTGGTCTAGCCAACATTATGCACATTTTAGGTTTTGTGTGTAAACATGATTTTTTAGGCACAAAAGTTTTTTTTTTTTTTTTTTGAGGTAAATAAGATAAAAAAAACAAAACAAAACAGTGGATTGTGTTTCTCGTAAGTCTGGCCTGTGGATCAAATGGGGCCAAATGCAGCCCGCATTCTAATTTCTACTGGCTGGCAGGTTCCTTTCATAAAATCAATAATACACCGCCCCCAATGCAACTACAATCTCTTGATTATGATTGGCCAAATTTAGCTACAAGACATAGTAAACCTGTGGCAACAACTTGTGAGCATTTGACCTTTAGACCCTCAAGGGCCAATCAAGAAAAACTCATTTATTACTTCTGAATTAGATTGTGTTATTTTCCTATATTCTGGATTTACGTATAGAAGTTTACAGTGAGGGCTTAACAGTGAATAATATATCATTTTATACATGAATCCAGCTTTAATATTGACTGAAGATGTTTGAATTTTTTAAATTTCTGGTCTATAAATATGGAATTCACATCAATTTTGGTAAAAATGTATTTTTGCTTAATGTGAAAAAATGAAAAATATCAGATTCATTAATTATTTCAGTGCATTGATAACGGTTCAAAAAACGCTGACCGTATGGTCACAAGATTTCGCGCTTTTTGCAAAAAAGTTAGGACACCCCTGCAGTCGCCTGCTGATCCCGTCATAACTCTGCAGAGCTATTTTGATAAAAGAAACAAGTCAAATGTTGTTTTGTGTCTTAAGAGTTTAAACAGTGATCTAATGTTGGTAAATTGCACATAAAAATGTTTTCTGAAAATGGTTTTCTGCAGCAAAAAACACATTTTTATTAAAAAAAGAAATGATAAAAGAAAGAGCATATAGGTAGTTTTAATCCACGTTTTCTTTAAATTGCACCGCCCCAAAATCTTGTAGACTATAAAATAGAACTACAAGTGAAAATTCAGGCTTATTAAATTGAAAAATTACGAAACTGTTTCATTTATCTGTATTTTCTTTTATACATCCAGGGTAGTTAAATAGCTTTTTTTTTTTTGCAGGGAGTGCTGGGGCCTGTCTAATCACAGAAGGTGCTGATAGCTAAAGGGCTGCATAAATGAGGCAGCTGATTGATGGCCACATTCTAAAGTAGAAGGAAATAAAGGAGTGAGAAAGCCGTAACGAAGCAGCATAAAATGTCGAAACCTGGATGTTTTAAGAACCGCTCTCCGACATGAGAAAGTTGAGCCAAAAAAAAAAAAAAAAAATGGAGACTTTAAAACTAAATGCAAGGAAAGGCATTGAGCTTTTACGCCCCATGGGTCCAATCAAATCCTCTGTATTTACCTACTGCAGCTTTCAGGCCTCAGATAAGAGCCTCGACTAACAGCTTTGTTATTCAGACAGTGGAAGCGGTCTGTGTGCACAGCAGTTTTCTGGCTTTGTCTCAAAGTGACAGTGAGCTGCACAGAGGCAGCATAATCAGCCACAAGGACACAAAGACATTGTTTTGCTCTTTTTTTTTTTGTTTTTGCTCTCTATCCATCTCTGCTCTCCTCCCTGCCTTGCTCCCAGATTTCCATTCTCATCCCCTGGTTTGGATCGCGATACAGGAAATTTATAGCAACAGCTGGGACTTTGTAAAACAAAAGGGCCGCCATTAGAACAGCGGGAGGACACGCCGTGAGATTAGAATCGGAATTCCTCCTTAAAAATAATCAAGGGTTGCATCTGTGAGAGGATGCCACTTTATTTCAATTTGATAACAGTTTGAGGGGGGTTCACTATATAAGCAGAATACACTTTACTGTTTGAGGAGTGTAAGACTGACAGTACTGGGGCAGGAATCTGCTTCCTTGTCTTTCTTTCTTTTGTTTTTTTAGCTGCCAACCCAAAATACACAATTCCACCTTCAGACTCGTCCCGATTCCCAGACGTTTAGACTTGCAGCAAACAAAGATGTAATAAAATCCACAGGTTAAAAAGAACTTAAAGACCCAGTCCAATCATCTTTTAATCTATTTTAAAAGCGTTCCCAGTGGTCTTTTGATTATAATTCTGCCAATTTTAGCCAACATTTTAAAACACCCGAGTGGTTTTTTTTTAGGACATAGTTTCTGCGGGTGGGACCGCCCCTTTCCCCTTCTATGTACCTGAGCTTGTAGCAGGAAGCTTGTGGATACCTCGCTTTTTAAACTGTATTTTTTCATCTGCTCCTGATTCACAACATTTTTAATTAAGAAATACGAAGAAATGCAATTTTAAGCTCAATTTTTGTTCTCCATCATCAGAAAAATGCTACAAGAAACTGTTAAAAACAACAACATTTTCATCGAAGTGGATCTTGTCTAAAAAAATGGAGAACAGTAAAACCTATTTGTGAAATTTTTAAGTTTTATTGAATGAATTCTCTGTTAGGAGACCCGTAGTGTATTTCATTGAAGTAATAAAAATAAAATAATAATTAAAGGCATTTTAAGATGTAATAAAGAATAAACTAACATTATTTCCATCTAGTTAATTTTAAATTAAATTTTTTTATCATCCAAATGAATCCAGATTATTCACTACATGATCCCAGCATCCTTCAAATAATGGTTAAATAAAAGACTGAGTCCTCAAGTTAAAGGAAGTTTAGGGCAGGGGCGGGAAAACTAAGGCCTGGGAACCAAATGAGCCCCATTTAATTATTAAATCTGACCCTCCAAACTGCAATAAACGATTTGGATTACTCACATTAATGTTTTATTTCCCTGTAGTTCAACTGTCTCCCCATAGGTGGCACACTATAAATAAATTCACCTTTTTTTCAGGCACAAAAAGTTATTCCGCGTTCGAGCAGTGTTTAAAGATTTGTCGTTTTTTTTCCAAATTCATATGTGATTTCCAAGTCGGACAGTCATTTTTACAATCTCTGTTCTGTCTTTGAGTGTGTGATTGTTGCTGTCTATCTTGTTGCGTATACTGTATGGTGTTTTTTTTTATGTTCTGCAGAGCAGGAACCTGCTGAAAACCAGTTTTGAACTGAGTCAGGCCCGATTGTTCTTATCTTTTCCTGTTTAATAAATGATTGAATGAATGAACAATTATTCCAACACCACATGAACGCAGCATTTCCCTGAGTTTGAGTTTTTCCCTGAAGGGCATCAACCCATTGGGGAAAATGGCACTAAATTAGAACAAGAACCACAGTTTTAAACATTTTCTCCAAAATTTTAAAATACTTTCAACCAGGATTACGTCACGTTTTTTCCAGATCTTGTGTTATGAGGTGAATTAACAATACTTGCCACGAATCTGCTCCTGGTCTGGCCCTTTGTGGCCCACGAGTCAAAAAGTGTTCCCACCCCTGGTTTAGAGCGATCCTCGTCCCGGACAGAGTGACTGTGGAGTGGACAGGAAGTGACCCTCCAGCAGAAGCAGACTCAGTGACGGAGAGCAGCGACGTTATTGTATCTTGTAGGGCTGTGAATAAGAACTCCTAATTTTCTGTCCTGCAAAGTAATTCGTATCTGAATGTTAAACAATAAATTGGCCCCATCTTTTGTAAAATGAAAATAAAAAATATAATTTTAAAGATGAAGACTTTATATCAATCATTTCCTGTCAGCTGTCTCAATTCATCATTTATCTAAAAAAAAATTTGTTTTTTTAAGACCAACCTGTAATTTAAGAAAAAAAGTCATTAACCATGAACTTTCTTTGTGGTCAAGGTGGTGGTGAAGACCCGCACGGAGTACCAGACAGAGAAGAAACGCCTGAAGGTGCCCAAGGTGGAGGAGTTTACCATCAGCTTCACTGACGGGGTTTCTGAGAGGCTCAAGGTAAGAAAATCCTAAAACATTTTTTTTTTGTCAATGGAGAGATATAATCTCAATTTAATATTGGGTAATACATGATAATAAAAGTATAGAATAACAGTCAGTTAATGTTTTTGCTGCTTTGCATCCTGCTGGAGCTTTTTGTGACTAATTGTTGCTGTCGGTCTGCTTTCAGCTGTGCAAAGTCACAGCTGGCAAAAACAAAAGGCAGGAAAATGACAATTTAGCAAACGTACAAATGCCACACAATTGTCTTTGTGTGTCGAAAAAATCCAGTTTTGAAAATCGAATGATTCGAGACTGCGACGGTTTTAAAACCGTCAGTTTACAGTCGAAAATACCCTTACGAAACAAAATACATGGCAATATACTGGAAAATTCATGTTGATATATTGCCAATATTTTAAGAAATATATAAATATGTCAGTTATTTACCCATATATTTTTGAATATATTGCAATATATGAATGATCAACCTAATATATTTAAAGTATATAGAGCAATATATTGCCATATATGGATCGGTATGTTTCAATACAAGAAAACGGGAATAGTTGGAAAATTGCTTCCATATATGGAAAATCCTGTAAATATATTGTTCTCTATATATAGAGAAATATATTGTTGTTTCGTGAGGGTAAAACACACATTTCTCTCCTGTTCCACAAACATCATCCAGATATCGTCTGCTCAGGTCTTCTGTCATTATAGAAGACCAAAGAGAGCCGATGTTGTCATGGCAGCAGAGAAAATCTCCCTCCATGGCAACCTGATGGAGAGCAGAGGAAGAGAAAGAGTGCACAAGCGGAGGTGTGCGAATATTTAAGTGTAGCAGCATTTGTGTGTCAATGCGCTGTGGTACACCGGCCAGAAAGGATCTCACAGAGCAGGAGGGATAGAAATCACAGTAATTAATTTTTTTTTTTTTTTTTAATAAAACAACCTTTGAATGAGAAACAAACCAAAACAGTGACAGGGATCCAGAGCTGAGCTGCAAATGCTGCAGACAGACCAGGTGATGCAACAAAAGCTGTTGGATTGAAGCTTTTTTTTTAATTTTTTTTTTTACTGTTTTTATTCTTTTTATTTTACTGTAAAAATCCAAGAATTTATGTCTTTTTTTTATGGATTAATACAAAATATTGAAGCTAAACATGTTTTACCTCCTTTTCTTTCTTCGCTTTTTTGACTTTACTCTCATTATACAACAAGAGGAGACAAATCCCAACAAGATTTAAGCTGAAACTAAATTCCATTTTGCTTCTGCACGTTTCTCTTTTTTTTTAATGAATTAATTTTTTTGTGCGTCTACAGATTTTCGTCCTTTTGCAGCGCAGAGGAAAATGTGAGAAACTAGGAAAGAGAGATTGCTGCGTGTCAAAATGCTGCGTCATGTTTTTCTTGTCATTTCTGCGTTGACTCGCTTCATCAACTTTCTGTTTTAGGCAAACCTGCATTTCCGTCCTTATGATTTACCGAAACGTCTGTTAGTTTCTGGTGCTCAGCTGAACGCCCTGCTTCACACGGAGCTGATGCTGCAGCTGACGCACACGGATGCGCGTGCAGGACGCGGGCGCTGCAGCCGCTCTCGTCTTCAGAGCCCAGCTTCTCTCAATGAGAAGAACGCTTTTGAGCTTCACAGATTGTGTTGATGGTTGAAGTAGAGATGCTCAAAAGGCTCGATTTTCAAGCCGAAGTCACATCGGAAGTTTTTGATGAAAAATCCAAGTCAGAACTCAAGTCTTAGAACTTTTAGTTAAAATGAACATTTTTTTTTACTTTTAAACAGCTTATGGGACAAAAAATATGCAGTTGGTGTTCCTGCATTTCCATTGCAAAGACATTGTGAAGAGAGCTTTTGTTCTAGGACATAGCAGAAAACAATAAGATTCAACAAAAAAAAATACACTATGATCATCTTTTGAGCTAATTTAAAAGTGTCTCCAGTAAATCTATAATTATGATCGTGTTTTTTCTAGTCAAAATAACAAAAAAAACAATAATTTTCTGAGATATAATTTTCGCTGTTCAGCAGTAATTCAACACAAGTTCTCTTTAAAGTTGTGGGCAGGACCTTAATTTACCCAAAACATGTCCTCCATCATCAGAAAAATGACATGAACATGTTAACAATATCAAAAACAAGAGATTTAAGTCTCTGTAAGGAATAGAAAAGGGTACAACTTGCAATTTTGTGCTTTTTTTTTGTAATAGTTCATGATGTTTTTGTGTAGTTTTATTGTCGCCCTGTAGACACTGTATTTCTGCTATTTTTTTTATTCCAACTTAGAGAAAAGCGCTGGCTGGTTTGTTGCTAAATATAAGATTGTAAATACTTATATAGCGCTATTTTACTTTCCTTGAAAGCCCAAAACGCTTTCAGGTGCATTCACAACAAGCACGATTTTGCGTGACAAATTTGTCACCCTTTTATTGTTTTCAAAAGATTTTCCGGTACAGACAGCTGTGTTAGTATGACAGCTGCTTCCACTGTGTTTCTGTGTCTCTGTGGCTGAGCTTAAAGGTTGACTGTCTAATATTAACCCAAGGGGGAAAAAATAAAATCAGGAGACCTTTTTTCTTCTATTTAATGTTTCTTTGATGCCTGAGTCGGCAGCCTCCGAACCCCGCAGCAGCTCTCTGTCTGCCAGCATATCCAACTATTCGATTCTTTTTCTCTGTAGTTATTTGACCGACAGTTCCCCAAGAATTCAACGTATTTATTTACCTTCTAGTATCTATTTTTACCATAAAAGAAATGTGACATGAAGCTCATTAATAACAGGAAGTGGATTTTGCTGGACTGAAGTGCATCATGGTGAACTAAAAAAAAACCAAAAAAAAAACAATTCATTGTTTGAGCTGTTATAATAAATCCTCTTTTAAGAACAAGTCCCACGTAGAGGAAACTATGCACGCGTCACATTCTGCATTGCGCCAACACTTGAAGTTTCTTAGATAATAAAAATAATGAAACGCCGAAAGTTTTTCCGTATTGATCTTTCCTTTGTGATGGCAGAATCGATCAATACTGCTTTTTATTTTTCACTATTTTCCACACATTCTGCACGGATGAATACTCGGCTGTTTATTTTTTAGTCCAACCAGTCGTATTAAAATTTACTGTTTAGTCAGATTCTTCGATCAATACTGTCACGCTTGGATACAAAACATCCAATCTGATCCAAGAATGAAGGAGTCAGTCCCGTGTGCTCACACAGCACATTTGTTGTGCCTTTTAGTCCATCCCTGCTGTGATGTGTCAAATGCACAGAGGTGGAACTGCATCATACAGTAGTTATTATTCCTCCGTACCAGCTGGAGAATTATTGACAAAGAGGAAATGTAAACGGGTGTCAGGAACATCAGGAACCCCGGCGCTGCCATCCTCCTGGAACTACAAATTCATTTTCCTGCATCAAATAAACAATCTACCCACACAACAGCTGTTTTTTTTTTTTTTTTATCTCTTCACACTATGTGTTTACCGTTGGAGGCCTATACCACTCAAAAGCATCTACTCGATGTTAATTATATACTTTAACAAACCAGGGTGCTTTGTAGTTCTGAATCCTCACTGGCAAGTGATGCAAACAAGCTGTCAATAAACGGTCAATACATTTGAATGTATTGAACTAGTTACTTAGATTTAGTTCCAGACTTTAGCATGCTAATCATTTTTGTCAAGTGTTACCTTCTGCTACAACATTAGAGGTGTATTCAGACTGGAGAGGTCAGGCTGCTTTCAACCTTTTTATTTCAAACCAAAGCTTGTAAACAAAACCTCACGACTAAAGATCTCTTCAGTCTCTGGCCATGAACTACGAGGTGGAAGTGATGTAACAATTCAGTCAAACCACGATTCTATTCGATTCACAGTTTAAGGTCATGATTTTTTTTTTTTCTTCAACAAAATGAATTGAATGTATTATAAGGTATTTTCTTTGTGCTCCTTAGACCAAACTGTCTACAATATAGTACAATTATACATTATACTGATACTGATCCTAAATCCTTTCATACTCTGTTCATGTTGTGCTCCATGCTATGAACCGGGTTGAACTGAATGTTCAACGCGGTCTAATATTTTGAGGCATAACCGCTCAGCGACCCGGATTTGGGAGTTGTGAGTGGCGGCATCCTCTTCAAAGCACGGAAATGCCAAACATGATCACGAAAGAGAAATGTATCATTGCGGTTTGCTTCCGGTTGGATTAAAGTGACACCCAAACAGACATTAAAGGAACAGAGTCATTAAAACAAAAAAAGCCTGGAGAAAGATTGTGGGGATTTTCAACCGCTTTAACTTTTTGCTCCAAAGTTTTCCCTATTGTAGGTGGTGGAGGAGCGCTAATGAACAATAAAAATACAATAGAAGAAGATTTTCCTCCCTGTCGATACCTGTGTAAGCGCGGTGCTCGGGTCTGGATACCACCTGTTGAGCGCATGGCTTTCCTTCCATGTAATCTACAAAAATGTAAAAAGTGGCCATCTCTTTTCCTTCAAAATGATGTTATCTAAAAAAAAAAGGATAAAAAGGTTTATTTGGGTGAAAAGGAGATAAATAACTATTTTTGCGGGTTTAAAGCTCTTTTGAAGACTTCTCCTAAACCAGGGGTCGGCAACCTTTAACATTAAAAGAGCTATTTGGGCTTGTTTTCTACATATCAAATCTTAGAAGGAGCTGTATTAACTTACATTAGCCTTTAAGAAATTTGGATTTGCATTTATAACCTTTTTTTTTTCAATAAATATGAATAATGTCTATTTTTGGCACGAACAAAAGCAAAATATATATAAAAAAAGAAACTAATACCTTTCAAAAAGGGAATTTTTTTATGTTTTTAACTTTGTTGCGTAATTACTAGCTAAACTCCAACTCTTCAGTTAACTAAATTAGTCAAAAATGTTAGCATGTTGCTAAAATAGAAGCTAAAACTCTAAATTAGCCTAAAAACCCCAGTAGATAACAAATTAGCCAAAAACGTTAGCATGTTAATGAAATAGAAGCTAAAATTCTACATTACCCTAAAAATCCCACTAAAAATCAAATTAGCCAAAAATGTTAGTATGTTGCAAAAATAATAGCTAATCTCCAGTTTTTTCTGAAAATAACTATTTTAATTTTCTTCAGCTAAAGAGCCACGCATGGAGAAATAAAAGAGCTACATGTTGCTCTGGAGCCGCAGGCTGTAGAACCCTGTCCTAAACTTAGACAAATATTTTCTTCATCATGGGGGTTCTGAGAGCTTGATGAAGGGGCGCTCATGAGCCGAACCAGTATGTTAGTACAGAGGAACAAATGAGGCAAGGGCAAGTTTCTCATAAAGTGTATGATAGCATCCATAAAGTTAAATAAAAAACTATTAAAGGAGAGGCAAGACTGCTAACCTAAACATTGTAAAACAATGATAGTGATAGTGATATTTTTTAGCATGCCTGACCTGCTGAAATATCTTTTAGACTTTTTCTGATTTGACAGATATCAGGACTTCGTCCTCTACAGTCTACATCCTATACTTTGATCTACAATTCACTCTAAAATCATGACTTCATATTTACTTAAAAAAGACATGTATGCTAAAAAACCATAAAGTTTACAGACTTATTCACAACCAAATCTCATACACAAACAACAAATAACAAACAAACAAATGACTGCAAATATGGACATAATGTAAACACAGATGTAAGAGACACATCATCCAAACAATTATCCCATTGTTCCCTTCATTTTCCCGTCGATTGGGAGCTTTGCTGCAGTCTCCCGCCTCCACAGCAGCCCTTAGCTGTTCTTCAGGTTTAGGATAATTACTGCTGTGGGCTCCAAACCCCGCTCACCCTCCGGTTCCTCACATTGTTCTTCTCTAATAACACCTTTGTTATGGTCGTCTTTGCATTTTGGTCTAACACCCACGCCGATGCACGAATCCTAACTCAAATTAGGACAATGTCAGAGCAGTGCAGGCAATCAGCGCGAGCCGGTAAACAACTCTCTTTGATGGCTTTAATTATTGTGTGCGTCAGACAAAACATTTCATCTTCTAATCGTTGATTGTAAGTCAGTTTCCAATTTCAAAAACTCTCTTTTAAATGTTTAGGGAAGCCTTTATTTTTTCAGATTCTCCTGTTGATCCTAATCTTTCTCAAAATCAAATATAGTCCCCGTTGTTTTTTTCTACTTTTCAGATCCACTTTCAGTTGTTAAACCTGCATTTCTGTGGACTATTTTGATTTCTTTCCCCCTAAATAATAAGCTCACACTTTCATCTAACAGCTCAGTATGCTACACCAAACTGTAAAGCAGTGTTTTGTTAATTCCTCAGTTGGGCATTCTGGTATTAAGTGTGGAAAATGTGTTATCTGTTCAAAACAGACATAAAAGCTTCAAAAAAAGCATTATATATTAAAACCAGCTAGGTGGCGCTGTTGAGAGGCGTTCACTGACCCTCCAAGGCTGTAGTGGTCTCGGTCTGACTGCCATCTCCGTTTCACAGCTCTGAATCATTTGTCACTTCAGAAAGGTCTCCTGTGTCAGCGGCCTTATGAGTCAGTGACAAACCGGCGGGGACAGATGGACAACTCTTCAGAGCCGAGAATACGAAAAAAAAAAAAAAAAAAAACTACAAAAAACAGCGACGTGCAGATGTCTTCTGTTTGGCCTTTCAAGTGCAGTCACTTAAAGAGCTCCCGTCTCTGCCTCTTTGTCAGCATCAGCAGCTGTAAATGCTTTAACAGGATCGTCTATTCATTATTTAAGCGGGAAGCGTACGGTTGATTTTTTGGTTCTGTTATCTTTTAGTCTCGGCTGTCAAGGTAAATATTGAATCCAGGTTTATGGATAGAAACCCGAATCAAAGATCAGTTATTCTACCTCATTTTAAAATCGGGAGTGTCTGCATTCAGAAACGATTAGACTCTATGTAATAACTCAGTATCGATGCCAATAATAAATAGAGTTTCAGAGCCTCACTTTATGGCCAGTTAGTCCATTATGTTTTGGCTTTGATGAAGTTGGATTGAGAGCCAACTTTCATTCATTACTACCAAGTGAGACAGTCTGTACTTTTTTTATTCTCATCCTAAATCAATGTTTGTGAAAATAACTAAAAATAGACGATTATCTCTCACTGTTTTTGTTTTGCTTAACATGAGAAAAGCTGTTAATATGTCAGGCATGTTCACAGTAAATACATCTGTCTAGTTTTTGGAAGAGCTTGTGTCTTTTCTGTGGGCTACTGCTTTTGGAAACGTAGAAGTGTAATGGTGTGTAAATGACCGGCAGCTCAAAGCCTATTCTTATTCAGTAAGTTTGGCCCATTCTAAATTCTACTTCAATAATTTTTTGTTTAGGATCCGATATTTATTCGAATAACAGAAGAAAAGTAAGGAGTTGGGCTGGGTTGATTAAATCGATTAATCAATTTGAATTGATTTAAGCTTAACAGATCCAAAAATCAATTAATAAGAATGAGGATTGAGTTAGCACATAAAGCTAAAGTCCGCTAGCTTGATACTAGCTTTAATAGAATTTCCCATCATACAGCTAATGCTAACCTTCTATCGATGTAAACATACATTGCTGACTAAATGAACATCTTTATTTACTCACAAGTATGAATTTCCAAAATCTTTTAAGGAAATATTTTTAAAGTAACCATTTGTGGTCTAAAGCACAGTTTTTTGCTAATACCGTTTTCTTCTTCTTTAATAAAGTGTAATGCTTTAGTGCAGCTGCCACCTAGTGGCCAGACTGAACCCGCTCCAGGAGAAGAAGAACAATCTTTACAAAGGTAATGATCAGAAAATTTTTGTTAGAACTTCTCCTTTTGACAAACCCTGCAACACTGTATGCTATGAACAATCTCATTATTTCACTAATATTTTACAGTATGTTAACTGTATCAGATTAATATAAATATATTATAAAACAGATAGTAGAGTATTAATGTGTTTCTAAACAAATGTGTAAACTCAAATTTGAATTGGATTGAAGAATCAGAATTGAATCAATCCAGGCTTTTGTGAATCAAATCGAATTGTTTCTGGAAATTATAATTGATACCCGGCCCTAGTAAGGAGTAATATTATGTATGAAACAAAAGTTACATTGAAGTTCTGTAAAACTAGTTCAGACAATGATGTCTCCTCTTGAGGAAGCAGAGGCTGAGAACTTCTGGGTGGGGCTGTCCATCTCTCAATCTGAAGCAACAGAGTTGGTCATGGCTGACACGTCTCTGCAGCATGGTTTGGCAGTTGGGAAGCGTACCATTGGACTGGCAGACAGAAGTGGCAGTTCCCATTGTCAAGAAGGAAGGCCACATAACCACCTGTTAAAATCATTTACCATGTTGCTGTATTTTACAGCAATGTCTAAGGAAGCGTTTGAACTTTTTTGTGTGCACTTGGGTCTGTTTTTCATCTGTTGCTTGTTGACTCAGTTTGTAATCTTTGTTGTTGTTCTTGCACATATGATACAGTCCTTTGTTTGGACCTGGAGCTGGCATATCGGTCTTCTTAAGCTGTGTTCCCACCAAATGCAAGCTTTAAAAAAATGTTTTTTTTAAAGGGTTACCAAACCCTAAATACGTTTTTTTGGTCACATGTCCGACCTAAGCTTAGTCCCTGATTGGTTAACGGAACCTTGTCTAAATTCAGATTTTTTAAACTCCGAATGTGCCACTCAAATCGGACCGCCACGGCGGACGCTCTGATCACGCCACAGGATCTCAGTTTGCACCTGTCTATTGACTTAAAGCGAATCGCGTTTGGTGTGAACGTAGCGTTACATCCATACTCCATCCTGCACGTTGGTCCCACCACATTGGTTCTATTTTGCATCTTTTGCTTGTGTCTGGTCCACTAAAAAAGGCGACTGGAGCCACTTTTTTTTTTTCCAGGTACAAAGTTCTCGGTTTACATCAGTTGGTGATCTTATTTGAAACTATTCAGGTCTAAAATGTGTCTATTACCCTTTCCTTCTATGTTGGTTTGCAAACCAGTGTCGGGTGTGTTTCGTAATGAAGCGGCACTGTTAAGGAGTTAACAAAGTTTCATATAAAACAATAAATGAAATGTCCTGTCATTCCGCCCATGCCTGCCTTCAAGGATTGCAAATTCTCTAAACTATGGGTCTGTCACAGCAGAACTGAAGGGCTCTGCAACATGATTAAAATGAAGACTGCCAGCTTTTGGATAGAAGCATTCGTATGAAGCTTGACATGTAGGATTAATGTGGCGAGCGTCCGTGGTCATTAAAGGAAAATCACCTGCATTTTTGTTGACCATACTCTTTATACTCGCTTCTCTGCCGCAGTTTTTTGAAACAAAAATGGAAACAGAAAGAAAGAAATGCAGACTTTGTGCCACAATGTCAAACATGATCAAGGGAAGAAAACAAGAGAGCGGTCATTGAGCTCCATCCGCCCGAGTCCTCAGCTTTGCTGCTGTTTCTCTGACAAGTAGAACCATGGGAGCAATTAGAGTCAGACAGACTGCGGATGACGAGTCTGACCCTCCACGGCTTCGTCTCCTCACTTAAACATTGCTTTTAGCAGTTTGTCTGTCTTTTATTTCCTTGCTGCTGTGGACATTAAGGATATCGCTTTCAACTGTTGAGCATATCTGCTGCCATGACATTTGTCATTGTGCTGAGAATCCTCGAGAAAGGATTTAGACTTGAGCCTCTTTGCTTGTTTTGGGTGATTTCTGCCTTTCTGCAAACCCAAATTAGAAAGCTTGAAAGTGCTTATGTGAGACAATATTTGAATGATAACACATTCTAGATTCTGACAGTTTGGATGGAAAAATTACAGATAATTCTGAATTCAAACTTCCAAAGTCCACATACATTTCTATAGAAACCCACCATGGACACCCTTGTTTAAGCATCAGTGATACTTCACTGAATCCGCCTGGTTTGCTAATATCCATCAGACTTGCAAACATAGCTACAGATTTTGTGCAGCCTCAAATTGGTATAGTCATGCTAAAATGGAGAGCATGCTTGCACTCATTTCCACAACTCCAAAAAAGATCAAATAAAAAAAAAAAAAACATTGACCCCTACAGTCTTTCATCATCGTTTTTCTCCTAATTGTTTTTTTTGCAAGACTGCATGTTACGGCTGGTCGACAGGGATCACTCTGCTTTTCTAGCAAATCAAACTTACAGAACTGAGACAAGTTTGGAAGAAAATGCTTAACTTCCTCTTCCGAGAACCAACTAAACACTCGATTCAAAATAATCCATCACTGGAAATGGAAGGGGTGACCGCAATGAAAGACATCCGGCTCCGTATACAGTCCAGCAAGCTTTGATCACGCATCAAAGAAGTAAAAATGTTTTTGAGTGCAGGTCTGGTTTTATAACCCTTTTTTGAGGGTCCCCTCAAAAACACTCAAAGACAATAACATGCTAAAATATTCCTAATACCATCTATATATTCCTCATGTAAAATAAAGATGATGGCCTCACTTTATTAATTAGAAGTGTGTTTGCATTCAAATATTTTCACTCAGATTTAAAAAATGTGCATGTAAACAGTTTAATACTATGTACTTCTAACATATTACCAACAGCTTTGTATGTTTCCCTACAGACACTGAATAACTTTACTTTTAGGGGTGGTACTCGATACATTTGCTCCACCACTCCTCTTCAGGGAATCCTTAAAATCATGAGAAACTTCACATTTCGTGGATTTAATGTGTGCTGTACCTTATTTTAAGTATAAATAAGTCTATTTATGATTAAGAGGAACTATAATAGATATTTACATATGACTTGTGTATGTGTATTTATACTATATGGATATGTGTATGCTTTTTTTTGCATTAATTTCATGACTTCATCCAAATTTTGATAAATCTACGTAAATATAGTTATCAATTTATTTGTTTTGATTGCTTGAAATAATCAAATTCCAAATCAAAGTTTGCTTACAGAACACATTTGCATGAGAAAATATGTGAAATACTTGGTTTTGTGCATAAACTGGACAACAAAATTGTGTCAAAGAAAATCATGAAAACCTATTTTGGTGTAATTCAAGGACGCAATGGTTTTCTCCATCGATGTGATTTAGACTGATATATAAAAAAAAATTCATTTCATACAGAAATGGAGGATCTCCAGAGGGGTCACATACTACAACTGTAGTTTAAGTCTTAATATGCTCTAAAAAGGTGAATAATAAATAGTTGGTATATTGGGTCTTTTTTTTCATGCAAAATGTTATGATTCTAATAAGAGAAGTCTTGAAAAAGGTTTTGTGCTAGACAATTGATAAATTACTGACTGCAAAGTTTTATAATGTTGTTTAAGGGTTGACACACTGGATTAATCTCATTGCGTCTCCTGGGAATCAAATCCCATTTTCCCCATGAGTCAGTCATGCACTGAACCAACTGAGTTATCTAACCCACTTTCTCAAGTGGGTTTGATTACAAAATCTTAACGTGAAAAGTCACTGACTGAGAAACAGGATGTTTACGTTTAAGAATTCATACGTCTTCTAAACCTGCAGCACTATAGACCAACTGTCTGGTGAAGGCAGGGAACAACCTAGACAGTCTGTTGCAGGACCACACACTCTCACATTCACACCCAGTGATAGTTACCAATTAACCTCTGAACCATATTTCTGGACTGTGCCTGGAGAGAACCCACACAAGCACGGTGAGAACATGTAAACAGGAGCCAGCTGGGGTTTGACCCACTACACCAATGCACAACCCTTACATCCATTTTTTTTTTTATCTGAGTTTGAAAACACAAGATTTTTTCCATTTTTGGGGCATAATAGTAGCTGACAGAGGGTCCTACTTTATGAGTTTGTTATCCTTTACATCCCATCTGAAACCCATGTGTTTGATAGACAACTAGTCTCTTTTTAACATTAGTAAAATTATAGTAACACTTACTAAATGTCCTTTTAAACCATATATTTAGACATCCTGTCTATCGCTCTTTAGGAGCAACTGCTTCTTAACTGTGCAATGAGATGTCAATTAGATTTTCACACTCTTCTGTGTCCCTTGAAGCTCTACCGTCATGATAAATCGTCACGTCCTCCTCTCGCCTCTAAAGCTCATCCTGCACAAAATCTCCTCATCTACTCCCTGTTGGTTCTCGTGTTATTTCTGCGTGTCACCTCTGCTTTTATCCTCCATTTTTCTTCAGCTTTTATGTTTGTCTCTGGTGATCCCTCAGAATTCAGAGTAGTGCCAGTTGGACCCAAGTCTAAAGTCATTTGGGTTTTTGATTTAAAAAAAAACACAAACATTTAAACCTTTAATGTAGAATCATAGGAAATGTTTCATAAAAATGGACACAGATGGAATTAAATGCAAGTATTACTAAAAATATATGTATATATAAACATTTTTGAAGTCAGTTTTTTGTCTTGGAAGAAAGGATTAACTCACACAGGCAAAAACATGGAACACATGCTAAACAGCCCTGGAGGCCAGAAGCTGGGAAGACATTAGAGCAATGGACCGTGTTCTGTGGTGTAAACATCTGTCTGAAGGTGTGCTGTGCATTTGTATGAGCATGTGTTGACTCCAACTGATCATACTTCCTGTCTAACAACACCTGCAAGTGCAAGAGCTGATGCTTTACTCAAGGTGTTTCTATTTTAGAAAAAATTGCTGATTGATTTTACTGATTAACTATTGGTTACAGGTGTGAATGATGAGCTCCTAACATTACTGATTAATTAGGAAGTTTTGAAATTGGTGGCATTGATTGGAAATTGACTTTTAAAGAACAACTAAAAGATCAAACCCAATGAATATTTTATTTTTAACATGTTCTTGTCGCATTTTTCTCATGATGGAAAACAGATAAAAGAAGCAGATACTCTGTAAAAGGTGAAACATGTGATCAGTTAGCTAAACTTTGTTGCATTTCAAAATATTAGTTTTTAATCAAATAAAATTTTTAAGTTGAGTAAACCATCAAAACATTTTTTTAATTAGATGAAAACTAATAATTTTAAATGTAACAAATTATAGAACGTTTGCTAATTGATCAAATGTGTCACTTTTTAAAACCTTTTGTTCACTGCTTGTGAAGGGCTGCTTGTTTATGTTTTTCTTAAATATTCTTGCTAATCCAAATGTTTTAACTCATGATTGGCAACAGTAGTTGCTATATAAATGTTTACTCAGACCGACTCGGACCAATCACTGTTGTCTGGCTCCAACATGGCGACGTCCGTGTGATGGAAAAATTGCGACCAAATTGGCTTCATTTCAGTTCTATTATGCAGTTAGTGGTTACTTCAATGTAAACACTCCAACTCTGAGGCAAATTTCTGATGAACTACTGCTGAAAATATGTCTTATAAAGCGACAGAGTGTTTGATTTGGGATAAAAATTGCAAAATCTTAATTAAAAGACTGCTGATAATCCTTATACAACTAATAAAAATTTACCTGGAATGGGACTTTTTTTTCTTGTTGCATGTAGATGTACTGACACAAGATTTGTGTTACTCTCTGCTGTTCTTTTGGGTTTTCTCTCAACCCACCTGGTGTTCTTTTGTGAAGCAAGAGTGCATTTTCATGGGGTCATTACCAGCAACTAATGAGACATGAGAGCACTGAGAAAAGCTTTGAAGTTTAGTCAGATAGAGGCCTATTTTACCTGCCATACATTAACATTATTGGCACTCATCTCCCTTTAAAGTTGCTCTCTCTGATCAGTTCCTCGTTATTTTTTTGGTCACATCCTACCTGCAAGTTGTAACAGGAAGCAAAATGTCATCTAAAAAAAAGTGGTGGAAGTAGACTTAAACATGAAGGCCAAACATAAAATGGCAAAAGATCAGACAATGGAAGTATTGACACAGAAAAGAAAAATGACAAAAAGGTAGCAGCTGTGGCGATTATTAATAGAAACCAGGTGTGACTAGAAGGTGTGGAGCAGAACTGAACCTAACAGCCAAGAAAGATGGAGAAAAACAAACACAAAATAACTCCATGGAAGCTGAACCAAAGACAGCTGAAGGTTTAGAGTCTGGGAGGTTTTCACTAAAAGCCTCAGAAAGCATCAAGTTAGTGATGACCATACCTGGTCGAACGGGTGTTTTCAATACCCACAGGACACACAGTTTATATATATTTTATAATTCTATCGTCAATTTGTGGTTTTTTAAAACTCTCCAATACCCATCATGCCTCGCTTTGGCAGTTTGTTGAGCTCAGAGTGCAGTTTGTGTCAAATCGAGAGTGTGATATTTGCCTCCTCCGGCTGATATTTTACCCTCCCGTGTTCTTGTCACAAACATGGGATGCCTGGATGGCACAGTGCTGGTACTTTGTTACTTGACTACAGCAGTTGCTCTTGTCTCAACCGGATAAGCTGAACTGAGGAGCTCAAATCCCTACAGCCTCCCTGGCAAATCCCCCCCCCCCAACTCCATCTGAGCTGCTCTGCTGTCTGAGGCCGCCTTTCCATCGGCTCCTTTAAGGTTTTTCCCTTTAATATTCCGTTCAATTCGACTATTCTATTACCTGCTATTCTTTGAGAATATATAAAATACAACAGATTAATAAAAATAGCAAAAAAAGAAATAATTTTAGAGGCAAACAATACCTTTACAAAATAAAAATTGCTACACACACAAAAAAAAACATGTATCAAATATGCATTTATTTTACTTAGGTATATCCCTTTGAATATAACAAGTAATTTGAATTTGGATTAAAACTACAAAGTGAATCAGCCTTGCATATCTTTCAGAATTAATACATTCACACCGGACATGATTAGGGTCTCAAATTTGCATCTGCTGCCTCTCTTTTGATGTACAAATATTTTTCTCCTTAATGTATGCCTTGACGCTCTGACATTGAAGCAACCGTCAAAGAATGGAAAACATGGATGATGTTGAGCGAGTAGATTGGGTTTATATGTTTTGGTGCTGTAAAGCACGTCGCCATGTTTGGGTTCACCAGATCTTTCCGCGTCTCCCTCAGAGCGGTGTGATTGGTTAAGGTCGTTTTAAACGGTACGTTCGCTTGTCTGTGGCCCAGTTTGAGCATTAACCTGAGAGGGGAAAAATAAAAAGAAAACTGAAGGATCTTTTTGTGGCACCTTCCATGACGGCTCTCTGTCTGCCGGGAAGCCAACTGCTGGCGGGCCAGCATAGTTAGCTTTCCTGACCAGGGACCAGTATCCGGCGACCCTGCTAGCTCTGTTGGCCCCCAGGCTGGTAACACTCGCTAGCTTCCTAAGGGCCTAGCATAGCGGGCTCGATTGCTCCAGCTCTATAGGCTCTGTGACAGTCTGGCGACCTGTCCAGGGTGTATCTCGCCTTCGCCTAACAGTAACCAGGACAGTCTTTGGCAAACCCGTGACCCCAGCAGGTAAATAAAATGGATGGATGTTCAGGAATAAAAAATCCTCGAATCTTTTTTCTACACTTTGATCAAATCATTGAAAACATCACGTGTCCAAAGCTGAGTCCTTGATCCTGCGCCACAGGACCTCAGATCCTGTCTGTATACTGACTTAACATTGAATCCTAGAAACTTTGCCAGAGCTCAGCATTCCTCTCTCTTTTCACCACAGAGGTGCTGATGCATGCTTTTATTTTGAGCTGTTTGGTTTATTTTAATGCCCTGCTCTCTGGTTTACCCAAAAATTCTCTTTCAAATGTAAAATTATTACACAAGCGAGTTCTGGTGAGAATAAGAACATATTTCACTTATTTTAAAATCATTGCATTTCTTACCTGTGCATTTTAGGATTGATTTGACAGTTTTCTAAATGCTTCAAACATTTTTACGTTCTTTGGCCTTCTTATTTAAGGGATTTAAATATGACCCTGAGGTCCTCCGGCGCCGGCCTCTGAGTTGTTCTTATGTGCAAGGACCAGAACACATGACTTTTACTTTTTTTAATTATTGTTTTTTATTCTGAAGACACCAGATGCACCTCAATATAATAGCCACCTTAAATGTAATCATTCTCCCTGTATTTATTTATTTATTTATTTCATTTTCAAGCACACATAAGAAGTTTTACCGTAATCAAGGTTTCTGAGAAAAAAAGAAATGAAAATGAAAAGGGACAGAAAGAAGTAAACTTATTAACTCTGCCCCATTTAACCAAGTCAGTTAATACTTTCAGTCAACAAACAGAATTACAAAATTATGCAACAGATAAAGCAAGTGGTAAGAAAAAAAAACAAACACCAAAATATAATAGGAAAAAAAAGTAGTAGTATTTTCCTTTTTTTTTTTTTTTTCTTCCCTTATTCTTTTCCCTCTTTTCCTTTCTCTTTTGTATGATGTCAGTAAAGCATTTTTTTTCTTCTATTATATTCTAATTATATAGTGCAACACATCCATGCACTGATAGTAGCTTTAATGCGATGCAAAGGAACAATGTGGGCTTCAGTCTTTTGCTCAAGGACACTTTGACTCATGGATAGACAAGACAGAAATCAAACATGCGACCGTCCAATTGGAGGTCAACCGCTCTACTCCTGCCCCACAGCTGCCACATAATTCTTTCCTTTTTGGGGGTTTTGAGGGTTAGGAGCTGTTAAAAATGCTGCTTAATCAATTGTAACTACAAAACATAAAAAAAGTTCATGAACTGACGTCTTTATAATAGGATAGAGGAGGAGATGTTAATGGAGGAAGCAGTGAAATGTGACTTCCTTTAGCTCCATATGTCGTGGTTTAATGAGCTCTTGAGCCCTGCAAACCCAAACTGTCTCGTCCCGAACCATTTAAGTTCCTGATCTTCATCTCCTTACTGCAAAGCCTTGAAGTGATGTTGCAGCATTTCACTCATTGTTTACCTAATGTCTACATCCACATCTGCACATTAATACTCCATGTGCTGCTGGTGCAGTCGTTGCATTTAGCTCAAGGACACAAAGAGAATCAAAGCCGTGACCTTTTAGCTATCAGCCTAACAGGTATTCTGTCGCATACATCATTAATTTCATCCTCACAAAATCGCCTTAAGAGGATAAGAGAATGTTTCATATTTTTTTAATGTAGGTAGATGATCCCTAGCTTAAATGTTCTGTCCTGTGATGAATGGTTGAAGGGTTTAGTGTCTTGGGCGCATTTAATCTCTACTAAATCAGGAGGAGAAATTGGCTGTCCCCAGAAGGATAAAGGCAAAAAAAAAAGAAAATCTTTACTAAGTTTTCATTATCGTGTCCTAAAAAATTTGATAACACTTGAAGTATTCCATAAAACAATTTTAATAGAAAGGTCAAAACAATGCAAACTAAGTTTTCATAGTTTAACATATAAAAGACCTACTCTCACACAGCCGCTATCAGATGCAGGACAAAAAAAAAAACATAAAAAGAAACTAGCATCTCTCAAAAAGAGATTTTTTTTTACATTTTTTACTTTAGTAGCTCGCTGCTTAATTACTAGCTGAACTTAAATGAGCATAACGTTCATAACAATCAGCCGAAAATGTTAGCATGTTGCTGAAATAAAAGCTCAACTCAAAATCAGCATTGAACCCCCAGTAAATAACAAATTAGCTAAAAATGTTAGCATATTGCTAAAATATTAGCTAAACTCCAAATTAGCATAAAAAATTATTAGAGGCCAAATCTGCCAAAAAAAGATAGCTTGTTGCTTAATTACTAGCTGAACTCCAAAGTAGCCTAAAATTCCTCAGTAAACTAACTTAGTCAAAAACATTAGCATGTTGCTAAAATAGAAGCTAAGACTCTGAATTATCCTAAAAACTCCAGTAGGTAACACATTAGCCAAAACATTTGTATGTTGCTTAAACAATAGCTAGTCTCATTCTCCAATTTTTTGAAACTATTATTTTATTTTTCTTCAGCCAGAGAGCCACTATGGAGAGATAAAAGAGCCACATGTGGCTCTGGAGCCGCAGGTTGCAGACTGTCCGAGAAGAAGTACAGTCTTTCATATATCCAGGTAGTGTGGTGAATCTACTGGGAGGAACAGACTCAGATGTAAAAACTTGACTTGGAAAGGCAAGGGAATCCTTCACCAGCTTCGAGAATGAGAATCTCCTCCCTACTCTCACCAAGATGTGGTTAACTAGGTCACACTCTGAGAACATCACTCGTCAGGCCCTGACGTGGAATTTTGAGGGGAAAAAAAGTGAGGAAGACCACGGAACATGTGGAGGAGGAGCCTGGAGGCGGACGTAAAGGAGAATGGTCACACCTGGAAACAGCTTGAAAGAATAACTGGACAGAAGTTGTTAATGGGCTATGCCCCACCAGAGGTACAAAGGATAACTAAAGCTAGGTTTAACCTGTTTTTGAGCTCTACATACAAGAGATGCAGCCAATGAACACGCATTTAAAGTTAAACCAGGTTAACCAATCAGGGACTTGGTATTGGTAACATACGGATGGCGTCACTTTTAATTCACAAAAGCGCCAATCGTTTGAAAATTGATCATGGAGGAGAAACTCTGGTTACAGTTGTATTAAATTATCGGCATTAAGCCGTATGAGACGACGCTGAAGTTGGCTTCCGATTCGCGAGAGCGTTCCACTGTAGTTTTTGCACTCTGACCATCTAAAAACAGATCCTGTTTAAAAACTACAGCACCTACACAGTTCAAACCAGGATTAAATTATGCTTTAGATAGTAAAGAATAAATTAAACACAGTTTCTGATTTGTGAAAGCTTTAACTGATTTGTGAAAATGTGAAATAGGATGATTTTATCGCATTTTTTGCACTCTGACCACACATAAACAGGTCCTGTTTAAAAACTACAGAACCTAGACGGCTCAAACATGGATTAAATTATGCTTTAGATAGTGAAGAATAAATTAAGTATAGTTTCTGATTTGTGAAAGCTTTAGCTGATTTGTGAAATGTGAAATAGGATGATTTTATCGAATTTTTGTCCCCTTGACCACCTAAAAACAGGTCCTGTTTAAAAACTACAGCACCTACACAGTTCAAACCAGGATTAAATTATGCTTTAGATAGTAAAGAATAAATTAAACACAGTTTCTGATTTGTGAAAGCTTTAACAGATTTGTGAAAATGTGAAATAGGAGGATTTTATCGCATTTTTGTCCCCTTGACCACCTAAAAACAGGTCCTGTTTAAAAACTACAGCACCTACACAGTTCAAACATAGATTAAATTATGCTTTAGATAGTAAAGAATAAATTAAACATGGTTTCTGATTTGTGAAAGATTTTACTGATTTGTGAAAATGCAAAATGAAAATTTTATGTACTTGATGTATTTAAATTTATTTTTATATTTTTTTTAAATCAAAACAGTTGGTCCATTGCTTTTGGGTGGGAAAAATTCTAGGCAGAGGACTAGAATGCACAAAATAGGATGCAACAGTTGTTTTAAACAATTAATATTTATTTTTTAAAACACAAAGGGCTGTAGAGCAGGAATGCCAGAAAACCATTTGGCCAGAATTAATGTTACCAACATTGAGACACATATTATGACGTTTCTAACTAGGCACAGGTCAGACGGATCAAGGATAGTAGGAACAATGGAAGTACAAGTTAAAACAGAACAAAACACAAGATAAAAACAGATTCTTTAAAATTAATCAGTAATCAAAACAAGGAAAAACTTATCTAAAAACCAAAACCTTAACTGTAATAGCCCATAGCCATTTTTGTCTCTATTTTTACTTACATATTCTTATTTTAATCCATGAATTTTTATTACCTTTTCAAAGTAAATTTCTTGCCTGGAACCTGAATGACCTAACTGTGAGTATAGGTCGCATATGCTTGCCCTGACTATAACTGCGATAAAATCATCCTATTTAACATTTTCACAAATCAGTTAAAGCTTTCACAAATCAGAAACTGTGTTTAATTTATTCTTTACTATCTAAAGCATAATTTAATCCTGGTTTGAACTGTTTAGGTGCTGTAGTTTTTAAACAGGACTTGTTTATGTGTGGTCAGAGTGCAAAAAATGCGATAAAATCCTCCTATTTCCCATTTTCACAAATCAGCTAAAGCTTTCACAAATCAGAAACTATACTTAATTTATTCTTTACTATCTAAAGCATAATTTAATCCATATTTGAACTGTGTAGGTGCTGTAGTTTTTAAACAGGACCTGTTTTTAGGTGGTCAAGGGGACAAAAATGCGATAAAATCCTCCTATTTCACATTTTCACAAATCAGCTAAAGCTTTCACAAATCAGAAACTGTGTTTAATTTATTCTTTACTATCTAAAGCATAATTTTATCTATGTTTGAACTGTGTAGGTGCTGTAGTTTTCAAACACGACCTGTTTTTAGGTGGTCAAGGGGACAAAAATGCGATAAAATCACAATATTTCACATTTTCACAAATCAGTTAAAGCTTTCACAAATCAGAAACTGTGTTTAATTTATTCTTTACTATCTAAAGCATAATTTAATCCTGGTTTGAACTGTGTAGGTGCTGTAGTTTTTAAACAGGACCTGTTTTTAGGTGGTCAGAGTGCAAAAACTACAGTGGAACGCTCTCGCGAATCGGAAGCTGTGAATCGGAAGCCAACTTCAGCGTCGTCCCAATGAGGCAGTTGTTTACGTGATATTGGGATATATACATGAAATTTAATTGAATTGGTTTGTACCTGGACGGATTTATATGACACCAGTCATACGGTTTGGGACGAGATGTGAAAGAAAAAGATTCTCGAGATGTGCACCGCTTTGACATTTCACACTAAGCCTCTTCCAACTGCATTAAAAAAAAAAAAAACTCGGATGGTAGGTTTTTCTAAACATGTTGGAAAACCAGCCACAGATCTTCTATGGGTGTAGGTTTCCTCACATCCCTTCGTCTAATCATGTAATCTCAGACACACTCCATGGTGTTAAGATCAGGACTCTGTGGGGGCTATCCAATCACCTCCAGAACTTCTTGCTCTTCTCTGCACTGAAGATAGTTCCTAATAACTCAGGCTGTAGGATTGAGGTTGCTGTCCTCCTGCAGAATAAATTTGGGGCTAGTCATACGCCTTCCTGATGGTATTGCGAACTGAACTGGCAGTTTCTCTCAGCATCGAGAACACTATTCATTCTGACCAAATCGCCAACTCCATTTGCAGAAATGCAGTCCTAAACTCTTAAGGAAGCTGCTCTTTAGCCCTTTGACAAACACACCACTTTCTGCTATACATATTTCAAAGATATTTTATATTTTGATGCATCAGTCCAAAGCATCTGCTGCCATTTTTCTGGACCCCTATACTGGAGTCTCTTGGCCTTGTTTTTGGAGGTTTGGCTTTTTATCTTTATGGGCACCTGGGTCCCACCGGTCCCATGAACTGATGGCACGGCTGCACATATTCTGATTTCAAAGGGCAATAAGCTTGATATGTCTTTCATCTGCAGCACTAAACTTCTACAATCCTCTGTATTGCCCATTTGTTTGCAGTTCTTCTAAATAGCAACTCATCTTAAATCCCCAGTTGGTGCAGAAACGTTTGCCTGGAACAGACCTTGCTGACGCAGTAGAACGACCTTGTGTCCTGTTTCTGTGCTCGATATGAAAATGTCTTTAAAAATCTCATCTTGGTAGAAAAGTCTAGCCTTACCTTATCTAGTTTAAAAATCTTCTATTGTCTTTTTTTCTGTTTCACTTCATTTGTGGGTTGTAACCTACATGGGACATTGGCCATTAGCAATCAACTGATTAAAACCCATGGCTATAATGCTATAAAATCAAAGACTTCGTGCAAGTGTACCTTTAAGAATTGATACTGTTTTGAAGGCAAAAGGTAATAACACCAAATATTTATTTGATTTAGATTTTCATATTTTCAATTTTCATCACCACCAAACAACAAAAATGAAAGATCTTGCCAAAATTCTAATATAAGGGAAATGAAAGGAGGCAGAAACTTGTTTATCTGCCCCTTTTTACATTTTACTTTTTGACTTCGCTTTTTCTGAATTAATCAAAATTAAAATTGCACGTAACAAAATGTTGTAGTTTGGCAATAAAAGTTCCCAAAATTGTGAAATTGCCACAATCCAGGACTCTGCCAAAGACCAGACATTTTCAAAAGAAAATCTATAATAATTGTATATTGTAAATGCTCATGTAATATTTTATATTCATTCATTAGTTTTTCATAAATATTAATAAAAACTATTGTTTTGTTGGTAAAGAAGACCTAATTATAATCAATGCCATAAACAGACATTTGTTATTATTTACTGTCTTTTAAATTTTGTTTGCTTGTTTTAAATAAATAATTACTGCAGAATCTCAAAATCAAACTAAGTAAAAGCATCTACTGTCATATCAACTTTCTATAGATGATATAAGACATAATGAATAAACACAAACATGTCTAGGGAATAATGTATTTTAAATATGACATTATTAGTTACATAATTGTAAATAATGCAAGTATTCTAAATGAAAATAAATCAAATTTCAATTGATATAAACAGTATAACACATTATACTATATATTTTTATGAAATAAAATATTCAAAAAGTCCAAGAAAATCACTTTTACTGAATAAATGCCAACTTATCAAAGGAAACTTCAACTGCTAAATATTGTTACAGCATTTCGTAGTATTTTACGTTACGTTTGTAGAGTTTAAAAAACCTACAGAGAACAGAGCATGGAAGGATTTACAAAAAACTGCAGTTGGTTTCCCTGGAACGACATAGTCTGAGAGAAAAATGGAAGAGATTTTCCATCAGCCCTGAAATCGCTATCAACTCCCCACTGTCTGCCTTTTGCTCACCACTTTACCGTCTTTGTCGTCTTCTGTGTTATTTCTCACTTTGCTCACTCCGTCACTCTATTATCTGCTTTTATCCGAGCCGTTTTTATCCGGTGTCACACCCCCCACCTCCTCTTTACTCCTTTCCTCGATGCATGCTTTGCAAAGCCTCTGTTCGTCGGCGGCGTGTGAGGAGGTGTCTGCTCCCCCATATGGCCTGTCAACTTACAGCAGCGAGCGTGTGGGTGGGGTGTTACATTCCAACACAGCAGAGTGTAAAAATAAAGAAATAAATAAAGGAGAGAAATCATATGTCAAATGCTGGAGAATCCGCCTGCCAGGAAGCCATTTCCAAAACGCCTTTGAACTTGAGGTGCACCCAGCAGCCATAAATTATTAAAAGCTGACGCGTTTTCGCGGAAGACTTCATATTCACAATGAGGATTCTTCTGCAGCTCAGAATTGCTGAACAGTAGCATGAAATATGAAGGAGTTTGTTCTTTAAACGATATCAAGACAGAGTCGTTTTCGGTTATAGTTACTCTAATGCAGTATAATAGTCAATGCCTCTTGTATATATTTATTAATATTTATGTATATATTAATATTTTCTGCTCTACTGGTGGTTTTACTGTTTTATTGTTCAGCTTTGCCTTTATCTAGTGTTTTTACATTTTTAATTCTTAGTTTTATTTTTAATTGCTTCAACATTTATGCTTTTATTTTTTTTTCTTTCACTTAAGGTTTTTTATTGAGTTTTAACAGGGTATCACAACATTTACATGAGTTCCAACAACTCTGACATGTGAATTAGACTTATATATGAAAAAAAAGAAGAAAAAAAAAAAAGGGGAAAATTACAACAAGGGTGTAAACCTGGCATGTCTAAAGCAACCAGTCCATAAAACAACTGAATATTATCCCATGATGGTACGGTTCTTGTATGCAGTCCATTTGTCCTATTTTTCCCTGAATTTGTCTTCTTTCAGTCTCAGTGAAAAGGTCATTTTCTCCATTATGAATATCTCTTCCACTATGTCCATCCAGTCTGTAAGAGTTGGTGGCTCAGGCTTGAGCCACTTCCTAGTGATGGCTTTTCTAGCAGCAGTTAACAGTATTTTTACCAAATATTGGTCTGTAGCTATAACGGTTTCTGAGATGTTACCCAAATATAGTATCAACTGTGTACAAGGGATGGTGTACCTCAGCACTGTTGTTAAAGCTAGATGGATGGAGTTCCAAAATGATGTTATTTGGGAACAAGTCCAGAAAATGTGAGTATGAGTGGCATTAACTGTGTCACATTGTCTCCAGCACATCTGTGGATTTGTTAATTGTTTATTTTTAATCAGAGGCGTGATAAAAAAACGAATTAAGTTTTTCCAGTTAAATTCTCTCCATTTCAGAGATGTGGTGGAAGACTGTGCCACCGCACACATATCAAACCATTTGTCATCTGCGATTGTGATGGACATTTCCCTTTCCCATTTTTCCTTGACATGTACAGTTGTGTATTGCTGACATGACATAAGACTGTTGTACAATTTCGAAACAACCTTAGATGCCTTTTGTCTGTATGCACTTGTTATTATTTCTATAACTGGGTTTTGGGCTTTCCCTTCTTCCAATCTAATTTCCTTATTAAAATATTCCCTTATTTGGAGATATCGAAAGAAGTCCTGACTGGTAAGTTCAAATGTTTCCTTCAGGTCCTGGAAGCTCCTTATTTCATTCTTTTTCATGATTATGGAAAATGCTGTGATTCCTTTTTTACTCCACTGCTTAAATGTTGAATCATCTTTTGTTGGTTTAAAATTCGTATCAAGATAAATCCATTTCAGGGAGTTTGTTTCTTTTTTCAACTTTAGTTGTCTTGCCACTTTTTGCCAAAGCCTTATTGTAAATGTTGTTACTGGGTCCAATAACATTTGAATGTTATCTGGTATACCGTCCTCTCCCAGGAGGGTCTGGATATGGTAACCAGGTGTGCATGTCTCAATCTCTTTCCATCTAGCAAAATATTTGGAATCACACCAAAAACACGCATATAGCGCAACTGTGCTGCAAGGTAATATAGTTTTAAATTTGGAAGAGACATACCACCCTTCTCTTTAGGCAATTGTATTACTGAATATCTAATTCTAGGTCTTTTCCCCTCCCAGATAAATCTAGATATCATCCGATCCCATTCTATGAACTGTTTGGGTGGTATTTCTACTGGAAGTGATTGAAATAAGTAGAGCAACCTTGGCAGAATGTTCATTTTCACTGTGTTTATCCTGTTTGTAAAATCTAAAGGGTAAGATGACCACTTCCTAATATCCAGACTGATGTTTAAGTTTATTGCATCATAGTTATCTTTATATAGGTGAGAGGGATCTTTGGAAAGTAACACTCCAAGGTACTTAATTTTGTTGTTGTTCCACTTAATTTTATATTTAGATACAATTTCTTTTGCTGGGAAATGATTAAAAAGCAGAATTTGGGTTTTGGAAATGTTTAGTTTGTAACCAGCATAAGTGTAAAATTCTTCAAAGAGAGTCATTAGTTTAGGCATGGAAGTGTTTACATCTTTTAGAAACAGCAAAATATCATCTGCAAATAATCCAATTTTTTGTTCTCTGCTGTTAATTTCGATTCCTTTTAGTTCCTCACACTGACGGATGGCCTGAGCCAGTGGTTCAATATAAAGAGCAAATAGAGTCGGGCTGATACCACAGCCTTATGCTTTTATTTTTATTTTATTTTTTAATCTTTTTATTTATGGAGCCTTATTTGACTGAGGTCATTTTAAGGCGCCACATAAATTAATAAAACTTAAATATTTATTTCTCACCTTAAGGAAATCATAAGATTCAAAGTTTCCACTTTGGTTACATTTTGTGCAAAGGTTTTGGGGATTTATGGTTCCTATAGTTACTTCTGTTATGTTTTTTTTTTTTTTCATCGTTACGTCTGCTGCTCTGTATCACACTTTCCAAACGCTCTGCCAGTCTGCTCACCTATATGGGGGCCAATAATCCTAATCAGTACCTGCCAGGTATTTCAGTTCCCTGCCTCACTCGGGTAGCCAGGGAACAGAGCAGGAGGCAGCTGGGTTTGAGATTTAGGGTTTGGTGTTCTAATTAGTTGTTTTTTCCCCTCTTTGTCCTCAGCAGTCTTCCACTGCTGGGTTTTGTTATTTTAGTTTGGTAGTCTTGATTTGCAGGCTTTGTTTATTTGTTTTCTTTAGGTAGTTTTGGTTGGGCAGCCCTCAGCAGGGAGCTGCTGACTCCGATGGTCGACATGGCTGGGTCAACAGTCTCCCTCACTTATGTTTGGCCAAGGTTCCAATTCTTTTTGGTTTATCATTTGGTTTGAACCAGCAAAGTCATTATTTCATTATATTATTTTGTTGCAAAACACATGTTTTTGTTTATTGAATAAACTGTGTTCCTTTTATTCTTATTGGTGTTATGTTTTATGTTATGGTCCCCTTCTTCATATTCCACTCGACCCGAGGCGGGTGTGCCTGTTGGGGACGTAACGGACATTTACAGTATTGTTGTAAAATATCCATAACATCTAAGAATTGGTTTTCAACATGCAAATACATGTGTGTACATGTATGTGTGTATTTATTTTTCGAAGAAATAAATAGCTAAAGCTTGCGATGCAGACCATTTGTTTTTTTTCTTGGTAAATTACATTTCTTAGCTTTCCCTTATGTCAAAAACAAATACTTGGGTACGTATTATCTAGAAATGTCCCGACCCAATCACGTGATTGGCCTGATCTGTGCAGTTTTATGCTGAATCCAAATTCTTCCCCTAAAGCCTCTTTCCGCTCTTCAAAAAAGTAGTGTCCTAAAATTTGGATGTCACTCCCACTTGATGACATCATCAACAGTCACCGAGCGCAGAGCTGCTAGTGCTCGGAAATACATAACATCGGTTTTAAACTCCAAAAAACTTGCCATGCTACAACAAAAAGTCATTCCTACCATTTAAATGTGAACTTCTGTGCTTCGGGGCACACCCACGTGAAGAAATGCTTCTTCTTTGCGGTACAGCGCGACGCGGAACACCCTTTGGGATGGAGAGCTCTACTGCCCTCCACTGCTGGGATTAGCCTTTAAAAGAACCATTTCGGACAACCCTATCCCTTCAAATACCCCTACAATTGGAGGGCAGGGAGAAGCCGGGAGGAATTTGGTTGATGTTTGTTCAATTTGAACGATCCGATTGCCCAAATACTGTCATCACGTGTTGTCCGCTGTGATTGGTCGTTTTTACACTATAGTAAAATAAACCAACTATGTCTCAATCCAAATAGTGTTTTCCAATATTTACAATCTATTTATTTATTTTGAAATGACTTCATGATAATTTAGGCATTTGACTAACAACTTGCCTCAGACAGATCGATCTGGGTGTAGAAATATAAATCAATGAATCTTTCTATTACACCATTTATTGTTATATTAGACCTCCTTTAGTTTTAAGCTTTGGTGTTACTCTAACACTCTATGGTACCATGGTTTGCAGCTGAGCTTCAGACATTATAATGAATAATAGAGAAAGGTCAAGATATATTTTTAATGGATTTATACACCGTCTGCGCTGCTGCATCGCTTGAATTTTAGAGAGGTTATTTCTATTACAAAAAGGATGGGATATGTTCTTTCCTGAATTGATGATGGGGTGTTGGAGCTTCAGTAAAAGTGTGATGGATCGTCACGGGTTACTCCCCCCTTATCCGTTTTGGGCTGTGAAGGCTTTACTCCTTACTTGTTGAAGACTGATGGGAGAAGATTGAACAAATATCCAGACATAAACAGATGAAGGCAACTTTAAATTCTCCCATTTCACGTGTCCAAATCTTTTTAGTCGTTAGCAGCTCCAGACTTTCATCTTCAGATGCAGAAAACACTTTGAATGATTTTCAGCTTTGTGCTAATCCCTTTTTTTTTGCTGGATTTTCCATTCATCCCTTAAGAAAAAGGAGTTGGATGGGTTTTAATCAGTCATTCAGCATCATCCGCAGCTCCAGCAGGCGGGTCACCCTGACTTTAAAGGAATGCATGGCACTGTGAGATGTAGGGACGTGTAATTTAGCAGGCGTGTCAGCAGCAACCAAGGGTGAGAGTCGTGTCCCCCAGATGACACCGAGCAAACAGTCGCTTAGCTTCCCTGTTCCTGTCCTCCCACGGACCACTGATGGAGATTGATGATCACACTTTTGTGTAATTGCTCAGACATCTCGCTGTGACAAATTGTATAAGGAGCAGTCGTTTGGATTGGTTTCAGTGCCAGTCTAGAACTGGAAGCAAAAGAATGGAAACGTCCATCCGGCATGAGAGCTCGTGCTCTTCAGCTTGCTTACTCGGATAACTCGGATTTTACTCCTTTTTTTTCCCTTTTGGAGAGGATATTGCAGCACTTTGCACCACATTTTCACCTGCAGCTATAATTTTTGCCTTTATTTGCATAATTTTAATTAAATGCTCACTCAGAAGCGCCTAGTCTGAGTGTCATGTAGGGAGTAGAAAAAGCCAGACCCTTTTATATGTTAATATACTTCACAGCCCCATTGTCTTGTCTGCCATGCAAATGAATATTTCACACCTCCATCTGCATATTTGCATCAGCATGAAGACCTAAATGAATTATTTCCGTCGCCTCTTCATTTGCCACGCCGCCTAATTGTTTTGACTTCATTTAAGTGATCTTTCAGAACTAATCCTGATAACGTTTCACCTTACCAGGCCGAGTGCCCACGAACTGAGACTTTGTGCCACTTTCTGTTTTATTTTTAGCTAGAGCGAAAGTTGAAGGACAATTCCGCTTGAAAAACTTTATCCAAAAAAAAGTCAGAATAATCGCACAAATGCATAAAAGAGCTTTTCCTGGCCTCTATCAGTACCTATAACGCTGTACATACACAGAAGTTCTTCACTGAAAACAATCACAGCAGAGAAATTATTCCAATTCACCTTGCTAGCCTGATGTGTCTGAGAAGAAGCTTCGTGTTTGTGAAAACAAGGTGGTTTAGCAGCATCATCTCACCCTGAGTCTTTGTGGCTCAGCTTCCTGCCTGGAGGAGCCATTGACCTCACTCAGCAGCGTCTCACCATCTATTATGACAACACATGCTGACATACAGCCACACACACACTGACCGTGTGCTTGTACCGCCTCCAGGTGACGATTCTGATCATCCTGGCCTTGGCCTTCCTCGCCTGCATCGTGTTCCTGGTCGTTTATAAAGCCTTCACCTACGATCACGCCTGCCCAGATGGATTTATTTATAAGGTAAGTTTCCTGGACCTCACACTGGAGTTTAACCTCCAATTTACCACCAAATGAGAGAGGAAGTGGGGCTACTAATATCTGAACAACATCTTTACAGTTGAGCATCAGATTTTTATCACTGCCTCGTACTTTTGGCTTTATTCTCCTGAATAGAAATTTTGCTGTTTAAAAGTTGTTCCGTTCTTCAGCTGTGTTCACACTAAACGCAATTTGAGCGTTCGAGCATTTTTGATAACGAGAACAAAATATAATTACTTAAAATTTAGAGAATGTTTTTTTGTTACTAGCTACTGCACACCAAGTTCAACCTGGAATTTTTTTTTCCCTAAAAATCAAAGTAACTTTTTCTTTGCTGAGTAACTAGTGTGCACTAGTTAGGAATTTATTTTTTTCAATTTCACTTCAATTTTTTTTTTAAAACTTTTTTAACTTCCATTTTTATTTTTATTTTTAACTTTGATGTCCCCCATATAAAAAGAAAAAAATGTAAGAACCACTTACAATTTTACTGCAATATTAATGCAGTTGTTTAAAAAAAAAAACAAAAAAAAACATGAAACCAACTTAGTAAAAAAAAAAAAACGCTAATCCACTGCCTCTCGCTCGGCTTGTCAGAAAACATTTGTTTGTATATTGACACGTGTGGGAGGAGCTACTGTCAAAAGTTTTTAGCCTCATTGCTACTGATATACTGTACATCTGTATATCTCATATACAGTGGGGCAAAAATGTATTTAATCAGCCAACAATTGTGCAAGTTCTCCCACTTAAAAAATGAGAGAGGCCTTTAATTTGCATCATAGTTATACCTCAACTATGAGAGACAAAATAAGAAAAAAACAAACAGAAACTCACACTGACTGATTTTTTTTTAAGAATTTATTTCTAAATCATGGTGGGAAAAGGGATTTGGTCATTCACAAAATTTCAACTCAGTACTTTGCTATATACCCTTTTATTGGCAAGATTTTGGTCCATCCTTATATGCAGATCTCATCTAGAGCGGTTATTTTTTTTAGGCAAAACAGACTAAGTATTTGGTCACTGACAAACAAACAAGATTTCTGTCTCTAACTTCTTCTGTAAGAGGATCCTCTGTATTAATGACACCTGTTTGAACTCGTTATCTAAATAAAAGACACCTGTGCACAACCTCAAACCGTCACACTCCAAATTTCATTATAGCCAAGACCAAAGAGCTGTCTAAGGACACCAGAAGTCAAAATGAAAACTGAATCTGCAATAGGTAAGCAGCTACTATTAGGAAATGGAAGGCATACTCATAATCTCCCCCGTGAGATTGACCAAAGTTATTGACCAAAAGCTTATTTTCCACCATATTTACAGATAAATTCTTTTAAAATTATTCAATGTTTGCCAAAGTTCAGATATTTGAACTCTGAAAACATTGTACTGCGATTTTCAAAACCTGCTATGAAGCCCAAAACGAGCTGCTTCTAGGCCACCACACAGCTCAAAACACACCAAGACCTTGAACTGGACCCGACATGCAAATAGTGTTTAGTGTCAACATATTTTTTTACTTTTTTGGGGAGAAAAAAAAAAAGTTTTTTGTTGTCTGAAAAATGATTCTATGAGTATCTAAAGCATGGTTTTGGGATCAATGTGTTTAGTTAAAAGAGCCATAACATATTTAGGTAATAAATTATTCAACAAATGAACTCTGCTAACTCTCACTATGCTAGATAGCAGCTTTTATTGGGTATAAAAGCGACATAAATTAATATTGAAAGTGTATTTATCAGCCACTCGTCAGCATATCTTAAATCCTTTTTTCTTTTATATAAATCCATCTTCTTGAAGCACAAACCAATAAAACTATTACTCATTTCTGTTTGAAGGGTTTCTTTGAGGAGGCAGTAAAACCTCTTTGCCCTTTATTGTGTCCTTTTTAAGTCCCGACCTGTCTGTCTAAATAAAGAAGGAAAGGTTGGAGTTGTTCCCGCGAGAGAGGAAAAAAATAAGGTGCTCCCGGCCTACTTTCATTTTCATAGGTCATCTTACAAATGAGGGTTAATGAGGCTTGATAGACATTCATTTATCAGCCAAACATTAGATGTAGTTATGATTAATGTAATCATATGTATTCTTCTCCTTTTGCTATTTATCGCAGAGGCCTTTATGTTTCCTAACAATAATGAAAAGATTATAGGAAATAGTTTTATATCCGATACTGAGTCTTAGAACAATCTTTTCAAAACAATATAAGTTGTAGATTTTTTTCAAAATTCAGGTTTGGTGTGTAAAATCTGCATGAATGGGCGCAGAAACCTCCTTCTTTTTGCTCACTGTTCCTTGCAAGAGGTCACCTTGTGTGGTTCTGTCTCATGGCGGTCTTGAGGACAAATCTCGTTTCAGGCTTCAGAAACTCTGCAGGAGCTCTCACTGCAGTCTGCAGAGGTGTTTTTAACTGTGTCACATCCACATAAAGTGTGTCGGTGTAAAAACACATTCTCAATCAAAATGTCAAATATACTCAGCAAAAAACGTACATTTTGTTATGCAAATTATTTCAAAAAATGGAAAATATTAATTAATGTATCAAGTTTAATACAGTATTTTTATATGTAATTCTATCCTTTTTCAGTTTTTTTTAAATTCCTATAGTAAAATCAATAAAGTAAAACCAACAAAATAAATTAATATGAAGCACATACTTGAAATGTTTCTTAATCTTTATTTACTATTATTTATAATTATGATATATAATTCTTATTCACCCATAAATATTAAATGTAAATGCAAAGAAATGAATACAACACATTTAATAGGGGAGTGTATTGACAAAAATCTGGCGATATGTTACGTATCGTAATACACATCTCACGATACGATAAATGTCCCAATATATCTCAACACTGCTCAAGGACATTTTTTTATAATAATATTAGTGCATTCATGTTGATAAAATAGTAAAATGCATTTTATATAGATTACTTAAAGCTAAGCTCTGGAACTTTGCTCATAAAGAATTAAATATTGTCTTATGAACAATTTGAATCAAAACATCACCGTCAAATGAAATATCGCAATATATCGCTGAACCGACAGACAAAAATAGCAAAAATTAATTTTTAAAAAAGGGAGTTCAGCGGTTTCAACTTGTGTGGTCATTTTTCTTGAAATTCTAGTTCAAAAAATAAAAAAGGTTATCAGTACATAGAAATAAAAACACTTTCTAGAGTACAGTGTCTGTGTGACCTAATATGGTTAAAGCTCAGCAAAGGTTTTTATTGATGATAATAAAGTGGAAATTATTCCATCTATTGCAGCCATTTTAATCACATAGTGGCATTTTCTGACTTTCCATCTTGAAAACTCATCCTCACGACTATCCTGTGGCGCTTTCTGACTTGAAACCTTTTTATTGTTGCTCCTTGCAGCACAAGCGCTGCATCCCAGCCTCCCTCGAGGCTTACTACGCTGCCCAAGACGCCAACTCAAGGGGCCGCTTCTACACAGTGATCAGCCACTACAGCATGGCCAAGCAAACCACCTCTCACTCCGTCTCCCCCTGGCTGCCGGGAGGAGCGGCGGGCCACGACACCAAGCCACCGAGCGGCGAAAGCCACTGAGTTAGTGGGAGGGGGGTAAACACACACAAACGTGCAGACTTGAGAGAGTTCATACAGGGGTGGATAAAGATCGCATTCACAACACGGATATGTCTGGTAGTGTTTAGAAAAAATAGAATCCCAACCTACCAAAAAAACCCTAACATTATGATATAGAGTGAAAACATGCATGCAGACATTAGAACCCACATGCTAGGTCATACTCCCAATATGCCGTCAGCCTTTTTGTATGCTCCTCCTGCACACTCACCTTTTTACCCCTGTTCTCTCATGTCTTAGTTGATTGCCATATTTATTTTTTACTGTAAGGTGTGACATTTTCTACGTGATTGCAACTTTGTACAAAGCTGAATTTCATGCTTCTTCTTGTAGTGAAACTCTCTGTAGCAGCTCTGTTCCCCCCCCCAAAGCGTGTAATTCTATCTAGTTACTGTACTCTACTTCCTGTTTGCTTTTTGTTTGTGCACAATATAATGCCAAGTACTTATTTTTTAATCAATGGTTTCCATTCGAGGCTACTTTCCTCAGTTATCGTCACTGAATGAGTCAGTTCATCCTTTTGGTTGGAGATGTGCTGTGCCATACAGTCCTGACATCCTTCAATGGCAGAACTTGTACATAGAGTTCTGCATTAAGGCTAGTTTAGTGTGTATGCATTGTTGTAGTAAGTTGTTTTTTGGGGGGATTTTTCAAACGATTCCGTGTGGATTACTTGCAAACACTTGTAAAGAACGATTTATTTTTATTTTCTTGCCAAAAACTCTCATTCTCTGCAATGTGCTGTTCTGTTCATAAATGGGCTTCAACTGCAGTCAATTTTTTGTTTGTGTACTGTTCTCTTTTTTATAATGTGTAACGTTGGATCTGTTGTCAGGAGCGCTACTGGTGAGATATTGTGATGTCTTTGATTATATAGATGCCTGGGGTCAAATGTGTAACTTCCTTCGATTTCCTGGAAAAAAAAATGTGTAAACATGTTATTTTGGACGTTTTTTCAAATCCTTTTCTTGCTCGTTTCCATTCATCTCAATCAAGATGGTATTTCAGTCAAATGTTCTCCAATATCTAGCCATAAATTAATTTAATTTTAAATTTAATTTTGTGGCCTATTGAAATAAAGAGCTCAAAAAATTAATTTAGAAACAGAAAATCAATATTTACATTACTTAAACCTAGACAGGTATTTATTGGATTTAACAACTTTTTAATTATTGTTTTATTAAGAAAAATTTCTAATCATAAGATAGTTGAGATAAAATAGAGATATTTTATTGATCTAAACTTGAAAATTTAACTGGAGTAAATGGAGCAATATAATTATATTTTTGACTTATCTCTCCAGAAATGTAGAAATTGTACAGTGATAATGCCTTTTAGAATTCCCTTGAGATCCAGACTTATCTTAATTTTAACAACATTATGAACTTTTAACAAAAACATATATCAAAATTCTCATCATTGCTGATTAAAATGGCATGGTATTATTAGACTTACTGTCTGATATTTTTACAGTTTCCACATCATCTGTATAAGTTTTTTTTCTTTAAGATAGCAGTTTGTGTGCAGAAAAACAGTTTGTGTGTAACCATCATTTATGACCCTGGGTGTATTTTATTAGTGTGCAACATTGTCCCTACTCTCTTGGTTTTAAATTCAAAATAAAAAAAGCTGTGACCTGTGATGAGTGTCTTACAGTCTTCCTTTGGCGCGCTGAGTCGGCACGCGGTGATCGGCAGCTGCCGCCGTTGTATTCTTGAGGAGATCAAACTCGGATCAGATTCTCGTGGTCCGCACTGATGAGATCTGATGACTGACAGCAGCATCAGCTACAAGGGCGCATTATTTATTCTCGCAGTGCTCTGTGAATCGACGAAGAACAACCTCTGCGGCTTCTCCTAATGAAAGCCCACGGCTCCCTCATTCTCGTTTTGAGTTGTTTTGAGGTTTCTGAGAAAGACTTCCACTGAGAGAAACCCATCACAACTGAAGAGTAAAATTGTTATTGGGGTCTTGAGCAGCTGTTGCCGACAGCATGATGAGATTTGAGCACGCAGCGGACGTGTTTTCAACTATTACGAAGAAAATAATCTTACATTTTGACGATTTGTGCAAACTCCCACACAATCTGCGCAACATTTCTGACTCAAAGGATTGATGTACTTTATGGGACAGATGGTTGCTTATGCAGTGCTTACACAGATCTTCTACCACCCTGACTTGAAGGCTCAGGTAAGGAAAAGCAGCTGGTGGCTAAAATGTGTTCTTTCTCGTGTTTCTTATAGGTCAGCGTTACAACACCTCAGAGCCACTAAACCAAAAAAAAAAAAAAAAAAACTAGCAAATTCTAAACACTTGCTGTGTCAGAGCTTTAAGATGATGCTGAATTCATTTGCATAAACACATGTACCATCTTTGAAACTGGCTGATTTTAGCACGAGGGCTTATTGTAAGCTCTATCTCTTCTCCTCACGCTGCAAAAGAGCAAATCTCTGCCAGTCCTATTGGCTCATTCATTCCAATGATCTTCGGGCCCCAGTTACTTACAAGGAACAATTGGCAATCAGATAGGAGATGAACTGCAGTTTAATCCTCCGGCAGCTAATCTCCCTGCCTCTCTAATTATAACATCAAAAAGCTTGCAGGGACACAAAACAGGTCAGATATTACGCTACAAGCTATTGTATTTATTTATTTTGAAGACGTTTTTTTTTTTGCAATCTCAGTCAACAGGTAGACAAAATGCATATTTTATTTGAACAATAATCCAAATAAACTTTCCTTTTTTCGGCCTTTTTTGAGTGACAATCAAAATTCACTCAAAATACACAAATGCAGCCATCTGTGCGCCCTGCACCTGAAGGTGGAGCGCTCCCCTCAGCTGTCACCCCTGCTGTCAGAGAAAGGCTGCCTCTCAGCAGTTGGCCCTCTGAGGTTAAGGAAGAAAGCAGAAGGAGGAGAAGGAGGGAAATGTAGCTGAGGAGAGGGTTAGAGAGGGGAGAGGAGGAGAAAGGGAGTCGGGTTTAAATGGGAAAGTAAATCAGAAGCCTTGCAGATGCTGTTCTATTCAGCCTGTAACTTTGAAAAATATGGTGGTTTTTGTCATCAAATGTTAACAAAGAAGTCGTTTTGTGGGGGAGAGGGCAAATCTGCAGAAGTTTAACCCCTGGGGTGCAGAGAACTCTACTTTCCTGGTTAATCGTTATTTCTCATTGGAAAGTTGCAGGATAAAATAAATCTATCTTAAAATGTATTTTAGCACAACTAAAAACAAACAAACTTTGATTAAATTTACTGTTTCAATATTTGGACAAAAGGTTTATCGGGTTTAGAGAATGTGTAACAATCAGTAGCCGCAGTGCTAACCCCAATAAACACAAATGGGAAAACAATAAAGAAGACACTCCCAGCCAGCAAGGCCAAGTGGGCCCCATGTGGTGTAAAAATAGGCTGAAAATGTGGGCACCAATTGGATTTGTCTACAGTTTCTGTGGTGGCTCCATCTAGAAGTGACCACTCAGTGAGTTAACTCGCTACACTAGCCGACAGTGGACAGTAGCATGCGAGCGAGCTTTGCTGTATCGAGCTAGCAAACGCGATACAGCGGAGTTTGCTGTATGGAGTAACTCACTACTCTGAGTAGGGAGTTACAGAGTTCCACTGTTGCTAACTTCCGAGGTCTGCTGTAACGAGCGAGCAAGCTTCATTTTATCGAGGTAGCGAGCTCCTCTGTAGAGAGCTCCATTGTATTGAGCTAGTAAGCTCTGCTGTATCCAGCTAGCAAGCTCCATTGTATCAAGCTAGTAGCTCTGTTGAAGCGAGCTACGCTGTATCAAGCTAGCTATCTCTCTTATAGCGAGCTAACAATCTCCGCTGTTTCAGGCTAGCTAGCTCTGTTTTAGCGAGCTAGCAAGCTCTATTATATCAAACCAGTGATCTCCTCTGTAGCGAGCTAGCAGGCTCCGCTGTGTCAAATTGGCAAACTCCACTGTATCAAGCTTGCGAGCTCCCTTGTAATGAGCTACCCACTGCTAATATGGGTGAGGCCACCACAGAAACTGTGGACAAACCCATACGAGACTAACATTTTCTGCTACTAAACCGTATGGGACCCACTTGGCCTTGCTGGCCGATCTGTTGTGCGTTTGTTGTCCTCTGGTCTTTTAGAGGGCATCTACATCACGCCATGTTCACACCAGGCTCAGAAACACACAACGGAAAATCTATGGCAAGGGTCAGCAACGTTCATGCCAAGAAGGGCCAATTTGAAATTTCTTCCTTAACATCTCCCCCTCTTGTCCACAGTGTGTACACCGCCTGCTGAATGCACGTTTGTGAACCACACATAGCGCGTTCTTGAATGCATCACCAGCGGCCGGTGTGTAGGTGCTTGATATAAACGTGTTGTTCAAACTCTCGCGTTCACTCCTTGCTACGCATGTTTTGAAGTAAGTTTTCAGGCTTTATGAACAAAACACACTGAGAGTTAAATTAGTTAAACTTCGACCAATCAGTGACTCTTGAAAACAAAACAGGGAAGTTCAAAAAAATTAAAAATTGATCACGAATGAGCAATAATAATTGCAAATTGTGCCCGGATGGAATTATGGCACCAAGTCTTTTATATATCGGATTTGAGCTGTGAATGAGAAAGCCTGGAACAAGATTTGCTTCATTTTGACCTCTTTTCATACCAACCTTCTCCCAACTGTGAGTACTAGCGCTAGCATCGGGTAGCAACAGAACACCGTATACAAAAAGTGCGTTCAAGAATCCCTGTTTAGTGTGTTCTAGAATACATCAGTCATTCCCTGAGTGTAAGTAGCTTCACTGTTACTGATACACCAAATCACATTCTCAATTTGAGAGCATAAACAAGCATCTTTGTTAGATGCATTGGCAGTTTTGTCCACCAGCTAGTAAGTGAAAATTGTCTCCAACAAGAACATTCTATTCAGTGAGAATGACACCTGCTATGATGGACGTTGCCTGAGTTAGAGCTGCAATAGCACAACAAAAAACAATCATTTTTTTCAGTCTCTTGTGTGAGAAAGTGAAGAAAGCAATTTCTTGAAAGCAACAGAAAAAAACATCACTGAATTTGATAATAACCACAATTGCTGTATTTGAGGAACTATTTGAATCAAAACAACAGGCCGTGTTGATCTCTTCTTTACATATGTGCTCCTTTTTTCTGCTCTACTTTCACCGCCCGTTTATGAGGCTGTCTGTTAAGTCCATGAACTCTGACTGCTGCAGGGTCGCTGCTGGGCTTAGTGCATTGAATATACAAAAAAACTGAGCCAAGTTTAATAATTTACGAAGTAGTGTCTGGGTTATGAGATGCAGGTCTGTCTCAGTGAGCAACTTTGAGGACAAGCAACAATCTGGATGTCTGTTCAACCTTTCTGTGAAAGAAAACTGTACACTGTACCGACTCTGGGCTGTTGTTGTCACAATAAACCTCTTATAGTCCTATCACCATACATGTCGAAGTGAATCTTGGATTGACCGTAAGCAAAAAAAAAAAAAAAAATGGTGCCAAGATGAAAAGAGGATGTGAAATGTGAAGAATAACAACCACAGTTATTGATTGTTTTCATTTGGAAAACTACATAAAAAAATAAAATAAAATAAAACATGTCACTCCAGTTAAACTGTACACAGTGACTTGATGCTTAGACAAAAAGGTAGAAGAGATTCTTTTTCAAAAAAATTGAAGCAAAAGTTCAAATAAAGCTCAGTGTATTGTTGTAAGCTTGAGTCGACTTTCAAATTATTTTTAATTTTTGTTTTTTATATAAATGAGATCAGAGGAATTTTGAAGTGATGTATGGGGATATATAATAAATTTTAGTTATTTTAACGTTTTTTTTTTCTTGTGTGGAAAATTTCACTCCATTTTTAAATGATTTGAATCCATGAGGTTTGTAAAACATACTTAAAACAATGTAGATACAATGTTAGCCTGTGATGGAACCACAGTCAGGAAACAGGAACCTTCATTCTTTGAAAAGGAATTAGTTTTAACTATGAGGATAAAGAAAAACATTAACACAAAATAGTAAATGTGTATTTTATAGGGCTTTTTTTTATCTTAATTAAAGGCCATAACACCTTACACTCGCACACACAAGATATGTACTCAGTGATGGAGGCTCCGCCGCCATACACAGCGCTAACCTGAGTGACCATCAGGTGGAATGTGGAGTTCATTTTCATGCCTGAGGACACCTGGACACATGAGCATGCAGGGTTAGAGTCAAACCTGCAATCTTCTGATCAGAGGTCAACTGCTCCATCTCTGCACCAGAGCCACCAGTACGCATAACACAATCAACTGGAGTAGTAGTAGAAGTAGTAGTAGAAGTAGTAGTAGTAGCAGAAGTAGTATTAGTAGCAGATGTAGTATTAGTAGCAGATGTAGTATTAGTAGTAGAAGTAGTAGTAGTAGAAGTAGTAGTAGTAGTCGTAGTAGCAGTTTGTAGTAGTAGAAGTAATAGTAGAAGTAGTAGTAGTCGTAGTAGTAGTAGTCATAGTAGTAGTAGAAGTAGTATTAGTAGTAGAAGTAGTAGAAGTAGTAGTAGTCATAGTAGTAGTAGTCATAGTAGTAGTAGAAGTAGTAGTAGTCATAGTAGTAGTAGAAGTAGTAGTAGTAGAAGTAGTAGTAGTCGTAGTAGTAGTAGCAGAAGCAGTAGTAGTAGTAGAAGTAGTAGTAGTAGTTGTAGTAGAAGTAGTAGTAGTAGCAGAAGTAGTATTAGTAGTAGTACTAGTATAAGTCATAGTAGTAGTAGAAGTAGTAGCAGTAGAAGTAGTAGTAGTAGAAGTAGAAGTAGTAGTAGAGAGTAGTAGTAGTAGAAGTAGTAGTAGTCATAGTAGTAGTAGAAGTAGTAGTAGTAGAAGTAGTAGTAGTCGTAGTAGTAGTAGAAGTAGTAGTAGTCGTAGTAGTAGTAGCAGAAGCAGTAGTAGTAGTAGTAGTAGAAGTAGTAGTAGTAGTAGTACTAGTATACGTCATAGTAGTAGTAGAAGTAGTAGCATTAGAAGTAGTAGTAGTAGAAGTAGTAGTAGTAGTAGAAGTAGAAGTAGAAGTAGTAGTAGTAGTAAAATGATAGTAGTACTTTTTTAGATATTCAAAAAGGTAAAAAAATGAAGGAAAAAAATAAGAAACTGTAAACTATAGATATGTTTCATACTGATTATAAAACTTGTGTAAGTTAGATTGAAGATACAGTTGAAAAAATTGAAACGTCAAAAATCAAATGTCATCTAATCAGTGATGTTACTTTTACCTTCTTTTTCCAGTTCCCTATTGTGTTTTCATTTTGATTTCCAGAAAAATATTTTTGTTTTTTTTATTTTTATTTTGTTTCTTTTGTTAGATTTGCGTTTTGATTTTTGAAATTTTGTTTTGATTCCTAAAATATAATCTTTTTGTATGATTCGTTTCACTTTTCTGTTGGCGTGATATTCAAAATGTTTTTGCGTCGATTGATTTGTTGGTGTGGTTTGTATTTTAGGGTCATGTTCATTACTTTAAAAAAAGATTGAAAGAAAATTTAAGAAATAACTATACAGAATCGACTGGCTATAAGCCTTCTGGCCCAAAGCCTCAAACGTGGGATCTACATCCTCCTGTTCACCCCCTCGTCTTACTCCTATGACATTGTGACAGAGCAGAGCTGGTTTATGGAGCCAGTTTCTCTGGGTTTGGTGCATTTGTAAACGTTGAGGTAGAATTGGAGAAAAAAACAACAACTTTGATTTGTACTGCAGACTGGCTTCACTTTACTCTACAGAAACTCAACCAACTCGGCCCGTTAGGGTTCCCCGGCAGAGGCAACGCCGCATGTCCCAGAAGTGACCCTGCATCCTGCACAAGGCAATTACAAGCTTTCAGCCATGACCAAAGGAAGCAGCACCTCACTGCATGAACTGAAGCTGATTTGAAAACAAAAGTAACTAAAACCGAGTCAGTTGTAAAAAAAAGAAAAAAAAAAAAAAGATTGTTTGGTTGGGTTACTTTTAACACAACGTTCATTCACTGAAATATAAAATAGTTTTTTAATATTACAAAAAATATTCTAAGATTTTACTTTGAACTTTGTAGCTTGTCTGTACTATAAAAAAAACAACTTATTAACATTACCGCCCAAAAATTGATGTAACAATTTGCACCCAATTAATTTGAGCAAATTTGTTTCAGTGTTTTGAGTAAATAATACTTTAAACCCAACAGCTGAAAAATATCAATTTGAGTTAACCATAGTTAAATATTATCACACTTTTTTTGTGTAAAAAATACATTTGCATTGCAAAAACTTACGTTTATTGTTCTCAGTTATTCAAAATATAAACAGTTTCACGTTTTTTAGACTTAGGTTAGAAAACCAAAGGGAGTTAAAAAAAAAAATTATTTATGTGAACAGATTTTATGTTTATGTTAATACATTTTTGGTTTTTGTGTTTACTTCTCATGTTTTGTAGGAAAACTAAAGCATTTAGGTAAATTTTAAATTTTACAGATTGTGTAATTATTGATTGGGTACAATTTAGTGATAATATCTTAGTTAACATACTAACGTGTGTGAGCATATTGAAAACAATGTGACCCTCTTGTAATCACAGCCCTCCAAAATATTTTTCATGTTCTTGTGTCACTCCTTTGGTAAAGAAATTCTTTGTTAAATCGAAATTTGTCAATGAAAAAATAAAAACATGGAAAAAAAGAAGTAAAAAATTAGATTAAAATTAAAATAATATAAAATCATTAAACATAAAATAAAATAAAATAATATAAAATTATTAAACATAAAAGAAAAATAAAAATAAAATCAAAATAAAAAAATAAAAAAAATAAATAAATAAATAAAATAAAATAAAAAAAATAAACTAAACCAACTAACTAAACCAAACCAAACCAAACCAATACAATACAATACAATAATCTGGCTGGACCCCACCATTTGTGAACTGTAATTTTTAAAATATTAATATAAAGTCCATTATTAAGAGTGCACACAAAAACACAATGTTTGCAAAAATCTGAATTAGAATATTTAAGATTAAAAAAAATCTCTGATGACAATTAGTAACAGAAAGTAAGGAAAATGAGGGACTAAACATGAACTAAATACACACACAATGTGTGCCGAAATATGGCTCTATTAAAGGCAAACAGTTGCTTTAAGTTTGTGTTATTTTCATTTTAGGTTCAACCTTGTGTTTCTTGCATGATTAATTTATAGATCTGATTAGTCCGCTGATGTCATATGCTGGCTTTAGCTCACTGATTAATGTTTTAAATAGAGAAACAGTCGGAGCCAAGTCCTTATCAGATAATTGATGCAAGTCGAACAAGCATTAAACTGCTCTGAATCAAAGCTGCTTTCCCCTGATTTTATCACGTCCAATCACAATGTGCGCCGCAGCTCTCGGATTGATCGTCATTAAAAATCAGACAAGCGGAGTTTATTCTGAGACAATACTCACAGGTTTCATTGCCTCTCTTCCATCCTCTCTTCCTTTTCCTTTTTTTTCCCCATCACTTCTTCTGCTAATTATCATGAAATTGGGCCTCTGCTTTGCAACATATCAGCCTCATCACACCGACACCCGGCAGTGGAGCCTAATCAGAGGGAAGGATCAACAGAGGAAAATGGCCTGGTCGGCATCTTCTCCCTTCCACACCGTTTCACCCCATATATGTGTATAAATGTAATAGTTTAGTTTTGCTTTAACACAGGATTACATCAGACTCAAGGGTAGAAAATGTTCACGAATCAAAAAAAATAGTTGGAAGACAGAAAATATGACATAAATAAGGGCAGGAAGAATAAAACAGGCAATTGTCTAAACATCTAAAAATACAGAAGGTATCCACAGAGCAACAGAAGAAATGGAATGTTTAACGGATTTCTGTAAAAGGAAAATGTATATGTTTAACCTTTCATATCATATTTAATACACCCATTTCTTAGACCCCCCAATACCATTAGCATAATCTAAACTTTTAAAAAAAAAAACGATTTCATAAAACTACGTTCATGTGTTATGCCCTGTAGTTCATAATCAATCCACTAGAGGTAGTAGAGAGGCTTTTCCGGCTCATATCAAAATGGCTGCCTCCATGAAATCTCAAAAATTAAAGTGCAAACATTTTTATGGATTTTATCAAAGAGTTAGAAAAACATTTAAGTTGCAAAAAACTTGAATTTGAACTCTTTGGTGTAGTAGGCTTTACAGCAGGGGTATTCAACTCCAGGCCTCGAGGGCCGCATTCCTGCAGGTTTTCCAACATACCTGGATCTGGCATGCTCCAATTGGTTGGACACACCTGAACCAGGTAATCAGTCATGAGTAGAGTTTGGATATCTGGAAATTATGCAGACACTGTGGCCCTCGAGGCCTGGAGTTGAATACCCCTGCTTTACAGGGTTACACAGTATATGTTGACGCTTCTTTTAAAACAAAAATATGTTGCAAACTCATTATTGTAAACATTATAAATTGATTATCCCATCATGGAAAACAAATGGAAACATGCATTCCACAAACATGTAAATAAAGGGTATAAATATTGTTTAATGATGCAAAGGAAGTAAAATACAGAAGTCACTAAAGTAAAAGTTTAAACTGCAACACAATAATTGACCTTTTCTGTTGTATTTAAGACATTTTGAGACTGAGGGGTAGAAAAAAATAAAAATGCAGTGAGGTTCTGCTGTCCCTGAATCCTACAGTTTATATGTAAATCCTTTGAAAATTTTGGATTTTTTGGATTTTCTACTGTAAAGTTTTCCCAGAGCTCTTTTATCTATGATTATGCTGTTTTTATCCATAATCAACAAGCCTGTGCCATTTTTTAAGGCATATTTTTTGCATGAGTAGCAGTAACGTTTTAGAAATTCGCCTCTGGGTTGTGGGCGTGACTGGTGCCTCACTTTGATATCCCAGCATTCCTCTGTTTACACTTACAGACCCTCACAACCGCAACCGAACATTAGCGTAGCAAAAAAACAGATAATGGCTCAGTCGAGGAAAATGAAGAAGTTAACAGATCTATTTGTCTACAAGTGGAGGATTTCAAATTGGGGTGGAGAAGCGAGACTTTGGTCCGCCTGTGGCAGTTGCCTGAGCTTTTTCAAAACATGTAATTTCATCTGCTCCTGATTCATCACAATATGAATAAAGAAGTGCTCAGAAAGCAGTTTTAATATCATTTTATATCATGAGAAATATGCTACAAGAGGATGTTAGAAGCTCCATTTTAATTGGAGTGGGTCTTAAGCTTCATGCAGCTTGTTCTGTAGATTTGAAACTTTTGCTGGACCTCAGAAAACACGATACATAAAGGTGAAATTACACATTTAAGAAGAAATTCAAGTGCTACATTTCAGCCAATAGGTTTATATATACCCATATAATAAAAGAAGTACAATTAAAGTCATAACTCAGACACAACATTATATAAATGTATGTTTATAAATAGTTAAAACAATTAAAATCTTAGGTTATCAGCATCTTAGGTGATGTCATTCCTCCCTCCACATTCTACAGCATAATCAAAAAAAAAAATATATATATATACATAAATAATATATTGGATGTGGAAGTGAGTCAGAGCTTTTAGGCTTCATGATTTTTTTTCCTAACCACCTCAACCTCATCAGGGTTGCAGCAAGCTTCCTGCTCCACCATCTACTCTGAATTATGAACCGGCGTGATGTGAGAACCCACCGTGCTGTGTTTAACAGTTTTATGGCAACCTAAGCAAATCAGCCAGCTGTTCGAGTGTGAAATTGCACATAGGAGAAAACAGCTCATCTTGCAACACGAATCAAAAAATAAAAAAACAAGCGTTCTCTACTGAATTAAGATTTTGCCTCCATGGCAAAGATGTCACGCTGTGGATGCAGATGTTTTGATTTCAACATGAAGTAAATGGAAAGTACTCTCTGATAGTTTACAAAACACACTAAAATACATTTATTAAATATTATTTTTCTCTGATTTCAATGACAAGCATCAAAAACAAAAATATGAAGTAATTGAGTGTTTTGTTTGTCTTAATTTTTTTTTAAAAGTGAGAAAAATGAGTGTTAAGTGAATGGTTTCCTGCTTTTGTGATAACTCAAGCAAAGACAAAATAAAATAAAATAAAAAAATGTTCAACCAATGAAGCAGAGGCTTTCATCAGAGAAAAGGAAGTTTGTATTCTATTTAAGATGAGAACATTTTGCGATACTCCATGATGTATAACTACCTTTTTTTGATGAAACTCATAGTTTGGTTCATAACACAATGAATGAAGCTGATGATCTCATGACCTTTTTAGAGAGAAGTACAACCAAACTGTGTCATCAGCACATGAGAAATTCTTTGCTCACTAAGTGGAAAATGTCAAGTAAATGGATGATATTGACAATCTTGTTTTTAAATATGCAGCTTTTTTTTTATTTTTTAGTTTGTGTACTTCCATTAATCAGCTCCGTGTGGGGTTGCTGGAGCCTATCCCAGCTATTGTCGAGGTTGCCTGTTCTTCTATACTTCATTTTTTAGCCTCATTATGTGGGTTTATTATTTTTTTCTGAACTGACTCGACATGTTTGTGTCTTTGATACAAAAAAAAAAAAAAAATCAACAACCGTGTGAAATTTTATGAATGCTGATATTTTTTTTTTTAATACTTTGGCTACTCAGGGATGTGTTGGTTTACTTATGCAAAAGTAAACACAGAGACGGAAGAGGCTGCTTGACATCCTGAGGTTGACAGTGCTGGCAGACTGAGGCGGACGGGTTCATCCAAGGAGAAACTGCAGTAAGCAGTCCAGCACTCGTGACTGATGCTGACAGAAGAACACTGGATCAAATCAAACTATACCTTCATTCATCTGAAGACAGAAATAAAACCCTATATAAAGAACATTTAAGGGCTTCAATCCATTAAAATTCACCCTTTTAGTGATTTTGTAGGACTAGGTTTTGAGTCAACACTTTTAGTATTATTTTAGCGATGTCTTCTAAATTATTGTACAAAAACTAAGAGAACAAATAGGATCAGAAAGACAATGTGCAAAATAAAAAACAACAATAGAGGTCTAAGGATGATGAGGTGAGAACTCCACAGAGAAATCTTCTGAAAGCAGGAGTTCAATCAAGCAAAGTACTCGACGTGAAAGGAGCATGAAGCCAGTGTTTGTGGAATAGAAGGAGAGAAGTAAATGTATTGTGAAAAGCCCTTCAGCCACTCTACTTCAACACTTTGTTTTTGTTTGGAAAGATTCTGAATTTTTTTCGACAAAAAAAAAAAAAAAAAAAAAAAAAAAAACCTTCGGGAGCTGCCAGTTCAAATCTTTGACAACACTTCTTTACTGTCTGCAAAATAAACAACACATAATAAATGTGGAGTTGTGGTGTGAGCGAGAAAAAGCTCAGTGAGATCATGTTAATGACACAACGGTAACATTTAATCAGAGCTTCTGGATTCAGGCGCTTCATTAATCAACTTTGAAGTTCTTATAGTGTTTGCTGAAACCCGTAGTTTGGATAAATGTGAAGCTTCTGAAGGTATGTGGGGTCCCCTGGCCCCCCCACCAGGAATGTTCGAGGTATGGAGAGAAAATAGACTCACTCCCATTTTTGCGTGCATATTTTAGGATTTTTGCATATCTGGGTTTGTGCAAATTAAATAAATTCAAAATAAAATGTACACATGCACAAATTAAAATGATAACAGCTTGAAACTAATCACACACCCAAATCTTGAAAAATTACACACAAATCGCTTGTTACACACACAAAACCTCAGTTACGTACAACTCATTTCACATCGTAGTGATCCGTCCGTAAGTGATAGGTTTAAATACTACAAGAATGCGCGTTCATTAATTTTCTTTTCAGTCATTTTAAACTCAGATTGTGAATTTTATCTGGTAAAACTTGACATTTTTCCACTTTTTTAAATTGATACGTCCGATAAATATTATAAAAAGTCAAAATAAACGTTCAATAAATTCAATAAATGTTTATCCTGTTCAGCCTGCGACATAAGGTATGTTTTTGGATATTGGCCCCCTGTACGATTGACTAACACCCCTGATATAGACCATTTAGGTCAATATGCCTAAAATTAATTGGAAGCCTGAAAAAGTTCTTCATTTTTTTCTTGGATTTTGCAGTTAAAAAAAAAAAAAAAAAACTATAAATGTTTTTTCTCCTGAATGTAACATCGTGTTTCATCTTTTCTCTCTCATTCTGATTTTAAACTCTTATTACCTGTATTACATCTTTATGAATTTCACCTTTTGGAGGGCTAGGAATCGATTAAAAAAATAATAATAATAAATTAATCGCAAACGGGGGAAAAATAAATAGCAATTAAAAACAATTAACCTTTTTTTTGAGACAGTATTTGTCGACCATTTATTATCTTCACTTATTATTTGTGAATAATCACAATATTAAATTGCACGCAAGACTTTACATTTAGAACATTTATTTTTAAATCAGGCTGTCAACCGACTAAAAAAGATTGAAAAAAAAAAAAAGAATTCAGATTAATCACATTTTTTTGTTGTGATTGATCACTAATAATCACAAAGTTTTACTACGTATATTTTTTGAAAATCTTCAGCTTTTAAACAAAAACTTACCAGAAATAAATTTTTCCTTTACTTTTATAGTCTGAATTTTTTTTAACTTATCAAGTGTTAACCCAGAAATGTAATTTAAGTGGACAAAACACATCAACACTAAGATAACTCTAAAAACCTTTGTTAGCAGTATTACTCCAAGAAAACAAAGATGTTTACACACAGTTACATTAGTTGCATTAATTAACATTAAGATGTTAATTTGAGTTAGATAATCGTTTGCATTAATGCGTTAATGTTCACAGCCCTACTTATATTTATTTCAACTTGCTTTTTTTAATATTACATGTTGGAATTTTAATTGAATCAGATGTTTGGTGCTCAAACAAAGCAGTTCCTATCAGCAACTCCGTATTCAAAGGAGTTAGAATACTGTGGATCAATGAGCCGCCCTCAATCTCATCAGGACTTTCAAAGTCATTAACTGAAGAAACGGATGTTCCTTTTTCTCCAGATGAAACAAGTGTTAATATCTGAAGCTGTTATTAACATAATCAGGGAGGAGTAATGAAAACCCTTTGGCCCAGTGTCTGGGTCGGTTAATAACACCGTCTCTGTCCTTCCCTGTTTCACACAGAAGAGTGAACCGAGGGACTATGATAATGGAAAGTGATGATCACCGTCTCTCTGACACAAAGAGCTTTGCAGTTTATTTCTGTAAAATGACACAATGTTAAAAAAAATTAAATATGAATGTTTTTTTATTTCTTGTCTCAAAACATTAGTGGTTCTATCACTCCAAACAAGAATAAGAAAAACTTATTTTCTTCTGATGCTTTACTGCTCAATTTAAAGATACCCATGATGCATCTTTACTGCCTATGTGTACTACGTTGCTGTGACTAAACACTTCATTGGAGCCACTGTTTCTTTGTTTGGGAGTCTTTAGACTTCTGCCTCTACAACCAGCTCCGTATCAGTGGAATAAGATGGACCGATGGTCTGTGATGTGTTTATGTCATGGTACCATGGGTTCAAATTTCAAACAGACCTGCAATACAAGAACTGTTATATATTGATTTCCAATGGATTTAAGTTTTTTTTTTTTTTACTTATTATAGCAAAATAAACAATATATTTACTGTTCTAACAATGTCTGCTTTTGTCAAAAGCAGTTATAACCCTCGACCAACCAATGCAGCACAGCTTTCCAATGTAACAGTCATATATGAGTAGTTAAAAAGTTAACCTCTATTTTTTTTTTTGACATGCAAGGCGTGTGATGTGTGTTTAAGAATCTGTGTTTAACGCATGGCATTCACACTGGACAAGCAGGGAGGGGCTTCCTCTTCTTTTCAATTTCTACTGTTTACTAGCACATGTCTGCCACCTGCAGGTGGCAGAGGTTTGTGCAGAAATGTCAAAGTGCTGCAAATCTTCCTGCAGGATTTTTCTTTTATTCTGATATGCAAAAGACTTAGTGACTTATAATTCCAGTCGGGCACAAACCGCAACTAATGTCTCCTAAAAGAGATGCCACCCACATGTCACTACCAAATCTGGGTGAAATTTCAACCTGGTTTAACTTTCATTGGTGTTTAATGCCCAAAAACTCTTAAAAATGTGCATGGCGACATGTGAACACAAGAGTTATGAGCACAAAATGTGGAAGCACAAAACGTGTCATTACTTTTCATTGAAAGTGGTTGTTGAACAACCATTGTGAACGTAGCATAACAGAAAACTGTTAAGTCATGGTAGCTTAATATGTTAAAATTACCACAAAAGTAAAGAATTTGGGGAGTTTTACTGGACACCAAATTGTGTTGAAGGCTCCACTGGTGCTAGTTTCATCTATTTGTGTCGTATGTCAATAAATAACACTTAGTTTCAAGTCAGGCTTTAAAGTTCTTTGGTCTAAATTTAAGGTTAGGAAACTATTTTTGCAAACTTTTTTTGTTGGAGCGGAAAAATAAAGTTTAGCCTCAAATACAGAAGGATTTTGTGCAGAAACAAACCTTGTAGGTCTAAAGATTCATAGCCTCCTATAATAACAGAAAATGAGGCCTTCAGCAGTTATCTATTTCCTCAGGTACTAAATAAATCAATAAATGCAAGATTAGTTGTGATTTAACCCACTCAAAGCTGATGTAATACTGAAATGGGGACGCAAATGCTCACTTTATGAACCATCACGAGATCCCAAAACTGTGAATTCATTTTCTTAACTAAGTTTGCACAAAATACACTAACAACGACACAAATCAGCTGTTACTTTCCATCTTCTCTTCTGTAGCTACATACTTATCCCCTATAGGTCGCCCACTTTCCTTCCTCCCGTGTGCTTCCCCCGCTTTTTCCTCTTCATCCTCGTGGCTGCCAAACCAGTCTGTGTCTTTGTCTCTTCTTGCACAGTAATTACTTTCCCAGAGATGTTTAAAAGAGCAAAGCTTATTGTCATGCTGCAGGCACAGCAAAGCAAACAAAACACAAACATTAGGGAAACACAGTTTGTTACTTGGGGGCGTTCCAACCTTTTCTCTTTTTCATAGTCCATAAAATCCCCCTCTGGTTGATTGCTAATGGCTGACATGAAAACAATTTACTTTCTCCTAAAATGTCTCTTTGCTCTTTATAATTATAGTAGGACAAAGCTACAAAGTGTGCTTGAGTACAACGCTGTGTTTCCCTCTTCTTATTTTTCTCTCACTTCAATTCTCCAAAACAGGAAACAACCAAACATTTGCCTTAAAGGGCTTATGTCGCTAAATCAACTTTTCTTTAAGTTTTACGTGTATTTTAAAGTTAAATCCTTATGGAAAGCAATCCAAATTCACGCATCTCTCAACATTCCTCTAAAACCCTGCTGTGAGAACAAGCTCCTCCCAATCCACAAAAACAATTGTGATGTCACAAAGTGGGGAACAGCCCCTTCCAGGAAAAGTTCATCGTTGCAAACGTTCGGATATTGTTCGTTTTCGTGGCAGAGGCCGGCTCTGGGTTGACGTCATATATGAGCGACACCAAGAAGGAGCGAAAGGCGGAGCCTCAGGGATCGAGTCATATTACTTCTGGGTGGGAAAAGACACCGCAAAAACAACTAATATTCATTATAAAAATGGTTCTAAGGTGTGCCAAAGGTAAAATGTGGTCATAGTAGATGTAGGCTTAAGAATAGCAGGATATAGGCCCTTTAACACCCTTTAAAGCTTATTTTGTGCACATATTCTAAGACCAACTTTCAAACCAATGCTGGCTTTTGATGAAAGAAAAGATCAACATAGATAACCTTGACTTCTAGTTGAACCTATAGTGGCCGGCACAACTTTAGTTCCCGTTTTCAGTCTGCAGTCATTGTTTTTTTTCTGCCTGGTGGGTGTGACTTCTGTAATCCTTTGCTCATCCCTTTGTGGGATTCGTCCACTTGTGTTGATCTGATGGCCTTCTTCATTGTTTCACTGAGGTGTTTGCTTTATAACGCTGCCATCAGGCTCTGTTTGAACTTGAAAATGTTGCTGCCCACTCAAGCTGACGGTCGCATGTCAAAATCTCCCTGTCTGTGTTTTATTCTCTCTCTCTGGGTTCTGCTTTTAATAAACAAATAAAAAGGTTTATTGTTAGATTTTACCTACTCTTACAGAAATCAAAAAATCATTTAATTAAGAAGACATTTATGCTTTAATTCACCATCAATAATGATAACTTGAATTTTATTTGTTTTTCTATACCGGTATTTCAGGCACATGGATGTTTACCATTTGCATTTTTTTATTTTAAGTTAAATTTGTAACAGAAAGTGTTTTTAAGCTGCTAAAATAAAAAGTTTAAAAGCTGCATCCACACAGGAACCATTTGAGACACAAACTTTTTCAAGCTCCGTGAATATGTGCACGCATCAGTTCATCAAATAGGAGATGGGTGGTTTTAAATGAATAATCTCCCTTTCTGCAGACTCCTCCAGGGTATGCAGAGTCAATCGTGTGACTAGAAGCCTGTGAAAGGGTCAGTGATTACAATTATTCAGAGCCTGTACTTTAGAGACTGTCAAGAGTTTAGTGGATCTCCGTCGGTCCCTGGCAGCATATTTAAATGTGTAGCTTAAAATATCAAAGATTGTATGTTGTGACATTTGAATCAGAGTAGTGTGATTATCTGTATTATTTTTTGAGAAACAACACATTTATGTCAAATGAGTGGGAAAATTCATACTTAGATTTTTAAATAAGGTCAAACTCAGCATGATTCCATTTCCCGCTGAGTTACTACTAATGACATAAGAAAAAAATGTTTTCGGAGGCACAGAATTTTCAACAGATTTATTATTATTCAATTTCCCCTGACTGGTCTAAAAAAAACATTAGACATTGCCAAGATATCAGCTCTGAGTTCATCCAAAAAGTTGTAAAGATCCACCAATTGTGCAAATTCTCATACTTAAAAAGATGAGAGAGGCCTGTAATTTTCATCATAGGTATACCTCAACTATAAGAGACAAAATGAGAAAAAAAATAAAGAAAATCACATTGTCTGATTTTTTAGAGAATTTATAAATTATGGTGGAAATTAAGTTTTTGGTAACTGATAAACAAGCAGGATTTCTGTCTCTCACTAACTTCTTTTGTAAGAGGATTCTCTCTCTTCCCCTCGTTAACTCTATTAATGTCACATGTTTGAACTCGTTATCTATATAAAAGACACCTGCCCACAACCTCAAATGGTCACACTCCAAACTCCACTATGACCAAGACCAAAGAGCTGTCTACACCAAAAACAAAACTGTTGATCTGCACCAAGCTGGGAAGACTGAATCTGCCATAAGTAGTGAAGAAATCAACTCTTGGTACAATTATTAGGAAATGGAAGTAATCCTGATAATCTCCTTTGATCTGTGGCTCCCCCAAGATCTCACAAGATGATCACAAGAACAGTCAGGACATCTAATCCATGTAAAGAAACAACAGATGAGGTCATGTATCTGTAGAGTTTGAGTGAAAACCTCCTTCCATCATTGAAGATGAAACATGGCGGGGTCTTTCAGCATGAAAACACCAAACATACTGCTCGGGTAACGAAGGAGTGGCTTCATAAGAAGCATTTCAAGGTCCAGGGGAGGCCTAGATCTCAACTCCAGCGACAGCCCCAAAACATCCCTGCTCTAGAGGAGATCTGCATGGAGGAATGGACCAAAATACCAGCAAAAAAGGTTTGTGAAAACCTTGTGAAGACTTATAGACAACGTTTGACTGCAGTCATGGTCAACAAATGGAATATAACAAAGTATTGAGTTGGACTTTTGTTACTTATTTCCACCATAATTAAAAAAAAAAAAAATCATTAAAAATCAGAGTTTGATTTTTTGGATTTTTCTTTCTCATTTTGTCTCTTGTAGTTGAGGTGATGAAAATTACAGGCCTCTAATATTTTTAAGTGGGAGCACTTGCACAATTGATGGCTGAATACATTTTACCCCATCAAAAAAAAAAAAAAAAAAAATCCTTAAAATACTTTTTTTCTTTGTGTTTTATTCAAGACAGTTTGATCGTGATTTTGTCCACACATTTTCAGTTGTGCATCTTGGCTCAATAGTTTTGAACTTTCACTGTTATTGTGGAACTGTGCAGCAGAGAAAATGCCTCGAAATATGATCGACCTCCTTAATTAAAATGAAATCGAATAATCTCTCATCTGCTGTCCTCTGTAGACATGTATTGTCTCATTACTAAATAAAAGGTGTTCTTTTTTATACATCTTTATCCCATTTTGTGTCATGAATTTTGTTTTTCACCATTCCTATATATGCTGCCAGTTTGTTAAATAGCTTGCTTCAATTTACTAAAAATGCTGAAACAACAATTATCCTTCTAAACCACGAATATCAAATCATAAGATCTATTCCTTTATGGTTTAAACAGAAATCTTTAGGTCAATTTTTCCCCACAAAAACCCAAAGTAGAGTGCATTTGTGTCTTACTATAATTTATAACAGAGCAAAGGGTTATTTAGGAGCAAGCGGGCTTTGAGGAACGTATAATTTGCAGTGACAGATCACCCCATGGACATGCAGAATGTCCTTACGTTTCCAGTTCAATCCTTCCTTTGGGAGCAGGGTCAGGCAGTAGCGCAAAGGAAACAGCGAAGGGGCTGATACAAGGTAGTCTCGTTCTTTAACATCACATTTATGGAGGGGGCCCTCAGTGAAAATGTTTGCTCGCTGTGTTGCTTTAATGAATAAGTTGACATTTCGGTCAGGAGAGAGGAAGACCAAAGAGGAGGTGGTGAAGGGGGAGGATCAGGTGGAGGTGCATGATGATGCGGTGACTCCTAAAGGGAGCAGCCAAAGGAAAAAGGTGACAATCAGGGCAAAAAGACAAAAAAATGAGAAAACTCTGCAGGAACTTGTCACTTATAGCTGATTGAGATTTGCAGTAAAAGTTCAGGATCAACCACAGATTTTCAGTAAGACTGAGATGTGGAAATTACCTGATGTTGCAGCACATTCATCCATTCATCAATGGTTTTAATGGCAGTCTTTTGTGGATTATGTAAGACTCCTTTAAAATATATTTAAAAAAAAAGAGAAAACTGACTCATCCAATTCTTGATTTGTAACTTGCAATTTGTGAGTAATTTTGGATTTGTCTGTGGTTAATTCTTGATTTGTAACTTATACAATGCATTTCGTGCATAACTATGTGTGCTTGCAATTGTGTATTCACATGTACAGAAATAGCAAAATACAAAAACAAAAGAAATGTACACAGGATGTGAGACTCTTCACTTCTGTAAATGATGCGTTTAAATGCTGCTAGAATGCTGGGTCATCAGAGTTTTCTTATCAGTCGCTTTGAACTTTTCAAGAATAATATCTGGTGAAAACTTTACATTTTCCCACTTTCCTAAACAGATATGCCAAAAAAAATAAGTCTAAATATGCAATTTTAAAATACTCAATTGTTGCTCTTCAGCGAGCAGGCACCGCGAGGTCTTCCTCGAGACCCGGAGAGCTGATACAGTCGATCATCTCTACATCCGGCTCACAGGCAGCGGCAGGTCCTTCTCCACACCCGAGAGCGGAGCGGGACATACAGCGCTCTCTGGGTGTCTTGGAGATATGTTGTCATTTTTCTACGTGTGAAAACACAATTGCAAATGCACAAAGTTACGCACAAAATGTATAGATTGGATGTATTAAAAATCAAAAACTACACACACACAAATCGGACGAGTCCATTTTCTTTCCATAGAGTATCATGGTAGTGTGTCTGCTCCAAGTACTGGTAGTTTGATTTACGGACTAAGCTAATTCCCTCCATCATCTTCAGCATTGTGAGTTTAAAAAAAGCAAAATAAAAAATGTTTAATCTTAACAGATTCCATCTAGCATTGCATTGACATAAATGTTGCTACAGATCTATTCAAAGACTGTTTGATCTATTGTCAAAACGTCTCCAGAGGTCTTTTATTTAAAGATTAGAAAACGTTTTTGTCATTTTCTTGGACAACATTCCTGCAGGTCTCATTATCCCAACCTGACAAAAACGTTGAGCAATATTGAAGCTATCCATCTCTCCAGGTCTGAGCCAGATGTCATCTCAGACAAGGAAAGGAAAGACGTTAATGGATCAACTTGTCTGCAAATGGAGCAATATATGATATTTTGGGCTTAATTTTCTTAATATGTGTCTCCCATCATCAGAAAAACACCTCAAGAACACATTAAAAACAGCAAAAATACCATTTTCATCAGAGTTACACATATTTGGCAAATGGTGCTCTCTCTTTTGTATGAGTTGTGTTTTTATAAGGATTTTTGTAATTTGTGTTTGTGATATAATTACATCCCATAGTTCATCTCTGGATTTAGCTTGATGGCTAATTAGGAAGTGTTGGCAGCAGCTTTCAAAGTTGTCTCATCGTTCAGCAAGTGGTAATCTGCAAAATGCATTTCCCCCCTAAATAGGAGAAAATGTTAGGAGTCTTGCTCTCAGTGTTCAGCTAAAACTCCACAATCCACCAATAATGAGGAGCCTCTCCACTCTGGATATGGACTTGCTGACACAAAGCTTCAGAGGGATACATGGATTATAAGTGTGTGACTAATAGAAATAGAGGAATAATCCCTCTCACTGCTTCGGTTTGCAACTGGCAGGCTTTAGGGGAAAAAAAAAAGAGGCTCATAGCTTGCCTTTCATCCCAAAAGATAGATGATGTAAAGAAGGAGGGGAAAGGCAGAGCGGCCGTGGAATAATAAAAGTGAAAATGTGACCTTAAGTTTCAGATAGTCTGTAATGCTGTGAGAAATATCCAGAAGGAGCAAATGGCAGGCAGACAGGAGGAATGGAACACCTTTGTGTTCATTAGAAAACCAATATTGTCAGATCTATCACAACCTGGGAGAACGTTGGCCAAAGGGGAAGAGAAATCGGAGTCCATTTCCTCTTTGGGATGGCGCTCGGCTCACTGAAAGCTGCAACTGCTTTTTACAAATCTGTTATATTGAGGTGAAGTCTGTAGCTCTTGCACATTTTCAAGCAAATCGAGATTAGTTGTAAAGGATGTCATGATCAGAATTGATTCAATTCAGAGTTATACAATTTGAAGTATCTGCCAATACTTAGATGTGGTTTGCTTTCACATTGCATTCGAGAGTGAATTATGGACACAGCTGTTATATTTCTCTGCTTTTCTTCAAGTTCTTTTTTTTGTCTGCGTTTATCTTCTAGTGCACCAGTTTTCTTGTGCTCCATAGTATGAATGTTGTGTTTAACCCCATGACACATATGAATGCAAACATGCATTAAACCACTTTGGTTCAAAAATAACTTTAATTGGAAATAAATTGGTCCATCGAGGGGTTAAAGCACACTTATTTTAATTTTTGGGTGCAGTTTTACTGTGCAACAAAATCAAACAAAACTTTTATATTTGACACATTTTGCATAAATAAGAAAACAATGTTCTGTTCATGATAACTCATGCAATAATCTGCCACAAAAGCAGCAAATATTCTGATCAATTGTTGCAATGAATCTCGCATTTCTGTACTGGTACTTATATTCTAAAAATACTAAACTTGTGTTTTAATAAGGTTGAAACACACCTGAACTGCAGATGTTTCACAAATATATGCATTTATTTAGAACAAACCTTGCTATTATTATGAAACTCCTTGTGTCTGTCCCTGCAAGTGGTCAGATTGCCAGTAATTGTCATGATTGTGCTTTCTTGTGGTTTCTGAAGATGTAAAAATGCAGCATGTATTGTGTGGCTGCGCAGAAATCTTGTTCCTGATTTTTTTTCTTTTTTTTTTTTTGGGAGCCCCGAACCTTCCTGTGTGGCTTCAGTGTCCCTTCCTTATCAGAATTTCCAGATGCAGCAAGAAACTCATCAGTGAAAAGCTCCGATAAACCAGCATGCACTCTGTCCGATATGAGGGAGACTCAAACTTGCAGACGGAAGTTGACAACGCTGTGTGTTATTCAACATGTTTCAATCCAGCCTAAAGAAAAATCTCAATGTTATTTATGACAATTTTATTTAAAAAGATGTTTATCATAACTATAAGGAATCCCTTATCAAACGTGTTTGTTTTTAGCTTGTCATTTTTGTCTCCTCAGCTTTAGATGCAGAAAATCTTTAATAATTTATTATGGATTCTTTAAGCTGCTTTGGATACATGGTTTTACTTTTAATTGAGACAGATTGTTAAAATTAACTATTCTTATTCATTTGTTAAAGTTAATTACAAATATTTTGAAAATGTTAAATAACCTGTAGCTTTTCTACTTCCTAAAAATATCATTTTTGATTGATTGATTGATTGATTTCAAGCAATTTCTGATTTCTGGCAAATACAGGACAAAACACATATTTCAAACTCATTACAGAAAAAATGAAATGCATTTAAAAAAAATAGAAAACAAACAAAAACAAAGACATACTGATGTCACATTTGATTCATTAAATATAGTAATTATTAACTAAAGTCGAGTAGTTTGATTGCTTGAAATAAAGTGGGAATAAGAAAAAATGTATTTAATCAAACTCCATTATAGAAGGAAAAAATGGATCAACCCAAAAAAAACATTTTAGTGTTTGTTGATTTTTGCAAGCAGCAAATCCAAAATAAAATATGAAAAACACAAACAGAACTTCCATACAGGATTAGTTGTTGCCCGAGTTAATAAAACATAAAATCTCTCAACTCATCCATCCAAATAAAAAATTACAAAACAGTAATAGAGACGATGTACAGCACCCATCCCAACTCCAGATGCTCTAAAAACATTTGACACCCACAAACGCAGCATCACAAACAACCCACTGTTCCATCAGCTTTGTTCCCTCCATTTTACATTCATTACAGTCCATATAAAATATAAAACTAAATTATGTTAATCACATATCTATTTAAAAACAACAACTATAGTTTGTTTTTGCCAAAATCTGAAAACAATAATAAACTGAGGAGAACATATGATGTCACTGACGGGGATTTTAACATTGATGAAGCTTCTCCAAATGACCATTTTTTTACCCAGAATTCATCAGATGAACAGATAAAACATTACTATAACAAAGGAATACTAATGCAGCCACTTTTGGCTTTTTAAAAGCCAAAAGTGACACAACCTAAATTCTAAAGGCATCCGAGGTGACACACAAATGTTAATACGTTTTTTTCACACATAAAAAAAAAGAAAAATAAAAAACTATAGAGCTTAGTCATAAAAAAACTACTTCCAAACGTTGAACTACTTCAAAAATACATATAGGATTTAGATTTTGGATTTTACAGGATTCCTCCCCTCCCCGGACATTCTGCTTACACGTCGGACAGAAGATACAGAACAATTTAATCAAGGACAAATCCACAGTTTTAAATGCTGCTAGAATTTGAGTGACTTTTTAATGTATTTCTTATTTTTTTTACTTGTTTGCACAATATCAAGAGTCATGAATCGGCTATATGTATGGATGTGTGTGTCTGATTTATCCATTTGGTATGATTTTATTTATTTATTTAGGAATAAGAGGACTGCACTGCACTCAAGTTCATAGGAATGATGTACAATGACATTAAGTTTTTTCAAATTCAAATGTTAGTATTTCTTTTAAAGAATACAGTGATTACATTTGGAAAAACAAAAGCTAAAATATTCCATACTATAATATTTTAAGTTATGAATAGTTAATAAGAACACTAATTGCCATAATTTAAGTAAACTGATGTGATTCGTGCAAAAAAATGTTGCTAAAATTGTCAAAAGTTCAAATGAATTCCCTCACAAAAAAAACAAAAAAAAAATGAAAAGAAAAACCTGCAGTAATTACTACTGCGCTGCGCTTAATTACAGTGTAATTCAACACATGTCATCATGGTCTGTCAGAGTTGGGACATTGTCAAATTTGTCATGACCACGAATTGGAGAAACTAAATGATCTCAGTGAAGAGGAGCTGAATAATGGAAAGGCAGAGAAAGCGAGGAAATGAAAAGACTTGTTGTCAGAAATGGTTTCTAATCTCATCCGTCTTTCAAACAGCATCTGTCATTGTGCCGGCCGCTCATCTGTTATTGTGGCAGCAGAAGTGATGAGGAGTCAATCGAACTTCTTATGTCAATTCACGTTTCTTTGACGGTTAAAAGTGGGCATGCTCCTGGAGGAGAATGATGAAGGTTGATCTCGAAGATGACAAGCTTTGGTTCTTTCCCTAATTAATCCATTGGTTTCACAGGAACTTCATGGTTTGACCCTAAACATCACAACGCCCTTTAGAATAAAAAAGAGAGTAAACTATTTCATTTTTTTTTTTGTTTTTCCCTTCCAGATTTGAAACAGAAACTGCCCTTTGCTCCAGCTTAACTTTTTACCCAGACTGTGGAAACACTGAAAAGTGCCACCATGTAGCTACAGTGATTGACCATATCATACCTGAAGTCTGTGTTTCTAAGCTAATCCCTCTCTTGTCTTTTTTTGCAGTTGCAGAGAAATGTTTCATATGAGTTAAACCTAACAGGTATCTTTCGATGCACTTTTAAAGGATGTGTGTTTCAAGAACGGCTGTAGAAACTGACGAAGCGACGTGTGAACGCAAGAGTTTTGAACGTGAAAGCCAAAAACTCCTGTTTCCATAGACTTTTCCTTGAATGTGGTTGCTTGAAACTGTGTTGCTGTACTGACACTGAACCTCACATTACTTCTGTTTGTTATAGGTTGGCATCAGTGTTTAACAGCGGATCCACCATCAGTGCGTGGATGTGTGGGTCAACAGGACTGCAAAGCGCTTTGGGTCTAAGAAGGTTGTAAACCGCTGTGTACAGTAAGTATACTCCATTTACCATTGGTTCATGACTTTAAAGGTGCATTTACACCGAACGTGAGTCACGTGTTGGAGGTGGCCAATTCCAATGTTAAGTCAATGGAGCAGACGCGACATGAGGCTGAAGTCCCATGATGCGATTTGAGAAATAGGTATGGCGGGAATTTGGTGGGCAGAATTTAACGTCTATGAACAGCCCTCCCCCTTGTCTCTCTTCAGCCAATAGCTGCACCCAAGCTGCACTCTGGACAGATTCACTACCGCGGCGGAGCTCACTCACTCGATACGCCAGCAGACAGAGAGTTGCTGCGGGGTGTGTATTTTTTCCCGCTCGGGTAATACTCAACGGTGAGCCTTCAAGCTCATTCACAGAGACACAGAAACACAGCGGAAGCGGCTGTCATACAGACACAGCTCTCTGTACCGGGAAAATCTTTTAAAATCATATAAGCTAAAACGTGGAGACAAGATAATCAATGATTTGGTAGAAAAATAAATGAATGTTATTTTTTTCCTAACATTTTTGTCTTCCTTAAGTGAGCAATCTAAAGACTCATTTCCTTGTAGCAATCATCCTAAATGAATTAGTAAGCTCCTCCCACATGCAGCCGCGGCGTCAAGGTCAGGAACACATTTTTTGACAGGTGATGAGCAGCAAATTTGTCATGCGAATCGGTGTGAATGCACCTTAAGAGAAAGTAAATGTAAGTGCATAGGTTCCTGCAACAGACTTGGTACACTGTCCTGAATCCACCTCGCCTTTAACCTAAATGTGTTTCAGCAAACGCTGTGAACCTACACATGACCAAGCAGAGGCAGCAGATGTCTAAATGGTAATTCAATGCTTTCTAGAGCTCAATAAAATCTGCTTTGAAACAGGCCATCTTCCTGCAGAACATGTTTTATCCTCTAATTAAATCAGCCATCTCTGAAAACTCACAGGAGAACTAAAGAACAACAAAAGGTCGCTTAGGAATGTAACAGCTGATTAAAGCCGACTCAGCTGCTCGTCTTAAGGTCGACAAATGCCACACCTCTTCCAGAGATTTAGTAAATCAGCTAATTATGTACGTGCGTATGTTTGTGTGAGGAAGTCTACATTGAAACAATCTACAGTTTAAAGTATTTATGCTATTTTTAATAAAGATAAACAAAAATAAGGAACACATCATCCACGTAAACTGTACTTTTATTTGATAATGAGTTTAAAATAAATGCAGCTGTTTATGAGGAACATTAGTATACTCCAATATTACAGAAATCTAAATAAACACTTGTTTTCACTGTCTGACTATATAGTGAGAAAAAAAAATGGGGAAAAAAATCCCTCCTAAAATATAGAGAGAACACAGTGACCCCTACGGGTCAAATAAGAAATCTCAGGCGAACAGAAAATGATTTACTTTACCTTCAGTGTTCCATGTGTGGCTCTATAAAGGCTGATGGTGATGCCATAAAATACATTTTTTAGTCTATTTTTTCCCTCTTTTAAACTTAATACTGCCAAGATATTTTGCACCAAATGCAACAATTCCTTAAACATGGATTGCTCCTTCACTGTTGGTGTAAAGTGTTGTTTTGCTGACATCTTCAGGGGAACAGCTGATCTGCAGAAAAAGTTTGGTTTTCAGTACGTATTAACTTCACTACAGCTTATAGTTTTAACACTGATGTAAAGAGATTTCACCTTGATGCATCTAAATAAATAAATTAATGTGAAAAAATATATATTTTTGTTCAACTTTTAAGTTTAGGATTATTTATTTTATAATGACAATGCATCTATGGATAATGTACATTAATAAATATCAGTTCAGAGAGTCATAGATGCAAATATACTGATTATAGCAACAGAGTCCATTTGCATTTGTAGTCCCCTGGCAAGAACACAAGAAAACAGTAAACAAAATATAGAATCGGACACATTATACATTTACATTAAGAAAATAACTAGAAAATACAAAAGTTGATTATTAAAATTAAAGATATAAGACCATTATAATAGCACCATTATATAGATCAGTTTTAGGCTTTTGTGAGATTTTCTTTTTTTGTTTTAGTCAATATTGTTACAATTGTTGGAAAATGGTACAGAATATATATATATTTTTGCTTTTTCTTGCAGTATAATATGGTAGAACAGAGTAACGTTTGAATGAAGAACAGGATAAATTATTTTAAAAAATGTGTACATTAGTTAAATAAAGCAGTCAAATTTAATGTTACCTTATAACATTTCTAGTTCAAACAGGTAATTGTGTTTTGACAAATAAACAAATAAATAATCATAGGATCTGCTCTGAGTTTGGTCAAGTTTTCTTATTTTTTCATCAAATAACTCCAATTCCTACTGTTCTGAGGTGTCTTTTCATCATTTTTTCACTAAGCCTGTACATATTGTAAGGTTTTTTTAATTTGGAAATATGTCTCTTGTTGCTAACAAATAATAGGGGATGGTGTTTAACCCCTTTCACCTACTATGAAGTTCATTTACAAATACAAGGATTCCACTTAATTTAGCAAAAAAAAAAAAAAAAAAACACCACATAGTTTTTCTTTATATAACTGGAAATAAATTCAGGCATGAAGGGTAAAAAGCCATTTCGGTATTCTTTCTTTTCATTTACATTTTGGATTTTTTATTATGGTCTCCCTTTAAATGTGATTCAAGTACATTAAACAACCTATAAAGAATAATAATCACCCTAGTATTTTTTGATAAAAAAATAAAAACTTAGTTCCCTTTCAACTCATTTAACCTAAAAACAACTAGTTAAGTGTGGCTCTCCCGCTACACATGCCTTCTTTCTTCTACATCCAATCCAAAAGCTCTCAACCTGGTTTGCAGTCGGGGACAAAAGATTCTGGGTTTTCTGGTTGTTCTGACCCCTACTGCATGAAGGTGATGCCCGTTAAACCCTAATGGGGCTTTTATGTCAAGCACACCCCTATGGAATAATAAAAGTGTTGACTTACAGAATCTGCTAGATCATGTTTTAAGAAAGACTGGAAACTTTCCAAAGTGATTCACAATTCATCCTTTTTAGGCCAGTTTGTCCTTCATTTACAAACATAAAGGCTGATTCCTGGCCAGCCTAATAATTTCTAACTAATTTCACATTGGTTTATATATATATATATATATATATATATATATATATATATATATATATATATATATATATGTAAATGTTATGTAAATGTTTTATGTTTTAAATCCTATGGGTAAATATAGTGTTGATAAATTATACATTACTTTTACGTATCCAAAAAGATTATCTTTGTTTTTTTAATTTTTGCAGGATCGACTCATTTCCAGGAACTTATTTGCTTTGGTGAAACTGTCAAAAAAGCAGCAAATAGTTGAGCAATTGTTAAATATACAATCACATTTTGTATGTAATTGAAGTTAAGATGCAATTTTAAACTGTGATATTAAGAGGTTAATACTTTTCCAAAAGTATACATTTCAAATTAATTTAAAAAAAAGAAAGAAATGGTTCAAAAATATGAGTTATCTGTCTCCACTTAAAGAAATAACTTTCTTCTTTTTTTTTCTTTCTTTTTTTTATGCCAACTGTTATTTCTTGAATTTACACAGCAAAACTAATCATTTTTAGACATGAGGAATCTTTTAAAAACAAAGTGCTTTATTATGTCTTATTGCCACAAGGGCGAGCCATACACAAGACTTGAAGAAATACAAAAGTGCGATAATTATTCATCTAAAGCAAAGACCAACAAGTCTTATGAACTTTAAAAATACTGCAAATTTTGAAGCAAAAGTCAAAATTTTGGTCTTAATAATACAGATAACAAATGCACACAGACAAACTGACAGAACACACATTTCCTCAAAACTATTAGATAAAGGGGAGATGGATGAAGGTCAAAGCTGGAAAAATAAAAAAATATATAATTTTTCTATTTTATTTTCAAACTTATCCGGTCCAACAGCTGAGCAAACAGATACGAGCTTAGAGCCTCACGTGTTAGATTTTACTGTCACAACAGGGGTTTATTGAGTATAATACTGTTGTATTTTATGATAAACTTTATTCATATTAATTATGTTTGTATCTTTTTTTTGTTGGACCGGATGGAAAAGAAGAAAGGAATGGAATGGGCGGGGCCTGTCTACACAAACACTCATAATATTAGTGCTCAGGTGAGTGTTTATGTTTTGCTGATGTGGATGATGATGGAATGCACAAAGGGGGAGAGCGCCCGGCCATCCCCACACCAAAACCCTCCGCTAGAGCAGCAGCAGCAGTCAGGACCCCCCAAAGACCCGCCATGGGTCTACATACTGTAGGTAATCCGCCCACTGAGAATCCTGCCAAACACCCAGACCAGGGTACGCGGGACCGCCGCAGAGGCCCCCCACACCAGAGTGAAGGGATTGCACAGGAACACAGAGCGTGCAGGCCCCAGCCCAGCCAGAAGAGCAGCCCCCCCCACTACGTTAGGAGGGACAACATGAGGCCCCAACCCCAGAAGAGCAGCCCAGCACCACCCACCAGTTCAAAGCATCCCCCAAGTAAGAGCCAAGGCCCCCAAAGGGAGACTCGCCCTCATGCCCCAGACAACTGCCTGCCCCCCTGCCCGACCAGGCTCAACCACTAATGGAGTTTTTGGAGAGGCCCAGTCATTGAGAGCAAGGACCAGATCCCGCACCACCGTGACATGGACACGCCCAGACTCCAGATGTAATTTGATCCCCCGAAATCTCAGGGAACACTCTCCCTGCACAGAGAGGAGGTCGCCGGGCCCAGAAGACCGTCACCCAAGAGACAAAACCACTCGGCCAAAGGCCCCCGCCCCACTTGCCAGGTATGGGGTAGGGGACAGAAGGTCAAAGGTCCCATCTTCCTTGTGTGATGTATGTTTGTGTGTGTGTTAGAATGTTTATTTTGAAGTGTTAGAGGTGTGTGTAAAGGGTGCATTTAAAATCGGCGAGTAGGCCATTGACAGGACATCTGATCGCTCACAGCGAGGCCCTGTCACCCTCTCACCAATGACCCTACATGTCAGTGAGAGGACATCTACCGTTTGCTGGCAGTGATGTCCAAGCACCCCCCCCCACCAAGGGTCCTACACGTCTAAGGTGCAATTAAAACTGAGGGAAGGGGCAAATTCATGCTGCAGCCACAGGAAGGGGGCCACTGCCAGGTGGTCCACCCCCTATAGTGCAATGCAAGACAACCACCCTCCCCATCACCCTGGTGCGTGTTCGTAAGAGGAACGGGGATAGGTTGGGGGCAGCTGGCAGACTGACCCCCGATGGTGGACCCCCCCAGGTCCCCCACCCGCCACAATGAGAGTGGAGCCAAAAAGCTGGAAAAAAAACTGGCTTCAGCATCATCATCATCTGTGTGTTGGAATGATCATAAAAAACACGGGATTATTTCTTACCCATGCAAGAAAGCAAATCAACTCTAAGCTTTCCTTTTTGAATCAATTCCCTATTTATCAAGGGTTTCTCACAAGAAGATTGCTTGAGCATAAAGAGGCCGTTATAAATAATGACCAGAATTCAAAAGGTCTCATTTATAAACAACAGACAGCCTGGGAATTGCCTCAAACGAGTTTTACACAAGATTCTGCTCATAAATACTTTTGGAGCCGTTTTTAATCACAAGAAAGCAGAAAAAAGTCCCTTTGCTGCAAATGCCTTTCGATTTGATCCATTAACTGCTAATATGAAAGATTTGGCATAACATTGATTCAAAATATTGCTTTTTTTTCTTAGAGACCTTTCTCGTGATGGAGAACATAAAAGAATTGAAGTTTCAGACTGCATTTTGAGTGTTTCTTTATTTAAATTGTGACGAATCAGCTGATGAAAACTCACAGTTTGAAGAAAAAAAAATAAAAAATCTGACGTATGCGGTGCAGCAACTGCGTTGGGTCAGGCCAGAGATCATTCTGTGGCATCCTCTTGCAGACAAATGGATCCATTAGCGTCTTCATTTTCCTCATCTGATCTGCCATATGGCTCAAAACTGAATGACTGCTTAGCTCCAATATTGCTCGTCATTTTTTTTAAAGGACCTCTGGTCGCATGCAAGATGGCGCCAGAGAAAATCTCAAGCCGGAAGTCAAAATTTCGCAACTTTAGCCGGTTGTGTAAGCGGACGTTTCCTAGACTTCATGAAACTTTTTCAAAAATGACATTTTAAAAACTTTTCAGAACTATCAGATTTTAAGCTTTTAAATGTGAATAAACTGTTTAGTCTGACAGATGAGGTTCAAATAACACAGAGAATGTTAACCATTTTATTTAGTGTTAAAATTATTATTTCTACACCCATTTACCTCCTGATAAAAAGCCGGCAAATTGCAGTTTTCTCTCCGTGAATCAGTTGATCAAAGCAGCGAAAGGCCATTTTTTTCTCTGGGACAGAGAGTGTCCTAAAGAAAAAATCCGGCAAAAAGTGTTGATAAAAGAGAAAAAAATGGAAATTAAGATCGAAATCTTAAAACAATGCTTTTCTTTTTGCGTCCAGCTCCGGCAGGGGGAGGAACTTCTGTCTATTCATTTTCAGAGGATTTTTTTTTTTTTTTTTTTTGTGTTGCCAGATTCTATTGTTTTTTTCCCTGTGAATCAGCTGATCATGTAAGCAGTTACGATATGATAAAGGGAAAAAGGTCGAAAGCTTAAACCGGAGAAGGCTTCCTGTAGAAGACTTCCAAGATAATGATTTTGGGCGCTATGATGTTTTTTTAAAATACATAAATTAATTTATTTATTTATTTTGCTACGCTAATGCTAGCTTGGGGTTGTGAGGGGCTATAAGCTAGCAGGAGAGAGTGTAAACGAAAGGAATGATGGGAAATCATTGCAAGATTATTACCGTACCGACTGTCCCGCCCACAGTTTTGAGGCGAATTTCTGATGAACTCCTGCCGCTCTGCAGAAATTGTGTCTTTTGGGGACGATTTTGAAACATCTAAAAAATTAAGTTTGAAGGGGACTTTAAAAGACGAGGCTGAGCGCGTCCGCCCCCAGTGCACACCTGTTGGACTGGGATGCTTCCAGGTGGGGTGATGGACTTCCAAAAATCACAAAACAGGTTCTCCTGTGGGAAACAGATCCACATCTCTTATTAGAGTAGCTATCATAATAGAGATGGGTAGAATTTCCCGACCGTTTCAGAGTCTGCGAGGAGCACAAAGGGAGCGGGCCGGCCCGCTGTTGGCAGCAGCTGTGAAGAGGAACATGAGGACCGTCTCCACCGACACTCAGTCTGTGAGCCACTGATTCACAGTCCACCTCTGTCTCATCGCTGTACGCAATCCGATATCCTCCCCCTTGATGCGTTTACCGCGCGACGCTAATGTGATATGATGACAGATAGAACAAGGTAGAAAGACATTTCCACAGAGGTTTGCTTAAAATGAAACATGAATAAAACATGAAGTGACAAGAGAGCAAAACACGATGATTCATGTTCTGTTATCCCTTTTCATCAATATAATTTACAGTTTTTTTCTTTGCCCAACTTCCTCCGCCTGTTTCTACTTTCTTTTAAATTGCATAATCTCCCAAATCACTTAACCAGATTGTATATTTATTTAATTTACAATCTTTGTAGTCAAATGGCTTTATAACGGCTGTCTTAGAAAGTTTAAATCTAAATTGAGACAAGTGTGTAAACACTTTTCATGCAAGCTCTCACAAGGCTTTTTAATCATGACTGCGGTCGACTTCAATACAATACAGCAAAATGTTTAACGGAAGCGTCAACTTTGACTTTATTTTATCAACTGATTTATCATGTAAAGAATTTTGACTTGTGACTGATAATTGTCTTTTTATTTAGTAACAGTGCATCAGTGTTTGATAAAATATTAGAGCAACCCAATCAGAAATATTTCCCATACTGGCTTATTTAAGGTTACTTCTTTTTATCACTTAAAAGGACATAATTTCCAACTGGTAAACATTTACGCAGGTCTAATTTTGACATACAACCTTTTCTAAGTATTTTAACTACCAGAGTGACATGAAATACTAAGTGTTGCAACAGAAAACAAGCCAAACCGCAGGCTTTGAGGGTAGCACGGGTTTCCTGACTGAAATATGAGAGCGGTTTTAAGACTTAATAAGTTCTAAATTTAGAGGAAACACTCACACCCACACATAAAGATCAGCAGCAGTTTCCCATCAGAAAACTCGTATTTGTGTGCATTCTCTTATGTCCTTATGACCTCTTCTGGGGGTCCAGTTTCAATGGATTTCTGCTGCAGGTCATAAGGAGTTTTACTGTCAAAGTTGAACCTAAATGAGTTAAACTGTGCTAACTTTTCCTCCTTTTTGAATCTATTTTTTTTTTTTTTTTGGAGAGTGTTTTATGATTGCCTGAGATGACTAAATCACAGCATGTGGAAGTCACAGGCCTCTGTCATTAATCAGAGCAATTCTGAGATGATTACTAAAAGCTGAGCAGCAGATGGGCAGAAAAATAAGTCTGATTGAGGAGAGAAAGTCACGACACTGGAGGAAGACGAAATAAATATTTAAAAATAAAATCAAATTCAAATCAAACAAACCCAGTCTAAATTCAGTCTTATTTAGAAATGAATCAAGTATTGCCGTATAAAAATATCAGGATATAAAAAAAAGGTCAACAAATTGAAAAGACATTGGAAGATTGTCAGTGTATCAAATTATGACTTTACAACTTTTGCTTTCCCTTAACTTTGATTTAACAGTTTTTTTTTCTTCAAAAGTACAATCTGTGCTTCTCAATAAGGGGAATCTTTGACTGTGATGAGTCATGTAAGGTCAGTGTTAGCGCTCTGCGATGTTACCAGGCCTTTGTCAAACAGTGGCTGAGATAGGCTCCAGCAACCAGAGGGTTTAGAAAATACAGCATTAAAACATTAATGATAAAAGGTAGCAGTGGATGCAGTTTAATCTTCCAGGAAGAGACACCAACTGTGTGTGTGTGTTTGCATTTTGTCACTGTTGGAAATAATCCTGAGCAAATGTATAAGCTAATATACGTTTTTATCATGTTTAATTCTGGACTTCTTGTTCTGGACTGTGATGCCGTGAGCAGGAGTTCTGAGGAACTTGAACCCCTCCTAGACGTGATTACAGAACATGCCACAGTTGCGTGCCTGGAAGTGACTGGTTTTTAGAAGAGACCAGGACAAAAAAAAAGTCAGTAGGAGCACCAGAACAAGAAAGGAGGTCAGAGAGGAGACTAGGAGCTTTAAACTAAATTGGTAGACTCGCAACAGTTTAGCTTCATCATGTACCTCATTTGTCATTTGGTTTGGATAAAAGGGTAAACGATTGGATGCAAACACAGTGTGCTAAGGTGGAATGAATTTACAAGATGATAATGGAAGGTTTCCATGTTTGAGCAGCCTATGGAAAGACAGTCTAGATGTCATATCTTGACGATTTGTGCTGGGAATCTCAAATTAAATCACAATACGATGCAATTCATGGCTTACAATACGACAAATATTGCAATAATCATTACCTCTGTAATCTATAATACATCATTACTTTGTAAACAAACATTTTTTGTTTTCCCCAAAAACATTTTTGAACAATAATTTAAAACACAACACAAACATTTAATGTTCTTTGCAACAGTAATTATTAATAAATACTAACCTGGCTTTGTAATAATCAATACACTTTAAGGTAACATAAACCAATTAAGAACTAAAATGCAGAATATATCAAATGGCTCTCTCACTTCCCAATGTAGTGTTTTAATGAATTATACATTTCATGTCAGATAATTTATTATTATTTTATGACGATGTATTTTATTACAAAGAAGTTGGTTAAGAGTGGTCATAAATGTTTTTGACTAATGCACCAATGTGATAAGATACATAAGATCAAACAGCCTGCTATAAAGTCTTTAATGCAAGTTTTATCTTTAAACTGATCTTTTTTTTAGTCAATTCAAATACAGTTTCTTTGATAAAAATAAAATTTGCATCTCAGCTTATTTAACTATAATGTTTATGAAGCGGTTGTGATCCAGTTGACAGTACAATTTATAGTAGTTTGTGTCAATTAATTAAAGTTTTATATAAACTGAAAGATGTCATCAGTTTTTCGTCAAGATGACAAGACCCGACAGATCAAAGAGCAGCTCATATTACAAACCATAATAATAATAAAGAATCCAGGCCCGCATGATCAGAGTTGCTTTAAGTGAGATCTTATCACTTTGTGCTGCTGAGCCAAATCATTTAGAAGCCCTTGAAATAATATTGAGAGAAAAAGCAGATAGCAGAAAAATGCATTGGTGTTTCGTCGAAGCGATGATGCGTGCAAACATGACAGCGGGCGCAGCGTGACTTAAAGACTGGGCAATAAAAAAATAGAGGATCTTATCTGAGTTTTAACTGTGAATTTGAACATTTGTTTTCCAGATGCGTGTGTTCACGGGTGAATGAACGATTCCAATCACAGCTACATTGCTGCAACACTCACACACACACTGATTCCCCAGCAGACTCCCACATGCCTGTCTGGCATTCCTCTTTATTGATGGCTGACAGCTTGAAGCACCAACACCGAGTGTGGATTTCACTGCTGCTGTGTAATTGACATCCTGTTGCTTGTCAGAGGGTTTTTGTTTTCTCCCGCTAATGTGATCAGAAAAGCGGCACTTTCAATCTCACCACAACAAAGAACACTGGTAGGGTGAGGAAAATAGTTTATTATGGGACAGTTTGTTTTCAGGTTGAGAGCTGTTTATAGTGTGAATGCTGTGGAGCATTCACACTATAGTGAGCCATTTTTCTTCCATATGTTTTAACAGTAGCATTTCAACCCCTTCACCTACACATGCTAGCTGTTTTGGCTAATTTAGGCTTAGAGTTTTTTATGCTATTTTGGAATTTAGCTATTATCTTAGCTTTATGCTAGCTGTTTTTGCAAAATTAGAAAATTTCCAGGTCTTTTTTAAGGCTTTATAGGCATTAAGGAAATATTTTTAGCATGCTATCAGCTACGTTTTCAGCATTTTTAGCTATCAATTTCAGCATCTTCAATGGCCAAATTCAGCTTACAGCATTCACACTAGCACTACCACAGATAATGCTATCTATCTAATCTTACAATTGCCTTTGACCCTTAACCTTTTTTTTTTTTTTTAACAAACTATATTGTGTCATAACATCCAATATTCATAGACTCCTAATAAAGGCCCACTCAAATATTAAATTGGGATGTATTTAACATGTTCTTGAAGAAAAGTTCTCATGATGGAGGACAAATAAATAAAGAAGGTTAAGATTAAAACTTGGTTTCTGAGTATTTCTTAATTCAAATTGTGGTCAATCAGGGGCAGATGAAAAAAAAAAGCCATTTGAAAAAATGCTAGTTTGGGGGTTATGGGGGCAGTTAGATAGCATGCAAACAAAGGGATGATGGGAAATTAGCCTAGGCAAAGGTATTGCTTACAACTCTGAGGAAAATTTATGAGAAACTCCCACCGCTTTGCAAAAACTATATTAGAGAAAATGTGTTTTGTTTTTATATTTTGCCAAAAAATGGCATAATTATAATTAAATAACTGCTGCTACTCTGTTACAATAGATCAAACGATGATTGAAGAGGGACTTTAAGCTAATCCCCACAGACGTTTGTCTTCTTCAGCATAGTATGTATGTTAAATATAACATTTCTGTTGAGTAGGTTTTGACATTGGAGTGTAATGTAAGAAAATAAAAGCACACCATCCTAAAATTGAATTATGTGATGAGGCGCATGTTCCGATCCCTTCATGTTACCAGAAGTCCCATCTTGTCTAAAAATCTAGCCAAAAAATGTCCTTACTTAAACATACTAAACAGCGCTTAAAAATAAGAGAAAAAAATCCAATAAAAGAAAGAGTGTTGGCTGTTTCTACAGTGTGGAGCCATATTCCTAACCTCAAAACACTCTCCAAAAAGTGTACAGTTGTCTCATCCTCCTTCTGTCAGCATCATAAAACAAATGACATCTTTGCAGTTTGGTGGTTTAGTCAGTGCAGCTCTCTGGTACGCAGCATTAGGTCAATTGTTGGTAATGGATGCCTGAGGAAAAAGTCTCATTGACGACAAAAGACGACACGAAAGACCATTATGGCTGCTGGAAAGGCCTTGTAATTATATAGAATTACTGCGCTTGGACAGATGTCAGGCCTGTATAATGAAAGGTGTTACTGTCTCATTCACCTGCTTTTATGATGACAGTCAAACACACACACAAATCAGCTTTTGAGGCTGGTGTTTTTCTTGCATTAGAGTTGTATTCCTACGGAGTTATTGCATCAAAGGAAGCTGTCAGCTGTAACATTTTTAATGCAGATTCTTTGTGAAGAATGGGGTTCTGAATAACAGCTTTTCAAGCTAGTTTGAATAAGTTAAGGTGGTTTCTATGCAAAAAAAAAAAACTTCCCTCTACAAATTGTAATTCAAACTGAATTCAGTCGTGCAAACAAAGCAAGATAATAATCTAATCTGATATTTTTTTAATATAATTTTTATAACATTTGTTAAAGTGTATTTTTTATAGGTTTTTTTAATATTATACTTAACTTTTGCTTGTGTTCTTAGGTTGTAGAGGATAAATAACTTGATTAGAGTTACATAGCATTAATACATAAAAAAAATGCAAATTGGAATGATAACCAAAAAATGTTATTAATGTTAACAGCTTGAATTCAGTTTTTAATCAAATACTCCTTATTTTTTAAGGAAATTTCCACCTTTGCCCTTTTAAAATCCCAGGTTATTTGAAAACGGATGTTTCTAAGAAAAAAAATTGTTGAATTGAAATTTGGATTGAATATTTATTTAGATCATGTTAAATAAAATTTTTTTTAAATTAAGATCAAATCGTAACGTTTAGGTGGTGATTCTAATGTATTTCTACAGTTTTCCTCAGTTATGGGCGATCTCTGAAATTAAACAGGATTATTTTCAAATCTTACTTTTATCATAAAAAAGGTGTGAACTTTTTATCAAATTTACAGTAAATTTTAATTGGAAAAAAGTCAAGAACAGATGGAGAGTTGAGGGCATTCTTCATTTTATTTGTTTCAATTCTGTCTAAAAAGTGCTTTGTAAATAAAGTTTTATTGTCCCAGGATGAAAATGGAAAAACATGGATTTCATGTCTTTACATATTAGTATCATCTAGCGCTATAGAAAATGTCGTTTTTCTGTTATTGCAAATTTAATCTTAGAGCAGGTTTCAAGATGACACACCTTCCAAAGGTCACAAAAGTACAAACAAGTGTAAAAGTCCTAAAAAGATCCCATTATAGTGGAAAAAAAACATGAGGAAGTGGCAGCTAATCCATAAACTAACAGCTGAGACAGCAGGCTGAGCCACAGGTATTTAATGCACTTCACAACTTCAAATTAAGAAGCAATTATGTTCTCGCTTGGGTCGTTGCTAATCCTGCTGAAGGTAATAGAGCCACACCTACGGCCTTAATTGCAGGGATTACAACTGAAAAGGCGCAAGCTCTTTAACCTGTGCTGTCAAAATCAGAACCTTAACATGAAGAAAGGAAACTTTAATGCCTCATTTGCTAACGCTGAGAACACCGTGAGTGAAAACAAACCGTTCCAAATCCCTTTTTTTGTGCTAATGCTCGTCCTTCAAGCTTCAGTTTCCTGCTTTGAATAAGAGAAATTACAGATGTCACGTGCAAATTCCTTTATAAATTAGGAGGCCTTCACAGTTCAATTGCCACCAACGATTTAAATAGAGATGAATAGATTAGTCCCTTTCTCCAACATTTAGCGCCCGTATGCTTTTCCAACTGTTTTAAGGCCAGATAATTCTGCATTCTCTGGCTCGATCTTCAAGAGCTGCTTTGCAGAGTGTGTCTGCACAAAGCTGGACTTAATGCTGCATGATGGCGTACAGAGCACAGAAAGGCAGGGATCTGACTTCTCAAACTCCCAGCGGAAATGCGAGGAAACTCGAGGCAGACACGGGCAATGAAGTTCCACCGTGGCTGCTCCTTCAAAGCAAGTCTTCAAAACCGGGAGAGGGGAAAAAAGATAAGAGGAGGTGAGAGTGTAAAAGTACAGAGCACAAGAACATCCCCTGGCCATTAAGCAGTATAAGCCCTGACCTTGTTAAAGGGGAAACATTCCCGCCTGCCACCACTGTGTCTGCAGGGGGCGGAGAGTCAAGCTAACTCAATTATGAGCATTTTCTCTTATTATAGCCTGTCAAGTTCAAATTTCTTTACTACCTCTAGTCTATAATTCCTATTTAGCTTCTAATAGTTTCCATTAACTGACTGAAAATGCTTGCATATATATTTTTTTTTAACCAGAACAAGTCATAAAATGCAAGAAAACACAATTACAACAAAACAAACAGTCATCAATAGATAATTAAATATGAAATGGGAGAGCAAATAATCTTTCCTTGGAGGCATTATAAGGGTAGGTGTTAGTGTAAAGTAGGATTTCGGTGCCATGCCTGGGTCAGCATGTTCCAAGGACCCTTAAATCACCTGAGCGCTGGTGTAATTACGGTTCTCTGGGACGCCACTCAACCCTCTAATACCCAGGGGGCTCTAGAGCGGCGCCACTTGTTGCGCAAGCATTCACAGAGAGGGAGCTGCGGGGAAAGAAACACAGAGAAAGGTGAAGGGAACCGGCCGAGGGTGGAGTGGTGCTGGGATGGCTTTTGGCAATTTCAAGGTTATTCCTCTAAATGTCAGCTCACAAAGCAATATGCTGAGTGAGTGTGCGTGCAAAAGGAGGGCTGGTGACCGAGGCTGTGGGAGGGGGGTGGTGAGGCAAATGAAAGGGGCACAAAATGACACGGTTTAGGCAAGCTTTGAAACTGCACTTTGTCTTCTATGGGAAATATTTGCCGTTCACGTTTAAGAGTGACCAAAAAAAAAAAAAAGAAAATTTGAACGCAGACATTGAAGCCCCAGACCTGCCAAGCACATTTTGACACTGATCAGGAAACGCTTCAGGTAGAAATCGTTAGAGATTTGAACTCGTCTCTGCAGCTCTGCTGTTAAGAGGAGGCCTACTGCACAAGCAGCTCCTTTCTCTTCTATTGTCCTCGTGTGCTATGGGCCAAAAATATCCCTTTCTCTCACAATTACACAAACAAGAAGCAGGATTTGTTTTTGGATTTTTCAAAACGAACTTAACAGGTACGACCTGTTAACCCTTTAACCAACACATTCTCATCCCCAAGTTGTCAAATATTGACATTTGGTTAAGGACTCATTTTGACGTGCTGGCTCAGAGCTGGTGCTGGGCATAGGCGACTGCCTAGGTTGCCATCTGCTGGAGGGGATGCTAAAATGCAATGATTTTTTTTTTCCTTTACAGTTTAACACAACACACATTACGTGTAAAAATCTTTTTTAAAAAAGGGAACAATGAAAACTATTAAAACAATAATTCAAATGTTTGACATAATCAATATTTTTGTCTGGTGCAGTACCCCTCCCTTCCTGAAGCAACTCCTGTTGAAGCTAGTGGGGGAACATGCGGTGTTATCTGTTAGTGCTAATTCAAAACTTTCAGTGTGAAAAAGCAGCAAAACAAGACCTCATGGACAGCTTTATGCTGAATATGTTTTTAAAGTTCCCCTACAACAATGTTTTAAAGTTTCTTTAAATGTTCCCTTGGGTTAGGACTAAGGTTTTTATAAAAAATTCCACATCCTAAATGTCTTAAAAAGCCATGAAGCTTTCATTTCCAAAAAAATCCTTCTGTGTGTGTGTGTGTGGGCGTGGTTTATGGTGCTGAGCTGGGTGACCCCGCCCCTTATCCCCTTAGACATGCTAGCGAGACACAGACTTTGACAAGCCCATGAAAACATAAAATAAAACATGATCATTTAGGCTAAAATTGCAGCAGCACTAACTGGGGTTTATAACTGATTTCATGCTAGCACATGCTGATTGTTGAATTCACTTGAACAAGAAACCTAATGAAATGTCAGAATAGAGAGATGGTCTAATCGCGCGTCAGTCTGTAAATGCGTGCAGTGGTGACGTTTTTAGATGCAGACGAAGGGTTACGTTCGGGAGAACGGTTCCAGTGTCCGGTTAAACCACCTGGTGGATCCTCGGCGGAGCCGCTGGCGGCAGAAGCGGCGCTCGAGCTGCTGAAGGCGCGCCGTTTCTGCTGCTCCCCAGTCCACAGCATACTCGTGACAACTAATGAGACTTTACTTTCAGCCTTTTTTTAAATACGCGAGGCCAACTTAATTTTTTTTTTTTTTTTTTTTTTAATCCAGTCTGGACGCAAATATGAGCGGATAATGCAACCTGCGTCTTCACTGCATGACGGGGAGCGGACATGATTTTCAATCACAAAATAATGAAATCCAACATCAGAATGGTTTTTCACTGAATTACAATCCTTTACGACACAGAAGTGGGATGTTCTATTATCTTCTCCGGCCTCTACAGCTACATCCGGTTTAGCTAGCTACTGTGATCTGTCAAAGTTTCAGAACATATAAAAGTTTCAGGAATTCAAGCTGAGTTTTTTTCTGGGACTTTTATTGACAGCGACTTAAGAAGAAATACTCTGAAATGCAAACATGAAATGATTTCTTATTATATTTTTTCTCTTTCAGAAGAAAAATGCCACACATACTTGTTAAAAACTAAAAAAAAACATGATTTTCATTGGAGGGGGACTTTAAGTGATTATTATTTAATTCTTGAAAATAAAATTGAAATAAATACTTATTTGAATTTATTCCAAGTACAGTGTTTCAGCTACAGTGTTTCTTTTTAGCGTGCAGTGATAGTGGGTGCGGGGCAGGGCCGGCCCTGTGCTGGTTGTCCGTAAAATCAAACGTCCGCAACCCTCGGGATGCGGTACAGGATGCAGACTGGTCCTCGGAACGCATCCAGTACTGATACACTAACCTGGAAATGGTTCACATCCAGTACCGCGTCTGTACCGCATCTTTAATAAATCACATATGACATAAGTGTGTCTTTGTTTTTGTTTGATTGATTTCTCTAATCAATTAATTTAATTATTTCTGTAAGGAGTTTGAAAATGTGAGTTTTGCCTTGTATTTTCCACAATCTATGCTTAAAATAAAACCATATCAATCAATCAATCAGGTACCGCAACCAGTACGAGGTTAGGGTACCGGTAGCAGGCTTACTGAACCAGTTCTGGATCGCGGTCCGGAGGTCGGGGATCCGTAATTTAATCGGAATAGCTTGCACATCTAAAAAACGACGAGTTGGGGACACCCAAAACATCAAAAAGTCACGCTAACCGAACGTCAGCATGTGACGACTTTGGAGTGAGAATATGTTGCCTTAACACCTGAGGCGTCACTGGTGACGCTTAAAAACAAAATCATTAACGACTGTAACTTTTCAACTGTTTACGGGATCAACGTAATTCCAGCAGATTCCAACAGATAAGTAAAAGACTGGGAACACTTGAAAATAAATCAGAAGGTGATCTGAGTATAGGCTTCAATTCCAGGCGCATTCTTTCCTGTGGTTGTCGTCTTTTCCCAGAAAGTCTTACTTTTGAAAAAAATTCATCAAAGAATTTTACAAACCCTGAAACCCCCAACGACAACCACCTAGCAGTGGTGCCGTCAAAGCCAAAGCAGCTAATCCCATCGCCACGGATGATCACAAAGACTAAACCACTTCCTGTTCCAAATACAATGATCATTGCAGTTTAGACGGCCCTTTTGCAGCCAACGCTGCTGGGCTTAAGACATACATATTAGAGGTGTAGAGAAAAATCAATTCAGCGATACATCACAATATTTCCTTTGGCAATATTTGTATTGATTTAAAATGCTGACAAGATGATGTTTAATTATTTATTAAACATCCACCTAAACCCCCAACTGCTTGTTGGCATCACAGTCCACTTAACAGACATCTACACCGCACCTGAACAACAAGATCTCACAAGAACCAGCTTGTGTTAAATGTTCAGTCTCATTGCTCCAGTCAGACTCATTGTTTTTATTGTAATGAAACGTGTTCTACTTAGTATGACTTAGTTTTTTTCTAATGAAAAATCATACTGGTACAGTCTTTGGATATATTGTGATATGCATCGTATCGCGATACGAATCGTATCACCAGATTCTTGCCAAAACACACAACTAATACATACCTTTCATTTAAACAAAAAAGTAGCTGAATAATGTTTATTTACCAAGATTGAATAAGGAGAGTTTCATCAGAGACACAGATCAAGGAATTAGAGATCTTAAAATAAAAATAAAATTTTTTTTCTGTGATAAAAATCATGGCTCGCAAATTGGAAAAACAGTGTGTAACAAAACTTTCGTCTTTATGCCTTCAAGAAAGGATACGGTCAGTTGAATAAGACGTAGTAATCTGAAAATGAATCGCATAAATTATCCATCCATGAAACAAACAATGTATAAATAATTGAATCACTTTACACATAATGAATTGAGCCGTTATGGGATAAGTTGACATCACAAACATTTAAGTGAATAAAAGAGATCTCACCGCGCCATCATGAGATTTTGGTTTCCAGTTCACAAGTGACGATTTAACTGCAACAATTATAAATAAAGAAAATATATGATTGTGTATGACTTTTTATTATATAAAGAGAGACTCTAGCATGCCCCTTTTTAAATCTGATTTTAAAAATCTGTTCTCAGATATAACAAATAATTTTTTTTTTCCCGATTTAGATGGTAGATAACAAAACTGACTCCATTTCATTAGAATGAAAAAAAAAGTGTCCTCTGTAACTGATAAATAACTGGCAACATCTGAGGTTTGAGAATAGTAAATAACATCTGACATTTTTAACGGGCCTCTTCCTTATCACTCCATCTTTATGAGACGAGGCAGCACAAAGCTGTTTTCCATACAGTTAAGATAATATTTACGCTGGCGCCGAGCATTTTCACGCCCATTTTCCGATTTTTATTTGAACTTCAAAGACCGTTAGCATCCATCAATCACTGGTCTTCACATGCGAGGATGTTCTTTAACGGGGAAATCTCAAAACAAAGCAACTGCAAACCCAGATCTAATCAGACGAATTAAAGACTGTGAATGTCAATGTAAAAAAAAAAAAAAAAAAAAGAGTGAAAATTCAGTTTTACATTTTCATTTAAGAAAGTTGTGGTATTTTATTGCACTAATGCATACGCAATTAAATGTGGTTACATTTTCATCTGATAGTTAATTAGACAATTTGGTTTTCCTCTTTTATGCACAGATGAAGATAGATTTCTCCTCAAGAAACATGGCTGTGTAAAAATGTACAGAACAGTAGAAATTTCCTACTGCATCTGACAGGAAAAAACATTTCTACCAATTTCCATCGACTATGTTTGTACCTTATTATATTTTATCCAAATCTTGACACCTTAAAAAAAGAAAGATAATATATTTAAAGTGATTTTATTTGAATTTTCTGTCAAGCCATTTATTGATTTTTTTTGGTCTGTGATAGCTCAAGAAAAAACAACTTTTTATTGTCTAACTTTTGCCAAAGAGAGAACCCAAATAATGTTTAAAATGCATTTTAGAGCCTTTAGTGAGAAATGTCTTAAACATTGATATTTAATCACCATTTCCACAGTGCTTGCATGCTATATCAACAGACACAAACATTGAATTGGTCATGGTCCTCATTGCAGTAAATAACTGAACTTCCTATACATAGTAGCTTTACTGTGTGTATTTCTTAAATTACATTATGTAATTCATTAACATTATCTTCTGTAATTTTATCTTCTGGAATCATTTCTTAGTAATTCAACAATTATGCCAAAACTAAGAACCGTGAATAATGGCACTCTTTAACAGAAAAAAAATGCACATAAAGTATATGAGCAAAAGCACATGAAATAAATTCTTCCTTTTCCATTTCACCCATCGCTTGACTCAGATTTGACAGGATTCCTGGTAGTTTGCTGAAGTAATTATGTGTGGACATGGTGCAGAACAAAGCAATCAGGGAGGGTCCCTAAATATGTTGTCTAGACTTGGTGTCTCGGTCCCTCTCTGTGCGTCCCTCCATTCATTGTGAGACCTGTCGTCTGACCTTACAAGGAGTCAACCTTTAACTTTAAAGAGGACGTACTCCACCGACCGTGTCCAGCTCACAACGTTCCAATAATCCTTTAATCTGAGCATGAAAACATTATTCCGTTTCCAATATGGCAATTTTCTTTGAAACGCCATTTGATTTCTGCACGGAGACAGAGGAACTGTGTGGCCTCTGACTGGGGGACAAACAACAGGGCGGTGGAGTCCAGAGACAGTTAGTCTCACCCTTTCAAATGGCCCACCTTTGAAGTGGTGAGGATGGTGCTAGTAATCAGCTCCACTGATTGTAACAAGGCACCAGTGAGCAGCAGAGCACTGTTGGGTGGTTTTACAGGACTTGTTTGGGTTGAGTCCTAATTCACCATAATGACAGCCATTACTCCAAATGCAAACAGTGTCACTCAGCTCTGCAATCTTTGGGTCAGGCCTGCAGATGCAGCCATCGCGCTGAAACACAGGAACAGAGTAATTACAAGTAAGTATGATTTAAGTAGGAGTTAAACGCATACGGATATCTAACTGCATTTGGTAGCAAAATCAGCTATGTCACATCTAAAACAAAAACTAGTTCAACACAGGAGTCAAAACCCAAAGATCATTTTGCCCTTCATCTTCAAGCTCATTTAACTTTTGCGTGTCCCAATGTGAAAATGTTTATTTTTCATCATGTCTTATTTTTTGTTGTTGATTTTTTTTCCTCGTCATCTGGAGTTGATCGTTCCATTTCCTGGCTTCCATTACAGTTAACTCTTTTTCAAAGAGGACAGCTTTTAAGGTTGGAAAGAAAGCTGACAATAAGGAAGAGAAGGAAAAACGAAATCCCAGGTAATTGTCTCAAAGTTGATGAGATGTTCCTTTTCAATTTTCATTCAACTCACAAGGTTTAGGATAGGCTTCATGTGTAAAAATCTCTGCCAAAACACGCAAATCAGTGAAAGCTGGTTTACTGTATAGCATGTTTTTTTAATCAGAGCATTTAAAATAAACAACATTTATTTTAGATTAAAAAGGCAATCCATAAGCAAATTGAAGGTGCCATTTTTTGGATGTCAATTTCTTATTTTAGACATAAATACTATATATGATAATAAATGAAACATTGGGTATAAGATAATTTAAAAAGTAATCATAATTTACTTTGATTTACTAGAAAAAAATGGTCATACATCTCATTAATCTTATGCTAATAGGGATGCGTATTGGCACGAAGCCGCGATATGATACATATCGCGTCTCACAATACAATACATCATATCAGGATATATTCCAAGACAACACCATAACATTTTTCACTTTTTTTTCAGTGCTGCACTCTTTAAAAGTGCGAGAGGAAATTCCACGGCAGACAATCGCACACAGCAGCATTTAGTAGCCAAAATAAGCCATCTGCTGTAGCTCAACCGCTCCCGCATCGCACCTGAGCTGTAGCACCAGTCGTATGAGGTTAGGGTCCAAAAAAAACCAAGTCATGCTAAGTAGTACGTGTCTCATAACAACAAAAACCGTGAGGCTGACTAAACCGATAAGGCTGAACATTTAGCACTAGCTGGTTCATTGTTCAGTGTAGAGCTACTCAAAAGTGCTGCGCTGCCAGATAGCGGTGATGATTTGGCATATTTACTGTTTTATTGATCATAGATGTGCAGTGTCAATTATTTACTCTCAATACAGGCCCACGTCTCCCTTGGAAAAGAGAGCTAATCTCAATGGGATTTCTTGGTAAAATAAAGATTAAATAAAAAATAAGTGAAAGAAATCATTTTTTTGTATTATTTATTCCCAGTTTGCTGGTATATACAGCGTGTCTCATCAGTAAATTATAATATAGCCAATACCCAATCAAGAAATCGTACAGTTTTTGGAAAATTATTGATTTTATGAAAGAAGGCTAGAAATTGTTTTACAGCTATTTATTAAACACTGAAAGAATAGAGGCTGTAAATTTACAGAATTTTTATTAAAGTCAGGGTTTCACTGAGCGTAATAATTATACATTTTTACAGTATTAATTAAACATTTCACAAAAAGTAAACACTGTTTGCACTGTTGTTTCTTCTACCAGTGCTCAGTAAAAAGTTACAATTTATTTATTTTTTTTAACTTAAATTTGCAGATGTTTAAATTCAATGCAAGGCAACCACAAGTTATTTTTAAATATAGTCATAAAACACTAAAGCTGTTATAATTAAGAACTAATAAAAGTCAGTGTACAAACTCTCATTTACAATGTAAACGTGGTTCGTATGGAACCCTCGGTGGGTTCAAAAGAACGCTCCAAAGGGAGCATTCAGAGGTTGAGAACATTTGACCCTGTGGTTGAAGAGAGGGTCAACAAAAACGACTCCCCAGCCTCCTCACCCTGTTAGGGGTCAGAACAAAGATCAGTGGAGTTTTGTGTGCCCTCCATTATCCATGATGTCCTACATCAGTCCATGCCTTCACTGTCGTAATAAAACAGACTTTTTTTCTCTTTATCTTAAAGAAATTTTAACTCTAGTCTCACATGGATTTCTGTAGATTTAAACAAACATTGGCTCAGTGATTTAGTCATATATCCAATTAATTATCTAACAAATCTGAGAGCAGCAGCTGACCACAGAGCCGGAAAGTCCGTCTCCTCACCTTCCCTGACCTAAAATGACCTGAGAAGGTTACAACTGGCTTTGATGTTTTCCTTGTTTTCCGATTTGTTTTTTTTTAAGTGACGGACTTTGTTCTTTATGACTCAATAAAAAAGGAGTCTTTAGCTGAATAGTTGGGACCTCAAGCCAAAGCTGTTATTAGCCTGAAACGTAAAGGTTAGTAAGGATGAGGTCATTGCTAATGACAAACTAGCAACCTTAAAATCCCTCATTAGTAAACATCTGAGCATACAATTTGAAAGATTATAAAGTTAAGAATTAAAGTCTATGCATGATAACTAAGAGAACAATGGAAATCCAAGACTCCTCAAACATTTAAAATATTTAGAAGACTTTCTGACTAATGCAACTCATCTATGTTTAGCTTATCGCCTGTTAGCAGAACAACTGTCTTTAAAGTATATTGATTCTTGGCTGTCGTGGAATATTGGACCAGGTCCACGCTCTCCAGAAGGTTTTGGAGGGTTTATGGAAGTTCACTCATCCAGTCCACGTGTTTGGTGGATTTGGAGAAGGCATGCGACCATGTGAGGTGTCCTGTGGAGGGTGCTAACCGAGAGCTGTCCCTCTCTCTGTGACAAGTAGAAGGTTGCTTAGCTGAGAGTTGGTCCCTGTCCTCTGCAATGGACTCAAAACTCAAAGATTCTGTTCATATTGACAGAATTTCTAGGAGTTGAGGGGTCTAGTTAGGAAACCACAGGGTTTCCTCTTTGCAGATGATGTTGTCCTGTCCTCCGTCATCGATTGATTCTCAGCATATATTAAAGTACTTGATTGCGCTTCGAGAATAATTTTATGTAGAATGAAGCAAAAACCTACTGCACGAGTTAAACAGGGTCATTTAGAGAGAAAATAGACTCAGCCTGATTTGTGTGTACGTAATGCGCCCAACATTGGATATGCTGAACCTTCATTTATACAGCTAAATCGATTGAGAACAAAGTCTAATTTACGAGTACACATCAGCAACACAGAAACAGCACAACAGGGCAATAAGTTACATACAGATAAAAACATCTTCTCTAATTGAAAATTTAAATATTTACAATAAAAAGTCAATAGGAGGCACCGAGTAAATGATTACAAAAAAAAAAAAAAAAAACAGAAGGAAAGTCATAAAAAAAGAAAGTTAAACCTAAAAACGTCTGCATTTATCACATCTGTTAAAGATGTCTTAAGTGCAGCTAATGAGGCCAAGGTACGCATTTGTGTGCGTGATTCTTGATTTGTTACTTGAGAATCTTTTCACGTCTTCAAGATTCGTCTCTAAGTGATGCATTCAAATGCTGCTAGAATTCTGGGTCATCAGTTTTATTTTTAGCCTCTTTGAATTTAATTGTGAATAATATCTGGTGAAAACTTGACACGTTCCCAATTTCTTAAATGGATAGACTTGCTAATTATTATTTAAAAAAGTCTAAATGCGTGCTTTTAGAAAACATTTAATACTAAAGTTTCTCCCCTTAAAAGTTTCTCCAACACTTAAGTTTTCATTCCCACATTAGATTTGTGGGTAAATGTGATTTTGTGTGTGCGTAACAAGCGATTTTGTGCATAACTTTTTGTGTCTAATTAGTTTCAAGCTGTGTTATTGTAATTTATTAAAGCATTCAAGATATTTCTTTTTATTTGTCATTTTCATTCATTTGAGTACAGAATTGCAAGTACACAGTTATGTACAAAATGTATTGTATGAGTTATAAATCAATAATTATGCACAGAAAAATTCAAAGTTGAGCACAAATCGTTAATTATGTATTCACTAACCTGGGTGAGACTTTTTTTTCCCTCCATAGGAAAGCAACTCTTACTAGATATGTTTAAAGTATTGAAACCTGCATATATATATATATATATATATATATATATATATATATATATATATATAACACACATACATATTTTTTTTTTTTTTTGGGAAGTACCATAATGTTTAACTGGTAAAGGAAAAGCTTCAAGGATTTAAGAAATAATCTCACCACATTAGATTAAAAAAAAAGGAAATTATTGGTTATTCCCTTCCCCGTTTTAAAAGTTTAACGTGCCAAATAAAGACTGATCAATGACACCGCCATCTTCATGTCTTCTTTACTGCAAGACTAAGAAGTGAACAAATATGATGCTAACTGCAACATTGTTAGCATCTTTAAGGACACTTTAATCTAATACATTGGATTCTCAAAAGCAATTTATGCTGGTGCATGTCTTTCTGACTAAAGCATACTTGTGTTTTATAAGGAGGAAAAAAGAGAAAAGAAAAGAAAAAAAATAAGCAAATAGGCACTTCAGAAAAAACTAGTTGGCAAAAATACAAATTATTCCCCGATTTAGAGCTCTAAATCAAATGTTTAAATCGTGAATTAGCATTCACTCTAACATGGCAAAAAAAAAAATCTGTGATTGTTCACAAACTATGCAGGAATCATATGGGGTTGAGTTATTTGGATTTTATAAAAAATGTAATGTCAAAGATGCGGCTCACCCCTGGGCTTCAAAATAAAGGCTCAATTAACAAAACTGTTCAATAAACCAACTGCTAACGTGGAAGCTTTTTATACTTGCTTTCCATACTTTCCATACATTTTAGCACCCATTACATTCTATATTTTTGTGTACAAACACATCACATTCCCATGTAACTGAGGGATCATAGTTGGGAAAATGTCAAAAGTTTTTTCCACCATGAAATCTCCTCAGCAGTAATAAAAATCTCTCTGGAGGAAATGTGTTGTTGTGGTTCTATAATGACACTTGTGTGGATTTTCCCGATCTCTGGAAAACTTCCCAGAACACGGCGCACACTCACACAATCACATGCAAACGGAGAAATGCAAGCTCGCATGCCCCTCCAGCGCCACTTAAAAACAATTACACCATTTCACTGCTTTTCCATAATAACAAGTGTCCTTGTGATTTACACGATGGTCTTGCCATAAATCTTACTTGTCAGAGCTAATTAAGCTATAGCGTGGCACGGGGAATCTATGTAACTATCTGAGGGGTCATACGGCCCCTGGCTAGTCTCTTTTAGTCTGTGTGGAAGTGGAGAGATTGACATAGAAACTGAAGTCATGGGGCTGTGATGCACTCTGAGTCATACCTTATGAGACTGAGGGAATGTGAGGGTGTTGCTTGCTGTGTTGGATCCTCTTTATTGTTAAATAATAAACTAAATTTGATTCACTAAAATATTTTTGCTCAGAACAACGGGAACATTTAGCTAAATGGACATCTTTCTATGCATTAATTTGATGTCTTGTTTGATTTAAATTGGTCATTTGTGCATGTTATAGTCTTCAGTGTAAAAAAAAAAAAAGAAAAAAAGATTTTTGTAGGGACATAAACCTTACATTCTACTCGCTCGTGCTCAAAAAGAAATAAGAGAAAGTTATAATTTCTAGCAGACAAGGCAGAATATCTGTTAAAGCAGGATCCACTTAACATATCTATAGTCACTTCAGGCTTTCTACTATTTATTTTCAAAATAGTACAATTTTCCCAAATTACTATCTATGAATTAAAATCACAACATTTATTCAAATTCAGTTGATTTGTAGCATTTAAACTTAAAGATCCAATTATCTTTTGATCTATTTTCAACGATTATGCCGTTTTTAGCCAAAATCAAAATACCTGTATTGTTTTCTAGGACACAGTTTCTGCAGAGTGGCAGTTGTTCATTATAAATCCACGTCTGAGTTGCGGGCAGGACTTTCAGGGTGGATATACCTGAATCCTTACAGTACCCCTCCCCAAAAGGGCAGGTCCCAGATGTCCAAAACACCCAGAGGACGGATTGTGTACGAACTAAACAAAAAGTCCAGGAAAAGGTTAAGGCTCCTGCAGATGAAATTGATGTGAAGCGTTTCAGAAAACGCCTCCTCAGAAACAGACAAGAGGAGCGGTTCAGACGACTCTTTCCAAGGACAGGAAACAAGAATGGGAGAAACCCCAGTGACCCTCCTGCGAAACAGGAAAGACTGCTAAAAGGGGTGAACGCCAACCATCCTCAGGTACAGGGAACATGAACCGTGGCCCCAGCAACCCTCTTCAGGAACAGACACATGAAGAGGAGCAGTGGCAGAAAACCCTACCACTGGAGCAAAAACTCCTGTTGGGTCCAGGGTGGTCAGGTCATTCTGTCAGGAACAGATGGTGGTGGACTTAAAATGCAGTAGAACAGGATTGGTGACAGAAACTTAAACATTTAATAAATGAACCCAAACATGACAAAACCCACGGAGAACCAAAGAGGGTGATGTAGCAGAACAGATGATCTGACAAGGATGAACTGAAAACCAGACACTTAAATACACTGAGACAGAAATGAAAACAACTGTGTTTGATCAACATGAAACAGGAGTGACTGACAGGAGAACTTAAAAACATGATCAAAACCAAGAACTGAAAACCAAACAAAAATCACAGAATCCTTACAGTACCCCTCCCCAAAAGGGCAGATCCCAGATGCCCAAAACACCCAAGACTAGGGACTCCATACAAACAATCAAAAAAAGTCCAGAAAAAAAACTTTAGATTCCTGCAGCCAAAATTGATATGAGGGCTTTCAGAGAACCCCTCCTCAGGAACAGACAAGAGGAGCAGTCCCGACGATTCTTCCCAGGAACCAGAAACAAGAAGGGGAGCAGTCCCGGTGGCCCTCCTCCAGAACAGGAAACATGACTAAGGGAGGTGAACGGCAACCATCCTCAGGGACAGGGAAGATGAAGTGTGTGTCCGGCGAACCTCCTCAGGAACAGACACCAAGAGGAGAAGCTCCGGCGACTCTCCACAAGTACAGGACACAGGACCCAAAAACTCCTGTTGGGTCCAAGATGGTCAGGTCATTCTGTCAAGAACAGACTGTGGGAGACCCAAAATGGAGGAGGCCAAACATTGTGACAGAAACTTGAACATTTAATAAATTAATCAAAACATAAAAACCCATGGAGAACAAAAATTGGAGAGAAAACAGCTGTGGATGATCAGCATAAACCAGGAGTGACTGACAGGAGAACTCAACATGACCAAAACCAAGAACACAACAGAAAATCCAAACAAAGACACAGAATTGTTACTTGCAGAGGAGGGGCAATCTACAAAGCCCTCCGCCGCTAAGGCTAGCCCTTAAAAAAAAAAAACAAATTCGGACACCCTTACCTCTCCAAATGCCTCTATAATTGGACGGATAATGAGAAACTGTAGGAGTAGAACAACTCAGATTTGGTCGAAGTCTTACAGGTGTAAAGTATTTACTATGAAATGAAAAATGGAGGTTTGTAATAATTGGCAGTGGCGAAGGATTGTAAAATTGCGCATGAAGGTGCTGTCAAAAACTGTCAGAAGGAAACTGTTCCAAATGCATAATTGCACTCAGTAATTTCCTGACTGATAGTTATTCTCATAATAGCAGTTTGCTGCATGCCAAGGTCATGAACTAAGATTGTTTTTTCTAGATAAGAATTTAACGAACTAAGTGGTTTAAAGCCTTGAATAACTGGTAAAATTCACCCAATTCATTTTGCAAAGACGGAGATAAAAGGCCAGACGTAAACAAATACTGAACCCTAACTTTACAAACTCACTTTAATGTCTTCTATTCAGCCCCTATAGTGTCTTGCTGCTTCTCTCTCTCCTGAGGCCTCACAGTCATCAGCTGACTGTACTGTAACATAGCCTAGAACTGACTCGAGCAACAGGGGACCTCCTCCTCTTCTTATTAGGAAAGTGGACATCAATCTTTCACGTTATAGGAAGCCTCATTCAGTGCCTTCTGAATAGATCTGTCTCCAGTGTTAACAGTTAATTGGCTCTGGCGCCATTGTGGCATTCAAGGTAGTCATTTAGGTGCATTACAGGCGGAAGTTCTGAGGGCTTCCCAAGCTTGTAGAGAAAGAGAGGCGGGGCAGATGGCAGCACTGAGGTCATTTGGATCCAAGTCAAAAACAAGGTGATTAGCTTCAGTTTGCCAACAGTTTACATCACGTCCCACCGGTTTTACGGGCGTTAGCAACACCTTTTTTCAAGTAACCGCACAACAATGAGGATCAATCATAACCGAGCTATCATTTCAAATTCCATAATTGCTCATCGTTTAATTAGTAGGTTTCATAAAAGTGTCAAAAGTTGAATCATCTAAACAAGAAGGGTTTTATTATAAAATGACTCGTAGCAGTTAAACTTTATCTAGTGTCTTTTTGTACTCATAAGGTCTTTAAAAAATTAAAATGAGTAAAAAAAAATATCAATATAAATATTTGCTCATACTTTGATTTCAAAGTTAAGAGCTTTGTGTAAAAATATAATCACATCGAATCAAAAACACTTTATAGTGAAAAACTTAAAGAAAAACTCTAAATTTTTTCCTCAGTCAGGAAATTCTTGCATAATATAGTCATCTTTAAACGCATTACTCAAACATGAGCATGATTGAAAACTGTTGAGAAAATAAAAGGTTTGGTGATACCATTCTGTTCTATACTGTAAATAGTGAAATACTGGAGCGATTACTAAAAGCTTGTTACATTTGAAAATATTAGTTTTTAATTCAATTAAATCAAATGAAATGTTTGAGTTTGGTAAAGCATTAACTCAAAATTTTAATTTGATGACGATTTTAAATGTAACAAGTTACAGAACTTTAGTTAAATGATCCAATGTTACACATTTTTCAGTGTAAGAACTGTTTATTTTCCTATTGGAAGTGGAAAACTCCTTTTTCGATGGAATCACGTGATGGAAAACACGTTTTTCAAGATCAGTCACCAAGACGTTAAGCCTTTGCCTGTATTTCGGGGTCTTTAATGTCTGTTCTTTTTCGTTTTCATTGGATTTTTGTGGAGAAAAAACACGAAAATATGAATATAAACAGAGGTGGTGAACATTTTAAGTTTGCAGTTTTTGTTCTTTGGGCCGTTTGAAATAAAAACAAATTGACATGTTAGATAAGAAACTACAGATTTTTTCTTTTTTTCAAGCATGTTGATTTCCCAACTTTGTCTCACCTTACACAATAAAAATGTGTTGGCATTAATGGGAGTTTTATTAGCAATGTAAGTGCAGCCCAGCCCGCTGATTATCCCCCACAAAACATTCCACCACTTCAAAGCCTCTGCTGTAATTACAGTGCTCGGAGGTGTGTGCGCCCCCTCACAACCAGAGGCTTCTCAAGACGCCGTCACAGACTCACGCACTCCACACAGACTTCCATACCACACCAAACAAGCTCAGACAAATTGCTTTAGCTATTATCGGGCTTAAATGATATTATGGAAAAAAGGAAGTGGGATGTGTGGGTAATTTTGTTAAACCCAGGGGGCACCCCTCTCATTTAACCCCACCTTCTCTTTTCTTCCGGCGTTTCTGGATCTGTGTGGATTCTTCTTGTTTTGTTTGTCCTGTTTTAAATACTTTTTATGTTAGAAGCACTTCACTTAAATCTGACATGACCCTATTAAATCTGATTATAAACCAAGAAAGGACAAAGAATAATAAGCAGATTAAAAGAGTATAACAAAGAAAATTAGAAAAGAGATCGTCAGGCAGATTACGGAAGTTCCAAGAACAAAAATCATATGATATGCAAGTAGGAACGTGTGATTTTCATGAACTAAATAAAGATATTATGCAGTGAGTACAGAGTAAAAGCTGTGAGAATACGATCTGGATGAAACAAATTGAGGAAATATGCCAAAGACGTGTTATGTGACTGACTGACAGGGTGCCTGCAGGATTATGCGCACAGCAAGAGAGAAGGCGAGGTGGAGTGGGTGAAGGAGGAGGAAGGAGGTGGGGATTTTGAACAGAAAAAAAAAAAAAAAAAAAAAGCAACAGTTTCTCCCCCGAGGAGTCAGCCCTTTCATCTGGCCGCTCACTGGCGCCTTCACAAACCTCTGATTGTCTGTGAAATAACCCCACTTTAATAAGGCAGTAGCAGCAGCCTCCTGGGAACCGAGTTCCTCCCCGCGCTCTTGACATAGACAAACTATCGGGCCTCCTGGCTACATGCAAAATACTGAAGAAAATGCTCCAAATAAATCTGTCCTCCAGGGTGTTTTGCGGCAGAAAGAGACCATTTCTGAACTTTAAGGGAAAATCTGAAAGACAATTTATTCCTGTGGAATTTCGTGCAGTCCTGTGGGCTGTTCATGCCAGGTGACTCCCTCAGCCACTTTAATATTTTACCTGAAATACAAAATGTTATTTAAAAAACTTATTAAACTAGCTAAAGTTCATTAAGCAAGAAAAAAAAATCCATTAAGCAATGACCTTTGCTTATGAAATGGCTTACGCAAGCATGACTCGAGGGCAAAACAAGGTTATTTAAAAGATTTTAAGATGAAAAAATATAATTGGACCTCCGCTGATATTCGCACCAATAAATGCAACTTTTCCCGTAGGAAATCGGTCGAATTTTTTGACAGATCATGAAACTGTCTATGGGAAAAAATTAAAGGGCGCTATAATGAGCCGTTTGTTCTGTCGAAGGGTATCAACAGATCTTTGGGTCTGGACAGTGACGTGTGAAAGTCCAATCCAATTAGCCTCCGAGCATGTTCAGACACCAGCTAAATCAAGCCAGACATTAATAGTATGAAGCAATTTGCTCTTTGGGTTCAGAGTTGAAGATTTGATTGTACAGCATAGCTCTGTAGATCACAACGGAAAGTCCCAATAAAAGCTGCACCAAACAAATGGGAGGAAAGAATTAAAAAATAAAAAAAAAGTGTTTCATATAGGGAATAATTCTTCCTAATTACCTGCATGGGGCCTATGTTTACACATGCAGTCTCATGAGTTTTGAGTTGGAGCTAATCCTTTACTGAAGCTTAACATGTGATAATGTTGACAGTGTCTTGTTTTACAGCCTATTTCCTTGAATTTCTTTAATAGAGCACACAAGACGACTTGTAGGCAGTTTGTGTTTTCAAAGAATTGGAAATTTGTTGAGAATAAAAAGGGAAACCTCAAATTTGTCTCCATAAATTGAAGCGTTTTTGACCTGGGAAAATTATCAGTCGTGACATTTTTGAAATTGGATTTCCCAGAGAAATGGAACCACTCCAAGTATATATTGATCTATTGCAAAATTATTCATAGTACTCTTTTAATTAAGATTATTCAGGTTTTAGCCAAAAAATCAAAAATCCTGTCATTTTGTAAGACATATTTTGTGCAGCGCTCCAGGAGTTGATTCGAAATTTGCCTCTGGTTTGTGGGAGGGATTGTTGGTTTGGAAATAACCCTATGTTGATATCCCAGTATCCCTTTATTTACACGTTCTCCCGCTAGCTTATAGCTCCTCACAACCCCAAGCTAACATTAGCTAAGCAAAGTAATTGAACGATATCAAAGCTATCCAGTCGTGCAGTTTTGAGCCAGATGACAGCTCAGACGAGGAAAATGAAGACATTAATGATCTATTTAATTCAAATTCATTTAGAGGTGAATCGGAGCAAGGAGACTTAGCCACATCCATGGAAGTTGCTGAGTCACAAACCCAGACTTTTTTAAACCTTTCAAACCCATTTTCAAACCTATTTTTAATCCTCATTCATCACGATTTGGATAAAGAAATTCTCGGAATACGCAGTTTTTTAAAATTATATATACTGTGTGTGTGGGGGGTGTGTGTGTGTGTATATGTATGTCCTCCATCTTGAGAAAAGTGCCACAAGAACATATTATATTATATTTATTTTTAGATATTTACGGTCAGAAAATAGCTGCATTGTCTGTACTGTAATACTGTAATAGTCTGTAGTTGTCCAAAGATGGGTGTAAAAAGCTGAGTTTTATTGTGTTCAAACATGGCGTCCAAAACGCTGTTCTAGCCCGTTCAAAGCGCCATCTTATTATGATGCATATAGGCAACAAAAACTTTTTTGTGCCTCTGAAATTTTCAGTTTCGAAAATGAAAAAAAAAAAAAAAAAAAAAAAAAAAGCTGAAAGTGAAAATAAAAGTTTTGTAAAGTAGAAATTTTGAGTTTTGATACCTAAAAACAGAACATTTGAAGCTGAAAATAAGGAAGTTTAATTTAGATTAGCCAAATGTTTCATACATTTTATTTTATTCAATTTTTTGGGGGCAAAACAACAATATTTTTTTGAATTTGTTTTAGCTGGGTTTCAAATATTATTGACCCCAAATTACCTCCATAAAAACCCACGATTTTCATTGGAGTGGGTCTTTGAATAACAATTTGCCAAATTTCCACCGTCCCTGAAGGCATCACTCAAACATCTCAAAAGACGGTGATTGGTTAAAATTGAGTCGCGTCGACGTGCAACGTACAACCCCCCTTCCTCACACCGCTTGACATCTCATAACATTGCGCTCACCGCGGAAGGATCCACCTGTCTGACGGCTCTGCCCGGCGCCGAGCGGAGCAGAGAGGAGAGATGTCTTCCCACGAGAGTCTGAACGAGTTGGGGAGCAGCTCGTCGGAGGAGGACGGCAACCGAACGGACATGTTCGACGGCTCGGGCGAAGAGAAGCCGTTCCCGGCGGTGAGGCTGCATCACCCGTTCAGCGTGGAGGCGCTCATGGCCGTGAGGAAAACGGACTCCCGCCGGTCCACCTGCCTTAAACCGAAGGAAGACTTGATGGTGGAGTCGCCTGCGTGTTTGAACTCTCTGTATCTGTGCCGGGAAGAGAGCAGCCCTCCCGGGGGGAGCCAGCGAGGCTTAACGGAGGAGCCCTCGTCGCCGGTAAAGTCGGAGGCGTCGGAGTCAGAGGAGTGCGCATCCTGGGTCAGAGCTAGTCCGTTTTCAACACAACTTCGTACGTTTGTCTCTACTTTACACCATCAACAATACACTTTAGCGTCAAAACTATTAACTTTGTAGTAATTATTATTATTTTTTTTAAATTATCAATAAACTTATATCAGTCTTAAACTGATAACTAATGTTTGTGTTCCCCCTATAGACTTGTAAATATCCCTTCACCTCTTCCCTCTAAAGGTCACGTCAGTCCCGGCTGCCAGCTGAGGAAGCACAAGACGAACAGAAAGCCCCGCACGCCCTTCACCACATCCCAGCTCCTGGCCCTGGAGAGGAAGTTCAGGCAGAAGCAGTACCTGTCCATCGCAGAGCGCGCCGAGTTCTCCTCCTCTCTCACCCTCACAGAGACCCAAGTGAAGATCTGGTTCCAGAACCGCAGAGCTAAAGCCAAGCGGCTCCAGGAGGCCGAGCTGGAGAAACTCAAGATGGCCAGTGACGCCAAGACGGCCGCAGCGGCGGCGGCCACGGCCGCAGGAGCTTTACACCCCGGCTTTACGTTACCCCTGTCGCTGGGTGCCATGTCGCTGTACGGACAGTCGTACTCCCCGTATCACCATCATCACAGACCACTACTGCCCATATCACACCTCGGACTATATGCTGCTCCTCTGGGATACGGCATGTACCACTTGTCTTAAAAAAAAAAGGAACTATTTTGTTATGTTTTTATGCATTTCAACAAAAAAAAATGTATTTATACATCTTCTGCACAGGAGGTGCAACTTTGGGAGCACTTCAAATTATGTCGTGTGTATTTTATTTCTGTCCCTGGAGTGAGGGCAGAAAAAACAAACAAACAAAAAAGAAACACGTCCTCTTGTGCTCCCCGGGACTTCCTGTTTACACGACTCGCATGTTACTGTCCAGCTGTTTTTACTCTTCACGTGTTTACATCTGCAACAACAAAGCGGGGCGAGCGAGACGCCAAGGGTTCGGTTCGGACACAAGAAGGGCCTTATCGATAGATATTTGAACAACTCAGGCCAGAGAAGACATATCGCCGGAACATCTTTCAAAAAGTTGCCTTAAAACGACAAAAACCTGTCAAACTCAGGTTTTAGTTTAAAATACTTGAAGTTTACCTCAGAATAAAACATTCCTACCAAATAAAAAAAAAACTTTTTTAGCTATTGAAACTTTTTTTTTTCTTGATTTTCCATTTTTTATGAGATAAATACCTACAAATGAATGTTGTGTATTTGTTATCGGTACCAAATCAGAGACCAAATGTTAACTTTTTTGATAAAACTGGAAGGGGCCACTTACTATGCAGTCTATTTCTCCCCCTACGTATGTCTTATCATTTGAAATCTGCTCTTTTAAACCCACTTTGTTTATATGCAAAGAATAAAGTTGCAAAATATCAGTATGGGGACCGCTTTATTATTTTTCTGTTACTTGTGGTTGTTTTTAAAGAGTTAAAATGGGGGGAAAGCGGGATGCACTTCCGTGCTTCTCTCTGTATGCTGCAGTTATTGTGTTTAATTCCACGTCTGTGTTTCCCCATCAGACGGCGGTCAGTTAAAGGCGGTGTTTGACGAACCATAAATGATACCCATAAATCATCCAGCTTTTGCAGATTGCTTCCCGTCATCACCCAGCTATCATCCGCAGTGGTTAAACACTCATTTTCTGTCTACGAAGGATGAAAAGAGAGCTCAAATTCTTCCGTTCTTTTAAAGAAGAGCGGCATTTGTGACTGGAGTCATCGACGATAGACTTTGTTAGATTAGGTGAGTTCCAATTTAGCAACAATCTGCAACTATTGTCTCCAACGTTGCGTTGAGGGGACGTAATCTATAGTAATTTATGTTTTGATTTGCACTAATGAGCAACTTAAATATCAGTAACTCTCAATTTCTGTTCTTTTTTCCCCCACTTCTCTCTATAAAGACCGCTTGTTTTGAAATAGTAAATTCAGGCTCAGCCGATCAGCTTAGGCTGATAGTGTGTGGTGCCTGTGTTTTGTTAGAATTATAAAAAGCGGCTTACAACTTCCGTGTGACTTTGATGTAATGAGGAAATCGTTTAAAGGCAGAGGCGTATTTATGAGGTTCCTCTTTTAATCAGAACAAGGCGCTGGGCCCAGACAGAACTGGTGGGCAAAGCAGGAGGCGTAAACAGGCGAGCAATCAGTCTAATGAAGTGCAGATTGGCAGAGGCGATTGGGAATCTCTTGTCAAACGCGAAGTGAGAAACACTTGAGAAAGAGCTGTTAGGTTTCAGTTGTAAATAGTTCTCTCCGTGTAAAGGACTGTCAGTTTTTTTTCTTTTTCTCATCCTGCAGCAATGTATGTTTGTGGTTTTGTTTTTTCCCTAAAAGAACAACATGTGACTCAGCACCCTTCTGGCCTTAAGTCATGTGCTTGTCTCCAACATCCCCTGGTGGATGAAGGGTAGATTGCACTCAAGAGAATTAAGTTTTTAACTTTGGAGGTGGACTTGCTGCACATTGCATTTCTTGAAACAATTCACTGGGGGAAAAAAAAAAGTCAGCAAAATCACCAGTTACTTTTTGGAGATCCTTTCCATCTTCAGCACATACTTTCAAACAAAGTATATCGTTTCAAAGCTTTTTTTTTTTTAGGTGATTTACACATATAAAGATGGTGGGTGCATTAATGTAACTTTGGGCTCACAAATTTAGAGTCATTAATTCAAGGCTTGAAATACTACCAGGATCATTGTGAATGACGGATTAAAGAGCCATCTTAAATCACAGGATTACACAAAACTCTACGTAAGTCCGAAAGGAACATCATGGGGGGAAAAAAAGAAAAGTTTCTGCCCAGCAGGTAGCAACCAGTGCTCACAAAGTGGCAACCAGTGCTTACTGGGTAGCAATGGCACTCACCCGGTAGCAACCGGCACCACAGAGTAACAACCGATGCTCACAAGGTAGAAACTGGCACACAGCGGGTAGCAATTGGTGGACACCAGGCCACAACCAGCGCTCACCAGGTAGCAAGAGGGTGCACATCAGGTTGCAACTGGCGCACAGGAGGTAGCAATCGGTGCACATCAGGTAGCAAATGGTGCACAGCCCGTAGCAATTAACGCACACCAGGTAGCAACTGTCGCTCACCTGGTGGCAAGTGGTGCACACCAGATAGCAACAAGCACTCATCAGGCAGCAAGTGGTGCTCACCAGGCGCAGGAGGTAGCAGCCGGTAGCAATTGACACACACCCGGTAGAAGACGTCGCTCCCATTGCCAGTTGCGACCTGGTGAGCCCCCTCTTGCTACATGGAGAGCAACCGTCGCTCTCCAGGTAGCAACCATCGCTCTCCAGGTAGCAAGAGGGTGCTCACCAGGTTGCAACTGGCACACCTGGTAGCAACTTGTGAACAGCAGGGAGCAACCAGCACACACCAGTTAGTAACTGGCGCACAGCTTGTAACAATTGGCGCACACCAGGTAACAACCGTTGTTCACTGGTAGCAACTGGCGCTCATCAGGTAGCAAGAGGTTGCACACGAGGTTGTAACTGAGCACACCAGATAGTAACTGGCACACACCGGGCAACAACTGGCGCTCAGCGGGTTGCAATCGGCGCACACCAGGTAGCAACAAACACACACCGGGTAGCAACCGATGAACACCAGATAGCAATTGATGCACACCACGTGGCAACTATCGCATATCAAATAGTAAGTGGTGCACACCAGGTAAGCAACCAGCGCACACCAGGTAGCAATTGCCACTGACAGATTCCATCTAGTTTTTTTTTTTTTAATGTCCCTTTCGGAGATCCATAAAAATCCATTCTGCTTTTAAAAGAAAGAAAACTAATAAATTATTATCTATAAATGAAATACTGCAATTTTGTTGAGTCAAGACTTTTTTTTTTAATAAGAAAATTTACTAGATTTAGAAGCACTTATAGACTCTTCCCTATGTGACCAAACAGACAGTTCTACAAATCTTCAGGATATCCTGCCATAGTTCTGAACTTCAACACTAGAGGGGGTAACAAGTAAAGCTTGAAAATGGCTGGATGAAGGGAGAAACTAGATCTTCTCCATACTGAGAGCGCTAATGGCAAAATGTGCATGACAGAATTCAGTCTACAAGATCTAGATATATCTTGACCACTTTTGTTGCTGCACTTGGGGACAAAAATGCTTTTGATTTTTGCTATGCGAAGCAATTCAATAAACCCGTTTAATGTGAATTAAAAAGACATGCAGGTCAAATGTCACTCATGGGTTCTTCCTGGTTGCACTCAGAGCTACCGTAAAGATTTTCCAGACAACGATTCTTCAAGTTGTTTAACTTATAAGGTGAGGTCTGTAATGTCCATCATAGAGACGCTTTAACTCTGGGACACAGAAAAATCACATTTATTTTTTATTTTTGAATTCATTTGGCCCAGAAAATAAGTATTATAAAAGCAATATGACATAGTTTGTAATCACATGGATCAAATGTTTCTTGTCTTCATCCAATTCGATATGCTTGGGATCATTGTAATGCTGGAGGGGTTCAGTCGTGTTTCATCCTCAATGTTCTCTCCAATGGAAGAAAGTTTTTACAAACCACCAATTCTTGATGGTTTGGAGTAGTTAAATACTTTTTTCTGGAGCATTAAAAAATTCCATTTTTTATCAAATAAAACAATATTATTTCCTAGTTTATTTTTTACTTTCCGTTTCTAACAGTTAAACTCAACCTCTCATCTTTTGAAATGCCAAAAACGTTTATTTTTTTGCCCCACTCTAGGTTAATGTCACAAAAAGTAGATGAGAAGTATCCTAAGTTCTTGGTGCAAAACCTGCAATTTTTACGATTTTTATGAACGATATTATGGTAAATTCACTTGGTTTTATTGATAGATAACATTTGTAATCATCTGCAAAAGAGTGGAAGTAAATGCCATGTTGTCTCAATGCAATCGTGCCAGTGCATCTCTCTCGTGTCACAAAGTCATTACAGCTTTAAATAGAATCCGTGCTCTTAAACAGAAATACAGTGAATCATTGGCACCCTTAATGCATGCAAAGTTCCAAGAATTATTGATGTATCTGTTTGCGCTCAAGGTTAATTGGTTTAAAGCAAAGCGACTCGATGAGAGTTCATAAGGTTAAACAGTGTTTGTAGATCTCTGTGGCCTGCCCTAACGTGCCACATTTCTATGCGAGTGAATGTCTTAAATGTCTCTGTGATGGTTTTATCACATTAACTAGTGGGATTTCATGTTATGTAATGCAGCTTACATACAAAAGAAAACCTCAGAAAAACATTTCTTTACCTCTTCATGCCATATGTTGCTAATTTGTAATGTACCATTACACCAAATATATATTATATATATGTAATATTGGAAATAAAATCAAGTATGAGGGGTAAAAAACTGACAAAATAAGTTGTAGTTTGTACATCATAATCAATTAAAAAATGAACTACCGGTTTGAATGAAATGAACTGATGACACATTTAAATTACTATATACGTTTTGAGGTAATCCGAGCAATCGAAGGATTTTTTGTTACATGTAGAACTGATGTATTATTTTTCACTTTGCTCAGGTGGGTTGTCATGTTTACCTGGGATGTTTAGTCACATGGGGGTCTTCAGTGTTGCTGATTGGCAAGAAAATAAACCACCACCTGCACATCTAAGGAGGACAAGAGAACATGTGTAAGGTCACTTCTTGCTTACAGCAGTTGCACTTTTGTTTATTTTTGCATATTCACCTGCTCCTTTCCATACGGTTTTCAGCATTTAAAAACTCAATTACACTTTCAACGATTTCAGTAATCTTGGTATCAAAACATTCAGCTTATTAAGTCCATTACTACTCGTGCTTTTGGTATTCATAAACTTTACAGTTTTTGAAATAGTGAGCAAAATATGCCACTTAAGGAAATGAATAAGAATTTGCTCAAATCCTTCAAACTTTTGTGCACGTCTGCATATACTTTTTAGCTTGAAACACCATTCAAACTTTAAAATGTTCAGCAACTACTGGGTTTAAAGGTAATATAGCGTTCATCTTTTTTTAATTTATTTAATCTTTTATTTTAGCAACATGTTTGCCCTTTTTGGCTAATTTAGACATTTTACAAATTTTATAGGCTAATTTTGAGTTTGGCTATTATTTTAGCATTATGCTAGCAGTTTTGGTAAAAAAAAAAAAAAAAAAAAAGACATTTTGTAAGTTAATTGGGCTAATTTTCAATTCAGCTAATATTTTAGCACTATGCTAACTGTTTTGGTATAATTGGTCATTTTTAAATTTCTTTAGGCTAATTTGGGATTTAGCTAATACTTTAGCATTATGCTAGCAGTTTTGGCAAATATTAGAAACTGTCAGGGATGGTGGTGAAGGACCCAAACGCAGGAGACAAGATAGGGTAGCAGAAACATAAACATTTACTAAATCATCTTAAACATGACAAAGTCATGAGAACAAACCAGTGCATTGAAGGAACAGAGGCGTGCAGATGACCTGACAACGAGAACTGGAAAACCAGACACTTAAATAGGCTGAAGGCGATTAACTACATGAAGACAGCTGTGGATGATTAACCTGAACATGGTGAAACTGACAGAGAAAACAAAACATGACCAAACCCAAGCTGAATCATGACAGACATTTTTGAAGTTCTTTATGGTAATTTAGCTAAAATTTTAGCATTATGATAGACGTTTTGGTAAAAAAAATGACATTTTTTAAGTTCTTTAGGCTAATTTGTAATTTAGCTAATATTTTAGCATTATGCTAGCTGTTTTGGTAAAAATTTGACTTTTTATAAATTCTTTGGGCTAATTTTGAATTTAGCTAATATTTTAGTTTTTAATAAAACGGTACTGTAGCTGCTTCAGTAATTAGACTTCAGCACCTGCCAACGTGTTTTGTCCATAATGCTCCAGCTGTCTATGGTGTGAAGGGTCCATTCTGTGTCTGTTCCTTCCACAGACGTTAACGTTCTAGATCGGGGCTCATAGAAGATCACTATATGGCTCAATGTGTCACTCCTGGGCATTCGAAGGTGTTTTTGGGTCATTATCCTGTTGGAAGAAACCATGACCTGTAAAAGCAGGCTTTCCAACACTAGGCAACACAAGAAAGTCTTGACAACAAGAGATGTAGGAAAAAAAAAAGTTGTTTTGTTAAAGTATCACGATACTTAATTTGGTGATACTTCCAATACAATATATAATTAAGTATTTAAACTTAAACAGGTAGTACAGCTCTTACTTTTATTTTCAACTTAAACTCCTAACTGCTGATTAGCAACACACTGCATTGAACCCATTTAAGCAGCTCTTTACCAAAACAATAACAAGATCTCACAAGAACCATCTTAAGCTAATTGTTATTCAATATTGGTACCTGATTTTTGACGACTTGCTCAATGGAAATTATACAACATCATTTTAACTTGTGTGGGGAGCTGAAACTCTGACAAGTTGCGACACTATGTTGAAGTTTCCCTTAAGCACAAATATGTTTTAATTTATCCTAAGAAAAGCACCATGAATTTGCTTGGGTAAAATCAAGATATAGTTGCAGTATTTAGGTTCTGATCATTAAATAAAATGTATTTTACAATATTATTCATGGTAAAAATGTAATAGTATTCAGAAAAAAGCTTTATTGTTTCTTGTGCTTTCTTGAGATATATCGGGATATGTATTGTATCGTGACAGATGTATCGTGATACGTATCGTATTGCTGGACTCCTACAAATATACACCCAACTGACAACCAGCAAAGCTGTTCACATGTGTAAATACAACCAAAAATAAGTGTCACGCTTAGAATTTATTTCAGAAGCTGCGTGAATAATTGTTTGCATAAATAACATTAGTAGACAAGTTAATGAGGCTTAAAAGCAAAACAGATTCTCAGCGGTGGATGCCCTGCAGTCATGGCCAAATCTAAATGTATTCCTCCCATTCTGAAAAAATTAAACTTGAAGGAGGCTTTTGAAAGCATTTCTGTGTTTAAACCACCTGCTGGGTCACTTTGAAGTCATAATTAAGCTTTTGTACTGTCACTTTAGCTTCTTGTGGAGGAGGAAATTAAACCAGAATTCAGATTTTAAGAAACTGAGTAAATTTGAAATGCAAAAGAAATATTCTTCCTAGAACACTAGGTCATTTAGGGTTAATCTTGTTTGTCTTTTTACATTTACAGGTTTATTGGGATGTATACAAACATTACTCTGTGCTGAAGGCTTAATTCAGATAAAACCGAAAAGCTCTGCTTTCATAGCCTGAAATACTGTTTGATGAAAAATATCAAGTCATGTCGGCAAATAACTCAACTCTCTCACTAATCACGTTTGGCAGATTGAAAATATGGTTCTGACCGGACTTAGAACTAATCGCAGGGATTTTGGATTTTCATGGGCTCTTCTAAAAGGTTGTGTGCGGTTTCCCCCCTCCTGGAGTTTAAAGGCGAACAGTTGAAGCAAAAAATAAACAAACAAAAAAAACTATGAAAAATAAGTATAGATTTTTGGAATTTTACCTGATTTGAACAACGAACTGAGTAAAGTCAGTCTGGTTTTCACATCTTTATAGAAAACATTTTGACACCAGCAGGTGGCAGTATAGCAGCAGCTTTAGCAAGAAAAGCTCAATGGAAAAAAAACAATTAACAAGGTTCTTTCAAATGACAACTTAAAAAAGAAATAAGAAAAAAAATACATATATATATTATTTGATATACAAAATATTTAAAGAGTTTTACTACTGTTTGAATTCTCAAACAAGCAGAGATAAGCATTGCTGAATTGAAGGGATGAGTGTTCACAGATATGAAGCTGGAGAAAGGCTTTATGCATGCCTAACTAAGGGGACCATGAGTGTGTGCCAGGAGGGAAGTCTGAGTGCTCCATTCGTGTACCTCTGTCACCCTTCATTCAGTCACAGTTCCCTCTCACAGATGAAGATGGAGGAGATCTGTGCGCACACGTCTTAACATCAGCATATTGTGGAGATCGTTGTTGCGAACTTTCTTTACAGTAAAATGCGATCGTTGGGGCAACACGGACACACAAAATGACTAATTAGATCAATTAAGCAGGAGTAAGAATGATAATTAGATAAACAGAACAGAAACAAAGAGAAAATAAGCAACATATTAAAAAATAGATATTTCATTTGTATGAGGGGTGTTAAACTCAATCACACAAGGAGTCAAAATCCAAAACTCACCTCAGGTCGCGGGCCGAACAGGATAAACATTCATCGAACACACTAAAACAAAATTTTTCTTGACATAATTATGAACTAGATAAATTAGCTGCAATAATGTTAGTATGAATGATGTAAGCTGAATTTGGCTGCTGAAGATGCTAGTGATGATAACTAAAGATGCTAAAATTGACAGCTAAAAAAGCTGAAGCTGATTGCTAAAATCACTGAAGCTAATAGCTGAAAACGCTGAAGCTGATAGCCAGATAAAATGTTAGCTAAATGCCACATTAGCCAAAAAGCAAAAATAAAAAAAATGAGGTTAGCCAGAAAAGCTAGGATGTGGCTGAAAAAATAGCTAAAAAAAATAGCCTAAAAAAAGTAAAAAAAAAAAACCAAAACAAAAACAAAACAAAAAAAAACCCTACATTAGTCAAAACAGCTAGCATGTAAATATTAGGCTAGCTCCAAAATATCCTAAAAACAAAAAAAACCTAAATTAGCCAAAACAGCTAACATGTAGCTTAAATTTGAGCTAAACTCCAAAATATCCTAAAAAATCATAATAGATGTCAAAATAGTCAAAAAGCTTGCAGAATGCCTGTTTTTAAACTTCAAAATTTTACAAGTTAGAAATAAGAGGAAATTAACATCAGGCCATTAATAACAATAAGGGGAAATGAGCTGGAAGGCCAATTTGGCCCCCGGGCCTTGACTTTGACCTGACATACGTGACTTATATTCATTTCAATGGAGGGAAGTCTGCTATTAGTATTCTCTCTTACAATGAAAACGTTTACAGCCTGGTAAAAGTCCACTGATAGCGAGTGATGGGAAAATGCTGCAGGTTAATATCATATGAGATCTCAGCCCATTTCAGATTGTGTGAACACTCCATTTGGCCTTTATTCCTTCACAGTCGATGTCGTGAACATGTGATCGTTCTCCAAGGTCACCGGATAAAAACAGCTGTCTTCAAACAGTCGGTGTAAATTTAACACATTCACTTTTATTGCAAAATGGGTGCTTTCCTCCCATATCTGCAAGAACTGTTCATTTTATACGTAAAATAAATATGGGCAATATAATATTTAAAATGTTTCATTTTAAAGCCTTTGGCTGCGTGCCTATTTTTTAATTTGTGAAAAGTTATGAGACATTATTTTTAGAACATTTATTTAAAATAATATTAAAAAAGTTAATCATTTGTATGTTTTCTATAATAAGATTCTTTGCAGAATAAAAGCTTGCAACTTGTAACCAATATTCCAGAGGAGTATTGACTCATGAATGAAAATTACTTTACAGTTTAAAGAAAGTAAAATGTGATTTTTGTGGCAACACTGACACATAAAATGATCCAAAATGAGCTGCAGGAGCAAAAAATTAATAATAAAGAAGAAAAAACATGTTGTTGCAAACTTTCTTTACAGTGTAAAAAAGGTAAGTTTCAATCTTTGAGGCAACACAGACTCAAAAAATGTTTCCAAATTGAATCACTGGAGCAAAAAATGCACAACAAAGATGAAAAATATACAAAAATCTGAGTAAAAGTTGCACCCCAGGTCAAACTATGCAAAAATAAATGGGATTTACAATCAGAAAAATACAGCAGTTCATTTGTTTCCCTAATACTTAGATTTTTTTTAATAAAGTAAAACACACCTGACAGTAACTGTACATTTACACATCAAACTGATTTAAATAGAATTTTCGAGACAAATAATGATAAATTGTGGAGCCAAAAATGCCAATGAATACTATTGATTGACATAATTTCCCATCTTTGTTGATTGTCTAACCTACTTCATGAAGTTGTCTTAAAGTGAATCAGTTTACTGATCACCGACATACAAACTGGTGACTAAATCAGAGGAAGTATGACGTAATAGTCCTTTACAGTGAATCAATTCAGAGCATTTCGTCAACTTTGAGAGTGGAATATAATACTGTAACACATGCATGCGTGCACAAGATTAGTTTGAAAGAGAGGCAGCATACTTTAGTATTGCATCACACATAAAGCTACGATACAGTGTCTTAATCACATTTATGAACAGATTACTGTAATAGGTTTATCTCTGCCCCTTTTTTTTTTGGCACAAACCGACACACTCCCACACTTGCACACAGACACACACTATTTTTATCTCTTGTGTTGTTGCCTCCTTCCCATTTTTATTGTTACATGAACCGAATGCTTACACGTTTTTGGCAGGAAGTCAGTGATTTTTTTTTCTTTTTTTTAGAATAAATCAAGCAAATAAAGGATAGTTTTCCTTATGCAAAAAGTAAAGAGAAAAATAAGATTGTAGCTATTTTTTAAAATGTTTTGTAATAATATGTCTCAAGCTTCTCATTGAACTTCAGTGTCACCCATCAACAGAAATCAAAAAGGAAGACACTCAGAAAAAAAGGTATTTACCCTTAAATAGTAATGACTCTCACATTCATGTTGGTCTTCAGTGGAATCAGAAAGCACATGATTTGCAGGCTGTTGATGCCATATGATGTGTGAGAACATAGCTGAGGGTAAAAACCTATTTATAGATACTCTTGTATGGCTTCTTAAGAATGCCGGGGTTTTCCTTCCCTCCTGCTCACGCTTGTACAAGGATTCTGAAATGATCTGGAACTGGTTAGATGTAAATAGCTTGTTTATTTTTGGAAGATTCAGATGCTGAAGAGGGGGAAAAAGGGGGCCGCTTCTCCTTTTTATTCCTTAAATGCAATTTCAGAGCTCAATAAAATGAGCATTTGAATGTTTTTGTAATAGCTATAATTCATGGTATCTTAAAGAAACTATTTTTTTAAACATAAAGCTTACCAAAAATTGAATTGTTCCTGGTAATAACGAAAGAAGGGAAGTGTGTAATTTAGTTGCAAAATTCTCCAAATAAAATCTTAAGGTGTAACTTACCCTGTAGAAGACGATTACAAGAACGTTCTGACCTATTTGTGACCTCAGAGACAGAAAACAGCACTGATGTGACATAACAACTATACAACTGTAGCCATTTACTGTAAATGCTTGTCGTTTTTAATAAAATAAACCTCCAAGCCATTTGGTTCTTTCATGCTCAGTGAATTAAAGAAGTAAAGGAAAAAATGTTTAAAGGAATAAAGTGTTACAGCCTGACATGCTGTTCAAGGTTCTACTGTAAAACCAACTTGTAATGCTTCTTTTATATTTCACTCAAAAACTGTTTTTTTTGAATTATCTGAGCCTGTAAAGGGAAATTGTAGTTTTTATGGATCTTAAAGAAATCACATGTGAAATACAGAATCTTCGCGTATCAGTTAGCATGAATGTTTTTGTGCTCATAAGTAAAAGAAATGATGATTTGTTGGTCATTTTTCCATAAAATATGAACGATAACACAAAAGATGATTTTCCCACTTGTAGTTAGTGGATGGATGAAGTCATTTATTGTCAAAAAATGTGTTTTCCATTTTTAAATCATAATGACAACATAAACCTTACAAATGACCCTATGCAAAAGTTTACATATCCTGATGACTTTGTTTTAACAGTATGCACATAACTAAAGGTAGCCATCTGTGATTCTTTTGCTTGGAATCAATGTATCTTGGAGTTTTCCACCAGACTCTTCATCCAGAGCTGCACTGACATTTCTGTATCCCGAGTTGTAAGGAAAGCTAACCATCTATCAAAAATCTACGGGAAAAGGTAACCAAACTGTACAAAACAGGAAAAGGACTATAAGAAGATATCCAAGGAACTGAGAATGCCGGTCAGCAATGCTCAAACTTTGATCGAGAAGATGAAAGTGAGGGGTTCACATGGTCACAAAAAATTCTGCCATAAAACTGTTTGGGATGCAAAGGAAAACCGACAAACAACTTCCGCTCTGGTGTAGAACTCTGAAAATCTGTGGTGAGGATGTTTCAAGATGTATAACAAGGAGACACTTGGCATTTGGACATTTCAGCATGACAACGATGCAAAACAGGGCAGGTCCACCTGTCACTGGGTACAACAGAATAAGGGGAAGGTTCTGGAGTGGCCGTCTCAGTCTCTTGACCTCAGTGTTATTGAGACACTCTGGGGAGATCTCAAACAGGCAGTTCAAGCAAGACAGTTCAAGAATTTAAAGGACCTTGTGCTTTTTTGCCAAGAAAAGTGGGATGTTTTACCACTGGAAAAATAAATAACTTTATCCACACTGATCACAAAAGATTTCAAGAGGTTTTTGAGAGGCAATAAAAGATTTAAAAAACTGGGGAATGTAAACTTTTGATTTGTGTAATTAGGGAAGTTTCTATTGTAATTATGATTTAAAAAAGTTAAATAGAATTTTATGACAATAAATGTATTCGCCAAGTCCTGTGTTATCATTCATAGTCTCTGAAAAATGATCAGGAAATCATAATTTCTTCCAGGCTGTGTAAATCTATGAGCACAGCTGGAATAAGGACACTTTTTAGAATAAAACTTAAATAAAAAGACTTCTTTTCCGTCATTGGTATTTGCTTAATAAAACTTGCTTGCAGGCCTTAACAGAACATTTTCAAACTTACCGGTGGTCACCTGGTTAAAAATGAAAATGTGATGCTTTTTTATAGGTTTTTGTTCTAATACTAAAACTACGATGGCCCTGAAGTACGGTGGCCCTGAAGGGCAAATCACATTACTAAATCACTTGACACAAAAACATCTTAAACAAACAAAGACTAAAAAAGAAAAAAACTTTTCAGAAAAGAAAAATGAACTAAAACATTTACAAAATCACAACACCAAATAAAAAAGCCAAGGTCTGAAATTCACCTGAAACCAGCCACACTAGATAACAATTCCACAGCTTTTTGTTTACAAAAATACATTTTAATAGAACATAACATTCATATTTCAGTTTTCGGAGAATGTTGATGTATAGTCATGGCAACAAATCAGTACTGTTAAAGTTTTTGCCTTTCATTCAAAGGCTGCAAAGAGTTGTGGGAGTTCAGAAACTCAAGAAAGCCTTGGCAATTAAAAGCCTTCCTGTTGTTCTGCACAGCTAGTTTGTCGCCGACTGTTTCTAAGGAACCCTTAAAGAAGCTGCTGGGATTTTCTTCGAGTTTTCCTCAGAAATGCCTTTTGATGATTTTTTTTTCTTTGAACTTTGCAGAGAATTCATTAAAAAAAAAACGTAGTTTTTATATATTTAACCTGATAAAGCTGATTTATTGCAGGTGAATGCAGAAATTCAACTGGCAAAGTGTTTGACTTTTATTTTTGAGTGTAATGCACCACTTTAACGTGTTTTTTGACTTGCTGCAAATCTTAAAACAAATTTAAAACTAACTTTTCTATTTAAAATAATTAATAACTTTACTTGTTTTAAATTATGTCAGAAAAGTACTGATAAATAAAAATATTTTTTTAATCTATTTTTAACATTTATTTTTGCAAATACATAACATTTTCACTTCATTTTGTATTTTTGGGTTATAAAGACAATCAAGATAGCACACACAAAGCAAATTAAACAGAAAAACAATTTTGTAAATTGGAAATAAGCACCAACAAATTAAATTCTGACTAAAGCCTTAGTAAATAAGTCTGTGCGATGGTTTTAGCAGGAGTGAAAATGTTCTAAACAAAAAATCCTTAAAGAAATACAAGTATTGAGTGTTTATTTTCAATAATTTTACAAAATGCACGATGAGTGACTGAAAAAAACTGAATAATATTAGGTGTTACTGTCTTCAAACCAGCAGAAATTCTTGAAGGTACAGTTGCATAAAGTCAAGGATTTTGTAGGATTGTAATCAGGTGTAAGACAAACATAATACACCCAACAGGTACTTATGATCACCAAGGTCACACAAAGGTTGAAACCACAAATAAACTGAAGTAGGAGGTTTAAAATTGGGCAAAGGACAGCCAAAGAGTTACCAATGTGCAGTTGTGAAAGACAGTTTTATCCTATGACGACGTAAAACTCAGAAACAAGACACAAGATCATTCTTACTGCATCCTCAACAAGGTCTCTCCCAGACAAAGATTTCAAAGCAGTCTGGTATTTCAAGATGTGAGCTCTTTTCAAGAAAACTTCAAGGACACTTTATCAGATTAAAGACACGTCAAACTTATTAGCCTTTGAAATTGGAAGATGTCCATCAGCACCATCAGGTCAGAACTGGCAGAAACCAGTGAGACCCGTGTATTGTTCAGGGGAGTTAAACAGAAGACTTCCCACTTAGAAACAAGGAGTCATATGCATGAAAACGCGTTAACTAGGGTTCAGGAAAAAAAAAAAAAAAACAGCAACATAGTAGAGGAAGTTGTAAGATTGGGTCTGGATTAACGGTGTACTCAATGGTATTAGAAAGCTCCATTTTGGTTGAACAGCAGGATAACAACAACAAACATACAGGCGTTGTCATTAAAGACCCACTCCAATGAAAACCATCTTTTTTGAAAATGTTCTTGTAGCATTTTTATCATAATAGAGGGCCTTTATCAATAATTTACAATTAAAACGGCATTTCTGAGTATTTCCTAATTAAAATTCCATTGGATGAGACAACCAGATGCAAGAAAAACCTGAGGCTAATGAAACTACTGAAGGGGTGTGCCAAAGTTTTACCACTTTGCTCCTCCGCCCCCCTGTGGACATTCATTTTCTTTGTCCAAACTGACCTCTGCCTCACAATTGTATGGCTGGATTGATCCAAAATTGGTCACAATCATTTTTGCACCCCAGCTTGGTGTCCCAAACGGGGGAACAGCTGGTTCCACATGCAGGAGGTTTATTACTTCCGACAGGAACAAAGCACAGCTTAAAGTCCACAAATCTGAATCAGGATCAGACAGACAGAGGTCATTCACGTGCATAGGAGAATCTAAGATGAGACTAGAGTTGTCAGAGTCCAGGCAAAGGTCAGGGCAGGCAGCAGGCAATTAGAGGTACACAAAAGATCAGCTCCAGATAGAAACGCTCAGCAATGCAGGCAGGGTGGCACAAACAATACTTCGGACTGAGTGAGGTTCTGTGCTTAAATGTCCTGTGAGTGATTGTCAAATGAGAGACAGCTGAGCACCATCCTGGAACTGTGCGCTGGGGTTGCTGGGAGATGTAGTGCAGTCAGTATTCTGGAGATGGCTCCGACCAGTGACCAGAGGGCGAGACAAAACGCTGACTCCTGACACTTGGGGCTATAAGCTCGCACATGAGTGCACAAACAGACTGGGAGGGGGTGGGGTTGCTCCGAGGCTACACATGTGTAATGAGCATCTGCAGCTATGTATAAAATATGTCTACACAAGCTTTTTTGATTTTGGCTAAATACTACACAGTCATTAAAAGACTATTGGGAATGATTTTATAAAAGAAACATATATACCGGTAGTTGGAGTGGGACTTTAAGAACTTTTTTCAGCATAAAGAAGACTATGAAGTACAGGAAGTGATGGCACAGAACTCTGATCATAACAGCATGGATTGTTTTTGGAATTGCATAAACTAGAATAGAAAAATTTTATATTCGTTATACATGACATAATTAAATTCAAGACAGTTTTCTTTAAAGTTGGCAGGCATACAAACAAATAAATATTAATGTAAATTAATCTATAAAGCACCTTCCACCACCAACCAAGGAGGCCCAAAGTGCTGCACGCAAGGAAAACAAACACAGAATATTGTCCAATACTAAAACATAAAAAGAATTAAAAGCATAAAACCGCAGATAATTATTGATTTAATTATGCTGTCGGGTCCCTTAAATATAGGGACATAAATCTAACTATCATCAGCATAGAGGTGGAAATCCACCTTTTGCTGCTGAAACAATATTCTCAATGGCAGCAAATTAATAGAAAATAACAAAGGGCCCAGAACTGACCCCTGGGGGACCCTCCACTTAAGGGGGTAACACTTGGATAAGTGAGGGTCCATTTTGACACAGAAAGACGTATCTGTGAGGTAAGATCTCAAGCACTGTAGACTAAAAAACAGATAAAAAGTGTGCAATAATAAATAAAAAAAATTAGAAAAAGATATGCAGAATCAGGTGGCTTTTAGTACAAAACTGGCATTCATACAGTAATAGATTTTGGAAAGAAATTGTCCCTGAACCTGAGAATGTGAGAAAGTCTATATCTACAGAAGATTCTTGTTAATTTCTCCCAAGCAAGCTAAGTTCCCTCAAAAAACTGTGCAAGTGTCCTTGAAAGAATGGATTCTGCTTTGAAGGCTTTGTAGCAGTATTTCAAACCAAATATTGATCGGATTTAGTTTTCTCTTTTGTTCATTCACTGCATTTTCTTGATTGATGAGAACTATTGATTAACACTTCCACTTTTGAAAGCGTTCTATGTTTGGAGCAGTTTTTCACATCTGCCAAAAGTGTTTGTAAATGACTGTTTATGCTAAAAAATGAGATTCAAAGATAATTTTAAGTGAAAAAATGTATCTTTATGAAAAGTTGTCTGGCAACAGGAAGCAATATCCAAAGAGCTGAATGAGAGTTGATGCATGCAGGGGTGAAGCCAAAAAAAAAAAAAAAAATTCAGGGAAAAATAAGTTTGCCAACACAAAAGGGCAGAGTAACTGACCAAGTCACGTAATCCACGGGGACAAAATCAAGGAAAACCCATAAAACTAATCTATTTGTACTACAAGACACAAACAGAGTAAACTGTAGTACTCCGGGGGGTTTCATTACCCTCTTGTGGGGTCAGCTTCCCCAGCATGGACGCATATAAATGACTCATTGGACGACGGGAAGACTTCCCGCATTGTAATTTTCTGGAGAGGAGTCTGGCTTCCTGTCAGCGTCCCACACATTCTCAAGAGTCAGCAGAACTCTCCTCTGCTGCGTCACATTAAAGGCAAGATGACCCGAGGGTGGTGGCTGCCTGCTTGTCAGTCTGACAAAGCCTGTTTGGCCCTTTTTGTGCCATTGCAAGGGCAGTTTGCTTTGTGTGACCTTTCGAAGGGCAACGTAATATGACAAGTGCTGTTAACGTCTGAGGAGCACCTACGGGTTTCTGGAGATATAGGTCATCCTTACAGTGTTGCAGTTTGTTCATTTGTCATCTTTAAAAGGGGCATCCCCTCATGCTTTTTTTTTTACAAATTAATATATGATGCATGTGGAGGTTTTTGATAGCTGGAAACTGCATTTCACATTTGATTGGGTTCAAAAAGCGTTTTCTTAATAGGATGAAATAAGGATATTTTTATTGGAAATATTGTATACCACTGTGGTTTAGGATAGTCCTCTACAAAAACTTATATAAATATCAAGAGACGGTTTACATCAACAGTAGAAAAGTGAGTAATTGAATGCAGCTGAAACGATGTCTCTTGGTAGCACAGGGCATTAATGTTTGCAAGTGCGTACTGGTGTGTTGCAAGATTATCGTCACCTTTTGCAAAGAGAAGGCATGAGAATTCTGGGATTTTGTCAAAACCAATAAAGTTCTGCAGACAGACAAAACCTATTATAATGTGTGTGTGTTCAGGTGAGAGCTTGTGTGAGTAAATGCTGACAAAAAGATGTTATCAGACGATAGTATGATTTAAAAATATGCGCAAAAATGTTTCAAATTTTATCTATAAAGAGAAAAATATTTTTTAAAAATATAAGCACTATCCACTTTAGATGTTTAAAAACAGTTTTATTTTAAATACATTTAAAGTGACAAGATTTTTTGTCATCTTTTTAAACACTTATATATATTCTTCCACACAGTGGAAAAAAACAAATACTGTTCATTTCTGGAGTATGAATCCAAATTTTTTGTCGTAGTTTAGCCTGGAGTGTGACTTACACTCAGGAGTGACTTATTTCTCTGTGTGTTTTTTTTATTACACATCAAAAGGGTTAAATATTTGTTATTTACCCAGTAAACATCGATTGTTTTTAGCGGTTGTTTCCACTAACAACCGCCAGAGGGCTCTGCATCCGAAGTATTTACTGCTGACAGCGGCAGAAGAAGTGTCATCCAAAACAAACATGGAAGACATTTTTCCTCTTAAACTTTGATATTTTTATTATATAGATCAAAAGATTAATTTTCTTGTATTTCTGTCTTTCTTTATTTTTTTACTTGGCTATGCCTGGCGGATTTGTTCTGAAACGTCAGACTTTTCTCCCAAAAGTGCAACTTTTACTCCATAGCGATTTATATATGGTTTTCTTCTTGATTAGATATTTTTTAGATATTATATTCTGGTGCAATTTATACTCCAGAACAGGGGTGGGCAAACTTTTTGATTTGTGGGCCAGAAAGGGTTCTAAAATTTGGCATAAGGGCCGGACAAGGAACAGATGGAAGGAGTGATTTGGTAATGAACCTCATAAACTAAAAAGATAATATGGAATTTAGATAAAAACCTGCTTTAATTTGGATTAAAATTCACACATATTCATTTAAAAACAGAAAATTTGGGAATTTTAATTTCTACATTTTGATTTTTGAACTCTTTTTAGTGATCCAATGGGTTGATGTTCTTCAGAGGAAAATACGAACTCAAAGAAATCAGAAAAATCCCCTTCTGACCAGAAAAAAACACACGAACGCCAGAGAAACAACACCATTCATGAGAAGAAACCAGAAATTCAATGAAAATAAAACAATAATTAGGATTTTTGATTCAATGTATTTTAATTTGGAGGGCCAGATTAAGTAGTTTAAGGGGCCGCATGTGGCCCCCGGGCCGTAGTTTGCCCACCCCTGCTTCAGAAAATACGTTAATTAGCATTCCGTCATTTTAAAAATATAAAATGTAGAAGTGAGGTTTGTGTCTATTCATAGTCGACATTCAAATCTGCACAGACTGACTCAGATCTATCAGCTCGCTGGAAAGAATGCCTATGCAGATTTTGACATTTGTGGGTACACACACTTTTGTCACCCAAATCTCACTGTTTAATCCAGCTGGCCCATGAGATTGGGTGATTATTCTGAGTGACAACCCCAATAGAAAAAAAGGCATCTGACAACATAGCCACATGGGTTGACTTTCTTTATGAACATTTGGCTTTGTGGCCATATCTTATCGTCAACATGAACTTGCAAGCACTGAAATATTCTCTGTTGTCATAGTAACACTTTTTCAGTCATATAAGAAAAATGTGCTCCAACTTTTGATGTATCCTAAGTGCTTCATTCTCATTCTATGGCTGATATTTTTCAATAATTGTTTTTTTTTTTAACCAATTTTGCCCCTTTTGAGGCCAAAAGAAAGGAAACATTGACCTTCATTCAGTATTCTATTTTAACTATTGTGCTTTTTTTTAAAGCACTTAATGGATTTTTTAAAATTTATTAAAATAATTTTTATGTGTTCTTAGTAAAAAAAAAATCTTTTAGTAAACACAAATTTAAATAAAAAAAAACCCATAGAAAACTTCTATAGCTGTGCATTATCTGTGACACTGGTGATTTTCCAATTTGTAAAACGTTTGTATAAAAATGTGTGCTCTGGACTTTAATGAGAGTTATTTTTCTTCATCATTTTTCAAAGATCTTTATTTTATGTAACAATAAATGTAGATTCATGTACAAATGTCCTCGTACGTTGCAGTGCCGTCATCTGACTGGATTACTGTAACTCTTTACTAATAACGTGCCAGAAAAGTTCTTTAAAAAGTTTTCTACTTGTTCAGAATGCAGCAGCCAGCTTGTTAGCAGGAACTAGCAGAAGAGAACACATCACTCCTGTGTTAGCTTCACTTCATTGGCTCCCAGTTGAATCCAGGATCAAGTTCAAAATCCTGTTAACCTATAAGGCCCATCCTATATTAAAGAGCTATTAGTTCCTTACCAACCAATCAGAACACTTTGCTCACTAAATGTAGGACTGCTTAGGTCCTAGAATTTCTAAAATTACAGTTGGAGGTAGAACCTTCAGTCACCAAGCCCCTGTTCTCTGGAATAAGCTCCCAGCTCATGTCAGAGAGGCCAGCACAGTTTCTAGTCTTTAGCTATTTTTTCATAATTTATGACTAATTTCTGCATCTGTAAAATCACCTGCATGAAGTCCAATGAGGCACATTCTCTTTGTGATTTTGGGCTATATATAATCTTCTTCTTATGTTTTTCACATCAATTATAATATACGCTACTATTGACTTGGCATCAAAAATATACAATTAGGAAAAGAGAAACACTACACCTTTATTTCTAAATAATATCAACATCCAAAAATCAATTTATTGCATTCATTTGATCATCTAAACCTTTTCTTTTAACATGAACTCATAATAAAATGAAAAATGGTTTCCATTTCAGGAAATTTTCTTCAACAGAGAATATTCTTTTTTTTTCTTTCTAAATTTACTAAAGTAAAGTATCACCTTAATTCAAAAGAAATGTCACATAGACTATTTTTTTGCACATTTAGTTCCTATTTAATCAAGTTAATTCTGAAGTTCCTTTAAATATAACTTGTGCTATACAAAGATGTCATGTTAATGAGAAAGATCCAAGAAAGGTAAGAGTTTCTGTTTGTAATATAAAATATTATAAGGTAGTATTGTTTTTTTTTTGCAAAAAAAGATTAAAAAAAATACTTTACTATAATGATATATGTGGTTGCCCCCACTGTATTATGGTTAAGGTGAGAAATAAATATACTAAGCAATGGAAAGCTAGCACTTTTTTATGAAGTGAAGTGTGTAAGCTGCATAATGCAGTTTAGTTAGCACTGGTCCAAAATAGAAGATGTTAGTGAAACGGTTAGCCTCTGGGAGTTATGTGTTGTGAGTGCTGTTCTATTCTAAGAACTTACCTAGAAACCAAAAGGAAGACGGTTGTGGCACTTTCCGACACGCTCACATCTGGCACAGCCTCTGTTTGTTTTCAACTGGGGTGGGCAGGAAAGCAAAAGAGGGCACAGAAAAGTGATGAGAGGACAAAAGAGTGAGAGGCTGAAACATTCCCCCCAAAGGCATGTTTACAACCAGCCAGCCAGCCATGCACTTACATAACCAGCTGGAAAGCCGGCCGGTCAATCAGCGCCCGAGCCTGTTATTCATCAGTCCGAAAAGGAAAGTTAGTCTAGTAAACAAATAGCCAACCTTCTCGGACCAAACAGACACGCTGCAAGCTTTGGTCTTTGTGGCAGGTGTGCAGCTCAGTTTCATATGGCCACCTGAGCAGGGAATGCTAATGGGAAATGGCAAGAGAGGAGGTGTGAAACAGGAGGTGCACTGGTACTCTGGAACTCACTCTAACCCTATCAGCTACGTGGAAAACAGAGATGGACAGACAGCTGCAGAGTCCAACAATGCAGACATGCAGAGTTATAGTTATGTGTGTGTGTGTGTGTGTGGGTAGGGGGGATTGGACTATTTAAAGTAGGGAACTTATCAATTTCCATCGCCAGAAGTATGAAACTCAGGTGTTTGTTCTCGTTGCCATGGTGAATCGTGCTGTCTTTGCTCCATTGATCAGGGCTTGTAATGGTCATGACGTTCACACCTGATTCTGATTCCAACAACTTCAAGTCGATTGAATCAAACTTTTTCAGCTGTTCTGAAATCGAAAACTCTGGAGTTTGAGAATTTTGAGTCCACGGACTCTGAGTTCAGGTTTCAACTCTAAATTTGTTGAACCTGCTTCTTGAAACGGGTCCCTGGAGGTCAGTTAGAACTTTGAGTGGGAGTTTATTGTTCTTTGACCTCTTTTATGGGCCCAGATTAACTCTACTTATTTTTGTAAATAAATATGAATTTATTTTTTTTTTAGGAAAACTCCCATGTTTCTCTCATCCTTACACTTGATTACTCACTTTAGGCAATCAGGTAATAATACATAAAACAGACACATATTACATAATCAATCACAAGTTTATCGCTTGAAAGGGAGTGGGAGGAAGTGAAGTTATATAATCCCACTCCGGTTCGACCATTTTTACAAAAATTATCAACATCCGGTCCAGGACGTCTTATTAAATATAAATCCAACAATAATAGTTTCAGGTTATTAATGATCTGTGTTTTCCTACTTTGGCTTTGCTGGGAACAGTGGACAGCGTAGTGAGTTATCGAGCTCCGCTGCCCAGCGAGACTACTAAGCTCCCACTCAGGCCAGTGTTGCCAAACACAGGTGGGGCCACCATGGGACCCAAGGACAAACCCACTTGTTTGCCCACTAATTTAGCCCAAAGGTTAAACATATGGGTCCCACGTTGAAATGTCTGCTGAACAGGGGATTAATAATCATCTGAATATATTCCAGACCCCCGACACAGATTAATGCAAGAGATCCCCCCCAAACTGGCAATAATGTGTCCAGGTAATGCATAAAACCAAGTAATTCCAAAGGGTTCACGTCATTTTTCCTGTTGCTGTATATGGTATATCTATGGGACGGTATGGTCTAGTTTGGTGTGGTATTAAATTATGGTGAAAAATTTAAGACCATAACGAATATTATTTATTGCCAACATGATAAAACAGCCGTTAATAAAAAACATATATACATATATAGTCTTTTTTTTCTGAATCTGTCCTCTTGCTTTGGGCTGTTTACATCTTTGTCAGTCATAGAAGTGTTTGCATCTTTCCATGTGCCTGGTGATATTACATTTTTAAATTGTTAATAATTATATGAAGATTTATTCATATGATTCCATAACTAATATCCAAATGCTATTAGAAAAACTGCAGCAGGAATGTGCCAATCTCCATTTTTATGTAGGAGGACAGACATAATGGCAGCCAAGTTAAAAAAAAAAAAAAATTGACTGCAAGCCTATAATTGTCTTAAGGATAAATCATAAGCCAATCTACATTTCATTTGCATAGTCTTTACATATTCTAAACAAATAAGATTAGACTCTCCGTTCTTTACATTCGTACACATTCACAAACAAACTGTCAATGTTCTCTGGAGGGTAGTGGGCCAAAGAAAATATGCCGGAATGCAGGGAACTCACTTTCCTATAGCTGACAAAGCTAAGCCCTGTCAGCTGTGACTTATCGATTTGACTAAACCTAATGGGCTGCAATATTGTGTTTAGAATGAGTTTTTTTATCTTAGTTTTTGTGGATTGTGCAGCAACCAAACGACCGGAAGACAACCATAACATTGGAAGACTGATACTCCATCCACCCTATGTGCCAGAGGTGAGAGTTTTTGGTTTTCCTTGAGAGTCTCCTTATCAAAAAAAACACTTTTTAAGCTGTATTTTGATCATCAGCTGTGCAACAATGCCAAAAACTTAAAAGAAAATGCCTCAACATTAGTCTTTTTAACAGCAATTATTATAAAATTAGATTACTTATTTACTGGTCATGATTAAAAATGTATCACATGAAAGCACATAGCTAACTTAAGAACATGTTCAAACCTCAATTTCCTTTACACCATAAAAAAGCCTTATGGACAGGAAGTCAGAGTGTAAAACCTGCACTCCTATTAATCTGTCCTTCTTTCAAAATCTGAGTCCACCATAGACTGAACATCTAATGACTTGATTATTGCTAGCTCCTTTCAAAAAATCGGAACAAAAGGTGTCCCCCCACACAGGCAATTAACTATAATTGCTCCCCCTGTTCATGTAAAATATGTCACTGCGTTTTGCTTTGATATTCCGTTCCAAAAACCAACATGATTATTCTCTTCCCTTCCTGGCCTGTGAGGGGGATCAGCAAAATTCACAAGGATTTGATGGACGGAGGAGTTAATCCACAATCTCTTGTATGAAACAAGCCAGAACTGCCAGCGACTGACCGACTTTTTCTAAATTGATGCAGCAAGGCGAGACCATTGCTGTTCAGATGTTGAAGTAATCTCAGACTTGGTCCCTAAGGCTTGTAAAGCCCAACACCCTGGAGTATTCGGCTCCATAGAGAATTATTGTCCTCATAAGTATTGAATAGATTCTGTGACAAAAGGGCAATGCAGGCAGAGTATAGCTGTCAGTGAAAAAAATGAATCTGACACTTATTAAAATAAGCTCTGGGTCTGTTTAGGCGACACAGTCGTCACGTATTGACGAATGGTTGAGGACCCCTTTGCGTTAAAAATGGTCGTTTTGGGTGTACCCAACTTTTTTTTTTTTTTTTTTCGAAAAAAAACGTACAAAGACGGAGGAGGCAAATATGTGGGAACTGGGGGAACTAACCCGGTACTGGAATCGTTTTGTACCAAACGCAGTACTGTTGAACCCGGACCCAAATCCATACCGGATTAAGGGTAGAGTTAAGGTGGATTCACACTGGACATGGAGGCATCAAGTCTCAATGTTAAGTCAATTTAAAGGTTGCCGGAGACAGTCCCGGTTGCTGCTGGGCAAAGGCGGGATACGCGCCAGCCAGTCATAGAATCCATGGAGCTGGAGCGATGAGTCCGTTACGCTAACCAGCTATCGTTGGATAACTCAGCAAGGTACGTTGCCCGGGGTCTGGCAGAGCTAGCGAGCACCACCACCCAAGGTCCGGCAGAGCTAGCAAATGCCGTTACCCAGGCTGCTGGTCGCTGGGCAGCAGAGCTCACTATGCTGGCCCACCGGGGTTTGGCTGACTGGCAAACAGAGAGCTGCTAGCCATGACAGCACAGGCCGCGGCACTCCAACTCCATGGGCTCATGATTTTTCTGTTTCCAATCAAGACAATAATAAGAACGCAATAGTTAGCTTAGGCAATAATAAAAAGATCCTCCACGGTTAATGCTCACAGTGTATGGTGGTTATTCTGTGTCAAAAGATCATACAGAGATAAGACATCTCCACGCACATGTCACACATTTCATACGGAAGATTCAGAGCATTGCAATTAATTTCTGCTCCTGTGTGCTTGTATTTTAATCTCTCACAAAAAATCCGCTCGCGACTATCTACTTTCACGTGCGTGAGCTGCCCCCTCAGAGTATGAGTGATACGTGGGCGCTAGCAGAATCTCAGTCAGCACGCGCAACAGTTTGTTCATGTGCGCTCACGCGGACTCTGCTCACAGAAGAACTTTCTGCGTGCCAGTGAAAAATTTGTTTAGATAATTGGGAGTGGAGATATATTATGTCTGCGTGGACTTTGGATATTGAATAAAACGCCATAAAATTCTGCCACAGACAGAAGCAACATCATAAAGCGGCCTTTTTTCCTGTATGGAAAGCCCGCAACGAGACACTGAATGATCTGGTGAACCCAGACACTGTGAGCGGCGTCCCTGTAGAGCTCTCCAAAACATATAAACCCAAGCAACTCGCTCAACATCATCCATGTTTTCCATGATATGCCAACTTTGGCGGTTGCTCCACAGGCGGGGCGTCAAGCAGTAAATTTGACAAGTGTCAAAAGAGAGGTAGCAGACAGATTTGACATGTCGGACACGTCCGGTGAGAATTCATTATTACAGGACAAAACGCCCAGACCCCTGATTTAATGGGAACAGCCAGCATGTCAAGAAATAATTGATACATTTTGATAAACAAAATTCAAACACTGATAAATAATAACATAAATTCAAAAAAATAAATAATAAAATAAATAAATAAATAATAGATAAATAATAAAATACAATTAAAACATTGATAAATTTATCCCTTGGGATATGAATAAAGTTCAATTCAAGAAACAAAGATTTAGCTACACCCAAATGTCAAAAAGTGGGTTCCTGAACCAAAAGTCAATGTGTCGGTTTGAGGATCAGTGAACTTCTATTCCATATGTCCATCATTACATTTACAAAACAGAATAATCAGTCTTCTGCTTTTTTCTAAAAAATACAGCAGTAAGTTGAATAAAAAAGGCAGAAAAAGACTCAACTTTATCTCTGAAGACTTTTTCAATACAAGTAAATGAATAGGTATTATATAGGAAATGAACAATGTTCAGTTCCATGTTTTTTTTGCTCTGTTGCTTGATAGAAAAGTCTTTTTTTCAGGTTGTGAAACTTCTTTTTCCATCACTGAGCAGCACAAGTGCAGGTCAAGAGCAAACTCATTTGAGAGACTACTGCCTGTGAAGACATGAGAAAAAAGATTTTTTCGCTATATGCTACAATAAATGTTCAACAAATAGTATTTAATCCATTTCTGAGTCAAAAATATTGCAGCCCACTAAACAAAAAATCACGTTTTAGGATCAGAATATCAATGATGTGCTTTAAATGGCAAGATTACATTTTTTTAGAGAATCCTAACACAAAGTCATGACAAATACGATGTAGAGTTTGTGTGCTTTACAGGTTGAACTGTAAACTGGACTTACTGGAACTATGAGGATCAGCAATTGTCTTAAGTGCTTTTCTCCTGTAAAGATTATTTATTCATGGGGAATGGAAATGATGGATTCAAAGTTGTTTGAAAATGGTCGTAACCTTTCCTGGATTTATGGCAAGTTATTAAGGAAAATATTCTATCAGTTTATGTAATTAAAGCATGAAATTCTCCAATACAATACTTATAAGTGGCTACAAAAGGTCTGCTAATGACAGGTTTCTTTTTCTGGTATACTCAGGTCGAACTGACCCAAGCTTTAAAGTCCCAATATTTGGATTTATTTCAAAAGTGTCCTGAGTCGTCTTTCAATTATGGTTTCAGGAAAGATTTAAACACACGTGTTGTTTTCTGATATAGTTTCTGCATGGCGGCAGGAGTTCACCAGGAAGTCATCTTTGAGTTGTGGGTGGGATCGTTAGCACAGCCTGCACTTATTTCCCATCATCCCTTTCTTGCAACAAAAAAATGGATGCATCAAAATGTGAAAACAAACATAAAGGAATCTGCGAAATGATAGTCCCAATACCAGCATTGTATTAGTTTCACAGAATACTTCAGAAAATCAGTTTTTTTTAATTTCAGAATCTGTATTTACATACGTCTCGACTACTTACTTTATTTGCGGTTTCACGTAATTACAGATTTTTTTTTGTCAGTCACGTGACTCCTCCGGTTCGTCACACAAACGTCAACAACTCAAGACGTTTGTATGAATTTTTTGCATCGAATTTTTTTTTTTTTGAATCCCTTATATCCAGCAGAGAAAGAAGGTGGTGGTGCTAGGATTGACTTGGTGCAATAACCAATCTGGTTTCCTAACACACTTACTTTTCTTTTCAGACTAGCTTCAAACAAAAAGTCAAACGTCTCCCCTTGGAAATACGCACACCAGCTGCCTGCTTAATGCAAATCCTCGGCTTCTGTGTGACTCTCACAAAGTAATAACTTGTGGATGAAACGAATGTATTACATGAATGAAAAGAAGGATTCGGGAGATGAAAGGAGGAGTTGCTTTCCTGTTGTGAACTTGTGTCAAAATAGATTTTCGTACTGATGCGTAGAAAACACAGAAACCCCCAAGATTAGCCTCTCTTTTCTGACTACTTAACAAGAGCTGATGAATTAATCCTGGTGCCTGAACTAAAAATAGCAGCTGCTGATGAAAATGCATTGCATGAATGTGGCATTTTCTGCTCCAAGGTATCCATTAAATTTCAAACTGTCCTCATGCACTGACACGCTGATGTTTCTTGATGGCAACAGTTTGATGAAAGGAAGGGAAGGTTTGTGGTTTAAAAGCCTATAAGTTGCATTGGTGTTTTCCTCCTGAGTTAGTTTAAATTCATGGGATAAAAACTGTCAATGGGAAGACAGACGTCTGGTCTCAGTGTGGTCACTCATGTTGTTGTGTTGAAGGACATTTCTTTACACTTTTATGGAGTAAACTTGAATTTAGAGCCAGACGGGATGTTAAAGGAGCAGCAGAAATAAAAAAGATTGTTATCTTTGAGAACCGCGTTTCGTTTTACAGTAAATATCTTTTTTAATAGACTTGATGGAACCTGAAAATCAACAATAGAAAGCAATTTCTGCTGTCCTACAATTGAAAGAATCTCCAGCTGTTTCGGCGGAGCCATTACATGCACTTCGTATGTCCATGAGGGAGGATTTATGCTTCCTGGCTGCAGGGGATCTTGATGTGGATACGAGAGATTGAACATTTTACTAGTTTGTGACACCGGGTCAATCCTGTCTTATTCCTCATATTGGGTTTTGCCACTTTTAGCTTGAGGATGTCTGACCCACACAAAAAGATGGACCTTGCTCAAATAAAGGTCAAAGCTTTTCCCTTACTTCATCTTCAGCACAGCAATCTCCTCTGTCCTCTCAGCTTTTTTTTTTTTTTTTAAACTTGAGGCTACGTGAAGTGAGAAAAAAAAATTGTCACTTACAGTTTCTTGCAAATTATTTTTGGGTTATGTATTTTATTCATCCATTCTCTTCTTCCAGGGCAGGAACTCTGAGTCCACCAGTAATTCCTGTTCATCTTCTGGAAAAAGAAGCATCCTTTTGTATAACATATGTAACATATACTTAATTTTTTTAATTCTAAAATTCTTTAATTAAGCTGCAAAACTATCATTTATTTATCAGAGATTTATTTCACAACCTGATTTTCTACTCATTTATTTAGCTAAATCTGGCAAAAAAAAATGACACATTTCACAAATCTGAGCTTATAGGACATAAACTAACCCCTATACTGTTCTGACAGAGAAGATAACACCTTATTAACCTCCTATGACTTCCATGGTGCCACACTGGACAGCCCTGCATGAGCACATCTGAGCATTTAAGCTCACATCAGTCAAACTTGTGTTACAGTGACGCTCTCACAGCAGATTGACATTGTAGAAAAGAAGAGCTTCATTGTGTAAATGAATGCTATAGATGGATTAATTCCCTTTAAACATCAATCAGTAATAAAAATATGCGTTTTAATTTGCCCTTTAGCTCTGCAGCGGCTTTTATATCTTAGTGTTTATTGGCACTACGGATGAGCCGCTGAGAATCATGGGAAAAAAATGTCAAGGTTACTGTAACTGATTATGATTTAATTGCACTTATTACATTAATTGGATGTTTACAAGTTGTGGTGTGCATTTGTTTTCATGCAACTGTAAGTATCGCCATCAAACCAGAAAATTAAATGAAAATGAGGTAGGTCTAAAAGTGTAATTAAGGGAAAACATGACAAGAGATTTTACATTAATAAAAAAAAAGTAAGTGGAAAAATTCTCAAATGATTCTAATAACTTTAAAAAAAATAAAACCTCAGAGGTTTTACAACCATTTTTGTTATCTATGTAAATAAAAAAGCTAAATGGTGGTTATTTACTTCACGTTTTGTAAGAAAATGAGGCCAAAAATCTAGAAATTTGTATTTTTGTGCCACCTTAAAAGGTGCAGCTAGTATGTGAGGCTGCCTTTTACATTGTAGAATAAAAAAGCTGATTTCAGACGAATAAAAAGCTTGAATTCCACATTTTTTCGCGCCTCATAATATCAAAGTATTTCTCTATTCTTTGTCCTTAAATGGAAATGAGAGATAAAATGTGTTTTTAAGACAAGATTAAAAAAAAAAAACATTTCCACACATCATATATTTCTAAACTGCTTAACACTTTCACAGGTCTTATGACATCAACATCAGGTTTTTTTCTCCAGACGTTGACCTTTTATGAGGGAAAACTGCTTTTTTTTTTTTTCTTTGGCAGCTGTGGCAAAAGCAGATGCCAGGCAAATGGAAGCAGAGGGACATACATAGGTCATTTATAATAGTGTTGGAAGAAAAGAAGAATACCTCTCAGATATTAAACTCTTCATTTAACCCCTTTGTTTTTACTTAGCAGAACAAACTGTGTAGCGTTGTGGTCAGAATCACTCAATAAAAGTGTTTTCCATTTGTTTTACAAGCACACAGATCTGGAAATATAAAACGGTTTCTGTTTGTCATAAACATGTATTATTTACATCAAATCAAACAATCTGTTAATGCAGCCGCACCTAAAAAGAAATTTCAAAATAAAAGGGGTTATTTTATTTATTTTTTTTTTTTTTACATGTTACCTTACACAAGATTTAGAGTCGTGACGAAGACAATAACAAAAATTTTTTGTCAACGAAATTAACACTGCTCGGTTGGACAGAATAGAAATCGATTCATTGATTAATCATTACACCCCTAATAAGAACCATAAGTAGAGCTAAATCAATGTGTGTAATTTTAGAAATTCTATATTTAAAAGGCAAAAATTGAAAAAAATATTTTTTTTCCCTTTTTTCAAAAACATTTATTATTGTCTCTGCAAGCATTTAACCTTGGTATTGACCTGATACCAAGTACTTTAGTAACGCCGATATCGATAGTTTTCTCTTGAAATGTTGTATTTTAGAATAATTCTGAAAATATACATTTTTTATTAATTAAATGTATATTAAAACAGTTTATTACTCAAGTTGGGCTGTTTTTTGCCCAATCTGGCAACACTGCATACCGGCTGGTGGACGCTGCGCTTGCTTGAACTCCGTAAATCAAGTCATTACGAAGAAAAAATGCAATGAAAGTATCGATCTCATCCCGCTAGGATCGACGCTTCACTTTGACATCGATACTCAGTCCTAGTTTTAGTCTTCATTTTCTTATCTCCGTTATTAGAAAAATGCTGTAACATGTTAAAAACACAATTTTCATTGGAGTGGGTCTTTAATAAACCTGCAGTCTGTTTTAAACAATGCTCATTCAGTCAAAATGAGGAGTGACATAAATAAACCAGTGGAGGGAAAAAATAGATGTTGCAAAACTGAAACTGCTGTGTTGCTGTGCCTCAGACCTGCAAGCCTAAATATCGTATTTTTATGGTCAAAAAAAAAAAAAAGAAAGCTCATCTCCCACCGTTTGTTTTGGCTGGCAGATGTTTTCTCACTCATGGGAACAGCCAGTTTGTATTCATCCTGTTGTGCCTTGAAGAGGAAAGCCACGGCTTCCAAATTTAGACCCACTATATCTCAGTAATTGACTATTTGTGTTCTCCATAAGTATCGCTGTTTCCAGCCAGTGCGTGTCTTGCATAAACTGTAAAGACGAAGATGAGTCACAGAAGCGTAATTACTGTACCGCATCACCGATTCTTGTTGTTTGGTGCAAGAAATGGTTTAATAGAGTGAATTTGAGGACTATATCACTTCAGTATATCTAAACTAATTAAAAGAGGAGGTGAAAAGGTAAAAAGTCTCAAATTATTTTGCAAACAGTTTTAAAAATGTATACCGCTTGTCAAAGCACTTGAAAGACTCTGTCAAATGTAGGGCTAAACGAGGAACTTTCCTGTTATTTTGTTCCAATTTTCCCTCAAACAAGTTCTCAAATGAGCTAAATTAGCTTGACACTTGTGTTGTCGTTTTCCCGCCGGATTTTTATGGTTTATCGGGGCTGCAGTTCCGTACCAGAGGCACCCTGTTACACAACCGTGTCTTTTGAGTGGTTTGGTTGCCTGTCAGAATGAAACAACAGTGGCAACAAAAGAAACAGTTTGTTTAAAGTGTCAAAGAAAAGTGAACAAACTTTAATTTTTTACTGAATGCAGGATTAGATTCCTTTGAAAATATTAAATTTCTTTCAGAGAAAAAAGTGGAATGCAATCATTTCACTTTTTTAACCTGCTATAATTATAAACAAGCAGTGAACAGAGATTTGGAGCTCCAATCCCTCCAACATTATTGTGCTTTCACTCAAAATAGTTTAACAACCTTAAAGTGTTAACCTGGACTGTGGTAAACCGAAGTGGCACTTATCATCATCTCCTCATTCAGCCTTCCATATTACTGCTCTAATGGAAATAAAACAGTTCAGAGTTTTAACCTTAAATGGACAATGTACTTCAAATAACTGCTCATTATTTTGTGGTAACTCAATGCAGGTATTGTGTTTTAAGGAACATTTTCTTCCCAATACTGTATTACACCATCAACAGCTCAGCAGGAAGGAGGTCTGGAAAAAAAATATTTTAGAGGTAAAGAAAGAAGAATCCAAACTGTTTTACTGCTGATCAAAATTTAAATCTTAAAAACCCTCAACAAAATCAATAAATGTTTGTTTTCATACAGGTTTATCAGTTAAATGAGAATTAAATTAATCATTCTCTGAATTTTCTGCCATGTTTTTTTTTCCACATTTTTGTCACAGCTGCCCTTAAACCTGGATTGGGGCTTTCTGCAGGTGAAAAATGGGAAACCCTGGACCAGGAATGTGTGTGGAAAATTTAAGATTGGGACCTTTCAGTGAACCTGTGTACAAAAAATGCACATTTTATCTATGGGTGTGCTGCGGGAGACAAGTCATAGGCCCAATCTGAATTCTTCCCTTCTCTCTATTCCCTCCAAAAAATATGAAAAAATAGAGTTTTGGATTTTGGAAGTCCTTTTTGAGTGATGATGTCACTGATACTCGCCAGTTAGCTAGCATTAGCACTGAGCTTAAAATCTGTACGAGGAATGAAGATGGAAAATATAAGATTGAAACAGTCCAGTAAACTGTAAATTGTACACTGTTAATGCACATTTTATCTATGGGCATGCTGCAGGTGACAAGTAATAGGCCCAATCCGAATTCTTCCTTTTTCCCTACCCCTACATTAAGCCCTCCAATTGGAGAGTTATGAAAAAGTAGTGTCTCAGATGACGTCACCCATACTCGTCGGTTAGCTAGCATTAGCACAGAGCTTCAAGCTTCTCTAAATATACATAACAACAGTGGTTTTATAACTTTAGAAATGTCGTGCTACAACAAAAAGTCATTAATTACATTTAAATGTAAACCTCTGGGCTTCAGAGCGCACCCATGTGAAGAAAAGCGCTTCTCCTGCGCGGTGCAGCGCGACGTGGAACCCCTTCGCGAGGGAGGGGTGTGTATCCCTCCGTTTGGAGGGGGGGATATTAAACAAAACATATTATTTAATCATTATATAAAAATACGAATGCGTGCCACCTTCCATTAAAAAGACTTTATCGTACACTTACCACATGAATGACAATGGTACGTTCCATTTTCATGACAACTCTTTCGGTAGCCGGACGAGCCAAAGGGGAACACACCTCCGATCCGATCCCTTGAAGATGAACCTCTATGGGCACAGATATCCTAAAAATCTGTCACATTTTGGCATGCTTCAGGCATATCATTTCTACTTAAATTATATCTCCAATGAAATTAAGGAGAGATTTGGGAGAAAAATGGCAACATCTGGACATATAAGTGAGTCTTCTTTTCATTAGATTGTTAAACTATTGTTAGTGAAATAAAGATCCATTAGTAAATCAGTTCTTGGTGTGACTTATCTTCCTATAATCATGAATAATATAAACATTTTTTAAATGGGGTGCATCATTTTATCAGTATTAACAAAATAGTTTTCACTAATCCAAAAGAAAGTGTGTATTATGTGTTTGCAAGTAATCTGCTAACAACTAGCACAGTCTGGAAAAAGGAGGGAAGGAATGGCCAAGAGACAGTGACAGATCAACAAACACAAAAGAACAGATAGAAAAGTTGTGGGACCGCCTGCAGTCATCCCCGCACACCGCCTGCTGCACTCCCCAGATACAGACAACTGCAGGTCGCATATTGTGCCTCTCCAACCTGTTTGCTCAGTGAACTAAAGAGAAATACACCCTGCAGACCGACTGCGGCAGACAGAGTGGAGAGTGTTGTGGGCTTAAGAGAGAAAGGCTGAAGGAGAGCCAAAAGTGGGCCGGGCTGAACTGAGAGGACAGATTGGCTCAAACTAATTTAACCAGGCAGAATGCTTATTTCCAATGGCCGAGGGGGGTTCATCAGATGGCCAGAGCCAAAAAGTCACAATATTAATGATGTCCCTCATTTTACCCTAAACTTCAACTGTGCTTTATTAGGCCAAATAGTCACTGAGTTACCATGAAGACGAACAGAACAGATTGTTAACGCTCATGAGTTCTTCGACATTGAGTGTATCAGTTATGCTGTGAATGGGGGACAGTTTAGAGCGGCGTGTCAATACGCTTTATCTAACATGAAGCGGGACTTTGACATGAGAGGTAAAATGAAACTCATCCTTCCTCCGACTCTTATGGAAAACGTGAGCATATTTAGTGAGCACTATTTGGTGATATTGTGAGTGTTTAAGCCTGTTTTTTAATTGCTGTCGCTTTTTTATCTTACGTCTCTTATGATTTGTTTTTGTTTATGTCTTTTGTTAAGCACCTGTGTTTACCAACATGTTGAAAAAAAGTGCTATATGAATAAAATGACTGATTAAAAATGTCATTTTTTTCTCTTCATTGTTGTTAATTGATATGAATTATCAGTAAAATAAAAAGTTGTAATTTGGTAAATATCTTACAATAATAACATATTTTTTGTGTCATTGTTATTTTATTAGTTTTTTTTGTATATTAAATAACAAAAATGGACTTAAAAAGTCTTCATTTTCTTTATGTTATGAATGTATAATAACAAAACAATTAGTGTTTTAATATATAACTAATTACAAATGTCCATGAGTCCTTTCCAGATGTGACTGGTTGAGGATTTAAGATTCTGGTCATAAAGATTGGCCAGATTTGAGATGTCACATTGAATTATGGGTTAACGTTGTTGCCACTTTCATAGAGGTAATAAACATTAAACATTAAATTGGCTTTGTTTGGATATTAACTCATTTATTCTCAAATTTTTCCCAGATTATTCGTCATTTGTATCCCTTTGATGAGCAATAATTTATAATTTTCTGACAATTTTCATGGAAAGGTGTGTGAAAAAGTTTTTTTTGACCGGTTACAATTATGACTGCTGGAATTAAATGTGTTTTAAAATTTCTGGTGACAGTTAACTGTGTAATGCTGCATTCAAGAATGCAACTGGGGCACCTGTTACACCAAGACACGAGAGAAAATCTGGTCAATCTTCAAAATATATCCGATTGTTCACATCAATATACCATGATTGACAAATGCAAACATATTTTTGAAACCAAACAGACTATAGTGATGAAAACTTACAGTCAGGTCAGTTGATGTATCACTGCAATGCATCAAATCGATCGATATATTTAATGTTTAATTCATGCTTTCTATTTACATTAAAGTAGCTCATAAGTATAGCTACTATCAAAGTGTACTTTTAAAATGAATGTACACTACAAATTAAAAATGTGAGATTTTATTATCTCTAAATAATCAGAATAACCAGATTTTTATGTTTAAGTCATTATTGAAGGGACTGTAATTCACCAGCATAGACATAACTTTCATTCATATGAGTACAATAAACAAGTTTAGCTGAAAAAGAAGAAAAAAGCTTTTTTTTTTAATTAAAAAAACAATTGCCATGATCAACAGAAGTTCTGTTCAACGCAACATAAGATAAGATAGTCCTTTATTCGTCCCACGGTGGGGAAATTTCAGGGTTACGGCAGCATGATAGAAAAAAATCAGACAATTTACATATTTACAAAGAGAACAAAGTTGTAGTGCCACTGATCTTCTGGTAGCTTTTAAGACTTCAATGACCCAAAAAATAGTTTCAAATAAAAAAGTGTCATGGAACACTACACTTTTTGATGAAGGAAATCAATATATTGCTAAGTAAAAAGAACGTTCTTACAAACAAACCTAATAATGTGACTTATCATTACATACTTGAAGTAGCGTACAGCAGGCAAACATGGTGTCAAAAACCACATAGAATACAGATTCATTATTACTTCATCAGAGGAAAAAAAAGTGAAAATTGCATTAAAACATGAAAATGAAAAAATATTATTTTGTGTATATATGTATATTAGTTTATTTTTTATTTATTTATTATTTATTATTATTTATTATTATTTTTACAAATACCAATGAAGTTTTGTAAGTTGTATAGAAGTGTAAATTGTGTAAATAATGCAAAATATAAATCCTAAATTTAAATATAAATAAATATATAAAAATAATATGTATAAATAATGGTAATGCAAAATATATATGACAGAAAATGAAAATGTGTAGAAACAAAGTTGAGTTTCTGTCTTTTGCTTGTTTTTTCTGCAGAAAGACAACTTTAGTTTATTTCTTTTTTTAAAAAGGTAATGGTTAATTACACCATCTGCTATCTTCTGTTCAAACTGCTAAATGTGATGAGTATTCTGATGGAAACCTACCTGATACGGACACTTTATTCAGCCACAGTTAAACAACCTTTTGAAATTGCAGGAGAAAACCAAGCAGCTTTGCAGCTGTACTTAATTTCCCCTTTAATTATAGGTGATGCATGGTGTGTGCAGTAAGAACACACCATTAAACTGCCAGTGTGTGACAAGTAGATAAGTTGGCTGGCTAAAAGGTGCCCAAAGGGGGCAAGAGATGATGTAAGGAGATTGAGTGGATAATGATAATGCCTTTTCAGTGACAAGGACAGGAGAAGTACAAAGAGTTACGCCATGTCAGCTGAAAAGCGAGCTCTCTTTCACTCCGATATGCTGAACTTAGCTATCAACTGACAGATCGGGCACGAGGAGTCACATGGATGAACCGTAACATGACAAATGTGGATCGCTGCTTAACCTTATGTTTCTTCCATTAGTTGTTTTTACAGCAGGACACACTTAAGCAAACCATAAACTTTAGGCAGAATCGAGGACATCTAAAACTCACCGTTAAAGGTCAGTGAAGCACAGGAGTTCTTGAATAACAGATCATTTTACAAAGAGATAAAAAGACGAAAAAAAATATGCAGTGAAGGCAAACAAACTCAAATTCACGTCAGAGGTGCTTAGCAGAATACCATAAAGACTCATCCTGATCACATGATGGAAACAGAGGACTCTTTAAAACTGTAGCCAAAATTAAGAACAGGACATTTGTAAACTCATGGAAAGACTTGAGTTTCTGATTTGAGGCTTGCTCAAAAACAACATTTACTGACATTAGGTCATTTCATTGTTACACACGTAAGTTCTGATTCTCTATAATAGTGCGTTCACACTGTGCACAGGGGCGTCAAGCTTCAATGTTAAGTCAATGTACAGACGTGAACTGAGGTCCTTCGGCGCAATTTGGGTTTTGGGGCACGGCGAGGTTGATGTGGTGCATCAACCAATCAGCTTTGAGCATGTGATGGTTTAAGCGACTCAATTAAAAGGTTGGAAAAGACATCCAATACAGCCGCTTGATGCAAAGATTTTGTTCCTGAATTTCCATCCATTTTCTTACCCCCCTATAGGGCCGCGGGGTTGCCGGAGACGGGCCCGGTTACTGTTCAATGGACAGCAAGGTGGTAGACAGGTCGCGGTCCTGTCAAGAGCCTATGGAGCTGGAGCGATCGTGCCCGCTATGCTAGGCAAACCCCTGCAGAACTCAAGCTCCACGACCCAGGGTCTGCAGCAAGCTCCACTGTCCGGCCTCCAGCTGAACTAGCGATTAACTCCGCCCAGGGTTCGGCAGAGCTGAGGTCTCCCAACAAGGCTGCCAGTTCCTCGGCAGTGGAGCTTGCTATGTTGGCGCGCCGGCGGTTGGTTCCTTGGCAGACGCCAAGACATCAAGACATTAATAAAAAGATGGTCCAGTTTTATTTTTTCCCTCTCGAGTTAATGCTCAAACTGGGCCACAGACATATGCAAGTAACGTTTAAAACGGACGTTAGGAGTGAAGTGAACCGCGCTGGGAGTCACCCTGAAAGATCTGGCGAACCCAGACACGGCGACATGTTTGATGGCGCCTGTTTAGAGCTCTCCAAAGTAAACAAACCAAAGATACTCGCTCAACATTATCCGTGTTCTCCACGACATGGCCACAAATGAAGTACAGAAAAACGTTGGTGATTGCGTCCAGATGCGGCGGCAGATGCGTGTTTGACGTACACATCAGGTCCCGTGTGAATTTAATTTAACAAGTAGGGATGTAAGGGATTTTATACGCATCAAAACCTCGATCTAATAAGGTAACAGAAGTATCGGTTGAAAACCAAAGATTATTTTAAAAATTGATGCAAAAGTTGTCAATCAGTTTGTGGCAAACTTCATCAGCTTCTCTTCGTGCTGCGTCTCTTCTGTCATTGCTTTTTTACTAGTAAGGTAAGCAAAAAGACATCCAATAACAAGCTTGCTTCCTCCAAGTCATGTCAATTGGCTGAAGGTGAACCACAGCGAGGATTGTTTACACAAAACATTCAATAACTCCTTCAGTTTTACACAGCACTGTAAACAATACTTGAATAAATTAACATGACACTTAGAAAAAGTGCTTAACTCAGCATCAGTTTTAGCTGACGAACCTACTACCGGCAACCTTCAAATATTCTATGAAAAAATTATGAGAGGAATGTTATTTAACCACTTATATGACCACAAAGGACCAAACAGTCAAACAGACCCAAAATGCCTTGTTTTAGTGTTCAAAGCTGTTTTGTCAAAGTCAGATTGTTTTTTGTTCCTACGAACAGAAAGCTGTGCAGTCCAACGAAAAGGGATAAAAACATTATCAATGTAAATAAAGCTTTGCCTAAATTAAAAAAAAGAGGTTTATACAAATAAACTCCTTGTGTGTCAGAAGATTCATAGTCTCTTTTTAGTTCAATTGGAATGGGTACTTAAGGTCAAGGACTGAAAAGCAGAAAAAGACTTGAGAGGTAAATATACACAACCGCACTGAAAAGTTTACAAAATCAATACAAATCGTCACACATAAAATTGTATTTTATGTAGTTGGATTTCTTTTTTAACGTTACCTTCTGACACTAATAACTGTATTTCATCACAGTGTGCTGGAACAGGTCCTGGACAACAGGTGTCTGTCAAATCCTTTAGATTGGCCCTACTTGTTGTATTTTAACAGCATATGTCAGGTGTTTCAGCCCCAGCAATTTTCCTGGATGGATTTCATGAGATCGTAGCCAAGATGGCACAGAGAATCTGGCTCCAACTTCGCTCCAAACAGTCCACACACATTGGCTATTTTATGTGTTTGTTACAATCACTAGTTTTATTATTGTTTTTTAACCCCAAGTTAATTTTTACATCATTTCATTTACATCTCATATTGACATTTATGAGGTTTTCCAAGTGTAATCTCAAAATTATCTTTTAAATGTCTTCATGCAGATGAATAAAAAGACTAAAATCGGAAATTTGTAGAACACCCAAATTATGTGTTTTTTCATCAGTTTGGATGCACTAAAATCAATAAACACTGTATGCTAAAATCTGACCAGCAGACAAGAGAAAAAGCAAGAAATGAGTGTCTTAAGCTCAATTTACGACACAGTTACTACTAAAAAAAAAAAAAGAACCTGGAAGAAAAAGAGCAGTAAAAGCAGCTTTAAAGCATCTGCAGGATAAAGGTCTGAACTCGCTGGAAAAGCTTGTTCATCATACTAACAAGTGAATCAATGAAGTTACAGTCCACAACAATCACAGGAGTGCAGGAGGCATAATAAGCCTACAAATAGTTATTTGTTAGAACAAGCCGCCTGTGCCAGACACAATGTGCAACAAGCAACTGGGAACAAACAGGACATTATCAACCATTGCTACATATTAAAGTCTGCTTATCAGCAGACTCCAACGAGGTGACAGCAATGTTGTTATTACTGCAGTGTGCTGTTGACAATAGTTTTATTAATGAAGGAGTAGAGCTGCTGATTGTCTGTTAACAATTCACAACATTCAATTAAGACAAATATGCAAATACATGTTTTTTTCAAGTCCATATCTTTTTTCATTTTCCAACAGCTGATATGAATAAATGACAATAGTGAAGGCATTGTTTTCCTTTTCCATCCAGTCATTATTGTGAAAGGTTAATGGAATCTTTTTAATTTAGCTAATAATTGTCTTCTGAGGAGAAATTTTAAAGAAAGCAGCTTCGTTTTGAGCTCCACAATTCAAACTTGTTTTTTCTCGTAATCCAGGCTAGTTGTTGACAAATCCAAAAGTTGCTGAAGAAATTTACTGTAATTGCTAAAGGGAATTGCAGAAAATGCTAAAGCTACTTTCATAAGTAGCTAGAAAACCTGAAGTGTCCTAGAAAAACTATGAGAAATAGACAACTGAAGTATTATTTTTATAGTTTAGGACAAATTGTTGGAAATTTGCTGAAAAACTCTTCAAAATATGCATGTTTAGCCCCAAAAAGCTAGAATGTTATATAGGCTTAAATCAAAATTATCCCAAAACACTCCTGTAGAGCTCAAATTAGCCATCCAAAAAACTTGCACTCTGTCAAAATATTAGCTTAACTGTAAATCGGCCCAAAAAATTTCAGTAAATGCCAAATTAGCCAAAAACGTCAGCATTTTGCTAAAATATTAGCTTGACTGCTAATTAGCTAAAAAAAAAAAAAAAGCCTCAGTAGATGCCAAAATAGCTAAAAACATTAGCACGTTGCTAAAATATTAGCTTATCTCCAAATTAGCTCAAATAGAAAACATTTCAGCAGACACCAAATTAGCCTAAAAGCAAATATGTTGCTAAATATTAGCTTAACTCAAAATTAGCCAAAAAAAAAAGTCTCAATAGATTCCAAGTTAGACAATAAAGCTAGCTTGTTGCTAAAATATTAGCTTAACTCTAAATGGAGCCCAAAAACCTGAGTAGATGCCAAAATGGCCAAAAGTTTCATGAGGGATTTAATATATAAATTACTGAAATCACTTGAGGTGAGATTGAGTTTTTACATGTCGAAAAATGTGGAAAAAGTCAATGCCCGGGGGCCGCCCCATCGAGTTTATCTTGCCTTCCAGATCATATTATTTTATTGTTATAATGATATTATCTTGCGCTCATTTCTAACTTGCAGAATTTTGACAAAATATATTTCTATGGAGAGTAAAATATTAAGTTATTTAAGAGTTAAATTAATTTATACTGGAATAATATTCCATGTTACAATAAGTTACATTTTTAAAGTTTTAAACATTTTGTTTTAGTGTGTTCAATAAATGTTTACCTTGTTCTTGCTAAGGTGTGTTTTAGATTTTGGCTTTGAGTTGCTGTAGAGCATTCACGCACTAATCAGTTGTATCCTATATGAGGTCAGTCAGATTGGCTCCAGGCCACAAGGCACTTCTAGTGCCGCTGACAAATGCGTCCTTTAATTATCGGCCGCATGCACACGGCGCTGGGTTTGTGAGATCAGTTAGAGCCCAGGTGGTCGCAGCCTGGTTGTGTCAGGAACCACCCATGCCTATTCATTTTTAAAGTGTTACATCCACGTTATGCAAGCGAGTTATTATCCTCTCCAGAAATGAAGGGGCACAGCTGTATTTTAGCAGCATGGCCTCATTTCTTATTTCATTGTTCACGGTCAGTTTCGTTGTTTTTATGAATTAAAAAAAGGGATTATTAATGAACCTGTCTTTAGAATATTTATAATTTAGCAAAATAAACGAAGATTATTTGTGACTTGACTTTGATAACCATCATTAACAATTGAATTTTGGTGTATGAAACAAAGTAAAAGCTGTAATTACTCATTTTGTCCTTTGCAGCCACGTTATTTTTCACCCATTAACTCCGTGAACTGCTTTTAAAGTTGACACATTCATAACCCGACTGAATACACATCATTCATCACTGGGCACTGCTGATCCATTTCATATCGACTTACAGGAGCTACATTTGTTACCAAGATAAATTCAAGGTATCTTCAAGAAAAGAGAATAGAGCGAGAGTTGCCCTATTTTAAGGCTCTCGGGGAATCTTAATCAATATAGATGCAGGGCAGCCTAAATAAACAAAGATATCAAAAGATTAATGGCTGTAAAATAATAGTGTGAGAACAAACATTTGATGAAGCCCAATGAGGCAAATTTTCTTTGTGATTTGGGCTATATAAATAAAATTGAATTGAATAAAATACATTTTTTTTTATCAATCTCGATTGATCTAATGAACTGAAAAGACACATCATATAAAGTCCAATGATGTTTTTATTCAATAATTAGTCAAACATATATAGATATTTCTATGTGTGTACGGAAAATGATGATTTTACTTTTATATTAGTCAGAAAAAGTTAAAGTCCTATTAGTTATAAATTTGTTCCCCTCATTTGACCCATCTCCTGGGGAAGGGGTGAGCTACAGACACAGTCGCACACTATCAGCATTTAGTAGCTCAACACCCCAGTCCAACACCTTAGGGTCCCATTTTTAAGTGTCTTTGATAATTTTAGGCTGTTGATTTGAACCCACGACCTGCCAGTTGAAGAGTGGCCACTGAGCTAATGCTGGTAATTTCTTTGTGTCTGTTTTTTTGGGTTTTTTCTATTTTGAATGAATACACAATTTGTTTTATTTTTGAAGATGTTTTTGTCTATATGAGATCACAGCGTGGTTTTTGTCCACATTATTTGATGACGTTCCATCCTTTTTTAAGCGAATGAGAATAAGAAAAAGGAAAGTGTGTGTTGAGCTAGTGCCTCATCACACATGCCATTTAAATCCAAAATAGCAATAGATTTGTGCGTCACCAAAATGTCCCATCTGCTGAATCTTCAGTGCAGCACCAGGGTGTGCTTAGTCTCAGCTGAGAGCCCAAATGTAGGTAGTCTGAGCAAACCTGCAGTTGAAGACTTGAGCTGTCATACCTGGAATCAGAACAGCTACACTCTGATGAATGCCACAGAAATGAAAATAAAAGAACTCAATACAAATGTTTCATTTTGCAAGACGATGACACAAAAAAAGAAATTGTGATTCTGTTTCTGAAAAAAAAACATTTTGAACACTCTTTGTATTCATTTATAAAGAAATGTTTTAAAAATGTTAATAGTAAAGTACATGCAACATGGAACAAATAGTGGACAGTAATATTAACAATAACAGTAATAGCAGAAACAGCAAAAATAATACAGAAATATTTTTTTTTTAAAAAGCCAAGAATGTTAAAACTTATATAATATAATGTAATATATTGTGGCAATGAAGAAAAGGAGACTTCTTTATCTTCAGAAAATAAACTTTATTCACTCATGTGTCAAATTAACTAAAGGCGAGCAAGTCATCTTATATATATATATATATATATATATCTCGAGCAATCAGGAGGCCACACCCTCAACAACCACATAGCCTGATGGGTGTGAAGTCCCAAAAGTAGAGGTAACGTTACAATATATTCTTTATATTTATAGTACCTGGTGATAAAGAAGGAGTCACACCACACTGAGTTTTTTCCACAGCCTTGTACTGCATTTTAGCCTTATTGCACACAGACCTGTGTAAGTGATACAATTTTGTTGTAAAACTGCAAATGGTACTACAAAATTTAACCGCATCCTTCCTTGTTATTGTGGCCATCTTGAATGTCTAACCTTGAGTTAAAAAGTCAGATTTTTCGCAAAAAATGTGACTCTCTTGTAATTCTTTCATAGAATATTTCAGGGTTGTTGGTGGATTGCTCTGTTGAAACTGATGCTGAGTTGTCCAATTTTTTCTATATCCTTTTTTATGGGTTGCGGCAAAGCAGAGAAAACAGAATTTATTTTATTTTTCAAAGTGTTTTAATGTGGTTTTATTGATTAGGGGAATATAAGATCCTACCTTCCTATCCAATCTCAATTAGTAAACAATTCAGCTGTTAGAACAGGTCCATGTCTGTCAAAGTAACAACAGATGGTTTGTGTTTGTGTGTGTGTGTGTGTGTGTGTGTGGGGGGGGGGGGTATGTCAGACTTTGTGTTTTCATTTTGCCACTGCATGAAGGTCAGTAATGTAACTTTGTTTTTTGAAAAAGTAGAGAAATGTGACAATGTTATAAACATGTGTCTGACCGGTTGTGGAAATGTGTATTTGACTTCACATTAAATCCCTACTCGTTCCTCTAAATATTTATTATTATATGTAAGGATTTTTACAAATTGATGATGATTTAATAAAATACAAGTAATATTTTTTTCCATTGTTAGTGAAAATGCCAAAAACTTCATCACAGTAAAACAAAAAAAAGCAGATTATTGGCTTTATTTTGAAAATTTGTAAAGAAACTATTAATAAACTATAAAAATTTAGGTTTGACATCAATTGTTTAAGTATAACAATCCTGTAACTAACATGCATTTTTGCAGTAAAGTAGACGTATTGATCTCTGAACAGAATTCCCAGACTGATTCCACATGTTTTCAGTGGGTTGTAATTAGTACTTATTTTATCAACTTGCAAATTCTGCTGTTGGTCTGTAATAAATCATGGTGTAGGAGGGCAACTTTGTTATCTTGAAAGAAGTAACTTGGCCTCAGACTGAGAAGATATGCCTCTAGGTTGCAGAATCTTATCCTAATATCTCTTTGCATTTGGTTTTCTTCCACTAATAAACCTTTTTTTCTTTGTTCAGTAAGGTGGTGGCCCTCATTATAACACTTCCTTCATCTACATATGTCACTCTACGAGGCTGGTAATAAATTAAGCAAATTGTAAACTCTCGATTTTCAACTTTCCATACATTTGCGCAACATTTCAGTCAGTGAAATCGAGCGTTTCATCCATTGTTGAGCACGTTTAAAGTTCTTGCTCATAATATCAGTTAAATACATGTATGTGTTCCATGTCAGATAGCTGTAACGGTCAGATGAGACATATGTGCAGCCCCCCCCCATCGGCTGCTCAGACTCCTGCTCACTCAGCATGAAGAGCATATCCTGCAGCCAGAAAGCATGAAGGCATGTGCAAGCTGGTCTGCAGAAGGCACTGAAGGTCAAAGCCTTTCGAGCTACAGAAAGGCCACCAACAGGACAGACATGCTAATCAGCCAAATATTGTTGAATGGCGGAGGGAAGCTTTGATAAACTAAAAAAGCTACATTACCTGCGATACTTTTTGCTAAAAGTCGTTGCTGAAGATGCTGAAATTTTTTTGCTGAAAATTGTGACACAACTTACTATCATTGCTGAAGGGATTTGCTGAAAATGCTAAAGCTATTTGTAAAATGCTAAATTTGCTAAAAGACTGGAAATTTCATTAAAGAACTATGAAAGAGCGCTGAAGTTCATAAGAAATGTAATAAAATTGCTTAAAAATCCCTAATACGTGCCAGTTTTGCAAAAAATATTTAGCGTAATGCTTAAATATGAGCTAACTCCAAATTGACCTAAAAACTAGTAGATGGTAGATTAGCCAAAAAACCTAGCTTGTTGTTTAAATACTAGCTAAATTCAAAAATAGACTAAAATTCTTTAGTAAACTAAATCAGTCATAAAATGTTAGCATGTTGCTAAAATAAAAGATAAACTCTAAATTAGCCTAAAAAAAACTTCAGTAGAGAACAGATTAGCCAACAACGTTTGCATGTTGCTAAAATATTAGCTAATTTCCAAATTTGTCTTTAAAAAAAGCTCAGTAAATAACAAATTAGCCAAAAATGTTAGCATGTTCCTAAAATATTAGCTATACTTGAAATCTTTTGAAAATTACTTAATTAATTAATGAAGGAATGAATTCCTATGGGGCATATTTTGCTCAATATTTCAAAAACTATAAGGTTCATAAATACCGAAAATGAAATTGCTGAAAGTGTGACTGAGTTTTTAAGTACCAAAAAAACAAAAATGAGCAGGAGAATCACTTAAGTGTGAAAGCTTCCGAAGTATTCACACAACTAAAGAAAGAAGGGAAGAAATGTGACGAGAGGACATTTACAAGGATGCCAGTAGTCAAAGAGTTTGAAGTACAAAAGGCGAATATCTTAGAGCGTAAGCATGAGGTGATAAACTAATGACTTTCCAATTAAAGTAAATGCTAAAGCAACTGAAACTAGGTCAAATGCTTTTGCTTCTGTGGCGATAGTTTCAAAAACTATAAATGAAAAGTACACATTTCCGTTTATCTCCGCATATATTTGACATTTTACTAACAAATTACAGCCGAATGGGGGTCAAGTCTTTGATTAGCAAGAACTTTTCAAATCTTCAATGGTGTTCTAGCAGCTGCTATTGATGTTTGTCCTTATTCATTTTCTTTTTTAAAGGTTTGCATGTTCTTGTGAGTTGGTCAACAATAAAAATATAAACAAGAATGCACCCCATTATAATTAATAGGTCAAATGACCACACCTTTTACCTGCCTACATTGTCTTTTGAGGTTATTGTAATCCTATTTCAAGTTCTGATGCAAATCTGTCTTGAAAAAAAGACACTTTTTTTCATTATAATAAATCGAACTATCATTTCATCTGTTTTTAGGTCTCCTGAGATTTTTCCGTATTACAGTTTAAAGCTTCAGGTCAATTCCCAGCACGTTCGGTTGTCATATCGCTTTTGTACAAAAAAACGAGAGTATGCCCAAAAGTAGAGAAGAATAATGGCACTGCAGATTACCAGAAAGTTTACCCACCCTCATCCCATCAGTCATAGCAATTATGCATATCACCATGACAGATTGAGCGTCAAGAAGAGGGGAAAAAATGCCCTCTGGATCAGTGTAATTACAAATGGCACTCTTCATCTTCCCATGTGTGCAGGCATCCCACTGTTGCTAGAAGTGTGTATTTATCTCACACAGGCTATTCAGATTTTTTTTTTTTTTTTTTCATTCAAGCAGATGCAAATGCACACACGCATATGCCTTTTCTGAGACGACGGTGCTACAAAACATAATGCTGATGGAAATTGCTTTTTCAGGTCAGCCAGACATCAGAGCAGATGCCAGACTTTTGTTGTTTAAGCTTCAATCTTTCTGTGTGTGTTTGTCTGTCTGTCCCCACCAAATCTGCCATTGAGTTAGGCTGAAATTTGATCATTTTGTTGGTGTAAACAGAACATTTGAATGGTCACTTCTTCAATTGTCAATCTCTTTGTATGTCACTTTCTAATTTGTAAGTCGAAAACAGAATTTAAAGTGGCTTTAATTGTGTTGTAGAAGCTGTGAAACTGATAGATTCTCCCAATAGATCCAAAACACAACCAAAACACCCAAATATAAACGCATTAGAAAATAAGTCTTTTTAATTAAAAGAGAATAAAAGAAGTGAAGCAGTTTCAATAATAAAGACATACCTCACTCACAGGTATGCTGGGGTGTTGCATCAATCTACACACCATTATCACTTTAAACCAAAAGCTAAATAGCCCGCCTTTCTTCTCATCCAATCATATTTTTACCTTTAAATTCTTAAAATTGACAGTTTGGCGTCCCTCCTTCCCTCCATTCTACATCAAGATTGATGCTTTGGAATGGTTTGGTCCAGGGATTTGCAACCTTTAATGCTAAAAGAGCTGTTTGGTCCAGTTTCTTTCCAGATATTTTAAGCGCTTCTATTGTAAAATGAACCCATTAACGGTATAAAACTATTCCTCTTGGGGCTCCCATTGGTTGTCATTGATTGACAGAAAGTGATGACGACATTAGCAAGCATCAATAAAGCGCTCATTTAAGCTAACGTTTCCAGTGAGTATAGCGCAGTTAAAAGCTATGGCCTGTAGATAGTGCTATTACCTCATGATTTTGACTGAAGTTGCACTTTTTGACCTGTGTGAGATACCGTACCGGGTAAAGTTCAATCTGAGCACCATTTTGATTTCATAACGCTTGTCGCTGCATTTTCTGTATGCGGAAGCAAATCGGTTGCACCACTTACCCCGCATGCGCGAACCACACGTCACTTCCGCTCTTCACCCACTATATGACGGAGTCATTTCCAAACAGTAAAACGTCTTCATCACAAGAATTTATGTTTTTCTGAACACCCGAGAGCTTCTCCTGACTGGATTACTGTGTGAAAAAAAACACTGAGTTACCGTTAAAAACGAATTTGGATTACCAGAAAAAATAAAGTGTTTTCAAGTGGCGCTGTATCCTCTTAGCTTAGGGAGTAAACTGCCGTCATGTAAAACTGCAGAAGAAGAAAACATTTGTAGTCCGTTGTAGTCACTTTAAGATCGTAAGGTTATTATCCTTAACGTGTCTTTTTTCTTTCGTTTATTCAACAATAAGTGAATGTTTTCACTATGATAAACATTTTAAGTGCTGTATTAACATCCTACGAGGTTATTATTGTTGTTACCGTCCAAAGACCGTAAAATGCTTTAGCGGAAGTGACGTATGGTTCGCGCATGCGGGAGAGCGGTGCAACTGATTTGCTTCCGCATACAGAAAATGCAGCCACAACGCTTGTTACTGCTTTGAAAGGTAGGAGGTGCTCAGCAATGTTTGTAATATTTGGGTCAAAACATTCTAAAATATGTAAATGTGTTTATTTTTATGTTTAGGTAAACCAAGACGTATTGTAAGTGCTATTTCCGGAGAGATCAAAGTTGCATTAGAACTTTATTTTGTTTTGATGATTTCATGTATATTTTGTTTGTGTGAAATTTGGAATCTGGATTATTGTTTGAACTGATTTAACCACCAGAGGGCGCAACTCTGTTGTTCAATGTCCATTTAATGAGTCGAAGAAGTTCTGTCTTGAAACATTTTGTCTTTCCACCTGGTTAAATAAAAAAGTAAAATAAAAAATATTAATAGAGTGCTCTAACATGTACTGGAATGTCACTGAACACAGCGGGGGCACACCAGATGCTAGAACAGCCAAATGAGTTTCTCATTAATCTCTGCTGTATTTTAATTACCCCAGTCTGTTATTCTCCAGTGAAGCCTAACTATCTGCCAATCACAACAACAACTTCTGACATCTCTTGAATCGTTTCCTTCCTCAGTGATTTCTATTGTGCGAGCGGCTAACATTTGCACTCCGATTCTTTTCAGACAAGTGCATTCCTCAATCCACTTGTGATGTTTAGTGGAAGGTTAACAGCGCTACAATCAGTCATTTTGTCAATGTGAAAGGCATTGAAGTGGATTCAATATTTTAAAATATGCAAAAAAAAAAAAAAGAAGACAGTAGAGCCTAAAATGTCAGGAATTGTAAAATATAAAGTTAGAAAAACAACTGATTGGTTATAGTTATAGATGGTTGGGGTGGGCTTATTGATCTGAGTATCGATACCAAGGTTAAGTATTGATATCGGCGATAATAGCCCTGTAATTACTTGGTATCAGATCGATTACCACATTCCCAGAATCCCCCTGTGGATGTCGATCTTTTACTATGGACTCAAAATATTTATAGTAAGTTTACAAGAAGCGTGGTTACAATGGAAAGGCTATTAAATGATATATATAATTAAAATGCATATTGTATATATATATAATTTCGAGAATGATGCTCAGACAAAATTAGTGATTATACTAGATTTCCAAGCTAAGTGGGTGGAGCTGCTTTCCTCATTTGCCAAGGTAAGACAACTCAGACTTTGGGGTTAAAGATTTCCTATATTGGATACAGCCTAACTAACACACCATCCAAAAAGAAATTGCTATGGCTGTTGGCTGTTGTATGGCTGTTATTTGGTTAAAAATTGTGTTCCAGCTACCTCACAAAACCCTAGTTACACAGTTTTATCATTGAAGAAATGCTTGGTTTCATTTGTGGGCATAATGTTCAATTTCTGCAGGCCAAGAATTTTGTTGTTTACTGAAATTTCTTTAGTTTATAACTAGTACCATCCAAGAAAGTCACACTATTCACCTACTCACCAATATATCACGCTTTTTAAAAAAAATATTATGTGGAATAAAGTTAACTGCAAGAATTAAGAAATTTACTTATGTGTAAATTTTGGTTTAACTACAACCTTGCGTCAAGTTTTGGCAGGAGATTTCAGCTTTAATGGAAAAATATGATTAAAAAAAATCTGAAGGAAAAAAAAAATGAAGATATTAGCTAGGGATACAGCAAAAACACAGAACAGAAGTTGCTCCATAGGAAGAATTGGTGAACAATGATGTAAAAAGTAAATGTTTTTTTTAGGTCACTCCATGCTCTTGTATATTAAAGGAAGGAAGCTTGTTTAAATGTTTATTGGACACTGTGGCCTCTTTGCATCCAGCTGCTCAACACAGGAGAGCATTTGCAAACGGCTGAATAGCTTACCTATGTGATCCCAGTAGAAATGGTAACATCAAATTACTTTCTTCACAGTTAAGGAGGCGTTTTGTCCGGCCGATGAAGGGTGTTGTGGGTATTAAGCCTTCCGTAACAGTAAATGTGGCTAAGAGCTGGGAAAAGAAGAAGAAAAACAAGTGTGAAAATTCAAGCATTAAGTGCAGTACCTTTGTACTGCTGATTGATCAGGGATGTCCCAATCCTCAAAGTGAACACAGACTTTAATGACCCAAAGTTATTGCTGTAGAGTGGTTATTATGGCTCAAACTCAGTCGAAGTGACTTTAGCGTAATGAGGAAGCCCATTATACAATCCATTGGAGTGGTGCTGTGGAACTTGGCATAAAATCCCAATTTGTACGTAAGAGAATTGACTGTCCATTTAACTCAAGAAAAGCTTAGTCCCGCACATAAGTGAGGTTAGCTATGCAGCTCCTGCACGCTGAACGCCAAGCAATTTTTAAACAACAAACGTGTTTAAAATCTGCCTTTGTCGTCATTAATAATGTGCTTGTTAAGCGTCTGGAGCTTCACAGAGAAGAAGGAAGATGGAAATGTTCCGGCCTCTCGAATCCTGTTAGTTAAAGCTGCTTGATTAACGTGTAGAATAAGTGAGCATTGGGATCACTACTGTTGCAGTGATTTTAAGAGGTACATGGTGCTCTGTCAAAATGTCAGTCTGTTTTTACATGTTATTTTCATACGCTAATGAGTAGCGATGTCGGAGTGTGTTGTTTTGTACGTGTTACTAATAAAGTTGGGAGTTGTTTTAGTCACAGTTGCATTTGTTTTAGCTGCATCAGTCTGGTTGTAACGAACAGGCGGAGGCCTTTGGATCCATATGCGGAGGGTTTTAATAGCGAACACTAACAGGCAGGGGCAAGGCAAGACATGGTCAAAACAGGCAGAAGTCAAGGCACACAGGAACAGATAATAGATTAACCACTTGGACTGAATGCCGAGCAGAAACAAGACCTCGCACTGAGCAGAGCTCAATGACCGTCTAAATACTGCTTGTAGTGATGACATGATGAGGAACAGCTGGGAGAGGGAAGAAGGAGCAGGGGCTGATGGGAATTTGAGTGTGAAGGAGCACAGAAAGAGTCAATACTCAGGTGATGACTCCCTCTGGTGGTCAAAAGGGGACATGGCATCCTGGGTCCTGACGCTGGCAAATAGGGATACGGTATCGAAATCGGTATCGTTTGGTACCAGCGCCACGTCATCCATTTTTACCACACCGATCAGTTTTAGTCTTAACGGTACTGTTAACCAGCGCAGTGACGTCGCAACAGCGCGGACATGGCGTGCTGTACTATTCAAACTTGCTTAGAAATGTTGGGAGTAAACTCTGGCCATCAAGCTGAATCAAATGAATAAAGCACCAGGAAGTGTTTCCTCCAAGTACAGGTGAGGAGAACGCTTTAGAAAGAATATTTTTATGACTCACTTACACATGCGCAAAGACTGGAGGAGAGTGTTTGTGACAACCTGAATGCTCCAGGGTGTTTATGCTGAAACATTTATCCTTTAACGTGGATGAACTGCCAATAGTATTACCGCTGAGAGTGGAGCAGACCTGCGAGCCCCAGGCTCCATGAAGCATGCCATCATCCTTCCTTCTGAAGCGTTGGCAAGTTATTAGGACAGGCACTGGCAGAGGGCAAAAGGGGTGACAACCACACCATGTGATACGTGAAGAGGAGGGGAAAAGGAAGGACTGGAAAATTATTTATCAAATTATCATTTAAAAAAATCTGTACTTACTTGGAATTAAAAATGTTTTTCTGATGAAAAGCAAAGACATTTTCTGTCTACAGCGTGATTCCTAAATGGGTCAATGCCACATCCCGCAATTTCAGTAACACACAAGTACATATATAATGTACATTGACTGCTTCACTGAATATGTCACGCTTGTACATACAAATAATGCAAGATGGCACGCCGAGGGCAGAGAAATGTGTTTGTTTGACCAGTACATTTCCACAGCTGGCTATAGCAGTCTGGAGCTCTTTGAAAGCATGCTTTAGTGACTTTAACATCTCACTGCATTACACTACAGTACATGACTGGCAGGCTGCGACTCCACACAACACCGTGTTAAATGTGTCTCATCTTATGCGAATCTATTTGTCTTTATTTAACAGAGCCTGTAAAAACTGCATTACAAATAATGACAATAAATGTTTTTTTTGCTTGAATGATTGTTGGATATTTTTTGAGCTTGTTGTGTTGCATCCTCTGTTGCAGCGTTTCTTTGCAAGCATGCTGAGAGACAATTATACAGGGGAAGTCATGCAGATGCTAATTAGAGCTTACGTTTGTTGTTAAAATAGCAGACTTTCAGGAACTGCTGAAAATCATGAATGTTTATTTCATTTTTTTTTTCTTGGTCATGTAAACGAGGCATCTCATTTAGATGATTATTACTGTTTTTGAAGCAAATAACAGAGGTCCTGGAAAAGCAATTCAACAAGAAGAAGGGGGAGGAGCTTCATAACTAGAAGGCATAAAAAAATAACCTCACACCCCCCCACCTCCCTCTCTTTCTTTTCCGTCCGGTCCAACAAAACAAAAACATAATCAATATAAATAAAGTTTAAAAAAAATAAATAAATAAAAAAAAATAACCTCACACCGACAGCTGACTTTTCCATTCTGTTTTGGATTCAGACAGTTTCACATTGCTTTTTCAGTTCGTTAGCCGGAAAATTGAAGTTTTAGAGAGTTTTCACTTAGGTTCATTCCCTAAAATTTCAGGAATACAAATCCCGATGAGTGGAGTCATAAAACTATTGGTAAATGTGTTGCATCTAAGAGATATAGATGAGGCTAATCAGATGGTTAGATTTTTCATTCATGTCGTAATAAATCCAAACAAGCAGTTATTGTAAAGGTGTGACATTATAGGCTGTTGGGTCTGATCTCTCAAACGCTGTGTGAAAGAAAGAAAATTAAAAAGGTTTTGGCATTCAACAACTAATGATACGTTCACACTGGGTTCGGAAAAGTGAATACAAGCAATTGCTTTCAATAAAACGTCTTATACCGTATTATCTGGACTATACGTTTCTTTTCATTGGAGTGCGACAAACTCAGGAGGGACTTATTTGTGATTTTATTTAAACATCAATAGGCTCATATTTGTGTTATTTTCCCCACTAACAACCAGTTGCCTTCTAGCGGTTGTTTCCCACTAACAACCACTAGAGGGCGCTGTAGGATTGTGTATCAGTATTTGCTGCTGTCTGGTGACGCAGAAGAACTCCCCTCTTATCTCTAAACTCTCCTCTTTTACCTTTCTTTTTTGTCTTAAAAGTGCGTCCTCTTCTCCGGAGCGACTTATAGTCCAGAAAATACGGTAAACGCAAGTATGTGCATTTCAGTCATCCACGGTCCATTCGTTCCATTTTTGAAAGAGGAGATGGCTGCAGACAAGATGGCAGCTAAAAATTATTTGCTGGAAAACGTAACTTGTCAAACATCTTTATCCTGAAGATTTCAGAGTTGTAGCTCACATTTTATTGAAACTTTTTTAATGTGAATAAATGGGATTAGCTCAAAATGTGTAAAAAAAAAAAAGAGTAAACACTTGGGGTCACAGTTTATACAAGTCTTTTTCGACCAAAAATTAGTATTTTTTTACCAAAATATACACTGCAGGGGGTTGGGGGGTTGATGTTCTGGTTCTGGACTTCCTTCTAGCTAATGTTTTTCAGCCATCATCTTGTCTGCAACCAGACTCCCCTCCGTTTTCAGGCTCTACATACAAAACATACAGCATCTTTCAAAATTTAAACTAGTTGAACTTTGACCTATTGGGGACTCGGGTTTACAAGTGGGTAGCGTCCTTTTCAAATGTTTGAAATGCCAAATGCTTGAAAAACGATCTTAAACGGAAACATCACATTGTTTTGTGCTCAGCTTGAATTATATGACTTTCAAAAGCAAGATTGAAGCAAGATTTGCTCTAAGTTGACATTTCGCACCAAGCATCTTCTACTGTACATGTTCTAGTACTGGGTATCCACAGACTGTTTGCTAAAAACTCACGTTTACTAAATTCTTGAACACATGCCCAATGTGTACGCTGCTTAAATGTACTGGGCTATCCTTGTAAATACCTAGAATACGTCTAATACCTCGCTGCTCATTTAGTGTTGTTAAATTTCCCATTACTGAACAGCATGTAAATGCAAATTGCACAGTATGTCCCCGTTTATTTAAGGGAACTGATCTCCCAACGATGCCTGTGTACCAAAACACTTCCTGTGAGACTACATGTTTAAGTTGATAATTGAAGATCCTGTCTAAACCCATATTTAGGAACAATGTGATCATCCTCGTGCTATATTTAAAGTCCGGGAGGAGCGGGAGGTCAAGGCATGTGATGCGCGTTTTATCCGAACCCTCTACTTAATTTTTCATCCACTCTCGTCCCTGAGATGTCTGTGGCGGGAAGGTTTGGCTTAAGATGAACAAAACGGATTTGACAGAAAACAGGAAAAGTGAGGGCAGCACTCTGGAGTTTGCTGAAGCACATTCACTCACCCCTGAAAGGTACACGAAAGCCCGGCATCGTCTTGGGTCTTGGAAAGCAGATCTAAAAGACTAACACATTAAAATATTCACTCTGTGATGGGAGCTCAGGGCGGGGGATCATTTTGCACTTTGGAAAAAGATATGCTTACAATGTCTAGTTTGGTTAATAAAAAAGGTTTAAATGTGGGTTTGACAAGTTACAAAACATTTTCCAAGGAGATAAAACAACACTGTATTTTCTGCACTATAGGACCCACCATGAAGGAATGGTCTATTTTTGAACTTATGTCATATAGTGCAACGTACCAACATAGTGTAAAAAGGTTGAGATGTCAAGTATCTCAGGTAATTGTTATTATTGATATGAATTTTCTGATGGTTACATTAGAACATTACACGATTATTTTTTATGTACAACTAGTTTATTTCTAATACTCTTCAAAAAAAAAAAAGTAAAATTGTTTTGGTAAAGTCTTGGGATATTTTTTAACATGTATCACATTGAGAGACGTGTATCGTGATATGAATCTGTCAGGGAAATTCACCTCGACACTAGAAAGAAACAGAACTCAGTAAAATGACCAAACCAACAAGCAAAGTTACTCACATGTGAGGAAGAAACAAGAATGATGGGAAAGATGCCATCACCCTTTTTCTTAAAGGAATGATGCATGTGGCACTCCTTTTATTTCAAAAGCACAAAGTGGGAGGTTACAACATTCAAACAAAGAAGCAAAGTCAAGACAGTTCATTGCAGGTATCATGTAAGGAACCATTTGGGGACATTTACAATTCAAACAGCATCCTTTGTCCTGCTGAGGACAGTGCATCGTAAACCCCCCCTCATCCTAGCTTGGGAGAGGAAGCAGGAACATTTGTTCCTAAGATGTGAAGAGCTCATCTGTCAGCTACAGTTTGGGCTAACATTATAAAATACATTTAAACAATGATAATAATAAAACAATTTCTTTGACAGAATCGTATCGCCCAATTCTTGCTAATACACACCTGTAATACACACCAGTGCTAAAAATCTCTCTTGGACAAACGCTGTTCACTGCTCTACTACTGTTACTACTCCACTAACCACATTTTTTTTACGTCTGAATCAACATTTGCTGTCTGCATCTACTTTGGAAAAATACAGACACACTTTGGACCTTTCTTGCTCGCGGCCGCTCTGCCATCCCCATCAGTTGTACACATGCGTCTGTGTGAGAGCCACAGACATGTATTTTTTTTTTTTACTGGACATATCAAGGCGTTGACGCCACCCATAGCAAAATGCCTTACCGCCGGCCCTCGCGAAATCAGGCCAAAGCCGTCTCCGTGGCTTCCTGATCGTCTGCCCCCATTTTGTAACCCGTCAACAGTGATTGTCCGAGTCGGTCTGAGTCACGTTTTGTGAGGAACTGAAGTCGCCAATCATGAGTGAGCTTATTCGATGTCCACACCCCTTCCACTGAAAGCGTTTTCGGGAGAATCTGTCAATCAAATATTTGAGGTGGGGCCAGTGGACCTCACATACTTTTACTGAGGTATCTAATCGGTTAGTTTATAACTTAAATAACTTGTGATAAAGTTTAAAAAATCTTTAAAAAAAAGAATTGGTAATAGAGGGCAGAAGGAGAAGAAGAAGATATCAGAGAAAGAAGGTTATTCTGGCAAATCGAATGACTGAGAAATGACTATTTCTCAATAGAAGTCTATGGGATTTTGGCCCACTTGGAACCCATGGGATTATACAGTCCATGGCAAGAGCATGTGAGCAGGCTTTTTTAGGCCACATTTAAAGAAAGTATAGTGCGTACTGTGTACATTTATGAAATAAGTGTCTTTTTTCTTTCTCTTCCATTTAAATTCTGCAGCACACCTTATTATTTAACTTTTAAATTTAATTTTTGTTTACTGCTGAAATTCAGAATGTTTATCACCAAAAAATAGTAATAAGGAATTCGGGCGTTAGAAAATGAATCAATTTTATTGACGTGATGGGACATTAGTTCCAAGAAACTTTTAAATAATAATAGTCTTAATAACGATAGCAATAAATGGTTAATAAAGCCAGGATAAGCCAAATGTCAGTTTTCATCTATAGTCTTCTGACCATGATGTAAAAAAAAAAAAAAAACTTACACAAATACACCATAAAAAATTTGATGCCATCTTTACATGTTTAGCATGTGTTATTTTATTAAAACTCTATTTAAATATACCCAAAAAGTTCTACTTCTTAACATTATCCTGCAAAGTGAAAATATACATTTTAAAAGGCGGTCATAAAAGGTGAAACTTTGCTGTGGTGGTTTTTCAGTCTGCTTTCCATCTATTCATCAATTATCTAGATTTAATTCATCCTAAATCGGGTCAGTGGAATCACTGGAGCTGATCTCATCTATCATTAAGCAAAGCTGGATACACACTATAATATGAGTTTGTGGTTTTCAATTTACCAAATTGACAAAAATAAAAAAAAATATACAATTTGAACTAAATTTCTTTCAGAACAATTCAGAGTATGTTGGGCCAATGGAATAACTTATCAAATGTCCATTCTACCTTGTAGTTTTCAAACTGTGCAGGAGATTCATGCCTGCTCCTGTGGAGGAGTTCTGATTCCCGTCACTGCCGTCTGGCTGCAAGAACCCTGAATGTTTACTGGACTTGTTTTTTGTTTTGTTTCTCCATCTCCCCTTCTCCTAAGTGTTTTTTGGGCATCTGGGATCTGTCATTTTGGGGAGGGGTACTGTGATGATTGTTGAATTTGGTTTTTGTTGTCAACATGTGTTTGGGTCTCGTGGCCTACAGCAGTTACCTACATGGCTAGCTAGATTGCTAAGCTAGTAGCTCAACTCTAAGTACAAAAACCAAACAATAAAACATATTTAGAAAGTTTCTTTGGGAAAAAAAGAGCCAGTGAGGAAACCGAATAAGAGGCTTCAATTTCAAAGAACCAATAAGCCACACGTAATTAATGAGACAGTTCATGTAGCAGAAGCTGCTCTGGCTAATACGTGGCGACAGACTCTCAACTGATTTACACACGCAGACAATAAAGTTACTGACACGGTGTATTCACATCTATATTGTATTTAGAAAATACCAGTTTTACAACAGTTATGTCATTTTTTAATTTACTTTATTTATCCATCACATCTTAAAAGTCAGACGTAGCTGCAGCTAGCATTGGTTGTTAGCCTTTACTTTGACGTTAAAGTGAAAATCTTCATCACAAAGTTTAAAACAGCCACAAAGATTTCACGGAGAATGAAGATTCAATCTTATAAAGTTGCTGATTTGTGGAAACTATAAAGAGACATTTGAGAATTTTCCTGCACTAAGGCGGAATTAGGAAAGTTTATGTTCAGAAACTTTAGCACAAAGAATCTTCCTTTGTGCTGAAAAATACCAAATAAATTAGGATTTATGAAAAAACAAAATTTGATCAATATTTTTTTCTTTGAGAGATGATCTGAGCCTGGATTAAGTGTTAAAATTACATTATAAAATCATGTTTATTTTATAGAATGGTTTCAAATCAGAAATGATTTCTACAAATCAACAACTTTATTTAACTGAATCTTCATCATCTGGATACAAATATCTACTGATGTTTTTATAATTTTTTTTTAATCATGTTGTGGTATTTTGTTTTGAAAATACATTTTCATGAACCAGAGGCTTAAAAATGCCAAATTTGGACCGGTCAACGAAAACATTGTTCAATTGTTCAATTTAAACCAGTCCGTGGGCTGAAAAAGGTTGGGTACCACTGCTCTGCAGTTTATCAGTATGAATCCATTTTAATAGTTTATTTGAATAAATCCACAACCACCCTTTCTATACATTTATCCAAATAGTCCAAGGCTTTGATTCACTTCGGCGAGATGTAATCTCTGTTTCTGGTATTTAGTCTGAAGTGGAATATTCCGTCTGAGTTTATTGTGGCCACAGAAAGAAGACTGTGTCACGCTGTCCTTGCTGTTACTGTGCATATCTGACATTTCCTCTTAACTTACATGTTGGAGGCAGATTCACACCGACAGCAGACACAGGGCCACGGCACCGCGGCGCATGGATTGTCAGTGAGCTCATAGCTTCTAGCACCCGCAGACCAATGTCAGTTACTTTAACTGCACGTGGCGGTCAACCAGCACAAACGCACCTCTTTTTACAGATGGAAAAAAAAAAAATCCTGTCTGAACGAGTCATTAATAAATGAATATGAAATCAGTGGGGAGGAAAAAAGCGCTTTGTTTATTGGGTCTGATAAATATGCACAAAGTCTTCAGTTTGGATTTGTTTTCAGAGTCTCGGTCCTTTGAGCAAAACTCTAATGAGCTTCAGAGACCACAAGGGTATTGCTTGATAAGCCTGAGTTTCACCATTCTGGAAGCATAAATGATGTTTCAGTAAAAATAAAAACAACCAAACATGTTCTAGTTGGACTTTTAACCTTCAAACTGGTAAAGAAAATTTGGAAAACTTTTCATTACCTTATTGGTTCATCACACTCTTGAAACTTTAAATGTTTATTTTTTAAGTTTACTTATTTATTTTTGCACAGCAATGGTAATTAAGAGAAAGAATCCCACAAGTTTGTCATGTTTGAACAGATGGACAGTAAGGATGCAACAATACACTTTTTTCATGATTTGGTTCAAACCTCGATTTTTAATATTTGTATATTACAAAAAAAAAAAAAAAAAAAAATTCACTACATTTGTTTATTTTTTACAAGAACTTTTCAGTTGCTTCACACTAAAATTGTTTAATGTGATAATACAATAAATGACAAATCTTTCTTCAATTCTGTTCAAAATGGTTTGGTTTTAATCAGAGAATTGTGACATTCGTAATGAATGAATGAATGAGTTTATTTCAAGCAATCAGGTTATAATACATGAAATAACATCACATAATCAATCACAAATAGATCACTTTAAAGGGGGTGGAAGGAAGCGGATTTATATAATCCCACCCCGACTCGACCATACCATTTTCTCTGCATGAATTGTTCAGGACTTAATATCACATATTAATATAGTGTCAGGTTATAAAAGATCATTAATATCAGTGATGTAATAGAATTTCAAAAACATCCATAGATAAATCCTTTATATTAATCATCAACAATAATTTAAACATTCTCGTTAAGAAAAAGTATCAAGTAGTAATCAACTTCATTTGTTATCGCAGGAAAAGATATCAGAATACTCTCGTTAAAAGACAATTTGAGCAGATTGCATTTATCAAAGAGTTATAATAGGAAGTGATCAAATGTTCTTCAAAACTACCTTTCATTGAAAACAAACCTTCAAATTTTCCTTAGAAAATATATATATTATATTATATATTATATTATATATATATATATATATATATATATATATATATATATATATATAAGATAATCCTGCATTCAAAGAGGTGCAGCATGTCACTATACTGTAAGATATCTTAAACTTACAGAAAACAAATTTGATTTAATTTCCTTTTATTTTCAAACACGAATAGTTAAATGTCAGGATAAATGTGATCAACAAAAAGTGATAAAATGCCAGAAAAATTAGGAAGTTGAAGACAAATCCTATTAATTCTCACCTCTAACTTTGAAATCTTTTATACAAACATTTTTATACACTCTTAAAATATAAACATTTTTAATTTAATAAAATAAAAATGAAAGCATTATGGTACCAAAATAATGTCATGAAGTCACAATTTTCCATAAATGTCCCATTAGGCTTCCCATTTCATATTTAAACCATTCCAATAGTTTTGAACGGTTTAAACTAGTTTGTATTGTTTTGTTTTGTTTTTTTAGATTGTGCAACATTTTCCTAATTTCAATTTAACCCTTCACAATATTTAAATGATATTTTCTTCCACATGTGCACTTCTTCTCTTCCTTTTAATTTTTTTAATTGTATACACTTTTGTTCATTCTTCTAAGCTCACATTTGCTGGCTCAAATGTTTATCTTATCAGTTCTGTTCAAACATTTTGTGTACACTTGAAAAAAAAAATACATGATGTATATATATAAATATAAAGAAAGATGCATAATGTTTTTTTATTAGGTTTTAAACCTTAGTCAGAACCTACGCAGATCAATCTTTTATTGTGAAATCCTTTAATGTGTCTCAGTTTAATTGAGCTTCTTTAAGAAACAACAGGAAATTGATCCTTTAATATTTAAAGAAGAAGCTAAAATAAAGATACTTTGAAAGTAACAACCAGTTTGTTAGACATTAATTATTCATTAAAATATTATTTTGCAGAAAAAAAATTCTGTTTATTGAGAAATAAACCGGTTTGTTTGAGTGTTTTAAGTGGGTGTAAAACTGAAAGATTGGGCCACCACTAATATAGTGTTGGCAGTAATAGATGCCCTATTATGTTTGCGATGATTTATCACCACAATTATAGATAGGATCCACGTTTCTGAGGGAGCTGGAGGCTCGCAGGGTGGCTCAAGTAGATGTCAAAACCTCTCAGCGAACATGACAGAATGATTAGACTTGTCACAGACGAAGCAGTCTGTGGTTTGAGGAGCATCCATTAAGAAGTCTATCTCCTTTTGTGCTTGAAATTCCTATTTAAAAAAACTGTCATATATAACTAAATTATTTAGTTATATTAAGAAATATTTATCCAAACAGTGTTTGACTGTACTCTCAAATGCCTTTCTTTCAGTTGACATATTTGTTGTAAAAAAGCCAGGAAAGGCTTTTATTTCTGGATATGGGAGCTGCTAGGAAACAGATGGTGCACGGTGAAGTGCACGCTCTCCCTTTAAACTCACCTGAGTCTGTTTTTCTATTTAAAGCCACCAAAGCGAGCGCAGATGTCCTTACATGGACATGCAAACGCATACGCACACTTAGCCAGGAATATAGTTTAGATTTATGAACAAAGGGTGCGCCGTGTCGCTCGTGTGGTTTAAAGAGTGCAGCGTGGAAAGAAGATGAACCTGGAAATTCACTTTGATCAGGATTCAAAGCGGTTTGTATTGTGGAAGCGGATTTTGGGGCCTTTAAGGTTTTTCTGCTGACCAAAAAACACCTGAAATAAATCATGTCTCCACCACAATAAAGTATGCAATGGTTTTCCAATATTGCCATATTTGATTCAAACACATGTTGCACTGCATGATGGGTTTTCCAAAAAGTCCTGATTAAGTCAGTTTACCTCTTTGCAGCTGCTGTTCTGTAGACGCTTTATTCCATCACTTCAATACTAAATCAGATGGAAACATTTTAGTCAGGTAGACATCATTGATGTCAACAAACTTATTAAAAAACAATCTGCTACTTTATTAATTGAAACAAAAACACGCAGTTTAGAATTTTCCAAGTCAAGGCCCGGGGGCCGGATCAGGCCCTCCAGGTTACTATATCCGGTCCACCAGAACATTTTGTTTTATTGTTATTAACAGCCTGATGTTATCTTGAGCTGGTAACAAATTAAAGCACTTCTGTGATTATGGGGGCTGAGAGATCAGCTTTAATAATCTGAGGCTTTCTTTGTGGAACCCAACGCTATACATCAGATCATCCTCTCTCTCTCTCTCTCTCTCTCTCTCATGGTGCAGAACAAAATAAAAACAACTGGGTTAAATAACTAAAGGCAAAGCGGAGTAAAGCAGCCAGACAACAAAACAAACAGCAAAGATAATGTAATGATCTGTTTTTGTTAAAAACAACACATTTTATTTCCAGGCTTTGGTTGTGGGTATGTTCATATTTGGATCATTTAAACCGGATTTATTTTACGGAGATCAAAAGCGTTTGAATTATTCATAAATGTAATGTTTCACAGAATATTACATAAGAAGCAAAGAAATGTAGAAGTTTTTTCTAACTTGTAAAATTTTGACAAAATACATTTTATGGAGAGTAAATTATTAAAAGTTATTTATTGATTTTGAATTGATATTTATACTTAAAAGTTACATTTAAAATTTTTTTTAAATTTAGTTTTAGTGTATTCAGTAAATGTTTATCGGCCCCCTATGCAATTGAGTTTGACATCCCTGCACTCGATCTTTTAATGAGGAAAAAGACTTTTATTCTGAAAAGACCTAATTCAAGTTAAAGGAGTTTTAAGGTGAAACACACACATCAAAGACACTGGTATGTTAAAAAGTATATCGTTTGCAGAGTGTTTGTCATTTTTAAGATTAAGATTAACTTTATTAATCCCCGTGGGAAAATTCACTTGTAGTATCAGCATAGTAAAATAAATACAAAATATACAGGAAAGGAAAACTCTTGTCACTTTGTTAACATTTTTAGAAATGTCTAATAAAATGTTCCAATCCCCTACTGCTTTAAAACTTTACCGTCAAATAAAAGTTTAAAACACTAACACGATAAGTAAATAGATTATTTATCATTTCTTTTTATATGCTTTAAATGTAAAATTAGGAATTATGAATCATTTGTTTTTTACCCAGAATCAATCAGTTTGAAAATTCATGAAAATTCATCATTCAAGAATTCAGAAAAAAAAATAAGTTAATTAAAATAAAGAGAAATTTTAAAAAAAAGTTATAATTTAGACAGTATATGTAAATGTTTAAACAGATTTTTATCATGATTTCTTGCTTTTTAGAAATTTTTTAATTCATTAAATAACAAAAGTGGCACGCAAACACCGCAATTCTTGGACCCCAATGACATACTCCTTCTATATTTAGCTCTTTGCTAATTCAACGTTTGACCAGATCAGCAACTGCTGGGATAAAGTCCAACCATCTGGTGTTCGTAAGTGAACTGGAAAAAAATCTAAGTATTCTGTTAAACTCTCCCTTTGCTCCGAGCTCGATGTGAAGCTTGACCTTTAGTTTAAAATGCAACGGAGTGTTTTTTTTTGCCTCTCGATTCTCCTGACGGATCACTTTCTAACAACCCGGGCGCCGGAACCACCTGTGCCCTGTGAGCTCTTCTAATTACAACAGCACGATGTGTCCTGGAAGAGGCAAAAATGTCATAAATGAAATGTTAAGCGCAGCAAACATTCATACATTTGTATTTGTCAACGTGCGTTCATGAGAAACAACATTTTTATGTCCTCTTTAATGACTCCCTCTTGAAAATACAATTTATTTAATAATATAATACTAAATTAGGAATCTGAGCTGCAATACGACACAAGAGTATTAATGTTTGATAATCTCAGCATTTCAAATATGAAGGTTTTTTTCTGACTGAATCAAAAACACAAATAATAATCAGAAGCAGATTAATATAAAAGAGCAAGGGTGCAAAAACTGGTTTGTATGATTGCGTGTGAGCTGCAGTTGTATTGTGTATCTTTTGACTACTTTAAATGTAAAGACTGTTTTAGGCAACAGGTATGTGTATAGCTACTGGGTGTGTGTGTAGACAGGCCCCGCCCATTCCAGATTGCTATTTAGACCTGGTTGTTTTATGATGTTACCTCCCTCTTCTTTGTTTCCATCCGGTCCAACAAAAAAGGTACAAACATAATCAGTATAAATAAAGTTTAATATAAAATACAACAGGGGTTTATACTCAATAAATCCCTGTTGTGATAGTAAAATCTGTCCAACACAAGAGGCTCTCAGCCCGTATCTGTTTGCTCAGCTGTTGGACAGGACAAGTTTAAAAAAAAAAAAAAATTCAGTTCTGAGTCTCTTTCTTCTAAACAAGAGTAATACGTATCATAGGGGGAACAATTTTAATCAGTCTTTTATCTCCAGGAATGTTCTCAATCAGCACAAACAAGATGGGAAAAAAGGGAACAGTTTGCCTGAAAACTTATTTTGCTCTCAATCTAGAAAAGAAAAAACTGTTATTATGATTTTTTTTAAAAAAGGATCTTAGATATACCACACGGAACGTTAGAACGAACGAAAAAGCAATTAACTGATGGATGGCAGCCAATTAAAATGTAAATAAAACAGGAGCAGACTAATTAACAGTGACAACAGGAGCTGAGATATAAGAAGATCCTAAAAGCAAAGCTGAGAGGAATGCAGAGGAAACTGACAGATAAACAGCGATTTACTGGACAATAACAGAGAAGATCGATGAACAGTTACTGTTTGAAAGTCACTTTCAGTTTGAGCCTGTAAGTATGGCTGGACAACTTTCTTCTGTGCAAGCCAACATGAAAAGAATATATTTTATAGTATATTTTAGCCCAGGGGTCTGCGACCTGCGGCTCCAGATCCACATGTGGATGTTTTATTTCTTCATGGTGGCTCCTTGGCCAAACATCAAATAAGTCAGGGAGACTGTTGACTCTGACATGTCAACAGCTCCCTGCTCATGGCTGCCTAATCAAAACTACCTAAAAAAAAATAAATAAATAAAGCCTGCAAACTAAGAGTTCCAATCTCCAACCCAAACTAATATAACAAAACCCAGCAGTGTAAGACTGCCAAGGACAAAGAGGGGGAAAAAGAACAAAATCAATACTCGCTCAATCATTAAACGTTAAGAAGTTAATGCTACTGAACCTCGTGAAGGTAAATATGATGAAATAAGTATCTATGTAGATAACTGTTGGTGTAAATCTGTAAGTATTTGTGTTTATATGGTTATTTAAAATATGGGCTGGGCTTAATATTTATGTAAAGATCCTTTTCTTTTTTTTTTTTTGTTTTGTTTTGTTTTGTTGATTTAGTGATGGGGCAGATAATATAAGTTACTTTTTTCTTTCTTCTCCTTTTCATTTATTAATGGTTATGATTTCATTTTGTAATTATATATTGTTATTAAATTACATTAAAAAAAACATAAAAAACAAAGAAAACATAGAAACAAAACAAAACAAACCTAAAGAGATGAGCCTTTTCTGGTTAAATTATGAACATTGCAGGTTATAACAAAAAAAAGAAATAAATAATAAGAAATACAACAAGTAAAATTGATGCCTTGTATTCACTTAATGTAATTAATAATTTCAAGCTTTTCATGTTTCACATGTTCTGCACATTTTGTTGTTTCAAAATATCTCTCTAGGACAGAGAGTGTTTTTTGTTGTTGTTGTTTTTGTCCATTAAAGGAATTCCTTCCTTCCAGACTTGGTTAAGAGAGGATTTGAAATGCAGTCCTCAGTGTCAACATCTTCCCACATGATGTCGTGGGAAGGTTAACCGTAAACAGGATGTAGACAATATTGCACAGATAGACAGACGAACCGCGTGTTTGTTTGTTTGTTTGTTTGTTTTAGTTCAAAATCTGCATGACAGGAAACATTAATATACAGAAAGGGCACAAACTAAGTAGTTGTACTACTTTTTAACTGATTATAGAAATATTTATAACATAATTATCTCCAAAAAAAATCAATGAGTAATCAGTTTTGTAAAAATTATGACTTTCTTTGAAACAATCGGTGTAATAAAACTGTTCAGGTAATACAAATCTATTTTTCTTCAAGGTCTGTGTGCTCATCTTTGATGTGAGGCTGAAACAAGTTATATAATCTCAATTTTGCATGTGTGTATCAATGTGTGTCACAAAGCAAGTGCAGAAAAAAAAGAGCTTGCCTTTTTGCATTACTGTCTATCTCTCTGTGGGGCTCAAGCTAACAGTGTGACCAGATTGTGTCACCAGCGACAGTGAGCTTTAACATGTGCTGACAGCTAATCAATAACAAATAGAGTTTTTCAGCTTTTAGAGGGAACTATTTATAACAGACTGCACCATCACTCTCTTCATCAAATCAGATATTTCCATGGCAAGTACCGCACAATTTTGCTTCAAAAAGAGCACATGCACGAGTTTGTGTTTCTCTGACAGATCCAAATAAATGGAATATTTAAAAAAAATGTAAAGGTTCCAGTTCCTATCATTTGCATAATCAGTTTGGGAGTTAGAACTTCAGAGAGAGTATGAGCTTAATTACGAAGCATTTTGGCAGTTTTATCCCAGACTTGTCCCAGAAGAGGAATATAAGAAAACTTTCTTAACCCCAAATAATAAGACAGAAGCTGTGGGAACAAACAGTTTAAACTGTTCTAATATTAGAAACATCTCATTTCCAGTCCAATTTCCTAATGCTAGTGTGGCCAGAATGATCTACTGACTATTCAAAAGTTGTTGCTTTTTTTTCTGTGTATAAATGTGCGATCTTATGGACCAAATATAGTGTTTTTAATTCATTTTAACATGTTTTTGTGGCATTTTTCTGATGATTGAGGACGTATATAATGAAAATTATGCTTAAAACAGAATTCCTGAGGATTTTTTTTTTTTATTCAAATCATTGTTAATCAGGATCCGAAGCAAAAAAAGGCCTTCAGAAATACTTAGTATCTGTGATGTAGAAGCTACGGTTGCATGGGTAACCAGCTCCCTGCTCCGCTCCATTCCGATGCATCCGCAAATATATCCATAAATGTCTTTATTTTCCTCGTCCGGGCTGCACATAATTTAATCTGATTTTATACATTTTTTACAAATAATCAATTTGAACAGATGGTATTATACTTGCAGTATGTGTATGTATGCTTGGTTTTTAATATCTTTATATATATATATATATATATATATATATATATATATATATATATATATATATATATATTATGACAGCTATTACTATTTTTTGTCTTATTGTTATTTATTTTATTTTGGAAAGCACTTTGAGATGCTTGAAAGCAGAACAAGGGCTACATCGGTAAATTTGAATTTGAATTTAAATTTGGAGAGAGTGTAAACAAAAGGATGATGGGAAATAAGTGAAGGCTTACTATCTGCCAGCACAACTCAAAGCTGATTTTAATAAACCACTGCTGGTCTGCAACAACTATGCCCTAAAAGAAAAAGCTTTTTTTTAATTTAAAATTTAGGTGAAAATGAAATAATCATGACTAAAAGAACACTGCCAACTATTAGATAGTTCCAAAGTTGGTCTTTACAATGGTCGAGTAAGATGATCCAACCGTTCAACAGAAATAAACATGGTTTCTATCTTTTTTTGATCTATGTTTGTTTCTCTATAGTCAGCTTCATTACAGTGCGTTCTGCAAAGAGTCACACGCCTTTTTTTTTCTTAACATTTAATCTTTTTTTGGTCTGATTCAATATTAAAAATGTTTGTTCCACTGCTTAGCTTATTTTCATAAATATGACAATAACAAAGTATTTAGTTGAGTTAGTGAAAAGTCATGAACTGCATTAATATTTCTATCAAAAAAGGAAAAACAACCTAATAAAGAACCCATATGGAATTTAAACCAGACCAATTTTGTTAACAGATAATACTTGCATGACTTTATGTTGGAGTCCAGTATCTAAAGTATTACTCAGAAGCAGGATTATTCTTTTACTTTTTTTTTGCTGTGATTTCACTCAGCATTAGATCTTTTCTAGCTAATCCCCCCCGTAGCTCTTCGTTCCTACTTCTGTCTCCATCAATCAAGGTTGTGGACTCTGTCACGTCACCCTTTCTCACTTTACAAGTGACCCTCTCTAATTACTAGGTGCACCAAGCCATGAATTTTACTTTTTTTGACACCTGCAGTGATGAGCGTTGACGTGTATTTGTCCAATCAGATGAATTCAGGCCGCCAGATGTAGGTTTGCTCTTTAATGACCTATTCAGTTCCTCCAATTTGGGGAGGAGAACAAGAAACAGGAGGAAAAGGCTGTGAGTGAACCACAAAGTCTCAAATCACACAGCTAACATGTCACATTATCAATGTCAAACGCGTGTTTGTTTACTATCCACAATTTTTCTTGATCATTTTTTATTAAAAAGCTGCCAGGAAATAATTAAAGCACAATGAAATGACAAATTACATTTGCTCCACTTTATTCTGTAAAGAGCTTTTAATTCATAAAAATAGAATCAAAAATGATAGATCATCCGTGACACTTGCTAATATTTTCACATCTGTTTGCTTAAGTCTTCCAGATAATTATTTGTTTAAATCGAGCAGAGTTTTTCTTGATTGTTAGGCGTCCAGTTGTTACTGGTAAACCAACAGGACAGCTGAGCATCACGCATTAATCCAATCATCATTCACACCGCCTGCCTAATAAAATAGATCAGACCGAACATGAATCATGCCACTGCTGTGCATGCTTCAACCCAGAAGTGACATAATATACATTACATAAGTCAGACAGGAGCCTGTGATGGATCTGTCTGTTTTCTGCAGCTGCAGTGTAACATTTCTATGAAGTTTAGTCTGTAAGACAGCTCATTTAACAGGAAGCGTCACGCTTTTGAAAAGAAAACAGCAATTTTGTGTCATTTTAATCTATAACCAGTATCTATGTATTGAAAACAAATGGAATATTAGGGCCATCAAAAAATAAATATAAATATGAGAATTAAAGTTGAAGTGAGCACATAGTGTGCAGCAGATCAACTAAACCCATTTCGGTCAAACCGTCTTGGATGTTGATGACATCACACATGTTCTTTTACATCACACTCCAAATTATCAATATCAAACCTCAGAAATCTGGCTAAACTAATATAATTTGATTCTCAAAAGTTCCGAATTTCTTTGTTTTTAAAACCAATCCAGAAAAAAAAGACTCACAAAATATTCCACATATTTCATCTGGCTTTATGACTTTTTTCCTCATATATTTATGCTTTAAAGTAGTACGTTTGCGACTTTTAAAGTAATAAATTTACAATTTTAAGACAAAATAATTTACGAGGAAAAAAAAGCTCTAAATTTACCTTATGTCTTTTAAAAATAAAAAATATGCAATTTTATTCTCATAATTTGACCGTTAGATTTATTTTCCTCTCAAATCTACAGCATTAATGTCATAAAGTCTATTGTACCAGGAAATATAATAGTTATTGAGGATCTTTCTGTCATTCTACAGTTATTCAGTGCTAAATTCACTCAAGCTTTTAGAGGAAACTTGAATGTTAGTGATCTCAGCCTTGACAGCGATTGACTATCACTTTTTTATTATACTATCTCAATAATGCGGTCTAGTTCATACCGAAGTTAGCAAGTTTCACCGACGATAACTGCAGGATGTACTTCTAAATGGCGTTTTAACTTTTCGAGGCTGATGGCACAATTGTCTCCAGTGTTTTATTGGATTGGTATTTTATTTACAGTGATTTTTATTGTTTTCTTTAAGATCAGGATTTTAATATTCTGTATATAAGCTTGTTGTTTTTCAAATGCAAAGTTTTTCTGAAGATGCTTACAACTATATAAATAGGTTTGTAATTAATTAACGCTGCAGACAAGACAAGATAAGTTGTACAGCAGATGTGGGTTATTTTTGTATTCGAATCATACCAAATCACTATGTTTTTTTCAAAGTTATCTTTGAAATGATTTGCCACCTGCTCCATATCTTATTTGAATGTAGCTGAAGCTGTAAAGTAAATATCCAGTAAAAATGTTGTGTTTTTCTGAGTTTTTTACCTTCTTGAAACTGAGTCACAATGAAATAATATCTTATCCTTCAAATTTGGTGCAAATATGAAACTATCATGAATAAAATCATGAATCCTTCTATTAAAAGTTTTGTTTTTTAAAAATTTTTTAAAAAGATTTGATTTTATGCTTAAGCAAAGAAAGGATGGAATAATTTGATAATCCATATTTTTGATTTTTTAAATGCACGTCAACTCAATTCACTTTTTTTCACTTTAAGTGTGCAGATTTAACTGCAGTGGTTTAGATTGTAGTCTGACAGTTGAGTTCTTAATCATAAAAACAGGTCAACACCCCCCATGGAACGAGAACATCTTATTTAAAAAAATAATAGGTGAGAGATTAATCGACACAATGATGTGACATCTGTCATTATCTGTCACGGTGAGTGGAGCAGAGTTACAGTTGTGAATGATGAGATCGCAGATGTGCTTTTTTTCTTTTCAGGGAAGTTTTGGTCTAGAATATCAGTTAAAACACCAGATGGAACTAAAAATGCAGATACTATTTTACTATTGAGTCTTCCTTCAGCTCCTGAACCGACAAAAGAAATTTGTGTCATCACCGCAACAAGATAGTGGTCTCACAGGTTTTCAAACTGTTAAGTCAAACTGTGAGTTTCATGCATGGAAACACAGAAAGTGTGCAGTTCAGATCGAAATGTCATTATTTTACATAAGTCAGTGACCTAAAATATATATAAAAAAAAGGGCAAAATCTTTACTTTTAAAGAACATCACATTTTAAACCAAATATTAAAAATAATGATGTTCTATTAATTTTTCTTTTGTCGAAGGACACATTAAAGCGCCTTTTGTTTGGACGAGTCCTGCAAGTTTGAAACAGCCGAAATGACAGTGCAAAGTGTATCAGACAAGATTCTAATATGTTTCTACATAACCTGTCCTCTTGTAAGATAATTCAAGATGATCTCGTCAGTCCAAAAATAACCTAATCTGCAATTTTACAGGTTTTCCTTCCATGTGTGTGTTTTTTGGGTCCATCTGAAAGTAGTTTGTTTTGTTGCACCTGCACAGGTTTCTGAACTTTCTGCTGAGTGGGTGTCTTAAAAATAGCCCCGTCATTATTACTTGTCAGCTGCACCTGTGATAGGGTCACACAGCTGAAATGAAACCATGTAGAAAAACATCTCAACGCAGCATTTTTAGACAAATAATGTCTCCTTCTCGACCCGCTGTTTCCCTCTGATGACCCTCATGGAGCTTAGCATTGGAAAAGAGGTTTCCGTGAAAGGATTAGTGTTTTTAACCCTTTAACAAATTTCTTTTAACATACAGTAATTTTTAATCATTAACACGATCAACGTCATTTTAAAGGAGAAAAGCGGCTCACATTAACGGTTTGAAACTTACAGTAGATCAAAGAACACTGGAGCTCTGGTGTTAAAGAGTTAAACCCAAATATGTCAAAAACTGTAATGTTTCAATTAAAATGTTATGGAACTAATGATTTACCACAGTATAAATCGCAGTTTTGTTTTTTTTTTTTAGCAAGAGGTTCGACTTATACTACGGAGCAAATTATTTCTTTGTGCGTGCATTTTTTTTCTTTTTTTTAAACATAAATGGGATCATATACTTGTTATTTTCCCAGTGAGTTTCCACAGTGAGTTTAGCGGTTGTTTCTCTGCTAGAATGCGCTGAATCGGAGGATATCAGGTGTGTCAAACTCAATCGCATAAGGGGGCGAAATCCAAAACACACCTTAGGTCGCGGGCCGAACAGGATAAACATTTGTTGAGCACTCCAATTTTTAAACTTTAAAACCATAACTTTTTAACATGGTTAAGAACTAGATATATATCATTACCTGTTTCTAAATGTATAGGTGTATGTGTGTTTATATTAATATATATGTGTATTATGTTAATATACTATATAACTTGCAGCTTATTGAATTTTTCTGGTGCCGTGACAGATGAATTTATCCCTTTGGGATATGAATAAAGTTCAATTCATTCGTTCAGTTCATTCATAATACTGGTGTGAATGCTGTAAGCTTAATTGCTAGTGCTGATTGGTGAAAGTACTGAAATTGATAACGGAAAACACTGAAGCTGGTAGCCAGCTAAAATATTAGCTAAATGCTAAATTAGCCTAAAGTACGACGGAGTATTAGGGCCACTTTATAAAGAAAAAAATATTTCTAAAATTACGACTTTAAATCTCGTAAATTTACGAGAAAAAATTCGTAACTGCTAAATTATGAGAATAAAGTCGTATATTTATGACTTTAAAAGTCATAGGCTAAATTTATGACTTTTAAAGTTGTAAACTAACTAGAAAAAAAACTTGTAAATCTACTGGATTTAAAGTCGTAAATCTACGAGATTAAAAGTCGTAATTTAATGAAAAAAGAACCAAAGTTGTCTGTTTATCAGAGCCGTGCTTGAAGATGAAAGACGTGGAGAATCTGGTGTAGATTATGTCCAGATCGGTGTTAAAAACAAAGAAATTCGGAACCTTTTGGCGATTCAAAATCAAATTATTTCCGGGTTCGGTGTCGGTAGTGCAGAGTTTCATTTGTAAAATAAAGAGCTCAGACATGCATGTTCATCAGGACCGTCACTTTATTATACATTTGATTTCCCAGAAGCCCTTTCGCCACCTTACGTCCTGTCTCTGTCATGCTTAAAACCAGACACCAAAAGAGAATGTAAACTTTAGTGCCACTAAAAAAGCTCAGGACGCCTCCTTCTCCAAATGAAACGTCCCATTTCAACACAAAACAGCTTTGAGAAATGACAATAATCTGTTATGTTAGCACAAGAACATTGAAAACTCCGAAACTAGTCCTCTTCAGACGGAAGCATCACAGAGTTGGAGGAGATCTGGTCTGTCAGAGGAAGAAATGGCGTGAAGTGGACAGCTGGAGGATATGGACACTTCATCAACGGGATCTGCAGAGATCCTGCAAGCACCATCAATGGATAAAACATTATTAAACTGTAAATCAAATAAAGAAACTTACAAACATTTGAAATATTTTAAACATTCAGTTTACCTGATGAAATCCAAGACACTTTCACAGTTTGGTCGGTCTGCTTCAGCTCGCGGCATAAATTCTGTGGACTGTAGACTCCCCTCGACTTTAATACATTTACCAGAAAAAAGTCATAAATCTATGAGATTAAAACTAATACATTTACGAGATTTAAACTCGTAAATTTACGAGAAAAAACTCGTAATATTAATTTTTTTTTTTAGTGGCACTAAAAAAAAAAAAAGTTAGCAAAACAGCTAGCATGTAGCTGAAAAAAATGACTGAACTCCAAAATAGCCTGAAAAATCTTACTACCAGTAAATCCCAAAATAGTCCAAAAAGCTAGCAGAATGGCAATTATTAAAAATGTAAAACCATAACTTTTTACATAATTATGAATAATAAAAATTCAGGAATATTATTCCAGAATAAATCAATTTAAACCTTAAATAACTTTCAATATTTTTCTCTTCATAAAAATATATTTTAATCAAAATTCTATAAGTAAGAAATGAGCGCCAGATAACATCGGACCATTAATAACAATAAAATAAAAGGATCAAGAGGGGTGGATATAATTACTCAGGGGGCCGGATCCGGCCCCAGGGCCTTGACTTTGACAGATGTGGAGTGTAAGTATTTGCTGCTGACAGTGGCAGAAGAATCGTCGTCCAAGACAAACATTATTTCTTCTTAAACTTCAATATTTTTTGCATACAGATAAAAAGATTAGTATTCTTGTATTTATTTATATATGTTTTATTTTATTTTAGCGATCCTGGGCGGATTTGTTCTGAACCGTCAGACTTTTCTCCCAAAATAGCGACATATACGGTTCTCTTCTTCTTAAGACTTTTTTTTGCTATTGCGACTTCTACTCCAGAAAATACGGTACATGGAAACTGTTTCAAACTTTTAAATAACTTCTAAGTTTGATACGAGTCAAGAAACTCACAGCGGATTATTTGTATTGTTCCAAGAAAGTTTCCAAACGTCCACACACATCTGCCCACAAAAACACGCCAAGACTCAGAGATTTGTGACTTTCATTAACAGAGTTTAAGCAATACTGCAGAACAAAGCGGGAAAAGCTGCGTCTGAATGAGGGAATGGGGCTTGAATGATAAGCAGCGTGTGGTTTTATTCACATTGGTGGGTCATTTTTGTGTTTTAATCTACGGCTCATGCACAATACAGTCTGAAATGATCCATGTGTATTTTTGAGTAAATCCCCTCAAACTAAAGTAATTATAATACAAATAAAGAAGAAACGTTTTTCCATGTATCAAGATCAAGGTTTAAAAATAAGAATAAACTTAAAGAAAAGTGGAAGAATTAGTCAGCATAACAGACTTTACTGTTAAAGACAAAGTACATTCAAATATTTCTGTTTATTTGGCCACAAACAGCTTTTCTTTTTTTTTTTTTTTTCCCTCTGACATCACATGCAACACGGCTGCAGGTGTGTTCCCGGAGGTGGTGGCTACGCGGAAACTTTCCCTTCAAGGCCAGCTGTCCTGTGGGTTTAAAGTCATTTCCAAGGTCTGGGGAGTGAGCTCTGCTTCTAAAAGATTTCATCCCAAATCTGGCATTTATGAGTAATTAAAACTTACGTGAATATGTAGAGATCAACTTTAATCCGCTGCTTGGAGCAGTGGAAGCAGTGTGAATGTTAAAATGAATAAATGATTAATGATAATTAATGATGATGAAATGATAAATAAATAAATTGATGTGAAGACAGCTGTTAGAATAGTTTTTAGAATGGATTGGAAATTTAATTATGACTTAAGGTTTCAACAGGATTTTAAAGTCTTAAATTCAGAAGATCCTAAACAATTACAATTTAAACTTTATTTTCATCCATGATATTTTTTAATCCCAACAGTTTGGGTGGAATTATTAAGGAGTGTTTCAAAGAGGAACATCATTTTGACGATCCAGTTCATGCTGTGAGAGACCGGAGAGAGGAAGTGATGCCGCTGAAGGATTCCTTCAAACCTGTCTTAAGCTGTTTGTCAGTTTGTTGGGGGATAAAAAAAAAAAAGTTTCATTCGTGAATGACAGCAGCTGCCATAAAACCCTGAGACGTTTTGATGATACTTTTAGTTATGAGAAGTCTAAAATCCTCTTATATAAAAAAAAAAAAAAAGTTCTTGAATTATCTTTCAGACCGTCCTTATCAAGGTTCCCTGTAGAAAAATGTTTGTATTAAATCTGTAGCTGAATAAATAAAATAGACTGCATTTAGTTGCTTTAAATCTAAAAATATTTAATTTTGAAATCAATTGGCTAAAATATATGCTAAAACTTTTTTTTGTTTGTTTAAAAAAAAAGCCTATAATTCCCCTGAAATTACTTCTTCATATAAAATCTGTAAAAAAAAAAAAAAATGAAAGTAACTTCATTTAGGAAATGCAATCTTGATTAAATTGAGGCAATAAAGACATACAAAGGGAATTTTAACACTAAATTCAAAAACAAATTCTGACTTTTTTTTTGTTTGGATTAGAAAAAATAATACTTGAAAACAATGACAATAATTAAATGTACAATTCATTGAATGGACTGTTTTTTGGAGAAAAATAAACTCCCTCCCTCCTAGAGTATCTGACAAAACTTAAGTTGTAATATTTAAGGTAACTCCTCCCTGCTGTCACGTCTGCTAAATACTTGCATGAAATACTTTTAAGAGGCTGAATAATCTTGGAGTGAAATCTTTAATTGGATAAAGAAAAGTATCCTGCTTGTAAACCTGAAATGCAATAGAGTGTTTCTCATTATTGCTTTTGATCTGTTCAGTAGCCAACTGCTAACGGAAAGCTAATTGCTGCTGAACCATACGGGCTCCTGCTAATGTGTGATGGAACAGATGAGTGCAGACACACTGTGCACCAAGCGCCAGCTTCTAATTAAAAACTAACTCACTAACTTACTTGGTCTTATTGAACTAATTATTCATCTTTTACTCATTAAAAGAAAGAAACTGCTCAGGGTTTTTGGGTGGGTGTTCAGTTCAAAAGGTGATTACAATCAAGGATTCAGACCAAATCGCAGGGAACTTTTTCAAAGAAATTGGAAAATGGCACAAAAACACCAAAAGAAATTCATTATTTGAATAAGAGATAATACAATATACAGAAATTGATGCGGTGTCCTTGCTTTTCTATTTATTTTACATTCAGTATTCAAGTAGAATAGCAAACATCTCAATTGATCATCAACCTCGTTCCCAGTGAGCGGTCCGGTCCGGTACTGTCCTGTATGGTATTTTGAGTATTTCAATTGTAAAATTGACCCATTAAACAGTTCCCACCCATATCTGTTGAGGGCCCCCATTGTAGGTCTATAGTAAAATAGAATGGGGGGATTGGGATTCAGTTAAGCGAGGCTTCATTAAAGCTCGCCAGAATTAACTCAATAGAAATGAAGCTTCAGTCTCACTCCAACTATATTTTTTTGATTGTAAGAGCGTTCGAGTGGTCTTTTAGTTAGGATGATGCAGTTTTTAGCACAAATCAAAAAGCCTGTTTCACTTTTTAAGACATATTTTCTGCAAAGCAGCAGAAGTTCATTAGAAATTTGTTCAGAGCCCGTATGAAAAAAGTTGTTTCTTGCGCAGCAGAATCAGTTGATTCAAGTTGATTACAGCGGGAAGCGGCGTTTCTCCGCTTCAGAATAATAGATTAGTTTGTTTTTTGCGTCAGCTGTTGAAGAGTTTTCATTGACAAAAGAATGTAAACAGTGGAGCTAAAGCTCTGTTGTTAAAGCTAATTAATTTTTTCAGAAGTTGTGTCAGTGAGCGGTAGGGTTGGGCACCGAAGTTCGGTTCCAAGTAGGAACCGTTATGATTTGCGCGGTTCTACCGAAACCGAAAGATGCGGCTGCAAACGGTGCCGGATTTCGGTTCCAAATTTCATTGAAGTTTCATTTGTCTGTGGACATGTCAATCACTTGTAGTACTCCCTTCTGATTTTTTACGATTCAGCCTATCTATTTACTTTCTTGTTGTTGTGAGATGAGTGTGTGCTCCAACTTCTGCATCTCAGCTTGTTACGAAGCTGGGGGGGGCGTGTGCATGTGAGGAGCAGCGCGCTCTGAGAGGAGCGAGAGCAGCGCGTGCTGCGGAGACAGAGAAAAAGGAGAGAGAAAGGAAAGGGGAGGGGCGCGCGCGCACGTTAGCGTGCGGAGAGTTGTTCTCTATGGCAAGCGAATGGGGTCAATAATCACCAGGAAAACGGCCGTAAAAACCGGCGTTTTTGCCACCTAAAACGCCGGTTTTAACGCGCGTTTTAAAAGTAGCACGTAAAAAGCGGCGTTTTATTGTGTGAAAACCGCGCGTCGAAACCGGCGTTTTATTGTGTGCAAACCGCGCGTTCAAAGTGGCGTTCTAGTGCAGTCAAAACCGCGCGTCGAAACCGGCGTTCTAGTGCGGTCAAAATCGCGCGTCGAAACGCGCGTTTCAAATTGCCCGTCCAAAGCGGCGTTTTGCGGTGATGGACTCGGCCGTTGGCTTTAAATCTTCGACCTGACTTGTGGCCTAATGGTATCACCGCTGGTCTGTCACCCCGGCGCCGCGAGTTCGACTCCGGCCCCCGGCAAAACACCTAATATGTGTTTTTCTCCATTGCTGAACCACAGCAACAGAATGACTTTGCTTGAAGACATTGCTTTTTTTTTTGACCGATAAACTGTGAAATACACAAGACCATGCTACAAATATCAAAACAATATGCTGTTACAACCTAAACACTTCATTTGTCCTTGAACAACATTTTTAAACCAACTAAGTCCAGGAATTCAATCAAATTCAATTTTATAATCAAAGTATTTGTAGGTTTTTTCGTTACCTTTTTTATGGATAATTATTACCATTCTTTTCTTTAACAGGCACAATGGCTTAGTATGTGGAATAAGCTTTTCCCTATATTTTCATACAATTATTAAAATAAGGAAGAATAAAAGAGCAGTAGGCTATCATTTACACATGGGAGTTACTATTAACATATTCTTTACTTTGTGTAAAATACTGAGATTTTTGCTAATATTACTTTTTAAGTAACTAATATCTGATTTCCATTTCTGTTTATCATCCATTACAACTCCAAGAAATGTACTTCAATGACTTTTTCATAAAGATCAACAACGTCAGAGGTTGTTGCGTCATTTCCACATAAGGTATGAACGTACTTTTTCATTAAATAAACCAGTCATGCAGTGATAAACGCTATTGCAGAACTGTTTGCAGAAAGGTCCATTCTTTAGTCCTAAGTTAATGACTGATTACCTGTCATCAGTCAGAGATAGGGCGGGGTGAGGGTCACGTGGCCATGAGTCTCACATACAATTAACCACAAGCACAGACTTTCTTACCTAACAGCTTTTTATTCAGAAGAAAAATCATGCATCGTAAAAATGTTGTTCAAGGACAAATGAAGTGTTTAGGTTGTAACAGCATATTGTTTTGATATTTGTAGCATGGTCTTGTGTATTTCACAGTTTATCGGTCAAAAAATATATCTGTAAAAAGAAAAAAGGTGAAAAAAGAAGCAATGTCTTCAAGCAAAGTCATTCTGTTGCTGTGGTTCAGCAATGGAAAAAAACACATATTAGGTGTTTTGCCGGGGGCCGGAGTCGAACTCGCGGCGCCGGGGTGACAGACCAGCGGTGATACCATTAGGCCACAGGTCAGGTCGAAGATTCCCAGCCAACGGCCGACTCCATCACCGCAAAACGCCGCTTTGGACGGGCAATTTAAAACGCGCGTTTCGACGCGCGGTTTTGACCACACTAGAACGCCGGTTTCGACGCGCGGTTGTGACTGCACTAGAACGCCGCTTTGAACGCGCGGTTTGCACACAATAAAACGCCAGTTTCGACGCGCGGTTTTCACACAATAAAACGCCGCTTTTTACGTGCTACTTTTAAAACGCGCGTTAAAACCGGCGTTTTAGGTGTCAAAAACGCCGGTTTTTACGGCCGTTATCCTGGTGATTATTGACCCCATTCGCTTGCCATAGTTCTCGAGTTTGTCTGCAAGTTAAAGTAATAAAAGTTCAGTTCCTCTACAATAGCTAAGTGTAATTATTCGGCTTCGCATGCTCCAAAGAATCTGATGATCCAGAAAGCTCGGCTCCGCTCCGCCCACCACCACAGCGGGTCGTCATCATCTGCTGCGCTTTGCAGCCGTGTGATTGACATTTATCTTCCGCCTTGTTTTATTGAAATAAAATATTGCTTTTGCCCAAAAACAACTGAAAATAAATGCCACATTCCTGATTTAATTTAATAAAATGTCAGGCTAAAATTTCAAGGAAGTTTAAGTTTATTTGAGACGGAGTTTTATATTATGCTTTATATTACGTGGGCACAGCTGCACGGCAGGAGGGAGTCTGCGCTTGTTTGAAGCCGTTCTGCTTTGGATTTAGGAAGATAAAGGCATTATTTTTTATTACTGAAGTACCGCAATAAGCACCGAAAGGGAACCGAAACCGAAACCAAAGAACCGCGGTAGAACCGGAACCGCATCAGATCCCATCGGTGCCCAACCCTAGTGAGCGGGACTACAGTGTCAGTTTTTGAACAGAAAAAAAGCTCTCGATAGTCTTATTTTGAAAATCGGTTTACCGTCACAAATATCTGTTTACTTCCGGTGACGGTACTGCTCCTTTTTCAGCTTTGTTTTAGTTTGTAAGCTTAAAATCCAACATCAATCTGCATCTGAGAGCAAAAATACATCGTTCCCAGATAATATTTTGATAACATTTTACCTCACTACTATATTTATAAAGATCGTGAATCAGCGATCGTGAACATCACGAATATTCGTAATTGAATTTTCTTGAGCAGGTCGCGAGTATCCAAGCACTCGTTACAGCCCTACTGGGAGGAACGTCCAAATTTGAAGACGCTGTTTTTCCATGGCTCTCCATTGGGAGAAGCCGGAGGGGTGGGGTAAGAATTCTGATTCGGTCCAATAGTAATCTTACTTGGGTGCAGTTCATCAAGTACCCCTAACAACTGCTAGAATGTGCGGAATCGGAGGATATCAGGGGTGTCAAACTCAATCACATAAGGGGGCGAAATCCAAAACACACCTTAGGTCGCGGGCCAAACAGGATAAATATTTGTTGAACACTCTAAAAAAATGTCTTTAAACTTTAAAAAAAGAACTTTTTAACATAATTAAGAAATATATATATTTATATCATTACTTGTTTCCAAATGTGTTGATGTATGTGTGTTTATATTAATATATATGTGTACTATGTTAATATACTATTTAACTTCTGGTGCCATGAAAGATGAATTTATCCCTTTGGGATATGAATAAATTTCATTTTATTGGTTCAATTAATTCATAATGCTAGAGTGAATGCTGTGAATTTGGCTGCTGAAGATGATGTGCTGATGGTGAAGGTGCTGAAATTGACAACTAAAAACACTGAAGCTGATAGCCAGCTAAAATATTAGCTAAATGCTAAATTAGCCTAAAGAATTATAAAAATAAAATAAAAAAATAGGTTAGCAAAACAGCTAGCATGTAGCTGAAAAAAATGACTAAACTCCAAAATAGCCTGAAAAATCTTACTACCGGTATATCCAAAAATAGTCCAAAAAGCTAGCAGAATGGCAATTATTAAAAATGTAAAATCATAACTTTTTACACAATTATTAACAATAAAAATAGCAGGTCACATGGTTTCTCTCGAAAATGAGATTTTATCTCAAGGGACTTCCTGCTAAAATAAAGGTTAAATAATAATGAACTAAAAGGTGCACGGATGAGTACACAAGCAAGGTGATAAAAAACAAAAAGAGAAATGACAGTATCGTGTTAACAGTGGCCTGATTGGGTCTTTTCAAACAACTCCCATACTTGGATATTTATCCCTTTTGGGATTTGGTGACCCCATTTTTGGCCACTGAGGCCATAAAGGCCTTCAAAGCAACTCCATGCAAGCCGGTAGATCACGTGACCAAACGCTCTGTCTATCTCCTACACAGTTATGTGTCTAACCCCATGTGCACTGAGTGGTGACCTTGGTGTCTCCCCATGCCGGCACTCAGGATGCGATGCCACAAATTACTAGTGCCAAACATTGATTACCACTAGCACACCACGCTGCACAGAGCAGTGTAGAAAAAGGACACGGACAGAGATATTGGCTGCTCGGTTAACAGTTATTTCCCTGTCTCCGCGTCTCTTTGTCTTTCAAGCCATGTGCTACACAGCTCTTTCCATTACTCGCAGGCACGGCAAATGCGATACTGGTTGTTCTGTAAGGGTTCTTGGCAGATCTGCCGGTAATACACTCAAACCCAACACTTGCACTCGAGAAAAAGACACTTGTTAGTTCACCATGTGAATTGGGAATTGTGATGAAGCAGATTTGTCCAGTGCAGACCTGTGTGTGAACTCGTAACAGTTCAGCTAAGTTTATTAGTGCCCTGCAAGTGAACCTGATCACTCTGCGGCTACATGATATCAGATGAACAAACAGGAAAGGGCTTACCAAATTCTCCACTTAATACATACATTTCCAAGCCTCCATCCTTGTTCGTATTTAAGCTCCTGCTGGCGCTCATTCCGAGGTCCCCTGCAATGTTTACAGACGTGTCCTCCCTAATTTTAGGAATGCAGGCGAGGCGGTAATGGAAAGTGACACCATCCGGCCAGCACTCTTACTCCCCGGAGGGCATATAGAAGCAGAGAATGGAGTCGTCCAAAACACAAAACTAAAATCGTGCACCGAAAATGTTGATATTTCTTAAATGTACTCAAGTGGCTGCAGAATTACAAACATGATTTCCTTTTCTTTAGTTTTCTTTCTCTTGTTTACTGAAACAAGAATTAAAGCATCACTTCAACCTGATGCAGTTTTAGTAGAATTATTGTCACTGCACTGTCTGGAAAGTTACAGCTCTAAGAGATGAGGAGAATTCAGCGTTTGACTCCTCAAATGGGGAAATAAAACGTGTAAATGTGACAGCTTAGAAATATGGGAAACTAATTAGTAAAATGATGTGGGAGACCTGCTGGAACACATGGATTCAGTGGGGGACGTATAGCTCATATAGCAATAATAATAGCAATAATAAAAACTTATCCTGAAGAAAGCAAGATTATATATGTTGTTTATGGCGACATCAATAGGAGAAATTAATCAAATTTATTTATTTTTTTTACTAATTTTAGCATTTTTGAAAAATATGTTGTTTTCATAAAAAGAAGTAACTCCAAAGGAAATAAAATAAATACCAACTGTAATTGTTTGATTTAGTTTTGTGTGAAAAACTGCTGACAAGACAAAAGTTGTAAAATAAATAAATGAACAAATACACACTTGTGCTCGTCTATGTGGCTCTATGAGGACCTGAATTTTTTTTTTTTTTAAACAAGAATTTACGGTTTTATATTTTTACAGCCACAATTCTGTATAAATGAACACATTGTGTTTGAAAAAGCAACACGTGTAGCTATTATTTTACAACTGCAAAATACTTTAATGTTAAAGTAACTCCATGTTGAAATCATACATAATACTAATATTCTAGAGACTAGAGTAGTCATTCTATATGAAAAAAATAGTGATTTATCCTTTTAAAACAATTTAACCAGATTGAGTTTTTAATTTAATCAAACTTTACCATTATATAATATTTTCAAAATTAAATAAATCGGAAAATACCACCTGTATTGAGGTAAAAAAATATTTTCTTACAGAAGAAAACACAAAAACACTTTGAATTTTGCAAAGAAGTGTGACAATGCAGTGTGGTAGAATGTTCCCTTTGTATTATTTTGATGTGGAAAAACAACAGTGGAATGAAACTAAAATGAGAATTAATTTGACATCAATTCTTGTTAGTTTGTTTGTACACATATTTAATTTTACACTTGATTATTTTGCAAGAAATACGAGGAATCTCGAAAACTTCACCTGCACTGTTCAGGAGCAGGTACTTATCACTGAGTCACATTGGCTGAAGTTTTTGGTAAAAATAATAATAATAATAAAAAAAAAAACATGAGAATTGTTCCTGGTAAAAATGTCTGAAAAACTGCAGCAACATATTGCTGCAATCCCAGCCAAGAATCTGTGAACACCAAACAGTTATGTAACATGTAAATGCTTACAGAACCTCTGGTGTGCCAGTTTGTGAGTAGTCTGCCAATATTAGATATTAACAACTCTGACAGAGCATATGATTGAAATTTAGATTTCATAATGACATTCCTTCCCTGGGTGATTTCTGTGTCCAGAATGTTGACAGAGCGGTCCAAACTTCTTCTTATATACATAACACTGTAGACGGTAAAATGCAGTCATGACACAAATAAATACAAATCTACTGCTTTCATTTATGAAGTGTCGTAGCCTCAAATGAGCCTCAGAAAAGAGAACAGCGGTGCCATTTCAAAGCCCATGTAAGACTCATTTAATCAATACAAGTGTGGACAAATATCAACAGAATGTCTCATCCAACTTTACACGCATCACAAAAAAAACCCATTGTGTTTTGATGCATTTTCTTGCTCCTACCTGTGGCTTTTCATTGTACAAAGAGATGACTGTCATTAGACTACATGCTGACTTTTCCCTTGTGGCAGATGGACAAGCAGCACCAACAACGAAACAATGAAAAACATGCTGTTATGGTCACTTTTTGAGTTACAAAGACTCAGTTCTTTTTCTATTAATTTGTTTTCGGTGCATCTTTGTGATTACAGACTTAAACCACACACGGTGGTTAACGTGATTTCAATTAGGTAAACTGTTTTTCAATCTTCTGTTTCTTTAATTTTGAGAACCTTGGGTAATTTTCTGAAACTATAGGACCAAAGTCTAATTTAAATCTGCTATAGAAGTCAAACTGTAACAAAAACCTCCTTCATCACAACTGCTCTTATTGGTGGATTTAGGCTGTCTGCAGGGGAAAAATGAATGAAATTGTAGCGCCTGAACAAAACAACAAATTTGATGACTGGTAGACCTAAAATGTTTATGAACATTTTCATAGCAAACACTTATACAACACATATAAGTAAGTAAGGGTGAATTAGGTGACACACAAAGTGTAAATCTAAAATTAACTTTCTTTTTTTTCTAATGGGTTTCCTTTTGTCTTTTTATTGTATATATTAACTTTGTGCCTCCTGTAGACTTTTTATTGTAAATATTTCTATCATTGCTGTGAGAAGCTGTCACGTTCTTATCTGTATGTAACTTATTGCCCTGTTGTGCTGTTTCTGTATTGCTGTTGTGTATTTAGGTCATTGTAAATGAGAATTTGTTCTCAATCAACCTACCTGTATAGATAAAGGTTAAACAATTGTTTTTAATCACTGAATGGTTTTTTTTTTTTTTGTAATTTTCCCATTTTAAATTACTTGCAAAACATAAAAACAGAATCATTTTCAATTAAATAGAAAATAATGTATTAAAATAAAAACTTCTTAAAATTAAATAAAAAGTGAAGAATTGAAAGCAAAACAGTCAATAAACCGAAAGTAACTATGATACTAAAATAAATAAAAAAATATCAAGAAAGTGTTTGTGTGAGCATCCTACAGCCACTTACATATCAGAGGGTCAGTAAGGGACCAGTACTCGCACTTTACTAACAACTACTGTGGTTTTGTATCTTGACAGAATGTTAATTACATTAAAATAATAGTATATGTATTAAAAAAAACATATATAGACCTGAGAGTTCTGCAACTCTACATCTTAAGAAAGATTCATTACAGGACTGCAAACAATTAGACAACTCGATTAAATCCACAGACCTTTTGTTTATTTTCACTTAATTAAAAACATATTTGCTCAAGAGTCACACAGGAGGGCCAAATAATCCTTATCCACTCAAAGCACCACATGAACAAGTGTAATTGTTCCCGTGGAGGATTTGAAAGCAATTAAGATTGGGTCAAAGAGAAGTCAGATTCCACCAGTGTGAGTGGTAGATTAGGTAAAAGAAATGACAAACTAAGGAAACTGATTATGAAAACACAGACAGAAAAAGTGAACTTCATGACAGTTTGAGGCTCTGCAGAAAAACAAACATTTTAATCAGGAGAGATTTTATAATCTGCATTGTAACGTAATTCAACAAAGGCTGAATGGTGAAACAGATTGAAGTGATAGAATGCCTGAAGCAAGGTCAAACGGATACAGTATTAAAAAAAAGTCACAGATTTGACCGGACCGTCCGTTTATCACGGAGTCCTACTGGACATCTTTCCATCTGCTCTACATTTGAATATCTTTCTGACAATGTCATTAAATAATTAGCAACACAAGTAAACTGATCAATGAACCCGAGCTAACATTTTGTAGACTTCAAAGTTCAAACCAAATAAAAGTAATATGCAAATAGGCTTATTAGAGTAAAAATAAAAAAATAAATGAGGAGTTTGCCAACGAAATGTCATGAAAACACTATAGAAACATGCCAGAAAGCCTCTGGTAAACTGGAACGAGCAGATAATTTAGTTGTCACATAGCAGTTTCCCTCTGGCCCGCAGCAAGTCTTGACAAATGCCAAGAACCTCTGATAGGACCACACAAACAGTCCCGTGTTCCCAAAAGGTGTGTGGTATTTATCCCGATACCTCTGCTCTGAGAGCCAAAAGATTACACAAAAACAATTTAAAAAAAATATATGATTCTTTGGTTTTTTTTCCCAATCATGAGAAAAAGTATAAAGAGGATTTTGGGGTATATTTTAATAAGTTATGTTGTGAAAACTTTAGGAAACTATCAAGATATTGATTACAATGTCCAGATATGAATCGATTTTATTCTGATTTTTTTATTCTTTCTATATTATAATTCAATTTAATTTTGAGTTTACACATTAATTTGTACAGAAATGCATCAATAATCTACTACATGTTATAAATATATTTATATTAATCTGATACAGCTCACATGCTGTAAAATTTAGTTGTGATATAACAAGATAGTTAATTTTATAAAGTGTTACATGGTTTCTCAAAAGGAGAAGTTCTAACAAAAACATTCAGTATTAACATTGTGAACATTGTTCTGCTTCTCCTGGAGGGTGTTTCAGTTTGGCCACTAGATGGCGGTTGCGCTAAAGCATTACACCTTATTCCAGAAGAGGAAGAAAGTATGAGCAAAAAAGCTGTGTTTGAGACTATAAATGGTTACTTTAAAAATTATTTCCTTAAAATAGTTTGAAAACTCGTATATGTGAGTAAATAAAGATGTTCATTTAGTCTGTAATGTATGTTTAGCATTAGCCAACCTATGGGAAATTCCATTAAACGTTAGTATCAAGTTAGCTTTATGTGTCAAATCAAATTATATTTTTATTAATCGATTATTGATCTCTTGAGCTTAAATCGATTCAAATTGATGAATCGATTTTATTAACCCAGCCTTATATCGAACTGTTGATTTTATAGTTTCAGAAGTCCTTCATAAATGAAACAAAAGAACTAAATTTATGTGGAATAATTTGAAAATATTTTTTTTTGATTCTTACTCCAGATCCAGATTTATTTTGCAATTTTCCAGAGATAATTACATTTAAATCATGCATTAAGCAGAATTTCTGAAAAATCTGAAACAATAAGACAACAAAGCCTTACCTCCTGTTGGGAGTTATATTATATGTTTATAAAATACAGTAATGACACTAACGTGACTTATAACGTGCCACTTGTGAATTTAACAATATATGAGTTAATTTTAAGAAATATTTATACACAATATGCATTTTCTCCAAATGGAACTTCAATTGGACCTTTTAACACCAGTTAAGAGAGATACTAGAATACGGCAGATGGGGAAAAAAAATAAAAATAACTGTTAGATGACTGAATAAAACACCTTAAAGAAACAAATCACTGTGCTGATAACAGCAAATCTCAAGCTTTTCTAAAGCCTTTTAACCATATTACTGCTACAAATGTTCTCATAAACACTCAGATGCAATAAATTACGGATACAAATATTTCCTATTCTAAACTGCAACATCCTCTTTAAGCAGTTTAGTGATCCATAAGAAGAAAATAAAACAGTTAATAAATACAATTTAAAAAGAAATAGCTTTGGCCTACCTGGTGGATTTATTATTACAGCCTATTCTCATTCTGCATCTGTTTCAGGCAGCTCTATTTATTTTCTCCATGGCTTAAGTGTGTTTCTGTGGATGTGTATTGTGTGTGCTTGTGTTGATTTATGTGAAACACAGAAACGCAACTCGTTCATCATGGCTGATGTTTTTCAGCTATAGAATCTAGCCTCTGTTATTCATCTGGGAAAAATAAAGAAAAAAGAGACAGAAACTTGCAGAAGCCACACACAACGGAATGGATGGGCCAGTTTAACGGGATGGCAGACTCGGATCTTTGGGTTTATCCGGTTTCTATGCGAGTTCCAAGATTTGAAGGTCTGTTGGGTTGAAATAAGGCTCAGTTATAGAATCTTCTTAGTTTACCTTTATTAAAAAAAGGAATATGCTGCACCTTAAAACTATACATTCCATTATTTATTTATCTATTGTTTAACGTTGCTAACGTTTTTGTCAGCAAAAACAAGTTTTTTTTGGCCCCTATCCCAAAATTGTGATGATTTAATATTGTGTTCAAGAAAATACATCAAATATGTGATAACATTCACTACAACAAGTTGAAGGAAAATTGATCTTTTGGACCTTTTTTTTGGTTTTTATGAAGCCAATTTGAAACCAGTGTTTTGACACAATCAATCAAAGTCATCCACGGTGACTTTGATGCCAAGAATTTGACTCTCTCTTCAAACAAAAAGGAAAAACTTAATTTGTGTACAAGTTTGAAAGTTAAATACATTAAAAAATGAGGACCTTTAAAAAAAATGTAAATTGTATCTTTAGAAGGCTTTTACCAATAAACAGTTTTAAACAATACAAAGTATTTGAAGTCAGGCTGTCAGTGTTAGATCTTTATTTTCTGTTCAGTTATTTAAAAGTTGGTTTAATTGGATTTTTTGTGTAACAAAGCACCTATTGACGACTTTGTGAACTGACCTGACTTCTCTTTGGTTTTTAAATGAGCTTTAATCCAGAAGTCAACGAGCTTTCAGATTCAGAATGTTAATTAAAGCACGTCCTGACCCATATAACCCTTAAAGACCCCAATCATCTTTTACACTATTGTAAAAGTGATCCCAGTGGTGTTTTAATTATGATTATGCTATTTTTAGCCCCCCCAAAAAAGAAATTTCTTTTAACTCGTCCTGTCCAATAGCTGAGCAAACAGATACGGGCTGAGAGCCTCTTGGATTGGACAGATTTTAATGTCCCAACATTATTAAGTATAAACCCCTGTTGTATTTTATACTAAACTTTATTTATATTGATTGTGTTGTATTGTTTCAGCAGCGCCGAGCATCCCCGACCCCCAGGGTAACCTGCTTACATGCTCCAAACGTCCGCCCGCGCCCGCAGCGGGAGGTCCAGGGGGGAGCCAGGAAGGTGCCGCCCACCCCGCCCAGCAGAGAGACACCCAAGAGGAACGAGGGTCCCAGAGGAATGATGTTAACAAGGCCCGACCAGGCACACCCACTGATGAAATTCTAGGATATATTTTCTGTTAATCAGAAATTCAACTTCGAATTGTGGGCGGGGCTATTGGCACTTACCAACGCCTCCATTCCCATAACTCTTAACTGAGCTAGTTGTTTACACATTCTGGTGCTATCATACAGCTCCTAATTCCCCCAACCAAACATTACTGGTGGAACAAAAGTGGCAAGCAAAATTGGAGCCATCCAGCCGTACAGTTTGGAGCCAGATGGGAGCTGGGACGAGGAAAACGAAGACGTACATCAAGTTACAATCGTTTTCAAACTACATTTTCAAAACAATTTGAAATAAGAAATACTCAAAAATGCACATTGAAGGCTAATATTCTTAATGAATATCCTAAATCTTCCTATAAATGCTACAAGAACATGTTAAAAACACAAAAAAGCATGATTGTCATTGGAGCGGATCTATTTTATTATTTATTTTGAAAGAACTTCACAACGTTAAGTTTTTTTTTTTGCTTAAGTTTTCTATTTTTTAGAAAGAATGTCAGGTTGCAATTTTGGTGCTTAAAGCTGTTTTTTTTAATATTTAAATTTAAGCATCTCAGTTCAGAGTTGACTTTTGAATAATAAAAAATGCATGTATTTCATCCTGAAATACATAGGAAACCCTGGGGAAGTGGGTTACACCTTTTTGTTTTCTGAAAAAACTGTAAATCCAACGAATATTTCCTTCTTTCAACGACCTACTTCTTGCATGTAAGCATCGTCTTACAGAGAGGACCTCGGGAGTATAATTAGAGGGCACATGCTAGTTGGCTTAAAACGACACATGACAAATTGATCATGTGAACCATTGTTTAAAATAGAGCTGGATGGAATGGTAATAACCTCGTGGAATAAATTCTGCTGGGACGCGCTGCCCCAGTCTGGGTCTAGCAGTTGTTGCTCGTCCTACAGGTCAGTAACACCCCGAAGTTCTCATCATCCAGCTTCATACATTTTAATAAGCCTGTCCAGTTTGGCGTTGGTGAGGAAATTCCTGAAGTGAATGGATATTTGTCCCCAATATCTCATTTTTTGACTGAGAATGAGCAACTAGAAAATCATGCAAGTAGGACTGGAAAAATTCCATTACACCAAAGAGATTTATCTATGCTCAAAGATTGGGTATTTTCAAATGGTCGTCGTCCACATTGTATGGCAAAGAAATTATAGTTTAACATATAGAGAATGGAGAAAGAAGGGATGCTTTATCTTTAACACAATTACTTTCAGGAAATGATGAAACCCTGGAGACAGATTTCCGTTTTCCTCTTTGTATATCATTACTGCAGGCATCCATGCCCGTGTCATAAATTCAACAAGGACTGAACAGACATTTTTGGTCTCCTGGGACTGAGAGACTTTGTTTTTTTTTTTTTTTGTGGCTGCTCTAATTCTAGAGTTATTGTAGGTTGTTCTCAACACATCACCTGCACAGTTTTTTTTTCCTTTGCCTTTTTGCTGAAAACAAATGTGTGATAGGTCTAAAAACCGAAGTAGCTGTTAACGTGAAAAGCAGGGTTCCGTGACGGTGTATGTTGACTGAACGCCATGTGTCGGTTGACAAGGTCGTGGAAACTAGTGAACTATGAAGCTGCACCCACTCAGGAGGAGTCTTCATCTTCCTCTGCTTCACTTTTCATACTTACCTTTTTTTTTGGGGGAGCTTTATCTGACTCTTTTTGTCAGTTTTAAATTGGCTGATGGTTGCTCATAACCTGTCTGCTTTCATGACTTCTTTGCTTTGTTTCTTGTATATAATTCTGTTTTTTTCTGTTTACTCAACCGTGTTGTTTTTCTTCCCTGCTTTTGGGGAATTTATGATAATTGCTCGTTTGGACTAGTTTGTGGATTCTACTTCTAAAGTACATAAATCTTTTATTTATAACAACTCTCAATATAGGTTGTTTGGTATCAGCTTTGTTTCAGCATGACCTATTTTACCCTCAATATAGTGACACCTCCATTCATCCATCTTCTTCTGCTCATCCGGGACCGGGTCACCGGGACAGCAGTCTGGGCATCTTAGACTGCTCCAGCTCCCAGACTAGATGAGAGACGTAGTCTCCAGCGTGTCCTGGGTCTTCTCCGGGTCTCCGCCAAGTGAGACATGCTCAGAACACCTCTGGCGCCCAGACCGGATGCCCGAGCCACCTCAACCGGCTCCTTTTGATACAGAGAAGCAGCAACTTCCTCCAGGTCAGTCCAACATACATCGAGAACAGACAGGCCCGGCCCTGGGTTGCATGTTACCCTACAGGCGAAACGTGATTTTCGAAAATTTTAACTTGTTTAAATTATGGTTTGAATTATTACTTTTTCACATTTTACACAATATGAGGAGTGTGTCAGACTTAAAAAAAAAGAGAAAAAAAAATCATTGCAATTTGGCACCCCCTCCAGCAGATGGCTCCCTAGGCGGCCGCCTAGCTCACCTATTCCCAGGGCCAGGCCTGAATACAGATTCAACTTATTACCAGGTTTCCAACCCAAGATCCTGCTCTGGTCATACAGAAACGGGACAGCCCTCGGTAGGGCTCTTCAGACGCCATACTCCCATAGTAGCCTCCACAGGACACCAGGGGGAACGTGATCGAACTCCTTCTCAAAATCCACAAAACACATATAAGCAAACTCCCACAAACCCTCCAGCAACCTAAAGAGAATGCAATACTGGTCAACTATTCCACAACCAGGATGGAAACCGGACAGTTACCGGACAAACTCTGATCTCAAGTACTCTGGCAAAGACCTTTCCCGGGGAGGCCAGTGATACCTCATCTGACAGGCATCCATGACATCTTTAAATGCATATATGTATTTTATTAATTCAGCTGGGTTTGCTTGGGAGGGGGTGTAAAAAAATATGTTTTGATCCAACTTTCTTTTTGTGATTCGTTTTTAGATTATTTTACGTGGAAACTGAAACGTTTACCTGACGGGCAGACATTACAGTTTTTCTCAACTGCTAAAACACTAAACTCTATTGTCTGAAACAAATGCTCAGTTGCCTGAATCCCTCCTTTGACAAAACCATAACCAGTTTTCACCTGTTTAGACACGACTTGCCAACTCAGAGAAATGCACCAGTGCTGCGTAATGGTGTACACAGGTAACAAAAGTCAAACACAAAGAAACACACGTCACCACTTGAACACAACAACCCAAAACTGGTGATACCACATGCACAGTAAGTTAGTTCAGAGAGCACTGGTTTGTAAGACCCTACGATGGATAGAAGTCTGAGAGGAAGAGTTTGTGTGAGAGGAGGTTGAGGTGTTCGGTCAGCAAAGACAAAGAACAGGAATATATGATTAAATCAGAGCTACTGTGATTGACCAGGGGAGGCTGGACAAAGGGGGACAACCAAACTTCAGTAGATTCACTGACATCACTGATTCACCAACAGTCAACAGTAAACTTATTTATCCAGCATTTTCCTATGTAGTGTTTAAAAACTATTCAAAGTTGCATTTAATTTTGACTGACTGAGCACGATTTGACAACACAGTTCCACTTTGCACCCAGATTGAACTATTTTGAGGTGAAGGTTTGGTTTTGCAACAAGAGTCTGAGGTTTTGTGAATGGGGCTTAAAAATTGGGTTTTGTGTTCATAGTTTAGAGAAACTAACAATCGAGATAAACTATAAAAGAAATTGCTAATGGAAATTCCTTCCATTTTTCCGCTTTTTTGCTCAACAATCTGTATGAAAAGCTAAAAAGACAAACTGTTATAATAAGGAAGAACATTCTCTGTGTTTGTGTGCTCTGAAGGTGGGTGGCAGAAAACACGGAGGGGTGTTCAACAGCAAGTTGACACTAATTAAATCAAATTCTGGAGCAGCTTACATAATCAGGTTTTATAAAAACACACAAGGAAAGGGATTTGAATTAAAAGGGATTCACCTTCAACTTGTGAAAAATGCTCAAGGCCAAAACAATTAGATGTGTTTCACTTATCGTGCCAAACACTCCCTATGTAATAAATGATGTATTTATGTCACATAATAATAGTTCAGAGCTTGAAAAAGAGAAACACACTCTTGAAGTCACATACGTTTGTCATTTTTTTTACCAGATAGAAAGCACTTATGCAATGCAATCATCCCACGATAAAACACAACTGTGTTTTGACTACTGAAAAATATTCTCCTTATGTCGGCAATGCTTGCAGCGTAATAGTGTTTGCGTGACTCAACGGCAGATTCAGATGTACTCACATAGCCCACAGTGGTGAGCCAAAAACCACTTGTCTTACTGAACAGCATCCACCAACTCGTGAGCAGCACTGAGACATAATGAGGCAGACATCATTAGCAGACCTCACGAGGGAAACCCGTGAGTCACACGCACAGCTAACGTGCTTGTCATTCAAAACATCCGCCGCTGCACTCTGCTTCCTTACATCTTCATTCATGTCTGGATTTGGAGGGAAGATCTAAAGGCGAGAACTGCTCCCTATGGTCCGGGAGAGGATCCTGAGTGAAACGACCTCTGTCCGTGAGCGTGGATGTTGAGCAGATGGAAATTGATGGTCGAGTTTTCATAATTAACAGTAGCGTTAGCCAACCTTGTGAGGGTGACTGTCTAAATCATTTTGATCTACAGGAGTTTAGACATATTGGATTTACATTGAGATATTAGGCGTAAAAAGTAAAGATTTATTTGCGTTATAGAAAGATATGTATGAAATAACTCCATAATGTTTGGCGGTTTGGTTCTGGGCGGATGAGGTCTTGTGTCCTTAAAATGAACTCAAATTACATTTAAATAAACCACAAGCCAAGACGGTGATGGTGGTCAGACAATGCCAAAGCATCACTTCAGGTGAAGTACAGGGTGGAGGAGGGCCAGAAAGAGAATCGCCTAAAATTTGAAATAGATTACATTTTAAATTTGTTAACTATTAAGATTTGATTGAGATTGGCTGAGAAGATAGGAGGACTATTTAGCTATTGGTTTAAAGTAAAAGTCTAATTGATGATTGATTGTAAATTGATGCAACAACCCACGGTTGTCAGGGTTTGAGGTGGAGGACTCAAACGCAGGAGACAAGACTTGGTGGCAGAAACATAAACATTTACTAAATCAACTTAAACAGAACAAAACCAGGAGACCAAACCAGTGACGTGACAAAACATAGATGAGCAGATGACCTGACAATGAGAACTGAAAACCAGACACTTAAATACACTGAGGGCAATTAACTAAATGAAGACAGCTGTGGGTGGTTAACCTGAACATGGTGAAACTGACAGGGAAAACAGAAGATGACAAAACCTAAGCACAGAATCATGACAACGGTACCTGTAAGTGAGGTAGCTCTTCCTTATTGATTTGCAGGTTTAAGCGACCACTTCCAATGAAAAGTCCATATAAACGCACATAAATGGACTTTCTCGTTATTACTTCCCTTAACTGTCATGAGTCCCTGCACTGATTACCTGGTTCAGGTGTGTTCAGCCAATAAGAACATGCCAGAGCAGGGTATGTTGGAAAACATGCAGGAAGGTGGCTCTCGTGGACCAGGGTTCCCTACCCCTGACCTGGTGTATAAAAACACTAAATTAGTCACAAACTGGCACTACTATAATCAGCCAATTGGTGAGAAATAGAAAAATAAAGTAATTTAAAAATAAAGTGTCTTTTATGACTGAAACATTACAGCAGATGCGTCAGCTGCAGCTCCAATCTGTGTGTGCGCCGCAGGAGAGGGATTGGCTGCCTCACCTGCCGAATCGCAGATTCTCATGTATTCGATCAGGAAATTTGTAAATTTGCCACAATTTTTACCAAAGAGACATTGAGATCCCACTCATATATATATATACACATACATACATACATATACACACACATATATATGTATATATACATGTACATACATATATATACGCATATATATATACACACACACATATATATATATATATATAATATATATATATATATATATATATATATATATATATATATACATACATACAAATATATATATACATACAAATACATATACACATACATATAGATATACATATATATATATATATATATATATACATATACATATACACATAAATACATATATATATATACACACACATATATATACACATATACATACATATATACACACACATATATATATATACATATATACATATACACATACATACATATACACATACACATATATATACATATACATACATACATACATATATACACACACACACACACACAATAAACTCGACAATAGACGCATGTCTAAAAAACAGGACGTCACTGCAACACTGTATGCTAAAAGCGTGTTCAAGAACCTGCGTTCAGCGCGTTCTTAAACACAGATCTATCACCGGGTGTTTATGTAGGATAAGACTCGAGGTGGATGTATTTCCAGATGAGCCATGTGGAATGAGGATAGTAAAAGTCAACTGAGATGACAGCTATTTCAGCAGAGCTCAGCAGTTCTATTTCTCAAAAAAAAGAAAAATAAAATAAAAAATCAACATAACTTTATTTAAGATCATTGGTAATAAAATAACCGAAATTACAGAAGACTTCCTTGTGTAGTTATTCCAGCTTTCTCAGTCATCTCCTTCCTGATCTGAATTCTAAACCCCATTTCCTTTGGGTTTGCTTTAGACTGAAACGCTAAGGCTGTGTCTTTTCTAGTTTGAGATTCCAGCCACACCTCGTTCCCTGCAGGGTCACCACAGTCTGTGTCAATGACAACTCTTTTGATGAGGCTTTAGTGGAAGGAAATGCATTTCAGCCGAATCGTAACTGCTGGATAATCTCTCCTTTGGGAACTGAATGAAGCACGGCGAAGGCACTGTGGGACTAAATCAGCTGCCTGCGCCTTCTCACAGGCTCCTCACTGTTTCATCAATCAGGCTTAATCACATCCAATTAAATTATTCTGCTTATCTCCTCGCCAGCTCTACAAAACTGGGAGTTGATCTAGTGATACTAATTCCCATCTGGTCTGTATCCTCTGGATTAAACTATGAATCTGATCTTCAGGTCCATTCACCCGAGCTTAGCCAAAACCAGGAATTGATAGAGGATTGCAGATTTTAGATTGGGCTTTGTAATAGCATTCATATCTCTGCACACAGCCAACATGAAAAACAAATATCTCTCAGTGTTTTTTTTTTTTTTGTGAAACAATAAATATATAATAATTATAAATGATCATAATTTAAGATAATCGTTTCCGCTGTCTTTTAACTAAATGTGAGGGCCACATTATGCTTTTTGTAAACAAAAGAATTATTTGAAATGAAGCATTAACTGCTCATGTCTGGATGTGAATATAGAAACATTGTAAGAGAATTAGACTCTAGAAGTCCAGGGATGAGATCTATGTGATTCATATTTCTGTAGAAAGTCCAATATAACCTTATTCTTATTTCAGCGGCTTTCTCTATATTTCCCCTGTGAATCCACTCTGAACCCTGCCTCATCTTTCACATTGACATGTTTATGTTAATTATTTTGGTCCAAGATTCGCATGCGGCCCATACACAAACAGTGTAAGATTGTGGGAATTTAGAGGCTTTGTGGTATCCAAAAGCTGTTCATCAAACGCACTGAATTTCCATATGTTAGGATAAAGAAGAAGCAGATGCCTGGCACTTTGCTGTCTTCTTTTTTTTTTTTTTCTAGGGGGGTCAATGCATTCTTCAACAGACGGCTCAAAGAGATCATTCCACAAAAGCAACAAAATTCATCCGAAAAAAGAAAGACATTCGGCGGTCTTTCAAGAGATAAATGCAATCAGTTCTGCTACCAAATATTGGGATTTTGGTTTTTTTTGCATAGATTATTTAAATCTTTCACCATTATGGTGGCGCTTCTGAATACTAGATTCTTTAAAACTGAAATCTGAAGTAATGGACGAGTGAAAAAGCCATTTGTCCAAATGGGCCATATGTCCAAATTCCCTTCCTTCTCCCCAACTACTAAAAATGATATAGCGCAGGGCTATCTAGCAGCGTCCTGGATCGTCATTGCAATTCTGACACCATCTTCGTTACTTTGTTTCTTTTCCAACAGCAAATATGAAATCCCCAATTTCCAAAAGTAAAAGCCAAGTAAATATGAACTTTTTACAAAAACTGTTACTTGTTCATAAGAAAAAAATGTTCAATCACAATTGAGATCGAATTGTGATCGAATGAACACCAATAGCTACTAGTTTTATAAAGAGGTTTCTGGAAAATTTCTAGGACACTTTAATTTGGAATTGTTGATTCAGTAGGTTTTTACAAAATGGTGTACGCACTATATAGTGCATCAAGTAGTGAAGGAATTCTGTCAAGCTTAAGCTATGTCCAAATTCCTTCAGTACACACTGTATTTAGACCACAAAATTTACTAAATCAGAACCCAACGCATTGTGTTTGGACAATTTTTGTGTATATATTTAAATGTAATTTCTTAATAGACTATTAAAATTTTCATTACCAGAACACAGTGAAATCACAAATAGATGTTGTAAAATGCTTGTATTGATTAAATGTTCACTTTTTGGAATTTGTGACAACATACTTGCCATTTAAAAAATGAAAATAAATAAAAAAGTAGTGAGCATGGGGTTGGAATTGCGTTTAAAATCCAGGGCACTACATGGTCTTGCACTGTTTAGTTAGGGATTAGGATCTAGCTTCTACATAGTGACTGAATTGTTTCATTGGAGCCGGTAGTTAGCCATTTTCTATGGATGAAGTCACAGGCACTTGGTCCAGTTTTCATATACAGTCAATGAGGTAAACCAAGCTTTGTAATCACTTTTTTGAAAGACATTTTTAACAGTACTTAGTAATATGGAATACTGTAATGATTCTTCAATGATTCTTTTAATGGTTTACAAATTGTTTTATGGTCTGAATCTTCTTATTTAAGTGATCTTGTTTTAAAGTATGAGCCCTCACGGACTCTGAGGTCCTTCAGGACTGAACTTTTAGTTGTTCCTAAGGTGAGGCCTCACCTTTAGAACAGCCTCTCACAGAGTCTCAGAGTCACAGAGATTTTTAAGAAGAGGCTAAAGACACACCATTTTAATTTTGCTTTTAGTTAATCTTATTCTGTTAGTTTAATTATATTATTTTATACATTTCTTCCTATTTTCAATTTTATGTTTTAAACATATTTTATTTTATTATCTTACTATGATTTTAGCCCCAGTGTTTCCTATAGAGAGAGAAAAGCCTTACTTTTAAGTTTATTGTACAATTTTCATTTCAAAGTAATTTTTATAAGTATTCATTGTGTGTGGGATCATGGGCTGTAAGTGTTAAGAGGTAAATGTATGTCGAGTATGAGAAGCTCTTTTTATAAATAAAGTTTGATTTATGAAAATAATAACATTAAAATACTTTCACAACCCATATAAATGGGAGCAGAACAAGCACACATCCCTTATCTCTGTTTTTGCCTCTTATTTGTAACTCCTTCACACATAAAACAGAGTTGTTGTCATTTCTAATAGTAAAAAACGTTTTCCACATTTTTTTAGATCAAATCAACCAGTTTTTCAAAATACATCACAGCCCTGTATTTTCCTTCATCAGAGCCTCTAAAAACCATCATAAAACATATTTATATGTTGCATATCTCTTTGTTGCTTAGATACTGTATAAGATTCCTTAAAATAGAAGTAGCCTGACAAGTGTAATAATGAAGATGGAAATGTCATTATTTTTTTGCACCTGAAACTAATGCTCGGATAATGCCTTTTTTTTCTTTTCCTCTGAAAAAGTATCTTGGTTTTACATTTTTGAACAAGTATGTAAGACAGGCGTCAAAATGAACTTGGAAAAAAAAAATGAGAACAGTAAACAACCAACAAATAACATCAACCACAGAACAACGGGACATAAAATGAAGTGTCTGTGTTGTCAAATTGCTACATATTTTTTTTTTATTTACATTTAAACTGAAAGGGCCAAGTTAAGAAACTAGTAGAAGAATATATGAAAAAAACAAAACATTTTTTGTGACTTTAAATGTTCAAAAGTTATTTTGTTATTAATCGAAATGAAGACAGCTTTTATTTTTGACAACTCTGAAACTGATCTGAGGGAAAATTCAAAACAGAACATGACCAAAAGCCATAAAACAACTGACAAAAACCAAACCAAAGTCCACATTAACTCACAGCTCCCCTCCCCAAAAGGGCAGATCCCAGATTCCCAAAAACAAAACACCAGGCAGGAGAAGACAGCTGTAGAGGATTTAACCTGAACATGGTGAGGCTGACAGAGAAAACAGAACATGACAGCATACATTCCTGACAAAACAGCCAATTAAACTAAGTTTCATTTTTATCACATCTGATTTGTAAAAACAACAGGAAAATAGAGATCTTATGATGTTAGCCATAATTGATCACCATGGTTACAATTGGTTACTATGGCTTTCTTTTCTATTTCAAGTAAGCCTAAATAAAAAGAAAAAAAAGTTTGAAAAAGAGATTTTGTGCAAACAGTAAACCAAATGTACCTTTGAGTGAATGAAGACATCAAACTCACAGTTTAAAATTGACTGAAGTTTAATGGGTTGAACCATCTTTCAGAGAGTAGTTTATAGGTTCAAACTCTAGACTTAACAGGAATGTTGTCCTTGAGCAACACACTTAACCACACTTTGCCTCAAAACAGGAAGAACCGTGCAAGTTGCTTTGGGGGAATAAAAAAAACGAAATGTTTTTACTTTTGTAGATGTAAAACTGGCAGCATGTAGGGGTTAAGCATTTTGCAGATTTAGCACCTCAAAGGCTGATTGGTATCTTCGTCTTCCTCTTCAAGTCTGTTATTTTGTATATCAGCAACTGAGGTTGTTTTAGTGTGCCACACAAACAGGCACGATGAAGAAATAGTAACCAGTCCGGCTAACATTTCCTCCTAATTATCTTTGACTAAAGCTTAAATATTCCAAACTTTTCGTGTCTTTTTCTGATCCATATTATTTTTCTTATTCCTGGGAGACAGCTTTAGCTATACCGCCAAAAGGTCATCTGATGTAATGCCTGACATCACAACTCGCTCACCATGCAAATGCAGGCCAAAAGTCCTGAGAAACCACCTCTCTGTTATAGTAAGACGCTGAACAGCAGGCAATATAGGCCAACTCCTCTGCTGAGAACACGGGTCTCTGAAATAATAAATCACCAGGCGGAGAGGAGGTGCTCTGCTGGCACTGTCAAGAAGAGATTTTCCTGAACACGGAGGCACTTAGCAAAAAAATGTCTCTTTAGGATTGGACTAGTAATAACTCATTTATTGCACTTTCTCTGTTTAAAAGTTTAATTTTCTTTGGTTTGTAAGTCACAACAACAATTAACAATTTAATAACATTTTAGAATCTATAATTATGACACCAATATAAAGGCTGCATGTGTTTTTCTGAGGGCTTTTCTTATTTTCTTTGTTTTTTGACACAATAAACTCATATGTTGATTTGGAATAAAGTATTAGGCCTTTTTGTCAACACAAGACTGACATTACCTAGTTAAAGGAAGAGTTGCTAGTTAGAAACCCAGTGGAGAGTCCACTACAATTTTGGTATTTTGCATTGTAATAATAGGAGCTAAATGATGAATAATCTATGTGTTATATATTTTAATACAGTTAATAGATTAGTTTATTTTATTTATCAAAAAAAGCTGAACAATGAAAAGCATATTTTTGTGTTAGTTCTTAAATAATAGATCCGAAGAGTTTGGCCATTAATAGAAGTTGTGGGGACTATTTCATGAGCTTTGAATGACAATTTTGACCCAAAGCAAAACAAATTGATGTCTGAAACCAGGTGTAATGATGATGAAAAGTGTGATTTTACATGGTAAACACATTCTTCTTATTTTCTTAGTATTTTCAGTTTTAACTCTCTCTGGGTTGGCGTTGCAGAGCTAAATGCCAGCATAATGCTTGTTTTTTTGTTAAGTTTTTTTTAGCTTTGATACATTGTTTTGTACAGTTCTATAGAAATAAAGCTGGCGCTCATGTCATATTGAAGTCTTTAGTGGTCACTTATCCCACAGGGTTAGTGTTGCAACCTGAGAACTCATCTCAGAACCCATTGCATGTGAAAGTCTTTCTAAAAAAATTTTAATTGTTTGTTACTACCTCATATGATATTTTTCCCCCAAATCAATTTTTTCCGTTCCTAAAACTTAAATTTGATGGCTAATATGTTTACACACACACACAAAAAAAACTTACATATGTAATCACATAGATAAAACTTATTTATATATGGAGATACAGTAAACATTTTTTCATTCAGAACATGCTTTTTATTTTCTATTTTTAACACACATGACAGTTTTCAAATCCTGACTGTGCTCTTGCTTTGGCTGTACATGAAATGCTACAGGTGTGATCATTTCAGAACATGAGCTCTTCTGGAGTGTTTTATTTTAGAGAAAATTACTACTGGATCTGATTAAAAATCCAAAACAAAATAATGTTTTGATGTTCTAATTTAACAATATTTAGTCTTTCTGAACTATTTTATATATTTCACCTCAAATCTATTTTATACACTCATTCTCTTAACCTTTCCAGACCTCTATTCTCTACTGTACTGTAGGTGAAGCCATTTCTCTGGTGCTCAAAATGAGTCTGAGTTTGTTTACAGTATTTTGTCCTGACTAATATTTGAACTGACGAGGCATTATTTGCATATTTTACCGATGGCTAAGCTTAAGGTAAAAGTTTAAAATAGAGTGTGTTGATCCTCAGCCGTGCAGAATGAGCTGGTATTTCCAGGATGCTCCTGAAACAACAGTCTGATGATGGGAATACTTTGAATTTGGTACCCAAAGCATATTTATTGAGTGACTATGTTTAAAAAAAAAAACCTGCCTTTGAATATGGGATGAATTTTTTGAATAAGAGAGACAAATTAAAGCAAAACAAAGTAAAATGAGAAATGTTCATACTTACTTAATTTGCCCTTGAATCCTTGCGTTTAGCACTTTCTTCTCGACACTGTTAAAAAGAAATGTAATGATTCATGAAAGGTCAATGAGCACCATAATTTTGTGTAAAAATGGATATATTGGATTACCGATTCCTGCGGAACAGCTTCCATTTACTGAAGTTATAGATCAAGGACAAACATAAACATCCTACTTTTACTTAGCCTTGCTCTCCAAACCTCTCCTCCTAGATGCATTTCCATTGTTGGACAGTTCCATTACCCTTCTTTTAATGGTTTTAGTTAACGCTGCAGCTGGATTTATTGTTGACACAAAGCCAGTCATGAATTTGCTAAATGCCATAAACCTGCCAGCCTCCACTTGGATGAGAAATGACAACGCTCCGATGGAAAAATCCTTCTGGTCCAAGATGGACACAAGAGATGTGCGTCCAACTGCCACACTCCAGCCATGCCACAAATACTGTATTACCTCATTTTCCTCTGGCTGTTCCACATCACTGCTATTGAGATCACCTTCACTTTTTTTTTTTTTTTTTTTTTATCTGTATCAGCTTGTTGTGGTGTTTGCTATTTGTTCCAGTCATCTCAAGTCAAGTTATGTTAAGGATCAAAGTTTCCTCCTGAACGTGAGTTGTTCCACCAGTATCTCGACTCTCTCCTGTTCTGATAACTTGCCTATTTGTCACCACTGTTAGTCTCACCCTCCTGCTGCCACTCCAAGTCCCGGACCACCTCTCGTCCCAGACTTCGAGGATTCTCTACTTGCGGACTACGAGTGTCAAATCTGATTACCACTGCTCCATCTGTGTTGCATTTCAGTTCCTTTGCGTTGAGCAAAAAAATTTAAGTTGAACCAAAGATAAAGCTGGAATCTGATGTCTGCTCAAAGGGTCTGTTTATTCCAGAATACAATTAAAGATTGTTCATCATCTCCATTGCAATCATCAACAAGGCCCCCGAATCTGTGGCTGCAGCTTTTATAGACCTGAAGACGTGACATGGCACACAAACTGCTCTTACTGTGATAACAAGAACATGTTTTCTTGGCCAAATCTTATCAGGAAGGCCTAACAGAACATTCACTTCCTTCATGTATTTTCTGCCAAAGATATGACCTTGTAGCCTCAGATGTTCCTGCAGGCTCTTTTAAATTAGAAGCAGCTCTATTTTCAAGATTGACACAGAAAGAGAGAAAGTTAATTAATCAATTGGAACGTTTGCATTACCTCCATCATGTCTGTGTCTGATGTCCATCCCTCTGCAACGCAATGCAAGCTTGACGCAAGAAGTTCTACTTTCAGTCTGTTTAAGTGGCAATTTCATGGCAAAAAGTAAGAGAAAACGGTAAACAGGTCTTGGTTTCAAAATAAAATGAAAACTTCTAAGAAGCATTTTATATTTAAAGTAATTTTCCCCACACAATTGCATGCTAACACCATTGTCTATTTTCAACGTGAACAATTTAAAGTTTGGTTTTGGAAGATAAAAAAACATAAAACATGCATTTTTCAAGGACCCAGTGAGAAAGAAGAGAGAATCCAAAGTTTTGGATGTTGATGTTGGAGGTGGCAGGAAACCAGATGCAACAGAGACAACCCTTCTTCCTACATTTAGCCCTCCAAACAGAGAGTTACGGAAATAGTGTCTCAGAATTCAGATGTCACTTCTGCTCAATGACGTCACTAAAAGTCAGCTAGCGTTAGAATAGAACCTTGAAAATGTCATTCAAAAAAAAAAAAAGTAAATTATTTACATTTAAATGTAAACTTCTGTAACCCAGAGCCCACTCGTGTGAAGAAAAACACATCTCCGCATCACAGTTCGCCCTCGTGATGAAGGGGTCTGTTTTCCTCCGTTTGGAGGGTGGGATCTAAAGAAATACTTCAGCCAGGACACCAATTTCACTACAAATACCCCTTAAAAGGGAGGGGTAAGGAGGAGGGAAGAATGTAGATTGGGCCAAACTCCCCACACAACACAAAGGAGACGCACCGCAGACGGTCTAGTCTAAATCTGGGGTCAAGGTGCTCCTTCCTTTGGCACATCCCTTTACTTCAAGCTCCCACAGATCTTCCAGAAGTTGAATTAGCTCACCAGCACCCCATCCACCAGTAGCAGTTTTAGGTACGGGGAATAGGGGCAGCAGCTCGGGGCACCAATTCAGTGTAGAACCGCCACTTTCATCCACATTTATCAGTGTAAGTCAGTCCTCCACTGGATGTCTATTTGTCCATCCAGATTTACCAGCACCTTCATGGTTCTTCATTGAGCAGTGAAGCTTTGACAGACACAACTGGGCTCTTACAAATGTGTTGAAATGCATTAAACTCAGCGTTACACTTAATGCTCTGTTAGAACGCTTTGGGAGAAGATCCGTTTCCAACCTCTGGCTTCTGTTTTCTGTAAAGCTGGGATTATCTTTTTTTTTTCCTTTAATTTCATGCACTGCTTCCACGTTATCTATCATTCTGCCGGAACCCCAGGAAATTACTGCCTTTTACTATTTTCCTCCACTCACTTCAGATAAAGTGATCTAGGAAATTCGGCTGACTAAATCTAATCTCAGACAGCTCTCCGAAAAAACTATTTTTAGACCCCCCTTTGATGACTCAGAATCCGCGATGACGATCAGAATATATGCTTATTAACTTTTTTTTTTGTTCCCTGTGACAAACTAGTGATTCAAGTCCGCTGGCTAATCTAGATTCCCCAACCCCTTGACCCATCCTCCACTCTATCTTAACATTACAGCCTCATCGAGGTTTAAGTAAATCTTTGTCTCTCTGTGCTGCACAGATCATACTTTGCTGAGAAAGAGATTCTCTAAACCCTCAAGTTGCCTGTTCTCTCCTTTCAAAGATCAGCATTGGAAGACTGATCCAATGAGTGTCTTACAGCTCATTCTATCAGGAGCTTTAGCTCTTCTCTTGGGACAAGTGTCTACGTGGCAAAGCAAAACAAAGCTCTTTGTTCCTCCATTGATTACCTTAGTAAAGAAGCTCTTCATTATATCAGAAGCGTAGCAACACATCGCACTATGGGAGTTTCCCAGGGCTCATCTGTCATTTCGTTTGCACTCCGCACTTTGAAACCGCGTATGGATTGGCAGCAGAGAAGAAGACATTGGCTCACAGATAATAACCTGCACCACGAGTCTTCCAGACGCCGTGCAGCTGCTCGGTGTTTCATTGATTGGCAGCTGCCTGTGAAGATAAAGAGGTGCTACATTGTAAAAACAAACAAGCTGCTGTTTGGTTAGATCAGAGATTGTCTTCATGTTTATATGTGGTGTAAGAGCATGTCAGTGATATTGTTCTAAGTTGCTATGGTCTTTTTCAGGTACTTCAGCCATGTTTCTTTTAAACAAATTAAAGCCCTCAGGAAAATTCAATGGAGAATGGCCTCTCATCCTTCATGTGATGATGATCAGAATCAGAATCAGAATCAGAATCAACTTTATTGCCAAGTACAATTGAACATATACTAGGAATTTGTCTTGGTGATGATGGTGCATTCATGAATAAATAGAAACAGCAAAATATTAAGTAAGAACAGAACAGAAGGGATATTACAAATATATAAATATATATATAGACACATACACGCACATATATACCTATATATTTATATTATTATTATTGTTATGTAAAATATAATTAATATTATTAATGTCATTTAAATTTATATACATATATATAAATATATACACATACACACATTAAATAATAAACAATAAATAAATAAATAAATACATAAAATAAAAATCTGTCCAATGTGACAGTCAGATGGGGGCAGGGAGAAGTGATGGAAGGTTCCGGGACTTATTAATAAGGCTAACAGCAGATGGAAAAAAACTGTGCCTGTGGCGAGAGGTTCTTGTTGTGATGGACCTCAGCCTCCTGCCAGAGGGGAGTGGCTCAAAAAGTCCATGTCCAGGGTGGGAAGGGTCTGCCACGATCTTTCCTGCACGCCTCAGGGTCCTAGAGGAGTACAGGTCCTGAAGAGATGGAAGATTACAGCCGATCACCTTCTCTGCTGACCGGATGACCCGCTGCAGCCTGCTCTTGTCCTTAGCAGTGGCAGCAGCGTACCAGATGGTGATGGAGGAGGTGAGGATGGACTCAATGATGGCTGTGTAGAATTGAATCATCATTTCCTTAGGCAGACTGAATTTCTGCAGCTGCCTCAGGAAGAACATCCTCTGCTGAGCTTTCTTAATGAGGGAGCTGATGTTCTGCTCCCACTTGAGGTCCTGGGAGATGATGGTTCCCAAGAAGCGGAAGGACTCCACAGTAGCTATAGTGGAGTCACAGAGGGTGATGGGGGCAGGTGGAGCTGATTTCTTCCTGTAGTCCACAACCATCTCCACTGTCTTTAGAGCATTGAGCTCCAGGTGGTTCTGGTTGCACCAGGTCACCAGACGGTCGACCTCACACCTGTACGCAGACTCGTCGCCATCAGAGATGAGTCCGATTAAGGTGGTATCGTCTGCAAACTTCAGGAGTTTGACAGACGGGTGACTGGAGGTGCAGCTGTTGGTGTACAGGGAGAAGAGCAGAGGAGAAAGAACGCAGCCCTGAGGAGATCCAGTGCTGATGGTCTGTGAGTCCGAGATCTGTTTCCCCAGCTTCACACACTGTTTCCTGTCAGACAGGAAGTCTGTGATCCACCTGCAGATGGAGCCAGGAACGTTCAGCATGGAAAGCTTCTCCTGAAGCAGAGACAGGATGATGGTGTTAAAGGCAGAGCTGAAATCCACAAACAGGATCCTGGCATAGGTCCCTGCAGAGTCCAGATGCTGGAGGATGAAGTGAAGGCCCAGATTGACGGCGTCGTCAACTGACCTGTTGGCTCTGTAGGCAAACTGCAGGGGATCCAGAAGAGGGTCTGTCATGGCTTTGAGGTGTGAAAGCACGAGACGTTCAAAGGTCTTCATGACCACAGAGGTCAGGGCGACGGGTCTGAAGTCATTCAGTCCTGTGGTCCTCGGCTTCTCGGCTTCTCGGGTCCTCGGATGATTATTATTTGTTGGACCTGTTATCTTCAATCTGTTTCTGCTGCAACAGTTTTGGTCCAAAATGAATTTATTGTAGAAATTAATTCTTTGTGTCTGAAAATTAAAAAAAAACTTTAAACAGATTGAAGTGATTTTTTTTAACATTAAAATGATCCCCTGTTTGTCATGATTGTGATTAATGGACACCCTTTAAAATAGTTTTACATCCAAATCTGACCAATCTAAAACATGAACAAGTAAAATTAAGATAAGACAAGTCAAAAATGCGCCGAGTAGGCAAATTTGCTTTTAGCGTGTTGTGTTCATGCAGGTCTAGAGATACTAGATACGAGAGCATCCGCTCACAGATGGAAGAGGTTTGGCGCGAAATGTTGAAGCAGTACAAATCTTGGAAATCTTGCTACAGGCTTTTTTTCCCACATCTCTCTCTCCGGCCGGACAAAAACCACAATTATTAATTTCCCCTTTAAGGTCAATTTTCAAACTGTGTTTTGAAAAGGACGCTCTCCATACTACCAAAGGTCGAGGTTCAACTAGTTTGATTTTCACTGCATATTCAGCTTTGTTTGTGGAGCCCAAAAATGGACTATGAAACTTTCATAGAAACATGTGAATGGAAGAGTGTTGACGCCTGAAATGCACGTTTACATAGACCTTTCACCAAAAGTGGATGCTTAGATGCACTTTTCTGAACTCAGTGTGAACATAACATAATATAATACATACATAACATGAACATGACATGAACACCAAGCTAATTAAAATCAATACCATACAAAAACTAACATGAGTTAAACATTTTACAGAAAGGAACTGAAGAAAGAGTCTCACAGTTCTCCATGCCTCAAGAGTATTTACTAGAAGCTCTAACGGTCTGGCTGAGGAGCAAACAACCATAAATAAATATAAATATATATCTATATTTTTTTTTTCTTCATGAAACTAAAGAAATGTTAAAACATGCTAATGTGTCTGAATTTAAAGAATTCTGAAGAAGTGAAACAATATTCTTCATAATATGGAAATATATTTAAATTGACATGCTTTTGTCATCAGTCTTTAAGCTGATGTTTAGAAAGTATTTTAACGGATTTTAATTTCATTTTTAAACAAACCAACCTCTGATGTCTCCAGATCAGAATATTCATCTTTTTTTTAATAACCAAATTCTGAAACTGTGAGTGCTCTTCTGTCTCACTGCCCACAACGTTTTGTGTCATTTACACACACTTGATTCGGCTTGTGCAAACCTCAGCTCAGAAAGAAGATTGACAGAAAGCGTCGGTGACAGATACAGTCTTAAGTGTCAAGCGGTCCTTAGCTCCATGTACGCAGCCTATTTTTTTTTTTTCTGCAGCACAGAGAACTTCCAGTGAGTCAGCACTGCCCTGTGCTCGCCCATATAGATTGCACTTTATGTTCACAGATCAGACTCTGTTACATCTGAAATATAAAAGCTAAATATCAGCTCAAGTGTGACAGACTAAGAAATTATAAAATGATTCATAGACTGAGTTTAATCATAGAAAACATCCACATATTGAACTAATAGTTGGAACAAACTTGAACTGTGACCCCCTTCTAATATAACTCTCAGTTGTTGAAACTATTCTGGTATTTAAAGCTTCAGCTCCTTTGGCAAATCCCTGATTATGCTTCTGGTTTTTCTCACTTTAGTGGTCAGAAACTGGTGGTTTAGATCCCAAAATGCAGTCAACGAGGCTTTTGGCAAGAATTTCATTATAAAAAGTTAATATTAAAAAAAAAAATCCAACTTCATACTTCTAACATGAACAAACTGTGACCCAAAGTATTACAGCGTGGATGACTTGATGAGGACAAACTGAAAAATCAGACTCTTTTGCACACCGAGGATGATTACTTAAATCAAGACAGCTGTGGGTAATTAGCAAATGACACCAGGTGAGGCTCGTTTGGGGGAGGGGGTGAAAAAAAGGACAGAAAATAGAAAATACAAGAACCAAGGAAACAACAGACCAAATCAAAGGGCACAATCCTAACATTTGAGAGTTAAGCGGTCTTAGTCTCATTGAAAATAAATCAGAAAAGCCTCAAATCCCCAACAAACTTTGTACTCTTTAAGAGCTGGGAACTTCAGCACACATTTGATTTAAGGAGGATTTAGTTTTTATACTATTGCCAAATTTTCAAAATAAAACTTCTTTATAGCTGCATTGCTTACTAAACCAGCAAAATATTTCAAATCAATGAATCAACTTAGTGACTCTTCTTTTTTTTATGCTTTCAATATAATTTTTCAATGATTTCATAACGAATAAAGCTAACTTATTGCTTATTAGATGAAATAGTACCTTTTGCAATTACTTCTCAAGGCAATTTCTTTAAGCAAGTTATCTAAAACTTGTTTAACTTAAACCCTCTTTCTATGTCATTTTATGTGTTTGAATATAGTAGTGGGCAGTGACCAACCCCAGCTGTCGGCATTCACCAAATGTTTTCAATGACTTTCAAAGTTTATCTTTGACATTGTTGGTGCTTTTTCTTCTATTTTCCAATGAAAAAAAATCTATTAACCTTTCAGAACCCATACTCATTTTTCCACAAAAATAAAATGATAGGGAATATACCACAGATAAAGTGTACCACTGCACAGTTTTCTGAGATTTTTCTGTCACTCTGATGTCACCGTGGATTCTTATGGGTCAAGTAAGCCTGGCAAATAGATCCTGAACAGAATTTTACATTTTATTTTTTTTTAACATCACTCCATCAAAACAGAGATAAAATAAAAATACAACATATAATTTTTCTAAAAATTTGCATATGAAAACTATTGTAATTTACATATAATTTTCAGCATAAAAAAAGTTGACACAATGTTTGCTAAACATATATATATATATATATATATATATATATATATATATATATATATATATATATATATTGAGTAAAACATGATGTACGAAAAGCAAAAGACATAACCAAACTTAATATTATTCGAAATTGTTAGTAAAGAAGCTAATTGTGCCCTGGGGCAAAATGACCCAGAAAACAACAGTTACTTGGAAACAAACACAACAGGAGAGTTAACCAGATCAAACTGTGAACAATAAAAACAGAAATTTAATATAAACAAACATAAATGTGTATTGCGTATAGAGCGATAATTTTCTCCAAGCCTGAATATTTTGCAGAACTCTGCTTCTTAGAGCACAAGTCAGCAAAATGTGTTTTTTACAGGATTTGTGCCATGTAAAAAATGTCAGCAACAACAGTAACCAAAAAAAAACAACAAACTGCAGCTGCCGCCATCATGCATCTTTCTAGAGATGCTCTCAGCATCAACCTTTCTGCCTCTTGTCGAGCTCCAGCTCTTTGTTGTTCATCTTTTTGTTTGATGCTTTTCGCGATGAGGGCAGCAGCAACGTCAGCGTGCTGTGGTGAAGTTAGAACCATTTGCTGTAACTTCCTGTTCGAGATCATCTTAGTTGATGCTCATGCAGTAAGATCAAAAGGTCTTCAAGTTCTGTCTGACAGCTAAAACATCAGCTGCAACACTACAGCTGCAAAACAAATCATTTGTATTCGTGGATCTCATAAACGGTTCGAGAGAATCTGGGAGAAGGCAATAGGAAAAATGGTAGTTCTTTGCTCATTATTAGTAATTAATTAAGAATGCCATGTTTTAATGCAGAGATTTTTATACATTGATTCATATTTTTAGCATTGTACATCCTTTTGGACGCACGTTTCATTTTTTTCTGGAACAAAATGTTTCTCTAAAATATACAAAGACCATGTCTGCCAGGTGTATAAAGGGATGGAAGTGGTCTACCAAACTATTTAATTTAACTGTTTTAATTTTAATTCAGAAATTGAGGACAAGGGGGAACTACATGTGCAACAGTCATGTATGGATCAAGGTTCATAAGAATGACTAAAAACTGCTTAAAACCAACAAGATGTATGTGAGCTAAGCTTTTACATCAGGTTTAAGGCTGTTTTTTTAAACGTCCTAACTGGTTGAAGACTTGTAATGTTTGTTTGTTTGTTTTAAATCCCTAAAAATCTTTCGCTGTTTTCCAAATTAAGTGTGACTTTTTCTTGGATTCTGACAGACTGTCGGCTTTAATGATTTGAGGGTGTCCACGTCCTGAGTTACCTTCATGGTTGAAATCACAGTGATCATTGGGACAAGAGGCTGCTTCTGGACTAAATTTTCATTTAGCAGCTGATCAATACGCCTGTCTGGTTCATTGAGATGAATTTTCAGACCCTGAAACTCTGTCTGAGAACACAGCTAAGAGGATTTTATGTTTTCAGTTATATTTTCTCGGTCCTTGTTCTGCTTTCAGGCTTGATTTTCAAGTTTTCACAGACTCTGGTTTCATTTAACAATATCTCACAGCTGCTTTTTTTCTGTTAATTCATTCTGATTGTATTTCAGTGTCTTGTTTTGAGGTCATCCTTCTCAGGTTTTCTGTGTTTTCAACCTTTTTGTTTCTCCTTTGTTTCACAGTTCCTGGTATTTAAGTTGATTTATTTAAACCTTGCCTGCCTGCTACAAGCTTGGCCTCCTACATTTTGGGTTTTACACTACCAGTTCTTGATGCAATGTTTTCACCAACATAAACCAATCAGGGCTTTCTTTTTCTGCTGTTACAGGGTTCTTGCCACATTATGATCATGCTTCTGTTCATAAGTCGGAGCCGTTATAATTTTCACGGTTCTACCAAAACTGAAAGAAGCTGCTGCAAACGCTCCCCCATTCCGGTGCTTAGTTTCACTGAAGGTCTGTCAGGGAGCTCTGATTTAATAAGAACAACCAACACGTCAAAAAAACGACGACACTCAAAATGACAATTTTTGACACGGAGGTCATAACCATGCGCCAATATGTGACTTGGGAAGGAAAATATGTTGATTTATGAAGATGTATGCATTATTTTTTATTACCTAAGTACCAAAATTGGCAACGATTAGGAACCAAAACCGAAAACAAAGAACCGCTTTGGCACCGGAACCGCTTAAAACCCAATCGGTGCCCAACCCCATTCATAAGGAAGAATTCTTTGACTGCTTCCCCAAAGGGTTACCAGAACCTCTCCACTTTATGCGTCCTGCCCTCATGTCTTGCAGATAAACTGTCAGTTTTAAATTTGGCGGTCAGGTCTTGGTTGAAAGCTTCCATTAGTTATTTCATCATTTTGCTCATCCTTTAGGAAAGTCTCTAATTTTAAAGCTTTGTGTAGAGGCAACAAAATGGTTTCTTTGTTCTGTCTGGTAAAGGAAACTTTGACCTTAAATTTTGAGCTGAGGGGTTGGTATCTTTCACTCACACATTCCAACTTTGTCTTTAGGAGAGTCTCTGTTTTTGACCCTTGCTGTTTGGGCCTTTCTACCAGCAGAGACTCAAGTTTTTTGCTGGAGGTATTTTTTTTCTTTCTCACATGCAACATGAGTCAAATTTAATTCGTTATAGTTTTGCTAGAAGTCTTTAGTCTTTTCATGCTTTAGATTGCTTTGTAATTGGCAAGCATCTTTGGCTGCAGCCAAAGTATTTAGATGTGTAGATCTTAGAAACCTTCTTTGGCTCGTCTTCTAAATATCTCCTTGAGTCATTTTGTTTCTGACAATTGTTGTTTGGTTTCCTTCAATCACAGAGTGAGACAAGTCCTGAGAAGTCAGCTGACTGGCAAGAACAAAGTCTTAGCTATCTATACCTTATCCCTGCCAATCAGTAGACATCCTGCTAGCATAGCAAGCTGATCAAAAAAGGGAAAAGACCTTATTAACACCAAGACATAAAAGCTACTTCCAATGCCTGGAGGGTTTCATCCCAAATACCTGGCCTGTACACTAAGCAGCAGGAGGAAGGTTGGTGACAAGAAAGTGCCAGAGCTACTACCTAAGATAAAATGACAAAGATCCAGTAATTCATCAGGAAGATGGCTAGGTAGGAGAAACCTAAGAGAGGGAAGATTTGGAAGCGTCATGAAAGGACACAGTATGCCCCACTGGCAAATGGGAGCAGTGGCTGATGTAAAAAAAATCTTACATGTGCCTGGACAAGGATGGACTGAAAGACAGAACAGAGGCACTAATCATAGCGGCAAAGGAACAGAAAAGGGCAAAATCTACCACACCAAACAGGATTTTAGGTGTAAGCAATGCAAAGACACCATCCTAGACAATCCAGTTCATAACACCAAGGTGTAAAGTTCCTGTAGATAAAGTATGCATGAAACTCTGGAACAGGGGTGTCAGTCTCTAAGCTTTGAGAGCCGACCTCTTGCGGATTTTTTCATAAATCCTGTCTTATCGGCTGTTGATTACCTGGATCAAGTGTGTTTAGCCAATAAGGTTGCTTGCCAGGAACACATGTAGGATATCAGCCCTCAAGGAATTAAATTGGACACCCATGCTCTATAGTTTCATTGTGTATATTTGTGCCAAGGATGGACTGGAAGTCATAAGGCCAAGATGTTTGAGAATTATGTGGCTAGAATCTCTTCATGAAAAGAGACGGGATGGTATAAGCCAAAGACAAGACATAGTCGTTCTGGACCAGAAAAAGATGAAGGCTTAAAATGCAGCAATCCCAAGTAATAACTACATCCTGAACATTAGAAAACTGAGAAATACCAAGAATAGAGACGTAGAAGGGGAAGGCAACATTGGTTCACGTGGTTATCATAACATTTGGGATTGTGACCCTCAAACTGGGAACATGGCTCCATTAGATTCCAGGAAAAGCATCTGAGATCTGTTGAGGTATCCCTCCTCTAGCCTCCCTGAGTTAGTTGATGAGGAAGTAAGAAACAAAACCTTTGTTTCGGAAAATAAATCAATTTATCATAAACTTATTAAGTAGTTGAATTAAAGTTATACAAAGCTCCAGGTGTCAAGCAGCATGCATTGCTGACCAACCAATGAGCAGTAAAATTAGACAGAATATATGGCCACAGGGGTGTTCCCTGTCTGGATACACACAAATAGTAAAATGAGTAGACAACTGGTTCCACGCCCACCCGTGTGTCAGGAGGGGAGGAATACGCTAATCACTTTATGGCTTCATATGGTCATGGATGTGTGGTTTGTGCTATAACTTGTTATGATAAAGGTGGATTTGGCGTCCAATCAATGACGTTAACCCATCTCTCCTTCTGACTCCTGTCACGAGGCTGAACAAGGTCATTTTGCTGCACTGTAGAAAAATACCAAGACTAAATTTGTCCTTCGAAAGTCAAAGCAATTGTTTTCATTAGTTTGTTTCATAAGTTGAATCACACATTAAATGAATCTAAAAGCTATTAAATATATGGAGCATAAACAATATCAATAAAGATAAGAAATAGGGGTCCCTATAAACTCAATCCAACTGAGAAACTGACATGAACCTCACGTTCCATGGCCTCTGGCAACCAAACTTAAAGGAAATTGGACCTCTAACAGGGCAAGTGGTGGAAAAAATATATATGTATACATTTCTGGGGATGCTTGTAGCCTGAGGAATATTTGAAAACATGGCAGTTCCAGACTATTGAACAGATATCTCCAGCCACACAAGCAGAGATATTTCCGTTCCTTTTTTCCTACCTTATCTTAAATAGAAATGTTTAGAATACATTGGATACCTGTTATGGAAAACATTTGAAAGGCTGTATGTCTCAGTAAAAGCCAGACCTTTGCTTATACAGTCTTTTCATTATATTTGCAAAGCAGTGAGCTCTTCTTTTTGTCAGATCCTATTTCCAAACCAGTCTCTCTGCCTGCCTGTCTGTCTGCGTGCCAGTTCATCTCTGTCTATTCACCAACCATTAACTCATGCTGCATCTAAACCATTTATTCTTTATTTTGCACTTTCTTAATAAACGTCTGTCATGCCGTTTCTTGTTTCTGCTTTCAACTCAAGCTTCTAAGATTTTTGTGACAAAAAAATAATAATAACAATTACTTAAATTCCAGGTGTTGTACAATACAAGACAGCCATGCAAGTTTTTAAGTCTGTTTTTGGGCTCTATGTACAAAACGTGCAGCCAGTGAGCATGCATTGAAAGTTAAACCAATTGAACATTGACCAAGGGTAGTATCCTTCTAAAGGGGCCCTACCATGATTTTCTAAAGCATGTCAGAGTGAACTATATCTATATATAAAATCATGTATTACCTTTGGACCACTAAAAAATGAATTGTTTATGAAATATCCATTATATTTCGTGAGTTTTTCCTGAAGCTCCGCCTGCCGCTGCGCGTGGCTGGAATCCCCTTCATGATGTCATCTTAGAGTCTTTAGCAGCATGCCTGTGTTTCTCCCACGAAAATAATCCAAACTTCTTCACAGATCAATGCACATACGATATATCTGCCTTTAGTTGGACTAGCCATTGCTTCACTGCTTCATAACATACACACAGCTCTTTCACAGCTGTGCTGGACCGGTTTGTTCTTTTTCCTCTCTTTGTCCTCAGCAGTCTTCCACTGCTGGGTTTTGTTATTTTAGTTTGGGGTTGGACCTTGGTAGTCTTAGTTTGCAGGCTTTATTTATTTGTTTTCTTTAGGTAGTTTTGGTTAATCAGCCCTCAGCAGGGAGCTGTTGACTCTGACGGTCGATATGCCTGGGTCAACAGTCTCCCTGACTTATTTCATGTTTTCCCAAGGTTCAAATCCCTTTTTGGTTTCTTTTTATTTGAACTAGCAAACTAATTATTTCATCTTGTTCTTCCTTTTCAGGACACACGTTTTCATTTATTTAATAAACTGTGTTCCCTTTATTCTTACTGGTATCCAGTTTTTATGTTATTGTCCCTTTTTGTGTTTATTCCCCCAGACCTGAGCCAGGTGTGCTTGTTGGAGATGTAACAAATAGAAAACGCTGAAAAATCTGAAAAACAATAAATGAAGACAGCATATTATGACATTGGGTGACAGTTTCAAATATTTACGCATGAAAAAATGGGAATGGGAGGTCTCTAAATTCAAAATATTTATGTTAAATGTAACTGAATCTAAGAAGCTCTCCTCGAAACACAGACTTTAGCAGTGGGACTGCCAAACATGAATACTGTTTTATTCTTTCCCTGCTGAGACTTGGTCTTGAGGGGTTTAAAGAAGCTGCCATGATATGCATGGCTGGAACTTGGAGAGAGAAGATTGGCTGTCACAGCAATTAAACATGACCAGGGTTGTTTCTGTCCCATGAAGCTTTAGAATCTGTCACAAACCTAAATCTACCTTAAACACATGTAATTTATATTCATCAAATTAATTACATCTTCATCTGCTTTTATAGTAAAATTGTGAAGATTATTTTTTTTTACTGAAAATCCTACTTTCAAAGGCTATTTGCATTTTTTGTAGCAAATATATTTAAGCAAAAATGACAAGATGAAGCTAAAAGACGAAATTAAAAAGGAAAAAATGATATTAAAAATAAAATAAAACTTCACAGTAAATCCTAGTGGGATCATGACAGGGTTGCAGAGAGTGACAGGGAAAACCTCACTAACAGCTGCAGTAACCTTAGCTTATGTAAAATGCTAAAAGTTATCAAAAAAAAACTTGACTATGAAACCTAAAGCAGCACTAGCTGACAATATTTGTTCTTTTGCCTGAAAGCACAAAAGCTTGGTGGAATGAGAGTGATGTCTTCCAAAGTTCCTTAGATGTGTTTTGTCGTTCACTTTAATGTTACGACTCAAAACTCGTGCTTTTGTTTTCAAAGTTTACTTCACCCTGAACTACTTTTCTCATTCACTCGTCCCAGGAGGAGCTAGAATGAGAGTTCACACTCTGAAACAAACCTGTTCAGAAATAAAAATACATCATCCTGAATTTTACTTTAAAAAGTATAAATTTCATATAAAAAGGAGGAAAGTTGTTGTGATATAGAAAATAAAAAGGTAACGCCCATATTTCCAGTTCAATACTCAACACCTACAAAGGATTACGGCTTACTTGACTACAGTGAGACCAAACTTTAGCCTCAAAAAGAAAATTGTAAAAAAGTGTTGACTAAATCTAACATGTAGTATGAAATAAAATATCCAATTTAATGCAAATTGAAGGATTTTATAGTTTGTTTTTTTTTTTTTTGGTTTTTACTCACATTCATTTGTTTTCAACCCAACTCTAAGGTGAAAAAAGGACTAACTTTTTTTGGGTTATTTTAAATTAAGAAAAAAAAAGAATTTGTTTAAATGCAAATACTAGACACCCCCGAATATTAAAGGGTTTAATATTTAGTTTTAAGTTTGTGAGAAGAAGTTCATGCAAAAAAGAAAAGATAAAAAAATCCAGAAACTTTTCTGTGGTACTCACAATACACTTTTGCATTCTAAAACGGGACACACCAAGGGAATCTCAAGAGGGTCAGACAAAAATTATAATAGAACAGAACACAGCAAACACAGCACCGCTCAGGAGCTGATGACTCACAGCAGCTGCACATAAACAAACATAGGGGGTGGAAATCCATGCACACACACCAGACTGTTAATGCTCTTTTGTTCTATTCATGTTTTTTGCTTCAATTTTTACTTTAGGTTAAAAAAAAGTCTTTAACCATCACTGGTTATACTTAACCCAAACACTATCTCAGCTTTGGTCAAACATGAATCATGTTAGTTTAATCAAATGTTCAAAATAAATAAAATAAAGCACAGATGTACACAAGCACAGTTTTTTTGTTGTGAAGCAGTTTCTAAGATTTAAGTGAAAAATGCAGCCATACTTTCATTTTTCCAGGAAGAACATTCTTCTTAAATTGTGCTCCAAATTTGTAATCTTCTGTTTGCTCTCCCACTTTTGGACAGAGATTATGGAGTGTTGGGACAACTCGGTATTCAGACAAACTGCGTGGCAGAGAGTGCCACCTTTAAGCTTGGGATTTCTTGAAGCAGATCTCTCCAGCTAGGAAGCTCCCACAGCCATCAATCAAACATTTAATGAGATAATTGAGAAAGTTGCCAAGAAGAAAATCTTTTTTTTTTCCCTCTTAAAGCAAGGTCAAGCACCTGTTTGTCACTCAGTAATTTTCCACCACACCTGTGACACGGCGCTCCGCCGAGCTGAAAAATGTGCCATGAAACAGAGGAAATTTGTTGTCGTGCGAGGACCCACAGCAGCCCGACAGTAAAAATAGCTTATCAAATAAACAGAAACAAATGGTCGAATCCGAATCCAGAAAAACAACCGACGTGGCAAACTCAGCCTGACAAAACTCGACCGTTACTGAACAGAAACGCGATTTGTGAAATGAAGAATTCTGAGGGAGCAGGACGCAGCTGTGGGGATTGCAAACAAGAAGCAGGTGTGGTTGTGAATAGAGCAGAACAAAGACGGAATCTGAATGCAGAAAACAATTATAATTAAAATGAAAAAAAGAAATCCTAGAAATATATTGCTCAAGACTTTTGGTGTGAGGCAGACTTTTAAGTGCTGGTGTTAGCCCCGATATGTATTCTCAACATCTCTCACTGCCAAACTATGTATACATTTGACGCACATTCAAGAACATGCTAAACATGGTAAATTCAAGCAGGAAGAGGATTCTTTTACTACTATCTACGAGCATGTGTGTGCCACCTACAACTCACAAAAGCTTGGTCCAAAGATTTGAAGAGTTTTTCCATTCACAGCTCTCTACCGACAAATGAAAGGCTTGGGTCAGATGATTCCAGTTGAGCGCAAAATCACAATTGTTAATTTCCCTTCTGTGATCAGTTTTCGAACAGTCTGGACTTCCGTGAATTAAAAGTGACTTCATCCATAGACCAGATCCGAGTCCCTGATTGCTCAAAGTTTGACTTGGTTTTACTGGTAACATGCGTTCAAAAGCCACGTGTTGATGTGCGTATAAGCTAAGGCTGGGTTGTAAAATGCATTAATTGATTTGAATCGATTTAAGCTTAACAGATCAATAATTGATTCATACAAATATAAATTGATTTAGCACATTAAGCTAAAGTCCGCTAGCTTGATGCTAACGTAATGGAATTTCCCATAGAACCTAAACATAATTACTGACTAAATGAACATCTTTATACACTTACAAGTATACATTTTCTAAACTCTTTCAAGGAAATATTTTTAAAGTAATCATTTGTGGTCTTAAACATTGTTTATTGCTCATACTTTCTTCTTCTTCTGGAAAAAAGTGAAATGCTACAGCACTATCACCACCTGGTAACTGAAATGCCCTCCAGGAGAAGCAGAACAATGTTTACAATGTTAACACTTTTGTTAGAACTTCTGCTTTTAAGAATCCATATAACACTGTATATTAACAATCTCATTATTTCCCTTGTACATTTTACAATATGAGATTAATATGAATATTTTCAATATTTATAATTGATTATTAATGTATTCCTAAATAAATGTGTAAACTCAAAATTGAATTCAAGAAGAATCAAAAGAATAGAAAAAAATCTGAATTCGATTCAGGCTCTTGAGAAAAGAATCAAATAATTTCTGGAAATTATAATCGATACCCAACCCAAAAAAAAAAAAAAAAACGGTGTAAAAACTTGTGCAGCTATGACTTAAACCAGTTGCCTGGAAAGCAAGTTTACATTTGCTACGTCCGAATTCCTTCCCTACAGAGAATGAATTTTGCAGTGGAGTCCGAATCTACCGATCCAAATCGAGTGCACTAGAAATTTCCCAGAAGTCTTTGCGAAAAACTAACATATATTGCTGTTCACTTCATTAGTGAATATATTTATGAACAATTTATGCCAAAAAAAAGTGTCTAAATGTAATTTTTAATAAACCATCCACATTTTCATCGTTAGAATACAGTGGAGTCACAAATAAACCTTGCAAAGTGTTCATTTTGATTAGATTTTTACTTTGTGAAATTTTACTTTGTTTTATCCGTCTTTTAGAAAAACTAAAGAAAAGTAGAGAGCTGTGTCTGAATTGCTCTTAAAATCCTTGATAGTCCTGCACTTTGTCGTATTTTTAGTTGTTAGGGATTAGGGTGGGAATTCGGACATGACCATTGATTTTTTTGGAACGTGCGTTGCTAAGGGCGGTTTGATCATAGCTTTAGCATGACACCAGGCTCTTTACAGTCCTGTCCTGTGCTCTTCCATCCCAACTATTAATCTTGGCTTCAAAAGCCAGACAGTTTTGCTCCACTCCACCAACCTCTATTAAAGCCATTCACCTCATATCATTAAATCCTTACTTCCCAAGCTGCTCTCATGAATCTGATTACCTAAACTCTATGGTCTTGACAGCAGCCACATGCTGCCTCAAAATGAATCAATATATGTGGAGCCACATCTGCTAATTTAAAATGAGGCTGGACTCATGTTTAATTCAGCTGAAAGGGACTTGAGCAGACATGAATATCAGCTCTTGGGCGCCTCGCAGGGCGCTCAGCGGGAGGGCTTGTAGTGGTCCCGAGCCCCGTGGTTGAGTGTGTAATCGGCCTGGCAGCAAGTGCCACAATAAGTGAGTAACACAGAGATTGTGGAGCGATGCCACTTCATGAAATCAGACACAACACACGGTTAAACAGATGCAGTGTAAACGGGAGAAAGCAGCATGGAAGACTCACTAGCTTGAACTTCCTTAAACTAGCTGAGGAATCACTTACCCATCTGTAGGCAGCCAGTCTACTCTGAACACTGAAATGTATTTCATGGCTCAAACCTTTCTGGCTGTCCGACTGGTTGTTAAATGTCAAGGATTTCTTTGTCTGATGTTGCCCTAACCAAATCCAAATAAGAATATTTAGCTTTTTATCTCTCAAATCACTCACCAGATGACCACGACCTTTGCCTTTTTGCTGTTTGGGGTCAGACAGACTGCGAGCAATGTTTTACTGATTAAAACAGCTGCCTTCTGCGGGGGATAAAGAATAATGCTCAGAGTAAGTTTGGATCACAAAATATGTTTTTTAGCAGGAGCTAAATACAGACAACAGTCACTCTGAATGTCAGCAGGATGATCTCCAGAGGACTGTCATCAACAAGCTCTTCAGAAATTACAATCTTACAAACGTGAATGTTGCATTTTCTAATAAACTCTCTGATACAATGCTGTGTAAAGCCCACTGTATCAAATAAAGACATTTTCAATTTTTAAGAAATTAGAAGTTTTTGCTAATGTTGTAAATTTCCCTGTTTTTTTCAATATTCAGACAGTACTGTTTATGTTATGTTGCGTGATTTATGAAGTTTTTGATCACAACAATATTACCTTAAAATGCAAAGATTTAGAGGAAAAAAAACACATTATTTACCCACTGCCTTAAAATTGATGCACACATTTTTACAACGAGTGTAACAAATAATTAATGCTGCATTATTTCAATATAGCAAGACGTCACTAAAAATAAAGCATAAAAGACGAGGGATTCTTACCATAGTGTTTGAAAGTTAGCGACAATATCACTAAAAAGGTTCTTGAGATTTCTTTGAAGCAGCCATTTTGAAATGACCAGGGAAAGCCCTTTTACTGCCCCTAGTGGAATGATAATGAACTTCAGGCAGGAAACCATGGCTCAAGTTATATAAAATGGGTTTTAAAGAACATTTTGATCATACTGAAAAAAACAAGAGTCTCAGAAATGCATGTATCAAATATTATACGAAGGGTTATACAGCATTGAGATCATTGACTGTAATGGAACTGGACTGAGCAATTCGTCCCTCGTACTTGCTGTGTCCAAGAAGCAAAAATCCTTCTATTGAGAAATAAATAACTATTACTCAGTCAGAATAACCATTATTATTCTGCTACCTTTTTCTTAATATATTCTTAGTAAAACTATTTTTATCATACTTTCGCTTTATTGCAAGTTATTTAAGTTATAAACTGACCAATCAGATGTCACAGTAAAAGCATGTGGTGCCAGCTGGCCCCCATCTTTAACTTCTGATTGACAGATTCTTCCAAGCGACTTTCAGTGGAAGGGGTGTGGACTTCGAACAACCTCACTCCTGATTGACACAGTAGTTGCCGTAGAAACGTCAGCATTGACAAATCACTGTCGCCTGGCTCAAACATGCTGACAACCGTATCGCAGAAAAATGGTGACTGAATTGGCTTCATTTTGTTGGAGCCAGAGGTAAGGCAAATTAAAGTAAAAAAAAAAAAAGAGGCAAGGCAAATTCTATAGGTGATGTCAGACTCGCTAAGCTCAGTTATCTTACACAGTTAACTATTAAGCTACAGTGTATCTAGAAATGTATTGCTAATTGACCTGCAATCTTAGGTGTGTTTTGACCTCTTTTGTTAAACAAATCTTTAATTTAAAAAAGTATGTGCTACTTTATAAATAAAGTCTTCAAAGTTATTGCAAGGATAAAGTTTTTGATTTCCATCACTGCTACTTCTTTGGCCGGTTACCTGACATTACAGCCATCTAGTGTTTCTTTTAATGACTCTGTTTTTTTTGGGGTTTTTTTTTGTTGTGCTCTGCATCTGTTTCTCTCTTCCTCTGTACAAGTTGTACCAGATACAGTGTCTCCCCACTGAAGAGGCAAAGGTGCATTTTCAGAAGAAACCCCGGAGCGCCCGGCTCGCTCGCGCTGCTCCACCTTTCATCCCATCGCTGCGGGAAGCTGCAGCAGCAGCAGCTGCCATTGTCTCCTGCTTTCAGTCTTAGCTCTGCTCACTTATTTTAAGCAAGAAGTGCAGTGGTCTGTTTCTTTAACTGTGTGGGTCAAATTTTTGTTAGTGAAATAGTACATCTGGTAGCTACGTACCATTGCAGACCGGAGGCGTCATGACTTATCAAATGATGGAGAACTGTGAGCAAGTTGTCCAAAAGTTTAATACAATAACTAGAAAAGTTGCATTACCTGATATAATGCGAGTGTCAATGCTTTTTGCTGAAGATGCTGAAGAAATCCACTGTAATTACTGAAGGGATTTGCTGAAAATGTTAAAGCATTAAGTGCACAAAGAATTCAAAGAATTCCTTAAGAAATGTAAAAAAAAAATCTGCAAAATTCTGTAAAATTAAAAAATGCGTAAAGGTTTGAACTCAGATTTAGCCCAAAGCCTCAGTGGATGCCAAATTAGCCAAAAAAGTGAGTGCTTTGCTAAAATGTTAGCTATAACCTCCTAAAAAGCCTGTAAATCCTTAGTAGGTGCCAAATTAGCCAAAAAAAAACCTTGCCTGTTACTAAAATACCAGCTTAACTCTAAATTTGCCTTAAAAACCTCAATTGGCCAAAATAGCCAATAAAGCTGACATGTAGCAAAAATATTATCCTGGCTCACATTTACCCAAAAAACCTCAGTAGAAGTATGTTGCTAAAATACTATCTTAATTTAGAATTAGCCCCAAAAATCCTTAGTAGATGTCAAATTAGCCATAAAATTAGCACAATGCTAAAATACTAGTTTAACTCCCAATTAGTTAAAAAATCCTCAGTAGATGCCAAATTAGCCAAATAAAAATTAGCTAAATAAGCTTGCATGTTGCTAAAATACTATCTTAATTTAGAATTAGCCCCAAAAATCCTTAGTATATGTCAAATTAGCCATAAAATTAGCACGATGCTAAAATACTAGCTTAACTCCCAATTAGTTAAAAAATCCTCAGTAGATGCCAAATTAGCCAAATAAAAATTAGCTAAATAAGCTTGCATGTTGCTAAAATACTAGCTTAACTCAGAATTAGCCTAAAAACCTCAATATATGCTAGTCATGCTATGGACCTATATTTCTAATTAGAGTTGTACCATTTATTCGTTTTAATTTAGCATTACCTTGAATGGAACAAACACTGATAATTTGTTTTTAGAAGTTTGAAAATAAAGTCAGACATGAAAGGGGTTAAACAGGAAATTAGCCAAAAATACAGATCTGATAATGATAACAGAACTAACTGACTTTGGCTAATTAACTAATTTGTGACAAATTGTAGCAAAAACCAGGAACCTGAATAACAGAACAAAGCAGCATGAACTCAAACTAAGCTAACTACCTCCCATCGACAGCTGGTTCTGATGCTGTATAGCAATAAAGGCTAACTGCCATCATTACTGCACCACAGTGTTGCATGGTGTGCAGAAACAAATACATCCTGCATTTGTGGAGGGCTTTTTCATCCTGCCTTCATTATTGGATTTTCCAAAGCCAGATGTTGACTCATCGTCTGTCTGCTGTTTGAGGCCACAGTGATGACCATCAGTGCATGCTGACTGTTGCAAAAATCACAGGAGAGCAGCTGATATATCAAATGAATGACTGTGCTCTGTAAGAAAACACTGAATTATATATGCGCTAATCTGTACCTTAAATTAAATTCCAGGTTATACTTGTTTGTGTTATTTTTTTTTTTTTTTACATGATTAATGTCACTTCTGTTTATAGATTACTGAAATATTTTTAGTTATAATTCATTCTCACTATGGTTAAAAGCATTTATTACAGAGCCGTCGTGGAGATATAGTAAAATGCATGCGCTGGTGTATAATTTTTGATGATAAAAGGCCTCCTGGCAGAGGGATGGGAAGTCACCCCACTGTGTTCAAACAGAGGAGCAAAGTAGATTAGTTGAAGGAAATGGATAAGGAGAATGAAAGGCAAAGTCAAAAGTATATTTAAAGAAGAGCAGATGAGAGAGGAAGAAGGGGGAATTGAGACTTTTTTCGTTATGTCATGGCCATTTTAGCTGTAAACAAACTAAAGCTGAAGTGAGCAGTTTTTAAAATGAATAAATAATTAATTATAATTGTCTTGATTATAACAGAGTTATTTCCTTGAGACATTTAGAAGTGAACTTAATGGAGATTCATGGTCAATAAATGCAATATCTTTTAAATAAGCAAATAATTTAAGTGGACAAAGAATTGTTGAATGCAACAAACATCAATAAAAATCTGAAGGGGACATATGAGCACCTCTAAACTGCTAGCTGCTCACATCCAAACTTTCTGAGTTATTTCCCAGATAACTTTTGCTCACAGTCATATCATTCACTTAGACACTACAGCTTTGAAGATAAGAATCTGATGGCTCCCCTGAAAAAAATCTATGACACTCCAAACGTTGGAGAATAATGTCAGGGCTGCAACTTCCAGAAAACTTCAACCCATATTTTCTCTGCAGGAAATACTTTTTTTTATCATTTTATCAGAAACTACAGGAGTGTTCAAATAAATAATCAAATCTGTCCCTCGTAGAGCTGCTTGAAATACCTGTAGAAACTCAATGTTACTCCAGGCCAATCAACTGTTGTATGTTCAAACTGTCCAATTAGGAAGCAACACTGACAATTTCACATGGAATAGACATCAGGTAGAAATAATAGGCTATCAGTAATGGAGCGGTTCGGCTAGTGGTAACCACAGACAACTTTTCTGTCCTTATGTTTTCTGGCTGATGTGTGGTGACTTTTGAATACCAACACCTGTACCATTAGACAGTGCCTACAACCCACAGAAGTGGCCAAGGTAGTGCAACTCATCCAACATCATTGCAAGCTGTCAGCGTCCAGAGCATGGAGGCGCTACCAGGAGACAGGTCAGTACATTAGGAGATGGGGAAGAGGTCGCAGGAGGGCAACAACCCTGCATCAGGACTACTGCATCCTCCTTTGTGCAAGGAGAAACAGGTGGAGCTTGCAAAATGACCCCCTCGCACCTTTCCAACCTGCCCTCCAATTCCACTCATCTGCCAGGCGGGACAAATGATCCTTACCTGTCAGGTACTTAAGACAAAGAAGAACTCACCAAGGCAGCCAGGGAGGCATGCTAGGTAACATATGGGTTTTACTTTAAGTTGTGCGCGCAAGTTTTTTTTTTTTTCTTTTCTTCCTCGGCAGTCTTACACTGCTGGGTTTTGTTCTTTTAGTTTAGTGTTGGACCTTAGTAGTCTTGATTTGCTGGATTTGTTTATTTGTTTCCTTTAGGTAGATTTTGGTTAGGCAGCCCTAAGCGGGGAGCTGCTGACTCCAACGGTCGACAAGGCTGGGTCAGCAGTCTCCCTGACTTGTTTTATGTTTGGCCAAGGTTCCAATTCCCCTTTTGGTTTGTGTTTATGTCTGAACCAGCACACTAATTATCAGACTTTTGTTCTTTCATTTCAGGATAAAGGTTTTTCTTTATTTAATAAATGGTTTCTCTTTTATTCTCATTGGTGTCCAGTTTTTGTTACTGTCCTCTTTTATATTTTCCCTCCTCGACCTGAGCCAGGTTTACCCATAACAGAGGCCACAAATGTGCATGTGTCTACTCCATGAGGGTGGTATGAGGGCACGACGTCCACAGGTGAGAGCTCTGCTTACAGCCTAACACTGCGCAAGACGTTTGGCATTTGCTAGAGAACACCAAGATTGGCAAATTTGCCACTGGTGCCGTGTGCTCTTCACTGATAACAGCAGGTTCACACTGAGTACATGTGACAGACAAGTGGGTGGTGCCCTGACTGCCATTAGGTACCAACATGAGTTTAACTGCCACAATAAGAGTGTCAGTATTTGTTCTTAATTTATTTGTTTTATTTCTGTATTTTATTTTGTAAATTTCTAAGGGGCGTAACCTTTGCTAGACTTTGTTGCGCAGAGAAAACTTTTGCTGCAACGCCACTTGTTGAGTTTCATATGACAAGGAAGATCAAGCAAAGAAAATGGAAATTTAAGACACATGACGACAACGCTGAAAATAAAAGACATTTTAGCAGTTATGAAGCTGTATGAGGGAGTTTTCTTGCTTTCTTTTTTTTTTTGGTGAATGCAGCCAACAAGGTTCATGTTTTCATTTTTTTTCCATGAAATTTGTTATAGCAAAATTTGTAATGAAGTTATTTGTGTGTTAGTTTGGTGGTGAGTTTGAGGACTAAGAAGAAGAACAAAGTCATCAGTGAAACAAACTGTGGTCCAGTTTCTTCACCGGAGAGGGCAAAAATGAGATTCTCAGATTCCTTGGAAGACCAGTTAATAGACGTCAGGGTCCCAAGTTACTGAAGTCATAGTTTTTTAATTTCCTTTACCTTTTTCTTTTGTCAGAAATAGCTTTTATAAGTAAAAAAAATAAAAGAAAATGTTCCCCAAATGTTCTCCGGAGTGAATGATCTAGACCACAAGCTGGCCAATCTATGTCTCGGACTTTAAAAGGGAGGCACCAATGTTATTCAGTCTTTTTCCAAAAAACTGGGAGCTTACAGCCATGTGATAAAGTTTGGAAATCTCATGTGTATTATTGGATGTAGCTAACAAGCTCATGTTCTAAATCATGCTACCCTTTGGCTCAGCAACAAAAAAGTCACTTAAAGTTTAAGTTATTTTTATTTGGAGCCTGTTCTAATTAAAAGTACTTTTTTTGGATGGTGACAAAACTACAAACTTTCTTGGGTTTTTATTATAATAAATCTATTAATGATAATAACTTTTAATAGGTTCAAGAACTACACATTGGGAGCTAAGGCCTAAGACAATTTAAGCAATCTTGTATTTTCTTAGTTACATTAATTTTTTACTTCAATTTAATTTTCTTTGTCATTTTCATTTCTTAACATGACTGAAACTGTTATCGTGCTTTGTAAAAAAAACTCTTTCTCTTGCAACAGTTTGGCATAACAGTTTTAGTAGGTCAAACTTGTTAACATTTAAGGATGATCTTCAGCAGAGCTCAGGGCTGAACTGTTGCAGACCCATTAAGAGATAGACATGTACAGTAGCAGAGGGTCTTAATTTTTCATGTGATCTGCTTTCAGAGTAATCTGACAGATCACGTCATTAACTACAAGCTCTGAGCCAAGCTTCCATCAGTGCAATTTGTTGTGCTCCCTGTGTGGAAGCGCACGTCTTGAAACGTAAAAATTTCATGTGTGTAATGTAGTCGATTTGGGGCATTGTCTCATGAAAAAACGAGCCAGTATTGTCATAGAAGCAGATGTTATTAACAATTTTGTGTAATAATTTTTATTTAGATTTAACTTTATTAATCCCTCACTATGAGAAACGGGATATAGCAAATTGGATCATGATAATATGAAATCTTGGCTTACTTTGGGATGTTTTCTGTACCAAATCTAGCAAACATTTGAGCCTATAAAACAAACAGTCTATATAATTTAAAAACTATCAAAAATGCATATATAGATATATTTTAAAACTTCTATTCATCAATGTTTTGCATTTATTTTGAAGACGTACGAATGGAGGTACTGTACAAGATAATGAGGGAACACCCGCTAAAGAAAAGGTCAAAAGTTGGATTAAATGATAGCGAGTGTTGAGGGAAATGGAGCAAGTAGAAAGATTGTCTTTAATCTGCTGCTAATCCTCTAGCCGCTCCTCCCAGTTTGACCATGACCATGTCGCCTCCACTTACACAACAACTTGACTTATTTTCATTTGCGGCTGTTTATTTTCGCAACATGAAAACCAGACTTGTATATTTGTCGGTGGGATTACAGACACTAAGTAGTGAACATATTGTAGAAATTAGAATCCGTACACAGACTTGACCCGATTATTGAGCAGAAACCAGTTTGCTGCTTCAGCCGTTTGGCTCCATTTTAGTTAATTGTTTTAGTTAATGTGAGCAGCTCCTGCCTTCAGAAAGGATGATGTTTCTGCTTCTGCTAAGATGACACCGAGCAAAGAAGCTGAATGACTGATGGTGTCATTACATAAGCACATTACAGCCCTGTGCACGCATGCACACGCTCTCGCACGTACACATTCGAGAGCAGCGCCGTGTTGCATTTTGCTGCCTGCAGTCTATCATTAACCTTGAGTGTATTTCCACTGTGACCCCACTTCTGCCCACTGCTCCCTCTCAGGCTAATTCAGGTTATGTGTCAATACAAATGGCCGATGGTGTCAGTGTGTCTGAAGTGCTGACATGTAAAATTAATGGTGCTTTTTCATTTAGGTTTCCAATCCGCGTCTTATTGACATCTTGCATCATGCATTGCTGCACAACCAGACTAACAGCTTCAGAATGGTCTGCAGAAGCACAGTGGCCTTTAATGCAGTCTGCCAGAGAAACCACTCAACCTTATAACACAAAGTCTCACACATCAAGTCGAATAAAAACAAGGTGAGGAAAAACCAAATTGTGAAATGGCAATATATTGTTGGGTCTATTTTTAAACACAAATGTCAGTGTGCTGGTATTTGATTCTGGTATTGATATTTTAAAGCGTAAAATAGGATGCTCTAAACTAATTTCCTCTTCTATATGCACTGCTGCTTCATGGCTTCCTTGATCTGGATTGAGAAAGAAAATAAGAAAGTCATAGAGAAAAACGAACAGTTATAGCAGTCGTATCAGGGATACCACAATTCTTGGCTTAAAACCAAACTACTATTGAACTGAATCGAGGGGAAAGTAAATTGTTGCATCTCCATCGCAGACCGTTATGTTTATGTAGAAACAAGTGTTCTACAAACAAGAAAATAAGAGGGTTTTTATTCATTTTTACTTAATTTTTAGAATATTTTCTAATACATTTTGGGATATTTTGTAATACACAAAATTCTATGTTGAATTGAAACAAATCGTGACCCAAAAATTGAAACTTACCGTAAATCAAATCCTGGGGAAAGTGAATCATTGCATCCATAAGGATGATTTATTGATACTTAGGGGATTTTTAATGACTTGAATCTGTATTGGTAAAGTATTGCAGTGACAAAAGTGAAGCTTTATTACATTGGTGCTTCAGTCAGTTAGATGAATGTGATTGGATGAGTGTGGGTGGGAGAATAAAAAGGAATGTCGAGATGTTGAAATGAATGAGGAGAAAGCGTCGGGGTAAACTTTCTGTTCCGTATTTTGTGTGGTTGCATCTGTCAGGAATCATCACTCTATCTCCCCCTCTGGTCACTGATGGGAGCCATCTCCAGAGTACTGAAGACACTACATCTCCCAGCAACGCCAATACATACTCCCAAGATGCCCCTCAGCGGATTCTCATTGCCAATCACCCACTCAGTGCGAAGTATTGTTTGTGCCACTCTGTCTGCATTACTGAGCGTTTCTGTCTTGACCTTTTTCCAATCCCGCTTCATCTCTGATCACTTGCCGCCTGCCCTGACCTACTCGGGACCCTGACCACTCTACTCTCTTTGTGGATGTTTTTTTGTTCACCTTTTTCATGGGAGGTATCACACATAAATATAAGGGTCGGGTCATCTGGACTCCATATGGTAGCACAAAGTTAACAGCTTCCCCGCTGGAAACGGCCATCTCTGATTTTTCATTACATTCAGCCGGACATTACAGTCTAAATAAAAAAGTTTTTTAAAGTTTGTTAAAAGTTAAAAACCTGATAATGATGATTTGGGTAGAGAAAATGGAAACTTAAAAGTAAGTAATCCATAGAAAGAGTGAGATTATATAAATTTGCTTCCTCCTATTCCCATACAAGCAATCTACTCACTTAATGTGACAATCTTAATAGTTACAAGTTTAATTGTGTCCTGTTCTGTAAAAGAACAAACATGTAGGAGTAATAATTGAATTAACTCCTTGGTGAATGTTTGAGTCAATTTTAGGACTAATTATCCAATGTTCAATCTCTTTGTAAGCCTCTGTTGATTGTCTTGTTTATGTATAGGTCTTCCTTTGATTGCCTAAAATAGTTCATTTCTGATCCAATATAGGCTATGTCTTTTCTCATAAGCTTTTTAGGACATTCAGTTCAATTATGGTCCAAATTTTGGATCCAGTTTGGCCTCAACACCATCAACATCTGAAAAGGTTTTCCTAGCAGTTAATTCATTATTACTAAAATCAATAAACTGGACATATATTGATGCATTTTGTGATACAATAAAACTCAGTAAAACAAAAAGTCACAGCTAATTTTCTTCCAGTTAACACCTCAGCGATAAGAAGATTATTTTAAAACAAATTAATTTAAGTATTATGTGAAATTTAATTAAGATGTTTAGTTATAAAAGCTTATAGTCAAGTTGTTTCCCTTTTCTTGTTTTCCAATTCCCCCAAAAAATGGAGGATTGAAATGTATCTGATCTTTCACTGTTTATATATGAACCAGAGGTTTGTCCTCCTCTGTCCAAACTAACATCAATAATGTTGTCCATGTTTTTTTTTTGAGCACATATAAATCATTTATGACATGGATAAATATTTAATATTGTCAAAGAGGACCTTTTGTTTTATTATGAGGGCTTTCAACTGTGGATTTCTTTTAAAAAAGCCAATTTTCAACCACTTCAACAAGACTTGTGCTCTCCTAGATACGTTAAAGCAGGCTCATCTGGACCACATAAGATAACCCAAGGGTTAAATTCCATGGGAGACTAAACCTCACAAAAAAGACAAGTCAAATAGATTGTTGTTACGTATTAAAATCTAAATATTTCATTTTATTACGTTTTTAAGTCCATTTTCGAACTATATGTACAAAACGCAAAAGCATTGAACGCATGTTGAAAGTTAAACCGGTTGATCTTTGACCAATCGGGGACTCGGATTTGGCAGTGACATTTGGGTAGTGTCCTTTTTAAATCATGGAATTGCCAACCATTTGAAAATGATGGAGGAGGAAATAATAATTTGTGATGACACTAAGTCTTTCATAAATCAGAAAAGAATTCTGGAAGAAAAAGCCTGATTTACCCCAGTTTTAAATTTTGCACTTCCCCTCTTCCAACTGTAGCTACATAAGTTATAGTCACATTAGTTGTTGCACACTTAGGGGTGTGAATTTTTGCACTTGACCCATCGGCTAGGGGAGCGGAGAACTGCAGACAATGCCGCGCTCCGGGACTATTTGATGGTTTAAATCCCCAATCTGACTCTTTCATGCTGAGCTTCAAGCAGGGAGGCCCCGGGGCCCATTTTTAGACTCTTTGGTATGACTCGGCCTGAATTTGACCCCATGATCTTCCAGTCTCAGGGCAGACACTCCTCCACAAGGCCACAGAGCTGATACATGCTCAAGAGTCTAGAGTGAAACCCATATGCTGAAAGCGCATCTTAAGATATTCTATATTACATATTTTATAAGGTCCGTTCCATGTTACATATATGACTACAAAATCCTCCATTTTAAAACAGCAACAGTGACCATTCCAACAGAGATGGAATGAGGTATTTTGCCTCAGATAAAGGCTGTGAGAGATTGTTTTTTGCAAGATCTCCACAAAATGTCATCTCTTTAGAGTTTTTATTGTAAATTTAACATGGAATGGTTATTTTAGGAACAAAAGCCTGCTGGATTGTGGGAACTAGAATGGGTGGTGATAGTGGGGCAACAACATAAATAAATTGGAGAAAAAGATGATTGAAAGCAAATAAATGGTTTTTCCTTAAATTGTTCACTTAGTGAAGAATAAACCACAATGATCTCAGATCTTAGATGGTAATATCCTAATGTAATTCTGAATCAACTTATTCATAAATTCTTACATTATTAGTAATACTTCTACATTAAGACGGTGGCTAATTTGTATTATTTGCTAAGTGTTTACCCAAGCTGGTCATTTCCTCTCATGAAAATCTTATTTCTTTGTCTAAACATTTACCTTTTTTTTCTAAGTAAGGAAGTCAAAAAAAGATTTTAAAGTGCAATAGATTCTTGAGAGATGGATTTGATAGGTAATTCAGTTGGCCTGAGGTTATCCTTTATGTTTATCAAAACTCTCTTTGACACTCAGATCGATTTATATTTATTTTGACCTTCAGGTTAAATCTGACAAAACTACTTTCAGTCAAATAAAAGGAAGCATCAATGAATGTGTCAAATTTGACAAAATGTTGATTTGCCAGGATTGAGTCATTTTACATTAAGAGATTTTGAGTATAATTTTAGATGTTTAAAATTAAACATCCCCACAAAAATATATATATATATGTTTGAGAAAATCTGCTATAAAATTGATTTCTTTTTTCACCTTAAAGGCATTTTACAAAATGCCACGGCCGACTGGGGTTTGCATGCGTTTGGCCCCCATATTTTGAGTTCACAAATGAGCCACGGGAAGGTGTGGAGGAAAAGGACGTGTCAACTGTCAGGTGGCCGTCAGGTTATGTAAATGTAGGAACACAGAGAGGACACTGCGCTCAGGGAGCTGGAAAAAAAAATACCCATCAATGTTCAGAATCAATCTTCATCGATCCCCTGCACTGACATGATCTTCCGATTCCCGCTGAGAGCCGAAGGTACGTTGCACGCCCGGATCTTAGCTCCTTTATACAAGCGACACATCAAACACACATAGAAAAGAAAACGACATACGTACAACTTTCTTTTTTATTTTACAAGAAGGGCACATTTTCTTTTGTACAAACTGTAAACTAAAAGACTCTGAGGGCCAAACTCTTTGACATCACGTTGATGGATGAACATCAGAGACATGTCAATCCAACCTTATCTAAAGAATTTTTCTTTTAATTCCACATTAAAAATAAAAAAAAACATACAGCATGTAAGTCTGCTACACATGTTAAGGATTCTGAAAGATAAAAAGCACTTGTGTTCATCTTCACTACATTTTGAACATCACTGTACAACACTCCATCCCCAACCCCTGACGCTGTCACTGACTTTATGTTTTTACATGGCATTCTGTCACTGAGCCGAGAATGAGGTAGGGTCTATGTCGTTTTGAAACGAAAAATCAAAGGAGACGCAGCCATCAAAATGGCTGCATGTTCCCAAAGCCGGCTACTCACCAGATTAGGAGGAGGAGGAGAGACTCCTCACTGTCTGATTTGCTTAAGTTGTCGTGTTCCTGCACTTATCGAGACTTGTGTATTGTCACCGTAGCTCCCCAGAGGAGCTTGTAGGCAGCCTAAAGGGGGAAAGCTCTGGATCAAACGGAACATTTTGCTTCTGGAGCTGCAGCCTGACATGTCCCTTCTCCAAAAAAAAAAAAAAAATCAAAGCAGTGGCAGCTGCAAAAAAAGATGACTGACTGAGTTGACACGGTGAAGGCTGCGGAGTCACGGTGGAGGGGGAGGGGCAAAAGGGTGCAGAGCCACACATAGATCACCAGAGAGCCTCTCCGTTCAATAAATGGACACACGGAGCGCTAATTATATAGAGCAAACCTGTGGCTGATAAAACTCGGCGTTCCCAGTTTTCACCTTAATCAACATTAAGATCCCAGCGTCGACAACAGTAAAGCCATGCTTATCTCAAAAAAAAAAAAAATGGTTTTGGCAGCAGCAAAAATACAGTCTAATAGTATAATGGCCAGGTGGGGATTCAGCAATTCCAATACGAGGAAGGAAACAGTGGCTGTTTAATATTGAATTCAATCTGTGTTAACATCAGGAACACTCATCAAGTCGACAGAGGCAGCCGAGAGAAAAGAGTAAAATACAGAAGGAAGGAAGGAAGGAAGGGGTTGGGGGGGTGAGTGGAGGAGCAATCCTCCCCGAGGCAGTCTCCTTTCATGTCCAATTCTGACGGATTATACACACTTCCTGTTTTATGGCATGTTTGGAAATAACTGGTGCGGAGTGAGAGGTGAGGTTTGTTAAGCTGATATGGCTGATCATTAGAAACCCCACGGTGGAGCAAAAGGGGGGGCAGCTTATAATATGTGGCACTTGTTGTGCCACGCTTGAGCACTTGTAAGAATTAAATGAAACCAGATTCTGCGCTGGGAGAGAATGTTGTGGGGAGGCAGAGAGGACACAATGAGGGGCTTTTTTTTTTTTTTTTTTTTTTTTTTTTTCTGACACAAGCCGAGCCACGTATCGAACCGAAAGCTTTGCCCTGATTCACTACCGTCTGGATAGCATTGGATTTTCCAACGCAGGAAAATCAAACGCTTCATTCAAGACCAATTGCTTTCTATCCGATCTGCTCTCCTTTTCTCTGATGTGCAGAGGTTTCACGCCTTCGTGGGCACCGACCGCGTTCAGGCAGCGCTCCGCATACAGAGCAACAGTACCACCAAAAAAAAAAAAAAAAAAGGAAAAGGGTCGGCGCGCAGGCTTCCACTTCAGCGCTAATTATGTCTGACTCTGATGATTATTTATGTCACACACAATGCATGTCACTTTAGTTCTACCTACATAAAGTTGGAATCACTTCCTTTTCATTTTCTACACCATTTCCTGTTTTTGACTATATTATTTTTACTACAAATTATTTTTACCTCCACATTTGACTCGGCCCCCAAAAAACTTTTCTTATTTATTTATTTTTTTTCTCTATCTGGCCAATCGAAACCCACATAAAACATGACTTTTATTTCCAGAGCATATACTTTTAATTGTTTTAACTCTTAAAATATATAGTGTTTTTTTTTGTGAAGATTACAGAAATTTTAGGCTTTCTATAAAACCATAAACGTTTAGGCGATTTTTTTTTTTTGTTTTGTTTTTTTCTGTTAGCCCACAAAGCGACCCCACATCAGAGAAGAAAACAGTTATGTGGCCCTCAAAAAAAGTCTAAAAAATTCAAACTAGTTTTTGGGAGGGTTTTCACTAAGGGGGGAGGGAAAAATCGATTTGGCGATATATCACAATATTTTGTCTGGTGATACTTGTATCGATTTAAAATGCTGACAAGAACCATCTAAACCTTCGACCACTGGTTGGCAGCACAAAGTGTCTTTTTGAGCAGCTCCATATAGTGACCAAAACAACAAGATCTCGCGAGAACCAGCTCGGGTTAAATGTTTGTAGACAGACTCGCAGTATTTGTTGTTTTGAGACATCTGCTACTTAGTTTTTACTTAGAATGGGTACCGAACTGAAACTTTGTGCCAAGTTGCTGCCAGTTTCTGCAGCACTTAATGTTGTGGTCATTAAATAAAATTAATTTTACCATTTTACTTCAATGAAAGACATAAAAATTGTGAATATAGCCAGACTCTTGCCAATACACACCTCTAGTTTTAACAGGACTCAAAACGTCATATTTGGTCGGGCCAATTTGTAATCCGGTGGGTCAAACGTCACGAAAAAGTACAAAATACTACAAATAACAAATACTGCTTAAATTGGAGGAAAAGTTACAACAGATTTGAAGAACCTAACGCTGATTTAACTCTAGGATCTTCTACTTTCCCCAAGTCATCTATGCAGAAATGAAAGACGTGACCGTCTGTCACAGCGTGGCGGTCTACAGAATCATCAATTTGAAAAAGGTCACAAAGTGTGACCCACATCGAGGCTCAACCTGCTTTTTTTCATGAACTCCGACGCGTGTTCCTTTTTCCCATTAATGTTATCACGATGAAGCGGTTGCATTTGCCAAGAGGAGAATCATCAAGAATGTAAAGTGGGAGAAAGAAAGACATAAAATGGATGACAGCCAAACGAGATGGCGTGGGGGGAGGATTAAACTTTAAAGAAAGTAAAGATGGAGAGAAGGAAAGAGGAGGAGAGTGGTGGGGAGAAGGAGAACAAAAAAAATATATTATTTTCCGGTATGACAGGCTGCAGGGAGATATCAAGAAATCTAGAAATGTTCTTTAGCTCCCAGGTGACCGAGGATCGATCAGAAACTGAATACGCAACAGAAAGCAGATCGCAGCAGAGCCTTTCTCTTTCGTCCCGTCCTTTTATTCTGTCACATAAAAGATAAGCCGGACCTCTGCGTAAGGTTTGAGAAGATTCCCCACAGGCACAGAACGATTATGGTGGAAGGGTGCAAATATCAAAAATGTATCCCCAAACAGAATCCAGTAACATTATTCCCCTGTCTCATAACATTTGCTTTGGTCTTTTTTTTTTTAATTAAAATGAATTACCACAGCAATAAAAAGGAGATTTTTTTTCTTTTTTTTTTCAATAATACTGCTTTTACTTTAGAGAAATAACTGCAATAAGGAACTATTTTTACTGCATTGATTTAGCCACGTTGTTCTTTCGTTTAACACAAACAAGCACCTACTGTACCTACATGATATTTCACTAATGCTACGTCCCCCCCACACACACTGTATATACTCTTTCCAAATGAGTGACATTGCTGTACAACATACATATGCAGATCACACGTCTGCACCGGTGTTCAGTTTTAATATACATGTCATCAACATTTATCATCAAATGTATTCATTTCATCAATAAATGCTGAGTGTATTTTGCAGATAGTTATTTTCAGGATAAAGTGCCTTTACATTAAAACATTCTGTAGGTTTTTTTTTTTTTTTTTTGTTCATCCTCTCAGAGATGTTTGTCTTTCCTTTTCTGAGCCTCGCCTGGTCCGTGAGTAGAAGCGTTGCTGCATTTATATCCATTTTTGCTGACATTCTCTCAACATGACACAGCTTTGTGCTGCCCATTCTGGGTTATAGGATTGATCTTTTCCAGCGTGACCTCGGTATCGCTGTCTAAATTCCCAGAGATGGCCGGGGAGGGTTTCTCCAGGGTGTTGCTCACCATTCCCATCTCGTTCTCCCCTCTACATCCTTCTTTCTTTTGTAACTCCTCCTCCTGACATAAGATGCTGTGGGGAATCACGTAGCTGGCTGAGTTGTTGCCCTCCTTCGGGATGTGGCTCTTGGGTTGATACTGGCAGTTGGGGTTGGAGGTAGCGCCGCCCATGTTGTTGTTGATGCTGACGATCTCGATGGAGTTGCTCCCCGGACAGAGTCTGTGGCAGCCCAGGAGGATGGAGAAGGCCTTGCGGAAGTCGGCGTTGAAGGCATAGATGATGGGGTTCAGTGAGGAGTTGGCCCAGCCGAACCACACAAACACATCAAACGTGGTGGAGCTGATGCAGGGGAAGTCCGTGGAGCCATCCGGCGAGTTCGTTTCGCAGAACGGAACCATGCAGTTCAGGATGAAGAAGGGCAACCAGCAGCACACAAACACGCCCATGATGACCGAGAGCGTCTTTAACACTTTGGTTTCTCGTTTGAACGACATTTTGAAGGAGCTCTCGCTTTCCATAGTCGAGCTATTCCCCATGCTGCTGTGGCGGTTTTTGGCACTCTCCGCTGCTCTCTCCAAGGCAGATATCCTCCGGATCTGTTTCTGGGCGATGCGGTAGATTCGAGTGTAGGTGACCAGCATGATCGCCACAGGGATGTAGAAGCTAATGAGGGAGGATGAGATGGCGTACGTCCTGTTAAGGCTGGAGTCGCAGTTGTCAGGGGGCAGATCTAGGGGGTATGTCCCGTTGAGTTCTGCGTAGGTGGTGGTCTGAGCTTTGTGCCAGTTCAGCTGGACTGGGATGAAGGAGATGAGGACGGAGAGGGTCCAGGCGGCACTTATCATGAGACACGCCACTTTAGGAGTCATCTTGCGCTCGTAGCGGAACGGACTGGAAATGGCCCAGTAACGATCGACGCTGATCACACAAAGATTTAGGATGGAGGCCGTGGAGCACATGATGTCAAACGCCACCCAGACGTTGCAGAACGCTCCAAACGGCCAGAACCCCATGATCTCAGTGGCTGCCTTCCACGGCATCACCAAAATAGCAACCAGAAGGTCAGAGATTGCCAGCGAGATGACAAAGAAGTTGGTGACCTTCGTCCTCAGGTGTCGGAACTTGGTGACGGCAGCACACACGAGGGTGTTGCCTAGTAGTGTGGTGAAGATGAGCAGGGACAGGAAGCATCCTGTCAGAACCCGCTTTGACGAGTCTCTCTCCGCCGCCGTGAGCTGCTTGCCATCTCGCACTGTTGAGAAATTCTGATCCATTGTTTATATTATTGTGCTAACAACGTGAGAGACGGGGGGTGGGTGAGGGGGATGTCAGCACTCACCCCATCACATCTCCAGCCCGCAGTCGCCGGCGTGCCGTTGTGAGAGAGAGCCTCAGACGGACAGCGTTGCAGCTGGAGAGCTAAACTGTCTTGGCACCAGCTCTCCCACAGTCTGGGTCATCCGCGGGCTCCTCGGCACAAACACCATGTTTGCACAAATGATGTTAAAAGTGTTTCAAAACCTTGCCCTCGGGAATTCCTCCCCAAAAATAGTCGACGATTCCTGCAGCAGCAGCGCAGACGGCCGACATTCTACTTTGCGGAGGGAGAAAAGGGATCCAGCTGGGGTTTGCATTGGCTCTTCTAGTCGGCTCTGTCCTCATAAAAGTTTTTCCTCTCGGTTCACGCTGAAGCGATCAAACCTTTCAGAAAAGTTCCACAGTGTGTTGTTCCCCCGTTTTTGAGTGAATGGGAGTTTGGCCAATCATTAGCCTTATATACCACCTCATCAATAACTTCTATTGATGGTTTCTGCACTGCCTTTATCTGATTTGTTTAATGATCTTCGAGGCGTGTCCCTGTGATGATATTGGTCCCTGGACTGACAGAGATCCACCCTGGCAGTTCTCTTGTTTCCTTATTTTCTCATTTTAACTCACTCACCGGCGGTTCAGCAGATGATTCCTTTACAATCCATGTTTGCAAGAAGCAGGGACGCACTTCACATGAGTGCTTTCATGCACCTGCTGTTGTAATCCGTTGGATCAGTTGTCTTTCCGTTTATTCCCACTCCTAAAAAAAAAAAAGAAAAAAAAAGAAATGGACATATGCTCATCTAAACGATTTCCTGGTCGCTTGACGTCCTTGAATCAGCAGTGCTGCTCGTTTCCATCACTGTGGGTGAGGACAGCGCGCGCCACGGTGCGTGGAAGTGCGGCTTCAGGAAGCGCAGTGGGGAATTGAATAAATTAATTTAACATGATCCAAAAATCAAAGAAGTGGTGGACATTCCCCAGCGTACATCCAAACTTGTATCTTGACGCAGGAGCTCACCCCCCGTGCGCGCTCTGATCCATGGGAAGTCTGGTGCGCTCTCAGCTGAGGTCCTCACGTGTTCTGCCAGTCCCCTTCCTTTACTTTTATTTTTAGAGTCATCTTTTGTAGTGCAACATTCATTGAGATTACCCCGGGATGGCACTGCGGTCTGACTGCGCGCGGAGAGTGACGGGAATGACTCTCTCCAAGAGCCTGTTTAATGCGCGCTCCTCTCTCTCCGCTCAGCTCCGGCTGCTGCGCGCCACGGTCTCCACCACAACCGCTCCAGCCACAGAAACGCCAACAGAAAGTAAACTACTGGCATTTTAACTATTTTAATCCGGAAAGTTTAATAAGATTTCCGTCAAAGCATCAAACCGTTTCCCCTAAATCCACCCCTTTACGCGCGCGCATTTCCGCTGAGCCCGCCACGTGCCACTGACATAAATGTTTAATTTTAGCAGTTTATGCTCTCTAATTACTTCCACTTACATCAAATATTACTGCCACGAGGGTGTTGAGGTGAAAGATAAGCTACAAATCGACGTCCTGGCTTGAACTTGTTGCCATCACGCGCGCAATGGTGCCATCTACAGGAAATTTGGAGAAAAAAAATAATCTGAAATAGATTGATTATAAATAGTGAATTAAAAGAGCCACAGCAGTGGAAAGAATTGTGATGTCAGTGTTTGTTCTTGCTGGAAATCTGCACACAAAGTGGCTCAACTTCAATAAGTTTAAGGAACTCCTAATAAAAGAAATGTCTGAATTTATTTGAAATGTGTGTGAGTCAGAGCCACACATGCAGAGCCACCCAGAGTGCTGGATGTGAATTATAGAATCTGCTGCTATCATGACACCGGCTGCCTGGCATGCTCATCCGGTCTGAATATTAACTATTTAGCAAAATGAAATCTTCAATGGGTGTCCCCCCCCTCCCTCCCTTTGTGTGCGTTTCTGTGACTGCAGTTATTTTTGTAAGTGTGTGTCTGTGTGCATGTTACCGGCCGTGTACACATGTATGTGTTTGCGAATGTGTGTATGTGTGTGAGTAATGCATGTAGACAAGCCAAGTGTAAGAGGCCTGGCAGACATGACGCCCACATTTCCCTGTAGCTCTGAGTCGGGGGTGTGCGTGCAGCTGACAAAGTTCAAACCCGGACCACGTCACGTACAAACGCACTCGGCCTCGCCGGCGCGCACACGCGCACGCACACGAGCGCACACAACCAGCCATGCAGGGTAATTCATGTCTGCTCCAAAAAGCAAACAAAACAAAATAGAATAGAATTATTACAGGCGCTGACCGTTTTTGTTTATTTTAGCGGTTTTGTTGCCACAAAGTCGTTTTAACGTTTGAAAAAAAGTCAGTCCGGACTCCCACCTGCAGCTCCAGCACCACTCCTGCTGCATGCAGCACTTTGTTTCGGGACATTTTGACCTCCGCCTGCATCCTCATATGATATCATGATGCAACTCTGTTTACTGAGGGGGTCATTGGCTTTTAAATTATATCAGAATTTAAGACTGTTGTCCGAAATCCAACCTGACAGTTCTGAAGTCCATCTAATGTTAAATAAATTATGTATCCTTCATTTGTAATGCTATTGTCCCTTTTAGTGTAGCTGAAATCATTCACAGATTGTCACTGGATTCACTTAAAACATTTTAAAGAAAACTTTGATTTTATTTCCTAGATTTGTTCATCATTTTGCCCTTTTATGTTTAATCATTAACCCCTAGATTCCTGAATTGTTTTTCAAGCAATTAAGAATAAAATATCACTTTTTGCTTTCATATAATTTATGGTCGATTCAATTTTATTTACAGCCCAATATCACAAAAAAAGGCCTCACTGGGCTTCATGCTGGTGATTGTACAGAAGCAGAAGTTCAGTCATAAAATATAAACAATAGCTAAAGACTAAAAACTGTTTTTTTTTTCCCTTAGATGCGCCTTCCCGGTAAGAAAAAACTCCTAAAAAACCTGACTCAAGAAGAAAGAGAAGAAACCGTTGGGATGGGCACATGAAGGAAGGATCCTCTCCCAGGATGGACAGGCGATTCACCAGGACTAGTGAAGAAGAATTCGTTTATCTAACTCTACAACTAAGTATATGAATGGAGTTCAGGTCGATAGAACTGAGGGACAGGTAAGAGCCAAGTCCACAGCCAAGACAAGCCAGAGGCGCGGTCCACGGCCAAGAACAGGAGCACAGGCGATCCACCAGGGATCTGAAATCTACAACAACAATGATAGAAAATCTAACATTTTTAGCGTATCAATATCATTATTAAAAACCCTCGAGAGCTGGAGCAGAGGGAACCAACAGCCAGAGCCCGGTTCATCAAACCAATTTCCCTCTGCTGAGTTCCGTGGAGAAATATGTCATGAAAATTGTAATTATTCCCCAAACGTCATTACAGTAGGTAAGGGAGCAATACATTGAATATTCTCTGATTACTAGCTAGCCTGGCAATAGGCTACAATTTCATTGATGCACATTTGGGTCACTGGGTGTCAAGGGGTTAATTAATTAGGTTTTCAAATTGTAGCTTGGTGTGGAAATGGGTCTCATTGGCTGACATAATTACAAAAGGAAATGTACCTGAAGTAAGTACAGTTTATTGTGAAAATCTATTTGTTTTATATCTTGCTTGTTATTTTTTCAGTTTAAATTTAAATGCTTCAAAAAATGTATAAAATCCATATGAAACATTGTTTATATCAATTTTTTTGACAGTTTTTTTTTCAAATGTATGATAAGATAATATGGAATAAGGAGATAAAAGAGATAAATACCTAGTTTGTACACATCTCTCTTCTCTCCCATCTATCCATTTTCCAATCCATCTAGGAGTCATGAGGTTGCTGGAGCCTATCCTACCCACTAATGGGTGAAAGCAGGGTGAATTTTAAGTCGATCAATTTGTGGGCCACATAGAGACAAACAACCACACATGCAAATTCCCACATAGGGTCAAATTTTAAGTCAGTTTTCTCCCTTCTTCTAAGGTTTCTCAAAGTTTTGCCAACTGACTCACTCATAGAAGCTTTGAATATATGAAAGAAAACAGTGAAAAATTCTGATTATGCTATATTTATGTATTTGATGATGACCTTATATTGGCTCCTTTGCTCCAAAATGAGCGCTAATACAAGTTTTTTATAGAAAACATTTTTTTGGCTGTTTGTTATTGTCAACGCATGATTGGTCAGGACTTCCTCTCCTACTCCTCCCATCTCTCTGCCATCCCCTTCCTCCATATCTGGGGATAAACGTCTCAATGCAGTTGATATTTGGACCATCTGTCTGCAGTTTAATATGGTAAAGTAGGTTAATAAAGTAGTGGTACACTGGTCACGCTAAAGGTTAATCTCTTAGCATTTTGCTCCATGCGTGTCTTTCTATCTTTGGGAGGATGCTTGTTGATTTAATGCATTCCAAGTAGTTACTTGATGCAGTGGTTTAGAGATGGACAACACAACAATACAGGACACAACACTGAACACACAATAAGGTCACAAAATCTTCACAGCTACAAGGGAATTTATGAGGAGTTGCTACTTAACCTTTCAGTTATGATGATTGAACTGTGGTTAGTAGTTAAGGATTCATTAATAGTGGAGAAATGAGAAACAAATGAATGATAAATTGACCTGGTGATGACTCACACACAGGAAGTGATGCACATACCTGCATTTTGTGTCAGGGATGGTGGTGGAGGACCCAAATGCAGGAGACCAGACTTGGTGGCAGAAACATAAACGTTTACTAAATCAACTTAAACAGAACAAAAACCAGGAGAACAAACCAGTGCCGTGACAGAACATAAATGAGCAGATGACCTGACAATGAGAAACTGAAAATCAGACACTTAAATACACTGAGGATGATTAACTAAATGAAGACAGCTGTGGATGATTAACCTGAATGTGGTGAGACTGACAGGGAAAACAGAACATGACAAAACCTAAGCACAGAATCATGACATTTTGTGTATTGTGAGGAGTGTTTTACTCAACTGTCGACATTTAGTGCTTTTTTTATACTTTTCTGCTCAGTGAAGGAAACCTGCCACAGTCTGTTCTGGTTAACATATTGGGGATACATTATTGTGATTTTTTTTTTTTTTTTTGGGGGGGGGGGGGGGGGGGGTGTCAAAGGGCCGCTGCACAACCCTGGAGTATATAAAACCTTTCTGAAATTACTTTAAGCATAAGCCCTGCTTCAGATTTCTCATCTTTCTAGATCCTTTCATCATGCTACGTTCATATTCTCACATTCAAGAACTCCTTTTTAAGCCCATGGTGTTCACACTGAACAAGCAGGGAGGGATGTCTTCTTCTTTCCTTTTTCTACTGTTTACTAGTGCATGTGCATCTCCAACAGTTAGAAGAGACTTGGTGCAAATCTAGCTTTATTTTCACAACTCTATTCTGAAATATGACTGGTTGGGTGCTGTATAACTGTTGTCAGGCACAAACTGCAATTATTAATTTTTCTGCCATGATACAATAAAATTTGTTAATACAACAGGGACATCATTCATTCGTCACTACCAAAAACAAGTCCCTGGTTGGTCAAGGTTTGACTTGGTTTCTCTTTCATCGTGCGCAGAGCCTGAAAATGGTCATAGCAACTTGCGTGGCGACTCGTGGATGCGAGAGTTGTGAGGGCAGAAGTCTGTATGTTGCGGGGGGGGGGGGGGGGAGCCCTCGGTCTGGTGGTCTTGCCTCTTGGGTGCCGGTCTCCTGGGCCCGGCGGCCTCCTCTTCACGCCAGGAGTGGGATCCTCGATATTTAAGATCTAGAGCTGGGGATCAAACTACATCGGAGCCTGGGGGTGTCCAGGACTCGTGGTGCGGATTCCGGTCCTTGAACTGGGCATCACCAAGAACTCCACTGGTGGGTGAGCCTGGTCGGGCCTTGTTTACATCACTCCTCCGGGACCTCCGTTTACCTTGGGTGCACCTCTCCTCGGCGGGGGTGGGCGGCCCCTTCCTTGCTCCCCCCCTGAACCTCCCGCGGCAGGGGCGGGTGGTTGTCTGGAGCATAGGGTGAGTCTTCCTTGGGGGGCACTGGCTCGTACCTGGAGTAGGGCGGGGGGAATGCTCGGCGCTGCTGGGTGGTGGTGGGTTGCTCTTCTGGGGTTGGGGGGGCTCTCTGGGGGTGTGGCCTCACGTTGGCACCTCCTGGCGCCGTGGGGGGGGTCTCTCTTCTGGCTGGGCTGGGGCCTGCACTCTCTGTGTTCCTGTGCCTTCCTGCTCTCGGGTGTGGGGGGCTTCTGCGGCGGCCCCGCGTACCCCGGTCCGGGTGTTTGGCGGGATTGCCCGGCGGGTGGATTCTCTTTGCTCTTATTCTTTTCCGTCCAGTCCAATAAAACAAAAACAAAGCATCAGCCAGCACCTGTTTGCTCAGGACAAGTTTAAAAAAAAAAAAAAAAAAAAAGATCTATTGCAAATATTTACTCTCCTTGCCCTTATTAGAAAATCATTTGGGTGGCGCAGTGGTTGGCGCTCTTGCCTCACAGCAAGAAGGCCGTGGTTCAAGTCTCTGCTGGGACCTTTTCGTGTGGATTTCGTTTGTTTTCTCCGCGCATGCTTGTTTTGTTTGGGTGACTTGGTCACTCTAAATTGCCCCTGAGTGTGAATGTGTGTGATTGTGACTCCGTGACCGACTGGCGACCTGTCCAGGGTGCACCCCGCCTTCATCCATCCATCATTATTAAAAACCCACCTTTTTAGAATGGCGTTTATTTTATTTGTTTTATGATATTTTTATTTATCTTCTATGTATTTTACTGCAGACTGCATTTGTAATTTTATGCAGATTTTGTAGTTTCTTTTATGGTGAAGCACTTTGGTACACTGAAAGGAAATGTAAAGTGCGATGTTACCTGTGAGCTGCAGAGCACGACCACATAAGCAGCTCCAGCGGCATGACTGCTGGTGCCAGTGGAGCTGCTTAGAGCTGCTGGCTGCGGTTAAGGACAGTTTTGTTCCTGCCGACCCCCGGACTTAAACCACTTAAGCGGTTTAGGAAGGTGGCACACAACACAGCATACCTTTACTCTCCATAATGTTTTCAGAGTTCTTTGGCAGACTCTAAAAAACGATCAAAACGGCTGCGTAGTGACCAAACTCTGAAGGTGTTGCAAAAACACAGACAAGAAAAATAACTTTTTTTCACTCCTGAATAAAAAGGGGGTCCATACCGATTTAAACTTACCATGATTGCCTTTGAAAAAATATCTTTTATAGTAGTTTTGTTTATAAAAGCATGGGAAAAAAATTCAGCCTCTTTTCTTGTAGCCTTTTTTTTTACACAGTATTTGGTTTTCCAGCAGATTTCTCACAAAACATTGTAATTTTTTTTCTTTTAAAGATTTTGCAGCTCGGCTTAACGTTGGATTGTTTTAGATCCAAGTCAGCGCAGCTTACATCCTGAACTGATCAAAAGGAGTCTGACCTCTTTAAACTGCGAGCCGGGGACGTGCCGCTTTAAGTGGTGATTTGCACTTATGGAGGAGACAAGGACGGGGCGGAGCGGCACAAGGGAATTACACAAATGCAAATATGGGCGAGGCATCTTGACACTTTAATCTGTTGACGGATTTGCAGCTTGGCAGACTTAATATGCTTGTTTTAAGAGAGGATGCTGCACTGCAAACAATGAAAAAAGAAAACAATAAAAGGAAAAGATTAAAAATATGGCGTTCAGCAGGCAAAGGTTTATCCTATCAGTTCTGTATTTACATGTATAGTTTAGGCAAAACGCAGAATTAAACAGGGGGAACTATTTAGAATGGAAATTGAATATGAAATCAAAACAAAAGTATTTTTTATTCAAATTTAAACGCAACAAATGAACCATAAGAAAAAAAAAAAAGACTAGAGCCATTTGGCCACTTGGAGCTGAAATCGCTAGTGTGCAGATCACAGGGACGTGTCACCTTGTTTGGTTTGCAGTTTATCAAATTGTGTCAGTATAGAATCAGATTGTGTAGTTTCTGCACAGACACACAACAATATAGTTGTGCAGACCTCAACTTAAACCCAGGTTACACAGTCAAGACAACATTGTACACATACTCGTGTTGAGTCTAAATGGAATAGAATAGAATAGAATAGAATAATCAAAAGTCAACATAATGGATCTTAAAGCATACTTCGGTTCCATCTGACAACAAAAATGCAAAAAAACAACTTCCCATGATGCAAGTTTTTTAAACTTTAGGCAAAGTGTTGTGCTAAAAAGTAAGCCAGAGATTTTTTTCTAGAGTGTTCTCCAAACAGATTTGACACGATGCTGTGTGCTTCATACTGAGCTGTCACAGGAACTCCACTTTCATAGCTAAACCCCTGCCAGGTCTGAAGCCTCTGCAAGACGTTTTTCTTTCTGTTTTTCTTTTTTTTTTTAGAGTTAGTTGGCTGGTTGTGCGACACTGCCTGTGCGGTGTAGTTTCAGGGGGGTGTCTCTGATTAGTGGCAGAACGCCTCGTTTTGCACCTCCTCGTTACCGCTGTGTGTTGTTGGAATCCAGCTCTCCTGAAGTGTGTTCTGATTTTGTTATTTTCAAAGCTTTTCTTTGTGGAGTCAGCCTGAGAGACACAGCAGTTTGGCCTTAATAAAGTTTTGTTTAAATATATAAATTACTGCAGCATAACAAAGTTCTCAATTAACAAAAGTTCTCTAATTTGATGCATTTAAAAAAATTGTTTTAATCTAATTACATTTTTAAGTTGAGCAAACCTTTAACTCAATTTTCTTATTTTAAGAAAACAAATCATTACAAATGTAACAAATTACAGAACTTTTGTTAATTGATTTAATGTTTCACTTTTTTAAGTGCATCATCTAACACTTAGTGATGTTTATATTGACTAATCATCAATGTTACTCTTTATTCTTTTGAACACAAACATTTTTTAATCCGTTTTTAGTTTAATTTTCTTCTTAAATTTGATACAAGATGAAACTATCTCAGTAATCTCTCTGCAGTAAGATGCAATCTTGAAATTCTCATTAAATCATTTGATCTTGATGCATCTTAAAGAATGCCTCGAATGAATATAGTTTATAATTTATATAATTTTGACAACTTTATCTTAAAATGTGAAATTCTTGTCATATAATTGGTCTTAAAAAGCTAAGTTTGACAGTTGTAGCAGTAAAAAAAATATGTATTTTTAAAAATTAATCCAATACTTTGCACATAATACTAGCTTGCTCTAGGACAGGGTCTCGAACTGGCGGCCCGCGGGCCATTTGTGGCCCCGAGTCGATATTTTTCGGCCCTCACCTTAACATGAAAGCTCCGTGTCTATTAAGCAACATCTTCTGCGTGTTCACGCATCTATGCTACGTATTTGCTTTGGGATGTTACAGCTTAAAATTTGCTGTCCTTAGTCCTTAGCAACAGTTGCTAGCATCATTCGCTCCTGTTCATACATGGGACATGCATAAGATTTACTTAGTAGTACATTTACATGTTCAATAAACCAGTTCAGACATAGACAATGGACTAAAGATGTGGACAGTGGGTGCAAGAATATTATTTGGTACAAATTGGACTCCAAACAGCTCAGACTCTGCCCTCAGTGGCCTCAAGGTAAATTGAGTTGGAGAAACCCGCTCTAGAACAGGATGTTTTTTCTAATAATCAGAGCGAAATCCCTAATTTTAGGTTTTTACAGTACATTTCAGGATTACATTTTGTCTTAAAAGAGCAGGCGTCACAACTTATATTTAGAAAGAAAAAATCTACTAATTCTATTAGCAGATTTAGTCACTCATAACAAGGGAAAACTCTACATTTTTAACTTGTTTTGACAATGACTGACCCTGTTTACTTTTTCATGAATTCATTTACTCTTCTTAATCCATTCCATCTTTTAAGTATTTCCTTTTCCTCCATCTGCATCATGTCACTGGTAACCATTAAGTAAGCTTGATTCATCACTGACCATAGACCGTCATGTCAATGTCACTGACCCACATTTCCTCTACTCTACTCACTTCTTCATACAATCCACTATTCTCCTCCAAACTCTTTCCATATAGACTCTCTCTTATCCGGCTGACTATCTCTTAGTCTTATCATTCCTCTTTCCTTCTCCATTCAAACATTCCCTACCGCTGTTGGAACTCTGTTCTCTTTCATTCATCCTTCACCCATTTCTGTTGATCACATATTGCTGTCTGCTTCAAAATGGCACACGGGGGTGGGGGGGGGGGGGGGGGGGGGTGAAAAGTCAGCGGGGTACCTGAAATCAAACATGCCCCTCGAGTGAACAACAATACACCGTCTTTCAGCCACTGATGAGAAAACCAGACTTTCATCAGCGCTTTTGTCCCTTTATTGCCTGTCAAACACTGTCAAAGAGCATCTCTTTTATAGAAGGCTCACAGGAGCTGTCAGAACCTGCATGCTGAGTAAAATCACTGTGAACCGCACATTCACATCGCCGAAAAATTACTAAAAATGACAGTGGAGGAAAGTGGAAAGAAATTTCTCTTTATGTCAATGAAATGTGTCAGGAGTTATTAGAAACACTTTAGTTAGTACAGAAATCGTTAAAAATGTTGGTGTTTTAATAGTTTAAAAGAAAACTATGTAAAAATAGTAAATACTTTCAGCTAAGCTTTTTTTTTTCTTTTTAGTTAATACTTTTTGTCCACATGTTTTTGGAACATTAAATATTAACACTACAAAAAGAAAAAAATACATTTATCAAAAGATAAGTCAATGAAATTTTAATAAATAGTGTTTCATTTTATTTTTTTTTTCTTTCTAATGTTATTATCATGCAACAGGGAATTGTTTTAGTATTATAATACATATACAGTATGTATTGCCAAATTAAAAATGGTGAGTAATCATATTGCAACAGTATCTGATAAGATCAGATCATTATTTTTGTTTTATTTTGTTTATTCTATTTTATCTTATTCTTAATTTTTAATTTTATTTTGTTTTTGGTTATTTTATTTTTTAAGTTTTCATTTGATCTCATTTATTTATTCTTTTATTTATTGTTTCTTCTCAAGTGAAACTTTTTGAAATCAGAACAAAATAAATAAAATAAAATAAATGAAATATGATATTAATTCAGAACAACTAACAGAAAAAACGACATAAATAAATGAATAAATTAGCTGCATGAGAAGAGAGTTGGACGATCATTTTAATTATTAGTTCTCCGTCACAGTAATCTCTTTCCTTTCTTTCTTTTCTTTGTAGCTGGTTGTCCAAAGTAATCACTTGGCTTTCCCTCCTCAAACTTTGCACAGCCTCTCTTTCTTTATCGTACAAGCTGCACTGAAGCGAAGCCTGCTGCTCTCAACTGGGATTATATAGAAGAAACAGCACAACTGTGGTGATTCCTACAATCTATTGGCTCAAAGCAACTGTAGCGTACATCTAAAAAAAAAAAAAAAAAAAACACATGTTTTTGTAAAGACAGGCATCTCACACAGAGTCTAAAGAAGCTTGTGCAGCATCGGCTTGTCAATTGAGTATTACATTGTGATTAAATTAAATTGGAACCAGTAATGGATTATTTAGAAACAACGTTGTGTCATCCAGACATTTATGGTAGGATAAATAAGTTAAATCAATAAGTTATATTTATATTTCTAATCAATTGACCCCTCCCTCTTGGCGGTCCGAATAAGAAGTGCCCGCTGGTTTAAAGATGGCAAAATCCCATAAACCTATTCTATATTCGACAATTGTCAAAATACCCATTCTTGCTCTACCATCTGTGTTTTAACATGTTTTTCTTTGTTTATATATATATATATATATATATATATATATATATATATATATATATACACACACACACACACACACACACACACACACAGTGCCTTGCCCCCCTTCTTCAACACATTTCAGGCTTCAAACATAAAAATTTAAAACTGTAATTTTTTGTCAAGGAACAACAACAACTGGGACACAATCATGAAGTGGAACAAAATTTATTGAATATTTCAAACTTTTTTAATGAATAAAAACTAAATATTGGGTGCGCAAAATTATTCAGCCCCCTTTTGGTGCAATTACAGCTGTATGTCGCATGGGGTTTGTCTCTATCAGTTTTTCACATCGAGAGCCAGAAATTTCTTTCATCTCAGACCTGCCTGGTGTGTTCCTTGTTCTTCCTGATGCTCTCTGCACTTTAAATGGATCTCTGAAACTATCATACAGCAGGTGCATTTATGGAGACTTGATTACACACAGGTGGATTCTATTTGTCATCATTAGTCATTTAGGTCAACATGGGATCATTCAGAGATCCTCATTGGACATCTGGAGAGAGTTTGCTGCCCTGATAGTTAAGGGGACTGAATCATTCTGCACACCCAATTTTTCAGTTTTTTATTTGTTAAAAAAGTTTAAAATATATAAAAAAAAATTTTTTCCGCTGCATGTTTATGTCCCACTTGTTGTTGATTCTTTACCAAAAAATACAGTTTTATTTCTTTATGTTTGAAGCCTGAAATGTGGCAAAAGGTGGAAAATTTTTAGGGGGCCGAATATTTTTGCAAGGCACTGTATATGTGTTTACGACGGAGTATTAGGGTCACCGAAAAAAAAAAAAAGTAATATTACGAGTTTTTTTCTCGTAGATATACGACTTTAAAATCTCGTAGAATTTACGAGAAAAAGTCGTAACTGCTAAATTATGAGAATAAAGTCGTATTTTTATGACTTTAAAAGTCATAGGTTAAATTTACAACTTTTAAAGTCGTAAATTTATGAGAAAAAAAACGTGAAATCTACGAGATTTAAAGTCGTAAATCTACGAGATTAAAAGTCGTAATTTAATGAGAAAAGAACCAAAGTTGTCTGTTTATCAGAGCCGTGCTTGAAGATGAAAGACGTGGAGAATCTGGTGTAGATTATGTCCAGATCGGTGTTAAAAGCAAATAAATTCTGAACCTTTTGGTGATTCAAAATCAAATTATTTCCGGGTTCGGTGTCGGTAGTGCGTGTGTTGTCTTGCGTATCTTCAAGTAAGCAGAAGAGGCACTATTATTGTGTTAAACAGACTTTTTATTAACAGTCTCTTCATACTGCTACACTGTGCATGACTAGCGCTCATCTGCTTACTACTTGCCGTACACCGAACATGTGACCAGTCGCTTGGCCTTCTGGGTAATGCAGTTTTAAACAGCTAACTTCAATACACAACAGTGCGGAGTTTCATATGTAAAATAAAGAGCTCAGAGATACACGTTCATCAGGATCGTGACTTTATTACGTCTTTCATTTCCTTTCTCCACCTTACATCACGTCTCTGTCATGCTCAGAAACCAAAAGAGAATGTAAACAGAGCTCCGGACGCCTCCTTCCCCAAATGAAACGTCCCGTCTCGACACAAAACAACATTGAGAAATGACAACGTTAGCACAAGAACATTGAAAATTCCAAAAACTAGTCCTCTTCAGACGGAAGCATCACAGAGTTGGAGGAGTTCTGGTCTGTCGTAGAGGAAGAAATGACTGGAAGTGGACAGCTGGAGGATATGGACCGCTTCATAAACGGGATCTGCAGAGATCCTGCAAGCCACCATCAACGAATAAAATATTAATACACTGTAAATCAAATAAAGGAACTTCCAAATATTTGAAATATTTTAAACATTCAGTTTACCTGATGAAATCCAAGACGCTTTTCACAGTTTGGTTGGTCTGCTTCAGTTCACGGCATAAATTCGCTGGAATGTAGACTCCCCTCGATTTTAATAAAGTTATGAGAAAAAAGTCGTAAATCTACTAGATTAAAACTCATAAATTTACGAGATTTAAAGTCGTATATCTACGAGAAAAAAACTCGTAATATTACTTTTTTTTTTTTTGGTGACCCTAATACTCCGTCGTATGTGTTAAATTACACACATATAAAAAATAAAAAAAATCCACTCCTCCAGTTTGGAGGTTTCAGCCCAGAGTGCTCCGATTACCACGGGCACCACTGTCACTTTCACCTTCCAAGCTTTCTCCAGTTCTGCTATTTCTCCAGTTTCTCGTGTCTTCTCTTTCTTCTTGATGTTACCATCGCTGGGTACTGCCACATCCACAACAACAGCTTTCCTCTCTTCTTTATCCACCACTACAATGTCTGGTTGGTTCTCCATTACCATCCTATCTGTCTGTATCTGGAAGTCCCACAGGATCTTTGCTCTCTCATTTTCTATCACTTTCTAAGGTGTTTTCCATTTTGACTTTGGGGTTTCCAGTCCATATTCTGTACACATGTTTCTGTATATTATTCCAGCCACTTGATTGTGGCGCTCCATGTATGCTTTCCCAGCCAGCATCTTACACCCTGCAGTTATGTGTTGGATTGTTTCTGGTGCCTCTTTGCACAGCCTTCACCTTGGGTCTTGTCTGGTGTATCTGAGCCTCTATTGCTCTGGTGCTCAGAGCTTGTTCCTGTGCAACCAGGATCAGCGCCTCTGTTCTGTCCTGCAGGCCAGCCCTCTCTATCCATTGGTAGGACTTCTTGATATCAGCCACTTCAGTTATTGTCCAGAGGTACATCCCATGCAGGGGCTTGTCCTCCCATGAGGCTCTGTCCTCCAGCATCACATCCTCTGCTTTCATTGCCTGAGACATTCGCTGAGCACGCTGTCAGTGGTGGCCTTGATCTTGACATATTCATGCATCTTGGATGTTTCATCCTGGATAGTGGCTTCTATTCTCACTAGTCCTCGGCCTCTCTCCTTGGAGCTAGTATACAGTCGGGTGATGGATTTGGGATGGAACCCTCCCTGCATGGTGAGGAGCTTTCGAGTCTTAACTCGTCTTTGGCCTATCATAAAGGTTTCTGGTCTTACATTTGCTTTCAAATGGTAGGGATATGAACTTCTAACAGGCTCACTCCTGATTGGCGAGAGTGGTTGCCATAGAGATGTTGACTCGAGGGACTCGGACCAATCACTGCTTGCTGACATCGTCCGGGTCCCACAGCATCCATTTTTTAGTAAAAATGGCGACTGAATTGACTTAATTTCAGTGGAGCCGGAAGTAAGGCATCTTCAATGTGGACATCACTCCCATTAGGTCCAGTTCTCACATACAGTCATTTCTTTTTGCGCAACAATCTGTGAAAATGATGTCCAAGTTTCATTTTTTATTCTTTACAGAGTCTCTGAGCAACATTTCAACAGAAAGATCCTAACTCATGTTTAATTAAAAACACACACACAAATGTGTGCTCACGCTTGCACGACCTGATTCATCTCCGACTGCAAAAATCTTTCCGCTAGAACACCTGCTGCGCAATTTTGTGTCTTCCTGTGAGTCTGGGGATAAAGTTGCAAACAAATGGAATCGTTGAGTTCTGCTGCAAGTTTGTTTCACTATTACTCTGTCTGTTTCTCTCAAGCCTGAGCAGTGTGAACAAATGTACCACACTGAGCAACTATTTCAATCCAAATGAAAATATCCACCCAGCCAGAGAGTGTTGTGTCTCCTCTTTCTACAAAATTTGAGTTGTTTTCTTGGATAAATAATGAAATAAAATTGCACCAAAGGGAGCTGATTGCATGATGTTTCATGCAATATTTTTTTTCAGTTTTAAATATAGATTATCTATTCATATGATTGTTTTCCAAGGTAAACAGTTTAGAGGAAATTTGAGTTGTAGAAAAAAATAACTTGTGGGACTATTTCTGCAAGTTAATATGAACAGTCAAGGCATTTCATAGGAATTTCAGTCAAAGAAATAAAAAAAAAAAAAAGACTGCTAGCCCAGGTTGAGAAGCCAAAATGTTGAATAATCCATGTTTTATCATTTTAAGCTGTCAGGCTCCTCTCTTGTGGAGCCGGCTCGCCTCCTCAGCTCACAAGGCCACCGCTATCTCAATCCTCAAGCTTTATCCTCTTTGATAAACCTTGCTGTTGAGGTGACCTTAAGCCAAGCTTTAGGTAATGCCGTCCATTAATTAAAAATAAACAGTCCCATCAGATGTCACTCACCTGTTTGTGTGGAATTTGTTCTCCACTTTTCACTCATTTTCTTGGGAAGCCGTGAGCTGCAGACATGCTCGGGAGCCGTTCAACCGCACAAACCACCTCCTTATGCAAGGATGTTTGGGTCCCATTTGTAAAATCTTATATGAATTAATCGTGGATTTAAACCAACACCCTCCGAGTTTCAGGGCAAACACTCTTTTACTACTAAGCTGGTTTACAAGAAGCTCCATAGCATTTTCCTCTCTTTCTTCTCTATGGACCTGCCCTATCAGCTCTTGTACTGCTTTAATAATTTATTATAGAAATGTTTTTTTTTCTCTCTCTTAGCAGAGTTGTGTCTTTCTGTCTTTTCTCAGATCAACCAGTCTTGGCATTTTATCAATATGTCTAAGTCTTGATCTGCTGGGGGTTTCCTCCTATTAAAGAAACTGAATTACCCAACTTCAAACTTAGTAAAAATAAAAAATGTCAAAGATTTTGTTTTCTTTTATAGATAATTTAAAAATAAAATTTTTTTTTAAAAAATATATTGAATGATACAATCTTCAAAAGAATTACATAAATACAATCTTATTATTGATTTGTTAATAAATAAATTTGGAATGATTGGATAAACTTGGTTTTGAATCTGTGCTTCATTAAATGAATGAATTTAAAATCAAAACAATCATTTTTTGTAGTAAAATGGGCTGTTTATTTTCTTTGAGGATATACATTAATAACTCTAGTTAAGTTTGTTTTTTCAACACTTTATCTGAAACACATTTCAATTTGAGCCTTTATGAAGAACAATACTTCTCTCCTTAATAGAGGATCGACACGTTTCCATGGAAAGAGAAAAAAGTGAAGAACTTTTTGACTTTTTTGTAACAAATGCTGTACCGTTTTCTCACAGTAATCTAAAATATTGTTTGTTTCAATGGGTGATGAGTCAAAAAAACTCATGTATTTTGAGTTTCTGAGCATCTGCAGGGTTCACTGCGTAGCTGTTAATGTGCTATGAAAGAGACTTGGCTACTTTGACTGTAAACTAACAGAAAATATGCATAATCTGAACTGTATTCTGATTACTTCAGTTCAAATTTACAGTAGGTGTCCGATGAGCTGTGCTTTGACTGCATGAAGTGATATTTCATAAACCTTCAATTGAAATGGTTTAATTGAAAGCTATTTAATTGTTGTTTATGGGTCTTATCTGTTGCACAATAATAAAATTAACGACTGCAAAAAAAGATCACCACAAGCACAACATGAATGTCATTATATATTATGTAAATTACAATATAGCTGTTCCAGTCGATAAGGTTTAATAGTCGCAATTATAAAACACAGAGAAGACAATGTACCTACCACAAGTATTTAAAAAATGGAAGAAAAAAAGCTGAAGGTGACCCAAAAAGCACATTAATGCTCTTTGAATGACTCAACAAATTTGCTCTGAAAATAGAAAACTTTTTTTTTTTGTTGCCAGCAATAGAAAATGCATAGAAAGGTGAATTAGTTTCCACCCCACCTCTGTATCACATCCAATAAAAACTGTGTCTGTGTGACATGCTGCCCTTCAGGGGGCAAACATGAGCCCCATCTGGACCTCAGCTGATCATTGGTGCAATTGCACAATAACCACACAGCTGTTTTAGTGTGCTGACTCATTAGTGCTTGACATTGTGAGTACGGGAGCACACCAAAAGGAGAGAGGAAACACCCTGAGGGCAGATCAATCCACACTTTTACATCAATAAAAAATGTACACATTCAAAAAAAAACAATTAGAGACGTTTCTTTTATGTGAAGGGCAAGAATATGAGAAAAACATTCGACTCAATGTCACACAATACGCCTCTCGGTTTTATTGGCTCATTAATTACCCGTTGTCAGTAATTACAACTCATAGAGGTGCCCCTGAGCCCCCCAGAATGCCCCTTCAAATGGCCTTCTCTAGCTGCTAGAACACTAACAGAACATTAACAGCTATTGGTGCAATAAAAAAACAGGTTTTACTTAGGATGGCTGCTGTTCTTCTAAATCAACTGCTGGATTTTCATCCACACATATTGTTTCACGCTTTGTTTCCAATGGTCATTAGAGAAAATATTCTTAATTTTGTGTCATACTCAATTCAGTTTACCAATTAGAAAACAGTTTTTTGTTGAAAACTTAAAACAAAATTGTGCAGTTTTTGCATAATTAGGCATGACTTCAGCATAATTTATTGTTTTCATTCATTGAAATGTATTTAAATGTGTCCTTTTCTCAACTAATTTTGGTAACTTTGCCAATTTGATCCAATTAATGTCTCCCAGAATTCTCACATCATCGTTTCTACAAAGAATCAGAAAAATGCTCAGATTATGAAATACACTTCAAAGTTTACAGAGTTATGGAAAGCATCACTTTTATGTGTAGAGACAATAATTAGTCAATGTAAAACAGATTTTTTTTTTTACCTTTTTTATGTCTCTGCATGTGCACGATTTTAAAGTTCCACTCCAAGTTTAGATCTATTTTAAAAGTGTTCCCAGTGGTCTTTTAATTATGATTGCCCTGTTTTTGGCTGATTTTTTTAAAAAATTGTGCAGTTTTTAAGACAGATTTTCTGCAGGAGTTCATTAGAAATTTGCCTTCGTTGTGGGCGAGCCCATCCCCACTTCCCATCTGCTCTCTTGCTAGCTTACACCTCCTCACACCCCCTAACCTAACATAACTGTCCAGCCATGCAGCTCTGATTGAGATGCTTGTACAGACGAGGAAAACTAAGGATACATGGTGTCTGGTATTTTAAGCGTTTTCACTGTAAAATTGACTCAATAAACCGTACCGACCTGTACCTTTTGGGGACCCCTCTCAGTTGTAGGTCCATTGAAAAGTGGAACAGAACTGTTGGGATAGAGCCGCTGTAGCCACCCGTTGATTGGCAGAAAGTGGTGATATTAGAGAGCACTAACATAGAGATAATTTAAGCTAACGCTTCCAACATTTGTAAGCATTCGGGTTTTTGCGGTTTCCTGTTAACTCTTTTGGTTTCGAGTCTGTATTGAAAATTCCTGCAAACAACAGGAAGGCCTGGTCTGTGGTGGAACTGCAAACATTCCTTGCTATCCTTTGGTGACAGTGTGATACATGGCGAGCTAGCGACATGCTAGCAGTCTACGCTACGCACGAGCTGTAGAAACAAACCGCTCAGAGAAAGTGAGGCTTAACTGAGTGGAAACGCTCGCCAGAATTAACTGGACCGTACCGTACTAAACCGCTCAGTGGAGGTTTATTTGTCTTTAAGTTAATACATCAGAATGGAGCAGAGCAGGGACCTTGTTCCCCACCATTGTAGCCTTTACATCACAGCTTTTCCAAGGGGACTTTTTCGTCTGCTCTAAAGAAATACTCAAAGGGAATTTTAATTTTCTTAATATATGTCATCCATCATTCTAAAATGCCACAAGAGAACACGTTAAAAACACAATATTTGCCAAAGTGGGTCTTTAACTCGTTTATTTTTTATTTAGGAGTGGCTAATTCCCTAAATGCCAATTTAATAAATAGTGAAGGATTAGCACCTCTCCCTACATTTGTTGGAGAGCATTATTCTGAGAGTAACATAACAGATACTGTATCTCCTGTATCTTGTGTTAATCCTGTTGTCTGTCATGTCCTTTCCTGCCTTTTGAAATGAACTGACAGTATAAATATGCAGCCATGCATGAAGTCACAGTGTGGTCTTCATTGAAGGACACATTCAAAGTAGTGATGAAAAGGTCCTGCTGTGCCAGAGGAACATTTCAGGTCACATTCATTTACCAGTGTAAATTAAACTTTTAATTCCATCAGTTTATTAAAGTTTCTGTTTGACTTCACATTGTGAGGAATTTATGTTCTTGTTGAATTAGTTTATTGCTGCTTTGACCTGAAACGTACCAAATGCCTTAATTAGGAGGCGGTTTTTGCATTTAAAACTGTGCTGCACAACAGACTGCTTTTACATCAAAAGAGAAAAGGATATTTCATCTGAAGAGCCCCGAGGGTCATGTGAACTCAGCCAAAAGTGACACTTCATCAAAGCCAAATCCTCCTGAAAAACAATTTTTTGTAGAAATTTTAGCCGTGGTTTTGTTTTATTTATTTATCTTAGTATAATAGAGTCTAAATTGTTGGTGTCTTTCACCAATTACACTTTTTTTAAAATAAATAATCATACAAATCAGAAAAAGAAGAGTTTGGTGTGGTATTGGTTCTTGAAAGGGTATAAATTCTGTAAAATGCATACAATTTGACACATTTGGATGAACACTGACTCACCATTGAGCTTTGGTTCTTTTTATATCAGCCCTCTTTTCTCAAGACACATTCCAGTGAGCGAGCAGCACTACAGCTGATCTGCCATCCAAACAGCCCTTTGGGACTTCACATAACATCAGCTCTCCAAGTTTTTTTTTTTTCGTGAGAGGGCTTCATGAAATGTCAGAAAGCAGACAGCTCTGTGGAAGGTAGGACTGTCAGTCTGGCTTGTGTGTCTGCCGACTGACTGACTATTGACTGCATTGGGCAAATAGTCCAAAAATACCTAACTTAATCATTTGAAGGAATTTTTTTATTATATTTCTTGTTTTTTTTTTTTATTGTGTTTTCCTTTTTTGCAAAGGCTGTCAAGAATGTAAAAGCAGCTTTTTAGAAAGCAGCGTTGACAGCGAGCATGTGCGAGCAAGCTTTAACTCTAACACATATGATAACACACATGCATCCGTCGGTTCGACACAAACACACAAGGTCATGGCATTTTCCTTTCAGGACAGGATGAAAATAGAAAGAAGGCCACGAGCTGGACAGACTGAGGCACGATGAGTCAGTGGGCTGATAACGCAGACAAACTAAATCAGTGGGCTGAAAGCAGGGGGCCGTTTGTGGGACTTTGTGTGTCTGTGAGTGAGTGCCATCTGCAAATTTCTCAGGGAGGGGAGATAGACCGGAGAGAACATCAGAGGACTGACGCTCTGGGGTTTTAGGGGGGTCGCTGCAGGTGGGGAACACCAGACCTGCAGGTCCCAGTGGATTGTGTGATGTTTTTTCAATCCCACACACAAGCTAAAAATAACTCTTTATTCCAACTGAATTCTCTATTTTTTTTGCCTTGCACACAAACACAAATGCACGTACTTTTCCTGTGCTGTCTTAATAACGGCTGTTGCTTTTCCATTTATTACAAAAAGTCTATAACTGAAAAAAATCAAAATTATTTAAGAGAACAGATTTAAAAATTTCAAATGAAAGTACAATAAATGCTATTATTAAAATGAGCTCCACACATCATTCATTCAACGAAGGACTTATATCCGTGGCACAATTTTCTGACAGCATTCTGCTGTGTCAGGTCCAGCACTGCCAAGACAAAACCCCAGTGTTCACATATATACTCTGCAGAGGATTATTTCATCACATACAGTTCTCTGTTTTTAACCTTCCACCCCCATGCAGTAAATATCTACTTAGTTGAAGAAAAGTGAGAAAAAAAAAATATTGGAGCAGTGATTACAGTAAATGTGCCTTTCAGCACATATGCCGCTCACTATAACCTACATCAGGGGTGGGCAAACTTTTTGATTTGTGGGCCAGAAAGGGTTCTAAAATTTGGCACAAAGAGCAGATGGAAGGAGTGATTTGGTAATGAACCTCATAAACTAAAAAGATAATATGGAATTTAGAGAAAAACATGCTTTAATTTGGATTAAAATTCACATATATTCATTTAAAAACAGAAAATTTGGGAATTTTCATGTCTAAATTTTGATTTTTGTTCTCTTTTTGGTGATCCAATGGGTTGATGTTCTTCAGAAGAAAATGCGAACTCAAAGACATCTGAAAAATCACCTTCTGACTCAGAAGTCACACACGAATGCCAGAGAAACAACACCATTCATGAGAAGGAACCAGAAATACAATGAAAATAAAACAATAATTAGGATTTTTGATTCAATGTATTCTAATTTGGAGGGCCAGATTAAGTAGTTTAGGGGGCCGCATGTGGCCCCCGGGCCGTAGTTTGCCCACCCCTGACCTACATCAATGGAGAGTTCCACAGTGGTGGCCCATTCAATCTGGGTGCAGGTTTTTAGTTGCAATGCAGGGCAAGCAGGTTTTTTTTTCTTTTTCGGAAAAACTGCTGCTCAAGGTCTGTCAAAAGAAGCTCATATTCCATATTAATGGTACATAAACATTCTTTTTTTTTCACAAGAAATCAAACAGAGCTTATTGTCCTGCAGCTAACTCTTTCACCGGACAACAAAATGAAATACTACACAATTCAAGAATGTGCAATGAAAGGTGTAACAATCAAAAGTACCTGTTTTGGACTTATCTGCTTTAATGTTCTATTAAAAACTCAATAGTGCACCTTATCTATGGGTTCAGGTTGTGGTCACTGAATCCAAACCAATATCTAGTCCTCAAAAATCTGCCAAAAATGTTTTAGCATGACTTTTATACCACAAGGCCACACAAATTGATGGATTGTTAGAGCAACTGTAATCAGGAGCCTCGTGGGATGTGGACTAATATGGGCATGTAAGGACCCCAACATGCCCATGAAGCACATTTTAGTTCAGTCATCCAGTAAAACGTAGGAGGAGATAATTCAACATCAATGAATTTGGTGATTCAGAAGTGGAGGAAACAATAAGTTGACCTGTACCAAGTATGTAAGACCCAATGGAGTTTTAGGTGGAACGAAGTGAGATGGTCAGTTAGAGGACAGTCTCCGTTACATCCTGATTGATTACTTTCGAGGAGTACTTCTGCTTTGTGAAATCATGTAATTTCCCCTTCCACATCAAATATACACAACTACAAGATCATGGGAAAAAGTTGTCCATGAAATTAGGCTTAAAAAAGAGTTTAAGACACATTTGCTGTGGTTCTGAAAGTTGATTTTGGTGCATTATAAAAAAAAAGGTTTTTTTTTTTTCTAAGGTGAATATAATAAGTTGTTCTAACACCCCGCATTGGAACATCTGCAGTTATTCAAGACAACATAAAGGATTTTGTATTGAAGAGAACAGATGCTGGGATATTTTCAGGTTTGGCAACACATGTTTTTCAACAGAAAAACACTGTCCTCTTGTGGATAGTAAACGCATAAGAATGAAAGACAGTCAACCTGAACGATGAAAAATTAAAGCTGTGAGATCAGTACTGGGTTTAGCTACTGAGTGTTTGATTTAGACCTGAAATACACATACGGCAAGAAGCAACAACCTGATTAGATTTTTTTTTAAACTTAACAAATTTAGTACCATTGTTGCTCAGTAGATTTGTATTGTTATTAAAACGTAAACGATCAAAACCTGAGTTTTTAGTGTATTGCATACAGATCTGGGTTATCACATGCTTATTTATTTGTATTTATTAATTTAAACAGTTTTGGTCAGTAAGTTCAAAAATTAAAAAAAAAACGTAAAAAAAAAATTGACCCAAAGAAGCAAACAAAACATCTGATTAACTTTTCTCTTTCATGTCTATTTACAATCTGCATGATTAGTTGGAGGATAATTGAAATAACTTAAATCTTAAAATATTAGCATAATAAATATGACTGGAAAGTGTAAGAAGCACAAAGTCTTTGTAGAGATAGAGCGAAAAGTGTGCGTATTATTGTGTGAATGCATTACAATGCATTCACACTATAGTGATCCTGTTTCTCTTTATTATTATTATAGTTTATGTCATCTTCCGTACGTTTTTCGGCACGTAAAAACTCAAGCACACTTTAAGCAATTATCACAATCTTGGTATCAGTCCGTTCGGCTCGTTAAGGACATTCCTGCTTGTATTTTTGGTTTTCACAAATTTTACAGTTTTCGAGATTTAGCGCAATTTATGCTAATTATTAGCCCATTATAAGTCAATGGAGAAATTTAAAACTTCACAGAACTTAAGCAATTTCCACAAATTAAGCACTTCACAGAATTTAAACACTTTATGCACCTTACACAATTTACACAATTCATACAAATTAATACAATTAATGCAAATTAACGCAATTTATGCTAATTAATGCTAATTACTACAATTAAAGCAATTAATGCACTTTACACAAATCAAGCACTTCACAGAATTTAAACACTTTATGCACCTTACACAATTTACACATTTCATACAAATTAATACAATTAATGCAAATTAACGCAATTAATGCTAATTACAGCTAGCATTTCCAGCAACGATGCATTCACACATGCATTATCGGAGGTAATGCAATTTCTAGTTGTGCATTGACTTTTATTTGGTATAATTCCATCTGAAAGAAAAACGTTACATTTTGAAAAAACTTTATTTAAATAACAAAAAAACAAATAGGAAAATAAAACACGTAAATAAATACAAACCTAAGTACGAATGGAATCGTGTAAACAAATACTTATCTAAGAACCACTGAATGAGAACATTTCTATTAATTATAATTAAAAAAATAAGAAGAAATTATATATTTTTTGTTTTTTCAAAGTAAAGCTTAAACCGGAAGTGGGCTGTGCCACACGTCACTTTCCTCCAACAGCGCGAAAACTGGCTTTCATGTTAGAAAACGTGTAGAAGTACTAGCATAGGTGAGTTGAGTGAATAATGTGATTGTCTTAACTAAATATTCCAGCGAAAGTAATTTTAAATCAAAGCCGCTTAGTCTCGTACGGAGAGCAAATACAGGAGCGGAGCTACAAAACCGACTGTGGTTGTTAGCTAGCAAGTTGCTTTACTCTAAACGCGTTTGTTTTCGACCAGTGTTAAAGGTCAAAAGCAACCTGTATTCTCTCGGCTAATGTCATGTTGAAGTATTTAACTTTGCTTCTTGTTGCTTTGTGTTTTCTCTCTATTTTTCCTAAAAGCAAAAATGTCGAAAATTGACAAAATGAGCATCCTGGGAGTGAGGAGTTTTGGGATAGAGGATAAGGACAAACAACTCATAGCTTTCTTCAGTCCGCTAACTGTTTTGGTTGGACCCAACGGAGCAGGAAAAACGGTACGAAAGCAATCAAATGGAAGCTAAACTGATATCCCATCATCCTCTTGTTTACATTTAAAGCCTTTTATGTCTCTTTTTGTCTGCAAGTGAATGCATCACATTTGGAGTGGAGCAAGAAGTCTTTAGTCTGTCCATTTAAGTTGCCGTGTCACAAATAAGAACCCTTTTCTTGTTAATGTGGGGTTTTATCTGCTCTAGATCCTTAACATTTTGGTTGAAGAAATACTCAGGAATGCACTTTTAATCTTCTTTTATAAATGTCTGGCTACAAGAACATGTTAAGACTATTTTCATTGAAAACCATCTTTTTGAAGACTACAGAGATGTTTGTTTTTGTTTTGCTGTTTTGTGGGGTTTAATTAAATGTAACTTTTTTGTCTCTACAACAAGCAAAAAAGCGGCACAATTTAAGGAAATGTAAAAGACTGGCTCTTACAATTCAGTGCAACTTCACAACCAAACTGTATTACTCTGCTCTTACACTATTCATAAAACCACAACACTACTTTTTTTTTTTTTTTTTTTAGATTTTAAACCAGTTTAGCATCTGCTCCTCCTCTAGTTTATAACTAAACAAAATATACAGAAAAATAATTTTGTAACTTTTTAACCTTTATTGACATTTGAAGTTTTTTACTTGTACCTTGTACCTTACCCTTTTAAGTTAATAGGAAAAATTAACAGGGATTTAAAAAAAAAAAAGAAAAAAACTAAAATTCTCCTGTGTTCACTTTTGAGCAGTGTGACTTCTATTTTCAGACTATTATCGAGTGCTTGAAGTATGCAACATCAGGAGAACTTCCCCCCGGATCCAAAGGAGGTGCATTTGTTCACGATCCAAGGGTCAGTTTTTAAAAAAATCCGTCTTGCTGTTGGGAATTAACTTGTTAGTGGTTTTTGGCTTATTTGGGATTAGCACAAAAATTGATGTAAGTTCACGTTGGTCACATGTAATGCGTGCAGCTAAGATGAACATTGCTGGATTGCCCTTCACATATTTTAGGCGCAATATTTGAATGTTGTTGTTGGTCACACGTTTTTAAAGTTAAGGTTAAAGTTAAAGTTCCATTAATAGTAGGGCTGCCACGATTAGTCGACTAATCGATGACTAATCGACTATTAAAATAGTCGACGACTAATTTAATAGTAGATTAATCGTTACTTTATATTGTATGAAGTCAGAGTGTAGTAAAGTTGAAAGTTATAATAGCATTTTGCTAGCTTTTTGGACTACTTTGGCATTTATCAAGTTTTTTTAGGCTATTTTGCAGTTTAGCTAATATTTAATATGCATGCTAGCTGTTTTTTTTTTTTGGCTATTTTTGAATTTAACTAATATTTCAGCTACATGCCAGCTGTTTTGGCTAATTTTTGATTTTTTTTTAAAGCTAATTTTGAGTGTAGCAGGAGTATGACAGCTATTTTGGCTAATTTATTCATTTTTTTTTTTTTGTTTTTTTACGCCAATTTGGAGTTTAGCTATTCTTTCAGCAGGATGCCCGCTATTTTGGCTAACTTTGGCTCTTTTTGTCTTTTAGGCTAATTTGGGATTTAACTAATATTTTATCTGGTTATCAACTTCAGCATCTTTATATCCAGTTTGCGCATGACCCGATTAGTCGACTAATCGGGTCATGCATCGGGTCAAAATAATCGGTGATTAGTCGACTATTAAAATAATCGTTTATGGCAGCCCTAATTAATAGTCACGCACAGAGGTGTGTGAAATTTTGTTTTTCTGCAGTTGACCATCCCCTTGGGGAGTGGTGAGTTGCAGACACAGCTGCACTCAGGAACCATTTGGTTTATTAACCGTAACCTTAACTTTTAGAAATTTAGAAAGTTTTGTACAAATAGTCACTTTCTTTCTTTCTTTTTTTTGTGTAATAAAAGTTGTTTGACTGAGGTGTAAAAGATTTCTACAAGTGATCTCATCATTTCAGGATGCCCACGAGACAGATGTACGCGCTCAGATTCGACTCCTTTTCACAGACGTTACTGGAGAGAAAGTCAGCGTCCAACGCTCCATGTCCTGCACACAGAAAGCAAAAAACTACACATTTAAAAGCCTAGAGCAGGTCATTACCAGAATGAAGTAAGCCACTATGTCGTTCCTTTGTCAAACATTCCGTTAATATTTAACTCCAGTGATTGCTTTCAATGTTTTATGATGCTTTAATTCACGTGTCACTCTTTTTATGATTCTCTCAGAGACGGTGAGAGAGTGAGCTTGTCTTCAAAGTGTGGTGAACTGGATCGGGAGATGATTTCTTCACTGGGGGTGTCAAAGCCAGTGCTGAACCATGTCATTTTCTGTCACCAAGAAGAGTCAAACTGGCCACTTAGTGAGGGCAAGGCACTAAAAGAGAAATTTGACTCCATCTTTGCTGCAACAAAGTAAATTTCTCTTTTTTTTAACGATTAGTTTTTGAAATGAATCACCTTGCTTCCTGTAAAAAATAAATGGCAACAGAACTTTCCAGAACATGTGTTTTATTGAAATGTTTTTTTATTTTAATTTTCAGGTACATCAAAGCTCTGGAAACAATGCGCCAGCTGCGCCTCAAGCAGAGCGTAACAGTGAAGGAGTGTCAGGTGGAGCTGCGCTACCTGAAGGAGAACAAGGAGAAGGCTCAGCAAATCCGAGAGACTGTGGCGAAAAAGGAAGCTCAGCTGATGGCGTCCAAAGACAGCGTTCAGCTGATAGATGGCCAGATTGACCCACTTGAGGTGCGTTGATTGCAAATGTTTTTAGTGACTGTATTTGTTGTGTGTCTGAGAGAAAATTGTGTTTTTAGTCTGTAATTCTTACTTTTTTGCTTTTTCTAATTACCCAAAAATGTGTGATTATTACAGAGTCGCATGAATGAAATTGACATCAAGCTTGGGAAAGTGATCAGACTGGATAATGACATAAAGCTGCTGGAGAGCAGAAAAAAACAAATGGAACAGGACAACAAGGAGCTTCTAGAAACGATGGAGCAGGTAACACCAGAACTAATATCTGAAATTCTTACAATCTAACCATTTTTATCCCCTCACTGCAATTTATAGAGATTTAAGTTGCATCAAGGTGTCAAATATTCCAAATTAATTTGATACTGCAGTAAAAATAATAATATAAAGATCTCAAATGTGCTTAACTTATTGTTAGCATTAGGGCTGCTATGATTAGTCGACTAATCGACGAATAATTGACTATTAAAATAGCCGACGACTAATTTAATAGTCGTTACTTTATGTTATATGGAGTCAGAGTGTAGTAAAGTTGGTTTAGTTGAAAGTTATAATGACACTCTGATAGCTTTTTTTGGACTATTTTGGCTTTTATTCATTTTTTTTGTGGATAATTTGGAGTTTAGCTAATATTTCAGCTACATGTTAGCTATTTTGGCTAATTTAGACTTCTTTGTTTTTTTAAGCTAATTTGGTATTTAACTAATATTTCAGTTAGTTTTCAGCGTTTTTAGCTATCAATTTCATTATCCTCAGCTATCAACATTAGCATCTTCTGTGGTCAAATTCAGCTTACAGTATTCACACTACCATTATCGCAGCTAATGCTATATATATTCATTTTTTAGTTCATTTGAAGCTAATGATGGTTAACACATGTGCTTTACATCCAGTTTGCGCATGACCTGATTTGTCAACTAATCGGAAAAAATAATTGGTGGTTAGTTGAGTATTAAAATAATCGTTTGTGGCAACACTAGTGACATTCACACACCCTGTGCTAAATCATACAATAACATCCAGCTCTTTTTATTCCAGCTGGATTTAGTTAATCACCATAAAGAAATCATAGTTTTTTATTTTTCCAAAATTGGTGTCAGACTGTTAGAAGAAGTAAACGTGTGGTTTCTGATGCGTGCTGCAGGTGTTTCAGGGTTCTGACCAGGAGCTTCAGGATGTTTACCAGAACCACCAGAGGACTGTGAAGGACAAAGAGCGAAGGCTGACGGACTGTCAGAAAGAGCTGGAGAGAGCCGGCAGAGAGTGTCAGAAGCTCAACCGGGTCAGGGCGGACCTCCTGGTGGAACAAGGTAGTGTGAACGCCTTAAAGGAAGCTGGTTAATAATGGATGGTTTTCTGTAAGTAAACCATCACTTATGTAGCATTTATAGGGTTATTGAATAAAAATCCCAACCCAGTCTCTAGCTTCTCCATATTCTGCGCTGTGATTGGTTGATTCAGCTGAAGCATCTCACACATTTATGAAAGTGCTTGTTTCACAGTTTAGATTCTGTTTTAACATGACTGAAATCCTAAGATAAGCACATTAAAACTTACCAGAGTTTTAGAATTTGGAGAGTTTAGAGCATTGACTGTATATGAAAACTTGTGTGATGTCACGCTTAGAAAATAGTTTACAAAGTCCATTCAGTCGCCATTTTTGCTGCCATGTTGGAGCCAGACAACATCACTAAGTAGGGATTGGTCCAAGTTGGTCTGAGTCAACATCTCTATGGCAACCACTCTCACCAATCAGGAGTGAGTTTGTTGGAAGTCCACATCCCTTCCTAGAAAGTAGGCTCATTATTTACTCCACAAAACCTGTCAATCAAAGATTTCAAACATTTGATGGCATCTGATTGGTCAGTTTATAACTTGAATAAACAAATAGCAAGAACGTGTTAAAAACAGGTAGCAGAACAAGACTGGTTCCTCTGGCAAATATAATGACTGAGTAATAGCTGTTTATTTCTCAAAGAAATCTAGGATTTTGGCTTCTTGGAGCTGGTGAGTACTTCCTGTTTAGAACACCAGGGGTCACTCAGTCCAGGTTTCATATAAAGTTAAAGATTTAGAGTTGCATATGTATTGTTATTGAAAGATTTTCTAATCAATGAAAACAAAAAATGAACCTCTGATTTTCAGGTCGCCTACAGCTGGAAGCCGATCGCCAAATGCAGTATATCAAGAACCGTGACACTCAGGTGAGCCTGAAGAGAAGGGGGTGGGAAGGAAACAAAAGCAAAAGATATCAGGGATACATTAAGCTACTGAGGTTTAAAATGTGGGTTTATGTAACATTCCTTCTTGTTATTAGAAAATATCTGGTTCCTTTCTGGCGTTCAGGTTCGCTCTTTGTCATCGTATCTGGAGATGGAGGGGTACGACCGACCCCCCTTCACCGCTGTGCAGCTTGAGAGTTTTCACCGACACGTAACTCAGAGACTGGAGCAGGAGAAAGAGACGTTCAGTCAAGTTCTGGTAAGAAGCAAAATAATAAGCAAAGAGCCAAAGAAGTTTCTGTAAAGAAGACAGAAAGTTGTGGAGCGACAGCTGCTGAGATCGTCTGCTTTGTCCGTTTAGGCTGATATGCAGGAAAAAGAGCAACAAAAGCAGCAGTCCATTGATGAAATGAGGGACAAGAAGACCGGCCTGGAGAGAACCGTGGAGTTAAAGAGAGACATGCAGGCCAAGAAACAACAGGAACTGAGAAGCATCAGGGCAGACCTGCAGAGGCTGGAGGGTTCGTCCACGCGCCTGCAGGAACTGGATAATGAGTTAACGAAAGCGGTGAGAAGATGATCTGCAAAGGGTTGGGGTGGAGTGTCTGTGTTTAGTGTTAGATGAAAATTTGACATCTGGAGCAAAACTAATACGTCTTAATATTTTAAAGTTGGAATTTTAAAATCATATCAAGAGTTTTCTCATATGGTGTCTGCACTAACAGTAAAAATAAATGTTTTTTATTCTACAACGTTTTAATTAGCAACTCAAAGACCCACTCTGAAGAAAATCCTGTAACATCTTCTTGTGGATTTTTAATGATGTTTAAAGAAAATTAAGCTCAAAATTGCATTTCTGAGGTTTTTATTTATTCAAATTAGTCAGAAGCAGACAAAAAAAAAATGCTGCAATAAACTCCCCCATAGCATTACATTTTCACCAAAACTCTCCCACGAGCGTATGTCAAACTCCACGCAGGAAATAAACATTCCGCGGGCGCAGGACAGTCTTCACGCCCGTTCCTCCACTCCTGCGCTCGTGAAACCTCTTCTCTGTGCTTGTGCGAGTCTTCTTACTGTCCTGCTCGCCTGTGAAAGTATTCTTAAAACTCTTAAAACTGGTTCTGCCCCCTTGTGGAAGACTGTGAAGCATTTTACAGGAGTCTGCCGTCACAGCGGAGGGTTTTCTGTATCTTAAGCTGCAGTGAAAGAGAATTCTTTAAAGTACTAGGGAGATACTTCTTTATTGAGGCCTGTAAAGTGTTGGGGCGTGTTTAAAGAAATCTTAATGTTTAAAGAAAACCAAACATGATTGAATGTACATTTTTACCTTTCTTACATTTTTCTTGATTTTGCCAAAATCTTGTCATGAAATTTTACTTTTTCTTAATGGATAAAATATTTTTTATTATAACAATGAGGATTTAAGTAAAACATTTGACTGTGTTTGGTGATAAAATGTTGCTATTGGTCCCTGTTTGAAATGAACTTCTTTTAATGTATAATAATTATTATTATTGTTTTTTTTTTATCATCAGGAGCACGATCTGCAGAGTGCAGTCCAGAGCTCCAATGTGGAGGAGCTGAAGACGGAGGTCGAGGAACTCCAGAGGGAGAAGAGTGAGCTGGATCGCACACAGAGGCAGCTCGACCAGGAGATGCAGACTCTTAATGCGAACACAACCGCTCGCACACAGATGGAGATGTTAAAAAGAGACAAGGTACGACTCGATGCTTGTTTTATTCTAACTCAGTTTAATTTATTTCTTTGAATTAAACTACTAAAAAAAAATGTTTCTTCTCTTTTTTGCAGGTGGACAAAGAGGAGCAGATACGGAAAATCAAATCTCGTCACAATGAGGATCTCGTAACCCTTCTGGGTCACTTTCCCAACAAGAGAGAGCTGGAGGACTGGCTCTATTCCAAGTCTAAGGAAATCAACAGCACCAGAGACAAACTGGCAAAACTCAAGTAAGTTAGATCCAAGCCAACATAAATCTTACTATTTTATTTCTTTGTCTATGACAACTCTTTCTCTCTTTTTTTGATAAATCTCAGTAAGGATTTAGCATCTAGTGAGCAGAACAAAAGCCATACTGCTGCAGAGCTGCGGAAGAAGGAGCAGCAGTTAACCAGCGATGAGGAGAAGTTCTTTAATGTGTGTGGGAGCCAGGATCTGGAGCTGGACCTGGGAAAACTCCAGGAAGATCTGGAGAAAGTTTCTAAGCAGAGAGGTAATCTATTCTAATCCAGATAAAGGATCTCGTCAGATCAGTTGATTTTGAATCCTTTGAAGTGCCACTCCGATCATCTTTTGAAAATGTTCTCAGTGGGCTTTTATTATATTATGATTATTCAGTTTTATGCCAAAAAAAAAACTTCTAGAAGATAGAAATTCACTATTTTATTCTTACATTTCTTTATTCCATTGTGAGTAAAAAACACAATTTCCTCTGAATGAGTCTTCAAACAGAATTGAGATGTTTTAAAAACACAAAAATAAAGATAAAGATAAAGCTGTGAAACACCCGACTGACCTTTGATGCGCTGTTTTTCCTTTTTCTGCTTTCTCTCCCGCAGCCATGTTAGCCGGAGCAACTGCAGTCTACACCCAATTCATCAGTCAGTTGACAGAGGAGAGGGAGCCCTGCTGCCCCGTCTGCCAGCGAACGTTTCCCTCCGAGTCCGATCTCCAGGACGTCGTCGACGACATGCAGTCTAAGCTTCGCTTGGTGCCGGACAAACTGAAAAACACGGAGCAGGACCTGAAGAGAAAGGAAAGGAAGAGAGATGAGATGATGGCCCTCAGGCCTGTACGGTGCGTTCCACGGTTCATCAGAGTATCATTGGATTTTTAAGGCTTTTTGTCCTCGTTTTATACAATCAATGTCAAGTTTTGGTTATTAGAAAAGTTTGTATTTATTGTTTTTGGTACTAAATCCCTAAAAAAAAATGTTGGAAGAGTGGAATTTAATAAGAATGTTAAAATATTTGGTGTATAAGAAACGATGAGCAAAAATGCAAACCACAAGTGTTTTTATAATATCTTTTACACAATTTATAGTCTGAAATTATAAATCTTAGGTTTTTTTTTTTTGAATGGCAGAAAAAAGTTACATTTTGTTTAATTTCCTCCAACAGTTGCACATGATTTAAACATAAAAGTTCTGCTCATTTAAATGGGAACTTCTTTGAGAAAAGACACAATTTGAGATGAGTTATTTGTGGTTATCCCGAATTTAATTATCAAAAATTAAAGCATTACTCTAATTTGAAATCATGATTATTTCCTTTCAGAATTTTCATCTTTATTTTTTGAACCTGGTAGGAAGTAGTTAGTACATTTGTATTGTATTAGTATTTTGTTTGTACAATTTAACAGATAAATGAGATTTTGTTATTTTGCAAGATGTTTGAAAAAAATGTGAATATTTAAAATGTCCAAAAATGTTTTTTAAACATTTTATATAAATTAGTTAAAGATTGTTCCGTCTATATTTGTTTCTTTCACTTTCTTAATGTAAAGCAATTACACGACGCCTCCACTAGATGGGGCTAGATGTCTGTGAGGACTCTCAGTCATTCAGGATGTTTCCATAGGAAAAAAAAAAAGCTTCTAAAAAGGGTCTTAGTTTCTTTTAGTTTGAAGATGTTTCATCTTCTGTTCAGTAGGTTTTCTCATATGTTCTGCTGTTCTGCAGCCTCTTAGAATCAATCGGAACTGTTGCAGATATTCAAACCCATTTAAATATTAAATAAAATAACACAAATTACATTTAATTTTTAGTTTAGAAGAACCTCTCACGTGTCTCTCTACATAAAGTGAGTCCACTTTCTGTTGATAATGACCCTTTATTGTCTTTCAGGCAGTCAATTGCACAAGTGCAGGAGAAAGAGCTTCCCGAGTTAAAAAACCGCCTGCAGACTGTGAACAGAGAAATCGAGAGGCTCAAGGCCGACGTGGAGAAACAGGAGACTCTTCTGAGTAGATTGATGTCTGAGGAGGACACGGCCAAGTCCTGCCTTCAGGACATTTCTCTTATGGACAGATACATGGTACCGCCTTCCCGTCTGCAGAATCTGAACCCTCTAAACCTTTTTTTCTTTCAGTCTCGTCCAACTTTTGCTTTCTTAATGAAATTCAGGATGTCCCACAACATTTTGTTCTTTAATGTATTATGTTTTTGAGACGTATCCTGGTTTGTAATTCATGTAATTTTTTCTGTCCTTTGCCACAATATTTCTGTTATTTCCAGATGGATCTTAGAGAAGTAGAGAGAAAAATAGCTCAGCAAGCAGCCAAACTGCATGGGGTTGACCTGAACAGAACCATCCAGCAAGTCAGTCAGGAGAAACAGGAGACCCAACACAAGCTTGACACCAGTAAGATTTACCAAAACACAAATCATTTTGTCACACTCCGAATTGCAGATGTGTAGCTAAAATGACAATGAAATTCCATGACAGTGTTATTTATGAAAAGTTTCTTGTTAACACTGTTTAAAAACCTAACTTGACCCATTTTTTCAGTATTTTAACAGAACTATCTGTTGCCTTTTATTCAAAAATTACATATTAAATTAATACATAGATTTTCTCCAACATTTGGAGAAACAAAAGCCAACATTTTGCTAAATGGATCCTTGTTTCATTGATTTTATTTTGTAGTATTACATCCAAAAAAGTCACACAAGAAACAACAGCTTAATGTTCAGAAAATTATACACTTCCTTGTGTAGGAAGTGCCATGGATCCAACCCTTTTGCATTTTTTCCTCCTATTGGAAAAAAAAATGGCTACAGCTACAGTGAATGTTTTACGGAAACATTAGTTTCCACATTAACAAAGCTAGCGTTATGACGCTCAGTGCAACGTTTTACCAAGAACAGAGCAATTTGGAAAGTCAAAGGGAGTTTTGAAACTTGAGTCATTTTGCATCTTCACTATATTAAATCAGATAATAGACTAAACCACACAGAGCAGGATTTTTGTAGACTATTTGAATATATCTGATTTCTGTGGGCAGGTGAAGGGGCTCACTGCTGCTGTTCTTTGTCACAGCCATTCTTAATCACAATGTTCAAAGTTTTAGTACTTTTTAAATAAAATGAAGGTGAAATTAGGAAGTTCCATTCATACTTAATGGAGTCATTTAAAACAGTTTTTAACACACATCTATAGTATTATTTCATGCTATAGGACTGACATACAGAAAATTAAGATTAAAATAGCATTTTAGAGAATTTCTTTTGTTTAAATTGTTGTGAATCAGGAAAAGACAAAAAAAAATGCATTTGGAAAAAGCTTTTAGGTATGACGGCAAGCCCTAAACTCCCTGCCCCGCTCCATTCTGATGCATGCACTTGCAGACAGATAGATCCATGTATGTTTTCATCTCCTGCCGCTCTGCAGAAACTATGTCCCAGAAAACAACACAGGTTTTTACTTGGCTGGCATAATCATGATTCAAAGACCACTGGAAATGCGTTTAAAATAGATCAAAATATGATTGGAGTGCAACTTAAAGCTTTTATTGTGTCCAAAATGTGACCTTTGACACTAAGACAACAGTTTGAGCTGACTTTGACAAATTCTGTCAAGAAGAATGATCAGCTTTAAGAGTCTTTATCCCTTTTTCTTTTTTCAGTTTCCAGCAAAATGGATCTGAAGCGTAACCTCATCCAGAGTCAACAGGACCAGATTCAGATGCTGAAAAGTGAAGTAAATGAGAGGAAAGCAGAGAAGCTCCAGCTGAGCAGTGACATGCAGAAACAGCAGCAGCTGAAGGAGCAGTGTGTGGAGTCCACCACAGAGATACAGGCTCTAACCAGGGACATCAGGGTACTTTAAAGCTGTACATTTTTTGTGTTTAAATTGATCGTTTTCAATGTTTCCTCCATGTAACAATTTTTAGTCGTTATCAAGTTGTACTTAAGATGATCGATTTTAGAGATGTTGTGTTATAGATGAATATTAAGAAGAAATTTGTCATTTCTCCATCCACTTTATTTACTCAGGAGGCGAAGGAGCAGTTAGCTCCTCTGACTGCAGCTTTGGAGAAACTGCAGCAGGAAAAGCAAAGTTTGATGGAACTCAAGAAGCAGAAGCAAGATGAAGGACGGGAGAAGGTAGAGAATCCTCACCATGAGTTCCTAACACTTTTAACTGTTTGTAAACTCAGTCAAGAACTTTTCTGTCAATTCCGAGGCCATACCATAAAAAATCTACCTTTCGACCTTTTAAGTGTTTTATAATGTTCATTTCTCACTATAAACAACCCCAAATTGGTATTTTGATCCTGCGCTATCAACGGAAGCCCATCCCATACCCACAAAAGCGAGTGTGTCCTGTAGATCTGACATCACAACGTGAAACAGCCCCTTTCAGGTAGAGTCTGCTCCGCCCCCAGGCTGACACAAAGCTAGCAGCTTGAGTTAGCGGTGATCAGCTAGTTTCTCAAGTACCCCCTCGCTTCCCTGTCCGGCTCTCAGGCGCCGGCTGTCTGTGTTGTGAGCTTGTACAGATGGCCAAGAAAGGCTCATTCTTTGGCGTTCAAACTTCGTGGGGTGGCATAGGAGCTTCTGGACTCGTGAGAAATCTGCACAACATGTTAAGATGGATCCTAAACGTATCCGAGAATGATGCAAGCAGACAGAGGGTATTAGGAAGACGGCAGGAAAAAGGGAGGAGATCATTTCCTGGAGAAAAAAAAAAGCAAGCGACAAATAGGCAGAACTGGTTTAAATGTGGATTATTGAGCATTGACAGAAAGATAAATGGATCTGCGTGAAAGCAAGGAAGATCTTTGATAATGAGATTATATGTCATCATTAAAAAAAATCCTTAAATGTTTATCTGCTGTTTTCTGCATTTTTAGACGGAATTTAACCGCAAAAATGAACCCATTTGCAAACAAATCTCTCTGTACCAAATTTTGGGGGGAAAACGCCCAAGCTCTGCTGTATGTGTCGGTCTGCATCAATATTAAGAAAAATAATTATAAAAAAATTCCCCTCATTTTTTTTCTTGTTTGACACGCCGGCTCTAGCAGGCCGTCATGAAGTGGGTGGAACCCTCAGGGAGCAAAAGGCGGGGCCTCAGAGATCGAGTTGTTACACTTCCGGGTATATAAATAATTAACAAAAATATTTCATATTTAATAAAAAATGTGTTTTCTACTCTTCCAAAAGTAATATATGATCATTTACATGGATATAGATTACTCTGAAAGACTTAAGAAAATCATGGTATGGTCCCTTTAACAGCTATTTATGGTTGAGTTTCTGGAAGTTCAAGGTTTTACTGTATTTTCTTGATCTGGATATTTGGAGTTTGTTTCTCTGTAGTTGTTCTTGAGCCTTCTCTGGTGTCGACAGGTCAATGCTATTAATGAGAAAGTAAAGGCGATCACCTCTTTGGAACGAGAAATCAATAAGTACGTCAGCGAAGGAAAAGATCAATACAAAGAGGTAATGTATCAGCTAATAAATATCTTCCACTTTTTGACCATTAAACAACTTTTATTTTGGATATTGTGATGTGTAAAAGTGTACAACCTTAGCCAAAAAGTTTTTTGTCTTAAATCTGACATTTTGACAAATTTTTCATACTTTGTTTATTATTTAAAAATAAAAAACTTTTTGAAATCTTTGCAGGAAAAAGAGTCGGAGCTTCAAAAAACAAACACTCAACTTCACGAGGCGGAGAAGCAGAAAGAGAAAATCAACAAAGAAATGGGAAATATTCGCCAAGACATTGATACTCAAAAGGTAATCGCTTTTTTCCCGTCTTTTGATAGCTCTTTTAAATTCACTCATAAACAGCTTTCATTTTAAAAGTTCAGAGAAATTGTTCATTTTTAGTGTTGTTAACCTACAAGACAATTGCAACTTTCGCATTTATTGTTGAAGACGCAGCAGACATGAAACGCTCTCGATTTTTAATATATTGAACATTTCTCAGGTGCAAGAGCGTCTACTACAGGACAATCTGACTCTCAGGAAGCGTGAAGAGGAGCTGCGGGAGGTTGTGGCAAAACGGGAGACTCTTCTGAAAGACATCGGCAACATGCAAGTCACCCAACTGCGCCAGTAAGAGCTTTGAACATTATCTGTCTTACCCCGTCCTAACTCGGTCTGGGTCTCTTAATGTGACATCAGAGGTCTTGACTGATGGAAAGGTTGCCGGCGACACCTAAATAACAGTTTTTGACAGTAAAGCTGTGTAAAAGGGTTAGAATATCACGTCTGCGGTGTCTTGCAGAGAACGTCGTGATGTGGAACGCAAATTAGAGGATTTAAAGAAGAACCGCAGCATTGCACTGGGCCGCCAGAAAGGCTTTGAGGATGAGATACTTCATTACAGGTGAAACTTGTACATTTTTACTGACAGAATCATCATTAATTTGTTTCATACAAAACACTCAACTGTGTTTTGAAAAAAAAGTCAGGATTTGTCTTAACGGTGTGAAATAAAGCACAAATAAAAATAAAGTGAAAAAGTCTCATCTTGTAATTGACTTTTGCAGAAAAGAGCTGCGAGAAGACCAGTACGACAAAGCGGATGAGCGATACAAAAATAAGATGATCACCATGAGGACCACAGAGCTGGTGATCAATGACCTGAACCTTTACTACAAAGCCTTGGATCAGTAAGTCTAGAACCTTACTATCGGTTTGTGAGGAACGATCTCAGTCCAACAGGTGGAGCTGCTGTACAGAGCAGCTCTCCGGGATGATTGTGAAAAGAGCAGAGTCGCACCGAATTATTTAGTTAAAAAAAGGTACCATCTTTAGTTTTCAGTACTATATTAAGTTCAGGTTTATTTATTTTATTATTTTTTGGCATCATTATTTTTATTGTTTGCAATATTTGGTCTTTCTTTAAGCTTAGAATCATTTTCAGCTCTTTATGCTGTTCATGTTTGGATCTTTTGCATTTTCTGTGGATTTGCATGAAACATGTCTTAATCATTTCATCCTAAAAAATTGACCAACTACCTGCTTCTGCATAAGCACCATCATCTGTCCCAAGTTGTGTCTCTGTTGGATTTCTTGCTTGGAAACTAATATCTACCTAGATTTAGAAAAAAACATTTTGATTATTTTTTCTTTGCCGGTGAAATAAAATGGCAGCCAAACATTGAAACTTAATACAGGGTAACTTGATGTTGATGAAGAATTCAGTTTTATTTATATAACCCAATATTACAAAAGAATTTCCTCATTGGGCTTCACATCGGTCATTTTACAGAAGCAGAAGGTCAGTCATAAAATACAATAATAGCTAAAAACTTAACAGACTATATAAAACTGGTTATTCGCCCTTAGATGCTCCTTCCTGGTAAGGGAAAAATAATAAAAAACCTGATTCAGGAAAAAAAGAAGAAACCTAGGGATGCCCACTTGAAGTAGAGATAGATCCTCTCCCAGGACAAGACAGGCAATTTACCAGGACTATTAAAGAAGAATTAGCTTATCTAGCTGTACAACTACGTATTTAAATAGACTGCAGCCAGATAGGAATGGGGGACAGGTTGGGGGGTGAGCTCCACAGCCAAGGTGAGCCCTCGGCGCGATCTACAGCCAAGAACAGGAGCACAGGCGATCCAACAGGAATCTCTAATCCCTAACCAAATACAATAAACACAATAATAATAATAATAATAAGCTTTATTTATAGAGCACTTAATTTGCCCACTCAGGCCCAAAGTGCTGTACAATGATAGAGGATAAAACATACAATAAGATTAAAAGTACGCAACAGCATGCTCTAAAGTAACACCAATAAAAACAAAAACACATTCCAAACAGTACATTTAAGAGAATAAATAAAATATTATAGCATAAAAGAGAAGAAACCACTTCACTGTGTATTAAAAGCCAATTTAAAAAAGTGGGTTTTAAGAAGAGACTTAAAAACAGGCAATGAGGACGACTCTCTAACATGAATCGGAAGATCATTCCAGAGTTTCGGAGCTGCAGCAGCAAAGGCACGGTCGCCTCTGAGTTTGAGTTTTGTTTTAGGAACTTTTAAAAACAGCTGGTCAGCTGATCTCAGAGGACGGGGGGGGGACGTAAGGCTGTAGCAGCTCAGAGAGGTAGACCGGTGCCGAGCCGTGTAGGGATTTAAAAACAAATAAAAGAATCTTAAAATTAATCCTAAAATGAACGGGCAACCAGTGCAGCGACGCCAAAGCTGGGGAGATGTGATCGTATTTCCGTTTTCTGGTTAAGAGACGAGCAGTCTCTTAATTACAACGCTCAGCGGCCTTGTGTTAAAGTGTCCGTGCTGAGACTGTAAAGGTGCTTTCACACAGAACGCGATTAACACTCACACACCCGCTACGTCGGCACACATTCCAGCGGCCACCCCCAATCTAAAGTCCACACAAATGCGCGTAGAAGTCCAACATTCTTCTTTGCATAAAACCCCACGGAAAGCACCGATAAAACCGGCGCGTGAGCACCCCTCACCTCCAATGAATGGAGGAAGCATGGATATTTACATTTTGGCTGCGCCGCCTGATTTGCGCCTCGCCGCTCAAATCGAGCTGCTGGTAGACCTTCGCGCCAGTCGCTGAAATCGCGCCTCGGGGCTTCAATTAACATTAACATTAGAACTGGCCGTCTCTGCCACGCAAATCACGTTTGGTGTGAATGCATCAAATGTTTGTCTAGTCATACCAAAGGCAATAAGAATGGGACCCAATACCTCCCCAACACATTCGTACTCCCAACTCCTTAAATATGATTGTATTGTTCAAGCCTCCTCTGGGTCACTTTTTGACGTTTTGAGAGGAACCTCTTTTAGACGTGCTGGCTGTTCTCATCAAATCAGGGCGCCCCAACCCTGGCCTGAGGGTCCAGGAGTTACATCTTACTATAAATTCTTCACCTAAATCCTCTCCGCCACCATCATTCTTACATACCAGAAGCTAACTTTGTTAGTGTTTTGCCGTTTGTTGCTTGTATAGCGCTTTTCTACCTTCCTTAAGGGCCCAAAGAGCTTTACAGTCACACACACATTCACACACTGATGGTGGTTCCACTGCCGAACACTAATGCCAACCTTCCAACCATGTGGGTTCAGTGTCTTGCCCAAGGACACTTCGACACATGGGCGGGAATCAAACCCGCAATCTTCCGATCAGAGGTCAACCGCCCTACCGCTGTACCATGGCCTCTTGGCTGAATCAAATTTTATTTTTGTTTTGTTGGAGAGTAACCTTAAAAACTAAACTTCTTCATCTGCACATCAAGAAATACAAAATTTCGTTTAATGCTGTTATTTTTTTATTTTTTTTTTGATGGAGATCAAAGCCTTTAATGATCTGAACGCGTGAAGTCTTTCAAGCAAGATGAGGTCAAATTTTGCACACAGCAATCTCTCTATCAGACCAATCTGATCAAGATCTGGGTGGAAACCGTTTCTATGTCACAGTTTGACGAGTTCTTTGTGTGTTTGTGTGGGAACCTGATTTCTCAAAAGTGCTGGAGGGGGGGCGGGGCAGCACAAACTCTTAAGCCCTTATTTGGAAGCCCTTACAGTATTTGGAAGCATATCAAGAGTGACTCAAACTGAAAGTATTGTCTAAAAATGCTAACTTTTGACACTCTAGATTCTAAAACTCAAGAAGGTGTAGAGCAGTGGGGACATTTTAAATCAGAATGCAGTGTATTAGGAAAAAAAAAAAAACTAAGTAATTACTAACAACTATGCTCTAAGGGATTTTCTGCCTTTTTAAATGTTTAAAACGTTCAACTAACATGAACCAAATCTATATTTTGTTCTGAATTTAAAAGCTAAACATGTTTTCTAAAGAAAAAGCAAATGATCCAAAGTTTCATTTTCATATTTGCCACTTGTTTCTGCTTAGCTTCAGCATTACTAGATCTGTAGAGTGATGAAACGTCTATGATGTACCCAGGTTAATGTCAAACCTCTCACCCTAAAAAACATCAAATTAAGATGTTGCAAATACTAAATCTACAGTGGAGATCAAAAGTTGGGCACAGCAGATAAAACTGTTAAATACTGTGCATAAAGAAGCCAAGAAAAGATGGAAAATCTTCAAAAGTGTCAGATTATAAATTATGTATTCTTTCAATATGTCAATATGGGTTTTGTTTCCACCATTTACCTGTTCATAATAAAAAAAAAAAATGGCGTGTGCAAAAGTTTGGGCACCCTACAGAATTTATAATAAGCATCATCCCCTTTTGGAAAAGCTGAGTCCTGACAGTGTCCTGGATTGTTCACCATCATGATTTGCAAAGACCAAGTGATTTCAATCTTAAAGATTTTAAATGGTCCGAGTCATCTGACCTTGCTCCAATAATCAGTATTTGTGGGTTCTTCCAAGCAGTTGTCTAGAACACTGAAACTGAAAATAGTTGATGCTCGCAAAGCAGGAGAAGGCTATAAGAAGATAGCAAAGACGCTAATATCCTCTGTTTGGAATGTAAATAAGAAATAACAGTCAACAGAAATAGTGGAAGTTAAAGCAACATCTGGTAGACCAAGAAAAATCTCAGACAGAGCAGCTGAAAAGCAAGTCAACACATGTTTGACTACACAATCCCTTATGCTTATTGATTAATTTAATTTCAGTTTCATTATTTTGTATTTATTTTCATATTTCATTAAACAGTTACAAAAATCATATAACTGATTTATAAAACTCTTTGATTATCATGACACTACATTTTCATATTACTTCAGTAAAATAATAATTATACAATGAAAATCAAGTTTTAAAGTAACAATTGAGTGCTTATTGATTATTCTCTGAAAGAATTTTTATATATTTTCAGTAAACATTATTGATTCATACACTATGTAATAACCACTGATTATAATTAGAACACATAATTGTATTAATCCAGTAATTGTTGCTACATATTTCAGAAATCTAATAAGGAAACAATTGTAACAATCAATAATAATTACTGCATATTACATAATGTAAAACTCATTGATTGCATTAAAAAAAAAACTTTGATTATTTCATCACATTCAAGTTTAGACTTTGGAATTATTCAAACACCAGTTGATATTTAACTTGTTTTCTCTTCATATTGTGAATTAAAGTTTCTTTATACTTTGTTTTTTAATTCATGAATGTTCGAACATAGTTTAAGCTCATTACTTAACCTGTTCAGCACATTGATAAGTTCCCTTTGATTGTCTGTAGAATAGAATATATTTGTGTCATCAGCAAATAAAATGAGTTTTCAAAGTTTGAAACATTGAATATATCATTGATGTAAATATTAAACAGCAGCGGACCCAGAATTGATCCTTGTGGGATACCACAACTTATCCCTTTGGGCTCTGATGTAAATTCATTCATCTTGACAAATTGTTTTCTTCCTGTTAAATAGCTTTTGACCCAACTTAGTGCTACTCCTCTGATCCCGTACATTCCAGTTTGTCCGGTAGGATGTTGTGATTGAGAGTGTCAATTTTTAAAGTCAATGAAGATTTCAGTTGCAGATTTCTTTTTATCCAGAGTGTTTTTGGTTTCCTCTACAGCATCAATGAAAGCCATTGACATTAATGAAAGAAGCCATTGAGTCTAATGAAAAGAACCTCTCTCCTACTGTTAAGCATGGGGATGTATCGATCATGCTGTGGGCTTGTATTGCAGCCAGAGTCACAGGAAACATTTCACGAGTAGAGGGACAAATGGATTCTACGAAATTTCAGTGAAACTTGATGCCATCTGTGCAAAAGCTGAAGAGAGGATGGCTTCTACAAATGATCCTAAACCCACCTTAAAATCCACGCTGTCTTACATTAAGAGGCATTAACTGAATATTTTGTACTGTTTGAACTTGTATCAGATTTTACTTGATTTATTTGTTCAAAAACCTAAATTGCTCTTGAATACATTTGCTTTTTGTGTTCTACATCTAAACAGCTTCAGTGCTTTCTCTGGAACTGCTAGTGATCTTGTGGCCGTACTTCAAAGTGTCTTACATCAAAGACTTTGCTATGACGTCCTTAAGGTCATCCACTGTAAAGGGATCATTTCTTTGGCTTTGTTTTTTGTATTTTGCTTAAACTAGTCAACACCTGAGACTAATCAGATCTAAATATTTGTGTTGTAACTAACTTGGACACTTTGTGTTGCAACTTCAGAGACCTTGTGTTTAATTGCTTCTTTGCAGCACATCATTTGTTAATAGAGAAAATACCCATATGCAGTATTGGTTTTACATATTTTCAAAGTGCTGTTCTACACCTCAAACATGTCACATAAAGAGCACAAATAACTAGTCAAATTAAAGTACCTCATAATTTACCTTTATCTGCCAAATCAATGGCAAATGAATGGTTCTCACAGATTGACAGGTGATAGCATCTATGAAAGCTGAATCATCATTTACCCATGTTTGTGAGTTATCATTTTTTGCAGTTATCAAGATTGAAAAAAAGCCTTCCATCCGTTCACCACACATCTGTGTCAGTGTGTCTCCAGAATACACAGAAATGCTCTTCAGGGGTAAGATTGTGTTGATCTGAGAATCGACCAAAAACCTGAAATGAAGCAGTGTCTGAAAAAAAACAAAATGCTTGAGTGTTACTACCGTTTTCAGAGGGTTAAAAAGTGAGACAAAGTGAAAGGTCAATTTATGAGATCATGTAACTTTGTGTAATCCTTAGATTTTTTTCTAATCTCCCCTAAATATTTTCAAAATTTGCAGCCTTTTCAAAAAAGTCACTAAAATAAAAAAATAAATACTTGAAGAACACCGCCATCACAGCTATATGTTGTCCATTGACTTAAATGACCAAGTGTATGCAAACGTTTGACTTTTGTGTTGTACTTCCATGCACCATATTGAATGAGGCGTTCATGACCAGAGAGGTAGTCTGGTGCAGGCACAACACCAATGGGCTTTAATACCGTGCACGCCGTTTACGTGTTGAATGTTGAGAAAGTCAACAGCAAAGTTAGTGTCCAGGCAGCCTTTTTCAGGGATAGCATCACCTACCCAGGAATGGGAACCCCCTATAACAGATGGGGTTGAAAAAAATAAAAGAAAATGACCTTTGCAACATGGAACATAGTTACTATGTTAGATAACAGCAGTTGGCCTGAACAAAGAACTGCATTGATTGCAAAGGAACTGAAGTTGTCAGGTGTTGAGAAAGCTTCAGGAAACACATCTGAAGGCTCAGAGACAGATTGAGGAAGCAGTTAACATTTTCTGGGTTGGAGGTATGTAAAAAAAAAAAAAAAAGATTTTTCTGAATGGAAGGAACACTGTTTACCCAGAAACACTCTTAATTCATTTGACCATTTTTATTAAAGCCATGGTCTTAAGATGGCCACAAAACTAAAGACATTTATGTATACTGACTGATAATATGTCATGTCATCCACTAAATTCTGAACGGCAAAACTGAAGCATAAAAATAGACAGTCGTATCGGCTGGTATTTGTCCTGCATCTGACGTCTTGCGTAAATGACTGATGGGGTTGGAAAACGTTACTTCAGGAATTGCCACAGCCAATCAGCTTCCTCCATCTAACCCTGCATCCTCTACTGTAACATCACATACCTTTATGTCTTCATTCACTCCATCCAGAAACCTCACCTTTGATCTTCCTCTAAATCTCTTGTCTGACAGCTCTGGACTTGGCATCCTTCTACCAATATATAGATTGTCCCTTCTCGAACATGTCCAAACCAGTCTGGCCTCTCTGACTTTATCTCCAAAACCTCTAACAAGTGCTGTCCCTCTGATGTGTTCATTCCTGATCCTATCCATCCTGGTCACTCTGATCAAGATCCTCAGCATCTTCATCTCTGCTACCTCCAGCTCTGCTCCTGTCTTTTCCTCACTGACTCTATGCTGATCAACATGGCTGCTCTCACCACAGTTGTGTGTACACATTTCCTTTCATTAGAGATGAAACTCTTCTATCACACCTGATACTTTTCTCCATCCGTTCCAACCTGCCTGCACTTGCTTCTTCACTTCTTTACCACACTCTCCATGGCTCTGGACTAGATTCATCAAATCCTAACCCTCAATCTTCTACTTGGGTTCCTCTTATTCACACACATGCACCCTGTTGTACTGCAGCTAACCTTCATTCCCCTTCTTTCTAGTGCAAACCTCCACCTTTCTAGATCCACCGGTTCTCTGCTGTCACTACACATCACAATATCATCTGCAAACATCTTAGTCCATGATGAATCCTGTCTAACCTCATCGATCAGCCTGTCCATTACCTTTGCAAACAGAATGGGGCTCAGAGCTGATCCCAAAGCACTGCGACCCAGAACACACACACACACACACACAAAGTGCCTTTTGTTCCTTTCCGGCTGTGACTTATGGCGGGGATGTAATTCCAACTCACACCCACAGCACCCCTCACCTCTGTCTTACAGCCCTCATGTCCTGCACTGACCTGACATGCTTTTCTGTCAAAATATAACAATGTAAATAAAGCAATTTCTAATGAAATGAAAGCGATTTAAATAAAAACCTTTGAAAGCAGGTTTAAATTTGTTTCATTTTGAAGTGAAATTTGAAACCACCCTCAAGGAGTCTTTTGAGGCACTGCGGTACTTTTGGATTGGCATAAAACTTGTTTTTAAATGTTAGAGTATTATGTGTGTATTAAAACATGGTTAAGAACTTGAAAATCCTAATATGTGTCATGCACAGAGCTGAATCCTATTGGTTTTGTAATAATAAGCAATAATTTTTTTTTTTTTTTTTTGGAAGGCTCGTGCCTTTGCGGTGTGAAGGTCTAGTCATTCCTCGCATCTGTTAAGTAAGCATTTGCGCACATAGGATGCAGTATGTCAGATTAATGGATAACGGCTGCAATTCTCCATCTGGCTTTGTGGTGCAGCATCCTCCATGTGAGCTTTGTACGGTTAGACTTCTTGTATTTCATACCACATTATCTTTTTTTTCACCCTTTGGCTAGATTTTAGACAAAATGCTTCTTAGAAAACAGGAAATCTATTTCAGTGTTTTGTCCATACATCTCACATAGCCACATATCTTGTCAATAATCAGTGTTCAGTGGATTAAGCGAAGCCAGACTAGTTTCTGTTTAGTTTACCAGGCTGCAAACTGGAGCTTAGTTTTATTTGTACTAGTGTTATTTTTTTAATCTGATGCAAAGTTTCACATCGTTTTTAAAATGTAAGAAATAGTATTTCAAAGTGCATAAGGATCTGGATTTAATCATGGATTTCCCTTTGTTTTCCGCAGAACCATCATGAAATTCCACAGCATGAAGATGGATGAGATTAATAAGATAATAAGAGACCTGTGGCGCAGCACATACAGGGGCCAAGGTGCTCCTCTAAAAATTAAACGTATTTACAGATTTGGCACATAAATATTTATGCTTTATTTTCACTTTCCTCTGACTCCTGTGTTTCAGATATTGAATATGTGGAGATCAGATCTGATGTGGATGAAAACGCCTCTGCCGGAGTGAAGAGAAGAGTCTACAACTATAGAGTAGTGATGGTGAAAGGAGATACCGCTCTGGACATGAGGGGACGCTGCAGTGCCGGACAGAAGGTACGCGTTCAGTCTAGAGTGTCTGTCAGTTTGCTAGAGTTTCTCAGTGAAAAATTCTAAAGACAAACACAAAAAGAGCCATATTGAAAGAATGTCTGCGTACTAGTCCGGAAAATCGGAACCTTTTAATACTTAAAGTGTGTTAAATGGTGCATTTGATGTTAAAAGTGAGACCTCTATGAGTCAAGGCAGTTACACTTCAAAAACCACCGAGGAGCTTGACCTTTTGGCCCCAGACTTCATAATGTTGAGTGGAGACAACCTTATAAAGCAATTTTACTGGTAACCAATTCTTATCAAGGCAGCTTTTCACAATAAGACTAATTTTAAATTCCTGAAAATCTTTTTGTAAACTATAAATTGCATCCATATATTAAAAGAGCCACTTGTATCACCTTTGGTCTATTTTAAGAGTTTGCAGTATAACTGTTTTCTTCTCTGATGTGAGCCCGGGGTCAGTTTGTGGTATAACAGAAAAAGTGTAAAAATCACGACTTTAACCTAAATATTCTCTCCTGAAAGCCACACTTAACCAAATTCTAAATAATTCATTTCTGTCATCTTTACAGAAAAAATAATACAAAAATGTTTAAAAATTAAACCTTTGAATAGTCGTTCCTCTCCCGTCATAGTTCAGACTGCAGAAAGGTGGAATAAAAAGTCACATTGTGTGGGGGTCTCGATCAGCCAGATTGAGAAAAAATATATATATAAAGTGTCTCTGATGGTGTTTGGGGCTCGGACCAAATGTGGAGGAGGGCTGGACCCCAGCTTTAAATTATGACCCCCCAATATTTTTTTCCCATTAGAGTTTCTGTAGAGCAGCTGGAGTTCATCAGAAATTCGTCTATCGAGATGTGAGCAGGACAGTTGCTGAGTGTTACCGCTGTGGTCGTACTTGGTTTTCTGTGACGAGCCCCCAATTCCATTTTTATCCATTTTGTCTAGGGGATTGAGGAGGAAAAGAAAGAAAAATGTATAACAAAAAATACCAAAAGATTGCCTCCTTAAAAAAGGCTAACGGATATATTTGCAAGAAATCAAACAAACATAAACTGGAATGTGAAGCGAAAGACTTCAGGGTGAACCAAGGTCAAAAGGACAAAGACAAATAAAACATCACCTAACTGAAATCCAAGAACCTTACCTGCGAAAGAAAAGGACAAACACTAACCTCTAACATAAACAGAGGAAAACGTATACTAAAGAAAATGACAGTTCACCCCTACAGCTTCACTTAAATTAACTAACACAAAACACTACAGAACAGAGTGGGACTAAACTCAAAATACTACAAAGAAACTACAAAAATACAACACGACAACAAAACATGTGGAAAAGAAGCTGCATTGGGGACTGGTTACAGCCCAGTTCTCTCCTCGTGGGCTGGAGGTCCACACAGGCCTTTTAAAAGGGGCTCCACCTGCCAATGGGAGCCACATCCTTCCAGCACCACACCTGAAACAAATAAACAGAGAAAGACACACAAAGATCCACAGAACACAGAAGTCCCACTCTGACAGAAATAATATTCACAAAACCAAATATGGCACAGCCGTAACACCGTAGAGTAAGCCTGCCCCTACTTCCCGACATCCATCTGTTTACCCTCTCTCCCGCTCAAAACCCCGACTAATATTACTGGTGCAACAAAAAAGATGTGCGATATCTGAGCATTCCAGCATACAGTTTGAGCCAGGTGCCAGCTCGGATGAGGAAAATGATGGATCTAGTCACCTATAAGTGGATGCATTTTTAGATGTCATTATTGAGGCATCATGGCCTTCAGGATTTTCTGATTGTTTTTACCCCTTTTCAAAAACGTGCTACATGCATTTGTTTGAATACTGTAGGTGAAGAGTTCTACTCACAGGAGAGCTAACAGATCCGAGCTAATACGTTCTAGTCTTGTTGTCTTTAATGGTTTTAACCTCCCGATGGCTGAACCTGTGCAGGTTTTAGCGTCGCTGATCATCCGCCTCGCTCTGGCAGAGACGTTCTGCCTAAACTGTGGGATCTTGGCTCTGGATGAGCCCACCACGAACCTGGACAGAGAAAACATCGAGTCTCTGGCACATGCGCTTGTGCAGTGAGTACTCACAAGAGTCAATGTTTAACACATGCCTTTATTTGAAGCTATATCCAATATAAATTAATTTACTCAAAGTAAAATTAAGTTTTTTTTTTATCCATCAAGCTTAGGTCAAACATTTTTATTCCAGGTAATGTAACGTGCATTTATGTGAAATATAAAATATTTATATTTTGTCACTTCCAACTTCAGCATCATCAAGAGTCGTTCGCGTCAGCGTAACTTCCAGCTGCTTATCATCACTCACGATGAGGACTTTGTGGAGCTGCTGGGACGGTCCAGTTACATCGAACATTTCTACCGCATCCGCAAGAACCAGGACCAGAACTCTGAAATCATCAAGTGCAGCATTTCTTCACTGAGTGAACTGTCATGAACCCTCCCTCAGATATGCACTGCAAGATGTTGATAAAAGGGCCGGAAATTTAGGATCAGATTAGTTTTCAACCAGTTTTGTCATCAAAAGTTCCTGATGTTTAAAGTGATTTTCTTCTCACCACAGGTAACCCTTTCTTTTTGAAATAAGTGAAGAATTTCAATTAAATTCTTTCAAATCATCTTTTTTTTTCTGACAGATTCACTTCTGATTGTTGAACCACATAAGCAAAGTTATGAAGAGCATGTTTAATATTGTTAAAAAGTTGCATGGTGGTGGGTTATTATAATGCATTAATATCTGTGTTCCAACATCAAATCAAATAAAATGTTTGAGTTTTGGATATGAGAATTACTTTGTTCACATAATATTTGATAAGTTAGAAGGCTGAAAGCGACAAACAAAATATTTGTGTTGTGAATAGTTTATTCTCCATATATGGTAAACAGATCATGTTATTAAAAGTATTTCTTCAAGCTTCAGGCCACATATTTTAATACTACAACTTACTGAGCCTATAGATCATTTCACTATCTTTGTGATTTTTTTTTTTTTTTCTTGCGGTTTTGCACACCCAAGCTTTTTTTTTTCTTTTTTTTTTGTGTCTGTGGTGAGTAAAAAGGCGTGAGCACAGAGTATAAAAGGGCTCTCACTCGAGGTTTCAGTACAAGCCGATAGCTCATCATCACCAAGCCCTCGAAGATCATCACCTGGTTTCCTCAACCACCAACGAAGCAAGAGTTATGGAGATTGTTTCCCTTCTGCTGGTTTCTGGGGTGGTGCAGCTCTTCAGCCTGGGGGCCTGTGCCCCACATAAGAATGCGCTTCATCCAAACCTCAAGGACATCATCACTGATATCGAAAAATACAATAACAGCATCAATAATGTAAGAACTTACTTTATGGTTTTGGGGGGGGTGTATTTTAATTCTAGGTTTAAACTTCTTGTTTTTAAAGCAAGTTTTGTAATTGTATTCTTTGTGGCAGGAATACTTTGTGGAAGATGTTCAGGACCTGGCTGATGGTGGATGCCCGGTAGGAAGAAGCATGCTCTATTATAGACCTGAGTCGACTTAATGCACCAATAGTTGATTCACTTTATTACATTTAGTTGAGATGTAATTTTATGACTTACTATACTAATATACATTGCAATTCAAAAGTATCTGTATTTTATCATTACTGCATTGAAGTCTATGTATTTGTGTGTGTTTATTCATGTGGATGTGTTTCTCTTTTCATAGGATGCCTTTTTCTGCAAAGTCTATCACATCCTGAAGAACCATACACACTTTTCCAGTGAACACAAAATTGTGAAAAATCTTGAAATGTTTATCAACAGTCAAAACGTAAGTTTCCATAAAAGATTTTCTAAAATAAAGTGTAAATTGCATTTTGCTGACTAAGAAAACAAACCATCCGCAGTTTCATTTTCTGTCTTAGACGTTAGACTTGCAGGGAATGAATGAACGAAATTAACCCCAATCATCCTGTACGTTAATGCCCGGCTTTTTTGTGTGTCTTTTCATCAGTGTGAAGAGAAACCGAAGGCGAATGAAAATCCAGTCAAAAAGCCAATCACAGAGCTGCTGCAGTTCCTCAAAAAGTGTAGTCAACATAGAAACACTCATGGATGAAATGAAGCGTCCCGAAGAAAGCTGAGGATTCCTGTAATCTTTTAAATTCCCATAACATTTTTATTTCTATTGTCAGTACTTTCAGGTAAAATTCGTTGTGCAGTTCAATTTGAGATATGAAATAATTCATGTTTTCTATTGCTTATTTTATGTTATATCATGATTATTTTATTTGCATTGTTCTCATTGGGCTGGAATGCCAATGTTTTCAAAGAGTCTTTCTGGTTTAAAAAGTTCAGTTTGTGTAAAATCTGAGAATCTGGGAACAGACAGATTGACCTATTTATTTTATTTAAATACATCTTTCATATACATGTTAAATCTTTTTATACCTATATCTGAACAATATTTATTGTAATTTTTACAAAAAGTTAATCATTTGCTAAAACAATAAATCTTTGTGCCCATTAAAATTGTTTTATAGTTTGGTTTTTACTTATTTTGACCTTCAGTGACTCCATGTGAATGCAATTTTAACTGGTTAGTCATTTTTATTATTGAGATTTGATGGGTTTTAAAAGTTTTTGTAAACAACAAAGTTATGCCATCAGAACATTTTAAACAGCTAAATGTATATGGACTGTATAAAACATCTAGATTAAACATCTAAAGCAAGACCTTTGCCCTCCAAATACATCTTTTCATCACTATATTTAATCATAAACACTGTTTTCTACCACAATGTTGGGGTTTTAGTGTGCTGCTGCAAAAAAAACAATTAATATAAATATTACCAATATGTAATGCTATGTAAACCCTGTCATAGGCTAACGATGAAATATAAATAAAAATTATCAACAGAGTATTATGGGTTCTTCATAGCTTTTAAACAAAGAAATTGAAGTCAGTTTAAAAACTTTAAAAAAAATTAAATAAAGAATTACACTATAAGTTAGGAATATTGTCATGTACATAAATAGTTTTCTATTTGCTCTTAATTTTAATGAAATATATGAAAGTTCAATTTGAAGTAATCAGTGATTGACCCTTCTGAGTAAACGGGGTCACTAAAGTGGGATCTCCTGGGTTTGGCTCCTTGCTTGGATCTGGAAGGTTCCGTGGCGGCACATTCTGTTACCTTGATTGGGGGCCACAGGTCCCTGAAATATTGTTTCCTCACTTCAGTACAAAGCCAGATTTATACTTTCCATTATTTTAGTGATTATTATTATTTTATCTATGGTGTGTGCATGTGCATGTGCCTGTCTGTGTTTTTTTTTTTTTTTTTTTTGGGGGGGGGGATATGGGTTCTTTGAGTGAAATCATTTTTTGGAAAAGTGCTTTACAAATAAAGTTTGATTTGATTGTTGCCATCTGTCAATCGCAGGGCTCCATTCCTGGGCCTGTCACAAACTCTCCAAGTGGTTCTGTGTCTCAATGCAAGTCTGTTGATGACATTTTGAGGCATAGCAAAAGTTCACGTGCAAAATCTGACTGGCATTCTATGGCCAGTCAGATAGTAGATGTCCAAACTTACAACTAATCCAACTCAAAAGTTTTCATAGAATTAATTATACTGGACAGAGGATGTTCAAGATGGGTCTCAGAAGCTCAGACATTAGTAAACACTGCGATAGTATCTCACCTGACAGTTACATGTAGTTACTGTGGTTCTGCACACCTGTCCAGGCTCTCTGGCAACAGGTTTTTGCTGATCTATGAGTCTGGTTTAATGTTTCTACCACAGCTTCACCGTCACTTTGTGTGCTTGGTGACATGAGTGCCATCGATACAGAGGGAGGATTAGTATCTGTAATTTTCCCTCTTTGTATAGCAAAAAAAACCCCATTTTGTTAACTCTTCTGCTCTCCTTGGCTTGTTTACATTAAAAGTGGGGTCATCTGGACCCAGTAGACAGTGCGCTGAACTTTTTTTTTATCTTTGAGTTTCACTAATGTCCATCGCAGACATAAAATCATGTCCGCATTTGTCATGGAAAGAATCACACAATATATGGTTGGAGTCATTTGGACCCCAAAGATAGCAGAAGGGTTAAATTGGAAAAGCAAGAATAACAGCAACGTTAATCAGTATGGGAATCTGCTCTTTGATCATATCAGCTTGAAAAAAGCATCAGCTAAAAGTTAAATTAACTTGGAAAGAATTCAGTCTCTCTGGTCTCCCATCAAATCAAACTTTATTTGTATAGCACTTTTCCAAAAAAAAAAAAATTCACTCCAAATGACCAAGGGGAGGGGTGAAAAACATAATCAAATTTAAAAACAAAGAACAAGAGATTGCTCACCCATGAAGAACACATACGACCTCAAACACCCCACCCCCCGTTATGCCCCCTCGACTAGGGGGTCTGGGGCAGAACACAGAATTAAACCCTACCCAAAGATTAAACTACAAAAACAACAATAGATTGGCTTTTCCAACACAATTTAATTTATTTACAAGAAATGAATGACAAATAGAAATAATTGAAAGAGGTGAAGCAAAAGGCTTCAGAGTGAACTAAAGGCCAAAATAACAAACAAAACCCCACCTGTTTTTTTTTTTTTAAAAAAAGGAGAAATCTTATCTATAAAATAAAAGGAAAACAATGATAAATGCTAGCCTCTAAACCACAGGTGTCAAACTCCAGGCCTCGAGGGCCGGTGTCCTATATGTTTTCCAATCAACCTGCCTTTGAAGCTCCTTATTGGCCAAACACACCTGATCCAGGTAATCAGCAGAAGATAAGGCAGGATTTCTGGAAAACCAGCAGGACGTTGGCCCTCGAGGCCTGGAGTTCGACACCCCTGCTCTAAACTAACAAAAACAGGAGAAAATATGTGTAGCAAGAGGAAATGGGCTTTTACACAGGTGTTGGCAATCCTCTTAATTGCCAAAAAGGGTGTAGTGGAGCCTATAAAATCCCTCTCCCGGCATGGAGAAGGATCCCCCTCCAAATATTTTCTATGGGATTTAAATCTGGAAACCGGCTAGGCCACTCTAAGACCTTGAAATGCTTCGCATGAAGCAACTCCCTCGTTACCCGAGCAGTGCGTTTGGGATTGTTGTCATGCTGAAAGATCCAGCCACATTTCATCTTCAATGATGGAAGGAGGTTTTCACTCAAAATCTGGCCTTACAAGGCCCCATTCATTCTATCCTTTATACTGATCAGTCGTCCATCCTTTGCTGAAAAACATCCCCATGGATGATGTTCCCACCACCATGTTTGACAGTAGGTATGGGGTTCTTTGGATGTAAAGTTCTATTTTGGTTTCATCTGACTATAGGACATCCTCCCAATCCGCTGCTGGATCCACACGCTCACTCTGGCAAACTTTAGAAGGGTCTGCTTATGTACTGGGACACGTCTAGCACGGCAGGGTTCGAGTCCCTGGTGGCGTAATGTGTTACTGATGGTAGTCATTGTTACTTTGGTCTCAGCTCTCTGCAGGTCCCCCTGTGTTGTTCTGGGATTTTTGCTCATTGTTCTTGCAATAATTTTGACCCTACAGGGTGAGATCTTGCGGGGAGCCCCAGAATTGAGGGAGATTATCAGTGGGTCTTCCATTTCCTAATAATTGCTCCCGCAGTTTATTTCTTTACACCAAGCTGCTTATTGCAGATTCAGTCTTCCCAGCCTGGTCCTTAGACATCTCTTTGGTCTTGCCCATAGTGGAGTTTGGAATTTGACTGTTGGAGGTTGTGGACAGGTGCCTTTTATATAGATAACGAGTTCAAACAGGTGGTATTAATCCAGGTAAGGAATGGACGGCAGAGGACCCTCTTAGGGAAGAAGTTACAGGTCTGTGAGAGACAGAAATCTTGTTTGCTTGTTGGTGACCAAATACCTATCCAAATACATATCCAAATAACTATTTTCCACCATTTTTTGCAAATAAAATCTTTAAAAATCAGACAGTGTGATTTTTCTGGATTTTTTTTTTTTTCATTTTGTCTCAGTCGAGGTTTACCTATGATGAAAATGACACGCCTCTCATCTTTTTAAAGTGGGAGAACTTCCACAATTTGTGACTGACCTGAATACTTTTTTGCCCTATTGTAAACTGTCTGCATGAAGTATATCTAAACTCTCGAGAAAAAGGTGACAAACGTCAGTAGAGAAGTTGTGAGTCAACCCTGTAAAATGTTTATCTTTGGTTTGGTGCAAAGCAACCAAACACAGAAGGTTTGACTTCCTGTCAGTAGTTGAATAGATTTTGCTGGTTTTTTAAGCTTCAACTTTGTATAAATGTGGGTACATTTTGTAGCATGACACAATTCTCACAAGTTTTTTCTATGGTAACAGGAAGGGCAGAAATACTACATTTTTTAATATAAAAAATAAATCCATGTTTAAATTATCTACACATTTTCAGAGAGATGAAAGATAACTAGAGCTTACTAAAGGAAGCCTTTTAGATGTTTTGCTTCTAAATAAGACTTTTTTTTTAATTGAAATGCATTAGGTAAGATGTTTAAATTAATGTTGTAAATATGTTGTTTTTTTATTTCTAGCAAAAAACTTTCATAGCCAATGATATTACCTCAGTTCAGACGGCAGTATATTGGTAAGTCTCACTGATTGTCATATAAAATTATGTCTAAATCATACACGTCACTGCTGAATTACCAGAAGTCGATTGTGGTTTTGTGATGCAGTTCTGAAATAAGAAATGAATTAAATTAAAAACACAGTTTTTCTTAAGCTCTGTCCCGAACCGAGTTAAACTGCATTTTTATGAAGCTGCAATGCAATATTTCATTTGGGTTTTGTCTTAAACATTGCCAATCGTTGACTTCTAGGTTTTAGATTAAAGTCAGCTAATTTGAAAGAAGTTCCTCCTTAACCACATCAAAGCGGGTGCGTGGGAAACAGCATAAATATACTTTCAGTAAATGCTCTTTCGTAGCATTTGAAAGGTGGTGATGAAGACCTCAAAGACTCTTAAACAATTTATTCAGTCAGAAGCAAACTAAGAGGATGGAGATGATTGCATTTCTGCTGGTTTCTGCTGTTTCCCAGCTGATCAGCCCAGCTGCTTGTGCTTCACTTAAACTTCATCCAAACCTCAATGCTATTATTATAGAAGTGGACAAATACAAGGACACTCTGGCTCAGGTAGGAGTTTGTACAATCAATTGCATTTTGCAACTCGTTTTTTTTTCTCTTTAAACAAAAAATGTTACATTTGATAATCTTATTTTTTCTTTTCTTAACAGAACTGTTTTGTGGAAGATTTGCAGGATTTCGCTGATGCTGGATGTAAGGTACATGTAGAATTATTACATTTGAAAAATTAAACACTGAATTTTTCCCACACAGAAGCAAGCAGCCTCTTAATGAGTTTAATCTTGAACAAAATTCGTCCACTTTTGAAGATCTATCTAGACTCGAAAGAGTCATCTTTATTGATATTGAACCAATTTTTTTAGTAGCCATACAAACAAGAACAGTTGTTGTTCGTTTGTGCCTTGGTTTCACATTGTGTCTTCTGCCTGTTAAAATAGTTTTTTTTTTCTTTTTCAGTTTTGCAGATTTTTTTTTTTTTAATGTTTTCTGTGTTTTTGTCAGGCTGTTTTTAATGATATAAAAAAGCCTTTTCAGACCGAAAACAAAAATGCTTTACTTATCCACACAGGATGAGTTCTTCTGCAAAGTCTTTGATATCTTGGAAACCCATGCTAATCCTGCAGAGCGTATGATGAACAACGAGGAGCAGATAATACTGAAAAACCTTAAGGCATTTACCACAGAGGTGGGAATCATCTTCAACAACCTTTAGAAGGAAGTCTTCATGACTTCTTGCTAATTGTGAAATTAAACTTTTGCTTCTCAAATCTTTCTGGGCTTTGAGAGATGATGTGACAAATAAATTGTAAAAGCTAACTAACCTTCAAGCACATGTCTTTCTTCAGATAAAATGTGAGGAGAAACCAAAGATGAATGAAAACACAAACAAGACGCCGATCACACATCTGATGGATTTCCTCAAAGAATGCAGCCAAAGAAGAAACACATTCGGCTAAAATTAGGGATTTTTTTTTTTTTTTTTTTTTTTTTTATTTTAGTGAGTTCATGATTTTTTTTTCAAATGTTAGAACTTACTATTTTTGTTTCTAATACTTTTTTCTGCATTACATCGATTACTTTAACTTTTCTGAATTAACATGTTTTAGCTGTGCATCTTTTTCAATGTAAGATCGTGACCAGTTAAGGTTACATATTTATTCTATTTAAACTGATGTTAGTTTAATCATAAAATCTATTTATTAGAGTTCGTTCACAAAAAGTGGAATCTTTAATAAACTTTTTTGTTTTGTTCAAAAACTGTGCAGTTAGTTTGTTTTTTGAAACTGTCTTTTATTTATTTTTTTGTCAGAAATTGGTACTGATTTAATCTAGTCATTTTCATTTCCTAGATTTTCATTTATTTCAATATATTTAGATCATTCCAACTGTTCTATCAGTTTCTCTCACAGTCCTCCGCCCTGCTGCGCTGCTGTCAGACCCTTGTTCCTTATATGAAAGTGTCTAACCAATCAGATTTTAGGCCTCACTTGTTGCTAGGTTCATAAAAGTCTGCCTTACGCTCATACAGTGAGGACTTCCACCCTCATTTCTGGTGTTTGCGGCGGCTTTCCATAAACCCTGCTGATTAAACCATAGCCATATATGGATTCAACGTATTTGTTGATTCAATCAATCAGAATTTGAGTCAGTCTCTGTTTCTTCATCAGGGTAGAGGATGACAAGATTTTGCAGGGAAATCTCCTGTTGAACTTCCTTTGTGGAAGAAGTTCATCTTTAAATGGTTATTTTCAAGTTTAGTGAGTTGACAAATGTAAAAGCACCTTGATTGGCCAAAAAAACAAAGTGTTCGAGGTTTGCTCTGATTTCGGCTACTCATCTGTTCAGCCTTACTGAGTGTGTTCCACTCCCAGGGGGTCAGGGTTGCGTAGCGGCTGCTAAAGAAGTGAAGTCGGGTCAAAGGTGGGCATCGAGGGTGGCGGTGGCACATAGAGGCAGGCAGTGAGGGGAGCAGTGATGCGTGGAGGTGGGCTACATGTAGCAACTGCGGCCCATACAACGGCTCGCGGCTTTATTTTTTTTCTATATTGTTGTATTTAACTCTCACTGGCAGTTATCTGATACATTAAATGTTTGTTTTCTTTTACGAACTTATATTGGGTTACAAGAAGAATATATATAGATTTTAGTTTTATCTTCATATGTTAAAATAAGTATTTATTTTTTAATTAATTTAAATTTTCAAGAATTAAATAATCACTTAAAAAATAAGCATAAAAACACATTTCTCCCTAACCAGGTCCTGAAGCCCCAACCTCTGCATTGGCAGGCGGTCACTGTAACCACCGCACCAACATTTTATCCAATTCTTTTAGCGTGGTAGATGTTTTAACAAGTATCTCCAATGTTTAAGGTTTGAAAGCTTGAATATTTCAGTTGCTAGGGTTTAAAAAAAAAAAAAAAAGGATTAAAACTAGATGGCAAATTCCTTTCTTCTTTTCTGACCAAAAACAATATTTTTGTGACTTAAATGGTGTTTTTTTTTTTTTTTTTTTTTTTTTTAAATGGTTTTAATTATTACCTTTTTGAACATTTCGACACTAAATTGGTGGCTTGTTAAGCTGTAAGATAAATAAGTAAAAAATAAACAATTTTTAAAAATTGCAATTTGGTGCCCCCTTCGGCAGATGCCACACTAGGCAGCCGTCTATGCCCAGAGCTGGCCCTGGGTTTTGTCATGTTAATGTTTATTAAATATTTTAGTTTCTGCCACCAAGCCTAGTCCTTCTGCTCATTGGATTCTATGTCACCAGTTGGGCTTTATGGAGGTGTAGGTGTTTTCACCCATGCATGCAAAAATATACTTCAAAGGTTATTCTATGACTGTAAATTGTCTTTAAAGTGTCAATTTGAGTGTGTGTAGAGCTGCCTGTCTGTGTGTTGCTCAAGGATGGACTGGCAAACTATCTTACAGCAGCTGGGATGGGCTCCAGCAACCCTGTCCTCCTGCACAGGGATAAGTGGGTACAAAAGATGAATGAACTGATGTCAAGTCATTATTAAGCTCATTTCTAACCTCCTGGACGCCTCCCTGAGGAGGCGAAACATCCGGAACAGATACCCAAGCCACCTCAACTGGCTCCTCTCAATATGGAGGAGAAGCGGCTCTACTACGAGCTCTCTCCGGGCGACTGAGCTTCTCAACCTATCTCTGAGGGAGCGTCCAGACATCCTATGTAGTAAGCTCATTTCACCCACTTACAGGATCTTGTTCTTTCTGTCATGACCATAGGTAAGTACTGGAACAAAAATCAACTGGTACATGAGAGCTTTGCTTTGTGGCTCAGCTCTCAGTACAGCTACCGATAAAGCGACCGCATGATGGCGGACCTCGCTCCAATCCGCCTGTCGATCTCACGCTCTGATCTTCCCTCACTCGTAAACAAAACCCCAAGATATTGAGGCAGGAGTGGATTGAACTTACTCCAAAAGCCTGATTCTTTGTCCTTCCGGTTCACCAAATACTTTCAAAGCAGAGTCCTTGGGAAAACAATGAAAGCTAACATCAAAATGGTCTTATATTGATTTAAAATCCTTTACAACTGCGGTTAAATGAGCCACCGTTCACATTTCCATGGTCACATTAAGAAGGTCCGTGGAGCCCCCCGGATTTTTACTAGCATTTGCTGTTATTGTATGAAACTCACAAAAAAATCCGTGACGGCTCATTTGACCACTGTCAATGCCACATTCTCTTCTCCGGCACCTGAGCTAGGCATGCTATCCGGACCAGATGAGCGGTTTAGCGCATGTGTAGCATGGCTGTTGTGACGTAAAGAGGGCTCACTTTTCAATCAGAGCCTGTCTGCAAGAGTTTGATCGACAGCAATTTAAAAAGACAAAAAACTCAGAAATGCAAAAACAAAATAATTTCTTATTACATTTTTTCGCTTTCATAAAAAAAAAAAAAATGCCACAGATACACGTTAAATACTCAAAAGACATGATTTTCATCAGGGGGGACTTTCAAACCTCAAGATAAAATCAACAAACTTCTAAGAATTCAGGAAAAAGTTACTTTTTCCTCCACTACCATATGTGTATATGTATTAGATGCTTTTCTCAAACTCTAGAACATCAATGGAGAAGTTAACTGGAATTACTGGTGCTTTGAATCAAGTAAGAAACGGTTAAACACTTAACCCACAAGTCTGTGGGTGACGTACAGTCTGCTTTCTGTCTAAATGGAAACCACAGAAAACTGACGTTATTACACGCATCTTCAAAAAGGAAGAGGCATTAGATAATCATAGTCTTGAACTTTATTCACAGGTTTCCTTCACTTTGATCTGTTTTTTTTTTTTTTTAACCTGTGTTTCAATGAGACTTTCTGTTATGACTCTGTTGTTAAGGTTTTCCAAACCGTAATGAGTCCAGAGAGAAAAAGCCCGTCCACTAATTAATCCCTGTAAATCTGGATCATATTAAGTTTTTTCTCAACTAAGTCAGAGGAAAACATATATTAAACAATGAAATAACTTTGAAAAAATATGAAAAGTAATTTAAATCACAGTGAATTTGGTTGAAGTTGAATAGAATTTTAGTGACAGACTGACATCTACTGGTGTAGCTACTCTGCGTTTTTTCTTGTTTGCTTTCTCTGACTCAAAAAAGGCATCAGTTAAGTATATCTGTGTGGATAATTAAACTTTAAAAACTCGTCTCCTCCTTTTGATTTGAGAAGGGGATTTTTTTTCTTCTGTACGTGAGACTTGCAAAGTCACTGGAAGTTATCAGATGACCAGCAACCAGAGTTACAGTTTGGTGTTTGAGGTTTAAATGTTCCTTGAGTGAGCTTGCGGAATGAAGCGCTATCAAATTTCCTCTTAAAGATCAAAGCTCCTGTCCTGTCAGAAGTATTACGCAATCCTTTACCTTTGGCTTTATGTTGAACAGTTAATCAGCAAAGACATACTTTTCAAAGAAAACTGATGTGTAAATTTCCTCCTTGACCACATCTGAAAAGGCACAGACACGTGGGTAAATGGAGTATATATGTCCTGCTCTCTGCAAATGTTACAAAGCAAACTGAAAGGTTCAAATCTAGACTACAAAGCATCCATTTAACGTTCCTTCAGTTATCAACGAGTCAAAAGTATGGGGATTTTTGCACTTCTGCTGGTTTCTGCCATGCTTCCCCTGTGCAACTTGGCTCCTTGTGATCTGGACAAACATCTGACGAACCTCAGGGACATCATTTCAGAGATTGGCAAATACAATGACACTACGGTAGGAGCTTGTTGGCATTTTACAGGAGCTTTCCATCAATGATGTAAGTATTTTGACAATTGAATGAAACCTTTGACATGTCTTTTTGTTTTATGCGACAGAACCGCTTTGTGGAAGATGTGCAGGACTTGGCTGAAGCTGGATGTGAGGTTAGAGGAATTACAACTAAATTAAAGCTTCAGTGAATTAAAAAAAAATCTACAGACTTTTACTTATTCATGGTTACTTATCCACACAGGATACGTTCTTCTGCACAGTTCTGGGCATTCTAAAAAACAACTATAACATTAATGATAAAACAAACGAGCAGGAGGAAAAGATTTTAAGGAACCTCGCTATGTTCGTCCAAGGATCAAAGGTAAGAATTCTTCTCGAGAACTTTCCAAACTTAGTCTTAACTGTGTGTAACAAAGTAGAAGGCTTTTAGTTTCTGCACTTATTCTGTACCTACAGAGAAAGACGTGGAACAAGTGGGGGAAATGGGATGTAAGCCTTAAAAATATTGTGCATTTGTGTTTCTTTAGATGAATTGTGAAAAGATACAGAAGACAAAGGAAAATGCGGTCAAAACCCCCATCACGGTTCTTCTGGGATTTCTCCAAGACTGCAGTAAGAGAAGAATCTCATTAAGTTAACCAAGAGGTTGAGACACTTGTTGGCTGCTGTCCTCTTAGATGTTCACATTTGCAAGTCTTACATTGTTACCAAACAAAAGTTTGGATAGTTTGTTAAAGTATCAAATATTCATATCATTATTTTATTTTAATTTTCAATGTACTGTTTTGCCTCTTCGGGAGTCACTAAATGCAGCTAAAAAGTGTTTTCTGGGTCATTTTTCATTTGAATCTCACATATTTATTTTTGATGTTTCCAAATCAATGCGTTTAAAACCCCATTTGTTATTGATCATTTTTAAATTTCTTTTATTTATCCTATTTTTTAATGTTTTATTTTTACTTTTCTTTTTAATTTTGTGGCTGCTGTTAACTATTTCTACATAAAATGGGAAAAAAACTGAAGTTAACCTCAAAAGCCCAGAAGGAAATTGTTCTTGTGTTTTCCAGGGTTAATAACTACTTTTATGTTTGTAACCACTATATCTGTTGTTAACACACAATGCCTACTTATTTATTTAATTTATTTGAACAGAAGTCAGTGAGTTTTAATTTATACATATATACATATGTTTATGTGTATGTTTATATTTATTTATGTGGAGTTTGAAACCTAAAAACATTAAATGCTAATGATTTGAAAAAAAAAAAGTTTGTTTGTTTTTGTTTAAAGGTTTCTTTTTAGGGTATGTTTTTCTCACACCCCTTTTCAGCTGCTCAGGTGTGTAGTTTTATCTTAAATGTAATATTTATTACAATGCACCTTTGAAAATGAGGTGGGATAATCTATTATTGTCATGCTGCAGTATTTTGTAAAACTCTGTTTATTATTTGAATTTTACAATATTTTTGCAAAGATGTATCTCGCATATTGATGTGCTAAAGCTCACTTGATCTTAAATTACTCAGATTATTAATTTTTAAACCTTAATTTTAGCTATTTCAAGATTTTTCTGAGTCTATACATTGAAAATAAATCTGGTGATGGAATCTCTTTGAAAAAATCTAAAAAGAAAACAGTGTGAAAGCATTAATCTGTCTTATACACATTTTTTGTACATTATAAAAGCAAAGAATAAATCAAAAAGATCCTGACATGAATAAAATTAGGAAGACACATTATGAGCAATTAAAGAAGGAACTTTTTTTTGCTCTGTGAGAACATGTCCTGTAATACCACATCTGTTGATAAGTTTCCAATCTAACCTAATCGTTTGCTCTGAGGTCTCACTGGTTCCTAAAATGATGGTTCAAAACCATTTAAAAGTTCAGGTAATCACTCAGAAATTAATTATTCTGTAAATCATTTAGCCCCCAGCGAACTTCCTGAGAACCCTGTTTTCGTGCAGCGCACTAAGCTAATCGGTGTGACCCAGAAATCCAAACGTGTAAATGCTCCACTCGGCTCTACTGAGCCGGTTTCCGCTCTGAGAGAAACATGTTTCACCACTCTTTTCCCTCTTGCCTTGGACAATGTACCCATCACTCAGTGATTTGATGCAATGTGAGAGCTGAGGGGGGTTGCTCTAGGTGGTGGCTGGATCTCCATGTGGCATACAGCTGTGTGTATTTGTGCTACTGAACCGTGGCTCCCTCATTACTTAGTAAAGACAATCACTCTCTCCTTCTGAAGTGCTTTTTATAGAACTGCTGAAATATTCCTGATACTTTCTGCAATCTTCACCAGTGTATGTTCTTGAAGGACTTCAGAGGACAAATAAACTGAAATGTTGGACAACATTTAGGGAGAGGACAGACTTCTCAAAGATTCTGCCAATGCCTCCCCATCGCGCTATGACAGTTGTATTTGTGACTGTTGCATTAAGGTCCAAAGTGCTTCACAGTTACAATCCCTTTGACTCATGCAGACACACATTTAGACACTTATGACACTGGCGCCAACCTATGACCACCAGATAAATGTGAGGTTCAGGGTCTTGCCCAGCAATACACACGGATGGGGGAGGGGGTAACCGAACCGGCCGCTCCACCTCTTCCCCACAGCCACGATTACTTACAAAAAATAACCCCATGACGATTTTCTAACTCGTTATTCTTGGTTAGGTTTTGGAGCACCTGAAACCAACTAACATTTGAGAAGAGGAAGTAAACTCTATATGACAGAATCAAAGTGTCTATAAAAATACATCTGATTCCATATCACATGACACCAAAGCAAAAATCTGCATTTATTGATAACTTAGTTGGAGCTTTAGGTGAAGCAAAAGTACAAAAGCATGACTTCAGCCTGACAGGCTCCAAGCTAAAGACGAGCGCCTTCGCTCGAGTTCACCTGCTCTTCTGAAGGGATCCATTTTAATCTTTTTCATTTTACAAGTTCCAATTATGTCCCATAGATAAATATTTGTCTTGATAGTCTTCCACATGTTAAACCCACTGGTAAATAATTTGTTTTGATTCCTTCTTTTTTTAAGATGGTAACAACAGAAATGTTGTGTAATTAGGAAATGTATATTGTTTGTTAAACTTTTTTTTTTTTTTTTAGAAATTTTTCTGTTTCATCAATTCTAATTTTTTTAAATCTTTGAATTTTTCAGTCTGAATTTTTTAAAACTTCAAATTTTCTTTCTGGATATTTTTTTCAACCCTTGATTTTTAATGGCCCAGAAATTCAATTGGTAAAAAAATGCTGGAAAAAACCTCAGTATAATTCCAAGGTTTAAACAATTCCGAAAGAAAATTCAAAGGTTTGAAAAAATTCAGAATTGATGGAACAGAAAAACATATATATCTTTTAAATACTTGTTTGTGTTATTTGCTGTTTTAAGCTCTAAAATTAGAAGGCCAACATTCTGCCTTCTATTGTATTGTATAGTATTGTGTTGTAGAGTATTATATAGTATATAATATTGTAGATAGGTGTGTATTACTTATATTCATATTTATGTTCATAGGAATATGTGTGTTTGCAAATGTTTAGGTATATGGGTGCCAATGACAGATAAATTTATCCCTTGGGGTATGAATAAAGTTCAATTCAATTCAATTCTAAGTTTTATTTTGTTAGCAGAATGAAAATTTATAAAAAGCAAATTTTTAATATATATTTGTAATAAGTTCAGTATTTTTTGCAGATGTCTCAATGCATGTCTTTTTCAGTGGATATAATGACAGAAACTCTAAATTAATAATTTAGCCTTATGCATTTTTCATGCCTACAGAAAATATTAGTCTTTACTTAACAGTCTACATTTTTAATTAAATCAAACATTTTATGCAAAGTAATCATATTTTTCTTTGATCATGTTTTTTTTCATATGTAATTTATATCATAGGATACACATAGGCCTATATGTGTGTATTTGTCAAGTACATGTGTGTATCTATGTATGTGTGATTTAGCAAATATGACGGCATTGAAAACTCTTTCTTGAAATGTCTGACAAAAAGAGCAGTGATCAGACTCAATGTAAACATCGCTTAAAGTCTTCAACGTTTTTACAAGCTGATTTGTGGGAATTACTTCTGGTTTTATCAGTCGAAGTATTGTTTTGTTGTGTTCTTCCCTTGATCTGTACACGCATGTTCCTGCTCGGTGCTAGCTGTCTCTGCATTGTGTTCCTGGTTGATTAGCCTCAGGGCTGTCTTCAGGGCCTGGAGCTTATGGGAGCAGACAAGGGGGAGGACGGGTGACTGCATCTGCTTGGGGACCTCCTTCAGGGGCCCCTCTGCGTCCTGGCTCAGTTTTATGTCTATCTTCAAAGACTCAGCCCTGTGGAGGGAGGTGCACAGAAACGCTGTCCTTAAAGAGCCGCGCAACCGTTGTTATTTTCCCACATGGCCCCCTATTGGTATACAATAACCTGGGTAATGGTCATGATGACCCTCTTCTGCTGTTTACCCTCGAGGTATGGTATGACCAAAGTAAAAAAATAAATAAATATGGAAAATCAATTTGTCATTCTCAGAAAGACAAACACTCACCATGTCAAATTTGACATGTGCTCAATCATTTTTTAAAAGAAAAGTTCTTCTTTTGAAGTTTTTAAATAAACTATATTCACAAAAACACAAATTTACAAAGAAACCTGCAAACAAATAAATAAATTTTTCTTTTAAGCTTAAAATTAGATGATATTAATAACATAGTTTGTCCTTTTGATGATTGTAGTGGTAAAAATTGTATTTATTTTAGTCTTGTTTATCTATATACTTTTGTATACTAGATTCACATTTTTTTAAAATAATGTAATTTATTTGTGCTGAAATTTTTATCTTATTTTTATATAATGTTGATCTCATAGATGAAGATATTGGCTTATGTGAGTTTTAACTTCTTCCTTCTGCCTTTTCAGGACTTGATAGAGGTTGTCAGCTTTGATATTTTAAGACTCACTAATGACAATCGTATTTTTTGTATTTAAACATAATTTGTAACTGTGATTTAGAAGCCACCTGCCACCCACCGTCCTGATGCATCCACTTGCAGTCAAATAGATCCATGTACGTCTTTGTTTTCCTCATCTGAGCTTTATTCTGACTCAAACTGGTATGGTTGGATTGCTCTGATATTGCTCACTATTTTTGTTGCACCACTATTGTTATAGAAGTAAATTTCTCGTAAATTCATGCCGCCCTGCAGAAATTTGTCCAAGAAAGAAATACTATATATATTTTTCTTTTGCTTGTTTTGTTTTTTTTTAAACAGCATAATCATGATTAAAGGACTCCTTGGAATTCTTAAAAAAAAAGTTAAGAGATGATTGTAGTGGGACTTTAGCCTTATCATATTTTTTTCCCCAATTTATTCGTCTTTTAAAGTCCTAATTTTTATCTTATTGTATCATCTCTTAAAAAATAAAGACTTTAAATTAAAATTAATATGTGGTATATTCTACATTTGTAAAGAACTTTTTTTTAATTAATATTCTAATGCAAATGATGAAAAACTCATGTGGAGAACATTTGGTGCACTTCAAGTTCTTACAGCTTTTTGCAAACAGTCATTATTCTATGATGAGAAATATTATTCACACTTAAGAGATGTCCCTGTGAGTTTAAATCGAGGTCAGACGGTGCAGTGCTTAAGGAAACTGCAAAAAAAAAATAATCTGCACGCCTCAGTTGGCATGTTAAATTCTGAAGTTTGTGTCAGTAGGCAACATTTTGAAGACAATCTTTCTCAAGTCTTGCAAAAGTTTTCAAGAACAGTCTCTTCTCTCTGCAGAAGCAATGAAAAGGCAGTAAAACATGGACAATCTGAAGAAAGTAAAAAACTATTGGGAAAGCTCATAACAATGAGAGTTGTTCAGTGTAAACTACAATTATTTTTTTATTGAATGTATTTATATCTGTATTGTTTTAGACTTTATTCAAATGTACATTTTTATGTTCTGCTGTACCCCACTTGATGATGGAAAGAAAAGCGATGGACAGGTCCTGAAAATACATGGACAGAAGTTTAAAGAGATGCAGCTTCTGCGCTGCAGGATTTTGCAGCCTCTTCTGTAGCGGGTCCTCTGGGTGCTCCTGCTGTCACAGGGGTTTAGTGTCAGACTATCCGAGCCAGCGGGGATGCACTCACCTTGACGAGTTCAACGTGAAAATGAAAAGAACTGAACGCAGACAGTCAGGATGACAGACAGGCCAGTCATTAGAGATTCACAATTTCAGTCTCCTCATCCTGATCCCTATTGGCTTTGGCTTCCTTTTCCCTTATCCATTTGTCAGTTCCTCTCTTTTTTTTTTTTTGTTTTTTATTTTGTTTGAGTTTTAGTTTAGATGTTCACAAAAAAATTGTAAAACTTTATTTGTCATTAATCTAAAAAACAGTCCAAAACTCAGGAATGAGTTGAAGCCTTGGGTCATTACAACCACCTTTGTATTATTTTCTACACTTTCATTTTATTTTGAAAACCAAAAATAATATTCTAACTACTTTTGAATATGTTTCAAGCTGAATTAAAAAAAACATCCAGAATATAACTAAAAACCAAAGTAGTGGGCTTTTCTTTTTGCCTTGTCCTGTCCAATAGCTGAGCAATTAGATACGAGCTGAGAGCGTCTTGTGTTAGTCAGATTTTACTGTCACAACAGGGGTTTATTGCATATAAACCCACACATGTAAAGCCTTTCATTCTGTCACAGATACTATTAGTGCAAAGGTGAGCTGACACCTGTGCTCAGGCGTGTGTTTATGTTTTGCTGAGATGGATGATGATAGAATGTACAAAGGGGGAAAGTGCCCAGCCATCCCCAAACCAAGACCCCCTACCGAGGCAGCAGCCGCCAGGACCCTCCTAGACCCACCACGGGGCCACGGGAGGAATCCGCCCAACGGGCAATCCCGCCAAACACCCAGACCAGGGCGCACGGGCTTGCCGCAGACGCCCCCCCATGCCAAGGAATGGGAAAGCACAGGAGCACAGATAGTGCAGGCCCCAGTCCAGCCAGAAGAGCAGGACCCCCCCCACCCACCAGGAGAGCCAGCACAAGGCCCCAACCCCAGACAAGCAGCCCACCACCACCCAGCAGTACCGAGCACCCCCCTGCACCACCCCAGGTACAAGCCAGGGCCCCTTAAGGGAAACCTGCCCCACAAACCAGACATCTGCCCGCCCCCGCTGCCGGAGACCTAGGAGGGAGCGAGGCATTGGCTGCCCAGGAGAGGGACACCCAAGAGAGGCGGGGGCCCCCGAGGAGTGATGTTAACGAGGCCCAACCAGGCTCTACCACTGATGGATTATTCGGAGAGTTCCAGTTCTCGAGAACAAAGACCAGAACCCGCACCACCGAGACATGGACATCCCCAGGCTCCGATGTAATTTGATCCCCTGTTCTAGATCTTAAATCTCGGGGATCCCTCTCCCCACTTGGAGAGGAGGCTACCGGGCCCAGGAGACCGGCACCCATGCGACAAGGCTAATAGATCGAGCCCCCCACCCCCACCAGAAGGTCAAAGGGCCCACCTTCCTTGTGTAATGAATGTGTGTTGGTGTGTGTTAGTGTATATTTTGAAGTATGAGAGGTGTGTGTGCTAAAGGGTGCAGTTAAAATTGGTGAGTAAGGCTTTGACAGGACATCTCCTGATTGCTCACAGCGATGCCCCGTCACCCTCTCACCAATGACCTTACTTTTGGCTTTTTTAAAATACATTTACAAAAATATTAAGTAAATTTAAATTTTTCAAGCATTGTATGAACTTTTCTTTTTTATTTCTGAAGCAAATTTCAAACCTATTCAGGAATGTTCTTTTTCACCATTCTATACTAAAACTTGCTGTTTCAGAGTCAACAGAACTTTTACATTTCATTGTATTTAACTTAACTAGAAATGGGTTTGTTATTCCTACCTAATTTCTTAATTTGTGCAAAAAAAGTGGGAAAAAATTTAATTAACTTACTCTTTTTGCACTAAGACTTTTATTTTACTTGTCTATGTTCTCTTTTAATACTTCTTGTAATGTTTTGTGATATTTTATTCACCTTTTCCCTAAAATAGTCTTTCTCAATTTCACCACTTTTTTTCAATTTAAAGCAAAAACAAACTCCCTCATTTCCTATGTAACTGTTGCTCCTCCCTCCTTTTCTCAGATCTGATTATGTTGGGCAGGTGGTTCGGTCATTGTATGTTCACGTATTCAAACCTGAGATTGTGTGCAGACCTGCACTTGACCAGCTAAGTGCTTTGTAGGAATGAAAAAAAAATCACGCCACTGTGAGTTATTTCTGGCTGGGTTAGCCTTATTTCTCTGGGCGCTTTGATAATGGAGAAGACTTGAATAATGAATGGGGTGTATAATACTGTTCTTCAGACCCACAGAATGAATTAGGCAAGTGCACATAAGTGAATTTACTGTGAGTGTCTCCAATAGACAGTATGACCCAACTTTGTCTTTTTAGTTTCATGATTTTACTTTAGAATTTTTGGAAGCTACACTATTTGATAAACACATGAATAAACAATTTGGAGTTAGTTTCCTCCAACATTTTAAAGGGTTTCTATTAAAGATGAAGCTGTTCTCATGGTTGGTTCTTAAGTGTATCTCATTTTTTCTTCTTGCTGTTTGTTAAAAAACAAAATGACAAATATCTATTAAATTTAGTAGACTTTTAATTATTAATTGGGGCACAACTATTCATTTAAAAAAAGATTTGATTCATACCATAATTTGTGGTTGCAATCCGATTAACAGTCGATACTGACTAATTTTGAACGATCCAGTTAATCTCATTCACTGACCTAAAATTGACATCTACAGCCAAAAATTCAACCAGTGTGACTCAGAGATAAATACCTGGTAGATAATCAAGTGTTAATTAAATATGTGTACAATCAAACAAACAAGTAAATAAAAATTAATGGCAATCCATTCACATTTTAGTTTCATAAAGTTTAGCCCTCTTTTCCTTTTCCACATCTAAGTAATACAAACAGAACATTATACCTGACTGTATGGTCACGTCTTTACAAAATTCAAGGAGTTTCCACACATTTGACTGCAATGATAGATTGATCATTTGCTGCCATCATGTGTATTGTCAACTGTGATGGCCCTTGGTTGTCTTTACATTATAATAAAAAAAGGGGGAAAAAAACTGCCGTGCCTTAATCCAAATGGTATTTTCCAATATCAATATAATCAATATTTTTTCATTGTGAAATTGTTTAATTATGGAGTAGATCAATTGGATTCATAACTTGACTAGACAGATTGATCTGGTTTGATGGTAGAAATCTAAATCGATTCATCCTTAAAGTTGATTCATCATTACACCTCCAGTATTTATAATATAGAATGCTGACTGTATAAATTAAATACTAAAAAGGGTGAAAAAAGTAAAACTGGAATCTAAGTGAGCAAATGCAGGAAAATTTGTTCAGTCCTTTGACGCCTAAATTATTTCCAGCTATAAAAAGATAAAAAAAAAATCAAAAATGTTTTGGTTTCAAGTAGATATTTAATTAAGGTAATTTGGGAGCCAAAGTGGTTTGATGCATTAATAGACATTAAAGGGGTTACAAAAATACTTATGACCATTTTCAAAGTATTTTGATCTGCAGATTAAAGCTATAATTGAAAAATGAACAAATATTTATTTGGGATGCTGCTAACTTGATTAGCAGGGTATACAAACAGAATCTAACAGATTGTTTTACAATTATGACTTAAAAATAAACAGACAGATTAGCTATGTTTAAACATTAAAATTGTAATCTTGATAACTATAAACACATGAATAACAACCAGTTTGAAAACTTAGATATTCGCATTTAATAAATGATAAATTATCTTTTTTTATATTGCTCTTTCATTGGAATGTTCAGCAAACTAAAGTTGTTTTTTGCTCTTGTTGTTTTTCCATAATTTTCTAAATTTCCCTGTGAACTTTTAGAAAGTTAATAGGTTTCAGTCTTCCTGCATTATAAGACTGTATCGGATTTACAGTTTGTTTTCGTGAAAAGTCCTTCTGCTTGTATTTTGTACTTTTGCTTTGTGTACTTTTTTTGAGAATTTTGTTGTCTCGATTTGTAAAGTGCAAAACGGCTGCCGGTTAGAAGTTTGGAAAAAAGTTGTCTATTTGTGCCGAGTGAACAATAGCTGAGGACAAACAGGAACTTCATCCCGTTGGCCTCAAGTTTCTACTTGGAAACTCAATCTTCCTGTGTGTGCGTGTGTGTGTGCTGAACACAGGTATGTGTGCAGAAACCGGCAGGATCTCTGCTGCTCCTGTGCTGGTTTGGCTTCTGATGATAACTGAAGGTGACTAATAGAGAGGTAGCTGTCTTCTTTCACTTTGGTCACATTCCCATTTGTTGCTACTGGCATTGAATGAATTATTGAGTTAGGGTGTCTTGGCTCCCACTCTTAATGACATCCGCCCCTGTGTGTATGTGTTAAATCTGATGTGTGCAGGCCGGCACTGTAAAAAAAAAAAAAAGTGCATGCATTTTTCGGTAATTAAACAGCGCTTCTATCCTCATTCTGTCAAAAATGGTCTTCTTGCATGAAGAGACATCAAGGAAAAAAAAAAACACTTTTCTCATTCCTCTTCTGAGCTTTTCTGGTTTAAAATGTATTGCATTTGATTCTATCGCAAATTAGCTTTAAATGTAAGAAAGTTTGATACAAAAAGAGTTTGCAGATACAGAAAAAAGGGCCAGACTGGCCCCTGAACACACCTCGATTACTGCACTAAACGGCAATATACCTTTCAGCTGCTGCTGAATAATTGAGGCGCCCTCAGTCGTCACGCACCGCTAAGGTTCACGGGCCTTCAGCTCAACTTACCGTGGAGCCAGGACGTTATGATAGCTACCCTGGTATTACAAAGATCAATTATTCACAGCGCCAAAACCTAGCATTTAGAAACCGCTGAGAAACAGGCGGCTATTTTAAAATAGCCTAAACTTCCTCTAATGTTGACTCAGTTGATCTAAAATGTGGCAGACTTTGAGACTTTTTAGAGAAACCACCCTCACTCCAGTGTCTCTTTTATAAAAAAAAAAAAAAAAAATGATTTAGCTAACACTATGAATTATTGACGGGAGTTAAGCGCCTCTTATCATCAAAGAGAATATTCATTAGGAGCCACAAACGTTTCCGCGTTGCATGAAAAGTATTGATGCCCTGAAACTACCGAGCCGAAGTCTCACGGGATTACACGAGCGCCCACCGAAATAACGGGGAGGATTCCCGTTTTATTACACTAGCATAATTTCATTAGCTAAATTATTTTGTTAAAAAATACGCTTTTATCTTACAAATTTTCCTTAAGCTTGTATTAATCATTTTAAAAAGTAATATTTAACATTAATTCTAGATATTTTTTTTTTCGTGCGTCAGTTGACGTCGGTCAAATCCGGAAAAGTGACGTAAAGACAAACCTCGGCCTTTTCCTAGCATAAATCCGAATGCACAAACAGGCGGATTTAAAATATCAGTGGTATAAATTATTTGTACAACATTTATACAATTTTCATACCGGTTATTTACAACAAATAATACACACATTTTTTAAAGGGAAAAATTGACAAAATTATCAAATAAAGCTACATTCTGTCGAATGTGTTCATCCGAGTCACGTCGGGTGTCCTGTCAGACTTCTGCTGCCTTCTCCACCCCTTCATGTAGTTTTAAACCAATATATAGGCTAATCAATAATACATCGGACGTACTTAATAATTTCAAGTCTCATGCACGACAACCAGATAACACGAATACATTCATAATTGAAGCCGCATGTCTGCTAATTAGAGAGGCCATCCGTGTGGCGCGTGAAGGTCGCTCCTTCCGCGGAGTAAAAACTCCTGAAAAATAGTACCATCCACCTTTCCTTTTTTTTTTTTTTTTTTTGCCGGTATCATATACCAAAAAAATACATTTTTAATTACAGTGGAGATCCCAGGATCTATTAATAATATAGTTCACAAAAACAGCGTGTTTACTGTGTCCCAAAACACAGCTGGTTTAGACTGTTGCTCACGAGGTATTTTTAGGCCCCGCGCGCGCCTCACCTCCAACACATTCTGGAAAATGTAAATGATTATTTTTTTTTTTTTTTTAGAAAATAATCAATAATTTATTCGATTTAAATCACACTTTTTTTCTCCAAGTGAATTCAGAAGTAAACAAAACAAACAAATAATGATTAGAGTCTATTTACTAAATATAACTGGGCTATATATATAAAAAAAAATTAGACCCACTAGCAGTTTTCTAAGTCATCACATCAAAATATTAAAATATTGCAGCAGCCACAGCCAAATGGACGTGCCCCCATAAAAACTAAATATTAATTCTAAATAATTCAAGATAAACAGTGTCAAATGGTGTGAGAGATTTACTGTTTGTGTGCAGAAATCACGAACACACGGTTTACAAAGAAGACGGATTCGTTTGCAAAAGCAGTGATAGAAAGAAGTGATCTCCTTAAAACATTTTCATTCCTAAAGCTCACAAAGAGTGAAATAATGGTGTATATCTTTGCATATAGGAGGTGGGGCACGTGGTCTGATCTCCACCAGATTTTACAACAACAAAAACAAAAGTAAAATTTACATATATGCTTTTACCCATTGAAGCAGCCAATAGATGTGATTTCTAAACTACGATTTACAAATAAAAAAAAAATGATCCCTGAATGTGACAAACTGTCCTGGTGAATTTCATGAAAATGTGTGCAATAGATCCATCCATCAGTAACACTTGTAAATTCCCAGATCAACAATGTAAAAAGTGCAACAATGAAGTGACACCACATGGAAAACGAGAGGAAGTCTGTTTGGAAACGATCCCAGATGAAGAGTTGTTGATAAATCCCTGTTAGGCTATTATTAATCACTCGATCAAAAATGTAGCAGGCTATTTTATTCATGATGTGTCAAACTCAGTGCACGGCGGAGTACTTCATCCGTTTCTGTTTTTGCCTCTGGTTGCAAAACCACACTCGAACCACGTTCTTCTTCAGGTCCAGCTTCTCGGCTATAGCCGCGATTTTTTCCGAGGAGGGCCGGGGCTGGATGGCAAAGTACGCCTCCAAAGAGCGCTTCTCCGGCGCGGCGATGGACGTGCGCTTTCGTTTCCTCTCGCTCCCGTTGAAAAGGTCCGGCTTGCTGCTTTTCTCCCGGTACGCAGCCTCGGCTTCCTCCAGCCACGCCTGCAGGACGGGCTTGAGCGCGATCATGTTGTTGTGGGACAAGGTGAGGGACTCGAACCTGCAGATGGTGCTCTGGCTCAAGGAGCCCACTCCGGGGATTTTGAGGTTCGCCAGCGCGGAGCCGACGTCCGCCTGGGTGACGCCGAGTTTGATCCTCCTCTGCTTGAAGCGCTCGGCGAAGGCTTCCAGTTCCCTGGGATCCGACTCCACGTCGTTGGCGCACGCCATGCCGCCGTGCACCGACAGGGAGTGAGGGTGGGCCATGTTGGCCATCGCCTGGTGCAGTTGCCCCATGGTCTGCAGGTGGTGGTGCGGGTGCGGGTGCTGGTGGTGGTGCGCCGAGGTGGTCATCCCTGGAGGCTCCGGAGCGCCCATCCCTGTCACCGCTAGGCTGGTGGAGAGGTGGTCCAGGAGGTCTCCGGCCTCCAGGGTTTGTCCGAGGTGGTGGTGGTGGTGGTGGGAGCCGATGGTGGAGGGGACGTGGGAGATGGGCACGGTGGTGGAGGAAGAAGAAGAGGAGGCTGAGGTGCAGGGGGCACTGCTCATGGTATGGTAAGTCACGTCTGGTTTGAACGGGTGGCTCTTGCCGTGGGAGACAATGCTGTCAGCAGCCGCCAGAGCCTCTGCCCGCGCCAGCAGGCTCTCATCAAAGCCTCCGAATATATTGCCCTGCAGCTGCAAGCAAGAGTGCGCATACTGGAGTCAGTGGGGAATTCTGTCAGGCAGCTCTCAGGATCTAAAAAACATTTTTTTTCCAAAAGCGAGCAGCGCCGAGGAGAGGCGAGAACCCTCCTCAAAGCGCAGGTCATAAAAATTAATATGAAAGCTCGAGCATTGCTTGAACAGACATGTGGAGGGGGGGGGGGTGGAGAGACAGCGGGGTAGAACAAAGTCCTGTCACATCAACTTTACAGACATTTTCCACAGTTATATATATCCCCCCCCTCCTTCATCTCCCCCTGACCTGAAACGTACCTGTGGGGCGGGCAGGCAGACTCTGCGCATGCCCTCCGTGCCTGAGTGCAGGCCGGGAGGATACTTGGGCTCGTGCAGGGCCGGGTGCATGGAGAAATGCTGCTTGCTGTTCATGGTCATCATCATCCTCCCCGCAAGCAGCGTGGCCCCTGACATGAAAAGGCGAGGGGAGGCGGACAGACAGCCCTGCTGCTCCTCACCACCAGACTGATGAGCTCCTCACGTCGGATGCGCCTCCCGGCTTCCCTCTGCCCCCCCCCCCCCCTCCTCCTCCTCTTCTTTCAGTCCTCTTCTTCCTCCTCCTCCCCTCCCAACAGCACCTCTGCTCAACTTACAGGTTAAGAATGTGTGGCCTGTGTGCGCAAGCGTGTAAAAAAATCACAATTCAATCAAATTTATGTTCTGTTCATTGAATCTGACTCCATTTAAACGCCATTAAAACTTCACAGATTTTAAATGTGCTGTTCATTTTACATTTAGAAACTTATTCCCACACAAAAACACATTTTTAGCCAATTTATTTGTCAATAGAAGTCGAGTTTCCCCATCCTGCAGCTGCAGGAGTGGTTTCAGCACCATGGACAGCGCAGCCCACACTTCCCTCCATCCATCTGAAGGCCCCCAGCTCTCTGCTCTCCTCCCCAGACTTCTCATGTGGCCGCCTGGTCGAATCTCATGAACCTTGGGTGGACGGACCCGAAAGAGGAGCCGTGCGGACCAAAGCGGGCTGATGACACAGCGGGTCCACCCGATCCCGCCGTCCACCTCTCTGGTTCCCCAGGCTGTGAATAATTCATCGGCACGGTGGCAGGCATCCATTACCGGCGAAGCATGCTTCTGTTCATTACACAAATTAAAACAGCCAGGACCTTTTCTCACCATGCAAACCTGTTGCAGCCAAAACCACTGAGTGATGCATTGTTGGTTAAATAGTGCAGGAATGGTTGGTCCTTGATTCTGTCTGGGCTTAATGCTTTTAGAAATGTTCTGCAGAAAAGTCAACACCCAACTTCTTTTTTGGAGAAAAATATATATTAGAAAAAATATTTTTTTTAAATTAGAGCTTTTTCCACTATCCTGATATCAAAATGTTAATTTCTTCAGTATATAGAGGGCTTGTACTTTATGGTTCTGATCACTTTCACAGTTTTTAAAGTATAAAGTTGTTTCATTTTAAATAAAAAAAACAGCAACATTTATAGGAACATCTTTCTAGAAATAGGAAGTTACTCACAGAATGATTGACATTTAGATCTATCACTTTCACTTAAAAATAGCATTATCCATGTATTTTTGTTTTTACCTGGAGGATGGACAATGCTTTCAACAAGATTGATTTTGTTTTTCATTCACTGGGATAATTTTGAATTAAACTTGTCAGATTTTTCATTCCTTAATTCATTTATGGATATTTATCTCTCAATATAAAAGCTGTATCTCTTATTTAAGACTCATTTCCAAATTTAAATCGTGCCTCTAGGTACTTGTTAGCACCTGAAGTGAACTTTTTAAGCAGTCAGGATTCTCACATTAATTTTTTTTAGGAAAACCCAGAATCAATTTTAACAATCCAATCAGGGTTTCAACCTGTGAACACAAACATTACGACAGACTCTCAGCAAAGTAGAAATTGTCATTCTTTTTATGCATTAAATGAAAAAGTAAATCATTCAAATTTCTAAGGATTCTCCTGCAGGAACTTTGCTTTCACGTCCTCCTGACTGCTCTCTTTTGGAATGCTGCGTCTCAAACGCTCTCAAGATCTCTTCTCATCTGTGCTTTGCTTCCCCTGAAGATTGGAACTAATGTGTTTTGTAAAGAGCTTTGGGATATTTGTGGTCAAATGTGTGCCGGCAGCTCCATCTCGTCCCCCTCCCATCTGTCCTGCAAACAGCACAGCAGCGATCCCAACCTGCCATCATGTTGTCTAAATGCTGTCATCCACCGCTGTCACAAGTAGTAAAAATAAAAACAGAATTCATTATATAAGTAGCCTTACTTTAGGTATTAGCTGGAAGTACTGAGAAGAGAGAACCCGTGTACCCAGCTGCTTGGTGACCTTTTACCTTTCTAGCACAGAGAGTCTGCTGACATAACGGTGAGGTACTCCAGCTGCGCAGGAGAAGAGGCTACATAAGGTCAGCAGAAAAAAATCACCGGCTGCTCTCTGGCCCCTCTGCTCCACAGCTACTGCTGTCTAAATAAAGCCCAAAGCCTCACCGAAGACAGCTTCCACCGCAGACACCACCTCCTCGACCTGTTGCCTTCTGGGAGATGATACAAGTCAAAACAGAGCCGCCCCAGCCCTAAATGCAGACAGAAAATGGTACCTTATTTTTCTTTTATTAATTTTGTTAATTTTTTAAACATATCTAGTTTAGCATTTTTTGCACAAATGAGTTTCTGCTATCCTATCCTATTCTATTCATATTTGATCTGTATGTGTAAATGCGTTTTAAACATTGTTAAAAAGGTAAAAGGTCTTTTGTTTCAAGAAAAAAAATGTCTTATTTTCTGTTTTGCATGAAAAGTAATCTCTTCAAAAGTTTTTCAATGGTAAAATGTCTTAGTGGCATTTTTGTTATTTAGAAGAAAAATCAGCAAATGGGCCAATCATTTTGATTTAATTCTGAGTGGCTTGTTTTTGTGGTGAAGTTTTTGAATGCCTGTAAAACAATATTATTGTGTATGTTTATTTACTTGGGTTTTGTACATACATAAAAAAAAAAAATTGTGTAGAAAAACAACAAGAATACACTGAAGATTAGATTTATAATGTTTATGAATTGGATAATTATTTTATTTTCTTTGCCTAAAACAACCTGTGAAGTCTAAACTTTAATGAATTGTGAGTTTGATGTGATTTTCTTTTCTTGATTTGACAATAGAGGCAGAGGATAAAAGTTTTCTTCTTTCTGCTCAGTTTCATTTATTAACTGTAATAGTTTCATTTTGTATTACTTTAATGTTATGTATTGTTATTAAACGAAGAAAAAAAATAATCTTGTTGAAAATGTTTTGGTCTGTTTAAAAAAACAGAACACATCATGTGATTTAAAAAGAGCTGCATAGCGGCGTGGTGGTGAGGTTAGCTCTATGGCCTCACAGCGAGAAAGCCGTGGTCTGAATCCTGACTGGAACCTTTCTGTGTGGCGTTCTCATGTTCTATCTGGTCATGAGTGGTTTCTCTTTTAGGCACTCCGCAAAAACATGCTTCATATGTTGATTTGCTACTCCAAAAGTATGCAAGTGGGAGTGATTGTGTGCAACACACTGGCAACCTGTCCAGTGTGTACCACGCCGTCGCCCAACAGTAGCCGGGACAGGTTCTGGCAACCCCGTGACCCCAAAAGGGATGTAGTAGGCCCAGGACATGAATGGATGGCTTATTTGAAAAATCTATATTAGAGTATAACAAAATCTCACCAGTTAAGACACAAAAATTGGGATGCCCTTGAGCAAGTGTTAATCTCGGTTGCTCCTCTGAAGCTGTTTATTAGAAACAGGGTGGATGTGCGGTTGTATTGTGTCTAAATGTGAATTTGACACATCAAAAGATTTTCTCAGTCATCCACATGATCAGAATCAGGTGTCCTAATCACTTGGCCTGGTGGCAACAGGTGAATAAAATCAAGCACTCATTCATGCAGACTGTTTTTACAAATATTTGTGGTAGAATGCTCCGCTCTTAGGATTTTTTTTTGTATGAATATATATAATTTTATTGATATTTTCCTTTATTTTCACAACTATGTTTTCCCAAATTGTATATGTACTTTAACTAGAAATCTGGCTTTTAATTGGACAATATCTTCGTCTTGTGTTGTGCTATCCTTGGCACGTTAATGTAGGGAGTGGGGTCGTCTGGAACCCACAAGACAGAGCTCTAAACTTGAGTTTTTTCCAATGATTTTTGATTTTCACTGGTGTCCATGACAGACATGAAATCCCGTCCACCTTTGCCATGAGCCCGGTACTCTTCAATGTAAGGGTGGGGTCATCTGGACCCCAGAAAATAGCACAAAATTTGACAGAAGCCTTTTCAATTACCATTCTATTTTTTTAAAGATAAAAAATACTTTAATTATCCCAAAGTAAACTAGAAAAGTGGCACTACCTGCGATAATGTCGGTGCGAATGCTTTTTGCTGAAATTATTAAGGTTTCTTGCTGAAGATGCTGAAATGAATTTACTGTGATTGCTTTAGCATTTTCAGCAAATCCTATCTGCATACTGCTAAAATGGCTAAAGGACTTAAAGTTGCAGATATTGCTGTAAGTGCACAAAGAACTTCTTGAAAAATGTGAAATTTAAAACTATATAAAGGTATGAACTCAGAATTAGCTCAAAACAAAGATGCCAAGTTAGCCAAATAAGTGAGGATTTTGCTCAAATGTTAGCTAATCTCCCAAAAATTCTCCAGTAATTGGCGAAAAAAAAAAAGCTAACATGTTGGTAAAATACTAGCTTGACTCAGAATTAGCCCAAAAGACCTCAGTAGATGCTAAATTGTCCAAAAACATTAGCATGTTGCAAAAATATTAGCTAAATCAAAATTAGCCTTAAAAACCTCAGTAGCATTGATGTCCTTCACATGCTGAACTGATACAAATATTGTAAAGTGTCAAAAATTCCAGGAATTGTGTGAAAAGTGGCACTACCTGCGATATCAGTGCGAACGCTTTTTGCTGAAATTATTAAAGTTTCTTGCTGAAGATGCTGAAAACAATTTACTGTGATTGCTTTAGCATTTTCAGTAAATCCTATCTGAATACTGCTAAAATAGCTAAAGACCTTAAAGTTGCAGATATTGCTGTAAGTGCACGAAGAATTTCTTGAAAAAATGTGAAATTTAAAACTGTGTAAAGGTATGAAGTCAGAATTAGCTCAAAACAAAGATGCCAAGTTAGCCAAATAAGTGAAGATTTTGCTCAAATGTTAGCTAATCTCCCAAAAATTCTCAGTAATTAGCGAAAAAAAATAAGCTAACATGTTGGTAAAATACTAGCTTGACTCAGAATTAGCCCAAAAGACCTCAGTAGATGCTAAATTATCCAAAACATTAGCATGTTGCTAAAATATGAACTAAAATCAAAATTAGCCTTAAAAACCTCAGTAGCATTATGCTGAACTGATACAAATATTGTAAAGTGTGTCAAAAATTCCAGGAATTGTGTGAAAAAAAAGTGTATTATATTTTTTTTACAATTGCATGTCAAAATTTGCATGAAATTTAAAAATATCAAAAGAACAAGTATGTGTTTACAATGTTCCTGAAATGAAGCTCCAGTTACATACGTCTTAAAATCAAACTGCATATGGAAATGAAAGAATGACAAATGAAGGAGACCACACATCATTTAAACAATAGTTTGTGGAATGCTTTTGCTTGCATTTTTTTTTCTCTCATCTGGAATTCTTTTTTTTCTTTTTTTTTTCCTTTTTTTAAATTTGGCTCTGTTTTTCCTTTTTTACATAATCCAATTTGAATTTTTTTCCTTTATTCTTTTTTTTCCCCATCTTACAAGCACCCCATTCCTCTGTCTTTATTGGCAAAAGCAAACATGCTAGTAAATTAGAAATCCATTTTTTTACAAACAAAATTACATCAAGAAAATACATCCACATCCTGCAAATATAAACAGTAACAAATCCAAAACTATTATCCAATAAACATTTTATACATTTGGAACTATCGTGTCATAGTAGCATACAGAGTACAGTACAAAAAAGAAAAAAAAGTGGAAAGGAGACATTAAGTCCACATCTTAGGTTTGTCACTTAAACCTGCCTATGACTTTACTTAAAAACCAAGTTCTAAATCTTAAAGGTAAGTTGATCAACCCTAAAATAAAATTAAAAAATGGAAACAAATATCTACAGGTGTGCTTAGAAGCAAAAACAGAGCAATTAGAAGTGTGGGTTTGTGTTGTGTACATCACCTTGTCTCAAGATAAAGTAAAGACGGCTACAGACTTAACTGTGAAAATCTATTGGCTTCTTTTAAAACCACTTTGACTAGTAAACAAATAATTAAAAAAAAGTCTGTACAATGTGGTGTTTTGTAAAGCTCTAATTGAATTTGGGACTCATCACCTTTAAATAAACGACATCTCTGTCTTTTGTGATTGTACTAACTGAGTGGTATATAAACAGTTGAATTCAAAGTGACAGAAAGCTGCACCAGTGTTAAATGAAATTAGTTCAGAAATCTCAGGGTGTGTGTGTTTTAACAGTGTTCTCCACAATTTGGAGCAGCGTCTTTAAAACAAAAGGGAATTAAAAAAAAGGAGTTTAACATAAATATTACACTCTTGCAAAAAAAAAAAAAGTAGTTAAGCATTCATGCTTGACCTCATCGACCTGATACGACCATTTCTGAGAAATGACAGAAACACAACGTTAAGGGAGAAAAAGATTCTCTTTCAAGCATTTACAAAATTTACAAAAGTAAATCACAAAAATCCTGTAAAAACTCAGCAATCTGCTGACCGAGTAAGGCAAAGAAATGTTTATACACATTAAGTCTTATATTAAAATCCACTGTCCAGTATTACATTCAAACACCTGTCTATGGATGCCTTTACTTTCGTCTCCGATCTTCCCGCCGGGCTCTTTGCAGAACCACACAGCAGGTCAAAAGTGTCTAAGAACACCGGCTGTCACGACTGAAGCGGATGCAAATGGATATCCGTAAACAATGTTTGTCAACCTATTGCACTGTATCCTTCCGTGCCACAATTGGCTTCAACGATACACTGTTCGGTAATGATGAGTGGATCCAAAAAAAAAAAAAACTGGCCCTCAGAGCCACTAGAAGGGAAAAATAAGTGAATTTTTTTTTTTAGCAATTTGGAGCCTGAAAATGAAAAGAGAACTGCTGATATTGATGCAGTGGAAAAATAAATCTCTCTTGAGGCTAAAGAGAATGGTTTACTGGTGATGGAATGGCTGTCCCTGAACGGAGGACGAGATTTTATTTTCTTTTTACAAAAACTTGTGAGAAAAGAGCTTCAATACAGTATGTATAAAAATACCTATTCACAGTAGACACAAATGTTGTGCATTACTGATATTAATCATCTGGTAAGCACACTAAAACTTACATAAATTTTTCCATCTATAAGAACAACTTAACATTTATTTTTCTCATCAAAAGTGAGAGGTTTTTAACTTTTGTTTTGATGAAAGGTTAGTGACCTCCAAGTTTTTTTTTTTGTTTTTTTTGGGGAGGAACCATAAAATAAAGCCTTTGATTTATGTGGAGGAAAATTTGAGTTTGTCCTTTTTTCTCTATGGGGAGAATCCAATTGGTGTTTTTTTCTTTTATCGTCTCCAAGATCGACTCTCGTTCTCATCGTCTTCGTCGTCATCTTCCTCCTCTTCCTCTTCGTCTCGGTCCTCGCCTGGCAAGTACGAGCCTGCGTCCTTCTGTTAGAAGGAAACAGTTTAGTCATTAGTAAATGCTGGAAGATCATTTCTCTGCCGAATTTGAAGGAGAATCTAACAGTAAAACAAATAAAATGTGGTTAAAGTAGTTTTCAAGTCTCCAACTAGTTGGAGGAACTTCACCTGACTGTAATACTGCTTCACTCATGGGGCTAAGAAGCTCTTAGTACTTAGAGGCTTAGCTTGATTTTCCTTTGGGAGCCACACTAAAAGATTTAGCAGAGCTTGAAAGAAGTGTACCAGCAAAAAAAAGAAATAAAAAAACTGCAAATTCAATTAAAACTCTCCCTGGTTAAATATTCTGCTTTCCCGTCTTCTGCCCTGAGTGTTGCTAAATGAGTCAAGATGTTGTGGGACCTCTCGTACCGTGCTGTCCTCGTCTTTAGCTTCTTCTTCCTCTGGTTCGGTCGTAACCGAGGGCGTTTTAGGTTTGTACCAGGATATCTGTAGCGTGCGACCTTTGAACTTTGCTCCTTGATTAGCCGCCTGGAAGAAACAGGAAACATAAATGACAGCTTCCTCCGATAAAAATAGGAATACTGAAGAGGAAGGATGAGTTTTTATTTTACGTTCTCAGCTTCGCTTCTTGTCCTAAAGGTCAGGATGATGCTGTTGGCATCTTGATCTCCGAGTTCCTCAACTTCTCCAAATTTCTTTATAAAAAAAACAAAAAAAAAACAAAAAAACAACAATCAGTTAGATGCACATCTTTAAAATGTCAGCAATTTAACCCTTTTATGCATCTTTGGCCACATAATGTTGTCAGTGACTACAATTTCAACATGGCCGCTCCATGTGGGGATTTCTGAACCTCTTGGGGTAGCTAGTGTTGTGCCATGGTATGTTCCTCCTGCCAGAATGTGTATCCCCAGTCTCAGATTTGTTTTGTTACAGTCATATATTGACCCAAAAAGCCACAAGACGGTGGATGATTATGTCAGATTTTATTCTGGGGCTTTTGCAATTTTACGGTCATGTTTTTGATTTGATTTGATTTTTTTAACCACATATTCTTGCGTAAAGCGACAGGGGGCAACAATTCTCTCAGGCCGGCCTGTCAGAATCTGTGCTCCCCAATAATTTGCAGTAGAAACAACAAATATTTAATAAGAGTCTGCTGATATAGGCTTCCATCAGAAAGTAACTTCCATTAATTGTGTTCTTTTTCATCCTGAATTACTCAAAGTTATTTTTTCCCCCTTTTTTAACAGAAGAAGCTGTTGTTGTGTTACGTAGAATATGCGGGAAAAAATGCAGATATGACAATAAAGCCCCAGAATAAAGTATATTTTAATCATCCACCTTCTTCTGATGCTTTTTGGGACTAAATATGAGTGTTACAAAACAAATCAATGATGTCTGAAACTGGGGAAACGTACCAACACCGGAGGCTAGCGAGCACCGTCGCCCAGGGTCTGGCAGAGCAAGCGGGGTCACCACCCAGGCTGCCAGTCCCAGGCAGACGGACGGCCGTCAAACCGGGGCGTGATCGCAGCAGTTTCATGGGTTTATGTTGTTTATATTTTCATTAACTCAAAAAAAAAAAAAAAAAAAAAAAAACAACACAGACAGACCAGGTGAACCCAGACATGGCGACGTGCTCGCCGCCGCCTCTGTAGAACTCTCCAAAACAAATAAACCCAAACTACTCACTCAACATCATCCATGTTTTTCCTGATGTGGCAACAAATGAAGCCCAGAAAAATGTTGGCGTCAAGCAGTAAAATTGACATGCGTCAAATGAGAGGCGGCAGACGCAAATTTGCATCCGTGTGAATTCACCATAACAGTTATACTAATATATTGTAATTCCAGGGATATCTGAAGTGGAGAAAAGGGTTTTTCGTGTCATTATGCAACATTTTAGGCATATCAGTGATCATAGACATTTTTCCTCTGTGTCAAATTCAGCTGATTGACGTTGATCGTGTGTCATTTAGGTGTAGGCGGACCCAAAAATCTATTTCCTTTTAAAGAAAAACAATTAAATTCTCACCACAAAATGCAGCTTGAGCTCTTCTTTCTCTTCCTGTGTGACGCCCAGAATGACCAGAGCTCTGGGTCTGTGGTCGATCACCATGCGGTTCACCAGCCCGCCTCGAGCCGCCATGTCCCTTCTGCCTCGGCCTCCGTGTATCGCACCAGGCCCCGACAGCATCTTTCCCCGGCCCCGGCCTCGACCCGCCGGCGGCCGGATTAGACCCAAGCGTGTCGCCTGCAGAAAGACAGACGTGGAGTTTGAATCTCAAACCGTTGTCAAACTTTAATCAGGATATTTTTTGCACTGCAAACTTATGTGAGGAGTTCTCCACATGTTCAGCTGCCATCTTTTGATGTGTCAGTCTCTTTGGTTGTCACTCCTTCATATTTTAAAGCTACGTCGCACCTCTTAACGACCCGACACCCTCCCAGCCGCCCCTCCCCTCCGTTCGTCCCTCGGTCGCCTCGCTCTTTAATTGTCATTCTGTGACTCTCCTCCGCAGCGCGGCGGCTCAAACTTTAATGAGAAGGGGGTTTCATCATGTCTCCGATTCGGCTTCCTCAGCGGCCGCTCCTCTGGGCTTGCGTAAGTGGTTGCAGTTTAATGTGCAGAAGGAGAGTGGGCGCTGTGATGGATGGAGAAGTGGAAGAAGCGCTGGGCTTTTAATTTTTTAACAACAAGCTAATTAAGGACCCTGGGGCTAAAAGCGGGGAAAATTTTAAATACCAGCACTGCTTACCGACAATAAGCTGGGGTCATCAAGCATTTAAAGAAAATATACATTTCCTATTTGTCAATTAAGAAAAGTGATCCATGAGGTTTTTTTTTCATCCATAATTCAAGTGATAATTCACAATTGACTTGCAATTTGCAACTTTAGCAATTTGGAATGCAGTTATAACTCAGTCTTTTATTTTGAAAAATACAATTTTTAAATAAAAAAGTCAGTTTTCTATAGTGTTGAGACTGATCTGTCAGACTCTCATCAAGGCATGTCCTGGCTCCCTAACCTTCTTTTTCCCAATGATTTATAAAGCTGAATCGCTCTCTTCTGCCCCCTGGTGTTCAAATGTATAAGCAAGAAATATAATCCATCCTTTGATCAAAGTGTGCCACTGTTTTAGTCAGATAGTAAATGGAACTTTTATGACATCATTTTTACTATTACTTCTTTTTATAAAAATATCTATGTGGGCAATATTAAAGTAAATTAAAAAAAGAAATACTTTTCTTTTACTCAGTTTTGGCCATTTTTGATGGATTTTTGATTTCCATCCCATGGTGGCACGGCAAACGAGTTTAGGACTTTGATTACAACAATGCAAAAATACCGCGTGAGCATTCATAACTGTGGCGTGACACAGTCTCTTTTTGTTTTGGATGCCTTTAACAACAAAAGTTACTCAAGTCAGGTATGGTTCATCAACATACCACTAGGGGGCTTGATGATGCCTCAAAGTTTAACAGTTTAGCTCCAAAAACTTCTATTTACTTATGTAGTTAGTTTAATTTTCTATTTATTATGTGTTAGCTTAATTTTCATAATTGAACTTAGAAAACTAGTTTGAAACCAATTTGAAATCAAAATGAGGTTTTCCATTTCCATTGCGGTCTTTAGATTGACAGACAGAATTAACACTCAAATGTTTTTGTTTTAAACAGTAAAATATTTAACTAAAATATAAAGAAAGGTTACTCAGTTGGTGTTACGGTGCGAAAAACAAAAGGTCTAAGACCAAAGCCCTGCAGAACCCCACAGACTAAAACACGGAAGAGGCAAATTCTCTCTTTTTTTTTTAGAATAAAACATTTACTATATCAACGAGATCATTTTTCTACACATCTAATAAAACATGCTGTAGTGACCGACTGTTACATACATAATGAATCCTGATTAGGATTAATAAGAGCAACCCGATCAAAATCTTTAAAAGAACTAATGGTGGAGGGTTTTCTGATCCAACTGAAACGTTCAGATGTTGTTTTTGTTCATTGCTTTCAATCTCAAAACACTAATGCCGACGTATATAAATGTACAAAGAAGGAAAAAGAAAGTTATTTCTGCATTAATATCGTTTGCAATTGTTTCCTCAGCTTTCCCGTTCAGCAGAAAAACAACAATCTGATCTGCTAACTTCCTCAGACATTTCTTGGTATCACTTCCTTCAAATTGGCTCTCGAGAAAAGAGCTGAAGATGCAAGATGCTGTCAGTCTAATCCTGTGGCGCTCTTCAGAGACGCGGTTGCAGTGCAGGGTATCTTCAGATCTTACGTCATTGATAAGATTTTTTAGCTGCGGCAGATTTAGGCTCTGCTGTGAGGGTGGCATTTACGGGCAATCTGTGTGTGTGTGTGGGTGTGTGTGGGTGGGGTGCGTGGCTAAAGCGTGCGTGTGTCTAAAAATGTGAGTGTTTTACCTCCACCTGCAGCTGGCCCAGTTTCCTCTTCAGGTCTGTCGTATCTTCTCCGGAGCTCATCTTTTTGTGAATTTCCAGCTCAGCATCCAGCAATTCCTTATGGGTCTGAAGAGAAACAAAAAAAGACAAAAATCTTTATGGAGTAGTAAAGAAAGCTTCCACAATATATATAATATATATTTATTTAAGAACTTGAAGTTTCCGTCAAGGTTTTTAAAATAATAAATGAATGAATCTGTGAAAAAAGTAAAATTCTGCTAAAAAACAGGAAAAATGTAACAATTATCTGACTTTTTACAAGCATTCACAGCTACTAAGACCTTAAAAAAAATATACAAATCCAAACTGATTACTGAATAAAAGGACCTGCGATCTGGTGACGAAAATCTCGATTGTAACATTTTATGAGCCATCAAACTCATCCGTTTTGGTTGGGCTGCTACTTTAACGCTTAGACCTGGGCCCATTTTTCCTCATGAGTGATCATTCGTGAACGCCTTCACATCGTCTTGGTTCTCCTCGGGCTGGCTTCGGGCTGGTCTGTATAAGCACCTGAAACAAAAGTGTAAAATCAAAGGAAAAAAACAAAAACTCTTAAGAGAAATTATGTTGGCTCTCTCCTCGGGCTTCATGCTTCGGTTTTTCTCCAGTCTGTTTATAAGCACCTAAAAGAAACAAAAGTGTAAAAATAAATAAATAAAATACAAAGAAATCATAAAAGAAAAAAACAAAAACTCTTAAGAGAAAACGCCCTTACTTTCTGGCATTCAATTTGCGTTTTTAACATCTCTTGTTTCTTCTTTCTCATGTCCTGTTGGAGTTTCAATGCCTCCTAAAAAAAAAAAAAAAAAAAAAAAAAAAATTAAATTTTCAGTCAAAATCATTTTTTTTTCTTAATAAACAAAACATCAAACCACTAAAGTCAGTATATAAACATACCTGCTTCTTCTTGAGAGCTTCTTGTGCTTCCAGAGCTTTCCCTGTTTTCCCGAGGCTCTTGGAGGACGGCTTCAGAGCTGTGGATGTGTAGGGCCCCTTCTGGGTGTTTGTGTGAACAGGCGCCACCTATGGGTCATACAGAGGAAGTGCAAAAAAAAAAAAATGTAGATCACTAAAACCAGTGGAAATGACAACAAACAACCAGTTTTCCTGTTTGCCAAAGTAACTTCTTTAACAATAAAGAAAGGCATTCTGACTATACTATGTTTGTATGCTGGTATAAAAGGGAGACATACAGCAGCGGGGGTGTCAGAGGTCGGAGTCAACGTGTCTGTCTTTGGAGGGTTCGTGGGTCCAGCTGCGGTGTTCTGCTGATGCTTAGGTGGGATTTTGTTCAACACATAAGTAGCTGGATTGTGTTGCTTGATCCCCTGGAGCAACATAAAATAAGAACAGAAAGTGGTGCAAATGCAAAAAAAAAGAAGAAAAAAAAAGAAAAGAAAAATGCTTATGCTTACCTTATGCATGTGCTGGAGCCCTGGGCCAGCGGTGGCCCCGGGTCCCTGGCTCCCTAAACTCTGCTCCTGCTGCTGGAGGGCTGTGGGATTGGCGTCTGGCTCTCTGTGCCAGTACACACAAATGAAGCGGTTGTCCAGGACCGCCTCGATGCTGGATATGGCCCGCCTGGCTTCTTCGTTCTTTGTGTACTGGATCAGCGCTGCTCTTGGATCACCACCAAACACGACCTTGATTACAAAAAACAGAAATGGTATTTTAAAAAGAGTTTATGGTAAAGTTCTACAAACTCATGCGTAAACTTTGTGACTGAGCTCTACCTGAATGTTCACGATGGTTCCAAACTTGCTAAAATGCTCGTTGAGCTTAGTGATGTTGTTGAGCTCCGGGGGGATCCGCCGCACCTCCAGCTTTGTGTTCACGTAGTAATTTCTCTTTGGAAAAATCCCCTTGTGACGGTTATTAAAGTTGGACCTGAAACAACAAAATCATTAGGATGTTTCTGCTTTCAATATTACAATCACTTTCAGAGAGAAAATCGAAAAAATATTTGCAAATATAATTATTTTAATTAAATACGAGACAAAAAAAATAGAAAGACTTAAATTTAGGAGTTTTGAAATGAAAGTAAATAAAAAACATAAAATAATGCTCCCATCAGAGAGGTTAAGGGTCAAATGTAGCTCAAGTTTCATCCACAGACTTATCCTGAAGTTTCCTGATAATACCTGATGAGTCTCTAGGCTTAGGCTATTTTTAAATACTGATCAATAGGCAAAGTGAACCCTTTGAAGTTGCAGTTTTACATATAGGCCCCCATTTCTCCCAGGGTTCCTATAGGTTTCATCAGGTTAAATTTAAGACTTTTTAAGGCTATGCATCTCAAAAATTAAGTCCAATTTTCCAGTCTATTTTCCATTTTATCAATTTATTTCCAGTTTCTGATCAAAACAGTCTTCTTATTGTGTTTGTGGTCTGTGCTATAATGTTTTAGAGCTCTTCTTTTAATTCATTTTTTCAAACCGGCGGTGGGCATTTAGTGCTTTTTGTGCTTAACAACTGGTTTTCTCAATGTTTGCTTCCACCATTTTATCAAAACAAACTGAAAAGTTTCAAGCAGTCCAATTTTTAAGACTCAGATATCAAAATTTAAGACTTTTTAAAGGTATTAGTTCCAAATTTGTAAATTCAATGCTTTTTAGACTTTAAGAACCCTGTTCTTCTTACTTTTCCATCCACGGTTTTTTGATGACAGGTCCTTCAGCTGTAATGGCTCCCATGGACCTCTTCCTGCTGTCCTGTTCCGAGTTGAAACGTGACGCGTTAGCTCCAGGAGCGCCGACTCCGGTCGCCGGCTCCGTCTGGATCACTATGTTAGCGGCTAAGTATTCCACATAATACAAAGAAAAGATAATTATAAACTCCGTCATAAAGCTGGACTGTCTGAAAAGACTAATTTTAGCTCAAATGAGCCGTTACCTCTGGAGACCTGGCCTTCGCTGGACGTCAGCCCGATAAGGTTGGGCCGCTGGCTCTGTACCCGGGGAATAAACTGCCGGTATGAGTTTGGACCTGGAGCCGTCAGGCCGGGAGATTCAGGGTTGTAGCCTTCAGGATCGTAATTATCTAATGTGTAGAACAAGCAGAAGCACATACTTATACAATAATATAGGTATATATTTGACAAATACATGTTTTTGAAGTCTTAAAATGTAGGGGAAAAATAAAAATTTTGAAAAATTACTTGGAAATTTACATAGGATCATCAAAATAAAGTGTTTTTTTTAATAAAAATAATTATATATATATATATATATGTATAAAAATAAAAAAAGAGGTCAAATAATTATAAGTATAAGGGACTAGCACATTAAGCCACAAGAAGACACTGCAGATATTCTTATTGCTTAGTTTAACAAATAGCACCACCTGCTGGTGAACAACTGTTACTGCATCCCTTACAAAAACCAAACAAAGATTTTTACAAATCTCCATGTCTTCTACTGAAATAGCTCAAAAAGCACAAACACATTAAAATGTGTCTTCAAAAAAACTCATTCTGAACAGCAAAATCCTCTCTGCTTACATTCAGACTGAACATATTGTGGACGAAGAGACACAGTGGAGGATGAAGAAGGAGGCTGAGGAGGCGGAGGAAGAGGAGGAAGGGTAGGTCGAAGCCCAACCAAAGGTGGTCCGATGAGAGGAGACGACGTGACTGCGGACTGGTGATTTGGGGTGTCGATCCCACTGGTGGGTATTAGTGGGGGTCCTGAAGGGGACAAAACGTAACTGCTGAAGTACAACCATTAGAGCTACAAACAGGATTTATTCAACAACATTAAACTATATGAGGACAAACATTTTTTCAAACCATCTGTGAGAAAATTAATTTAAGATTTCTGCTCTTTTAAAGTTCAACTGAAGGTTTGCTTGAGAAAAACACTTTGATTTCCATTCTTACATAAAACTAAATTACAGAATTAAGGTGTTTTATAAGAAGAAAACTATGCCAATATGTCCAGGAAAGACCTCAAAAAAGGCATCATCATTGAATATTTTGATGCATTTCTTTCTAAGATGAAGTTTGGCACTGTTTGAGGAAACAAAAAGGCTTCTGAAATGTGGGAATCCCTAATTATATTATTGAAAATTTAATATTTAAAAAATTTAAGACGGTAGAAAAACTGTTTTTACGACTTTATTTTGAAATGAACCCATTTATAATCAAACTGGTTCAAAATGAATAAATTCTATATCGGATCAATATTTTGGCATCATAATATTCTAAGTTAACATTTCTACTCACTGGGCATTGGGAAGACGCCGGGTGGCGGGTGGCCATAGGGCGGCATTGATGGCATTCGGAGGGAGGGGGGAGGCTCTGGGAGAGGTGGCATGGGTAGTCCAGGGGGAGGCATGACTGGCGGTGGCGGGAATGGAATCATATTGGGTAAATTGACGTCGTCGACGATGAGGGGGTCGTTGCCGTGGTCGAAGAGACAGAGATCGCCACGGACACAAAATCCTTTTTCTGTTAGAAAATAAAACAACATGACAAATAAGTATGGATCGGTATCACCAATAATTTTCTAAATCGATTTGATTCAGAGATTTTTTTATTTTTAATTATTTCAATCCACTTAATTCAATTTGATTCAATTCAATTTTACACATTTAGACACATTTGTTTAGAAATACATGAAGTTTTTAAATATTTTCATATTAATATAATAAAGTTCCATACTGTAAAATGTATGAGTGAAATAATAATGAGATTAGTAATACTGTGCAGTGTTACATGGATTCTAAAACAGAGAAGCTCCAACAATTGTTCTGTCTCTCCTGGAGGGTGTTTCAATTTGGCCACTAGGTGGCAATCACGCTATTACACCTCATTACAGATGAAGAAGAAGAAAGTATGAGCAAAAAACTATACAGCCCAGGGTACGTTTTCTTGTGAGGACCACATAGCTGTTTTCTCTTCTGATGTTGGGCTGCAGTAAGTTTGTAGGCTAACAAAAAAAAGTGTAACAATCACAGGGTGTGCCTAAACATAAGCAAGTGTGTTTTTCCAGAGTGCTACAAATAACCAAATTTGAATTATCCTGTTCTGTGAACTTCACAGAAAAATCATAAAAAATTTAAAAAATTAAACCTACAAATACAATATATACAAATATATATTAAAAACACGGGTCTCTGAGATTGTTTGGGCCAAATGTGGAGGCGGGCCGGAGTTTAGGGACTCCTGATTAAAAAATATTTCCTTGATAAAAGTTTGGAAAATTCATGCCTGTGAGTAAATAAAAATGTTAATTTAGTCAGCAAGGTCGACCGAGAGTTAGCATTAGCCATCCTATGTGAAATCCCATTATAGGTTAGCATCAAGCTAGTGAACTTCAGCTTTGTGTTAAAGCGATCTCTACTTTTATAGATTGATAATTGAAGTATTAAGCTTAGAGTGATTAATCCATTTTATCAACCTATCCCTATAACTAGGAGATTAATTTAATTAAAAAAAAATTATGTTATTTTAATACATTTGTATTTTTTTGTATTGAGTAGAAACGGGGCTGTACTAACACGAACATTAAGGATTAAAAAAAACAAAACAAAAAAAAAAAAACTCAGAGATTCTGCATTTACCCAACAGTCTCATTAAGACACAGAACCTCCAGTGAAGCAGAGGGCTTTAGGGATGGGGGGTTAAGTTTAAACTCTCTTGTGTGTCTGCTGTGCAGGTCTGCTAGCTTTGCTGCCTCCACTGGGGACATGGGACTCACTACTAAACAGTGGTCATTAGTGAAGACATTAAACAAGCCAGTAAAAACCTTATGGGAGCAAAACAAAAAAGCAGAAAGAAACCTCATAATGACCATAGTATGGAATCAAAAATCCATGCAAAACCCTTTGAGTTTGACTAACTTGAAGTAAAAATCAGAAAAAGTGAGACTGCAGGAGAGCTCCTACCGTCATAATCCCTGCAGCGCTGCTTGAGGGAGGCCCCCTTGTTGCTAAACGGTTTGCCGACCCCATCTTTCCTCTGAGCGGCGTAGTAGCCCGACCAGCTGTCTGTGGTGCTGTCGGGGATGTGAGCGGACGTTGCCACGGGAACGCCTCCAGCCCCGGCGGCTCCGGCGGAGGACGAGGAGGGGAAGGGGTGCGGAGGCGTAGGGAGAGGCAGGAGAGGCGAGGCGTGCTGCTGCTGGGATGTGGCCGAAGAGTTGTAGCCGTCCGGGTCCTTCCGTTCCACCTCGAACTTCGACTTGAAGTCTGTTCAAGAGAAGACAGTAAACTTGTAAAAGGATATTTAGATTCTTTTTTTTTTTAAGCGGCTTTGATTAACCTTGTGGATCGTACGGCCAATTCCAACACTGGTTGTTAAATCCCCAATGATGCGGTGGCAAAGCTGTCCACATCCTTTCGTATTTTTTTAAAAAAGCGTGATCAACACTGACGATAATTTAAAACGATACAAAAAAAGTTCTCTCCGATCTCCTTAAACAGAGAGCAGCAGGTTGTGCTTTCGTGCATCACTCCTGCACAGCTCACCAGCGCAGACGGCAGCTTCAGCGATCGTACACCTGGGTCTAATCCCCTGCGCTGCTCTCATTGGCTGTGGCGAGAGCCGCCTTACCTCTGCCTCCTCTGTGCTCCCTGTCCCTGCTTTTTCCTCGGCTGCCGCTCCGGTTCCGGCTCCGGCTGTAGCTCCTCCCGCGGGGGCTCCCCCTGCGGCGCTCGTGCCGCTCTCGATCGCGGTGGGAGTCGCCGGCGCCTTTACCTTGCCGCTCAAAGTCGCGGCGTTTGCGTTCATCCCGTCTCCGGTCGTCCCGACTCCTGTGTTTCAGAAGCGAGAGTCAGGCTGCCACTTCCAACAGGTTGTGAGTAGAAAAATCGTGTTCACTTTAAATCAAGATGTCACTGTGGTCACATCCATACCTGGAGTCGTTGAATTCTATGCGGTTTCTCAAAGGGCTTCTTCTGCGCCGGTTTTCTCTCTCCTCCTCTGGAGCTTCAGTCTGAAGGAAAACATGAGTCTCAGTCAACTAGACAGAAAATAAAAAGCTAATTCTCTCCTTTAAAGCATTATAGTTAAAGATATTTCCCAAAGTGTCAATCTAAAGGTGATTTGAAAGCATTTTTAATACTTATAGTTTGAATCAGGGCACGTACCACTACGACCTCCTCTCCTTCAGTCTTCACAGCAGGAACTTTGACTTCTTCTTTCGGAGCCTCTTTGGGTGCAGTATTTCCCAGGTAGATTTTGGTTGTCAGGCATTCAAAGAGTTTATCAACAAATCCTACTGTCTCTGCAACAACAACAAAATAACATGTCAACAAACAGAATTTTGGTGAGAATTAAAATCTTTTATCTATTGTAAAAGCGTTCCTTGCGATCTTTGAATTCTAATTACGTTTTTAGCCAAAAACCCCCAAAACAATAAACTTGTGTCATTTCTAGGATATGGTTTCTGCAGAGGGTGGTAGTTCATTAAAAATTCCCTTCTGACTTGTGAGCGGGACCAGTATTTCAAAATTAACAAAAAATAAATAAATTAATATATACAAATATGCTAATGGACACAGTTTAAACTATTGAAAGTGTAATGAATGTCATAAAACATATTTGGAATCTAAAATTATTTCTCTCATTTGAATAATTAAAATATTACTAAAAGGAAACCAGTTATCTTTTACTGAATAACTCCCTCTAGTGGTCAAAAGAGGCATTGAAGATGGAAATCCCTGTTTTTTTTTTTTTTTTTCTCCCAGTCCTTCATGTTTTCAATGCTAGTCTGTTCAAACACACTCGGTACAGGTCATCACCACCTTTGCAGAGACCTTACAGTGAGTGACAGTCAAAACGTCAGGTGTTTGTGAGATCAACATGTTTCATTATTGGGAAGGGAGTTACAGAATTATTTTCAAAAATGTGACAAAACTATGTTCTGTAATTCTTGCTCGGGCCTTTCTGGCTAATGACTTGATTGTGACTTGTTCCATAAAATTCTGCTCAGGCCCCTCTCCTTCTCATTTTGAGAGAAATTTTAGTTTGGTCTGTCAACCGACCAGCCGGACTACTCGACTCTAAAACTTTAACTGCTTTTAGTTAAAGAGTAGCCCGAGTGTGTGTGATGCCTTTCTGAGTGAACCTGCTTAGCTTAAGCATTCCTTAACTTCACACTCGTCTGATGTGAACTGCGTACCCTTTTGTAGAAAGACATCGAGTTGATCAGCACAAAGGGCTCTCAGCTCCTTCTCTGGTTTGTCCTTCTTCACGAGAGCCACCACGTAATTTGCCAAAGTAGACGGGTCGGCGTCACATCTGCAGGGAATCAGAAGAATATATCTGTTGTGGGAGTTTACGTAGTAAAACCCGACTTTAAATGACAAAGGAAACTTTTTTGGATTTAAATTTAAAAAAAAAAGGGGGAAGGAAAGCAAAACTTCAAAAAAACAGAGGCTAATCTAAACTCTAAAGACTAGTATGTGTTTTGATGAGTGGAAGTAAAGAAACAATGCAAAATTTCAAAAAAAAAAAAAAAGAACTCAGATTTGTTTAGGAGACTAATTATGACAAAGTATTAGGGACACCATAAAAATAAAACAATACATTTATCAGGGAAAAAAGCCATAAGATTATCAAATAAAAACTCAACATTTCATGAAATTATAGTAGTAAACTTATGAGACAAGTCCTAAATTTACAAGAATAAAGTAGAAAACTTATGAAAAAGAAAGTCGTAATTTTATAAAAATAAAGTAAACAATATATGACAAAAAATTATAAATTTAAAAGAATAAAATAAAAATAAAAATATGACCAAAAATCTGTAATATTACAAAAATAAAGTAGAAAATTTATGAGAAAAGTCACAATATTTATCAGAAAAAAGTTGTAATTTTATAAGACTAAAGTAATAAAGCTATGAAAAAAGCTGTAATTTTACAAGAATAAAGTATTACATTTATAAGTAAAAGTGTCACAATTTTACAAGAATAAAGTAGAAAATTTATGACAAAAAAGGCATGAATTTAAAAAAAAAGAAAAATTTTGATAAAAAAGTTATAATTTAAGAAGAATAAAGTAAAAATTTACCAGAAAAAAATTGTAATTTTACAAGAATATAATAATGGAGTGAGTTATGAGAAAAAAAGTCTTAATTTTACAAGAATAAAGTAGTACATTTATTATGAGAAAAAAGTCGAAGTTTTTTAAAGTTATAATTTTACAAGAATAAAATTGCAAATTTATAAGAAAAAAAGGTATAATTTTATAAGGAAAAAGTCATCCTTTTTAAATAATATAGCTGGCTTTTTAAGTGTCTATCCACATTACATGCCAACAAAATCAGTCAATGCAGCCATTTCTGTTTTTTTTTTTTTTTTTTATTAAATCAACGTGCTCTGAGCTCCAATTCCTTTGGCCCACTCCTCTTGGGTCAAGAATCTTCTTATTCTGTAGAGGTCTAGTGTCCAGCAAATTCTTTCCAAATCTCTTGGTAAAATAGATTATCGCTACATAAATATAAGACTGTAATCTTGTAAATTGTCAATTTATAAATTATAACTTTATTGTCATAAAATATTGACTATTTTACGTATAGTTCTATGAGTTTATTACCATAAAATTAAGACTTTTTTTCTCATAATTGTATTAAACTTGTAAACGATGGTTTCTTTTTTCTTTTCATGGTGGACCCAATACTCTGCCACAACAAATAATAATTCTGAATGTCAGACAAAAAGATGTTTTAGTGTCAATGAAGATTTAGCACTACTGTCCAAGCATTGAAAATAGCTAAAAGAGCAGCAGATAAAGTGACAAGAAACACCAGCAGAGGAGAAGATCTTAAGATCTTAAGGTCAAACCCAAAAAAAATATCAAAATAAATGCTACCCATTATATTTATAGCTGTAGAATGTAACGAGATAGACTATGAGGAAGCTGATAATGTCACAACTGGAAAGCTTCATTTGTTTCTTTCCCTTCTCTTTTCAATTTAAATTCTTTTTTGGTCAGGACTGCTGCAGTGATTTTAATTATACCAAAATAAAGATAATCTGAGCTTTAAATCAACACAGCAACCATTTAAACTACATTTGCATGAGTTATATTTACAGCATGTCAAGCATGCTTAAAAACATACATTATTATTTAGCTTTAAATTGAGTTTTTTGTTACTGTTAAGTAGTTCTGCCACAAACGATTATTTTAATAGTCAACTAACCACCAAGTATTTTTTCCACTGAGTCGACTAATCGGGTCATGGGCAAACTGGATATGAAGCACAGATCTTAACCATCAATAGCTTAAACTAACTAAAAAACTAGATATATAGCATGACAATAATGCAAGTGCGAATGCTTTAAGCTGAAATTTGCCGCTGAAGATGCTAACACTGATGGCTGGAGATACTGAAATTGATAGCTAAAACCACTGAAGTTGAAAGCCAGTTAAAATATTAATTAAATGCCAAATTAGCCTAAAAAAATGAAAAAAGCCCAAGTTAGCCAAAATAGCTAGCATGCAGCTGAAATATTTTCTAAACTCTAAAACAGCCTTAAAAAAACAAAACAAAAAAAACTACATTATCTAAAATAGCCAGCATGCAGCTCACATAATGGCTTAACTCTAAAATAGCCTTTAAAAAAAAAAAAAACCTAAATTAGCCGAAGAAGCTAGCATGTAGCTGCAATATTTGCCAAACTCTAAATTGGCCTAAAAAACATTACTAAATGCCAAAACAACCAAAAAAAAAAAAAAAAAAAAACCCCAGTATAATGTCATTTTAACTCTCAACTTTACTACACTCTGACTCCATATAATATTAAGTAACGACTAATTGACTATTAGTTGTCAACTATTTTAATAGTAGATTACTCAACCAATCAAGGAAATTAAGACCGTGAACTTGCTAGTTCCAAATAGGAATTTAAAAAAGAAAAAACAAAAAAAAAAACATAATTTTAAAACTTCGTTCAAACATATTTGATAAATTTCACATTATCCATATTACAAATTGTTTCTAAATCTACCCAAATACAGGGGGCCCCCTTTTAAACCAGTAAATAACAAAAAGCGCATTTTAAACCAAATTTCATATAGTTTGCAGTTACACTAACCATCAAGGGGCAGTTTTGACAGCAGATCCAAATAAATATCAGAAAGTGAAAATAATAGTCTTTGTATTAAAAGTTTTACCTCATCAACAGATGTAAGACCTCTAAAAAAAATCCCTAATTTAATCTCAATTTGAACCTAAACTCTGAGACTGAAGCTTGACCATTTGCCATTTCATTGTGTTGCTCAGTAAAAGGCAAAAACAAGATAGCAATGAAAGGTGATAAACGACTTTTTAATCACCAGGGGAGTTTTATTATCATTTTACGATAATAAAAAATCTGCTATTCTTTGAGCACCCCTTATCCCTCTTCATTTAACACATGTTTATTATTAATCCGAGTGTGCCGTTTTCATAATCACCCCAACAATCTGAATACTGAATTTGTTTAATAAACTGACTTTTAATGTGCATTTTAAAAGCGAAACTTTACATTTGTTCAAGTATGTCAACAACGAGGCGTAACTAATGGAAGTAGCTAACACAGCACCGTTTAAAATAACATTATTCCTCTTATTCAAAGTTAACGTTCAATAATTGGATATATTGGAACAAAGTTGTGCGCCCAATAAATAGGGAGTAATTCTAATAGCTACTAGTAATAATTGTGTTTTTACTGAACTACAGTAAACAGTATTTCTACTCTACAAAAGGCCAGCTCGTGGCTTGCTAACTCGTGCATATATTTGCCATCCGACTCCCCAACACGGACCCATTGATGCCGAGCTAACCCGGCTAACGTAACATACAAGCTAAATGTCATTTCATTTTCAGCACTCACATAGGCTCCAGGAGTTTTGCCAGCCACGACTTCAAGGCATCCACATTTTCAATGATCATCTTGAGGAAGACTGGAATACTGTCTATAAAAAGAAAGCGCCTTTTATCAACTCTATTTTCATCGTCTATATATTTATAAGCCTTAAGGCCTTATGTCTCTCTTCTCTGCCAGGTCGGACAAAACGGTTTACGGCTTTGGCGACACCAACAGATCTGTCGTAAAGCCTTGCCTCGTATTATCTGTTTTCTTTGTCGCAGTAAAATCAACTACAACTGATGGAAATATTCTAAAAGACAACATAAGATGTTTATTAATATCAAATGAATCAAATATGTGAGCTTTAAAGTTTTAAAAAAATTATCAATTTACATTTTTCAATCAACGTACTACATTTCCCATGAAACCCCGCGAGAAGCTGACTGTGGGTGTCATCATTCAGACACCGGTGGCGTGGTTTTTCTCTTGTCAGATTTGTAAAGTACTTCTGTCTTTTGTTTTATTTTTCTATCAGTGGAGTAAAGTAAAGCGGATACATTTACCGGAAATGACGGTAAGTTTAAATTCTCAAATAGTCTGAAAGTCTCAGTTGTCGGTTATTTTAGAAGAAACCAACTTATGCCACTGTTAGCTAAGTTAGCTAACACGAGCTGTCTCGAACCAGCTGCAGGAATGGAAATGTAACCGGCAATATAACACAATTCACCTCGTTCTGCTTTTTGTTGAAATAATTCCTATTTAATGTATTAGCTTTTATGACAGCCCCGTTTTTAGCTAATATATCCTTAAAAATTTTACTTCACATTTTTTGTCACATTAATGTGTTCAAGGAGCGAAAAGGAACAGCAAAGTTGGACTACCTCAGAAAGATTGAATTAGAAATCCAGGAGAAATGGGAGAAGGAGAAAACATTTGAGAGGGATCCACCGACAACAGTTGGAGAAAGCTCTAAGTAAGTATATCCCTTTTGGTGTCAACCAGAATTGTTTTTTTTTTCCTGTGAAAATCTTTCAATTTGCTTAATTCTCAAGACTTAATGAATGAAATGGAATAAAAATGTCATCAACTTATTGTGAAAGCATTTTATTTTGAGTGAAATTTCACTTTTATTTAGAATATTTTTCATCAGTTTGTCATTACATTGATTGTTCTTTTGGCACAATAATCAGAGTAAAACATGAATATATTATCTCTAATTTTCAATACTATATTTCTTAAAAATTTTTTGTTTTTTCATTTTTAGCAAAAACAAGTACTTCGTCACCTTTCCCTACCCTTACATGAATGGCCGTTTACATCTTGGTCACACATTCAGCTTGTCCAAGTGTGAGGTGAGTTATTATTTATTTATTTATTAAACATCAATAAATACTATTGTTTTATGTATTTTACACAGACGAGCAAAACTTAAAAAAAACGATTGAGACAGTGTCCCGACGACTGAACGATTAACATTCATTGACCAGTTATTCTGTTGAGTTGAAAGATCATAAATATTTCTTACACGCTAATGTTTCTAGCCATATTTGAGAAAACAAGTAAATACTTTCACACTAAAAATCCATTTCAGTGTCGACTGACAGAATGAACAGAGCGTGCCTTCTTGGGAAAACTGATTCCAATGTATATTGATTTCACTGGTCTTTTAATAGTTTGATATTTATATCCAGATCCCACTTTTTTAGCTCACTGTTCTTTGTTTCTGTAGTTTGCTGTTGGTTATCAGTCTCTCAAGGGGAAGAAATGCCTTTTCCCGTTTGGACTTCACTGCACAGGAATGCCAATCAAGGTCAGTTTATATTTGTGTTTTATAAATAATATTTTTACTTCTTTTTCCAGGTTTTAAAATTCAAATCCATAAATAATTGGATGAAACAGTTCCTACTTGATTGTATTCAGGAGGGTGCCAAATATGCAACAACAAAAAAAAAGTTAAAGCCACATAAATACTGTTATAATGGCTTTTATAATTTCTGAAACACAATTTCTTCCTCTTTTCAGTGCAAAAACCGAATCTTTAACCCCACATTTTTTTAACCAGGCTTGTGCAGACAAACTGAAAAGAGAGATGGAGCTGTACGGGAACCCTCCACAGTTTCCAGATGATGACGAAGAGGAGAAGGAAAAGCCAAAAGCGTCCGATGAGATCATCATCAAAGACAAAGCAAAGGGCAAGAAGGTTAGAGTTTGAGATTCATTTTGTAAACTCATTATTTTCTTGCAGGATTTTACAAAAACTTGGTTTAAATATTAAAATGTTTATATTTTCTTCTTATTTCTTTATCAGAGTAAAGCAGTGGCCAAGGCTGGATCCTCAAGCTTCCAGTGGGACATCATGAGGTCTTTGGGCCTTAATGACAAGGAAATCGTTCGGTTTGCCAATGCTGAACACTGGCTGGAGTATTTTCCTCCTTTGGCAATTCAAGACCTTAAAAAAATGGGAGTCAAGGTAACTAGTTTTTGTGATTGCCATTGTTTTGTTTTTCTCCTTCAGTAAGTTTACACCAGAAGTTACCAAATTCATATGCAGCGAAACATAAAAAAAAAATAAAATCAAAAATGCAGTTAAAAATATTGTTGTAGCCACAGAAACCCTTGTGGAAGGAGGATGGGTTCCTACTTGCACTGGCAAAAATACTACCACCTTTTATTTAAAAAATTAAAAATAAAAAATTATTTGAACAACAGAAGTTATGAGGATTTCCTTTTTTAAAAAAAGTCTTTCATTCTTACCGACTCCAAAAATCTAAGAGTTACACCTGAGGCTGCAGGTGAGCACAGATTGTGAGGAATGAGTCATGAAACAACAAATCACAATCCAATCTCATAATAATAATAATAATAATAATAATAAAACCATACAAAAACTCGATTTCACAATAAAAGGTGGTCTTGACGTTATAAATTGGACTGAATTTGGCTCCAACAAGCATCACTACATCCATTTATCCTAATTTACTGGAGCTTTTTTTTAAATGTTTTTTTTCCCTTTTTGTCACTTAAAGGTTGACTGGAGGCGCTCTTTCATCACCACAGATGTGAACCCCTTCTATGACTCTTTTGTTAGGTGGCAGTTTGTCACACTAAAGGAGAGAAAGAAGATCAAGTTCGGCAAAAGGTAAACTTTTAGTAAAATTACTCAAACTTTAAAAAAAAAAAAAAATCTCTGCTTTTGACTCTTCAGCTTCATTATTTTTGTTGTTTTTACTGGGAGAACATGAATATTTTTGAATTATAGAAGTTTCAATGTTATTTTACTTTTTTTAAATCTTTTTTTTGCAATCTTTTGCAGGTATACCATCTACTCTCCCAAGGATGGACAACCCTGCATGGACCATGACAGGCAGACTGGAGAGGTAGACCTCCTACTCAACACAAGTTATACTTTAGAAAAACAGAATAGACCTCAGTAAACAACATGCCACTGCAAAAAAGTAAATGCAATTCCTATTCAATGTGAATTGATTAATTGAATAATATGTTTATTTTTTATAAACCGTTTTTTTCTTGACGTTGATTTCTGTTTTTTCCTCAGATTTGATGAAAAGTTTTAAAGTTTTGTATTTATAACTTTTGTTTCTTCCTTACAGGGCGTTGGACCTCAAGAATATACTCTTATCAAGATGAAGATAGTTGAACCGTACACGGCAAAATTCAAATCTAAAGTGTTCTACAGCAGGTAACATCCAAAAATGTTGTATTGTATCATAAAAATTGACTTGTTTAGTGACTATCTATTTCTAAAGGCACTGAGTTTACATTTTCTCCCACTTATCGCTTTGTTCTTCTCACAGTGGCATGAAGGGAAAAAACCTCTTTCTCGTGGCCGCCACTCTGAGACCAGAAACCATGTTTGGTCAGACGAACTGCTGGGTGAGGCCAGACATGAAGTACGTGGCGTTTGAAACGGCCAGCGGAGACGTCTTCATCTCCACCAGCAGGTCTGCCAGGAACATGTCCTTTCAGGGCTTCACCAAGGAGAACGGAGTGGTGCCGGTGATCATGGAAATCCTGGGGCAGGTGCTTAAAAAAAAACAATTAAAAAAAAATTTTTTTTTGATGCGCTTTTAAATTTTAAAATAGTTTTAGCTTTTCTTATCTTTTTAAAACTAAGATAACAGTAAAACATTGTTCCAAACAGAATGAAGAATGTGATCTTTAGTTGTGGAAAATGAAATGAGGCTTTTCCTCATATCTTTTATTTTGTAGGATCTCCTTGGTTGTGCCCTGAGTGCTCCTCTGACTTCCTACAAGATAATCTACGCTCTTCCTATGCTCACCATCAAGGAGGACAAAGGTACACGCACGCAATTTCAGATTACACCTTTTTCCTTTGTTTTTTGTTATTCAACTTGAGATTTATCTTTTCATTTGGCATCTTGGAACACATTTACATTTAAAGGATGTTGAGAGTTGAAAGGTTTTACGCAACGAGTAAAAAGTAATGAAGGATTCTTTTATGGAATAGGACAGATTAGCCAAAAACATATTTTTCTGCTCCAAACTTTGTTTATTCTTCTGCTTAACCAGAGGGGTTATTTCCCAGAATTCATTTGTTCTGTTGATGAATATCTGCAAAACCATGTAATAGGAATTTCTAAATCATTAAGCTGAACGTTTTTTTTTTTTTGGAGAATTTTAATAAGAATGAATCTCCAAGGCTCGGTGTGTCACCACATCTAATGGTTATTAAGTGCAGTAATTACCAGTAAAGCACATAATAGGCCTTTGTGTTCCTCTGCTCACAGCTGCTCTGTGTGCAGTCACAGGGAGGTTTTTAGAGGCTAGCTCTCTGCAGTTCATGTGAACCGTATTTACTTTACTCACTCAGGTACGGGAGTGGTTACCAGCGTGCCGTCTGACGCTCCCGATGATATCGCTGCTCTCAGGGACATCAAAAAGAAACAGGTGATCTTTTAAAATTAACAAAAAACAGCCATCATTTTTTTTGTATGAATTTGAAGGAGCTTATGTTTAATAAACTCTTTTTTAAAGAGTTGAAGGATTATTCAGCATTTTTCTCTTTATCAGTAACACCAGAACTTCTTTTGCATTTCCAAAAGGCTTTAAGGGAAAAGTATGGAATTGAGGACAAGATGGTGTTGCCCTTTGAGCCGGTAAGCAAATCTTATTTAAAAAATAAAAACAAGAAAAGCTTTTTTTTTAAATTCACGGATTTCTTTAAATTTGCTGAGTGTGCTTTTTATGAATACACGTCAGATCCCAATCATTGAGATTCCAGGCTACGGGAGCCTGTCTGCTCCTCTGGTTTGTGATGAGCTGAAGATCCAGAGCCAGAATGACAAAGAAAAGCTGGTTGAAGCCAAAGAGAAGGTTTATCTGAAGGGCTTTTATGAGGGGGTGAGTGCAAACCGCTTCAAAAGTCCAGCTTCTTTGTAAACTCACTGTGGAATTCACTTTAAAATCTGCACAAATATTCAACTACTTTCTATGTCTTTCTCATTGGTTATTAAATCCAAAAAACTCATGACTAGGCTGAATTTATACTCTATACCCCCTATTTCTTGGCTGAAGGATTAAAATATCTGTAACTGATTTACTTTTATTTTGAGAAACTAGTTTTCCCCAGAATAATCCACTGAATCAGACTTTTTTTTTTTTTTTTTTTGCATTTATATGTCATAAGATTTTGACCGTTTCCTGCACAACTTCCAGATTATCCCATAGCATTTACTGGGGCTCCCTATTTTCTGTCAGTTGCATTAGCTCATTCTCAGGACACTTGACATTTGAGCATACTCAAAATGTGCAAAAAAGTCTCTCTCAAAATAGTAACAGAGCTGTTACAACCGGCTTAACGATCTTTAAACTTGTCTGGACTGTTCTCATTTAAACTAGTGCGATCAAAAATGTGAGAAAATGATCAGTGGAGAGAAGTTGTGATTGACTGCAGAACTTGACAGTCCCAGCATACAAGTCTGGTGCATGTGAAGCGTGAAGAAATTCTTCATTTTATTTGGAGGTCTTTCAAAACTCATACAATGAAAGTTTAGAATTCCTTGAGAAATATCCTTTTTTTCTTGATAAAAAGAGTCTTTTTAATCTTTATTTTATGTGTAATTGAAGTACTGATAGTGTTAACTAGTGAAAGAAATAAACTGTTAATAAATATCTTTTTCAGATTATGCTGGTTGATGGTTACAAAGGCCAGAAAGTCCAGGATGTGAAGAAGCCCATCCAGAAGATGATGGTGGAGAAGGTAAAACTTCAATTACACGCTCATTCATCATTTAATTAACTGTGCAGAATTTAAGCTTAAAAAACGGATGATTTCTGTCTTTCAAAGGGTGAGGCCATGATCTACATGGAGCCAGAAAAGCAGGTCATGTCTCGTTCTGCTGACGAGTGCGTGGTGGCTCTCTGCGACCAGTGGTGAGCAGCTCAACAACTAGTCTTTGAGGGTTTCTTATTCAGCAGTATTACTGAAGGAGTAGTGATGAGTTGTTTCTACTGAATGGATTTTGGTTTAAATAATGTCTGGCATTGCTTACCAGTATTATATTTGCGTTGTTTGTGTCTGACAGGTATTTGGACTACGGAGATGCTGAGTGGAAGCAACAAGCCACTGAGGCTCTCAAGTCTTTGGAGACGTAAGAAAAATTTCCCAACAGAGTTAAAAATGTATATCTTTACTGTATTTTATTTATTATTTTTACTGAAAAATCATGCAAAATTCCAGATTCTGTGAGGAGACGAGGAGAAATTTCGAGGCCACTTTAGCCTGGCTGCAGGAACACGCGTGCTCTCGGACCTACGGACTCGGTAAGTCTTCTCTTTGCAGGTTGAGTTCTTTCTGTCACACAATTTTTTTTTTTCCTTTCCCACCTCAGATATTCTGGGTTGTTCAAGTATATGGAATATATTTACTGGTCTATAGGTGGAGACAGAGGACTGACGATGAAGCTCCTTAGCAACAGCCTGCCTGTGTTTAAACAAGAATACGAATGAAGGCCAGTTGGAATACAGTGTACAGCCCAGTGCTGGACAAGCCAAACTTGTTGTAGAGCCTTACTGTTTAAATCTGTTCACATATTTGTAGAATTTAAAGGAGCTTCCATCAGAAACTTCAGACTTGTGTTTAGTTCATGTTTTTTTATGGAAACTCAATGTTCAAAACTAGTTTCAAATATTTATTTTAACTTTATTTACTTGATTTAAGGCAATTTAGTGTTTAAATAGATACCAAGTTTTTTGGAGACTGTTGGTTTCCTGTGGTTTTTGACTTATAACTGCAGTTTGCTTAACTTTTTCTGACTCTTAGCCACAATGTGTTTTATCTAAAAATAAAGTATTTTCATGACCTGCTACAAAGAAATCTTTAAACACTCACTCCGATTATCTATTGATCTATTGTAAAAGCTTTTCCAAGTGGTCTTTTAATTATGATTATGAAGTTTTTAGCCAAAATGAAAAAAAAAATTGCTTTTTAGTTTGTAGTTTCTGCAGGGAGATGGTAGTTGGTTAGAAATTCACCTCTGAATTGTTTGCTCAGAGTAACCCCGCCCCCTTTCCCCCCTTCTGTGGTGGAGAGGGGCAAGAAGCTTGTGGCCCGCTTAGTGTTTTCTTTGTCACAATTTCCATCTTTTTTAAGCTGAATTTTTAAAATTCACAACAATATGAATAAAGGAATACTCAGAAATACCATTTTGAGCTTATTTTTTCTTATATATGACCTCCATCAAGAGAAAAATGCCAAAAGAACACGTTAAAAACACAATTTTCACTCTTTGAAGGCCTTAAACCGGACTCTGGTTTCACACCCATAGACATGAATTACAGTTAATAAACTCTAAAGTTTGTTAGTTCTCCTTGTTCTTTAACATGTTCATACAAGTTCTTCAGAAGACTGACTGTTGACATGTTTTACTGATGTGGCAAATGTTAAATGATTTGCTCTGTGGTTGCCTGTCCTTTGGTTGCCATAGGAACACGACTGCCTTGGGACGAACAGTGGCTGATTGAGTCTCTATCGGACTCCACGATCTACATGGCTTACTACACAGTAGCCCACCTCCTTCAGGGAGGAGTGCTCAACGGGCGTGGAAAGTCGCCGCTGGGCATTAAGTATGAGCACAAACTTACACACAAAACAAACCAGTACCTGAAGATCTTCTTGAACTTTTTTTTTTGCTGTTTAAATAGTTCTGTAAAGGAAAATGACTTCTAAATGAGCAGTTATGTGACTTAACATAAATGAATTTCCTAATTGTGATCATTCCCATACCTACTTGTTTTTCCTCCACTTCTTTATCCAGGCCAGAGCAGATGACCAGAGAGGTTTGGGACTTCATCTTCTTTAAGACAGCTCCCTTCCCAAAGACAGACATTCCTAAAGAGCATCTACAGAGGCTGAGGAGGGAGTTTGAGTACTGGTACCCTGTGGATGTCCGCGTGTCCGGCAAGGATTTGGTGCCCAACCACTTGTCCTACTTTCTGTACAACCATGTGGCCGTGTGGCCCAAAGACAAGTGAGTTACAACTACAGAACGAATCGATCAAATCTTTATTCATTCAGCACTTTTCATACTTGGTAACATAAAGTGATTTACACCAAAAAATAAATTAATTTAAAAAATAGACCTCAACCCACCTCCACTCACATCTCTCACTCCTAAAAACCAGTTTCTCGTTAAAATGAGAAATATTCAAATGATTGATTAATAATATTTACATAATATCATAATATATAATGATGAATAAAAATTGTTATAAAATTGGGTCTTAAGCCTTTTTAACAAACACTTCTGCTTTCTGCAGCTGTCAGGTTCTCTGGCAGACTGTTCCATAACTGAGGTTACTGAAAAGAGGCAAAATTCTCTTTGGAGTTTTTGTTTTCACAAAATGAAGAATTGGCAAACCGGTGCTGGAGGATCTTGGGGTCCCAGAGGGGATGAACTTTACAAAGAATCAGGAAAATAAGAAAGTGCAAGACCCTTAAGACATTATAACAAAAAACCTTAAAATCAATCCTAAACCAGATATCTATTCTCTAGTTTTTACATTTCTAAGTCTTTGATTTTTAACAGTCCAAAAAATTAAGATTTTGTAAAACAAGATGTATAAAATGCTGACAACATTTGAGTGTTTTTGGGATTGACTATGATTTAGCTCTACTTTTAACTTGGTTTTTACTGAAGATATCAAATTATTGTGTTAAATATGATTGATTAATCTAATTAATTACAGAGATTTTAGTGCGTTGTTTTTTTTGTTTTGTTTTTATTGCGTTGATCTGATTACCACATCGGGTGGTTGCTTCATCCATAAAGTCTGTAAATGCCCACAAGAAAGAGTATTATTCTGCTCATACTGTGGTCATTTACCAAAAAAGCATTATAAAAGTTATTAGAACTTCAGCTCTGTTATATTTTTAAGTTTAATTTTTTTTTCTTTACAAAAAAACTGTCTACCAGTGTTTAAAACCGTTGCGTTGTCATGGTTAACAGCTGCTGCGTGCACCGATTTCCTCTTCTGCTTCATCTCAGTCTTCAAAATAGTCAAATTCACCAAACAGGTTAAAGGAAACTATAAACTGTCTCGATAAAGTGACAAACTGGAATAAATGATGTCAATATATGAATTATGATATTAATGAGTTTGTGGTCGATGATTTTTAGATTGCTTAGAAAAGTGTTCTTATTTTATTTATGTTTTTAAATAGAGCACCCTGGACCTGATGTATTTTTAAAATGGTTTGAGATTTGGAAGAAAAAAAAGTCCCCCCGGTGATGTAAACGTAAAGTTGGACATGGTTATAACAAAAGAAACTTGATAAAGTTATATTTTGATCTTTTACTGCAGCAAAATGTCAGAAATTTGAATGTAAATTCCTCAAAATGAGGCTTTTCATAGAAATCATTAGGTTAAAAATATTTGCAATTAAAATTGATTAATTAGATTAATAGATTAAGATTAATTACAGGTCACGATTAATTAATCGCACAAAATTAATCGCATGTCAGCAGTATTTTTTACACCTCTTGTATAATAAACGCAGAGACGCAATAATGTGTCTTACTGAACAATTTCTCTGACAAACTTTACTCACAAGTCGTCACTTGACTGTGGAGACTTTTATTTTTTTTGATTTAGGGAAAAGGGTCACTACAAATCAGTCCAGGACAGTCCTTTGAAAACCTTATTTTCGGTGCTGAAGGGTGAGAACTAAAGGACTGTTATCCAGGAGGAACATGAGATTCCTGAATTAGGAGAATTATCCAAGGCCTTTGAATTTATCTGGTCACAGCATCATCGTGGAAATTTAGAACGGATGTGGTTGACAGATTTCTCCACCACTGACATCCAAATGTTACATTTGCAGTTAAAGAACATTTATCAGTTTTTCTAACTCTCAGAGATGAGAGCCCAGAATGATGTCTGAGTGACCCGAAATCTGCCGTTTCTGAATCCATGCTTTGTGGTTTGTCACCAATATTGAACGTCAGACTTTAAACAAGATATTTTTATCAAATTGCTATGATTATTATAATGTGTAACATGACATTGTTGTTGTTTGTAGGGGGAAGTGGCCTCAAGCAGTTCGAGCCAATGGACATCTGCTCCTCAACTCTGAGAAGGTGTGGAATGGATGTTAAGTTAATGTTGAAGGATGTAATGAAATCAAATGTGCTGCATTCAAATGTTACTTTATTTTTAGTTTGAATATGAATTATCTCTAAAATATTTATTTTCTTCTGCTTTGTAACATCTGTTTCTTTTCTTTTTCCCTCCAGATGTCCAAATCAACCGGAAACTTCCTCACTCTCAGCCAAGCCATTGAAAAGTTTTCAGCAGATGGTAAAATCCCCTTCTTTCTGATTCATTCTCTTTGTTTACTCTCTACTTCTACTTATTTTTTATTTTAGAAAAATTCAATATTATTTCCTTCCATTGCCGATATTAATACAATTAATATTAATTATAAGTGTCATTAATTTATTTTGCTTTCATTAAACTGTCAAGAAAACATTACATTCACTTCCTGTCTAAAGTCTCCGAAGCAAATCTGCTTTCAACATGTAGATGAATAAAACTAAAAAGAAAAATAAAAGTGCCAACAGTCAGGAGTTCCATGGCGTGTCTGATGTTCATCACAGGTATGCGCTTGGCTCTGGCTGACGCTGGAGACACGGTGGAGGACGCCAACTTTGTAGAGACCATGGCTGATGCCGGCATCCTCCGCCTCTACACCTGGGTGGAGTGGGTAAAGGAGATGATTGCCAACCAGAACAACCTCAGAACCGGACCTGCAGATACCTTCAACGATCGAGTCTTTGCCAGGTATACAAAATGGAACAAATGGATTGGAGAAATCGGAGTAATTTAATTGTAAATTATTTTTTATCTGTTTGTTTTTCGTGATAGTAAAAAGAGGAGGTGGCTGTTGTGTTAAATGTCTTTGCTAATGATCCTTAGTGACTAATTCTATAGAAGCACTAATTTCTGCTGAAATGAGCCATAAATGTATCGACAATGACTGCTGTTTCTGAAGCTTCAGCTTCCTTTTTTGGTGATTTTTCTGTCTTCTTCAGTGAAATGAACGCAGGGATCATAAAGACGGAGCAGCATTATGAAAGAATGATGTACAAGGAGGCTCTGAAGAGCAGCTTCTTCGAGTTTCAGGTACGAACAAGAGCTAGCTTAGACTCTAAATGTGTTTTGAAAGCAGAGTACCTGGAAGTTTTAAAAAAATAAATCTTTAAAATATTTCAAATTCTGTAAATGTTACCTAAATTTTGTTCTAAAAGTAAGTACTGCTGACCTAAAAGAATAAAATTATGGGCTCACAATGTTTGCGATATTCAAATTAATAGTTTTAGAATTATCAATTTATTTGTATTAAAGCTGAACGGATGATGAAATATAATTTCCTTAGTTTCACAGTTAAATTCTTTAAATGTTTTCCTTTTAGACATTGACTTCATTTTATTTTTAGGTCTTAAAGCATTTTTAACATTTTAACACAGAACAATAAATAATTTGATAAATAATTTAAATTACTGAAAGGTAAATAACTCAAAAAAATGCAAGAGTTTCATGTTGACACACTGTGGCATTAGACAGCACTTTTCAAGAGTGTTGTTTTTTAATCCTTTCTTTTCAAGTTTTTTCACATTTCTGTTCTAAAAATGCTTTACAACACAGTCTGTCTCCTTCTAAATGTATGTTTAAAATTTTTAATCTGTAAATTCTTATACAGCAAAAAGATTATGTAGAAAGAATGTGCTGATTCTGACTTAAACATTTTAGAACATTGGATAATAATTGTACCCGTTGTTTACTGCATGAGATTTTGAGCATGTATAAGCACGCGTTTGCTCTTTTGGATACAAAAACATTTTAGCATAATGTTTGGAGAAAAATAAAGTGCCTTTTTTTAATCATATGAATATTGCACCTCATCTGTTAAAACAAGTGATGCCATGATGAGCATTTGTTGTGGGATATTTTTTCAAAACTTAAAAGCGTTAAAAGACATCATCAGTGCTCTTTATTAAGAAATAATAATTAGCTGAGAAATGGGACATACTATGACTTCTGTGGAAGAATCTTAAAAATGCGCAAATGTGTGTTTTTAGGCAGTGTTGGGAGTAATGCAATACAAAGTAATGAATTCATAATTTAATTATTTTTGTTTGAATTTTGTAATTAAATTACAATTGATGTATTAAAGAAATCCTCATTACTTCATTACTATTACTCAGATTTCGGTGCAGTAACACCATCTTGGTTAAATCAAACAAAACATATTATTATTATTATAATAATAAGAACAAAAAAACACACAATGTTACTGAATTATGTGAGCCAATGCGGGGTTGGAGATTGGTCAAAGTAAGAGGAAGAGAGCGGAAATTTGGATGTAGATGAATTTGTTGGCAATTTGTTTAAAACAAAAGCAAAAACTTTCAAATGTAAGTTATGTCTTGGAGATGAGCAACCAACTATCTTGTTTGTGCTCGCTTTATTCCTTCAAGAATTTGTTTGTGAGTAGAAAAAAAAGTAAGATAACAAGTAGTGAATTACTTTTTAACTTGGGGAATGAGTAAAGTCATTTCATGCAATACCTAAAGTAATCGATTACTCTTTAAAAGTAACTCCGGCAACACTGTTTTTAGGCTGCCAAAGACAAGTACCGTGAGCTGGCCATTGAAGGCATGCACCGAGACCTGGTTTTCCAGTTCATAGAGAGACAAACTCTGCTGCTGGCCCCCATCTGCCCACACCTCTGCGAATACACATGGGGGCTCCTGGGCAAGGTAAGGGTTGATCGTGCTTACAGCCACACTGTTTTTATGTACCGAGTCACATGTGTGCCGGGATGAGTCCCTCTCGTGTCTTGGGATGGATTCTTTACCTTTAGATTCATGAGGGGCCCGCAGCGGTGCCGGTCCCGCTGCTGCGTAACCCGTGTAAAACGGTTAATAACACTTCCCCCTCCCCTCCGAATCGGCTTGGAGCCGGTCTTCAAACCGAGCTGTTGTCTCTGCGGCGTGAAGCAAATGCACACGCTGTTGCACACTTCCAGCATTGACAGCCCAGAATATTTTTACACTCAAATTTATGAATATAAAAGAGTGCTGCTGTGCTGGTGATGGGCTCCTCAGTTGTCGCTTAGCAACAACAAAGCCCGGCAATCTTTCTTCAAAGCATTGCTGTGTTTTGTAAAATTGTCATAATTGCCAAATGGCAAAGACACTCCTTACTCTTTCTTTTTTTTTATAAAAGTAATGCGACCTCTTGCTGTGCGGTGAATATGACTGTAATGCTTTGGCCCCTAAAACCTGTTTTTTTTTTTCTTTCTTTCTTTCTTACGCCTCCGTCCTCATCCTTTCCTCATGACAGACGAGTTCCCTGATGACGGCGTCGTGGCCTGCAGCAGGTCCAGTCGATGAGATTCTGATCCGCTCCTCCCAGTATCTCATGGAAACTGCACACGACCTCCGTTTGCGGTTGAAAGCGTACATGCAACCTCCCAAAAACAAGGTACAATAACAGTTCTGTGAAGCTGCACGATTAACCTAACATTGGAACATTTTTTTTTGGAACAAAAAAACTAAAATATGTTGGAATTGATCGTTCCCTTTTAAGACTTTGTGTGTTTTTCTCTTCCTTTGTGGCCCAAACCTGTAAACTCTCATCGTAGATCTATTGATGTTAACCCTCTGTTCTGTGAGATTCACATAAAGACTGGAGGGATGCTTGTGTTCACAGCAGGAATCCGCTCTATTGTTTGCTGACAGTTTGCGCAGTTCAATACTTGGCTGAAGGCAGCAGAGAGAGAAAGGCAAAACACATTATTGACAAGCTCATAGACAGGTGATATGTTAGGCTTTCAGCACGCAGGTATGGATTTTTACGTGTTTTTCGCTGCTCTTTTGCTGTGAAGTTATAACTGAAGAAACCTCATACAAGTCCCATCCTTGCATTTATATTTTCAGTGTCATTTCTGTATTTTTTTTTTACTTTCTGCAAGAAAAGATTAAAAAAACTTCTTTTGAGGCAACGTAATAACTGCCACGCAAGCTTAGAGTTCCACTCCAATCATCTTTTGATCTATTTTAAAAGCGCTCCCCCTGTTCTTTTTAAATTATGATTCTGCTGTTTTTGGGCAAACTCAAACACAGTCTCTGCAGTTTCTGTTGGTGTGGATTAAGCCTGCCCTGACTTCTCATGATCTCTCTCCCGTTAGCTTAAAGCTCAACATTACTGCCACAACAAAAAAAGACGAGCAAAATTGACGCCCTCAAGCCATATACTGCTAAACTCCCCTTCTGATTAAAATCGTGTTTTTTGAGTTTTTAACGTGTATGTGTGGCATTTTTCTTATGAAAGAGAACAAATGTAAGAAGAAATCAGATTTCAGAGTATTTCTCCTTTTAAATCGCTGTCAATCAAACTGTTGCAGACAGACTCTGTTTGAAATAATAATCTTCTTTACATCACAACAGGTCTACTGCACACGCACTAAACCCTCATCTGCTCCGGCTAGCTTGCCTAACTCAGGTGCCGAAGAAGAGAACATGATATCTTCCCATTGATTGCAGTCAAATGAGCCGCCGTTCGCATTTCCGTGATCAAATCAGCCGTCACTGATTATTTGTGCGAGTTTCATACAATACTCCCGGTAACAGGGCAGAGAACACAGGAAAATCTCCATGAGACTCCACGGAGCTTCTTGATGTGACCACAGAAATGCAAACGATGGCTCATTTGACAGCAGTTGTAAAGGACTGTAAATCAATGAAAGTCCATTTTGATATTAGTGTTCATTATTTTCCCAAGAACTCTTCCTTTAGAAACTAATGGATTGAATGTATTGGTCACAGAAACATCAATAAACATTCATAATTAGCTAAAAGAGTCTTTGTTGAACTTGACGGAAGAATCAGGCTTTTGGAGGACGTTCTGTTCACAGAGCTCTTCACTTCCTCGTCCGAGCTGACATCCGGCTCAAAACGATATTGTTTGATATTTTTATGTAGCAGCGGTGAAGTGAGACACGCCCCCTCAGAGGACATTTTGGAAAGGGATGCTTCAGATCAACATGAAAAATGGCTTTTGAAGACAGTTAGGTTGTGGGATTTTGGTTAAATAGTTCATAATCATATTAAAACACTACTGGAAAGGTTTTTTTTTATTTAAAAAAAATTGTCATGGGGACAATATTTTATTTACCACAATTTGAATAAAGAGATACTCAGAAATACAATTAGAATTTTCCTTGAAATGTGTCCTCCATCTTGAGAAAAAATACTACAAGAACATGTTAAAAACTGACCATTTTCATTGGAGTGGGTCTTTAAAATTTTGAGACTTTGACCTTTATTGCCCCGAAACCGCTTGAATAAACCGCTTTCTTTTGTTGTTTATAAAAGAGGAATTTAAATTTAAAACCCTTCATATTTTCTCAATCCTGTTTCTCCAACAGAAAGGTGACACAAAGCCCCCGGTCAAGCCGTCCCACTGCACCATCTACGTGGCCAAGAGTTATCCTCCCTGGCAGCACAGCGCCTTATCCCTGCTTGGCAAGCATTACAGGGTGGGAGGCAATTCCACAATCTGACACAAACACACAATGTAGTTTACTAATTGAAACACAAACCAATAAAAACAGGTTGAATTCTGGTAGTTGTCAGTGATTTTCACTGGAGTCTCTTCTCCTGTTTCTCACTTATTTCTGGTCTTCTCAGAGCAATAATGGAGTCCTTCCAGACAACAAAGTGATAGCAGGCGAGTTGGGAGCCCTGCCTGAGCTGAAGAAGTACATGAAGAGAGTCATGCCTTTTGTAGCCATGATCAAGGTAAACCATTGTACAGTTGAAGCTGCTGCCAGTTCTATCCTGTTCTGATGGATTTCTGTGTCTAAAAACAAACATGTACAAAAATGAACCGCCATTACTAATAACAGTAACATATATTTTTAAAGATGTTTATTTCTCCTAGAGATTAGTGGTCTTTGTCTTTTAAAATACATTTTTTGTGTGATCTTAGGTGCAGAGTTATGTTTTTTTTGTGTTTTTTTTGATTTCACGCTTGCAGTTATGGTGTTATGAGACACTGCATCCCTTAAAAAAAAAAAAAAAAGAGTTCTTTAAACTCTATGTATAATTTTTTTATCGTAATATAAAACATATCGATGGCTACAATTCAAAACCTCATATCTCCTATATTTAGATTTTTAGTTTTTACATCATGTGGTAAGAACTCATATTTTAAGAGATTCTGCAAGAAAATGTTCCCTTTTTTATGACATAAAGACAAAAACCTCTTATCTGCATCGACTGGAATATTTGAAACAATTTTCTTATTTCCTGGAAAAAGGTCTTTTTTTTGTTGTGCAGTATATCCATCAATTAAAACAGGCAGTGTTTAAAATTGATAAGTTACATCTTTTAGATGCTGAATTATTTAGACATATTTTTTAATTGATGGAATTGATCCCAACAGACGATTTAGAGTAATTGAGTTTAAAACAGACCAGATTTGCTTAATCTGTCTTAATGTTTCAGTGAACCTGTTCATTTCCAATGAATGACTTGTTTATTAGGAGAACTTGGAGAAGAATGGACCCAGTGTCTTGGATCTGGAGCTGGAGTTTGATGAGAGAACCGTTCTCATGGACAACCTGGTCTACCTGACGAATTCTCTGGAGGTTTGTTGTTCGCCAGCGCTCACAGATGGAGCTCACAGCAGCTCTTCAGAGCTTCAACAGTCTTTATTTCATTCATAACGTAACACATATAAACCCCGCTTTACATTTATACATAAATGTAAAGCTATGACATGATTCTCCTTCGGAGCTTCATCCCAGTCTGAGCTGAACTGTCATTTAGGAAATCTCTTAATACTTTTGTCAGCACAAAAGCTCAGACTTGTCAGAAGATAAAACCCAAAGTCCAGAAAATACTTTTGGGAAACGCGCTCAGAATGGAAGGCTTGACAGAGAGCACATCAAAGGGAAAGCCTGGATCTAATTCCTCGGTTTTTGATCAATCTTAAGAAAAGACGAGTTTAGAGGAGAAAAAGATCTCATGGAAGTGAAGTGATGCTGTTCTGTCAAATCCTCATCAATCGCTTTAGTCTCTTTCAAATAAAATATTGAAATGATCCCTTTAGTCCATAACAATGATTTGAGCAACTGTTAGGTTTTTTTTTTTTTTTTTTAAATAAATCAAAAATAGCTGCTTAAGTATGTAAAGAAATAAACCTTTTTTTATCTTCCGATAGAATCCCTTTGAGCAGGATTCTAGTATGTTCTAGTTCTACATTCACAGGCAGGAGCAGAGATTCTGATCAATCCTTCAGCCCCCTTAATGCCACCTGCACGGACCGGTGTGCATACCAAACACACCTCTCACTCCTGGATTAACGGAGCACTAATATGTTTCCCATAATTCCTCCATGACAGCTGGAGCAGATCGATGTCGTATTTGCAACTGAGGCTGATGACAAAGTGAAGGAAGACTGTTGCCCCGGGAAACCGTTTAGTGTTTTCAGATCAGAGGTAAATCTTTCTGGGATCTGTGTTGGATGTACTTTTAGACTTCATGTGTGTTCTTTAAATATTTTATTTTCATATGTACCGACCTTATTTAACAGTGATCCTCGTTAGCAGTGAGCAAAAACTGAAATCTATTGAATGTTCAATTTTCTTCTTTCTAGCCCGGAGTGTGCGTGTCCCTGGTGAACCCTCAGCCCTCCAACGGCTTGTTCTCAACAAAGGTCGACATCCGACAGGGAGATAGCAAAGACAATGTCGTCCGGCGACTAGCCAAAGTCAACAGACTCATTAAAGGTTAGTAAGAGACTGGGAAAAAAAAAACCCAGCTCAGTGGATCAAAGCGTTCTTATTTTTTAATGATCTAAGCTGAAATCTTTCTGGCTCATATTTTTTGTGCCAAACGTTGCATCACGCATCTCCGAGGTTCAGCCTTGTAAGATGTACACATTGTTCATTTGCCCATTTTATCTCGCCCCACTTTGCTCTTCCTCACCATCTGTCAACCGAAAAAGTTGGAGAATTGAGAGCTAGAATGAGAATACGCAGAAACAGAGAAGACATGATTGTTTAACAACATAGGAATTCTTTTTTGGTCTGTTTTGCAAAATAATTAAGTGTAAAAAAATATATCTTAAATTACGTATCAATTTTTGGGTTTACTTGTTTTCATTAGATATATTTTAATTTGAGAATAAAGTTAATTATGATGACATTTAAGTGTTGGAAACCCAGCCAATCTGCTTTTCAAAAAAACTAAAGATGTTTCAAAGACCTATTCCAATTAAAATTGCGTTTTTAGTCTTTTTTAAAATGTTTTTTTAAACATTTTTCTCATTATGGAGGACAATTAAAAATAAAATTGAGACTAAAATAGCTTTTTTTAGAGTATTTATTCATTCAAATCCTTGTAAATCAGGAGCAGATCAAAAAATGTCGTTCTTAAAAAGACCGTAGCAGTGACGTAGGTGCTACATTCAGTGGGCCATAAGCTCCATTCTTATAGATGACTAGATCCATGTACGTCTCAGTTTTCCTTGACCGAGCCGGCGTCTGGCTTAACACTGCACACCTGGATCGCTCTAATATTGCTCCTTTTTATTGTTGCATCACTAATTTGTGGTGTAAGGGGCTGTAAGCTAGCTGGAGAGAATGTAAAGAAAGAGATGATGGGAAACGAGGTCAGGCTTACTCAGCAACAACGCTCCCGTCTTCAACTTAGACCCAAATTTCTGATGAACTCCCACCGCTGTGCAGAAACTGTTCTTGAAAACCACACGGGTTTGATGAATTTGGCTCTAAAATCAAAATAAAAGAGCACCGGGAACACTTTTCAAATAGATCAAATGATGATTGGAATGGGACTTTATTAGTAAAGTGAACCTCAGAGGTATGTGGGACAGTTTGCAAACTCTAAAATATGTGACAAACATGAGAAGTTGGCTAGAAGGTTCTAATGAAGTTCTTTAGAAGGTCATGACAGGAAAACATGACAGTCTTTTAGTTTAAAAAACATTTTTTTTGCATTTATGCTGGGATATTTTTTGGACTAACTTTCAAAATAAGAGACCTCAACTCTGCTGAGAGCTGATTACGTTTAAACAATGAAATATAGTTTAAAACTTGTTAAAATGCAAAAAATTATCAAAATTTTTTAGCCACCTGCCTTTTACATTTCCCCCATTTTTTCCATCTTCTCTCTTCTTTTCAAGACGCACTTTTCTTCACTAATGCCTTCCGTAAACCCCTCCCTCCCTAGATTTGTCCCGGGTGAAGCTCATGAGGTACGAGGACCCTGTTTTGGGGCCTCGCCGGGTGCCCGTGCTGGGACAGGAAGAAAAAGACAAACTGCCCATCTCTGAAAAGTCCATCTTCCACATAAACCTGGAGGAGAAGAGGGTAACTCTAGCCGACAACGGTCTGACAGTAGACATCGGGGACACTCTGGTTTATCTGATCCATTAGGGAAGCATTTGCTTTCATGCAGGCACACAGGAGCACGCGCCAGTGATCGTTCTGTAAACATCATTCATGTCATGTTAAAACTGGAAATAAGGTCATAAAGCAAATGTCAATTATTTTTATCTCTGTTTTTGAAGTTACATATTGCTGACACTAAAAACCTGTATGTTTAGTGTTAATCAGATATGAACAACATTTATGCTTTGTGCTGCAGAAAATCTTTTTTCTGCTCTGAAAGCAAAGATAATACCAGTTTGTGGGGACAAAAAGAAAAATCTCTGGAAGGTTCAGCTTGTAACTTTTCTTTACTATTTTCCCGCCAACATGATGCACAATAAATAAAGAAAATTGCTCATTCAAGTTTTAAAGTATTTCATTCTTTAGAGGAGAAATTCAGCAAATGCCTGGCATTTGTTACTGAACAACCACTCATGTTACGCTTTTGCATTGAAAGCCGGCTCCTGCACCATCCTGACTGTCTGATGTATTTCATATAGATGGTAATGTGTCTGTTGTATTCTTTTATACATCAAAGATGTGCCGTATTGTTCCCTTATGGCTCGTCAGCCTGTCAGCCAGCAAGCGTTCCTATTTTCTAGCTGTCAATCACAGTTGTCTGGCTTTTGTAAAAGAATAAAATGTTTAAGAAAAAAATTCAGAGGTTATTTTTTTTTCTTATATTCCCTTTAGCAAAGTTAAATAAGACACGTGTTGATGGTATCAAAAATGCCTTGGAGGTTAGGCTTTTTTTGCTATTTTGAAGCTGCACATGTCGTCAGTGACAACATTTCTGTTGTGTGATGCATTTTTGGAAAGAAAATATGTAATTTTTAGTGAATTATAAAAGAACAGCTTCAGAAAATCTCACTCTGACTTTTCTATCAGCACACAAAATTAAACAAAAAACTGCTCATGTGATATTTTTTCCCCCCTTTTTTCTTACTTTGCATGTTTTGTATATTTTCTTAAAGATACACTGCAAACTATGTGATACTTGCAAATATTTAAAAGCTTATTTTTAGGCATTCAAGCTATTTTACCAGGTTTTAAGTATGTTTTAACTTGTTTGTGCAACCTGCCACATTGTTTAATCTCATGAAGAGAAAACATATAAGGATGTTGGGGGATGTCGTTCTTGTGGCGAGTTATTGTTCTTTAAAGAAATGGAAGCAATGCACAATTCCACCACTAGGGGGAGGAAAAGAAACACGAGACCAGCATAAGGAAAGATCAAGAAACAAACCTGATGAAAAAAAAATGTAAAAAGTGATTAGGCTACTTGGATAATTGAGGCATTTTTCCCACCTGTGGGAAAAAAACAAAACAAAAAACGTCTATCTTTGTTTAAAAAAAAAAAAAACATAGGGTATTTTGCTGTTATGTTGCTGGTCCGGCTCACTTGAGTTCTGAAAGTGGCTCCTGAACAAGTTTGACACCACTGCTCTTCACATTTTCAAGTTTTTTTTTTTTTTTTCAAAATCAGCAAAGTTTAGATCTTGTTTTGATCTCATTAAGAGGTGAGTTCTAGAAAAACAGGAACTTTTCATTAAGTGAATCAAAATCTTTCTGACTCACTTGGGGGGCTCCAGTGCTGAGAAGGTGTGATTGTGAGAGGTGGTTGCTCACTCGTACTGCCTATTATGTTTTGTGATTTTATTACATCTAAAAATGTTGTTCTAAAATTTGTTATTTCCTCTTTTTTCCACTTTAATCAAAATTAGATTAATAAAAACAAAAATATAAAAACCATTTGGTTGAAACAAACAAAAAATGCTCACATTTAGACTGTAGAACATCAGATAACATTCAGATTTTTTTTACAAAATGCCATGTATGATTTTCATTTAAATACTGCATGAACAGAATTTTACCACTTTCTAGGGATTTTTCAGTAACACTTTAGATGAGATACTGCAAAACACTCAATATAATGTTGACAAAAATATTTAATACATTTGCTGTTTATTGATATGGCCTCTGTAGACAATGGCCTCACTTTAGATATTAATGAATCTTACTAAGTATATTAATAAAGCTTGTTCGGCTTATTGTGCTAATAAATGTCTTACTAACACCCTTTAAGTACATTAATGTGTTTATAAAAGCTTGTTAAGGAGTCATAGTATAAAGCGTTACAGATTTTTTCTCTTAAGATTAGTGTTCTTTTCCTGTTTTTAGGCTCCTCATTTTGAAGTGTAGCTCATATTATCTCAATGCTAATGCAACTTTTTTAAAGGATTGATGAATTCCTTCAGAGTACACGGTACTCTCAACCTATCCTAAGCCCAGGGAAGATTTGATGCCCCAAAACAAATCCCAACTGCTGTTTCGATAAATCAATTCAGCTGCTTGTGCCGTCAATAAAGGGGGTTATCATGAACGTGCGCTCACGGAGATGTCTTCCTCCTCGGTTATTGGCTGCGATGTCATGTTCTCGAGTCAGCTGTGTGTCGCTGCTCATCTCGTAGCTGCTCCATCTGTCAGCCGGAACAAAATCCGTCTTCACAAGATAAGCTGGAAGAAGCCGCGCATTTAACTTTGCAGCTATTTGTGTGTGGTTTGACAACACTAGCAAAAATCACAGATAAAGACACACCATCAGCGTCCTTTCAGGTCTTGGTGTTGAGGATAAAGGATGCTGGTTGCCTGGTAACCAGGCCAAGCATTTTCCTCTCTTAATACTCGGGGAGTTTCTCTGCAAGAAAACTCTTACAGGTGAAGTGAACACAGATTTTTGAAGGTTTTCTGCTTCCCAATGTGGGAATCACTTGTTTTAATCTAAAGTTTCTGCTCCTTCTGGTTTTTCAGACCTGAAACAAACAAAATTGATGGTAAATATGTGTATTTATTCGGCCTGAGTGCAAGCATCCAGACATTTCTGCCTTCTCAAAGCCAATTCTAACTCCTACAGTGATTTTTAGGATTATAAGCAAAGGCAAATGTAATCAAGTACATATGCGTGTCAACAATTCTCATAACAATGGCTGTGGAGATTTAATGGTCACTCGCTCCAGCTTAACCTTTTACCAGTAAATAGACGACGACGTTTTTACAACATGCGAGAGTCCCAGTGGTGCTGGGGGTTTTCCCAGCTGGGATTAGCCAGAGGCGGACTCTGGACCAAGCTTCACTGAGACTAATGACACAATCAGCCATGCACCCCCACATCCAATTAAGACCTATGAATTAAACTGAAAATGCCGACTCAGAAATTGTAAATCTAACCCACAGTACAGAGAAAAAACATCAATGTAAACATTTACAAATCCTAGCTTTGCCACTTTGTATTGGTTCTTAAACAACATTTAAGAAATTTGTTACCATCCCATTTTAAGATGAATTAATGGTGAAGTCTGCAATAACCCGAAAATTAAAGAATTCAAATCAAACTTTATTTATGAAACACTTTTTTTATCCATATGTAAGACAAATTCACAAGACAATATTTTTTTTACTTCAAAAAGCAAAAAAAAAAAAAATCTCTAACACAAATAAGGGAAAAGACACACAATGTCCACAATTTTATGATTTTATGAATGAGATCCAAAGTAAAAATCTGGCTTGATACTAAATTATATTAAAACATATTGGGGTGCTGTGTTACAGAGGACATTACGCTTTCTTTGAACCCCAATAATAGTATTAAATGCAAAACTTTCTGTACATTGAGATACTTTTAGTTCCACAATAAACGTAAATACTTCTTAGAACATTTTTGACTAATTATTGTGAATTTTACATTTTAAAACCAGAATTAAAATAAAGAAAAATTCTCTCTTGAAAAAAAAAAAACAACTTGTAAACATTAAATATGGGTTCATGTAAAATGGTTACATTGTGAACTTCTACATTTAAAACTTGTGAACAGGAAATTAAAAAAAATAGTTGTCTTATTCAGAATTACAAACCACTGTAGTTTTAATCACACAAAAAACTTTCATTTGTTTGGAAAGTACTGGGTGACACATTAATTTTGTGGATTGTGTGACATGTTTGTGCAGTCTCCTGTTTGAGGTTAGCAAACGTGAGTTTGAGTTAAACTTCAGACCCATGATGGTTTCAGTACGTGTCCTTGCAGCACGCTTGAATCAACCATCCTTCTCTTTTCCTGTCTTTTGCAAAAAGTTCACAGCAGGGACGAGAAACGAGCCCCCTCTGAACAGAAACCACACGTCTTTTAAAATCATTTCCTCTCAAGCTGTTCTCCAACAAACTCCTTTTAGTTCATTTTAATCAAAACAAAAAGTTCAATGCATTTACTACTGGTAATTTTCAATCATTTCACATCAGATTTTCTGACCTGCTGTGGCATATGTGTGTGTTTTAAGTCAGCAGCCGCCTCATTTCATCCCAGACGGTCGTGCTTTTGCACCCTGATGCGCATCTGCCCTTTCTTCCTTCGCTGCTTTAGCAGGGAGCGAAAGAAGGTCTCAAACACAAGACAACTACGAGACTTATCTCGGCCACGCAGCTTCTGGCCGAGCCATCTGACTGCTGGTTTATCTGCGCCGACACACACCCTCTCACGCGGGGAGAGTGTCACTCCACCCCCTCCGCCTCCTCCTCACTGCTGCTGACTCCGTTGCTCACTCTCCTCTCGCCTCCTTGTCTCGCTCGTCTTCGGATGCCAGTGGCTCCTAGTCATGGAGGAGACAACAGTCACAGACCAGTAAGTGTTTTTTGTCCCTACCAACACACACAGTTGTCAGCACAGAACACAATCGAATTACAGCAAACAGCTTTGTTTTGTGTGTGTGTGTGTAACTTTGCTTTTTCCTCACAGCTACTTCATTCTTCTGTGGCTCTGCGATAAATCATAATTGGAAAACAAGAGATGACCTTTGTAGATTGAAAACTGCTGCATTAAATCTCTTACATTCAGTTAAACGTTATATAGATTTCTGTAAATTAAAGTGAAAACGAATAAAGGAAATAAACGCTCAAAAAGCAACGATTTTGAATCAAAGCAGAACTTCAAATCTTTTTAATTAACTTCTTTCAGGCCAGAGGCGTCTGTCAGGAAAACCTCAGCCAGGAAAGATGAGGAAGTGAAGAATTCCACCACAGGAAGTGAAGATGGCTGCAAACTCCCTGCAGTAGAGGACGTCGTCCTCACGCAGCCCGGCCTCGGCGTCACCACGACGACCATCACCACCATCACCCAGACGGGAGGACAGTGGAGCACCGGCCTGTTCAACGTCTGTGGAGACAAGACGACATGTAACATGACACAGTTGGAACCCACCCGATCAAACGGGAAATTTAAAGCTTTCAATCAATAAGTGAGGCTCAGATAGTGACCTCACAAATTATTTCCCTCGACAGCCAAGGACTCTGTGTGGCGGATGAAGTGGTCCCACATGATGATAATTTCTTTTCCCATGGCTTGAATGTTCGTTTTTTTCATCTTGCAGAGGTCGCTGAGTGATTATAGAGCAGGGGTGTCAAAGTCAATCGCACAATGGCCTGACTACCAAACACACCTTAGGTCGCAGGCAGACAGGATAAACATTGAACACTCTAAAACTACATTTTTAAAACTTTGAAACCGTAACTTTTTAACATAATTATGAACTATAGCATTACCTGCGATAATCCTAGTGTGAATTCTGTAAACTGAATGTGGCCGCTGAAGATGCTGAAATTGATAGCTAAAAACGCTAAAGCTAATAGCTGAAAATGCTGACAGTCAGCTAAAATATTTGCTAAGTGCCAAATCAGCCTAAAAAATGAAACAACTTAGGTTAGTCAAAACAGCTAGCATATAGCTGAAATATTAGCTAAACCGCTAAATATCCTAAAAAACAAAAAAATAAAGGCCTAAATTAGCTAAAACAGCTAGCGTGTAAATATTAGCCTAATTCCAAAATAGCCTAAAAAAAAGCTTAAAAACAAACGCCTAAATTAGCCAAAACAGCTAGCATGTAAATATTAGCTTAACTCAAAACAGCCCAAAAAGCTTATAAAGAAAAGCCTAAATTAGCCAAAACAGCTAGCATGTAGCTGAAATATTAGCTAAACTCAAAAACTGCTTAAAAATTCTATCTAAATGCTAAAATAATCAAAAAAGTTAGCTGAATGACAATTTTTAAAATATTAAATCCAAAACTTTTAAACATCATTATGAATAATAAAAAGGCAGGACTATCAATCCAGAATAAATCAGCTTAAACCTTAAATAACTTTCAGTATTTTACTCTGCATACAAGTATATTTTGTCAAAATTATACAAGTTATAAAGAAGTGCAAGCTAACACCGGGCCAATTTTAACAAGAAAATAAAATTATCTGGAGGGCCGGATATAATTACCCTGGGGGCCGGATCCGGCCCCTGGGCCTTGACTTTGACATGTGTAATAGAGGGTTGTAATTCTTTATATCTCAGTATTTTTGCACCCGTCACACGATGTTGCAGTCTCATTAGAGGCTTCGATTCACCATCCAGAAGTCCATCCATCTCAGTTCAGCACGCCGTTCTTCTATGAATTAAACAGCGTGAGAATTGGCGTCCGTGTGCGTCAAGGCTCGATGCAAAATGCATCAATGTGAAGCGGCAGAGACAGCTGCGGTTTTGTAGATCCCTTCATCACACGCTTGCTGCAATTGCTGCAATTTTGACACCATTAATTTGTGTTGTGGAAACACAACTAGGCATCATTTTATTGTATTTTTATGCTCAACAGCCACAACATTCGTCTTTTATTTTAAAAAAATTAATCATTGAAAGACGGAATCACTTTTAAACACAATGAATGACTCAGAAAAAGCCGGATGCTTTTCTATGACTAACTTGACATCCTTTGCCTGAGTTCTGTAGTTCCACGTAAAAGACAAATCCTGGTTTCATACACGAAGAAAATAAGAAGAATCCTCTTTTTTTTTTGTGTTTGCAGGTCTTCTCGGGGCTCTGGTGCCATGCTGCTTGGACATCAGTTTGGCTCATCAGTATGGAGAGTGCCTCTGCTTGCCTCTCCTACCGGGATCCACTTTTGCCATCCGGGTAGGGATCAGGGAGCGTTACAAGATACAGGTGAGCATGTATCTGTATGCAAATAAATGTTTCATAGTGGTGGTAAAGATTTGTCCTTGAACACACTGAAAAAAAGCATTTTTATGAGACTATTTGTTTTTGTTTTTTTTTCACAGTGGAAAAACGTTTTTTTTGTTGTCATTTATAATTCATGTGCATGAATAACTTCTCCAAATGCCCATATGTTTTCATGTACATATGTGATTTACCGTCTACAGGGAAGTGTGTGTGAGGACTGGACGGCTGTGTACTGCTGCTACCCTCTGGCTGTGTGTCAGATGATAAGAGAGATGAGGCAGAGGATGAAGACCCAGACGTATCATGTGTCCACGGCTCTGGAATGCTCCTGAAGACCCGGAGACCTCTCCTTTAACACTGAAATAGAGATTAACCTCAGGAATCAATACTGTAACGCTTGAACTTGCTTTAAGATGCCTCCAAGGATCCCTCGGGAAATAAATTAAGTCCATTGCTTGTCATTCAAAGGGACTTAGAACTTTGATTAATGGCTTGTACAAGTAAATCACAGCTTTAAACAGTGTGCGCCAGGATTAAATCCCCCTTAAATGTTGCTGCTTGTTAGCAGCTCATTTAATGTGTCAGCCTCTGCCTAAGTTATCTTCTGGGACCAGTGCAGTAGGACTGGGGTAATGGTGCTATTTAAAACAGGATGAAAGACTCACTTTATTAGGTACACCTTACTAGTATGGGGTTGGACCACCCCCATTTGCCTTTAGAATTGCCTTAATCCTTGGTGGCATAGATTAAACGAGATACGTGGAACATTCCTCAGAGGGTTTGGTCTATATTGAACATCCACCACATCCTAAAAGTGATATATCGGGTTGAGATCTGGTGACTGTGGAGGTCATTAGAGTTCGGTGAACTCATTGTCATGTTCAAGAAATCAGTCTGAGATGGTTCCAGTTTTAGAAGATGGTGCCTCATCCTCAGGCCTGGCCCTGGGCTTCATGGCACCTTAGGCAACATGTGATTTGACACTAAAGGTGCTCACACACCGGCTGCGTAGGCGCGAATTCAAGCGGCCACTTCCAATTAAAAGGCTAAAATTCTGCACATTTACATAGACTTTTCATTAAAAGTGACCACTTGAATGCGTGGCAACGCAGCCAGTGAGTGAACACTTTAGCGTCCCCACCCCCACCCAGCTTATAGTGGCTGGGTGGGGCACCGGGCAAAATTATCAATTATGTCAAACTTTTTAATTTTTTTATATATTTTTCTAATTATTGCATGTCTTCTGTGTTTTACACAAAATGGGTGGCATGTAAAACTGTAAAAAAAAAAAAAGCAAACATGAATATATAGCCTATTCAGTATATTTTTGCACTCCCTCCAGCAGATGGCGCGATAGGCAATCGCCTAGGTTGCATTTGCCCAGGGCCGGCCCTGCTTATCCTGCTAGAAGTAGCCAACAGAAGATGGTACACTGTGGTCATACAGGGATGGACATACTCAGCAACAATACTCAAGTAGACTGTGGCGTTGCAACCATGTTCACTTGGTACTAAGGGGACCAAACTGTTCCAAGAAAAAATCCCCCACACTATTAGACCACCACCACCATCCTAAATCACTGATGGCTGGATAGATTCATGCTTTCATGTTGTTGATGCCAAGTTCTGACCTTAACTTCCAAATGTCACAGTAGAAATGGAGATTCATCAGACCAGACAATATTCTTTCAATCTTCTATTGCCCAATTTTGCTGAGGCTGCGTGAATTGTAGCCTCAGTTTTCTGTCCTTAGCTGACAGGAATGGTACCCGGTGCAATCTTCTGTGGGGCTATAGCCTCAAGGTTTGACGTTTTGAGCATTCAGAGAGGCTCTTCTGCAGACCTTGGTTGTAACCAGTGGTTATTTGAGTTACTGTTGCCATCAACACGGTATTTTCGCCCACAAAACTGCCGCTTACTGGGTATTTTTTGGACCATTCTCTGTAAACTCTAGAGATGGTTGTTGGTGAAAATCCCAGAACCATCCCACATTCAAAGTCACTTCAGTCACCTTTTTTCCCCATTTCCAATCCTCACTTTAAACCACAGCAGACCGTGTTGACCATGTCTACATGCCTGAATGCATTGAAATGCTGTCATGTGATTGGCCGATTAAAATGCGTGTTAGCGAGCAGTTGGACAGGTGTGTCTAATAAAGTGGCCTTTTGTGGATCTTCCTGGTTCACTTTGCTTTTTTCCCTCCAGACGGAGAAGCTTATTTATAGAAGGTGTACTGAAGAAATTCCATGAGTTTGTAAATGATTGTTCAGAATCAAATCTATTCTTTTGCACACAATCATGGTAAATGTCACAACATAAATGCATGTGAGATATCGGAGCAATTACAGACCTACACATAAGGTCCAGATCTCATTTATATGTCACACTGATGCAAATCTAGCAAAGGAAGCACAAAAAGCCACTTTAGATTGATCGAAGAACTAGTTTGGCTTCTAAAGAAAAGACTATCACAGGGTTCAAACTGCATAAGTCCATTATCTAAAACCACCTGCCCAGTTAACCAGGAAACAGGCCAAAACCCGGCTTCTCATTATTTAGAGTCGGGGCGTGATAAATCTGATTTCAGTGTTCCAGTTATTCTTTCAGCCCTTTTTTCCTCAGTTCTCCTTGAGGCATTCGTATCATTAATTCTGTCCTGATTGCCACAGTTCCTTGAACCTGAAATGCCAACCGGGCTGAGCGGATATGAAAATGATTATTTATTCGCAAACGGAGATGGATCCTCAAAGGGCAAACATGTAATTTGTTAACTCTTACAGATGTGCTTTCCCACCTGGCAGTTGTCGAAATAAGAAAAAAAAAAATCAGAAATATGTTTTAACTAACAGAAAGAGGATGGAGAATTGCTCCAGACATGGTGGGTATGTGGAGGGGTACACTGGTTAGATGGTTGTTGTAGAAAGCAGAAAAAAATGGAACAGGATGCTAACTGGGGTTTCAATAAGTCGAATTTGGCAGTTGTCCCCCTGAAAGACCCCTGATGGTGGCTAAGACCACCAAATTGAAGAGTCAGAAGGACACGAGGTGGAGAAGGACCAGATAAATGTCTGAGACGCAAATAAAAAAACTTCTAAGAAAGTGAGCAGCTTACCTATTGGCTTAGAGCAGGGATAGGCAAACTTTCTTACTCGTGGGCCACACAAAGTTCTAAAATTTGACAGAAGGGCCGGATCAGGAGCAAATCTGTGGCGTGTTTTAGTAAATCGTAAAAGAAGGAAATAACACGTAATCAAGACAAAAATATACTAGAATCTTGTTTGAAAATTCCTTTAAAACAGAACATTTTGGAGTTTTTATTGCAAAGTTGTCCTTTCATTCTTATTTTGGTCACCAATGGGTTGATGTTCCTCAGGGATAAACTCAATTTCAGGGAAATGCTGCATTCATGCGGTGTCGAAATAATTGGAAAAATGACTTGGAAATCACACATGGATATCGGAAAAACAAAACAACGTTCAGAATAACTTTCTATCCCTGAAAAAGGGTGAATTTTTATTTATTGCATTATCTGTGGGGAGACACCTGAATTACAAGGAAATTAAAACATGAATACGGGTAATCAAAAACATTCATTCCAGTTTGGCAGGGCAGATAATATATCTAAATAAGCTGCATGTGGCCCCCTGGCTGTAGTTTGTCCACCCCAGGCTTAGAGTGAGGACAAATTCATGAGTGTCGTGTGGAGTGAAGAATCAGCAACCCTTCGTATCTGAAGATGAGGTGGATCTTCCTTATTGAAACTGCACCAAAGCTTCACTTTTCTAAACATCAGGAAGCAGCTTAAGGTGTTTAGTAGAAAACAAATCTGCATAGTCAAATTCTAGAAACGATGCTTCTAAACGTGCCTTAAAGCATCTTTAGTCTATAGGCTATAACCTTGGAAGTAGACGGGTGGGGACTTTAAACTCCAAAGTGGCTGCAGCTGATGGCGCTCCGACATCTGTTTCCAATCACGCTGCTCACAGATCTCATGGCAGATGGTAACTTTCAGGTAATGTGGTTAGCATAGAATTCATGCCTCTCTTTTTGTTAAGTTTAATATTTTTAGATGAATTAAAAAAAAGATTTTAACATTTTCTATTTACTCAAAGTTGTCCTTCCTGTTTCTGTCACTGTTGTAGCTGGAACTGTTGTAGCTGTCAGCAAAATGGAAATAAGCTGTGTTAGCTTTAGGGCTCGACTGTTGACGCATTTCAGTGTTGACTTCTAAAACAAAAACATGTTTTACAAAAGAAAAAAAAAAGGTAGTTTTGTGGTTGTTCTGCTGAAATGAGCAAGGCTTTATTCATCTTTGCTTGCAGTGAATGTATTCATTATATTTAGTAACTGTAACGGTTGAAAATTGCATTCTACATTTACAATGTGTAAATGATATATCTAACATATTTCTCTGCATTTGCAATGCTAATTGCTTTATTGGTTGTTCTTAGGTTGCAGCTTTTTTTGTCGGCTAACCTGAATAAATAGCATGGCATTAGCATAAGTGCTTATACTGAACTTTTATGCAAAGCAATCCTGAAAAGAATCTTCGCCAATTAAGTAAATTACTTGATTTAAAAAAAATGATTTATTCATTCTTAATTAACCTGGATAATAATTGTTATAGATTTACAATTTGTATTTGTTGAATCGTTTATTTTCATATTTTAAAAATATTTTTTCAGCATCACATAAGACACCGCTTTTGAAAATGGGGAATCATCTTGATTTTTACTTTCCTTCTTGACAAGTTTTGGCTACTATAACAACTTTTTGTTTTTAAAATTTGAACAATTTTTAAAACATTTTTTCTGCATATATATATATATATATGACTTGAGATTTTGCCTTTCTTCCAATTAGATATTTTAGAGATACATAGACTCCACAGCCATGCAACTTAAAGTTTAGTACTTTAAAGTTTACAATCTTTAATGTTTTAATGCATCAGAATAATCTGAGTAACTGGAGTCCATAATGTAAAAAAGTTTACTAGAAAATTGCTGTATTGGCCTGAAATTCTATATTTTATTTATCTTTAAACAGATTTTCGTACATAATTTTCAAATTGTAAAAAAAAAAAAAAAAAAAATCTAAATTTAACAGTCTACTGAATTGGCAGTCTCCCTTGACGTCATCTCCACCAGATTTACATTCATAAATGAACCGTTAGGGGGCAGTGTTGTCCCAAAATTTTCTCTCTCTCTCTCTTTTTTTTTCCCTGTTCCAAATTGCTGGCTGGGGTGACATCAACTTTAAGTGCTGATGTGGTGTTAGAGTTGGGATTTCCACAGCAGTAGTTGAGGTCAAGATCTGGATCAGAGAAACCCGTCAGCAGTCAGACATGCAGCATTCATTTTTTTCTCTGTTTTTGCGCTTTTTTTACTGCTTTAGCACAAAAATGAAAACTGTCACCCAGACATCAGATGGAGAGAACGAGCAGACAACAGCCCTTCAGTCAGGTATTACAGTCCATTCTAAATCAGTCACAATTGTGCTCATCACTAACATGAACCAAACAGGGTCAGAAACCCATCCAAACTATTTCTCCCCGTCTTCTATCAGCTGATTTTCTTTGGTATTCCATGCATTTTCAGCTCCTCGTTGCTCTCTTCCTCTACCCACAGTCCAGTGTCAGTGTAGTAGTTCATCACTTCTTGTAACCTGCCTGTGCTCATCATCATCTTCCCTTGCCGGCTCCTGGTGGTGCCATATTGTGAGGGAAAGGAAATGAATAAAAGAAGTGTGGAGAGACCTGCTAAGCGGGAGCAGTCATTCTCCCTGGTGGATTCTGTGCAACTACCACATGGGGTTTATATAACTCGCAGACTTTCTTGCCCTCACTCTTTTTCTCAAATGCAACATAATTATGCATATTTTTGTTGTAGTCTAGTTACCGTTTCAGCTGTCTAGCCTAAAGCTAGAGGACTTGGCAAATTCTGTTACGTAAAAAAAAATAAACAAATACATAAAAAGTCTTGTTAAGTTATGCATTTTTCCAGATAAGCATTTGTCTTCGCCAACAAAACGTTTGATGTAATTCTAATCTAACTTATTTTAAACAGTTAACAAAGCAATATGTATGATTGAATTTTTGTTTTGGACAATCTATCTGTAGCATTATTTTGGGTGTGTATAGTTAGTTTTGTCTGTCTTGTGCAAATTTTACATTTTTTACTAGAAAAAACATTCATGAATAAAATTATGCATGGAGAATATTTACTTCTGCATTGATTCCAGCAACTTCTAACCTTTGATCTGCTCTCAACATTTTGGTGCCCATGCATTTTTTTTGGAAGTAATCACATAGCACAACATGGGCTCCAAACTTTCAGTCATTTTCTGCTGCAAATGAAGTAGGATTTCTATTCATCATTCCATTAGTAGTCATTGTTCATCAGAAAATCTTTAGAAATATTCACTTCTTCAAACAATAATGAGGACTTTTTCTCTGTGATGATGAGCAGAAGGAAAAAAAAACTGTCCTTTCTCTGCAATGAGAATATGTAAAACCATTATTCAGAACATCAGTGCCTACAGGGATTCCACATTGATCTAGAGAGCCAGGTTTAAGCCTGGATACACCTGGCTGCTTCCTCTGAATGACACCCAAGAAGTGTGTAAGCAGGCTTTAACGTTTCATTTAAATCTCTTCTCAATGAGCAAGAATTGGCACATCAATTAAAAAGAAAAATAAGAACGGAGCTGTCATTTATTATCTGATGAATGTACATTCCACAAATGTCTTAAAGCAATTGTATTGTAGAGCTGCCAGACACCTTATTACTAAATGTTGCTTTGCAACTTTAACCCTTTAAATACCCATAAAACAAGCAAAAAAGAATCCCCCAAAAATGTTATTTTTTTTCTGCAGTTTATTGTCTTGGTACGGAGCCCCTAAGAGACATCGAATTTAAAAATAAAAATTAAAGCAGAAATGTAATTAAAATTTGCCTAAAAATACATAGACAATTATCCAGAACTTTTTTTTTTACTTCAATTAAAAAAAAAAAAAAAAAAACAACCAAACAAACTAAAAAATAAAACATTCTTGTCAGTGAATGATGTGCACCAGATGGTAACTGGAAAAAAAAAAGTTTTTCTGAAAATTGAAGTAAGAAAAAAAATATATGCATATATATAAATATAAATATATATATACTAACTGGTGCACACCAATTAGTATCTGCTGCAATCAGTTAGTAACTAGATTTTTTTTTAACTTATTACTTTTTTTATAGGAAAAAGTTTTTTTTTCCAAATTATTTTTATCTTAATTTTTTTTTCTTCTATTTATTTTCTTCTACGTTCCCCACCGTTTAGTTGAGCAGGCAGTTAAAGGGTTAACAGGTCTGGAACATGAAGTCGTGGATTCTCTTCGTTTTTCCCTGCTAAAATACATGTTTTATGCTGAGCTAAAACCATTTTCTAATCTTTTATAAAAATTTTTTCTTTTTCATTACAAAATCAGGATTTGTTCATAAAAACAGTTTAAAGCAGTAAAGGATGTTCGAGAAATGTATGTATAGTTCAAATTTTTGTTGGTAGTCGTTTTATTGAAAATCAAAACTGATTAAAGTTAATCTATTTATTCAATATGCTATAGTTAAACTGCAGTGTTTTCGCCTCATCTGAAGCCAATATTTATCTTATTTTGTCCTGTTCATTTGTCCTTTGTCACTATTAAAATCAATTTTACCTTGTTTAATTAAATTTTAAAAATGATTTTAAAATTTTAAAACCTGATATATCCGTGAGGAGTTCGTTTTTCCATTTACACATTTCCCAGAAGTTTTTCCAAAAATGATCAATTCGAGTAACTGGTGATTTTAGATTTTGAACAAGTTAGAACTTCATCCTCAGAAGTTTAAACATGTCAAATGTTTTGCATCCTTTAAGAAGACTTCATAAATGTGAAGGTTAAAAGTCTGTCCTTTTAGTGTAGTGAGGGTGATGAAATCCAATTTTCATAGGAATTCTGCAAAATGTGATACCAGCATGGAAATTCTCTGTAAGATACTTGTTAAATTTGCTCAATTGGCCTTTAGAAAATCAAAGATGGTCATTTTTTTTCAAGCTGGCAACTAAAATTATTCCTTGAGAAGAAAAGACCATGAAGCTGAACAAGAGGATCAATGACTCTGCCGAGGTGTTTTTTTGTAATTACCATTGACGCCACTTTTGGTATTTTAATCTCTACTGAACCTTTGTTGATGTTACATATGCAATTATTCAATAAAACAGCAACAAAATGGCAAAAATGGCCAAAAAATGTATAACTGATGTTTCCAAAACTAGAAAAAATAAATACTATGAGCTCCCAAATCAATCAACTGTGTGTATTTTCCATAAAAAATATGGCTTTGGAAAGCCATGTTGGCAGCCATTTTTTAAGATGGTCGCCATCTTGGATTTTCAAAAAGACAATCAAGTATATTTAATAAGTTTCGTCTACAGAATCACTGTGCCAAATCTAATGCTTGTATCACAATTTACAGGATCATGTCTGTCATCTGCCCCACTACTGTGAATTAGTTTAGTGCTGGTTAGAGATAAACGTGAATTTAAATATTTTTAAAAATATATTAATACATTTGAACATCAATTATATTAAGCTACATATTTCATTTGGTAATAATTCCTGTCCTTATGGGGTTGGTGAAAGCACTTTTTTTATGGTTTTTTTTTTATTGGTAGTGTCCATGATTTGTAACTTGCTCAACATTTACTTTATATTTTTCTCAAAGCAATTTACTTTAACCTGGTGAATATGTAAATATGTATTTTTTTAAATTTCATTTAATTAAATGCATTTGTTGTTTTTTTTTTTTGTTTTTTTTTTTTTTTGTTTTTGGTACCGTCTCTAATCTCACAAATCCACATTCCTCCTCTATTATAATTTTGTCTGAATTATTCATTATATTCTCACAAACCATGTTGACTTTTCTAAGTCTAAGAAAAGTTCTGGTACTTTTTAATTCGAAAAATGTTTTTTTTTTTTTTTATTTACTGGTTTACGTTTGGTGTTTTATCTGTTTTCATAAGGTTATCTAATCTATTCATCAGTTGTTGGAAATGTCCACTTTGAACTGATTTGTTAATTAGTTTGCTTTTTGTTCTTGTGCTTTTTTTGTGCCATTAGGTAAAAATGTATCCACATTTTGTCAATGAAAATGTCAGGTTTGAAGCTTTTTGAGAAGTCCTACACTGATAGATGTTCAATGGCTTGTACAGCTGTGTTTAGGAGAGGTTTGATATGTTTAAAATTATCTTTTATTTTTTTGTCAGATCTTACTTTTTAACCTAAATCTCTGTTGTCTAAAGACTCAAAGATAGTTGAAGGGATTAGTCTTAAATACAATTGTTCCTAAAAATGTAGTATCAAAGAACTCCATACAACTAACATCAAAGGAATTACAATTTTAGACCTGCTTACAAAAAAAAAAAGCAAAAAGTGCTTTATTTACTCAAGTAGTGAGCGTTCACCCAGGAGACCATTTTCCTTATCAACCAATGCAAATTCTTTTTTTATGTAGACTTTCTTTGTGCTTTCTGGCATTTTTCTACAGAAAATATATTAAAAACAAATCAACCAATGTAGGTAATATATATATATATATATATATATATATATATATATATATATATAATATATATAATATATGTTAAAAACTGTTCATAATGAGTCCCACTGCTTCTGTAAATTTTAGACAATCATGTGACAGAGATATCTCACTGAAACATTCAGCTGCAAAAGAACGTCAATTTCCTTACACTGCTGTTTATTTTCAGCTGTGTTATCAGCATAGAAGCGTATGGGAATTCAGGGACATTTTTAGGTCAAGTGGACACATTTATAGGTAAATGTTTTTAATGGTAAAGACAAAATTCTTTCTCACGTGGACATCACCAACCCTTTTTTCCCCTCCTGAAAGTTAAGCCTCAAGTTTTGTTGCAGTTTTTGGCAACAAAAACCAGAATTTTTCTAAACAATGTGGATGGATGTCTAAAAGCTATACATATGACGAAGGAACTTGGCATGTGTCTAAATATATTTATCTTTTAACAGTCATGCACTATAATCATTTTCTACAGGGATAGTTGTATTTTTTATTTTTTGGTAAAGAATCAAAATGACAGCTTCAAAATGCCCTGAAGGCCTTTCTTCAGTTCTGTGTCAGTTTCTTTCTCTTGAAATACTCAATGTTTATCAGTCCTGAAAAGCCTAATGTGACCTGTGACCATGTGACCCATTTGTGTGCACAGGAGACAGTATGTGTCACCACTGACATAACGTGAAGCGATCTTACAAGCTGGTGTGCGTTACATAAGGTTTTCATCCCGACGGCGCGCATGCTTCTGCAGCCCTGGCTTTGATGTAGGTGTGCCTTCATCTGCCAGCATCTCAAAAGTCTGCGTGTGCGTGTACGTGGTGTAACAAGATGCCAAAAGGCTGCAGCGCAGAGAAGCGTGTGGGCGTGCACTGCAAAGACGGTTGTAATCATGCAGAGAGGAAAGGGGTGTGAATGAACGGAGGTCTATGCTTTTCATCTCTTCAAATCTTTCTAATCTTTTCCCCTTTATCTTTTCTGTCTGCCATTGTTCCTCACATTCCAGACAATATTATCATCACCGTGAGACTAGAAAAGCCATCAGCTGCAACCTCATGGTAATTCTGTCTGAAGTACCAAAAATCCAACTACATTTTGACAATGTATTTCTTAATCATTGCACATACAAATTCTGTCTATTAAAAATGAAAAATATTGGACCATAATTTCAGTTAATCCTATTTGTAAACCATTATATTAGCTGTATGCTAATAGGTGTCTAACAGATTACATGGTGGGGTTATCAATAATTCCTGTTCCACAGCTACAGTCACAAATACAACTGCCCCCATGTGATGAGAAGGCATTGGCACAATCTTTAAGATTTCACAACAACATCCGCTTTTTTTATTTGAAAATCGTCAGTATGGTCGTGAATCTGGATGGGACTGTAGTGGCTACATGACTGATTCTTGAAAAGACATTATCATTGATGATTATGAATGTTCATTTTTTTTATTTACATTTGCACCTTTGTGCACAATTATTCAACTTAATGTTCAAGTATCATAAAATTCTGTGATTTTCAGAATATTGCTTTTATACGTGAATCTGGTTGTTTTTTTATTTGGATTTTTATATGCTTTTGGAGACGTTTTTTTCTCTCGTATAATTTGCCCACAAAAGGCTCTTTAAATAGTTTAATATTGATTTGTGATTGTTTACTTATTTTGATATACCATGCGACTGATATTTTTATAGCTACAATTCATTTTGGTTTCATTGATTTTTTATCATTGTATATATTTTTCTTTAATAATGTTTTTGATTGTACACACCACTTACTGTAAGCTCAAAAGTGATTTATTGAACGTATTCATTATTTTGTTTTAGTTTGCATTTGGGCTCTATTGACAGCTGGGAATAGTTCCTTACAATGTCAAAGTTCAATATATCAATCTGTCAAATAAGGTGCAGAATGGCCTGCTTTTTATATGCTACTAGGCGGCTGGCGGTCGGTGGCACTTGACATGGACAAGGTTCATATGCTTTTGGAGACGTTTTTGCATCGTCCAGTCTAGGGCTGCCACAATTAGTCAACTAATCGACTATTAAAATAGTTGTCGACTATTTTAATAGTCGATTAGTTGTTACTTTATTTCGGGGTCGGCAACCTAGGGCACAGCTGGCACGCGGCGGGAAAGGCAGTGGCACAGCGGGGTGCGACAACAATTAGCATTTTGTTGTCAGTTTATATTTTTTGGGATTTGTAAAGAGTGATAATCTCGTCTGACAATGATCTTTGATACTCCATGGTGTCACAAGGAAAGGGTCCATTCATGTAGCGTGATGACTGTGACCCCGCCCACCTACCTAAATGCTGCAGGTTTTTTCTTTTTTTAAGAATAAAACTTTATATTTTCACACAACGCACGTTACTTTCTGTGTCAGCCTTCATGACCGGGCGGTTTGAATTGATGCGCACCGTAGGAAAAAGAAAAAGTTTGCTGTGGTGAATTAAAAATCTGCAATAATTCCTGTGTTTTTAAACTGTTGGTGGTGAGATGACAGGTGTGGTGATATGTATGGAAAATTAAAGATTGATCAATAAATTCAGTTTGTTGAGTAATCAAATAAACTCAGATTATACTCAGATTTACTTTCTGTTTTGACAAACGTCAATAGGAAATGTGAAGAAGTTTTAAAATTAATATTACAGCTGATCATCACTGCATTTACTGAGGCTGAAAATGAAGAATGATGCTGGACAGTTGCCGGAAATTTAAATCCCTATAAACAGCAAACTAACAAAAAAAGGTAAAACATTTCATTTTATATGCAATAAAAGCATCATCACAGAATGAACTAACAACAAGTTACTCAGGTTATGTCTCATAATGTAACGAAAATAAAAAAAACACATACACTTGTTTATGTTTTTATTTATTTTTTATTAATAGGTGTGAAGTTCTTAGAACTATTCAGGATATTTTGTTCTGATGTATCTAATCCTGTTGCTGTTAGTATCACAAACCACAAATGAAGTACTTTTTGTTTCAAACAAACTGTTTTTGCGATACTATCTTAACTATTTTCTTTTTTGCAATATTATTATGAAAGCACAATTTTGAGCTAATATGTTCAAAAAAGGCAATTGACCTGCTGTTTGTGAATTACATTTTTTCCAGGTATATTTAATTTTTCTTTTTTTTTCTTTTGCATTAAAGTCTGCATTATAGTTAGAAGTGGCTGGATAGCTCAGTTGGCTGGTGTGGGACCTGGGTTCAGTTTCCAGGGCAATAAGCTAATATCCAGTCAGGATCCTTAGACAAGACCTTTCGTGCTGCTGCATAACTTCTCTCTGTACCTTTAAAAATACAGGTTTGTATCAGTAAGAGAATCCAGTGTAAAACTCTCTGCGTGAATCAGTGAAAGCTGATTCAATGTGGTGATCCCTGACAGGATAAGCCGAAAGGTGAACAACTAGAGAGTTTACATTATAGTTGGTGATTTAACGGTTGTTGAGGAGGAATTTTGAATTGGCACTTCATGTCATAAACGTTGCTGACCCCTGCTTTATATTATATGGAGTCTGTAGTAAATTTGAAAGTTATAATGGAATTCTGATATATATATTTTTTTATTTCAGCATTTATTGAGGTTTTTTAGGCTAATTTGGAGTTTAGCTAACATTTCAGCTGCATGCTAGCTATTTTGGCTAATTTAGGCTTTTTTTTTGTTTTTAAGATATTTTGGAGTTTAGCTCATATTTAGGCTGCATGCTAGCTGTTTTGGCTAACTGAGGCTTTTTTTTTTTAAGGCTAATTTGGCATTTAGCTAATATTTTTAGCTGATTATCAGCTCCAGTGTTGTTAGCTATCAGTTTCAGCATCTTCAGCTATCAGCACTAGCATCTTCAGCGGCCAAATTCATCTTACAGCATTCACACTACCATTATCGCAAGTAATGTTATATATCTAGTTTATAGTTAGTTTAAAGCTAATGATGGATAAGATGTTTTTTTAACATCCAATTTGTGCATGATGCCATTAGTCGACTAATCGGAAAAAATACTTGATGATTAGTCGACTATTAAAATAATTGTTAGTGGCAGCACTGGTCCAGTCAGTGATTCCAAATTCTAATAAAGCTACTGGTTAAAACCAGAAGCACGCTCTTCTTTTGTTCCATTCATCCTCCTTGATGACAACCTTTAACCAGTCCATTTGCCATTTCTTGATGTTCTTCATGGACAGTTTTTTATCAAATTTTCATAATTTGAAAATTCTCCAAATGTCTGTTTTTTTTTAATGAAGGAAAATATTTTAAAATCCCTTTGAGATTAAAAAAAAACTTGGACATGATTCAATCAGGTCTAGTCTCTAAACTTTAATAACTAAATAGTAAAGACACTTATAACCATAGTAGCAATGAAAGTGGTTTTAGTGCATTCTTAGTTTTGCACAGATACAAACGAAAAAAGGAACCTTTGTGAATGTTCCCAAATGCACCAGATTTCAAAAGAACAACCGAATAAAACATCAAAACAAGCTGCTCAGTGGAGCTCATTAGGCTACAGCCACACAAACATACCCTGATGTACATGCACAATTCAAACACTTTTTAATAAACCAAAAATAAAAAAGATAGGTCTCTTTTTTGTGACTGATGAACATGTACCACACAGTGAGTTGGTGTACTGTAGGACAGTACCACACATCTATGTGTCTGTAAGTCTAAAGCTGTTCATTTCTCAGATGTTTTTTCTGCTCCATGCTAAAGTTTTCATGACATAAATGCGTAACTGTTCACCTCGGAACATAAAACCTTCATTTTTTCAAGAATTGGACAGAAAAAGATCTCTAAAGCTATGGAGACATCAGACGTGTCGCGCTCTTTCAAGAATGTGCTAAATAAGAGTTCTTGAACATGGATTTAGATCAGGCGTCCCCAAACGTTTTCTTGCAGGGGCCAGATAGCTATTTTCTTCTCTGATGTGGGGTCGGGGTCAGTTTATAGGCTAACGGAAGAGGTGTAACAATCGCAGGGTGTGTCCAAAACTCTTCACTGCAAACTTTGCTCAGACATGAACATTTTCACTCTTATTCACTCTCAAAGTTCAAACCTTCATGGAAAATAAATACAATTATAACAGAGATCTGATCGCTATGAGAGCTGTGCGTTTATATACAGAAGACACGACATGGAGGAAATTGATTGACAAGGTCTCTAACCAATCAGGACCCAGAACAGGGTGCGCTATTTGAAAAAGAAGCAGCTGCATAAATGCACTAAAAGAATCGGCTAGACTGCGAGAGGTGAACTATAATGTAGAAAGGGAATTTGATCTATTTGACTAGGACTTTTGGGGAGTTGAGATTAGGGGGACTGGGTGTCGATCGTGTGGCTAGACTGAGAAAAAAAATCATGCATCTCTGATATTGTTCAGGGGCAGGGCCAAGTGTTTAGGTGGGCTGGATTTGGCCCGCGGGCCGTAGTCTGATTTATTGTTAATCTTGAACAAGCAGGAAGGGGCTTTTAATTCTTTTTTTTTTTTTATGTGCGCCACCCACCGTTGGAAGAGGATTGGTACTAAAGCGGTGCAAATCTTCCTCCAGGCTTTTTCTTTCACAGCTCTATTCTGATATATGCGGTACCAGCCCCAGGGGCAGCAAGTGGCACACAGCTAGGGTGTCTGTGTAGCCAAAGGTGGTACAGTTGGAGAAACTTGTTTAAAAGGTAACCAAACAGGGAAGTTGGAGGCTGACTCCACCCACAGCCAAAATGTAAAAATCCAGTCAGAGGGGTGGAGCTTGGGGGCCGGACTGTTATCACTACTAGAGCCGCAGATCAGGATGTGAGACTTCTGAAACATTCAACTGTAATACAGCGATTCAACCTTTAGGAGGCAGCAGGTGGTGTTTCACTTTATTTTCAAGAATTTAACAATTTTATTTCAATGTATCCAAAAATTAGTCAGTGACTGATAGATAGCACATTTAAAGCCCCATTTATAGAAGTAAACAGCCAAGAAAAGTGGATTTAGGGTTTGGTTTCTCTTTAATAATGGATCATTCACTGATGACAATTTTACAATAGGCAATATTCCATTAAGTAATCACTGAAAATAATAGTTAATTAATCTTTGACAATGGTTATGAAATAAAATACCAAATATTCAAAATATTAAACCAATAAAACCTGAATTCACAATAAACAAAATAATTACACTCATAAAGAGCAGAAATGTAACCACACAAATATATTCAGTTATCTGTTTCAACGTTTCGAGTCCATATACACACTCATGCAATTTGGGCGCATCAAAGAAACCGCGACGATAAATGGTGGTAAAATGGCGCCGGTAGAACAAACAAATTTAGGAACTTTTATTGCTCTTCTACAACAACCACACATTACTTTAAAATGACTAAAACGCTCCCAACATCACATTTGACACAATGAAACAATAAACCTGTAGACGAATCCAGAACACATCTAATCAGAACAAAGCTCATTTAATAATGGAGCTGCGCCTGTACCTTCTTCAGCAGTGCCAACAGCACCACCCACTGGTGGTCAAGTGTAATGCACCCAGTTCAATCAAATGTTCTTAAAACAACAAAAAAAAGTGGGAGTGTTTATTTTCTCTTTTTATTTTTTAACCTACTACATATGAAAAACTCTATTATTTAAAGGGGACACCATCAAACCATGGTCTCTAATTGGTCAAAAGTTGACATGGTTGAGCACGAGTTCAATGGCTATGTTTTTTTTTTATAATTTTTTTACATTAAGTCCAAAAAAGTCATTGAAACTTGGATAAATACATATGAATGTGAGAGTTTTGAATCCAGAAGCTTAAAATGTGCATTTTTGTGCGTCTATTTAGACCTTTCATTAAAAATGGTCACTTGAACACGTGTTGCCGAGAGTGTAAGAACGACATTTATGACGTTTTACTTCACCGGTGGCTCAACTGCAAACTTTCCTCTGTTTATCAAGAGGATCTCAAGTGTTCTTCTGGCCGCCTGTACAATCGTTCAGGATGATTAATCCCTGAAAAGATAAGATACATGTGTCGTACTGTTAGACAGGTTCTGGGGACAGAGGGGTGGTTGAAGGATGAGAGCTCTTTCTGTCGTCGTAATGATGGCGCCGTACTAGTCATGACCAGTGAGTGGATTACCTTATCTCAGACCCGAGGATGACTGTGGGAGTTTGCTTTTCTCTGCTTGTCACTCAGAGATGCGATTAAAACAGATTCCATATGGGTAGGTGTTTAAAAGAAAAAAAAAAACCCTCTTCTACCTGTCAGATCAACCCAGATCCGCTAAACCGAATTAAAACTCTGCAGACCTAGATTTGAGTGTTTTGAGGCTTGTTTATAAAATTGCAACAATGTAGGCTTATTTTCTCACCCATAAATGGATGTAGCCACTGCATCGCCAAACTTATTTACATTTATGGGTCTTTTATTTTCCAGGAACAGAACTAATCTGCTATAAATTCAGGACTATTCGAGGTTGTAAAAGAAGATGTAAACAAGATTACCTCCTAAAAGTAAATCAGCTCAAACAAGGAAGGCCAGGGGGCTTTACTCGACTTCATCAGCAGCAAACATTGATTCATGCAGCTGCTTGTGCTTAAGAGGGAGATGCTACGTCGAGCTACACAAGCCTTTATGTCTGAAGGATTTCTCCCCCCACTGTATTTTATCAAACAAAAAGCCCAACCTCACTGTCAAGTGCAATAAGTCTCTATGATTCAAAGCTTATGACGTACTTAATGAAAGACGGTGTTGCCTTGAAAAAGATTTCAGTTTAGATTAAGATTGTTTTGTATTTCAGAGAAAAAAGTCAGGATGAAACAAGTGGTGATAAACTTAATCAATTCATTCATTAACCAGTTAACTGGGATGGGTTAATTGTCCAATGTTTAATGACTTTGTTGTGACCAATACATTCAATCCATTGGTTTCTCAAAGAAAAGTTCTTGGGAAAATAATGAAAGTTAACATCAAAATGCTCTCTCATTGATTTACAATCAGTGCTTTAAGTGGACAACAAGAAGTGGCGGTGCTCTCTTTATCGGAAGTCGTAACAACGTTTCAATATAAAACAATATAAAATTCTGCAACCACAATCCAAAATACAAATTAAAGTGTACAAAACCAATAAATAAAGACTTCCCAAAAACGTTAAGAAAGACAAACGAGTCTCAGCTTGGAAGATGGAATCTGGTGCTTTGTGTTAGAGGTTGGTAGTGGAGTTCTAGAGAATGACTTCCTGCAGATTCTCTTCCTTCATTTTATCAATAAAAGTCAAAGGGTTGCAGTTTTTTCTCCTTTACTAATGATCTCACCTTTGAGTTTTGTGTTGATGTTGTCTCTCTCTGTCTCTCTATGGAGCTAAATCAGGGCCAATATTATTTGAAACCGAAATAAAATATTTTGAAAAAAATATTAGTGTTTGGCCGAAAAAATAGGTTTCAAAACTCAAAATTTCAATTTCAAAACATTTTTTTCAGTTTCAAACCTTTTTTATTCGTTTTCGAACCTCCAAGTTTCAGTTTCAAAACTTTTGGCCCCGTTGTGGCACGTTGGAGCGGGGCTAATACGAGGACCGATCAAAGTCGATGTGGGTGGTATAAATAAGTAATAAAGTAATAAAATGGCGCTTTGAACGGGCTAGAACGGTGTTTTGGTCATGCAGTTTATATAAAACTCTACTTTTTACACCCGTCTTGAGACAACTTCAGACTATGAGAATACAGACTGAGCTGCCATTTTCTCAGAGCCAGTGAAGGCATCAGAACTGAAGTTACCACCCTCATCTGTTTTGACTGGTCATCGTGTTAGCCCCCCCAACACGCCACAACGGGGCCAAAAGTTTTGATATTGAAACTTGGAGGTTCAAAAATGAAAAAAAAAAAAAAAAAGATTTGAAACTGAAAAAATAGTTTTGAAATTGAAATTTTAAGTTTTGAAACATATTTTTGTGGCCAAACATTAATATTTTTTTTGTTTTATTTCGGTTTCAAATAATATTGTGCCAATGCGCGAACGCTCAGCTTTTTCTCTCTCTTTCCTTCATCCCTGTTACACATTCACTGACGGTCCTCCGATCAACTGTTTAGTAACTAACACTAATTACATGATCCTCGGGCTGTCACGCGCCCCCGCCATCGCACCCCTATCATTTGAGAAACACTGCCTTAATGTTTTGTTGTTTGTCTCGTGGCCACTGGCTTTCTTCTTCTCTTTCCCTCCGTGTGTGCTGTGCTACTGTTGCTGAGAGCGTAACTACCCCCCCGCTCAGCGCGTACACACGGCACAAACACATATTGACCAATCAAGTGCGACATGAGGAGACAAAAAAGTGAGTGAGAAAAAAAAAAAAGCAGGGCTTCCGGCTCCTAATAAGGAGCCTGCTCGCGCCGTTCACTTCAAATAGTCGGTTCTAAGAGCCGTTTCATTGGCGACTGACCCATCACTAAATCAGATCTCAAAAAGGAGGATTCCTAACAAGTGCTTCATGAGTTGTTTGGATGCGGAAGTTAAAATAGAGCACCGGACGGTCCTAATTAGGTGAGAAGTGGCGGTGCTCTAAAGTGTGTTTGAGAGAAGTCCCGGTGCTCAGCACCGGAGCGCACCGGCCCACTTAAAGCACTGTTTACAATCCGATACAACTGCGGTCGAATGAGCCGCCGCTCACATTTCCGTGGTCACGTCACGTTTTTCAGAGTTCGCAGTCGTGCTACAGTAAGTATTGTATGAAAATCGCAGAAAAAAATCCAGTGACGGCAGATTTGACCACGGAAATGTGAACGGCGGCTCATTTAATTAACAGCAGTCAATGGGGAAAAAGGATCACTGATTCAAACAGAACGTTTCTGTGACAGTTTTATTGACAGAGATTTAAAAGGAGAAATACCCAGAAATGCAAAAAAAAAATGATTTCTTATTACATTTGTTTTGTGTTAAAAACTCAAAAAGGATTTTCCTTGGAGAGGGACTTTAAACAGATTTACAGAGATAATTAATCAACAAGCGTTTTGAAAAAAACTCAACATTTAAATAGTATGACAAATTGGTTCCTGTAATTAAATAATGGAATTTTCAGGAATCTGTAGGTAGTTTCAAAGATGAATGTTTACCTTACTACAATTCTATGATAATTTAACCAGTAATAACTAAAAACGTGCCTGTCAAAGGATTAAAGACAGCAACCTTGAGCTGTTTCTTCTGTCTGAAGTAGAGATTGATATAGGGCACAATATTTAAAATATTTAAATCATAGATGTTTTTTTAATAGAATTGTGTTAAATGTTTTTGTTTCCTGTTCTCGGTTGCAATCGCAGTAAAACATGGCCGTTGACATGGATAAACAAAATTCAGTTGTGACTCTATGGCAGAGGGCAACTGCGGAGAGTCTCACCCGGGTAATAATTCAGTGTAGAATCCCCACTGCTTCTAAAACTGTGTGTGGATTTCGGTCTACAACATGACATTAGTTCATATCCAAAAATGTGTGGATGCAAGAAAATGTTCTGATTCATAAAAATGAGCTGTGCATGTTGAGGCATTTCTCTAAAATACCCAAAAATACCTTTTTAACATTACTGTTCATTTATAAAAATGTATAACTCATTTAGTAATGACAAAAAAACTTGTCATAGCTGTATCTGTGATTTCTTTCTTTTTCGTTTTCCCCCTCAAAAGTCTTTAAAGGTTTTACAATGTGAAAACCTTTATCTCACATGTTCTCCATTTTGATCTAAAAATGTATGCAAATAAGTGCAGAGGTTTTTATTCTTTAGGAAAACAGAGCTTTAAGTCAAGGTTTGCATACATACATTTCCATCTGATTTGATCACTTTTTAAGCAAAGGAGACCCTCAGTGCAAATACCTTTCTTAAAGGAAGCAGGCGTCACACAACTACCTGTTCAAATTAATTAATTAGATTTAGTAAAATAGATTTAGTTAGGTATATTTCTACCAGGACAACCTTCTTTTTGACTCATTTGCATCTGGTCCAGCTCACGTCTTTAAATTATTATTCTCTTCTTGTAGTGACATTCTAAATGTCTTCACCTCACAGCTGTTCATTCCAATATAACTAAGCCTTCAACTGCTAAATAAAAATATAAACATGCGTAGAGTAAATAAATGTAGAGAGCGATTTTGTGCACATGATTTTGCAGGGCCAGTCTCCTGCACTGGAGCCTGACTCAATCTTTGACAGAACTAAAAGTGCATTTTACAAATAAGTGTATTTTCTTTAAGTATTTTTCTTTATTAGTACTGGAAGTTTAATTTTGGATACTCACATTACTACTTTCGTTCCTTAACTTTTTGCACACAAAGACCTTCATAAATGAGCCCCCGTTCTGTTCTCTAAGCAAATTTTACATCTCCACTAATTTATGGATTTGAGGTTTTATGACATCATGTTGGAGAGAAATTACTCTCATAAACTGTCCAACAGAAAAAGTGAAATTACAAGAGCAGCTTTTGCACGATGGTGAAAGATCTCTTTAATTACCTCGCAAATGTTTAAGATAAAGAGTTGTAATTTCTACTTGCAAGAATCGAGTTAATCACTTTTTCTCAGCCTTTTATGTTCATACTACAATATCAAATGACACATCCAGTGGATTTAAACTTACATGTTATGACATTATTGACATAAAATCCAAATGTACATTTATATTTACAGTATGTGGTAATGTATATGTACACTGACTGACACAGATTTGTCTCTGTTTGCTTGCTTTGTTTGAATTTACAACAGTAATTAAAGCCCCCAGCAGTGTTGTATGCCCCACTGGTGCTACCTTTGACCCCTTTGACCCGCCCTCATTTACTGGGTGGCTGGTGCTTTTTCTCTCCCTCTTCCTCCGCATTTCTAGTCAAGAAAAAATCATGGAAAAAACAAAAAAAATAAAATTAGCTGCTTTTCTGTTGTTTCTTTTCCATAGCAACCATTTTATTTTTTGGTCGTCTGAAGTTGACGAACAGATCTTGTAATTTGTAGAAGAATCAAAAAGAGTAAACTAACTAACTAACTGACTAACCATGCCCAAATTCCGTTTATTCATATAACACAATATTGTTATATGGTTTTGTTCAGCAACAAGGAATCATGTATAAAATTTCACAATATTCCAGTAAAAATATTGTGAGATCACAAAATGACAAAAATGAACTGATTTTTATCATTTTGTGTACCATGCTAGTCTTATTAAAAATCTACAACTTGTAAAATTCAATCAAACTTTATTTATAAAAGCGCTTTTCCTTCTTCGCACAACTCGTAAAATTAACTTTTTCCTCAAGTATCTTCTTATTGATACTCAAGGAGTTAGGAGGCAATTGACTGAAATTCCCAGGATTAGTTTTAAGTTTGGAGAAAGTACTAAACGTGTTTATTTTTTTATTCAAGAGGGCAGCCGATTCCCCAGGATCAAAGGGCATCAAAACTTCATTTATCGTTGTAGACCTAACCTACATGCGTTTGTGAATTTTTTCAACGTACGCCTGAACAAAAGTCTCCTTTCCACATTTTGTACAAAAATGTGAAAATCCCAAAATGTCATATTTTGCCAGAAATTGCTGAAAACCAAAAGGTCCTGTGGCCATCCCATACATTTTTAAAAATGTCCTTTTGAGATCACATAAACATAGATTTTGAAATATATTGAGCTTCAAAAGAAATTTTGACCCCATTTATTTCTATGATGGTTACTATCAACATCATTATTTTTTGGGAAAACTAATTCATTTTGCCCATAATTCCTTTTTACTACAAATGTAGGTGAGTTTTTTGAGTATGTGGTGGGGGTTTAATATCATCATTTGCAATATAGCCAATGCCTGCTGCGGGACATAATTATGAAATTTTAAACTAAATTATAGAATTATAACTATACTAGTTGAAGAGCAAATAACTATAGAGATTTACAAATAACCATTATCATCTGTAACAATGAAACAAGCTTTGAATTGTCTTGACATTCCTTAACAAGACAAGCTAATTTCAAAAAAGCCAATAAAACCACTCAGACTGTCACATTTGTGTGTGGCGCTTGTTCAAAACATGGTCGGTAGAGTGTGAGCGTCAACGGAGGGCTATAAATAAACCAAATCCTGAAATTGTGACTATCTTCAAACGATTGCAAAGATGGAATCACACAAGCATGCTCATATTTTTTTATCTTCTGACTGTGACATGCAACTCAAACAGACTGGAATACAATGCAGAGCAATGACACACGGTTGAGATGTCAGATGCAGACAAACAATGGATGCATACATGCACATATAATATTATAGCAGAAGAATTTAAACAGGAGGTTAGATAGTATTGTTCACACTTTTTCAAAGAAACAACCGTCTGAACTGGAAAGATGAAGAAGAGGGTGCACGAGAAACAATGAAACACTTTCCTCTCAACAGATTGGCAGTGAGACTGTTTCCACTGCGAGGAAGTCAGAGACAGGTACATACTGACAACAGGGATTCAATTACAGACATTTGTACTGACTCCCACTCCCCAAGACAGCAGGAAAAAAAATATCCGACTGTCAGAGGCAACAGCATGGTGGGAGTATCATTTGTGTGCATATGGATGGATGCAGCACTAGGTGTGTGTAGAATCTCACCATGGGATGTAATCTCCCGTGTTAACATTATGCGTGCTTCAGGTGAGCCTGGCCCAAGGCAAGCCCTGCAGAAACGGAAAAAAAAAAAAATGACAGTCTGCAGCTCACAGTGAACGCCTACATCAGCTTTAATTAATGATGCCCTAAATTATGGCAGAATTGACAGAACAGAATGAAAAAAGAAAATATTGAACTGACAGAGTTTGAGAGGAAATTTAGTGTCAAATCATCACAATTGTGATTGAAAAATGCTTTAAAATGTGTCAAAGTCAAGGCCCGGGGGCCGGATCCGGCCCTCCAGGTAATTATATCTGGCCCTCCAGATCATTTTTATTTTATTATTAGAAATGACCAGATGTTATCTTGCTCTTATTTTTAACTGTATAATTTAACAAAATATATTTTAATGGAGAGTTATTTAATGTTTAAATTGACTTAATCTGGAATAATATCTCTACCTTTTTATTATTCATAATTATGATAAAGTTTTAAAAATTGGCATTCTGTTGGCTTTTTGGACTATTTACAAAGACTGTTTTTTTAGGTAATTTTAGAGTATAGTGAATATTTCAGCAACATCTTAGCTGTTTTGGCTAATTTATACTTTTTTTTTTTAAGGCTGCTTTGGAGTTTAGCAAATACTTAAGCTACTGTACATGCTAGCTGTTTTGGCTAATTTAGGCTTTTTCAAAGTTCCCCTCCAATGAAAATCATGTTTTTTGAGTTTTTTAACATGTAGGCCTATGTGTGACATTTTTTCTTATGAAAGAACAAATGTGATAAGAAATCAGTGAATAATTAATAAGTCATGTTATTAAGTCACAACAGCTTCTGCACATGCGCTAAACTCCTCATCTGTCCCGGCTAACGTGCCGAGCTCATGTACCGCAGAAGAGAAGACGGCATCTTCCAAGTGATTATGGTCAAATGAGCCGCCGTTCACATTTCTGTGGTCAAATCAGCCGTCACTGGATTGTTTTGTGTGAGTTTAATACAATACTTCCGGTAGCAGTCTGTGAACACGAAAAAATCTCAGAGACTCCACGGACCTTCTTGATGTGACAACGGAAACACGAACGGCGGCTTATTTGACCGTAGCTGTAAAGAATTGTAATTCAGTGAAAGTTCGGTCCACAAAGTGCTTCACTTCCTTATCTGATCTAACATCCAGCTCAAAATAATACTGCTAGACGTTTTTATAAAGCAGCGGTAATGATTAACAGTAGCAAGACACAGAGCAATCACAATCAGACGGGGGTCCGAGACACAGCAGCTCCGCTCAGCTCCAAAAGCCACGCCCTCTCAGAGGAGATTTTTCAGACGCAGGTTTCAGATCAACATAAAAAATGACTTTTTAAGACATTTAGGTTGTGGGACTTTGGTTAAAAACTTAATAATCATAATTAAAACACCACTGAGAACATATTTTTTAAATAAAACATTTTCATGGGGTGCTTTAAAAGTTTTTAGACTGTTTTGGAGTTAGGCTAATATTTACATGCTAGCTGTTTTTGGCTGGTTTAGTCTTTTTTTGGGCTATTTTGAAGTTCAGCTATTTTTTTGTAGCTAAATTCTGGCTAACCTAAGTTAATTTTTTCTATTTTTTTAGGCTTATTTGGCATTTAGCTTATATTTTAGTTGGATTCAGTGTTTTCAGTGTTTTCAGCCATCAGCACTAGCATCTTCAGCGACCAAATTCACAACATTCCCACTAACATTATCGCAGGTAATGCTAAATATTTAGTTAATAATTATGTTAAAACATTATGCTTTAAAGGTTTTAAAAATGTATTTTTAGACTGTTCAATAAATGTTTATCCTGTTCGGCCTACAAACTAAGATGTCTTTTGGATTTTGTGCGATTGAGTTTGACACCCCTGCTTTAAAACAATATAGCTTTATTTATTTCAAGCATGTAATGAAAAAGAGAAAAAATATATTAGCTATGGCAAAGTAATTTTGCTCTTCTGTCAGTGACTGACAACAGCAATGAAAAAGTTCATATTTCAAAAGGCAAGAAGGACAAAGAAAGAAGACAATTCAGTTCAAATTCAATAATGTTTCTATTCCCAAGAGGAAAATTAAAGTGTGAGAACACAAAGAGAAGAATGAATTTGAAAAAAAAAGCACTCAGTCATTATGCACAGTCATTGTATAGGGATATCTGTGTGACACTTTAACAATGAAAGTGGCGGTATGAGACCAAATGCTGGAAAAAGAGAAATAACTGCTAAAGAATGTGGAGTTTTTCATATCTAATTCACAGCAATTTGTAAGGCGATACTTTTGATGCTTTTATTGCCTCGACCTCTGCAAAAACAGGAACTTATAAAATGCACCTTCTGATGAGACAATGTTCTATTTCCTGAGTTTCTGCTTTTACATAATACATTTGGAAGGGTTCTTATTTTCTGTAGCTGGGCTGAATTTAAACAGAGTGTGAGGGGTCAGCAGAGTAGAATCCATTACATTTGATTAGAAAACATCCCAGTTGTACCAAATACATCTCAGATTCTGAGTAAACCCTGTAATTTACCTGCAACTCCAGGTGTTTTCTGGGGCTACAACATATTGTAAACAAATGATACATTATTTTTTTTAAAGATATAAATCTGTTCCATAAACGCAGAAAAAAAAATATTTAGATTAAAATACTGAGTTGGAGCCATTGACTCGATATAGAGAACTGGATAGAGTAAACCCCTCCCCTTTCTGTATCAAACAGGAAGTAGTAGTGTCTCAGAGAAACCAAATTTATAGACTTCTAAAGAGAAATAAACTACTATTACTCATTTATTATTATAATCAGAATAACTATTTTTAATCTACTGCATGTTCTTAACATGTTCTTGCTAATCCTACATTTTTTTTCCAGTGAAAACTATTCAAGTTATAAACTGACCAATCTGATGCCTCAATAGAAGTGTGTGGCGTCTGCTGGCGCTACGTTCAACAGATTTCCTGTGGCCCGTTATCAAATGATAGGGGTATGGACTTCCAACAAGTTCACTCCTGGTTGAATAGAGTGGTTGCCATGGAAACATTGACTCAGACCAACTCAAATCCATCAGGTGCCAACATGCTGGCACCCGTTTTGTGAGGAAATAGCAAATGAATTCACTTCACTTCACTTCATTGGAGCTGTGTGGTGGTTGAACCTTTGCCACCATGCAGGTGTTTGGATTTCTTTCATTTTTTCTTTAAATTAAAATGTTAACTTTTACTTTGCTTAAAATATAAAATGGGTGCACACATTTGATTAATTTGTTTTAAGTGAAAGAACAGTTTATACATGTATTTATGTTTCCGCATCAGATGAACCTGTCCATAGCAGGCTGCAGGGAAGATTAATATTGTTAGTTTGCCATTTTTCTGTTTTGCAGCAAAAGATTCATAAGTTACCATGTTTGGTTAGTTTCTTTCCCCCTATGACATATGTCCAGTATGATTTCCTCCGTCCATGCAGCTTCCCCAGAGTGTCAGTAAGTGGCTGAGTCTGGTCAGGCCCGTTCAGTTTAGTCCCACTCATTTGTTTTCATTTTTTTTTCTTTTTTTTGGTTAGTCGGGCTCCAAATTACTTTAGTCTTTAAAAATATTTTTTTTGTGCGTTTTATCATTCTTTACAAATATAAAAAAAACAAATATTAAAGCTTCTTCTGACATCTTCCAGCTTGGGAACCCTCACAAGCTGCAGATAAGCAGTTTTCCATGAGTGATGTCACTCAGTCCAGTGTTCTTATACAGTCAGTGATTGGAATTCAAATAAATGTATGTTGTTACTGTTGAAATGTTTATGAAGTCCAGGTTAAGTTGATAAATATGAAAGGCAACTCTAATGGTATTCATATTTTTTAAGTTCTTTCAAGTGGCAGCTGTGGCTCAGAGGTAGGGCGGTCAACTTTCAGTCTAAAAATGGCAGGTTCGATTCCCACCTTGCCTGCCTATGTGTCAAAGTGTCGTAGCCGCATGGTTAGTCTAATGTCCACTGTCCCAGAGAAATAAATGAAATTCAAATCAATTTTTAAAGCTAACAAGAACATACATAACCACAGATGATTTAAAATAGTTTGTTTATACACCATTGATTCACTACTCTCCAGAAAGAGTTAAAAAAATACACTGATTCCCTTAATTTAATGCCAGTTATTTCACATCAAACTACAAGATCTATCAGGACACCGTTTCCCACAATGCATTGTTTTGTAGTCAATGAGGCAGCTTGCAGCCAGTGCAGTACCTATTTTCTGGCTGCGCTGGCTTAGGTAGGTGCCTTGAACCCGCCCCTTTCTCGCAATACTTCGTGACGTCGGTGGAAGAAACTAACCAGCATGCACTGCACTGGAGGCGACCTGCGCAGCGGCGCGTCCGCCTTGATCATCTCAAACACACTGGTTCACTCAGACCGACTCGGACCAATCCTTGCTTACTAATGTCCTCTTGCTCCACTATAACGACGTCTGTTTCACGGAAAAAAGTACCAAAAGTAAGGCCTTTTGCATGGATGACATCACATTCGCTCTGTCCAATTTTCTCTTATACAGTCAATTGGGAAGACACTAAACTCCACATTGCTCCTGGTGGTTATAGGTTGTTGGCAGCATGTGTGCATGGATGAATGGGACAGTGACTATAAAGCACTGAAGGCCTTCTAAGAAGGTAGTATTGCACCATAATAGCATAAGTCATTAACCATTAATTCATTATGGTCTGAGGCTCTTATGTGAGCTTCAGTCTGTTGAACATCAGTGCAGAAAATTTTAGCTCAATACTAACAAATGCATTTATCTGAAGTTGGAACATTTAAACTGAAGCTCTATGTTATATCAAATAAAAATATATTTCTGACTGGTTTTGCATATACCGCAGAGATTCAAATGTATAGACAATCACAAACAAGACACAAAACAATTTTCACAAAGATGCAAAAGGCTGAGTCTCGCAGCTGAAGGCACAACAACTATTTAGCATTTTTCAACCTTTTAAAGGTGGCAGACAAAGGGCAACCCTCGCTGCCCTCCGGGGGCTGCTCCACTTAGGCTGTGACATCAAATGAAATGAATCAGTAGTATGTCATCTTTTTATTAATTTTTGCACCAAAATGTTCTTTTTTTTTCTCTCTACTGTTGTGAACTCTAGTTGTGTAATAAGAAATCATGAAGAAAGTGTTGCTAAAAAAAACTTTTGTACTTTTGTTTTACGGCACAATAACCTGTTGATTGCAAACTGCTTTTTAATCTTTAAATGCAAACTATATATATTTATATAAAAACATGTCAATGAATTTAATTAAAAATGCTGAATATAAAATGCACAGTCATACTGGCCGGAGATGTTAAACTTTCTTTTTAAAGTCATGCAGCTCACACAGAAAAATGTGCTGTTAACAGATGGACAGTCTGACAGGTAAATTACTTTAAGTGAACAATTGAAATCGTAAATTACAGGAAATCTGGAAGCCATTCCTTTTGGATGGAGACACTGCTGGAAGGTCATTCAATTGAGCCAGAAAATCCTTGACTCTTATCTCAATAAATCATTTGTCCTTGAAAACTCTCATCAATCCTCTTCACTGGAACATGATCAAAGCAGGAGATTCTTGATCTGTGATCTCTGAAGCATACGTGCAGGACTAAAAACAGACAAGCTATACTATTAGCTACTGTCTGAAAAAAGTTTTTTTTCAATTTTTATTTGCAGTTTTTTTGTTTTTGATTCATGTTTTGAATGTTTTAATGTCTACCGGTTTAACAACCACTGAGACAGTTTCCATTCAGATGATTTTCATGACTTTATGTAAAATGTAGGGCTGTGAATGTTGTTAACGAGAGCGATTAATAGAACATAATTTATGCGTTAATATTTATTAACGCTCTGATGCGTCCTGCCATGTGAGATAAAACTCTGCCTAAAATAAACATATAATTATTTTTTTTTACTTTCTGTGGTTGAGATTTTACTAAATTCAAGAGATAATTTGGCATTTATTTTTAGTTTTTGGACAAAAGTGAACAAATGTCAATCTGATGTTTGTTAAGTGGGGGGGGGGCGAAATGGAGCGGTCGGCTATTAGAAATCCAACAACGAGGAAAGCGACCATTATTCTATTTTGGATTGGGGACTGACGTGTATTTTCAACAAGAACAAGCACTGACATTGTCTAAAGATTGCGAAAACTCAGTGGTTTTACATGAAAGTCCGACCCACCGACGTCGTGGGAGGAGAGCAGTTCAGAGTGGACGGACACGCCCCCACCTGAGAGCAGAATCCAGCCGAGCCAACCTGAAATCCAGCTGGATCAAACTTCACCTGAAAAAAATAAATTAATAAATAAAATAATTTTTTTTCAGAAGCACAAAAAAGAAAATTTATGAGAAAAGCAAAAGAAAAACCAAAAAGAATTCCAGAAAAAATGTAAAATGGAAATCAGTGAGAAATTCTTATTTTTGGTGCTGCCTGGTGTAGCCTGGATTTTTTTCAATTTTTTTATTTTCCTTCAAAAACATATTTATTAGTTTGTTGACAAATTTTACTCCTGTTGCTTTTATAAAGTTATGCATAAAACTTTCATTCTATGATGTAAAAACAGTTTGTTAAACATTTATGGGTTTCCACAGCAAAATGAATCCAATTTTTCCAGATGAAATATTTCTGGTTTTGCATGATTTTATGCTTAGTGTGTAAATACAAAACGGAAAAATGACAAATTAACGGTTTTGTCGCATAGGTGAGGCTGTGCTGATTAAAAAGATACCAAATAAGAAAGCAGTTATTGAAAATACAGAAAATTCAAAAATAGACAAAGACAGAGTTTTAAATCAATCCAAAGGATTAAAAAAAAAGAAAATATGTAATAAATGTTCCTTGTGATTTCATATTATGATCATTTGCAGATAATAAATGGCTGGCAAATACTGTAACTAAAAAAAAAAAAAAAAAAAAAAAATCAATGGTGATTAATCACATTCAACTTCTTCCAGATTTGATATAAACAAGTTATTTTCTTTTTCAATTGATTCCCTGCCTTAGTAAAATGCTTTTCTTTTTCTTCAATGTGTAAAAAAAATGTTGTATTTAACAATCACAACTTTTTTTTCCCTTTTTTTGTAAAGGTAGGCAATCACACCATAAACTTAATAATAATGTAACAAACTCTGGAATACTTCTCCTAAAACAACTTGTTATAAAGTCCCATTGGTTTCCATTGTATTTTTTCATGATATTTATTTGTTGCCAAAGTTAAAACTGTGTCATTTTCTAGGATATAGTTTCTGCAGAGTAGCTGAAGTTTGTTAAAAATTCACCTCTGAGTTGTGGGCAGGACTGGCGTGGAAGTGAACCTCCACTGATATCCCATCATCCCTTTGTTTACACTCTCCTGCTAGCCCACAGCCCCTCACAACACCAGGCTAACATTAGAGATGCAACAAAACTGATGAGCAACTTCTGAACTATCCAGTCGTACAGTTTTGAGTCAGATGGCAGCTTGGATGAGAAAAATGAAGATTTATATCTGTTTGTCTGCAAGTGGATTCATCAGAATGTAGCAGAGCAAGAGGACTTTGGTCCACCCATTTTGAGAGCTTTTTCAAACTGTATTTATTTAAGTAAACAAAGACTCAAAAATGCAGTTTTAACCTTAAATTCTTATACATATGCTTTCCATCATAATGAAAATGCTACAAGAACGTGTTAAAGAAACCAAAAACACAATTTTTGTATCATTTTAATCGTTTATTTTTGTTGCAACAAGTTAAACAGTGTCTTACAAATAATTTTAATAAACACAATTTTGCTTACCTTGTGTTCAGTAATTTGTATACCAGCCCAGGTGAGACCATGACCAAAAATTCCTAAAAAAAATCCTTTCTTTGCTTTTGTTTGTCCCACATTTCAAGCTAAACTCTTGAGCTAAATTATCCTGTTACACCCCAAAGACCCACAAGGTTTGTTTTTTTCAATGTTTGTGTCTCTAATAAATGTGTTTATTTCCACACAAAGCCATTAGCTGTCTGTCTTGCTGGATAGAGTAATATTACCTTCATTTTTAAGAAAGTATTTATTTTTATTTAGCATTTCTTACCCTCTAGGTCTCTCTTTCTTTCTTTCTTTTTCTTTTTTTTTTTAAAGTATTTGCCAATATTTGATATTTTTATGGACTACACAAACTAAAGCTGAAGGTTGGTCCTTGAATTTATTTTGTCTGCTGCTTTTACTTTGTCCAAAATATTCATTGTTATTATTTGCAGTATTATTTATTGTTTTTTTGCTGTGATCTGTAAATAATTTTTATGGCATCGACTGAAATTCAATTTATTTCTAGACCAATTATTAACATCTTTATTATCAATTTATTTATCAGATCAATTATTAACAGTTTTTTTGTGTAAATTAAAAAAAAATCTTTTTAACAGTATTCTGGTATGGCTACTGTACATGGTGTACTTTCATATAGATCTATGTTGGAATATAATAATCCATCACATCCCACATTTCTTCCAGGACTGTAAAACTATATGATATTTCTATTGATTCTATAGTTTGTTGCTCGGCTGCAAGACTTTGTAAAGAAATGGAAATGCAAAGTAGAAATGATTTCTTCCTAGAATCTAGGAGAACTAAAGGAAAATGCAATCTTATTTATTGCACTGTTTGTTTATTTTCCCTTTTTTTTTAGCATCAGTTGCTTCTGTAATGATTGTGATGAGTAAGTGTAATCATAGAGACTTGTGAACCAGAGTGATGGACACAGTAATTTCAGAGAAGCTCGTGTTCTTGAAAATGAGACTCTAGCTGGGTTGTTGTTTGTTACTGAGAGGAAGAATAAATGTAAATAAAGATTAAACAGTGTGTGATGAAGAAGGAAGAAAAGAAAGGAAAACGGCTTGACGGGTGAATCCGAAGAGGAGAAAACTGAGCAGTGATGGAAGGAAAGGCTTAGAGGAGGAATAGGAGGTCGAGGTTGGAAAAGGTGATCTCCAGATGCTTGCTACATTATCTTCTTCCTTCATGGGTCTGTTCAGCTCAGGACTGTCAGAAGGAATCAGTCAACAGCAAAGATGACAAGCAACCGCTCCTTGTTAGAGTATGTTTCAAGGGTTTCTGAAGAGTGACAAGAATAAGAGCAAATGTTCGCTTTTCTTTACTTTCTAGCAGAAACGGAAAGCAGGAAGCTTTTTTTAAAAAAATAATATTGATGTAATTGAGGAAATGAATCAGTTGTTGAGCCAAAAAAAGGATTTATTACAAGGTTTTTTCTCATAATCTTAAGAGTTTTAATCTCTTAATTTTACAAGATTAAAAATTGTAAATTTACTAGGTTAAAAATTTAACCTATGAGAGTCATAAACATACAACTTAACTCTCATAATTTAATAGTTATAATTCCTCATTAATTGACGAGATTAAGTCATAAATTTAGCCCATGACTTTTAAAGTCCTAAATATCCAACTTTGATCTAGTAATTTAACAGTTATGATTTTATTTCTTGTAAATTTACAAGATATTAAGTTATAAATTAAGCCCGTTACTTTTATAGTAATGAATATACAATTTTAATCTCGTAATTTAACAGTTATGACTTTTTTCTTGCAAATTTACAAGATTAAAATGAATCACTTTAGCCTATGACTTTTAAAGTCATAAATATACAACTTTACTCTCGTAATTTAACAGTTATGATTTTTTTTCTTGTAAATTTATGAGGTTCAAAGTCGCAATTGAAAAAAAAAAGTGTAAAGTGACCCTAGTACTTCATCCCACGTATGGATTCATAAAAATAAATTTTAACTGTTCTTTTTTTTTTTTTTAGATGGAAAGCAAAAGAGGTGAGAAAATTTTCAAAACTATTCACTTTGCTATAATGGAGACAATAAACTGTTAGATCCAGTAAAAAAAAAAAAAAAAATTCCATTAGTTTTTTTCTTTTATCTTAGAATATATTTAAAGTGGTCCCAGTGGTCTTTTATTTACAATCATATTGTTTTTAGGAATAATCTAAAAGTGTGTCAGTATGTCTGAATTCCTTCACTACTCACTATATAGTGCATTTAGCATTTTGTAGTGCTGTCCAAATCTACAATGCTATAATGGAGTGCACTAGAAATTTCCCAGAAGTCTTTGCCAAAACTAGTGTGCATTGTTTTCCCACACTGCAATGATCAAGCGGAGAGGATGACTCAGAACTCTGTCCATTATTCAATCACAGCATTGAGATTTTCCATGTTTAGGTTGACTGAGCGTTAGCTTCAACCGTCCAATAGGAACTTCCATTACACGTTAGTATCCTGCGGACGTTAGATCGATCTCTATTTTTATGGATAAATTATTGATCTATTAAGTTTAGACCAATTCAGATCGATTGATCAATTTTATCAACCCAGCCCTAATCAAAAGTAAGTCAAATTTTGATGCTATCATGTTTTTTTGTGTTACTAATGATTCATTGATGGAGCAATATATCGACCTATTTCTTGAATGCTTAGAGATTTACAACTTAGATTAGAACAGGGGTCTCAAACTGGCGGCCCGTGGGCCATTTGTGGCGCTATAAGTCGATATTTTGCGGCCCCCACCTTACTTTGAAAGTTCAATGTCTACTAAGAAACACCTTCTGCGTGTCCACGCTTCTTTGATGACAGCTTTGTGATGTTTCAGCTTGCTTTATGTTTGAAACTTTGCATTTATTGTCGTTGGATCTGGTCGTCAGAAAAGTCCTTAGCAACAGTTGCTAGCGTCGCTAGCTCCTGGCGTTTTACAGGACACGCAGAAGATGAAGATATTGCTTTGTAGTAAAATTTTAAATAAACTTGATCAGTAGACATAGACGATGGACCAAAGATGTGGACAGTGGATGCAGAAACATATTTTTGGCACAAATGGGACTCCGTAATACGGTCCAGCATCAGCCAGACTCTGCCCTCAAGAAGAACAATCAAGCTTTTTATAAATTAAAATGAGTAATATATCTTTATGGTGGATGAAACAGTCATTACTATTTAAAAGATGGTATTAGATTATATAATAAAACTCAGAATGCAAATAAAAACCTGAAAAGGCGTCCGTTTTCAAGAATCCTTGCAACTTCTTTTTGTTTTGAAGCCCAAAATAGATGCCAGCAAAAATAATAATTGAAAGTATTTTTTTTCTAAAAAAAAACATTAAAAAAATAGAATTTTGAAAGTTTGGTTTTGCATCTTGGATAGAGCTGCAGCCATCAGGGGGGTGTTTGTGGTCTGTAACATTATTTATGGTTGGTGAGATGGGTCAAAAAAGCGTACATAAATACCTCTACCTCCAGGGGATTTGTGTTTTTTTCTCCCATAGTGGATCCTTTCATCTTCTCTGCATGTTTATAATGAACACGCCTCCGGCCGTCTATATCATATTACTGAAAATGTGGTTTAGAAGTCCTCTTTACCGCTTCACAGTGCAGCGGCAGAGAAGGGGGCACAGTGGGCACCCAAACCTGTCAGCATCTGCACGGCAAGCAATCTGCTATCCAAACAGGTTTTACGCGATTTATGCTACAAAGGCTCTTCTGTAAGACTCGGCCAGCTTTTGCTGAGCGCTCATCACACAACCGCTGGCTCAGCATTTGGAGAAATAAATGAATTAAAAAAAAAAAGCATGCAAGTCTGCAGAAGCAGTTTTACAGATGAGGCTGTTACTTTAAACCGCCTAGTTTGAATGTAATTTTTTTTATTTTCTCCTGTTTGACAAGTTTAATGTTGCTCAAAGTTAAACAGCTTCTTGTTTCACCTGACATGCATTTACTTTTTGATATAATTTTTTCCCTTTTGTTCAGTTTTCTGTGCACGTCTGTCGAAGCTTATCAAACATTGTACAGGAGGAAATGGACTAGCTAAGCGAGCATACAAGGCAGGCGACAAACAGCCAAAAATGTGTGTTAAGCTACCCTTTGTTGTGCAGAAGAGAGAAAAAAAAAACATTAATTGGCAGAAATGTTAAACAAAAATTAACAGATGCAAACATGCACACAGAATGATTTCAGGAAAAGGGAGAATGCAGCAAATCGCTTGCTTTTTTTTTTTGCATAATTGTTCAGAGACGCATTTTCAATCAATTACTCTTGCTATTTATTATGGCCCGCAGCAGCAGTCTACTGACTGCAAGGACCATATTGTTTTTGCTTAGAGTGAAAAAACGTAAAATTTCTGCGCCTTTGAACGAAAATTACACCCCCGCCACATGAACGAAAAGTACCTCAAAATCGCACCACACGTAGGGAAAATTGAAAATGAATTTTTGGCATAGTGTGCGTTACCCCGCCCAAAACGATGACATCACGGGGGGCATTCCCGCAAAAAAAATGAATGGGCCGATTTTCGCTTATGGGACGACAAAAACAATATTTCGGAAAACGCAAAAAACGGCCAATGACCACGTGGTTGGGGATAAGCCCAAGAACATTTGAAATCATTATGGGATTGCCAGACGACCCACGCCTTGGCGGCAATGTGGCGCCGAAAACAGAAAAATGGCGTTTTTCACGGTTTTCATCAATATGGGAAAACGACACATTTGTTTGTCCGATTTTCACAAAACTTCACAAGCATGTCCATAGCCGGAGACTACAAACACCCAAGAAGTTTGATTGACCTTTGACCTTGGGAAGTTGCCGCCATCTTGAAATTAACGAAAAAAGCACGTTTGCTACGAGCTACAAAAAGAAATACCTCCTAGGGGGTTTTATCGACTGTTTTGTAACTTAGTTGTGCATTAATGGGAGCCTACTGTGAGAAAAATGTTGCAATTAGAAGTTGTAGAATATGAAATGGCGTGCCTTTGGCGAGGTCGCGAAAGACACGGTTTTAGCTAGGTCGAACATATTTTGCCCGAATAGCGCAAAACGGGTGTTCACGCATTCGGAGGCCCGAGCTGAACGAAACAACATAATTTTTGAAACCGAGATGCGTACCATGCGCCTCTGGTACGCAAAAAACCGTCGCGAAAAAAAGTGCTGACTCAGCAATTTCAATTTTTTATTTTGCATTTCGCAAACGAAACCAACATACCTTTGTTGGATATAACCATGGCTATTTTTTACATTATTATGGGATGGCTCCACGACCTACCGTTTGGCGGCCATTTTGTTTCGAAATCTGAAAATTTTGGATTTCAGAGAGGTGAAACGAGACTTTAGTTTGTCCGATATTCACGAAATTTGACCCACACGCCGCTAGCACGAGTCTTCAACAACCCCTAAAGTTTCGTTGACCTTTGACCTTGGGAAGTGGCAGACATCTTGAATTTACGAAAAAACGAGCGTTAGCATTAGCTTCAATCACATTTCACTTGCAGGGACTTTTTTCAATCGTTTTCTAACGCATTCGGCATCAATGGGAAGTCATTGGCAAAAGAAAAATGGTATCACAAGCTATAGATTTTGAACGGCGTGGGCGTGGCGAGCTCGCAAAGTGGCGTAGTGTTAATACACACTCATATTTCAATGCATTCCTATGGGACTTTAATATGTTGATCCCAGACTTAAGCTGTAACTGGCATAATAACATAGAATATGACCATATAAGGAATGTGGGCGTGGTTAGCGAATAACCCCCCGTTGCTAAGGTAATCCAAAGTGTACTTTTTCCGATCCTTATGAACTTGACGTCAAACTGCTCGGTGACCTCAGACGAACAAAACATAAAATGGTTGCTATGGAGATAAAACCAACAGAAAAGCCGCCATTTTGAAAAAAGTGCTTTTTTAATCAATTTCTCACATTCATCTCAGACCAGCTATACAGAAAGCATAGGGATGGACTTAGGGTTCCACAGTGAGTGCTAAGCAAGTGAGTTCGGGGTCAAAGGTCACCGCCAACGGCGGCAGTGGTGCGTAGGGGTGGGCGGCGGGGACGGCGGCGGTGCGTGTGGCGAGCAGGGAGGGAGAGGGCGGGCTGCGAGGGGGAGGGCTGGTTGCGGAGAGGGGGAGGGCAGGCGGCGAGGGTTAGGGCGGGTAGTGACTGCGGGCCATCCAACGCCGCTTGCGGCTTTAATTTTTTTTTATTTTCACAGCCGCTTGCCTTTTCAATTTAGCCTTTTTTTTTTTTTTTTATTATTTTAGATGGTTTTAATCCATCTAAACGATGTGGGGCTTTATATTCGTTTGGGAATTATTGAGGTTGGATGAAACTAAAAACCGCCGCCACGGCTTCCATAAATCTGTGCTATACGAAATATGAGGTAATGCTTTTTTTGTCATTTCCCAAACGCAATCCTCCTGTGAGCGGTCATATTATTATCCATGCACGGTGATATTCCTCTGAAGGTCACAAGTGGATTTGTTTTTCCGTCAACATGAATAAACTCGCATGCGAGCTTGAAGAATATTACATTTTTGTTGGCTTCGACAATGTACACATTCTATACGATCTTAGACCTTTTTTTCTTTGAAAATCCTTTCACATAAAAAAGACACGACTGGATTTGAATAGCAGCAGCTCCTCCGAGAAAATCCAGAAACTTCTGACACGTTCAAATGCTGAGCGACTAAGTTTACAAAGTCTCGGCTGCAGGCTGTCTGCACCATAATTAGCCCAAATATTATAAATTGGATGACAATATTTGGGAAAAAAAAGACAGCTGCACATGTTGTACCCCAGGAAATCCTTCAAAAATCTTCATGATGAAGCATTTTTTTTTTTTGAGCTAGTGTTGAGGTTTAATGAAGACTGTGGCAGAACTGCAGATAATTATGATGGATTTCTGAAATTCAATTGCCTTTTTTTACCGTGTGAAACATTACATATAATTATTTATCATCAGCTTTTACAGCAGAGAGAGGTTACTTCTGCAAAATTCACCCACTTTCGCAGTGGGAGCATTCTAAAAGCTTTTTAGGAAATCAGTCAAATTTGACCAAATGTGTGTACATAATATGCTATTCTGCATGTGCCTCTTGAATCAACATATATATATATATATATATATATATATAAGTGCATACATCTCTCTGGGTTTTACAATTTAAACATTTGGTTTTGGAAGCATAAAAAAAAATCCCTCTTATCTATTTCTCTCTCTGCACCACCATTGTGTTTCTATTGGATTAGGGCTTCTCTGTGTGCTTGATTCCACTCAAGAGTAAATTCGTTCTACTCAAGTGACATCTGCCAACCCTTCTTTGCTATGCAGCCAGATCCTCTTGAAAATAAATTGCTCCTCTAAGGCTCCAAAAACTATCAGATGGAGACCGGAGAAGCCAAAGCACGCCTCACTTGTTTTTTTTTTCTTGTGCCGTTCTATTCTTGGAGACAAAGAAAAATGTTTGTGCCTTGCACATGTTTAAAAGCACAATTAAATTTTAACCAACTCAAGCATTTTTGTTTTCACTTAATACATATGAAGATTACAATGTTAAAAAAAATGCATGTTTTGTTTAAACTAAGATGCATATGACAATTTCTCTGATGAAAATTGTATTTTTGGTGTTTTTATTGCATTTTTGTGGCATTTTTCTTACGATGGGGATCATATATAAAGAACATTTAGCTAAAAATTGCATTTCTGAGTCTTTATTTGATCAAATTGTTGTGAATTGACAGCAAATAAAAAAATGCAGTTTGAAAAAGGACATGACTGACTAAATCCATGTTTGTCTTTGTTTTCTTCGTCTGAGCTGCATCAGGCTCAATACTGTACGACTACACAAGTCCAATAATGCTCACCATTTTTGACACACTAGTAATGTAAGGTTGAAGGTTCAAGAGGCTGTAAGCTAGTGACAGAGCCTGTAAACCAGGGGCGGGCAAAGTTTTTGACTTGTGATCCACAAAGGGTTTGAAAACTTAACAGATGGACTGGATCAGATACTTGAAGAGACTTCATATGAGAAAGAAATAACATCAAATCTGAACAAAAACAGGCTTTTTTTAATTTAAAAACTGTGGTTTTTGTTCCTAGTTTAGTGCTAATTGACCCAATTGGTTGATGTCTTTCAAGGAAAAACATGCACTTAAACAAACCCTAAGTTTGTTGAATTGGAATGAATGGAAAAATGACTCAAACACACAAGAATGTGAAGAAAACAACAAATCGTCCAACACAACACAAATGCAAAATAACTTTAATCATAAGTCACTTTATTTGTGGTGCTCTATCTAAGGGAAAACACCAAAATTACAAGGAAATATTAAACATTGGTGATGGTGACTTAGGTGAAAAAAAAAAAAATTGGCACTCCCTGCAGGATCTAAAATTCTGACATTTTAGGTGGGGCTCCCACCAGGATTTGGTCAATCTAAAGGCAAGCACACTAACTGACTGTGCCACCAATCAGCCAGTGTTTAAGAGGAAAGTAGGGGGATTTCAGCTGTTAAAGGGATTAAAAAAAAAAACGCTAGATCGTCAGTAAAATTCATCTTATTTGACTAAAATGCAGGGGAGGAGGGAATTTCCAAGCGATTCTACACGGGTAAAACAGACTATTTTGAGCCCATGTTTGCTCTTCTTCCTTTTTTAATCCTTGACATTTAAAGAAAGCACTAAAAGTAGCAACACAGCGCCCCTCTCCTCCCCCCAACCCAGTTTAGATAGCAGCAATGGGAAGGGAGGGGCGCTGTCTAAATTGGGTTACTGATTACCTTAGTTATTTTAGTTACGTTTTTTAATTATTAATTTTACAATATATATTTTTTTTTACATGCAACAAGTGGTGCGTCAAACTGTTAATAAAAACAGAAAAAAACAACATATAATCATTGTGATTTGGCACCCCCTCCAGCAAAGGGTGCCCTAGGCGGCTGCCTATGCTGCATATACAATGGGCCGGCGCTCATGTCAATATCATTTGTTCAACCCAGTCTCAGTGAAATGCGTCCCTATTCCACGGCTTTGCACCCTCGAAATACCGTGCATAGTATACGCCAAACACGGTTTTTGCGTGCATATGATACGCAGTTGCAGCCCATTCAAAACAACAGGAGCGGCTTTTAGGTTTCGTTTTGATCACGTGGTCGGATGTTTAGGTTTCTCCAGATCAGGTGACTGATCACGTGACTTTTGAGTTTCTGTCCGGCACCGTAGATCCACTCTTTTTCTGGTGGAAAATCCCTCAGAATAAAATATTTTGTGGACTAATCTTTATTTTGGTAATATTTCTAGCGAGGAATGTACCCGTTACTATCACGACATGCATTTATTTTGGACATACAGTTCGTAGTTTGTCTGTTTTGCTTGACTTTTCGGGCTCAAAAATCGTAAAACAGCAACGTCTGGGGTGCACGGAACAATCACGGAACCGGGCGATCAGCAGGATTTGGGACCCGACCCGCATCGGTGCCGGGTCAAGGTTAGGGTTAGTGTAGGTTCGGAGAACCCGCCCAGAACCTTTTTAATCGGGCCCCGAATGACTTCTGTAAAGCTAGAACGTGTTCATTCTTACCAGTACTTCCGGCCCAGGAGACGGTCAAACGTGATCCCGAAACGAAGATTATAAAGCATAAAATATTTAGCCTTTAATTTCTGCCTCATAAACAAACACAAATGTCGGTTATTTTAAGTGACAATAACGAGTGATGCTTTCAGACAAAATGAAGAAAGATAAACACAAGTGTGTTATTTTTTACTGTTCTTTTTTATTATTATTTTTAATATATTATTTTTGATATAATAATAATAATTATTATTATCATTAGTGGTAGTAGAAGTAGCAGTATTAATTTATTATTATTGTTGTTATTATTATTATTATCATCATTATTGTTATTATATAAAAAAAATAATAATAAAATGAATGACATAAACAAAATCCAATTGATACATAAATACATTGTTGATCCACAAGATCAACAGACTCCAGTTTTAATGATTCTTGAAAGTTGAAGGGGTCAAGAGAGAATCTCACTATTCAGACAATTTTTTATTCTATATTAAAATTCATCTATCAACACTCATCTTCAGCAGTCAAATTCAGCTTACAGGATTCATACCAACATTTTTGCAGGTGACCCATAATATATTTAATTCATAATTGTATTAAAAAGTTACAGTTTTAAAGTTTTGATAATGTATTTTTATGGTGTTCAATAAATGTTTATCCTGTTTGGCTCAAAAACTAAGGCGTGTTTTGGATTTTGGCCCCCTGTGCGACTGAGTTTGACACCCCTGGTCTACGCCATTCAAAAAAGCTTTAGGATATTTGGAGAATTACTGTCAATTTTCACAAGAGATTGGGTTGCGAAGCAATTTTTGGTGTGAGATAAACAGGTCGTTTTGGGGCTGACTATGTAATTGTTTTGATTTGTACATTGTACCTAATGTATGTAAATAATATCCCTAATTTATTGTGAATAGTTACTTTTAACTTCTTATCAGACCACAGGTCAAAGAGATGGGAGGCTTAAACAAATTATTTATTAATAAAATAATGATATAAATGAATATGAGCTCTGGTATTGCTAAATTGATAAATGAGCAGATGTTTTTTAGATTTTAAATTGATAAAGTTGACAGTGCTGTAAAAATTGACAAACTCGTTTTTCGGAAACTTAATTATTTAGAACTTCAGCATTCTTGTATGCTTGTGTTTAACGTAATCTGTTGGTGACAAGGACTTTAGACTCTGCGTAGTAACAACTCCTAGTTTGTACATTTATGGGATGTATCATGACTTCTGCAAAGAAATATAGTCTAACCTTCCAAATTTTGAGTTCATACCAAAGCTATTTCACATTTTTTAAATGTATAGATGAATTTTGAATTTTACAGGTCCCACACTTCAACAGTGATGTATGTATCAATTCTAAAGAGAGCGACCCATCAGCAGGTTTTACAGGATCCATGAGCTTAAAGCCCCATCGAGGGTTATCCAGGCTCTTTAGGGTCAGTACTGTTTTGTTTTTTCATATATTTTTCAAATGTAATTAAGTTTATTACAAACAGCACGTGACCTGTCCCACCTTGAACACTCTACTACACGATGCATCACTCTGTTCCCTGCGCTGCTTTGAGACTTTCAAATCACTGCCTCATGTCATCCCAACCGACAGAAGAAAGCTGAAACCAGCTAAATCCAAAGTGAAGACTGTTAAGAGATGGACGGATCAGTCCAAGATGAAAAATGCAAAGATTGGATCACTTAAATCAGTTGAGGACATGCCTGCAGACCAAAACCTTCTGCAAATTCAACAACATCAAACAATGGTTTACAGCTGCTGAGGCAAACACACAAGGACAAGGAAGAGGCCTACAGGAGTGGGGGTCGTGACCTTTAGAAATAGGTCAGGAACATGAAAAAGAAGATTAAGGCAGCTGAAATGACCAACACTGCAAAGATAACAGAGCAGTTTTCTGCCAACAACTGCATTTTCTAAAGTTCTGCAGACCCTCATGAAAAGAGATGCCCCACCCCCACCCTGCAGAGAGCTGCCACCATAACGACTTCTATTCAGGTTCTAAAGGAACATAGCATTCCCTCCCCCATCAATCTTAATCAAAAGGATTGACTTGTCTCAACTTTCTTCAGACTGGACACCTCCTGGACTGATGAATCTGTGAATGTGCATCAACAGTTTCAGAAGCAGAAGATCAGGAGGTTCCAGGACCTGATGGAGTGTCTCCATCCTGTCTGAAGGTTTGCTCTGACCAGCTGCCTCAAAGTTTCACCCGTCTCTTCAACAGATCCACCATCATCCAGTTCCTAAGAAGTCCTCTCTCACGTGATTAAATGACGCAGACGATGCAGTCAACACAGCTCTCCACTACATCTGACACCACCTTGACTCTGCAGGGAACTATGCATGATCCTGTTTGTGGCCTTCAGCTCTGCATTTAATACAATCATCCCAGAGCTCCTCCATCAAAACGTCACTGTGCTTTCATCCACTTGTTAGAACGGGAAACGGAGCGTCTTGTCCTTTGGTGCAGCCAAAGCCACCCGGAGCTGATCATACTTAAAACTGTAGAGATGACAGTGGACTTCAGGGAGAAGGAACACAACCCCCTCATCCCCATCCTCTTCACACAATTCTGAACAGAACAGTCCCCTCTATAGACCCATACGCGTTCTTAGGGTCCACTTTTTTGAGGGACCTTAAGAGAACCACCCAGGTTTAGAAAGGCCCAGCAGAGGTTGGACTTCCCATGATAGCTTAAGAAGTGACTGAAAAAAGTTTGTGTCAGGAGCTGCTGACCATCTTCTACACTGCTATAATCCATTCTGTTCTGACCACATTCATGGTGGATCTGCAAGCAGACAGGGACTGACTGAAGAGAATCATAAGATCTACTGAGACCTGTGTCGGAAATTTATTGTTTATTTAATTGAACCAAAAGCAAGAGAATATCACTTCAAAATCTTGAATGTTATTTATCCATCTAATTATAAACTTCATAATATTTTAAAAATTGACAAAAATACGGACACTTCTTGCAGCAACGACAAATAAACAGTTTAGCAACTGTTTTATTCATTGTTTTTAAAAATGGTAGAAATTTAAATTTTCTTGGTTTGATTTTCAGTGCTGGTTAACTTTCAAAATATGTCCTACGTTAAAAAACTTATAAATCGTTTCTCAAAATTTTATAATCGATTAAAATTATGTTAACTTAAAATGATGAAACACCTTGTTGGTTTCAAAATGAATTCAGTGCCACTAGTTTTTGTTGGTTTCAAACATGAATTACTTATGTAACAAGGCCTGTCTTATTTGAATTTTTAGAACACATTCTTAAAATAGTTAATAGACCTAGCATCCTTTGTTACCGCCATAGCTGTCAGAAATGTGGAAGGTAGTTACAGAACCCCAAGATGCAAACTGTGGAGATAAGAAGAGTTTTATTGTCAGGATGGCAGAACGGGAGCAGGTCTTGAGTCTTCACATGGGGAAGGGCAGCACGGAGGAGATGCTTGAAAAGAGAACCAGAATCAGCCACAGTATAAGGATCAGAGAGTGAGTCTGATATTTACTACTCACTCTCAGGCTGGGCAGATGGCGCAGGACAGCAGGATCCAGGCAGAGCAGACAGGTAGGACAGGGCAGGGCAGGTTTGCTGATTTGGAAGCAGAGCAGGCAGGCTTGTAGGTTGAACAGAGCAGGCAGGCTTGTAGGTTGAACAGAGCAGGCAGGCTTGTAGGTTGAACAGAGCAGGCAGGCTTGTAGGTTGAACAGAGCAGGCAGGCTTGTAGGTTGGACAGAGCAGGCAGGCTTGTAGGTTGGACAGAGCAGGCAGGCTTGTAGGTTGGACAGAGCAGGCAGGCTTGTAGGTTGGACAGAGCAGGCAGGCTTGTAGGTTGAACAGAGCAGGCAGGCTTGTAGGTTGAACAGAGCAGGCAGGCTTGTAGGTTGAACAGAGCAGGCAGGCTTGTAGGTTGGACAGAGCAGGCAGGCTTGTAGGTTGGACAGAGCAGGCAGGCTTGTAGGTTGGACAGAGCAGGCAGGCTTGTAGGTTGGACAGAGCAGGCAGGCTTGTAGGTTGGACAGAGCAGGCAGGCTTGTAGGTTGGACAGAGCAGGCAGGCTTGTAGGTTGGACAGAGCAGGCAGGCTTGTAGGTTGAACAGAGCCAGGCGCAGCAGAGGACTGACAACGTTCTGGCAGAGAACAGGTGGAGAGCAGGGCAATATAAAGGGGAGAACGCAGGTGAAGGCAATCAGGTGATTAGTGACAGGCTGAGGCAGGAGTGGCAGAGTCCTGACAATAGCAACATAAAATTCCATTGCCATTATGTAGTTGAGACACCTGAAAGAATGTAAGTTAAAAAGACTGCGTCTTGAACAAAAAGAAGTAAATAATGTTGAAAATAACTGTCTAATTGTCACTTGAACAGTGTTCAAAACACAGCCCAAGTGTTTATACATCCTAAAATATGTTAAATTCCCTCCCAAAACCCAGGTGATGTCCTCCATGTTTTGTTCTTGCCACTAAGAAGCTTGCCCTGTGAATAAACGTTACTAGTTTATGAGGCAGAAATCACAGGAACATTATTCTGATGGTTTAGAATCTGTGTTTTGAGATCACTTATTTTCATCTGCTAGACCAGAATAAATCAGACAGCGCTATGTTACATTTATGTTTCATCCTATGGATGATACAGCGACATCCTCTGATATTTTAATAAACCAAGCATACAACAGACACAAACCTGTATCAATAACATTTTAAGAAATAATAATAATAAAAAATGTTCCCTGAATAGTGAGATTCTCTCTTGACCCCTTCAGCTTTCAAGAATCATTGAAAATTGGAGTCTGTTGATCTTATGGATCAATTAATTATTATCATCATTTAATAATAAGATATAATAATAACAACAACACCATTATTATTATAAGCATGTTTTAATAATAACAATAATATATTTTTATTAATAATAATAGATTAATACTGCTACTACTGACACTAATAATAATAATTATGACGATAATATAAAATAAAAGACAGTAAAAAAAATAACCAATTGTGTTTATATTTCCTCATTTTTGTCTGATAAGCAAACTCGTTATTGTCACCTAAAATAACCGACATTTGTGTTTGTTTATGAGGCAGAAATTAAAGGATAATTATTTTATGTTTGATAACCTTCGTTTCGGGATCACGTTTGACCGTCTCCTGGGCCGGAAGTACTGGATAAGATTGAACACGTTCTAGCTTTACAGAAGTCATTCGGGGCCCTGATTTAAAAAGGTTCCGGGCGGGTTCTCCGAACCTACCCTAACCCTAACCTTGACCCGGCACCGATGCGGGTCGGGTCCCAAATCCTGCTGATCGCCCGGTTCCGTGATTGTTCCGTGCACCCCAGACGTTGCTGTTTTACGATTTTTGAGCCCGAAAAGTCAAACAAAACAGACAAACTACGAACTGTATGTCCAAAATAAATGCATGTCGTGATAGTAACGGGTACATTTCTCGCTAGAAATATTATCAAAATAAAGATTAGTCCACAAAATCTTTTATTCTGAGGGATTTTCCACCAGAAAAAGAGTGGATCTACGGTGCCGGACAGAAACTCAAAAGTCACGTGATCAGTCACCTGATCTGGAGAAACCTAAACATCCGACCACGTGATCAAAACGAAACCTAAAAGCCGCTCCTGTTGTTTTGAATGGGCTGCAACTGCGTATCATATGCACGCAAAAACCGTGTTTGGCGTATACTATGCACGGTATTCCGAGGGTGCAAAGCCGTGGAATAGGGACGCATTTCACTGAGACCGGGTTGCATTTGTTCCAGTGTTCTGGGCTGGATTAAATGGTTTGATGGGCTGCATATGTCCCCTGGTCGAAGTTGGCCCAGCCCTGCCGTAAACTAATAAGCTCAGAATTGGTGACGAGAAAGGGGGGCGGGATTTGTTCCATCCCAACCATTCTGCCCACAATTCAGCAATGCAATTTTAATACTGCCGCTCTACAAGTTTTTTATTATCTTGGCCAAAAATGGCATAATTAACCCTCTAACACCTGAGACATTGTTGGTGATGCTTAAACACAAAATCTTTAACATGCTGTAACTTTTCAACCGTTAAAACGATCAACGTAATTCCAGTAGATTCTGAAGTAAAAAATGTGGCTTGTACTTCAGAATCTGCTGGAATTACGTTGATCGTGTAAACCTTTAAAAAATGACATTAAATCATAAAAGGTTAAAAGGTCACTGGAAGCACTTTTAAAATTGATCAGCGTGGGACTTTAAATAACTTAGTTGAATTTGAGGTTTGCATAAAAAAGTTACAACAAAGAAAAAGGGGCCGCCACAGTGGAGCAGCGTCCTCCCTCTAACCCTGTCATCCTCATCCTCTACTCTTACACCAGATACCTTCATGTGTTTGTTCACTGCATCCAGAAACCTCCTCTCTGGCTTCAAAAAAGCTAAAAGAGGCAATAATATTGTATTTTTTCGGTGAGTCAAACCATAAACCGTCGATTAACTGATATTGCTCTCCTGAACTTGTGAGTGCAAATAATTAATAAATTATATATCTTAAATTAAGTTAAACTCATATAATTGATGAGGACCCTATTTTTTTGGGCAGATTGGCATTTTTCCTAATGCTTGAATGCCGCTTATTTCAACTTTTGAACCCCCAGAAGGCTGCATCAGTTCAGAACCGTCACTGTGATTTGATGCAAAGGACATCCACGAACCATAATAATACAGAGATGCTATGTTCAAGTGTCTTGTTAGGAAACTAAAATATCCTTCTATTAAATAATTCAGCTAGAAGATTCTGCTTGTTAGCAGCACTTCAAGTCATTTCAGTCCGTGCATCTGCAGTCACTTTCATATATACTTTGCATATGAATCATGGGAGAATACTGATTCCATGCCCTGATTTTCCTCACTGCCTCTCTGAGTTTAATTTTGTCTGGAATTGCACATGGCGCGCGTCTTTTTTTTTTTTTTTTTGTGTGTTTTTTCAGGAGATGAAATTAGTGAAGAGGGCGAGTCACACAAGAAGCCAAACACGAGTTTCGACATGAAGCTTAAGGTTTCTCTGGAGCTGAGGGTCATCATCCCTAGCACATGGCTAATTAAAACGAGATAGAAAACCAGTCCCAGCGAAATATTAAAAATTAACTTGACTAGGACTTGCAGCTTCCATCATTTGATAGACACTGTAATTAAGATAATGATGTTTAAATGCATTAGCTGTTCTATTTAAAAGACTGCTGCCGTTGAGCAGATTTCTTTTAAAATAATGGGAGTCTAATTAAGATTTTTGCTTTGTCATCATTTAAGTTGTTTGGGAAAGTTCTATTTTAAAAGTTTACATTTATCAAAGTGAGTGCATGTAAGCACAATTACATGTATCTAATGAGGAACACTTGAGGTGAAGGAGACGCTTGTTTGGCTTTTTCTGTTTTAGTTACTTCCTTCTGTTTCTCAGAAGCATCCCTTAAGTGTGAGGCTTGACTTGACCTCATGGTCATCGTTCAGTGGGCTCAGCCTTGTGGATTTATGAAGGAAAGAACCCAAGCGGAATTGTTAATACGTCTCACTGTGAATTTGGAGATCTATTTCTTATCACAGCTGAATTTTGACCCAATAGAACTTCAAAAGTGAGCTACGCTAAACCCAACAGATTTTACTAAATTATATTTAGTAGGGATGTCCCAATCCGATTTTGAGTCAATTGATTTTTGAGTATCTACTGACTCTGATCCAATACTTTTGTAACACATTTTTTTTTTCCATCCATCCTTCCATCTTCTTCCGCTTCATCCGGGACCGGGTCGCGGGGGCAGCAGTCTAAGCAAAGATGCCCAGACTTCCCTCTCCCCGGTCACTTCCTCCAGCTCCTCTGGGGGGACCCCGAGGCGTTCCCAGGCCAGCCGAGAGGCATAGTCTCTCCAGCGTGTCCTGGGTCTTCCCCGGGGCCTCCGCCCAGTGGGACATGCCCGGAACACCTCTCCAGGGAGGCGTCCAGGAGGCATCCGGACCAGATGCCCAAGCCACCTCAACTGGCTCCTCTCGATGTGGAGGAGAAGCGGCTCTCCTCCGAGCTCCCTCCGAGTGACTGAGCTCCTCACCCTATCTCTAAGGGAGCGTCCAGCCACCCTCCGGAGAAAACTCATTTCAGCCGCTTGTAGTCGGGATCTCGTTCTTTCGGTCACGACCCAAAGCTCATGACCATAGGTGAGTACTGGAACGAAGATCGACCGGTAAATCCAGAGCTTTGCTTTCTGGCTCAGCTCTCTTTTCACCACAACGGACCGGTACAGCGACCGTAAAATGGCGGACGCCGCTCCAATCCGCCTGTCGATCTCACGCTCCGATCTTCCCTCACTCGTGAACAAGACCCCAAGATATTTAAACTCCTCCACCTGAGGCAGGAGCACTCCACCCACCGAGAGAGGGCAAACTACCTTTCTCTAGTTTTTTTTTAATTTTTATAATTTTTTTTTTTAATAATGTAACACTTTAATAGAATACTTATGTTAAGTAGTTTGATATGTCAAGTAAAAAATAGTACAACTTTGCCTCTGGCTGTACTCGCACCCCCAACTGTCCCCCAGTTCCACCTGGATGAAGCCCATCTGCTTTACTTCTCAAACATGTAGAGTTACATGATCTAATTCTTCTGTAACAGTCTTAGTACATAACCTGTCTGTCCTGAGCGAGAATCTCTTCTTCATGTGGACATCCCTGAAGCTTCTTAAAGGAGCCCCACGTCTAAAGTAAAGAACACCTCTGTGAACTGGAATTTATTGAAGACAGGAGACAACTGGAAGATACACGGCACTCTGCATCTAAAATTTAAGTTTATTTGCTGATCACCACTAGCTCTGAGGAGAAATTGAGTGTTGGTGTTGGAGGCGGTGCTGGCAGAGCAGATTCTTCCTGGAGGGGGAGGTTCACATCGTGCTTACATTTCGTGGGTATGGGGGTGCTGCAGAGAGTTCAGGTTTTTACAGGATTACTCTTAAGTGCATGAATGGATCAAAATACCTCTTTTGAGTTCTTTATAATGAAGAATGATAATAAAAATAATAATGAAAATAATGCGTTTAAGACCTCAAAAAGTAGAATTTTCATGGTATGGGCCCTTTAAATGTTTAAAGTTGGAATTTCTTTTGAACTTTTCTGGATGGTTTTTGTGCTCCTCCTGCTCAAACTAGAGCTGTATTCTGCTGCGTTTTACAGCAAAAAAAAAAATTGTGATCAGTTTATAATGTGCAGATGTATTATTTGTAATAAAAGGCATAAAAGATATAGCGTTGATCATAATAAGAATACAGTAACTATGGATTCCTGATTGTGATACAACATCTGATTGCAACTGAGTCTGGAACTGCTTGATCAGGCTCGATTTCCGTTCAGATGATTGGATCGGGACCTCCCTAATATTTAGTATCATGGGCTTCATGGTGGTGCTCTTGCCTCATTGTGAGAAGGCCTTGATTCTAGCCCAGTGTGGAGTCTGCATGTTCTGCTGGGTTTTCCAGAATCATGCTTCATAGAATGACTGATGATTCGAAATCGTCCCTTGGTGTGAATGTGAATGTGTGGCTCTGCGATGGACTGACAATCAGTCCAGGGTGGACCTTCACCCAACTATAGCTGGGATAGGCTCCAACATCTCTGTAACCATGCATGTTCTCTTGGATATTTAGTATTATAGTTTCCATTCGTCAGGGTAGCTACTCAAGTGTATAAATATGTTTTTGCATGATGGTTAGGAGTATTTTTTCACAGTTGTGGTGCAGTACCATGACCTTACCCAACCAACATGCATGTAACCTCATAGTTTCTAGCTCCTTTAGTTGTTTATTATGCTTCAAGTTCAGGTATTGAGCTTAAATGATCTCCATTATATTAACTTTAATATAGGAGGGGGCAATGATCAAGTCATGTTTGGAAATACTGATCTGCTCTCATTAAACCCCAAGCTACTGACAAGTCCTGGACCCCCTTCTGAGATTAAGTAAAAAAAGAAAAAGTTTTTAAAAAGTACAGTTTGTCCCCTCTCCCCCATGGAGAAGGCAGATTTCTTATTGTCATTTCTGTAAATGACAATAAGGAGTAAAGAAGATCTTTTTAGTGACTTTCTTGGAAAAAAACAGCAACTGGATTGGGAACATCAAGACACCATTGTCGACATGTAAAAATGTTCTCTCCTTGTTTCTCTTCAATATGTTATCCAGTTCAGCTTTGTGCTTCTCTTCAGATCTTTTTCCCTTGTTCTTTTTTTTCTTACCCCTCTACTTTTTGGCATACTGGCTCCAAGAGTGCAGAGAAAGATGGTAGAAATGCTACTGGAGAGTGGATCTGAGATGATAGAAAGAGACGGGGTGTGGAATGAAAGTGGTTAACAATGAAGGTTTGCGTGTGTTGTAGGAGTGCATGGATCTCCAAAATCATTTGCTCCATGCACGATGAAGAAACTGAAACCAGAAATCTCCCTAAGTGATTCCCATTTCTTTTGATGTAATTCGGGTCTTTCAGGAGTTTGTTCCAACTTGTTTTTTAAAACAGAAAAAACCTTGGATAGGAAAGGAGGAGCAGCCTGAAGTGGAAAGTAGGGACATACGATCTGTTCTCGTCACTTATATGGACATGTGTGAAGGAAATAGCTTGGATTTACTGAGCCACTAGGATCAAAAGCAATCAGTTCACATCTTCTGTTAACATGTTGGTGATTGTGTCCCAAAACAATGCACAAATATGTGTATTTAAGGCAATCAATTCCATATTTTGTTCACGATTATTAGTAGTTTACGTCTAAATTACAAGACTACAGATATTTGAATTTGTAGTTCATTGATGTGGATATCCATCAATACAAGAAAACTGCAGTAATCCTTTTTCAGTTGGAGTCTTCTGCAGTCAGACGATGAGTCTCATGTCACATATTCTGTTAGGAGATATATAATTGGGATAACCAGTATACATTAACTGCTGATTTAGAGGCGCAACAAGCCCGATTGAGTGGCAACCGAACCTCCAGCAGCAGAACCTCTAGCATATGAAATACTTCATTCATTGCTATGAACCCAAAACAATTTCTTGCTTGAGTGACCAAACATGCTTGTTCCACAATCTGATGAATCCGGTGTTCGGAGGGGCCAGCTCGCAGTCCTCTCACTCTCTAGCACACACTTTTTTCAACTATGATTTTAGATTGGATTTAATAACATTCAGTTGTTTCAATGATTGTAAGATAAACTCTAGCATACTTTAGGGTAATGATTATCATTTGTACATGTTGAACATGTCAGTAAACAATAGGGCATATAGTAAAAATAATCATAGAATGGTGAATTTTGATCAAAGGAAATAAACTGATTATCACAAAATAAGACCCAGGCCGAAGTACCGTATTCATGTTTTTTATACAAAGTAGAACAGATGAACAAGATTTTAAACTTTTCTATAAATAAATACTTTATTAGGGTCTGCAACCTTCAACACTTAAAGAGCCATTCAAGTCAATTTCTCACAGACAAAAAGCCAGCAAAGCCACAAAGTCTGACTTTTCCCATTGGAAAATAAGACACTGATTTTTATTTATGTTATTATTACTTTCAGAATAAAAGTCACACTTTTTTCCACAAAAGGATTATCTCAATGCAGCAAATGTAGTAATAGGAAGTGTCCTGTCAGCAGTAACAAAAAATAAAGTTTCTTTTACCATTTGCAGTGAATCTTGGTCAGAAATTTGTAAATCTAACTAGATAAAATTAAAGGAAATAAGTGACCCTATAATATTTTTCTAACAATAGAACACACTTTTCTTTTTATCCATTTAACTACAGTTGCAAGTTGTAAATATGTGTATGTGTATATATTTATATATGTATATACATTTAAATAATATTAATAATATTTTTCATAACATAATATCAATAATATATGATTATATATATATATATATATATATATATATATATATATATATATATATATATATATATATATATATATATTTTAATATCCTTTTCTGTTCTTACTTAATGGTGTTTCTGTTTATTCATGTATGCACCATGATCACCAAGACAAATTCCTAGTATGTTTTCAATTGTACTTGGCAATAAAGTTGATTCTGATTAAAATCCATCAAATTTGTTAAAAAATATAAATTTGCCTGCTGGCCTAAAAGTAAGATTTCTGATACTAAACTCTCCAAGGATTTTCTGAGCTACTTGGTAAACAAAAATCTTTCAAAATGTTTTAGTAATGATGATACATAGTGTCCTTTAATTGTTTTCAAAATAAAACTGTTTTTTTTTTTTCCATAACCAGAGAACCACATGTGGCTCTGCAGGAAATGGCATATGTGGCTCTGCAGGAAATGCAATGTATTCAGCAATGTAAGCAGACCAACCATTTTCATTCCTATTAAACCGGTTGAATACTTTTGCGGACCGGTCCAAAGTTGGTATTTAATGTCTTTGTTCATTGGGCGACGGAGGTCCCCGGAACTCGGCGGGAGATTGCGGAAACGCGCCAACCAGCTCACCGACGGCGGAGGTTCCCGGAACTCGGCGGCTGACTGTGGAACGCGCCAACCAGCTCACCGACGGCGGAGGTTCCCGGAACTCGGCGGCTGACCGTGGAACGAGCCATCCAGCTCACCGACGGCGGAGGTTCCCGGAACTCGGCGGCTGACTGTGGAACGAGCCATCCAGCTCACCGACGACGGAGGTTCCCGGAACTCGGCGGCTGACCGTGGAACGCGCCAACCAGCTCACCGGCGACGGAGGTCCCCGGAACTCGGCGGGAGATTGCGGAAACGCGCCAACCAGCTCACCGACGGCGGAGGTTCCCGGAACTCGGCGGCTGACCGTGGAACGAGCCATCCAGCTCACCGGCGACGGAGGTCCCCGGAACTCGGCGGGAGATTGCGGAAACGAGCCATCCAGCTCACCGGCGGAGGTCTCCAGATCCCGGCGGCAGCGATCGGAGGGCGCCTAGCTAAACTGTCAACCAACGGTAATTGAACGTTGAGTAACTCGCTGTAACTCGCCGACAGGAGAAGGACCAGCAATGGGGCCCAAGAAACAATGTACAATAACTGAGGAAGAAATAGAGGACATAAAAAAGTCTCTGAATTTCTTGTCTGCTGAAATAGCAAACATATCGAAGCAGCAAAAGCTTATCCTAAACTCAATTGATGAATTCCTGATGCATGGTTGTGATGTTATTCAAAACTACACACTGCCTAAGATTCATACAAGCTATTAGACTCCTCGGTCTGTGTTTTTAAACGGGTCGGGTGTAGAGTTGACATCGCTACAGAACGCTCATGCAGCTTTTGTGTGGGCCGGTCCAAGCCCGGGTTGGTGTAACGGCATTGGACCGCACCAGAAATAGCGCGCCCCGGTCAAGACGCCAATCCGAATAAAAAGGTAAACTCTTGATTTATTTTACTAAATACACACATTTCAAAGTCACTTATTATTCCTGTTGAACATAATCTATAACAGAGCTGAGCTCTCTCTTTATTTATTTATTTATTTTTACAAATCAAACCACTATTTTTCCTACTCTGACATTTAACCATCAACTTTAACATCTGCATAATGTAAAACATGAATAACTGTTATAAATTATTTGATATGCTTTTTTGAATCGTAAATTATCTTTATTATAAGTTTTCTCAAGTTTGATTTGAGAAGTGTGATTTATTTGAAATGTATTTAATTATCTGTCATAATTCTTGACTAAAATAATGAATGAGCGGCCTTAAGAGAATATCCTTGTGGCTAATATTGATAAAATTTTAATTTAGTCTGTTCTTTTCTTTAGATTAATACTGCTTAAACATACATTTGCTGTACATGCTATAATGGAGGTTGTGGGGGTTACAGCTGTCCTTGATTAAATGAATTAAAGTTAAGAAAACCAAAGTTGTATCTTTCAAAGGAGTTTTATGTGCAAAATCCAACTACCCACAATCCTATTGTCATTTCAGTTACTCTTAAATGTTTTTTATATTATAAAAGTATTTTAATGTTTTCAAAACAGACCTAAGATAAAGATCTTGCGTTTAGACGTTAAAATTTAATGTTAAAAATGTCGAGTTTTTATAGACTCAAAAGCATTTTTTAAAAATTGACTTTTTTTTTGTCTTCCTTTTTATTTTTGCAGCTATTTCACACAGAATCTACATTTTTATAGAACAAACTAGAAACAGAAATTTGTTGCAGATAATAGCTTTTCTCATATAAATGAATGACTCTCCAGTTCTGGGTACACATCCTCACTTATTAATCCAAGGCCAATCTGTAATCCAAACATTTTTTGCAGCTCCTTTCCTCTGGGGAAACAGTCATTTTTAGTGGCTGTGTTCTGGCACTTCAAAAGGCTTTACTCTGCCCAACCGGAGCTAAACGCTGGTCTGATCTGCTGGCAACCCGTGTAGGAAAGTACCATCTAGTAAACACTTCTGTTTTGGTTTCTTGTATATTGATTTTGTTTTCAACTTTCAGTTTAAATGCCTGACATAAAAGCATTTATGCTCAAAGTATTGGTGCAACTTTGGAAAAACGTTTTGTTTTTCTGACTTTAATAGAACACTAGTAAAGTAAGATCTTTTTAAGTAAGGGTTTTAATGATGTACATGAAGTAGATCTTGTATTCTTTGTACAAATCAGCTAACTTAGATTGTCATTTTTACATTTTCTGCGATATTTCTCCAATATAAACCCAAGCTTTGAACCATCCTTCTAAAGTTTGAATTCCAAATTAAAATCAAAGTGCAAGTGTTGTCTATCGATACCAAGATATAGCAATAGAGATACTTGTACATCACTAATTGTAGTATCGATTACTCTATTAAAGTATTGAATAACCGATTAATAAATGAGAAAATAACTATAACTAGTTTATATTGGTAGTATTGAGCTGCTCCATACATGACCAGAGGAGCTGTGATTTGTGCGTGTTACACAAAGCAACAACAACATGAGAAGCTGATTTTTAGACAGAATGATTTTGTGTTTTTAACCTTGTGTAACCCTGTCTCATCAAGTCAAGCAGACACCTGGCACATGCTTTTATTGTGGCGGGTTCCGGGTTGTTGGGAGCACTTCCTCTTACCTGCTTCCTGCTCTTGGCTATTGTGGTGAGCGTTCAACCACAAACTTGGTTGCACTACCAGCGAATCACCTTGCTTTAAAATTCCTTTGACCAACTCATCAGTCGGGTTTTTCTTGTGGGAGGTCTTCTGATTTCTCTAATTGATGGCGAGCAACTCAAACTGAACCAAGCCTGACAGTAACATCTCTTTCAAAGCTCCATGGGTTACCACCACACCACTAGGGTTGGGCACCAAGTGGGTTTTAGGCGGTTCCAGTGCCTACGCAGTTCTTTGGTTTCGGTTCCTAATAGGTGGTTTTGAGGAAGTTTTAGGTACTGCCATAAAAAAAAATGCCTTCATTTTCCAAATAAACAAATTTTCATTTCCAAGTCACATATTGACGCATGGTTAAGGCCTCCGCTTAAAACATTGACGTTTTGAAGGTTGTTTTTTGACATGCTGCCTGTTTTTATTAAAACAATCTCTGAGCTGCAAACCAGCGGTCGACCGCTCTTTCACCGTGCGGCGAATTCCCTGCTCGTCGCCTGTCAAACGTGATCCTGTGCTAGTCTGAGGGGTTTCAGTCTCACTCGGGGGGGTGCGTCTACATGACAGCCACTTCCGCTGTTTCTGTGTCTCTGTGACTGAGTTTAAAGGTTCGAGCGGAGGAAACAATAGGGGACCTTTTTTTATTATTGTCTAAACTGTATTAAATAAGTAAAATATCACAATTCAGGAGCTGGATGCTCGCGCTCTGTGCTCCTCGCAGTGGCTCTCTCTCTCTCCTGGCGTGTGGAGCTCGCGAAGTCCTGAACATACTCCAGAACAGGGGTTGGTAAACTATGGCGGCCATTTGCAGCCCACCAAACTGGAATAACCCTTATTAATGTTTGATTTTTCCCTGTAATTCTGGTGTCTTCCTACAGATGGTGCACTATAAATACATTGGCTTTTGCTTAAAAGTAGAAAGTTACTCTGCATTCATGTAATTTTGAAATATTTCATTGATATTCTAGTGTTCACGTCTACTTTTTGAGTTGGACGTCATTTTTCAAAAAATGAAAACATCACACAAACGCAACATTTTTCTAAATTTGCGTTTTTCCATCAACCCATTGGTGGGACTGGCATAATAAATTGAAAAAAAGTCCAAAATGTTCCGCATATCAAATTCCAATCAACATTAGAGGATGTTTTTATCCAGATTTAGTCTTTTTTCTTTCTTTTATAAGACGGATTAGCAAAACACTCCAGGTTGCACTTAGTTTGGCCCTTCAGTCAAATTTTAGAATCCTTTGTGGCCCGCAGCTAAAAAGTTTGCCGACCTCTGCTCTAAAATGTCCAGAAAAACTGGTTTGCATGAGTTACAAACTGAAAATGGTCAGATTTTTTTTTTTTTTATCAACTGCAAAGAAAAAAAAAAGACAGAAAGCTCCACTTTCATGGTTAAATTGCTGTCCTTTAGGACGCAACGTAAGCCTGACATGTAAACATTTGACTGCTCACTTAAGAACTACACAAACACATCAGGAAGCCCTTCCAAGAGACTGAAGTGTTATTCTCAGAAGACCTTAATCTTACTCTAATCATAGCTTTGTGGGTTTCTGTATGCAGGAACACACAACAAATCTACCTTTTTAGTGTGGATGCACTCGGCTCCAGTCCAAGGACAAGCAGTCCAACTACTAACAACTCCCACACATAGATTTGTTAAGACACACCGACACGCACACAAGCTCACTTTCTATTTCTCACCCTAATACTCACAACAGCTCGGAACTGCACACTGCCTCCAAATACCATCTATTTTGGTGATCATAATTATTTGATGACGGAGCCTCTGGTTTCTCTGCCACCCTTTTGTACACATGATCTTGCTGTTAATAATTGAGCAGGGTAAGCTGGGGAAGCGGGTTCCTTAAAACAGCAGGTAAACCGGACCTCTGGAGGCAGGACAGCAAAAAAAAAAAATAAAAAAATAAAGCCTTTTTATCCTCCTCTTGATTTGCGCTCGCTCCGTGCGGCTCTTCACTCGGACTCTCGCTTGCTTTGTGTTCAATCTGTAATCCATCCAGACGTCATTTGTGCTTCCTGGAGAAAGGATGTCTGTTTAAGATGATGTCATTTCCCTCTTAAGTGGAGAGCTACGTTTATGGACTGACGGTTTTTTCATGCATCGCCTCTTTATTCGGCCAACATGGAGGAACTTCAGAGAAAACTGAACCCGCACTATGACGACACCAAGCCAAGAAAGGTAAATTCTTTTCAAAGTGAATAAAAGAATAACATCAATTACTCATGAAGAAGGTTTAAAATCACCAAACATTTTTTAAAAAAAGTATCTCTTTTTAATGTAATATTGTTTTATTTGTGTTTTGTGAAACTGCAAAGAGAGAAGCAGGCAGGAAGTTAACTTTTGTGTTGAGATCAAACAAAAGAGCCGGTTTAGTCAGATAAAACGGCTCTTTTTATAACTCACAGTCCTCGCTCTATTTTAAAACCCCCAGCTCCACATTACAAAGGGACGTACTGTCACTGCTGATACATCCTTAATATATAAAAAATGCACCAAGCAGAGGCAGGAAAACATAACACTTCCCACTCGCCGCTGCAGGTGAGGTTCAAGCTGGCGTCTTCCTACAGCGGCCGGGTGTTGAAGCACGTGTACGAGGACGGCCAGGAGCTGGACAGTCCAGAGGAGCAGTATCCGCACAGCTTCCTCCATCACAAAATTCCTCCCAGCCACCTTGAGATGGAGCAGCTTTGTGGATTTGAGGATCCTAACATGGAGAAACAAGGTTCGTTTGGAGGTTTGAGTGCATGTTTGTGAAAGGATCCTGTTGTTTTATTATTATTTTATATAAGATTGTGACTAGTTACAAAGTGACGAGCGTTTGTTTTGAAATCTTTTTATATTTGGATTTTGGGATGTTGATGGTTATACAAAAAAATTACACAAAAAATTTTTAAAGACCTACCTCATTGAGCATGGTCTTTTCATTGTTTTTAACATTTATGTACCATTTTTCTCATAAAGAAGGACATATATAGAGAAAATTACATTCAAAATATTATTTCTGAATATTTCTTTACTCAAATCTTTGCTTTGTTTAGTTTATTAATTTGTTGGTCAGTGTTTAACTTGAATAACTTATGGTAAAGAAAAAAAATATCATGAAACTATATTTTGGATTAGCAAGAAGATGCTAAGAAAAAAAATTACTTGTCTTTTTCCTTAGAGACCATCAACATTTTATATAGAGAAAAAAGAGGAAATCTGTAATTCTCTAATTTTAAAGAAACCTCTAATTCCTAGAGATAATTTATTATGATTATTTATTTATTTATTTATGTACTTAATATATTCTTATATATTTGCATTTTTTAAGGTTTTATTAGTATTTGCTGTCCCTGTCTTAAATAAACAATAAATAAACAATCAATCAATGTGCATGTAAATGTGAATTTTTCTTTTACTCTGATCTAAGATTGAATTAGAATTGAATTGTGTAAATGGCGCGTGTAAAACTTTATTCAGATATAACAAATGTTCGCATTTGACACAAGTTCAATCGCAATAAATCCTCAAGCGAACTACCTAAAATACTGGAAATGCGGTTGAAGAATAAGTAGCAGAGTTCTGTTATAAACAAACATGGCTGCGGTTAGCATGTAAACACATTTTCTTACGAGTAATTGCTCATAAATTTCTAAATTCGCTGAATTTTTTTCTTGGCGGCAGAAGAAGGATTAGGGTTACAGTTAATGCGTGTGACTAACGGCAACATTTAGTGGACAATGCAGCAACGTGCATCTCTGCCGCACGTAATTACGTTTGAATATCAGCTTCTTTTTATATTCTGGACACAATGGGTAACACGAACTCTCATGGTTTTTTGCACGGTTTCACAGGGCGGATTAGATCATGGGGTGGCATCTTGACATGTAAAAGCCCACACGCCATCCGGAAGCTGCTCCTCTGCTCGGAGACATGGTTCTCCTGAGAGAAAGAATGGTTATTCTGGCAAATAAAATGACTGAGTAATCGCTGTTTATTTCTCAATAGAAAATTGTGGGATTTTGGCTACTTCCTGTTTGGACCGCGAAGGGGGAGGGGTCAGCACTTCTGCTGCTCCAAGGAAACTGTCCTGGAACAAAAGATTAGTGGAGTTAAAAGAAAAGTTATTTAAAAATGTCACTTTTTGAAACTGGTATCACCATAGCAAACAAAATGCTGGATATATGGATATATATAAAACTATTTGCCCCCTTCCTGACTTTTTATTCTTTTGCATGTTTGTCACACTTAAATATTTCTGCTCATGATCTTTAATTTTGCTAAAAAAACATTTCGATGACTGCCAAGACTCTTGGGACAATATCTTGTGGACCGACGAGACAAAAGTTGAACTTTTTGGAAGGTGCGTGTCCCGTTACATCTGGCGTAAAAGTAACACAGCATTTCATAAGAAGAACAGTAAAATATGGTGGTGGTAGTGTGATGGTCTGGGGTTGTTTTGCTGCTTCAGGACCTGGAAGGCTTGCTGTGATAGATGGAAGCATGAATTCTACTGATGGAGAATGTCCAACCATCTGTTCATCAATTCAAGCTAAAGCGGTCTTGGGTGCTGCAGCGGGACAATGACCCAAAACACACCAGCAAATCCACCACTGAATGGCTGAAGAAAAACAAAATGAAGACTTTGGAGTGGCCTGGTCAAAGTCCTGACCTGAATCCCATTGAGATGCTCTGGCATGACCTTAAGAAGGCGCTTCATGCTAGAAAGCCCTAAAATAAAGCTGAATTGCAACAATTCTGCAAAGATGAGTGGGATAAAATTCCTCTAGAGCGCTGGAAAAGACTTGTTGCAAGTTATCACAAACGTTTGATTGCAGTTACTGCTGCTAAGGGTGGCCCAACCAGTTATTAGGTGCAGGGGCAATTACTTTTTCACACAAGACTATCTGGGTTTGGATTTTTTTTTCTCCCTAAATAATAAAAAAAAATCATTTAAAAACTACATTTTGTGTTTACCTGTGTTATCTTTGACTAATATTAAAATGTGTTTGATGATCAGAAACCTTTTGTGTGAGAAACATGCAAAAGAATAAAAAGTCAGGAAGGGGGCAAATAGTTTTTCACACCACTGTATATATATATATATATATATTTTTTTTACAGGATTTTTTTAAAATAAAAATCCTAAAAGAACATATTTTTCCTATAATTCTCTCATGCAAGAAAAGATTGGTGTAAATATGTGAAAGACTGGAACAGTCACAACTCTGCAGATAAAGGAAGTTTGCACACTTGTGAATATATGTGTGTGATGAAGATCTGCTTTTATCAAAACCTATAAAAGCACGGTCTTTGGTGTAATGCATAGTTACAATATTCCAAATTTACTGGAGAGTAAATATTTTGAACAATGACAGAGAAAAATTAAAGTGTGTAACTAAATCTTCAATAAAATTACTCACTGAAATCTGTGTAAAAAAATGCATTTATTGATAAATGTGATATAAAAATGATAAAATGTTGTCTGAACATTTATCTGAGAGAGAGTTATCTCATGTTTATTCACAGCATGACAAATGAGCTTGAGATTAAAAAAAAAGCATTTCTTGAGAGTTAAAAATCCAAACCTGTAGGGGAAATGTTTTAAAGTTTTGTTAGTCAGAGGTAAAATCTTTGAGGTTTCTGAGTTGACATCAAATTTCCTGGATCTGTAATGGAAATGTTTCCCTTTTGTGTGTTTTCAGTCCATTTTGGATATAGAAAGAGTAAAGCAGCATGAAAATTGTCCCGTATAACAACCAACATCTGAGTTTTTTTTTCAACCTGTATCTTTATCTTAAACTGGAAAACTGTTTTTATTAGTTTTTATCTTGTAGAAGAAAAAGTGAATCACATTATATGCATTTTGATTGCAGGGTTATCCACGGAGAACTAACCTTTTGTTAAGAAATGTATCTTTAAATGCTTTTGTTTTTACTTTAAAGCAAAAGAATAAAGAGAAAAAGTGCTGTGAGGATATTATGATCGTGGCCAGACGGTTTCAGTTTAAGGAGAGGAGTAATTTAGGGCTGGTACTTTTAATATTTACAAAATTTGAATTATTAACATTACCAAAAGTATTTGCTCGTCCATCCAAATGATCAGAATCAGGAATCCTAATCATTTGACCTGGCCTCACTCAGACATGCAGACTGTTTTTACAGACACCTGTGAAAGAATGTTCAATGAATTCCAGTGTAGAACTGTCATAGGATGTAAATCCTGTGAATCAAGGCAGGTGAGCCGATACTTTTGGTAATATCGTGTATATTTTAGCAGTAAAGAACAAATTATATCCTTAAAGCACAAAAGAGGCAAATACAATAACATGTGACGTGATGGAAAAGTTAATTTAAACATTTAAAAGTAGAAGGAAACTGTCCTTCCAATCACTCTAAGAACTCTTTTTTACTTTATCAGAGTCAATTAACCATTGATTCACAAATAGAGTTAAAAGCTAACAAAAAAATTTACATTTCTTTTCTCCCTAATTTTGGGAAATTGGCAGTAAATATTAAATAAAGAGGCATCTTGTGCTCTTCTGGATTTTATTTTTAGGAAACTGAAAATGAATAGGCCACTCTTGAAATCCTCAATTAGTAAAGACCAGAGAATATTAAGAACTGTTGACTTAAAAACTCACACTAATGGTGTTTTTAATACATTCTTGTAGTATTTTTCCCCTAATGCAGGACGTATATGAAGAAAATTTAGATTAAAATTATGTTTCAGAGTATTTTTCTTTAATTTAAATTGTGATGAAGAGAAGGCAAAACATGTGGCTTGAAAATAAAGTAAAATCTACAATCGGCAAAACGCACATCTGGCTTAAAACTCTACAGCTGGAAAGCTTTGATACTGCTCGCCATTTTTGTCGCACAGTTAATGATAGGTTCAGTTTGCTAGCAGGAAAGTGTTAGCATGCTAATGGCACACCCACAACTCAAAGATAAATTTGTAATAACTTATTACAGAAAGTATGTCTTAGAAAATGACAGTTTTTTTTAAATGTTGGTAAAAAGAAAAAGCAGTGGGAATGCTTTTACAAAAGATAATTGGAGAGGGACTTGAAACAAACTCATTAAGGTGGAGCAGGCCTGTCACTGCTCAGCATTATGTTAAAAACAAACTGTCTCATTTAGATCTTATTGTAAACAGATTTCTCTTCTGAACTCAGGTGTTTACCCTGCGACAGGTCTCATCGCCCAAAGAATCAATGTTTACAGAGGAATAGGAAGCTACAAGCCGGCTTCTGATAGAAGAGATGAGGCAACAGAAGATAAGGTAAGTCATTCAGTTTTTGCATTTTAAAAAAAGAAAAAAAAACAAGGTTCTATTTGGGCTTTTGATTCTATAATAGATGAATAAATTCTTTGAATTTGTCAAAAATATATATTTTTTAATGTATACTATAAACGGTTCTTATTAATTAACAAACAAACACTTTAGCAGAAGTTAATTATTCATAAATAAACAACATAAATAATCATCAAAATTGACTTTTGCACTGATTTTTGTCTTAAAGTGTCAGTCACATTTCATGGAAAAACAAAAAAGAGCTTCATTATTACTTGAATAACCCTTAAAAATGAAAAGCTCATCCAACGCAATGTCATGTAACAGCTCATCTGCATGTTTCAGAAGCATAACAGGCCTTCTTTGCACAAGAACACACATAATGTCAACTGCATTCCACGCTTTAAAGATTGCGGAGCGCCATCGATAACAGCATATTTTTAATCTGACAGTGAAATGACAGTGTTAGTGAGCAGCTGTGGCAGTAGATTCATTAAAGCAGCCGGCTCGAGGGAGGTTCCGCTCAGCGCCTCGTCTGTTGGCCTCATGTTGATTTTTATTCTTTTATCCTCTAAACAAGGACGCTTAGCCCTGCTGACCAAGTCAGTATTTATGGTATTTATCTGCTGAAGACAACTATGTGTTCACGGTCGGGGGATAATTGAAAGGATGTCACAGTGGCTGCATGAAGACTTTACGGCTACATGATGTCAAACTTTTTTTCTTGTTACTGGATTAGTTTGACCAAACAAAACAAACAAAAAAACAAAATCTGTTTTTTATTGAGCTCATATAGAGTCGAAATATTCTCATTTTTAATTTTGTACAGTTGATATTGCTTAAAGAAATTGTAAATGGGGGATAAAACAAGTTTTTTTTTCATTTAAAGACCCACTCTGATCATCTTTTGAGCTGTTTTTAAAAGCATTAGTCGTCTATTATCTATGATTATGTCGTTTTTAGCCCAAAATAAAAGTCCTATTATAGTTTTCTTGGACATATATTTTGGGGGCATAGTAGGGAGCTCAGAGGGGAATGAGCGTTTTCAATCTGTGCACCGAAGCTGTGGAACGTTTTGCCACTGAGCGTTCGGCAGGCATCCTCACTGCCCATTTTTAAAACACTTCTTAAAACCAATTTTTACCGCCAGGTGTTTGACACAGCATGAGACTCTGCTCTGCTGGTGTGTTTTACAGTTTTATTGTTTTATCTTTGGTTTTATCTGGTGTTTTATGCTTTTATGTAACTGTCTACTTTTAGCTGTAAATGCTTTTTAATATTTTAATTGTTGTTTTTACTGTTCGTCGAACTTTTAATGTAAAGCGCCTTGTTTGGCAAACGCCATTTGAAGGTGCTATATAAATTAATTAAACTTAAACTTGTGGCCCGCCCATTGAAATTTCTTCAAATTGTATATTTTTATTTGCTACTGATTCAAAACAACACTCAGAAATGTAATTTTAGGTTTAATTTTCTTAATATATTGTCAGAAAAACAAAATATCTTAACATCTTAAAAAACACCCAAAGCATAATTTTCATCAGAATTAGTTTTAATTTAAATAAATAGTTAAATAAATGTACAATGCTGTGCCAATTGATACAATAATTAAAACTAATACTGTAAGTTTGGATGCTTTTTTCTTTACAGATGGTTAAATATACAAAGCGATCAACTGTCAACATTAACAAAAGATCTGCCATAATCAGTTTTACAAAAAAGCTGGCTCATTCTAGAGATAAATTGACGTAAATTTAAACTGAGTGTTCTGATTCTGATTTAAAGTATTTTGGACGTGGACAAAAAATTGGATTGTAGAAATTTAAACTTCTATTAGTGCTGTCATGTGATACATTTTTTGTGTTTAGTGTGACTTGTAATTAATCTATTATAATTGCAATTATTTTTAACCAAAAAAAAAGTCTAATTTCGAAGTTAAAATAAAATCTGTGACATTTTGATGTAGTAAAAGATCAGAATACAACAAAAAAAGTGGCTTTATGAATTCTTTTATTAAATCAGACTTCTGACTTTAACTTAAAAATGAAAAAATAGAAGGAACTCTTTTTTTACTATGACTTTCTCATCCACATCATATTTATATAATTTTGAAAACTGGGATGAAGGAGAAGAAAAATAATGGGGTTTCAGCTGAATTCATGTTGAAATCGTCCGGTCATCCACACCTCGATGTATCATGTGGGTGTGTTTAAACACCATACATCATCGTGTGGATCCCGACCATACAGATGAACTGACGTGTTGATCCCTGACAGGCCCCTGTGTTGGATTTCGGCAAGATAATCATCTACACCAGCAATCTGCGCATCATAAGAGCTCCACCAAAGAGGCCTGAAATGCTGCGTCAGCACTCTTTGCCTTCAGTGGACATGGAGGGATACCCAAAGGCCCGGGAAAGAACCAGCAAGAGGAAGACTAAAGCTCTTCCCTCCCAGGAGGGGGCGGAGAAGGAGGAGAAAAAGATCGGTGACACAGAGGCTAAGGTAATGATCCGTGCCCTAATCATTCTCCTGGTGAGGTCGGGGTTTATGAACCCCATTTAGGATATATAGTGTTCATTCACCATCCCTTTCTTCTTGATAATAATTCATTCCCCTAAAGTTTGCTTTGTAAAGAATAACAACAGGATCAGTTGTTGCTGTCTCATCACAGGTTTCCCCAAGTTGCACATTATTTGTACTGCATTCTTTTCTTGTTTTGCTACAGTCAGTAACCCACTGTCCCGGTGTTATCTTTGAACAGATCCTGATGAGTCCCCATTTTTTTCTGTCCTCGCTTCACCTCCCGGCCACTTGCAAATCCAGCGAGAACACTCGTTTTGATATTATTCTCTCCTTTTTGCTCCTGAGCTGGTTATTGTTCCTACAAACACAGAGTCCCTTCAGCCTCTTCTCATCTCTTTTGTTGTTTTCTAATTTTCTTCTCATTTTGCTCATAGTAGAGTTATTGATTTTTTATGGATTTCTTTTGTACTTTAGGTTCTTTATAATTTATTTGTATTATTATTAAACTAAAAAAAAATGCATTTTTTGCACTCATTCCAGCATTTTTTTAAGCTCAAAAGTAATGCTTTTGATAAGAAAGATATTAGATCTAGATGTCTACAAAGTTAACCCACCGCATCAAAGAGTTAGCCTAAAATTCAAATTTTAATGATATTCGAATATCTATCATGATACAATGTGTGAGTTGGTAAAATATTGTTCAGGAAAAGAAAACCACCCCATTTACCCACTGTCTCAAATTTGATTCATACATTTTTACACAAACTGTATTATAAATAATTAATTATCAACAAAATTTGCATATTTTCCAAAACTGCAAGTAGTTCGAAAAAAAAGGGCAATTAAAAAGGAATAGTTTTAAATGGGCTTATTGTTATTGACAAGTTTCATTTTTTTCACCGACCTTGAAGATTAGAAAAATATATCAATTCTAACATAAAAATATTCATTTATTGATCAATTTTGCATAATATAAGATTTCAATCTTAAAGATCTTAAAGCTCCGATAAACTTTATTACATTCTTTTTTATATTTAGAAGGAGGGAAAGACGTTGGTCACTATAAGCTGAAAGTGAGAACATTTTTTATCATTTTAACTGCAAAGTTTTTAAGGCAATACTTTAAATTTGGAGATTTTTTTTCCCCCCAAAAAAACACTATAGACCAGAAATCTGAATCTGTGTCTGTGGTGATACATTATCCCTTTAACTCTTCATTCAAACTGTGTTCCCCCTGTTCTATCATCACAGTACCTGTCTTCCACCCCAGCGTTCCTTGTGTTCCTTCTGTCTGCAGGAGGCGGACAGCTGCCAGCATTGTGGCGGTTCAGGCTGCGCTCCCTGCTCCTTATGTCATGGCAGCAAGCTGTCCATGCTGGCGAATCGCTTCAATGAGTCCATCAGTGATCTGCGATGCCAAGCCTGCTACCCCCATGGTCTGGAGAAGTGCCAGTCCTGCTCCAGTAAATAGCGCTATTTGGCGTGAACCCATGTCTGGCAGGGGGAGTGATTGAGTGTGTAACTGCGAGTGAGTGTGTGTGACCGGTCGGGTTGTCAGAAGTGTCTCAGGAGCAATATTGCTCTAATCCAAAATGCTCTTGGTGGGATGTCTCAAAGCACTGTTAGGACGCGTAAGCCATCTTTGGTAATGGGGTTTGCTACAGTGCGGCACACTCAAAATTGTGAAATACAATTACTGTGTGCAGTGAACGTGGCTCCAGATAGCACAGACACATAATCACCTTTTTTGTTTTCCCATAATTTTGCATCTGCACCTTCCTTCCAGATAAAAAATGGTCCCGACTTATCTTTTTAATTAAAATTCTACAACATTTTGAGGTTCATTGTATCCACTCTGACAACTGCCCTGTTCTTATCTCCCATGTCTTTTCACCGGAGAGAAGCATATGAAAATGATGTGCTCTATCAGGGTAATTGATGCCTTTAAAATCCTTTTTATAGGTAAAAAAAACTTAAAGATGGAGAGAATGAGATCCAAGAAGTAAAAACGTAGTCATTGAGAAATAGAAGCAAGAGAAGCATGAGCGATTTCTAAATAGTTCAGTCAGGAGATGATGGTTGAGCTGTGCTCCACCCAAATGCGCAAACAGCATTCATGCTTTTGTTGAGCAATAAGAGGAATTTTTGTGGATGAATTGACCTAATTTATTTCATGTATTCAAGCATGCTTTTGATAAATATTTTTTGTGCGATGTACTAATTTTGAACTGTATGTGTTATATTGTAAATAAAAAAAGATTGAAAAAGTAAAGTGAGTGGGAAAAGGATTGTAAACCTGCAAGCGAAAGCTGAGGCAGACAAAAAAACCACAAACACCCTGAAGCTGCAGCCAGGATGCAAGCTGCAAACATCACCCAACAAGCTGAACTCATTTACTTGTCAGGGGAACGTGCAGTTGTGCTGAAATGACATGCTGTCAGTCAGAAATGGGTTTTCTTCTTGTTTTACCAAATGTAAAATATTTAAGACATATTTAACACTTACATGTCAGATACAGTGAGCTTAAAAGGTAAATTTAATTAAATTGAATTTGTTATCTGGGGTTTTATATGCTAATTTAGTGTTTAGGTTCTATTTAAGCAACAGGCTAACGTTTTCAACTAATTTATTTTTAATTTTAGGCTATTTTGACCTAGTATTTAAGCAATCAGCTAGCTTTTTGGCTAATGTAACATCTACTAAGGTTTATGGAGCTAATTTGGAGTTTAGCTCATATTCATGCAACACACTAAATAATTTTACAATATGTGCTAAGGATTTTTAAGTAATTTTACTTTAGATCAACTTCAGCGTTCTTTTACAGTTCTTTAACAACATTTCCAGTTTTTAACAAATTTAAGATTTTTCAAATCGCTTTTTCATTTTTCGTAAATACCTGCAGCAATTAAAGTCAATTGCGTCACCATCTTGCTTTTTCTCTAAACCCCCCTCTTTTACCCCCCCCCACTTCCCTCTTTTTGTTTTCCGTCTGGTCCAACAAAACAAAAACAAACAGAATCAATATAAATACAGTTTAGCATGAAATACAGCAGGGGTTTATACTTAATATACCCCTGTTGTGACAGTAAAATCTGCCAAGTTAAAAAAAAAAAAAAAAGTCAATTGCGTTGCCATTTTCAGCAGAAAGTTTCCGGATCTTTAGCGACTATTTTCAGCAAAAGGAATTCACACTAGCATTATTGCAGGTAATGTAACTTTTCTAGTTAATATCATCTCGTCTGCATTTTAAATTGATACCAGAATCGGAAACATCGTGATATTTAGTTGAATCGACTCTCCCTACATACATAAGGTGCCCCCACTACCCCTTCATGCTGGCTCCAGCAGTCCCGTTACCCTGAAAGGGATTCATAGTTGGTGATTCTAAATTGTCCCTTGGGGGTAAATCTGAGTATAAATGGTTGTTGCCCTGCAATGAACTGGCGAAGTGTCCGGGGTGTACTCGCCTTCCTCTCTCCGCAGCTAAGTCTGCTCCAGTAACCTTGAATGGGACTATGGCGGGTTTAGAGGATGGATGAATGGAAGTTCAAATCCTGCACTTTTCTACTTAGCGATTAGCTTCAGGGAATTACACTAACCTGTTCCAATCCAGCCAGTCTAATCCTACGACTTCATAAACTGGATTTTGTTTAATGTCTGCAGATGAGAGGCAGAAAAGCGGCTCATCTCTCTGCATGTTTGGGAAGAGACAAAACTCCTTCACAAAAGATGACAAAGCACCTAACAAGTCTAAATACTGAGAGAAATTGATGGAAACTGTTCAATATCCTGAAGGGATAAAAGGCTTTTGTCAAAAACTGTTTGGAACTTTTGATCCAGGCCAATAAAGTCAGTGCAGCCAGAATGGATTGATCTTTCTGGAGGCCTTCTCCAGGCATAAATTTATGTACAAGGATATCATCTGTCTTTATGCCTTATCAATTTCCACAATAAATAGCCTTATACATTCATTTTTTGTCCTGAAGTTAACTTCCATCCAATTTTAGAAGTTATGAAAGAAGTTTATTATGAGCATGTTTATGTTCTTCCTTTCTGCTCTTCTGGGAATAAAAAAAAAAAAAAAAGTACCAGCAAGACATTTTCTGTGAGCGGGGACCTATTTTTTTTGGTTTTTCTCCTTATTATTCATGTATTGAATCTTCCACCAATATTCAAGATTGATTCTCCCCATGCAGTCCCACAGAGGAAATATCACAAATAATTGGGTCACAGCTGTTCAGTACCTGTCCCACAATAATAGAAAACGAACTGTTTCAAATTCTTGCTCAACTTATAATTTGAGGCTGCACTAAAAATATAAATAACATAAGGAAATCCTACTTTTGGAGATATTTTATACTATACCTGCTAATTTCAATGATATCAGTCAGTTTAGCTTCTGGATTTGTAATTTTCGTTTGGTTGTTTTTGCCATTAACATTATAATTAAGAAAAAAGAAGAAGCTGAGAAAACGAGAACAAAAAAGATGTGCAGCGAAACATGAAAAAAAAGTGGAATAGCATATTTCAGTTTTTTTATGTAGGAAAAATAATGTTTTGAAAAATCATTTTTAATGATTATTTAAAAATTAAATCTGCAACTACAAAAAATGAAGGTTAAATGTGAAGAAAAATCTAAAAATTCAGCTTGTGTATTTTAAATAAATTATAAAAAAACACATTATATTAAATTTTAATATTTTAGATTTTTCTTTCCATTAAATTTTGATAATGGACACCTTGAGAGCAAATGTTGCTTTAATTTTTTTGCCCAAACAGACTATTTAAAATGGGTTATGAAATAATGTCATAGCAACGGCTACGTAGCTCTCACCTCACTCTGCTGAAGCTGAGGAGAGTGGACTGTATGCTAAAAATTCATGATTTCTAACATGAAGCATCACTTTAGAAGGAAATTATTCCTCTTATCACTTGTTATTGTCTAGATGAAGAAACAGTCAAAAAATAGTTTTATAGATTGCTTTTATATTAAGAAATATTCCCCATTAAATCCTTTTTTTTATTTTTCTTGATTGTAAAATCATTCACAATCTTTCTATTATGATTATGAAGTTTTTAGCCAAAATCAATTTGCCTTTTTATTTTTTAAGACATATTTTTTTTTGACAGTGTCTCATTAGAAATGTAATTGTGGTTTGTGGGCGGGACTGTTGGTGCAGAGCAACCCCGACCCCCTTACCCTTCTCGTCGGGTTTACGCGCCCAAGCTTGTAGCCTCAAGCTAACATTGGCAAAAATAACAACCAATATTGGATCAAGCCAGTCTAACAGTTTTGAGCCAGAATTGCAATTTGATACAACACAAGTGTTGAAAGCTCATCATGTCCTGCACACCTAAGCGTGAGCGGGCCAGAGTGAGCGCAGGGGGGGCAAGGAGACTTTGACACACCCATTTCAGTAGCTGCATCATTAGTCTGAGCATTTTTTAGCATCCGGTTCTCTGATCTAACACGATTAGAACTAAGAAATACTCAGTAACACAGTGTTAATTGTGAATGATTTTATATAGGTATTCTACTAAGAGAAAAGTTCTACAAGAACATGTTTACCCTTGTGATGTCCAAAGTATGCTGACGTTGGGAGAGGGGTCATCTCGACCCTAAGACAGTGGAATTAACTTTTTTTTCCAAAGATTTTGGATTTTCGCTGGTGTCCGTGGCAGACATGAAATCCTGAACTCCTTCATCCACATTTATCACCTTTATCATCTGGACCCAAGATAGCACAAGGGTTAAAAACCCAAACAAGACTATTTTCAATGGAGTGGGTCATTAAATGCATTTCTACACACTAACAATGTCTTTCTTTGATTGGAATACAGTTATTCATAAACTCATATTTACTCTGGATCATACCAAAATGTAAACTATTCAGAAAGTCAGACAACAAACTATTTAACATTATAGGCAACAATGATGTTGATTGTAAAACTGATAGAAATACTGTCATGTCCATCATAGTAGCATTTGGAGTACAGAGATCTTTCTACTGTCTTACTGTTATAATGAAATAGGTAATAACATGCGCCCACCTAGATTTTCTATGTGGCGTTTAGACCGCCACAATAACATTCAGGCTATGTGACTGGAACTTCTGTGTTTGTCCACTATCACGTTTTAATGGACACCCTGCACGATATTTCATGTATATCTGCTTTTTCACAGTACATTTTTAATAACGGATCCGAGGAGAGGAAGGGGAGTAGTACGTGTAATAATCATGAATGTTTTATAAAAGCCCCCGATTGGGCCGAATTGCAAATCTGAGAACTGTTAGTCTTTCATTGATTTTTTTTTTTTTTTTCCCCTTTCTGTACATTAATCTCTAAACATTAAAAAGATTAGTCATTGTTGCTTATGGCTCACAATTTTAACTGCTGTTATTTAAAGCTGTAGCCGTGACTTTTCCTAAAGTTTAGGGGCAGGGTAGTGATTGTGTAGTGATTAGAGAGCGCAGTAGAGATCAAGCTTTAAGCCCTCATCACAGAAAGCATCGACCCTGCCGAAGCATTGTTTTGGCAACGCGCTAAACCCCCCAGCTATCACCCCTAGCTCCTTTTAAGCACTCCTGACCTCTCTAGATAGAATAAGGCCAACGTTTTTATTCAAATGCGTGATGTAAGCACATACCCCTGAGATGTACAGTAATCAGCAATCTGCAACTGAGGCAATAAATCATGCACTCATAAATCTGCGCCAGTGTACAGGATTGCAATGCCATGCAGGACCTTTCAAAGGCCTTTTTTCAGGTGACCTTTTATAGAGGCAGCAGGACACCTGCACTTACCCATTAAGATTAATTAAACGTTAAATAAATTGTGAAATTGTCTTTGGATTTGAAAGCATCAGACATTTTTAGCACAAATTGAGATACTAAGTGGAATGAAAACAAAAATGACACGAAATTAATCATTTTTAGTTCTTGGAAATTGTCCAATATTCAATGTCAACACAATTTTTAACCGTTAGGACTCAGCTCTTTGCCTTCTGTCTGTTGGCTCTGCTGCTTAATGCCGTTTCTCTTTTCTGTATTAGTTCAACAGAAGGATACCACACCAGAGAGTAAGACTGTATGTGCAAACGTTTAAAAGTGTGGGGATTAGGCCTTAATGGATTACCATAGTGGGGAAGAAAAGTATTAAAAGAAAAGAGAGGGACAGGAACCCCTGGAGTCCAAAGCGTCTTGGCAGATGTACCGAGTAAGAAGGAGGTAAGCGCTCGTGTTGTGGGATCTCGGGCCTCAAGCAGAGATAGAGATGAGAATAAAGCAAGATGTTCAAGAGTCAGCTGGTGGTGAGAATAAAGAGAACAAAAGACTTTTAGGAAGAAAATTGAATTTTAATGATTTGGAAAATAAATTGGCAAAATAAACAATTAAAAAGACGCCAAACATTTTCTAATTGGGTTATTTTAGTAAAGTGGGAAAAACTAAAATTAGCTCCAAAATGACTCACTCCGATTATCTTTTAGACTGTTTTAAAAGTGTTCCCAGAAGTCTTTTAATTATGATTATTGTAGTTTTTAGCCAAATTCCAAAAGCCTGTGTTTCTATAGTGCATAGTTTCTGCAAAGTTCGTTAGAAATTTGCCTCTGAGTTTTGGGTGGGACTATGACATGGAGCAACCCTGTCCCCCTTTCACCCTCAAAGTTGCTAAGAACCCTCTCCTGCTAGCTTACAGCCCCTCACACCGTCAGCCTAACATTACCAGTGCAAAAAAAAAAATGGTGAGCAATATAGGAGCTATGTAGCCGCACAGTTTTGCGCCGGACATAAAGATATAAGGAAAATAAAGATATAAGGAAAATAGAGAATCGATTTGTCCGTAAGTGGAATCAATATAACAAATATAATCTAAGATAAGAAAAGATAAGATAAGATAAAGATAAAGACACTTTATTGATCCCTGCCAGGGAAATTTTTGTCAACTGATTTTTATTGTCTGCTCCTGATTTACAGTACAACAATTTAAAAAAAGAAATACCCAGAAAAGCAATTGTACACTTAATTTTCTTTATAAGTCCTCCATCAGTAAAATTCCATAAAAAACATTAGGAGCACAATTTTCTTCTGAGTTGGAATTGTATTCAATTGTAGCTAAACATATTTTGCACTTGAGTTTGGCTGAAAAAGAGACTCTAGAGTGACAACAAAACCTTTTCCAGTTAAACTAAGAGTGAGACTTTTTCTGTCAAAGAGCTCTCTAGTAAACTCTGGAAGAACTAAAAGCCATCAGAGCTGGGGTGAGTAACGTAGCTTGACAACACAAAAGGGGGCAGTAATTGAGGAAAAAAAATCTAAGGAAAAACCAAAACACAACAAGCACTTAACCCGCTAACACAAAGAGACAGACAAACATCAACACTTTCTCAGACAACTAACTATAAATCGGTTAAAGCCAGAGCAATCGGAACCAATTGGGCGAGAGAGCCCGCTGTGACAGAGAAATGCATTCATTTATATGAAGCTAAGTACAAATGTGCAATAGTGGAGGCAGGGACAAACGCACTACTCAGAAGTCCAGACACCAGGGAGGAAGTGAGGACACCGGTTCAGCAGCTAAATCTACGAGCAGAGATTTGGTGTTTCTTCTGTCTGCTACTTCTGACCTTTTTCTCATCAAAGCGATTCCATCACAGGAACACGTTTTCGGTGCTTTTTACACCACAATCTCCGGAGACCCCTGAGCATCTGAATCAATGTGGAACTGCAGTCTCACAAAAGTGGAGCCAGTCTTTTATCGACATTTGTACTGTTGCACAACTCTCACTAAGACTCTCAAGACCATCGGCGCAAATATATAAACTTGACAAATAAAATCAATAAAATAAAATTGATCTTTACGGACTAGTTTGTTTACACAAAAATATGCTGGTATTCTGACCATCTCTGAGGTTGATGTTGCTTGTTTTTTTGCCCTGTTGAGAAATAGTAGTATTTAGGAAAACATTAGTTATCAAACAGAAAATTAACTTCTGAGGGGATCATGCAAGTTTTTTATAAATTAATTTTTAACATATGAGGATGATGTTGAATGTTTTGCATTTTGTGTGTTCTTCATTACTATTTCAGTGTTTACATTTAAAAGTTTTCTTGTTGGAATGTTCTTTTTCTTCACATTTTTGTTTTCCTCTGTCTTTTTTTTTCAGAGAATATGATTTGTAATCATTTACAGATGCTCTTTTTCCAAATGTGCTGTTCTGATTGGCTGCAGGAAAGTTTGCCAGAAGTATTCCTGTCTATATAAGGAAGTGTTTAAAATGACGTCAGGAGGCCTCTCCTGATTCTTATGTGACCAAATAAAAGAATTTTCCCAGCTACAGCAGTTTGCTGTTGGATGAAAGACTTTAGAAGGATGGCAAATAAAAACGGTAAAGTGGAGAGTCATTACTAACTAAATAAAAAAGGTATATTACCTGCAATAGTGCAAGTGTGAATGTTTTTTTGCCAAATCTGGTTGCTGAAGGAATTTACTCTAATTGCTAAAAGAATTTGCTAAAAATGCAAAAGCTGTTTACAAAAGGCTAAATTTTCTACTGGAAATTTCAATTTCTATTACTATGAAAGACCGCTGACGTTGGTCTAAATTTTTGAAAAATTCTTAGTAAGTTTGCTTAAAAATTCTCAATACATGTCAATTTTGCAAAAACATGTTGCTTAAATATGAGCTAAACTCTAAGTTAGCCCAAAAAACCTTAGTAGATGCCAAATTAGCCCCAAAAAGCCAGCATTTTGCTTAAATACTCAAAAATAGCAAAAAAAAATCATCTGTAAAATAAGTCAAAAACGTTAGCCTGTTGCTAAAATATAAGCTAAATTCAAAAGTAGCCTAACAAACTTCAGAAGATAAGAAATTAGCCATAAACATTACCCTCTTCTTAGCTAAACTCAAAAATAGCCTAGCAAGCTTATAGATAACAAATTAGCCAAAAAATATCAGCACGTTGCTAAAATGATAGATAAAAGTAGCTTAAAAAAAATCTCAGTAGATGTTAAATCACCAAAATGAGCTAGCATGATGCTAATACAACAGCTCATTGACAAATTATTTAAAAATTACTGAAAATGATGGGTTCATTTTCTCACATTTTCTGTGGGGCATATTTTGCTCAATATTTCAAAAAACTATAAAGTTAATGAATACCAAAATAAAAGCAAAATAATTGTGTGAATGCTTACTAAGCAGGCTAGTGGAGGGCAAAGCTTTTTGCTGGTGGACCACCTGCCACCCCCTGCACTGAATTACATTTTTGCTCATATATAATTTATTAAATATCGCCTTGGCAGCATTTTATAACGATACAAGTATCGCCAAATAAAGTATCACGATATTTCACTGAATTGATTTTTTTTTTTTACACGCATAGTAAATATTGCAATACAGGTGGTTAACGTTGACACAGACTTCACAATGATGATTAAATGGCAAATTAAAGAGGAGGAAAAAAGCTCTACTTGCAGGTGGGGCAACGTGGGTTCACTAATTCTCGGGATTCGGAAATGAGTAGAAAACGGTTTCCTTTCTCTGCAAGCTGGAGGTCAGAGAAGTTCAGAATCGGCTGTCTTCACTAAAGGGATTTATTTTACAAGGTCAGACCTTCTTGTGCGGGGTTCAATTTTGTAAGTATTAGAGGAAAAATGTCTGTTTTATCTTCCAATCTGAGTTGGCAATTATATACACTAACCCTAACCCCAGGGCAGGTCAACATTGGTGTTAAACTTTAGTCTTCACATGGAAGGATCGGTGGAGTTTTGTTCACTATTTGGTCAACCGTGACAAAAACAGTCCTTTTCGGGTCTTAAAGGGCTGCACAGCATCATCTAATAATATTGGCTGATTCAAGAGTCTAAGTGAAAGTTTACAAAATCGTTCATGAAAGTGAGTTTTTGCAGCCTTGGACGGAGTGTTGTACTCTGAGGCTTTCATGTCTCAAACATGTTTTGCTGAACTAAAAACACAGGAGAGCAGAAAATCTATGCAGTGGAGTCCAAGATTTTAAATATGAACAAAAGAAAACAAACACTCACACATATAGTTGATATATATATATATATCTATTTTGTTTTGTCCAATAGCTGAACTTTCAAAAAGACAGGAGCTGAGAGAATCTTGTTTAGCATGGATACATTTTTTACAACTATTCTCTTGGCAAAGTGGATGAATTATTCTTACTGCTCTTTTTTGTAACATGCATAGTGGTTTTAAAGAAGTTTTGTATGTACTTCCCCAAATTTCTGAACAGTAGGTTAAGTACGGCAACACAAAAGAGTTATATATTATCTGGCGTGATCTGAGATTCAGAATATGTTTCACTTTGGCCATGACTGAAATACTTTTTGATAATTTTTTTTGTATAGAACTAATATTCTGTTTCCAGGAAATCTTGTTGGAATTTGATATAATTCACTGTTTCTAATGTTACTCCTGCAATTCTTATTTTAATTTGCTATGTTGTATTGTTTTTACCAAAAATCATTATTTTAGTTTTGTCCAAATTAAGGGACAGCTTGTTTCTATCAAACCTGTCCTTTAGATTATACATTCCTCTGGTCACTCTGGCGAGGAGTTCCTGGATATCTCTGTCAAAAAACATGTTTGTTTCATCTGCATATACATCTGATGTTTTAACTATATAATTGATGTAAAGGCTAAATAGAACTGGCCCAAGCACTGAGCCTTGAGGGACACCACACACAATGTCTAAAACTGTTGAGTTATGGTCTCCCGTTTTCACAAATTGTTGCCTGTCTCATAAATAGCTTTTCACCCAGTCTAAAACTGGTCCGCGCACTCCAAGTTTATCCATTTTATGAATTGGAATATCATGATTTATTTTATCAAATACTTTTTTTTTAGATCTATGAAAACTACTATTACATATTTATTCTCTTCTGTAATATTATTTATTTTTTCCGTTAATCCCATTAAAGCCAGTGATGTTGATCGGTTTGCTCTAAAACCATACTGCCCGTCTGTAAGTAAATTATATTTATCGATGAATTTGCAAAGTCTATTTTTAAAAAGTTTTTCCAGAATCTTACAAAATTGAGGGAGGAGGGAGACAGGTCTGTAATTTGTGAACTGATATTTATCTACAGTGGGATTATTTTAGCAGTTTTCATACTCAGAGGAAATTTACCATTCTGGTATATTCTGATATTCATTGAATAAAATCTGTATAAGTCCCAGCTGGAAGCTTTCTTGCTTGTTTCCTCGAACGTGTGTGGGTTTTCTCTCCCAAAGTCCAAAAATTGGCTTCACAGGTTGATTAATTACTATAAAATTGTCCCTAGGTGTGACTTTGATTGGATATGTGTGAATGTGTGGCCCTGTCCCGTGACTCTGAAGGGGATATAGTAAGTTAGGGAAATTGGTTGGATTTACTTTTATCAATTATCTTTGTTTTTTTTCTTCTTTTTGAGTTCTGGACTTGTTAAAGTGAAAAAAAGAATGAAAATAATATAGGGGAGATAAGAAAGACCATACAGAGGGCAACATTATATATAAAAAAGAGGGAACATTAAAATAGACAACCAAAGTTGCTTAAAATAAAAAGTTAACATTGTCATAAATAACTTTTTATGCAGAATCACACTCTCACATAACCACACAAACACAAATATTCTGCATTACTCTGCATATACACATTCACGCAGATCTAAGCAGACAACTGTAGATGCTATACGAGGATGCTATACACGTCCATGTTTGTGCAGAGGTGAACAGACAGGTGTTTTCAGGTGAATATGTGTTTACTAGAATGTACCAGGAAGGTGTGAACCCTCTGCACAAAGCCTACGGCAGCATAGACAGCAAAAACTCTCTCAACCCCTCCACGGAAAAAAAAAAAAAATCTTGGACAACCCAGCCACCCAGAGACAAGGACCGGAAAGCCCGGCACGGAAACTTCTCGCTGCAAAAGCCTTGCGGCACAGACGGGGTCTTCAAACATCTGGAGTCCAATCCAAGGCCCCACATGCCCAAAGGTAATTTATTACGGACAATTAATAATATACATTTTTGCAAAAGCCACATTACTTGAATTGGAAAAACAAACCATAAATAAATAAAACTTTGGTGCCTAAAGGGGAAAAGGGGAATTTCTCATTATTATTTTTTTTTTTTTGCTATTCTTTCAGTACAGCACCCCCACCTCTAAAAAACATTAATAACTAGAGTTTGAAGTTATAATATTTATTTTTCACCCATGTGTGCCAATCTCTCTTCTTTAACATCCATTGTGTGCAACTTGTGTCCCAGTGAGAATCGCTTTTTTAAAGTTTAAGACTCAAAGATTAAACTGTGGCACTAAATAGGGTGCTAAATAATTTTTACATTTTTTAATAAAGGTTTTGAACATAAAGCCGAAAACATATAATGCAATTACCTTTTAGTACCTGAAAATGATATTACAGCCTATTTAAGTGACATTTAATTTTTGTTGTTTATTCCTCTTTTTAAAATTCCTTTTCAAATTGATTTAATTTTAAAGGCTACCTGAGCATGTCGGTGCGTAAACAATAGTTTGGTAACAGAGAAACTAAATCTATTGAGCCATGAAATGTGAGAAACGCTGAGCTTCAGTTTGTTTTAATACTGGACATGAACTTTTTATAGATATAGATGGCATTAAAAAGGAATAAAAGGTCTTGTACAGACATATTTCCCATAGGGAAAAAATTTACAAAGTCTATTGCTTGAGATCATTAAAATATTATAAGCTTTAATAATATATATAACTTTATAGATGACTGCTAAAACTCAACATCCAATTTAATCCTGGAGTAAAGGCTGCAAAAAACAATGCAGAAGGCCTGAGTCTGTGTCAAAAATCCTGAGGTAATTACAGTGAAGCGGGTCTGAAGAATTCATGGAAAAAAAATCTTATGTGAAGAGCTGAAAAAAAAAAAAAAAAAAAAGAAAAAAAAGGGAAACGTAAAATAAATACATAGTGTGTCATTGGAGGATTTTGCTTTGTCAAGTTAGATTTTGTCTCAAGTAGATCAATAGTTGTATTCAGTTTTTTTGTGTTAGTTGTATTCCATAGTTTAAATACCAATGTTTTAAGAGAGCGAGAGAGCATTGGAGTATACTTTCCATCAAACTCATTTTTGACAGGTGACCTTTGACCCCTTTGACCCCGACACCATCAAACAAACTAATTTGGCAGGGGACTTCATTTAAATTTTATATTAAATATATATAAAAAAACACTTTAATATATATTTTATACAAAGCCACCAGTCAAATTAGTTTGATTGATGGTGTAAGGTCAAAGGTCATCTGTCAAAATGAGTTTAATGAAAAGTACATACCTTAGTCTCTGGTGCTTTTTATCAACACTTAACACTAGTCATGTTGTACTAGTCCCAGTAGGACCAAGCACTCATCAGACTGTTCCCCTATATTTTGAGTATGGCTCTTCAGCAGAAACCTGATTGACCCTCTGTCCTTCGATCCCAGGATGTCTACTCGCTGTCAGTCCTGAGCGTCTGGACAGAAAAGGGAAAAACTTTTCTTTTTCAGTATAAACCACCTATGGACTGGAATTCTCTACAAAAACAATTCAACTCACAAATCTCATATCTAGGCTTCAGTCTGATGCAATTGTGAAAGACCTAGAAATAAATTGTTGACCTGTAACTGTTATTAACTTTTAATCTTATTTTAAACTTATATGAAATGTCTGAGTGAGTGTAACTTTTTGCCTCTTGGCCAGGACTTCCTTGGAAAAGAGAGAAATTGATCTCAATTAACTTTCCCAGTTAAAGAATGGTAAAATAAAGTATTTAGAAGTTGTGATGTTGACATTTCATGCAAACATTGTCTATAACTAAAACAATAAAGAATTTGACAACTTCAAATGTTTTATTTACAAGTTGAGAATCAAATATTTATTTTAAAAAAAGTTAAAATTTGGTTGATATCTAGTGTGCTACATTCTATAGTCAAGTTTGCCTTCTGTTTGCTTTGCTACAGTCACAGCTGAGTTAAGTTATCAATCAGTGCAGCTGTTTCCTGTTTGTTAATCAACCTTCACCAGCAGGTCTGTGGATGAAGCTGCTCTCTGATTTAAACTGTTTTCTTTCCAATTTTTTATACTGTAGGTCACAAACAAACACAACAAAAATAAACAAAAATAGTAAAATGAGATAAAAAAAAAAATGGAAATAGCTTAAACCTAAATGATCTTTATTTAGCCAGTTTACTTCAAATGTTCCAACACATTCTTGTTTTTTTCTTTTATTCTCTACAATAAATGTGGTTTTAACATACTTTCTAAACATTTCTCTGTTTTAATTCCTTTATTCTGAATGGTTTTGACACGACAAATCACATGTTCCACCAAATATGCCACAATGTTTGTTTTCACTAAGCCAATAAATGTTCTCAAGTTAAATACTTTACTTTATTTGGTCATGTGTGCCTCTTTCTCATCGATGCCTAAGTGTGTTTTCAGACTGGACGCATTTTGTTTTCTTAAAGGGAACCAGAGTTTGTTTCCCAGCCATGATCATGGACCCAATTTTCCATCTAAATGCACCTGAGCGGACATTGGTCCGCAACAGGAACTCCTCTTTGACCCATCTTTGAAGGTGGTTGTGGTTTGTTTGCAATCAGACTGAAGTTTGGTTTGCCCTGAGATCAGTTTGAATAGATTCTGTGCTCGGAGTATAACAACTGAAACAAATTGGCCACTGTAGCCAATCTTTACATGATGTAAACAGAGAGCTGCAAACAATGGCAGAGCATTGATGCAACAGCAACTCACTGAAATGAGAAGAGATCTGAAGTCACATGGTTTTGTTTACAGGCTTTACTTTGAAATAGAAGTGACTTGTAGACGGCAGTCTGAATACAGACCAAATGCAAGGATCACGTCTCGATCCGAGCCAAATTAAGTGGACTCTGTTCCGACCAACAAACTTTTCCAGTCTGAATACACTAAGTTTTGTGCTTCTCTAACATTTTATTGTTTTCCTTTTTTTTTTTTTGAATCTGATACAAATCACATCTTTAGCTTTCCTTCTGTCACTACGACCATCATTTCCCCAATGATTTCTTATTTCTTAATTGTCTTAATTCCAGTCTGACTGTATGAAACTTCATTTTAAGGATTATTTTGCATGATAATCTGCCATCTGATTTCCCTTCGAGCTGGAACCCGAAGAAGTTTGACGTCTGTGTTCGTCTGAAGCAATCTGTACATAGTTTCATACATTTTAAATAACTGTTCTGCTATTTGTTAACATTGACCATATAAACAACAAATTCGAGAAACAATCCAATAATACCTCTTCTTAGGAACTCATCAGTATTCCCGACATTTCAACTGTGTTAGCTGATAAGCAGCCGGGAGTTCTTGACCTTTCATATTTTCATAGTTGAGGAATGATAGAAGAAAACCCAGATTTTTTTTTTTTTCCTTTTCTGGGTCTTTAGAGCCATCTGTAAAATTTGGGGTGAATAAATAATGAGCAGTTCTTCATCTCTCTTCTATGATCTTGTCCCAGTTTCCATTTCTTATCCTATCTTTCATTCTTTCAAGAACAAAGTAATCAATGCACTATGTTGGGAACAACCAGGAAGGAGTGGAATTTGGTTTTCCAAAAAAGTAAACTTTTAGTGAAACTGTCAAAACCATTATTACTGATTTTAGGAAAGTTATCCATGATGGTGTCAATAATACCATGCAGAACTAAACGACAAATTATCTGTCCAAAAACATTTTTCTTTGAATGCATAGCAAACAACGCACGTGACACCAAATAAGTACTTTTGGCTCTTTAAATCACTTTAAAGAATAGTACTTTTTTTTTTTTTATATTGATGTATTTATAGTTTAGCTAGTCTAATTGAATTTAAGCAGGGTTTTTCAACTTGCACCACTTGTAATGTTTCATACCAAGGTCCGGGTGAATACTTGATTCTGATTGGCTGCTGGGCGTGATTAAAAAGTGATAATCCACAGAGATAATGCACACCTAAAAAAGAAGCTCAGATCACACAGTCCAAATGCTCTATATAACCTGACCTCTCACCTGCTAAGGACATAAATGGACTAGACATGGTTTGGTATTCTCCACCAGTGCATTATTGTTCACCTTTGACTCTCCATTAAATATATTGCTAATAATAAGAAAACAAAGGAGAACCTTGAACTAATTCAACACACTTTTAAAACACATCCATCTGCTTTATTTTAGTATATGTGGATTGATTATTTTAACATCTAAAATAGGTGAAAAAATGTATATATTTTTCACCAAAAAATCCTTCTTAGCTACTCTTAACTCGCAATTAATGTCTAATTTTCTTGCTGCTATTCTGTAGCATGTCTTTGTCTGACCAAAAGTATCTACAGGCTTTAGTTTGTTTTGAAACACATCTCCAAATTTTTGTCCATGTTGTTTCAAACTATCTGGAAAAGGTCGACCACCCTGTTTTTAGTCAAATGGTGCGATTTTTTTTTTTTTTTTTTGTACCAACTTTATGGTCACAATGGCGTTGATTAATTTTGCTCCCTGTCTTCAAGCTAACCCAATCCCTGTGCCGTTTAAAAAAAAAAATATTTTCAGCAACTTTGAAGGAGTTCATTAGAAATTCAATGTTGAGATGTGGGCGGGACCATTGGAACAGAAGTAACCCTCCGCTGATTTCCCATGATCTCTTTGGTTACACTCTCTCCCACAAGCATACAGCCCCTCACAAAACCCGAAGCTAGCATAGCCACAAAAATGTTGGAGCTCTCCAGCCAAACAGTTTTGAGCTCCTGTTCCAGAAACATCGAACTGCCACCTTAACATTGTGGAGGGGTTTGAGCGCTCGAGTGATCTCAGGAGCTATGCTCTCGAGGGCTTTTGCCCCTGGTAGGGTCTCCCATGGCAGACAGGTCCTGGGTGACGAGCCAGACAAAGAGCGGTTCACAACCCCTTTATGGATATTAAAATCAAAGATTCCGCTACGTCGCCCGGATTGGCGTCACCGGGGCCCCACCCTGGAGCCAGGCCTGGGGTTGGGGCTCAGAGGCGAGCGCCTGGTGGCCGGGGCTCCTCACATGGGCCCCGGTCGGGTCCAACCCGAAGAAGCGACGTGGGATCACTCCCCAGTGGGCCCACCACCTGCAGGGGAGCTCTGAAGGGGCCGGTGCATTGGGGTTTGGGCGGCCCAAACCCCGGGCATGGAATTTGGATTAAATCTTTGAATGAAAAAAGAAAACGTGCCAGACTATTATTTGAAACATAATATTTATTACTTTTTAATCATGTCTCCGTTTACAACTGAATTGGTCTTAAGGTTCTACACCTAAACACAACTAGATTCATTCCAATAAGATAATGCATTTTAGATTAGACCATAAGGACAAATTGCCTTAACAGCATTAGCATTAGGAATCCTCTTTCTACAAGACTAGATTTGGTGAAACCTTACCAACTTTGTAAGAGAAAACAAAGGAGAAATGTGTTCAGTCAACTGACCTGCATGCTCCACTCCTTATAAAGCATAGATGATCAGCAAGACCTGGCAGAACTAGACAGCGGCTGCAGAGCCCATTTTCAGTCTGAATGACTTTTCCCCTCCAGTAGCCCCTGAAGTGGACATTAGTGAGGTGTGGGACCACCTGTAATAATTCAAACCATTAGTTGCAGCCCAAGCCTCTTGAGCCATGGCAGTGTCAGCACAAGGGAGGACAGGCTAGTTTCAGAGTGGAAACACTTGGTCAGTCAGATGGGAAAGAGTGCAGTCCTTTGGGGATTCTACAGAACACTCAGCTGTCAAAAGCACAAGTCGTAACCACTGTGCTGAAATCCTTAAGTAAAAGTCAGCAAAAAGAAGGAAAAAATTCATAAATAGTAAATACTTACCAGCATATTTGTTTAGAAAAGTGCATATTATAGGTGTCTATGCTCTGAAAACTCATACAAATCTGTGTAATTATTCTATAAAATTGCATAAAATGATGCATAAAATATTTTTAAAGCTACAATAATTGTATCTGGGCCTTGAAGAATAGTTTTCAGGAATTCATATAACGTTGATAAACCTGTCGTTCCATTTTACCCCCAACCTCCTAGAGAACTCAGGCTACAGGTTCATCTGGAGTTTCAGGAGTGAAATTGTGCTTTCTGAAATTTATACATAACTTCAGGCTCAGTAGATGATGCAACTGAGAGAATGAATTTGCCAAGTTAGTAATCTGTTTATACTTCAAAGAGCAGAGGAGGGTAGAGAGAGAGGAGCCATTGCAGCAGGAATGAGCTGTTTTCCCCATTGAGGACAGCATTGAAATGGTTTCAGTGTAGGGTTACATAAGCTGCTGGTTTGTCTGATTTTCTTCTGCTGTTCAGATATTCATAAAGCTTGTATGCTACCTGGTTTTCCACCTTGAAATCTTTTTGAAAATCAATGAAAGTTTGAGGAAAATAGTCTAATTTATTCTTTGATTTTCTGCATTTCATGTTTTTCAACATGTCCAACCCCCTTTTTTGGTTAATTTTGTGCAAAATAACTTTTTTTGTTTTTGTTTTGAGCTTGTATAAAAAAAAAAAAAAAAAAAACCTGATTTATTCAAAAGACTTATGTATTTTTCTTGTGGTGTTTGTTGTCCACCTTTGGGTATATACCGTCAAGGGTTGCCACAGCGAATCAGCTTTCACTGATCTGGTGTTTGGTTTGGAAGGGTTTTTTACACCGGTGTCCTTCCTGACACAGCCCTGTATTTTATCAGGGCTGGGGACAGGCACAGACCCAGACTCTGGTCCCACTGTGCCTACATAGTTAGGCTACACTACATCTACACACTCTCACTACAAACTCATCATGTATGGACGTATGGTTTGGGCCCCTTCCACATCACTTTTTGGATGTCCCTAACTTATCGTTTTTGACGTGTTGTGCTGGCTGTTTCCATTAAATTAGGGTTCCCCAACCCCCGGGGAACAAACTGGTACTGGTCCGAGGAACAATTGGTACTGGGCCACAGACAGGGAAAAAATGCAAACGCTAATCAGGGGTCCCCAAACCCTTGAAATTGGGGCTGGGTATCGATTGTAATTTCCAGAAACGATTCGATTTGATTCACAAGACCCTGAATCGATTCAATTCCGATTTTTTTCAATTCAATTCAACTGCTTCCTCTGGAGGGCGTTTCAGTTTGGTCACTAGGCGGCGATCGTGCTAAAGTATTACACCTTATTCAAGAAGAAGATGACAATATAGGGAAAAAGAACGATGTTTTGGACCACAAATTCTCTCTTTTAAACATATTTCCTTTAAAAGAGTTACGAAAAGTCATGCCTGTGAGTTTATAAAGATTCTTAATTTTGTCAGTAATGTATTTTTAGGCCGACCGAGCGTTAGCCCTGCTTGAAATGTGGTAATGGACCGGTACCCTAACCTGCAACCAGGTCCAGTACCGTGTATAGAAGATTTCATGGGAACAGCCAGCATGTCAAAAACGAAAATCAAAAAGCAAGCACGTCAAAAACAACGGGTTGGGACAGGTGCCTGGCTGTTCCCATTAAATCATGGGATACCGTTAGGGTATCCTGTGATACAGACACACTTAGGGTTTGGTACCGGGTTACTGGGTAATGATACTTCAACCCAGGTTACTAAATGTGCGGTACCACATCCTTAGGGTTGAGGACCCCTGATTAGCATATGCAATTTTTCTGTGTCTGTGACCCTGTACCAAGTGGCCTTTGGACCAGTACGAGTTCGTGGCCCAGAGGTTGGGGACTCGTGATTTAATGGGAATAGGTAGCACGTCAAAAAATGACGAGTTGGGGACACCCAAAACGTCAAAAAGGGGGGGCCCGAACCATAAGTCCATACATGACGAACACGGAGTGAGTGTTTGACTACACGTAGAACACCACACATACTTAGAATTACACTCTCTCCCACTAGCTTACAGCCCATAACAACCGCAAGCTAATGTCAATTGTGCAACAGAAATGGTGATCAATATTGGAGCTATACGACTGTACAGTTTTTAACTAAATGTCAGCTCAGATGAGAAAAATAAAAAGGGTTAATTTGGTAGCTCTTTGACAGCAAGTAGAAGCATCAGACGGTGGTGGAGCAGAGAGACTTTGGCCCGCCCATTTCAGTTGCTGCATCACAAATATGAACTTTTTTCAACAGAGGGTTTTATCTGTTCCGGATATGTCACAATTTAAATAAAGAAATATTCAAAAACACAGATTTAATCGTATGTTATTTTACATATGTTCTCCATCACTATAAAAGGCTACAAGAACATGTTCAAAATACCATCCGTCTGTCCATCCATCCATCTTTTCTAGTGCAAACTGTATTGTATAGTATTTTTATAGTATTGTATAGTATATAGTTATTGTAGATAGGTGTGTATTACTTATGTTCATATTTATGTTCATAGGAATATGTGTATTTGCAAATGTTTAGATATATGGGTGCCATGACAGATAAATTTATCTCTTGGGGATATGAATAAAGTTCAATTCAATTCAAACCCATGAAGAAAACATGCAAACTCTAAAAAAGAAGGTCCCAGTTGGGATTCCAATCAGGGCCTTCCCGCTGTGCAGCAAGATCACCGTAAAACCCACTAAATGCCTAATTTTCTTAAAAGGATATTTGGCTATTGACATAACAAAAAGAACCCACAGAGAAAACCTCCAGTCAGTTGTGCAGTTTAAATATTTAAATGTCAAACTACTCCCTCTTTCCTAAAATCTTCAAGCTCAGCGTTCAAAGATGTTTGTGATGTTTGATTTGTGTTTTAATCTGCTTGCTGCTCACTAAAGTACCAACAAACTGACAAAAACATGGATAATAAGAGTACTTACATGCTTTTTAGAAATAAGATCTGATCTCTTTATGCTGTTTATTGAGCTTAAATTAATTATATGGACTAACTTTTGATTAAGACAATAAAATGTCATGAATATGATTGTAAGGAGCAACATATTAGGTAAACCAAAACTTTATCGAGTATTAAGAAACTTGCAATCAGAGCATGAAAAACTGAATCTGATGATGTTTTTTAAGTGTTATGTGATCTCAAGAAATTTAAATTAAAACAAAACTGAAATTTCTTTATTTTTAACTGCTTGTGCCATACAGTATAGTAAGTAGCTTTTTTTTTTTTTTTTTTTTAAATCTTCCTACTTTTGTTTTCCTCAATGTGTTTGATTCAGGACCTCATTTGCTCCAGTGGGCACATTAAGCAGTGTCTGCCGTGATGCATGAGTCAGGAGTTTGCCCCGCACTTTTTTCTTAAACATATTTTTCTTCTCTTCGGAGCACAATTCACCAAGGCGCTCAGATTATTATTTTTTTATGTATTCATTTATGATGATAACGTGCATGCATATTTATCTCTGTCTGTATTTGTACACAACACAAATGGGTTTTAAAGTGTATAAAGGTCAAGTCAAGACAACTTTATGAATACGGTGTGGAATGCCCTTTATTTCAAAACAAAGACACTAGAAATGAAATTACTTTAAAAATGAGTTTTTTTTTTCTATATCTTTTGTTTTGACCGAAACGAAACCCAGCATAAAAGGCTCTCAGTTTATCACAGCTGGACAGAATAACAACAAAATATCCAATGATACCTGCTTTCACTGTTCTAGCAGCCTCAGCTCTGTCTCTTCTTCACAGGAGTGTTGGCTCATCTGCTGCACCGTTTTTAAACATGTTTCACGACATTACAGCTGAATGTGGAGGATGGTCACAGACAGAGCAGATCCAGCAAATCGACTAAAATCAGATTGTTACCATGATCCTCCTGTTGATTGTTTAGCTTTTCATTTCATTTTCAGTTCATGAGTTTTTGTGGGGGTGGGGGGTGTATTGAGTGCGCACTAGACCCTGCTTGCTGTCCAATGGAGGGTAGAGTCCGAACGCCCTCCTCCTAACCCCAACCCTTCCTCCAGGTCCGGGGCGTCCTGACCTTTACTATAAGCAAAATAAGTGCTACCAAGGACAGGTTTCACCTTTAGCCACACGGACTTCAGCATTTAAAGTGAGTGCAGCCACGAAAAAAGTTCTGTGCGGAGATTTATGTGTGAAAAGTCAGGTTGCTTTTTTTAAAATGATTTTTATATGTGATTTGCACAAATAAAAAACATAACACTATAACATAACACCTGACTCAGGTTTTTTAGGAGTTTTTCCTTACCGAGAGGGAGGATCTAAGGCAGGGATATCCAGCTTATTTAGTCTGTTTAGTCTTTAGATAATTTTTTTTTCATGTTTCAAGACTATTTTCTGCATCTGTAAAATTACCTGCATGAAGCCCAATGAGGCAAATTTCTTTGTGATTTTGGGCTATATAAATAAAATGGAATTGAATTGAAAATTGAATTGAACACGTGAAAGCTTCATGTGAACAACAGACACTGAACTTGTGTTATAAATGACCAGATCTTTGGTTCATAATTTCAGTTTTCTATCTTAGGGCCAAAGGGTGTAACCATTAATCGACTTAATCGATGAATCAATTTATAATACAATCCAACCAAATCAATCTATATGAGGCAAGTTGTTCGTTGAATCGACTTACACCATTATAAAACTGTTTGAAAAAGAGAGAAATTGATTATAATCAATGTTGGAAAATATTATTTGTCATGGTTCATTTCTCTATAATGTAAAAACCACCAAGTGCCATAACAGCCGACAACGTGCAATGCATCAAGCCATCATTGCAGTCCAATGTGTGGAAACACAAAGACATGTGACCATGCAGTGTATCATATTATCTGAAATGTCCCCATCAAGGGACAAATAAAGAGTTATTTTATCCTATCATCTCCTTGTGTATTATTTTTTGTAGAAAAAAACACAGTGGGCTAAACTTTAGAAAATTAAAATGAGAATGGACTTGACATTAATTCTTGTTTACTTGTATTTTTGTACATATAGTTACTTTACAATTGATTATCCTGAAGGAAATAAAAGGAATCTGGAAAACTTCCCCTGCGGTGCAGTACCAGGTATTTATCTCCGAGTCACACAGGTGGAATTTTTGGCTAAAGATGTCCTAGATCGATTTTAGGGCAGTAACATTATGATATGAATCAAATCATTGTTAAATTAATTGCCCCAATTATGGGCATAAAACATGTTTTAATCTAAAGTCATATTTTTGGGTGTTTTCCAATTTTTTTTCACCCAAACATGCTTTCTTGTTTAATACATGCACTATGCCTTAATACTTGCAAGTTGTGCTAAGATGGACAATAAACTGCAAAGATTTGATAGTTTGGTAGAATCTTCATGGACTGTTTCTAACTGTAATAAATAAAGGTTACAGAAAAAACCAATAAAGATTCAGAGCTGACCTCTACTTTTGGGGTTTTGCCACAGTGGACAAAAATGTCAAACATGTAAGAGTGCAATCTCTTTTTCACTCACCGTGTGGTTCTTGGGTTAGTAACAAGAACTTCTCTGATAAGTTTAGGTTGAAAGTCCAGGGCACCTTGGCTTCCTTAAATTAATTTCTCTTCTTTCTATATGAGAGACTGTGTATTGCAGTTTAGATCTGCACTCCGGAGTCCTAACGCTCGCACTTTTGCTCCGAGGACTCCTCTCTCTCATTCCTCGAGATAAAGCCACAATCGATCGGCTCCCCTTCATGCCATTTTCTCCCACACCGCCCTGATTTTTGACCCACGCTGATCAGGTATGCTGGAGACTACATTCAACCACCGTCTCTCCCTCAATCCCTTTCTCTGTTCTGCCAACAAACTCTTTAATGCATTATTTATTTGTTCCATTAGCCACAAGACAGGATCGCTGCTTATTGGAAAAGAAGGCCTAGAAGACCAGCTCCAGGCAGAACATTGTGTTCTTTGATATGTTAGAGAACAACAGTTCTTTAAAGAAAATTTGAATTCCCCATCAAGATTTGCATTTAAGAGGTTTGCCGTATTGCGCATGTTTCTAATGAAATAGATTTAACTGTGGAATTTGTGTAAAGAAAAGGCAAATCAATGTGGAAGTATTGACTGTTGGGGACATGCTGTACTTGGCCGCCCAAAAGAACCAATTTAGACTAAATCGCACGTTTGATTCACTCACATCTTGGCCGTACAACGAAACATAAATGTGAGTGCATTAATATTCATGACTATGTCTTGGTGTATTATGTGAGTCCTCATGTTAACATGGGCCTTGACACATAAAATGCTGCCAGGAGTGCAGCTGCTCATCACAAAGCTATTTTTAAAGGTAGCTGCTGCAGTTGGCAACATTTCCTCGGAACGAAGCCGCCGGTCAATACAAGCGCGTCTCTCGGGGTGAAGTGTGAACGTACAAGAAAATTTGCTTAGCATTTTTGGGATAAAGCACATCAGAATTTTTTTTTTTTTCCTCAAGCAATACGACAGTCATTAATTATACTAGTGTGTGGCAGAAACCATTGCTAGCCTCTCAAAAAAGGCAGTGGGCAACAAAGAATTTCCATTTAACTGAATTGTTGATGCTTTTTAACCTTCTATTGTTCTTAGAGATTATTTTATGTTTTTCAGTCAACATTTACCATCTCTGTAATGGAGCTTATGAGTGAGTTTTTTATGTTTTAAGATCAGGAGAGCATTGGTTCCTCCTAAACCTATGATATTATTATACTTTGGGTTTATATTTAGTTTGTTTTAATGCATCACTCTTCAAGCAATGACTATTTAAAAGGGTTAAACTAAGTTCAAATATTTACTCATCATTTGGAAATTTTACCAACCAAAGAAATTCTTAGAAAAGGAAAGAAAAAAGAGGTTGGTCTAAGTTTTTTTTTAACAATTAGACATTTTAGTTACCAGTACTGAAATTTGCTAGACATAAATGTGCGTGGAGAAAGCAACAGCCCAAACAATAAAACAGACTAGAAAAAAAAAAAAAAAAAACACAATGAGGCCCCTTTGTGAGAATGATTGCAACATTTGGTTCACGTTGCTCCACTTTGTGCAAGAATTTGCATCACTTGTAATTCATAGTGCTCATGTAAATAAATGCAGCTTCCAGCAAATCCGTTCCCTTTCAAAAAAGTATTTTAAACGTACACAAATATATGTGTGGAAGAGGAGAAAAAAAAAGACTATGGAAAATTCTGACTTTATTCTCAGAATTCTGATTTTATTCTGACTTTAACTTCAGAATTCTGAGAAAGAAAAAACATAAATTTTATGTTAAACATTTTTTTAATTATAAAAAGTAGTTCAATCTGCCTGTACAATTTAAAGTAGGTTACTTTAGTGTATTAGGTATTTCCCTGATTTCCCCCCGGAATTCTCTTATTAAAAAATATTTTTTTGCAAGTTCCTTCTGAAATATAAATCTGCTCGAGTTATAGGCATTAGTGGAAAATTAATACATGCAGCAATACTGTAAGATCAAGCAATGCAAAAAGAAATACAAAATAAAACTACAGAATAAAAGGTCCGTCTGAAGACCGGTTAAAGGGTGAATCTGTTAGATGAGAAGTGGGCCACAGAACTGGGCTCCAAGTCAAAGATTGATCAAAGTCCAACTTTTATCTGACACATAATTGCAATTTGATACAGTCACAGAACGGCTCACGCCAGTGAGGATGAAGGGAAGACGTCAGTAGATATGGAGGAAGTGAAACAGATGAACATGAAAAACATGAAATATGCAGAAGCTGGATGATGTTCCTGTCAGGAAGAAGTGGAACAGATTTTTTTTTTTTTCTAAATTACCAAGGTCTCTCTTCAAAATTAGAATCTGTAATTTATAAAATGTTCCCACATCGAACAGTTTACTTTGCTCCAAATAGCACATCTGTTTTATTAAATTTCATCTGAAGATATTTTAATTAAATTTGATGAATATCTTCATTAATAAGATCTGTTTTTTAAAACTTTACCGGTTTGTGTTGCTAAAATGAAAAAAAAAAAAAAATAGTGATTTGCTCTCTAATTATATTGGATGTTGTTTTCGTGTGTTTAGAAAATCTCAGCTGCTCATGAGGGGCAATGTGTGGGGTAATTTGCAATAAATGATTCTCCCATTCATTGTGTCAGCGGGAAGCTAATTGTTGTTTGTTTGCTTTTCTTTTAGTGTTTTTTATTATTATTATTTTTTTTATGAATGTGAATAATTCCCACCAACAGTGCATTGTGGGTGTTCATATTGCAGGGAGGGAAAATATGCATGCAGCAAAGAGGGAATAGGAGATCTGGCAAGAACACTATCAGACAGTCATTATAGCAAACACTGATGAGAAATTAATTACATGGCAGCTGGCTGCTGCATTGGGGCTGACTGTAGGGGGCAGCATACTGAATTCATGTTTTAAATTTAAGGTTTTCATCTGTCTTAATATTTTTGATTCTTCATCGGTAAACAAAGGTTGTAGCAATGTGTCGCATTTTGATTTTTTTGCCTGTAACTTTTTTTTTTTTTTTCATTTTACTTATATGGTCATATGCTGTTCTTAATCGTCCCTCTTTTCACGTCACACCTGGTTATTGATTACAACTATCCACAGCTGTCTTCACTTCAGTTGATTACGCTTAGTGTTTTTCAGTCCTTTAATGTCAGGTCATCTGTTTGTCTCTCTCATGCTGTTCTTGTGGGTTTGTCATATTTATATATATGAATGTCATATTTTTACCAGTAATCCAGTTCTCTAGCATTTTGGCTCCTACAGCACTGCTGCCTGAAAATCCCACTGTTTAGTCAGCCCCATGTTCTTTTACTGCTTCACTGCATGAAATTAGAAAGTCTTTTATATATTTTCATATATATAGACATACATGAGTAATTCTCCATCTTATATCCCTGTGACCAATGCTAACTACATATTTAAAACTTCATATCCATCACAATAACCCAATCGTGTGTTAGCTGTAGCTGCTAAGTGCTAGCGAGATAGCTAATTACATGAAAACCATCACAAGTGAACAGAAAATACAGACAACGGCCAACTTCCTGTATTGTCTTCCCTCTCATAGTTAATTTTACTTTATTTATTTCATCTCTTTTCTGCTATTTACCTGGAACACAAACACAGCACACATTGAAACTCTGTCTCGATGTTTCATTCAACAGCAGGCCAGGTTAAACTTGGCTCCCCTGCCCTGCTCAGTCTAGGGAAACTCTCTTGTGGTGAGACGGAATACACTCTGTATAATGAGTACTGTGTTTTAAATGTTGAAGAATCACTTATTTAAAAAAATAAATAAAAAATAAGCACAATATTATGGCACAGAGGGGTTACCTCATTAATTTGTCCATATTTATTCCTTTACCCTACATAGTCATACTTTAGTCTTTAGGAAATTTGGATTTGCATTCATGACCTTTTTTTTTTTTATATAATCAATCTTAATATGTATATTTTTTTAACAAAAGCAAACATGTAAAAAGAACCTAGCATTTCTCAAGATGTGATTTTTTTTTTTTTTTTTTTTTTTGTCGATGTGTGACAAAAGCTCAAATAACTTACTTTCAAAATAAAAGATGGTTTGAGCCAAACATGATCATCTCAGTGCAGCTCTGGCAGCTAGTAATGTTGTGCAGCATAAGATAAAATATGCTTTTAACTTTATTATGGGAGTTGTTTTCTAAAAAAAAAAAAAACGAAAAAAAAACGTTATCTTTACAGAAATGTTGAAATTGAAAATTAATATGCATCTTTTTAAAAGCACATGCTTTATCAACCCATCTTTTTCAATTTTTTAATACATTTTTGAGAAGACTCCAAGGGATCACTTTAGATTTGCTAAAGAGGAGCCGCGGGCTGCTGACCCCCTAAGCTAAGCTCTTTTTTTTTCTTAATTTACATTATTTAAATTTTGTATTTTCAAAATGTTTGAATATTATATTAGTTGAAGAATGAGTGACTTCTAAAACCAGGTCAAATTATGCTTTGCTGTAATTAAATACAGTTAAATCATGCCGTAAATGACTTCATTGTGATGACTAGAGCTGATGAAAAAACTCCCTAAGAAACGGAGGGCGGGGATGTCCAGTTTAGTTTAGAAATCAACTATATGTTTTCAAAGTTTATATTTTATGATTGATTTTAAGTTTTTGGACAATTACCGGTTTGAAGCCCGCTCAAGAATAAAAAAAAAAAACACTTTATTCTTAAGAGACCATTGTTCTTTTTTAGAAGCTGCAACTGTTTATAAGAAATTCAATGCAAATTGCTTATAGTGTGTTATAAAAAAGAAGTGTTTCAGACCAAATGCTGAATTTGGACAAAAAGTCTTGATCTGCCATTTTCTTCTTAAAAATGTCATCTGGAATTAAAGAAAAGCCCTGAACTATTTATTTAAAAAAACATCTTTGTCCGCTTAAGCAAAAAGTCTACCAGGATCTTTAAAAAAACATTGCTATGATATCATCTCCCCCACCAAACTTCAGAGCCATTCAACCAGGCATGTAACGTTCTCCTGCTATCTGCCAAACAGAGAAAAATGATTTGTCACCTCACAGAACACATTTCCACAGCTCTACAGTCCAGTAACGGCGTGTTTTTACACTGCTCTGGCTTTGGGCTTGAGGTGAGACTTGATGCAGCTGTCTGATCCTGAGACTCATGCCAGACCGTCATGGTGCTTCGTTATTCCAGTGGAAGTGTGGAACTCTTCATCTTTGGAATCAGTGGAGCATTGGTGACTTTCATGCTCCGAGCTTCACACGGAGTGCAGAATATCCAGCAGGGGTGAATTGGAGCAAACTGTCTTTAACAAATGTTTGAGAATGTGCTGCATTAGCTTGGTGCTTTAGTTTTTTTTTTAACTATTGACAAAGAAGCATGTTTTTACCCTTTTGTCCAATAATAACATAAATCTGGCTACACATGCAAGGTTTTTAATGTCATCTTTAATATAAGAACATTAAGAAAATGAGATTTTAATATGGAAAAAAATACAATTAACTTACGTTTGCACTTTTGTTCCAATCTAATTTTCCAGTCACTGTGAAACACGTATCAACAAATGACTCTCCCTCCTATTAACATTCAAAGCAGGAACCAGAAAAAGGTTGGAGGACAGTATGAAAACAGATGACCAACAGATCATTTGAACATTCAGCAGTATGCCTTCAGCTGAGAGGACAGAATTAGTATAGAATTAATTAAAGCATTGTTTAATTAGTTGAACAGTAGCATTAAAGGATGTTACAAAGGAGGAAAGATATCTGTGTGTATAGAGCTCCAGCTGAGTGTTTTTAGTGTGCCTAATTAAAGCGGCTTAGTCACATTTAGCAAATTAAGTTCAGGCGCAAGTTTAATAAGTAGATTTGTTCCCCTTCATCCTGCCTCAGTTGAGCTATTCCTGATGTTCTATTTCTGCCGTCAATTCTAATTTCTCGGAGTATCAAATAATTATCTTCACACATTTTTTTTTTTTAATCTCCTCGTAATTCAATTCATATTTGTACATTTGTCTTCTTTCTCTCACATTCGTCCACTTCTGGATCAGCCTCTGCAGTCTCTTGCCATTTCACCACCAGCATCAAGATGTTGGATTTTTTTAAACATGCCCTGCCTTTATCTGGGACAACGTTGCTCAAACAAGGTCACTCAAATCATACTTGCATCTTGCTGTAGATCATTTTCTGCTTCACTTGGTTTTCCTTAATGAGCATGTACCAATTGGCTCAGAGCTCAGTTTTCTAGATGAAAAGAACTCAGCATCATGAACATATTATTTGAATACAGATCGGTATTAAATTACAAACACAGCACAAGAGAGATACGAAAATTCAAGTTATAATGTATGTTTAACCAGGGCTTTTGGTTGGAAAAATCCAGTTGTTTGCCCAGTGTTGACAGTGCCTCTTCATAATAAACTTCATGAGTTTCAGGTCCTTTAGTTCTAACACTTTTCAGTGGGTTATGTGGAAGTAGCCCTATGAGGTGAAGTCAGGCCAAGTTTGGGCGACTTTTGTGCTGATAGTAGCAGGTAACAGATCAATAGCAGGGGTACATGGTCTGCATTTCCACTACCTACCATTCTCACTCCCAACTCTTCATTTAAGGATCTATGGTTCAGACCCTCCGTGTCACTTTTAGATGTGTTGCATTTTTCTTTAAGGTAAATTTTTGACGTGCTGGCTGTTGCTATTGAATCATGGGTCCCAACTCTTGGGACGCAGTACCAGCTGCGGTAACAGATGTAGAACCAGTTCCGGGTTAAGGTTATGGTATTGGGTTAAGGTTGGAGTACCGGTACCAGTCCATGGCCTGAGGGTTGGGGGCCCCCACATTAGTGTATGCAACCCTCGACGTGGTACAGGAACCAGAACCCTAACCCTGTACTGATATCCTAACCTGGTACTAGTTCTGCATCCGTTACTGCATCCTGAGGACCCGTGATTTAATGGGAACCGCCAGTATGTCGAGTTGGAGACACGTGTTGGCCCAATAACGGATGTGATACCAGATTTGGTAACGGACATGGTGCTGGAACTGGGTTAGGGTACCTCTCACAAATTCAATTTGCGCTGTATCATTGTCAATAGAAAGCCAGTGATGGACTAATTGACGAACAAGAGTTTAGTGGAATGAACAGAACAGAAGTTATTATGACCCCTTGAAGGTTGGATGGACCAGCATTTAACTGTAATATTCTCCAAGTCTGCAGAGAAACGTCTGTCGGGGTTTGACGTTCACAAGCTTTCACAAGTGCTCGTTTGAATGTGTGATTTTTTTTTTTTTTTTTTTTTTTTGCTTTCCCAGCATGCCTGTCCTTCCTCCCAGCTTCTGCCCCCCCTCTCATCACCGCCTGTGCCACCTCACCCCTGGGATGGTAATCCAGAATGATCTGGGAGGGGCCTAAGGGCCTAAGTCATGCCATGCTTAAGCCTGTCAGTGTAAACGATATCCATATATGTGATAATATATTTTCTTTGGCACAGTGAAGTACAATTTTTCAAATGAAATATGAGTAATTTTTTTAGCTCTTTTCCTAATCCTGTAGTAAGACAAGACACCTCAATCTCAGAGGATTCACCATTCACTTCTTGTGGGTGTCGCCCATTTCATGACGTCAACCTAGATCTGGCCATCGCAGTGTGTTGGCGTTTTGCTAACAGAAACAAACAACTTCCAACCTTTTTGCAAAGATGGATTTAGATACCACATTGTATATCTTATATGACGCAACCAGATTGATGACATGAAGACGGCTGCAGAAAAATGAGCCAAAAGCTAACGATTTCCTGGTGGAGGTGCAAAGAAAGTGAGCGACAAATTGAAGAATTGGTTTGAACATCTTAAACTTGAAATAAAATGTTTTATTCATATTTCTTTGCAAAGCTGTACACAAAGTATTCATTTGTGCATCCCATAATCTTTCCCCCGTCTCCCACACCCACTGATGAAGTTTTGGTCACCATGTGGTTTAAATATTTCTGCTGAAGAATTTTTCTTTAGAAAATGAAAAATATGCTACTTTCAAAATTCCTATAGACTACACATTACTTTTCCTTCTCTTATATAGTTTCTAATAAAAGAAAAGGACAAAAAGTGCTTTCCCTGTTGGTGTACTGTGCATCTTCCTGGGAGGCTCACACAGTGTCTTGCCAATTCCATTTTTCGCTGCTTTCAGGCTGTGGTAGAATAATGCTAATGAACTGCAAGGAAACAGAGAGAGTTCCTCCTTTTCACCTCAAAAATTATATGGGTTCATTTTCTAGCAGAAAAAATGGATTATAGACTTTCTCATCCAGACTGATTTGTTTTTTTCCTTCCACCCTCTTTGTTTCCTTTTGTTTTTCCTCTAATCTTTTATTTACATAAAATTGCTTTTATAGATTTAATTCTGAACAATTATACTAGCCATCAGGGTAAATTTACATCCTGCTTCATAACAGACTCTTTACATAAACTGTGAAATGAATAACAGGAGATGGAAAGTTTTTCAGATAAGCGCTTTGATAAACAGTCATAAGATTATTTATTATTTCTACCATACATTAATGCTTTATAAAAGACATCTAAAAACATTTAAATTCAAATTAAACAGTTTTCTTTGCTGATTATGGGATTGTAAGTGTTGTAGTTTTATTATCACACATGCAGCATATACAGCAGCAGACAGGTACAAGCATATATGGAGTCTGTCTTCAATGGCATAACACGGTTCAAGTGTGTGTAATGGACAGGGCTATCCACAATTCTGACAGTCATTTAAAGTGAGTTTGCAGCTGCAGCTTGAGAAGAATAAATTAAAGACCTTGGTAATTTTTTCAATGAGTGGGGGAGAAATGGAACAGCCATTATGTAATTATTCTATTTGGAGAGAATGATAATGAATGGGATTGTTATGTAGGCTGTTCAGTGGAGTTTAATAATGGCTTACACAATAGAAAATTGATATAAATGTAAATTTTCTTCAATTTCTTGAATTTTTGGGTTACAAAGACAAAGTATGAGGGATGTGTGCCCTAAAAATGGCAACTTTGAAACTCTAAGAGAGTGAGACTGATTCTGTTGAAGTAAAAAATATTAGTTAATTCACAGTTGTTAGATTTTACTTTTATGTCCATGAAATGTGTTGTTTGCATTTATTTCTTAGACATTTACGCCCCATGTTTTTTAATTTTGAGAGAAAACTTTTCTCAAAAAATGCCTTTCTTTTAAAGATGGCTGTGGTTAATATTAGATTTATGCTGCTTGTGTTTGTTTCGCCTTCCAATATAATCTGTTATGAATCTGTTTACTTTGCTTTGGTTTGCAAAAAAAGCAGAGGGAGTGAATATTCAGTAAAACAATGAATTAAAATGTCATTTTTGACCCATTGTCTGTAATGTGATGAGCTCTGATAGTGAAAAACACTGAGCTCACATGTTTGTTAGTCCAGACTGTAAGTGTTATGGTTTATTTGAAAAAAAAAAAAGAAAAAAAAAAGATGGAATGAAAATCAATTAGGAGATTTCAACAAAAGCAAAAAAAATGTGTATGTATATATATATATATATATATATATATACATATATACATATATACATACATACATACATACATACATATATATGTACACACATACATACATCCACAGTTTTATTCTGGTTATTCGCGTTTCATTATTCGCGGTTTCGCTGATTCTTTTTTTTCTTCAGTTCCATGACTCTTAAGGTTTCTCACAAAAACTCTGAAAACTTCAGAGGCTTTTATGAAGTTCTTGTGTCTGAAAGAGGTGCTGCAGAACTGGGGTGTATGAAGATGAAGAACACCAGCTTGTTGGCTACCCCTCCTTCTCTCTCCATGCCCCTGCATGGAGAAATGGCATCAGCTGACTCGGATGCGGCCGAAAAAAATCCTCAAGAAGATAATCGCAGAGAATAATTTTCATCCTGAGATGGCTTTTATCATGGAAAAAATCTGTCTCTGGGGGAAGATTTTCTCTCACACTCATCAAGTGTTTTTAATGAGTATGGATTGGTAGCAGACATTTTTTGACTGCGGGGGACTCCATTTGGCGTATTCTCAGATATATCTAGTACCTAACCGCCGCAAAAAAGGGGGGATTACTGTATATATAATAAAAGTTAATTTTAAACTGCACGCTAAATAAGATAATATTAGGATTATAGTGCTAAAGAAAAATGTATAATTGTTGGGAAGTGTGCTGAAATCACAACCTATGATCTCTTTTCCAAGAAGAATTTATAAAAGCGTCTTAGACCTTTTATGAAGGGACTGTGAGACCAGTTACATGTAATAGTTTTTGTGGAAGTTGACATGCATTAACTCCTGACCCAATGAGAAGTGTAACAAGTGCAAACAGGAGAATGTGCTGCATTGTTAAATGCTTGATAAAACCCGTGTCGTTTAACCCACGGGGTTCAACTGAACTATTAAACAGTGCAGCATTTACATACTAAGTGCACATAAACCTTACATTAATCTGCCAGTGATGAGGGAGACTTTACTGGAGAACAACATTTTCTCTTTTTGTTTTTTGTGACTAACATTAACTCACCATAAAAGCAAATGTTTGTACTGCACTGCAAATGCATATGGAGCTCATTTACATATCTAATGGGACATTTTTACTGTGGAGGTAATATATTGGAAGTGAAGCAACAACAATGCTGACTTTGGCTTTTGAGGCATTCTGTTTTTCTATTACCTTGCTCCACAAAAAGTCATTTCCTCAGACACTTTGACTGAAATGTTTTTTTTTTTTTTATTCTGAGGCTGCATTCACGTCATTTTGGAATTATGGCAGCAGTGCACAGTGGGAAATAAAGCTATTTTTGTGATTGGAAAGAAAGGGCAACTATCAACATCAGAGCATAATAAACGACGGTAACGGCAGTAATTATTGGTTTGCAGGACATGCGTGACGTCAACTCCAGATGAGACTCGTGCAATTTCCAAAATCTGTTTGCAACATTCGGACTGATCACATCAACTTCCGATCTTGCAAAGTGTGAAAAAAGCCTTTACGCAAAGAATTGGGAAATTGTTTTGGATGAGTTGCTACCATGTTCTGGGAAATGATAGATCCTGTCTTTTGGAGGATCTAAAGACAAAGTTTAGAAGGAATATTTAAATATCTGTGGATGTAACCATGCACTCATGTCCTAAATGCAAATAAATTGGCCCTTCGCTTTAACGCGGTTCACCTTTTTCTATCATTGCTGCTTTGAGGATTTTTTTAAAGAAAATTAGGCTTTTTTTTATTTGTTAAGTATTTTGTTTGTTTTACCATCCATTGTGTTCTGTATCCTGATTGGCTATAACATCATTCCTCCAGTACATAATGTGTTAAACTTTTTGACGTAAATCTTCAGTTGTGAGCAGATCTTTAGATTTGTTCTTTAATATTGGACTCATTTTTCATTCAGAGTGTAAACAAGAGAGAAATCTATGAAAATGTTCATGTCTTAGAAATGTGTAAAACATGTATAGTAAGGAATTTTACAGTCTTAAAACAATTGTAAAAAATATCAAGTTAACTATTTTGCAGATTTCGTCTTTCGTGAGTTATTTTTAGTACGATAAACAAGGGAACACTGTCTATGTTTTCATGGTGAATTCTGCAAGTTAAAGTCTTTGCCGCTTCTGATTGCTCAATTACTTCTATATTGAAGTTAAAAAATGACTCCTGGATTTAACTCTTTCCTTGGAACGTTTCAGAAACACCTGGATGAATGAGAACCTTAAAACACTGCTAATATTAGTATATTTGTACACAGTTTAGCATAAATATCAGAAAAGAGCTGTTGTACTAAATACAAGTCAGAACTTCAACATTGGAGACTTTGTTTTGCCAGGTAGTGCCCAGTATGTGGCACAGACTTCGTAGGTGGAAGGTGTTCAGTCTCCTCTCTTATATGACGTTGTCCAACCATTGCTTAAATATTATCCATTAGTACTGTTAATATTTCATACTGCACTTGACTAATTAAAAGACAAAGCAAAAAAAAAATCAATCGTTTCATCCTGTTGCAAAGTAAAGTTTATGTTCTGTTTTTTTTTTTCAGCAGCTGTTTAGTGCAATCTAAAAAAAAAGCCTGCATTCTGTTCTTTTTCACTTATATTGCACCTGCTCAATCTTAATTGCCTACAGAACAGTTTGAAAACAAAATGCCGTATGAGAAAAGAAGACAAAAGGGAATTGATCAATGTGGTGAAGTGGAAGAGCTGTGGAAGAGGTGTCCATCTTGGTCATTCCCTGAAATTTGCGGTCAGTAAGCGTTGCTAAACTGCCCCCCCCAAATGTGGCATCACGTTTGGGAGGGCATTGCCCCACCTTACCCATGCCTAGATCCGGCCTTACCGTCACTCCCTTTCCTAGGACTCCCGCTCCAGTTAAGGTTTTAAAGCTCCCCACATAAAAGGGGGACTGTTCCCAGTTACCACCCGCATTACACATGCAGCACGCTCAGGCGTGTCTGTGTCACAACTAATCAATAAAACAAAATAATTTACAGAAGAGTTTTAGAACAAAATTATGGTCAGACACGGAAGGCTCCCGCCCGCATTACACATGCAGCACGCTACAAAAACAAAAAAGTTCCTTTAACATACCTGCATTAGCTAACTTAAAATACATTAGGGTAACAAAAATACAATTAAATTACATAAAACAAAATGATATTTCACAAGACATGGATTACAAATGAAAATGCATAATTAATACGGAGTGCTGCAAAATGCGACCTACCTCGGGCGTGTCTGTGTCACAACTAATCCAGTTTTGTTGCTGCACAACTAATACAGACACACACCGATAGGGGGCGCCGGAGAGACCATAGAAAAATAATTTCAAAAAACCCTGTTGCAAGTGGATTCACATTTATTCTGTTACATATATATCAAGGGCACATGTGTAATCAAGGTATGTGTAAAAGTGAAATGATAATAAATTTTTTCTCCTATTATTCATTCGGTTTTTTCAACCTCTGGAGCCACATTGACAGTTTATGCGCCCAAGTGGAGAAAGACTGTCTGCATTCTCAGTAGCAATGGTTGAGGGTGGGGATACCAGGAAAAAAAAGCCAAACACAGTCACAGATTATAACGGTATGAAGTGCGGTGTAGATGTGATGGATCAGATGGTGCAAGAGTATACTGTACGCTCAGGAACGCGGCGATGACCAGTCGCCGTGTTTTACAACATGATCGACATTGCCGCACAAAATACACACATACTGTATCGTGCATGTACTGGAGTAAAGGAGAGACGGGCGGACTTCCTGGTGGAGCTTGCACACTCACATGTAGGAGCTGAAAAGGCAAGAAGGAACAGCTGTCTTTGACGACAACCACCCACACCTGGTCAAGGGAAAAGGACAGTGTGTCAGGTGAAAAGTCGTTCCAAGAGCAATCATGCCAGTGTGCTGCGTTGATTGTACAAGTATACCTGTGGTACATGCAGAACAGAGATGGTGTGGCAATGCCATGTGTGTGCAGACAATATAGAGGGCTGAACTAATTTTATCTACATGATGCACAGATTTGTATATTTGTACATTTTGATTGTAGTATTGTGTATTGTAAATAAGTATCGTTTGGAATGCATAAGCAATAAACCTCAGCAATAAATGAAAAACAAACTGGTTGACCTCTTACTAAGTAGAAGGCTGCTCTTTAGGTATGCAAATTACAACTAACCCAGCCACATGGCTGTCCTTTGGCCATTGCAGGTAGAAATTCCAGATGGCCTCGCCACGGACGTTCAAGTGTTAAAATCTCTCAGCGTCACAAATTTGACACTTTTGATCGGCCTACATACCAAAGAAAAATAACTCAGGGAACATATGCAAGTAAAAAGGAAGCCAAGTTCACTACTGAGCGTTTCAGAGTCAGACTTACATATGAACTCAATATATTTGCAAACTACTAATTGTGTTAAATATCAACATTCTTTGTATAAACAGCAGATGCACAAAGAATTGTAGTATTGGTCTAACCTTTGCCTGTAAATTATGTCTTTACGCCACTCTTTCTAGGCACAAATCTTAGTAACTTTAGGGTAAAATTCCTCCTTGTCATCTTTTATTTTTAGAAGTCTCTCACTATCAATAAGAATGTGTTGGTCAACCATTATTTAATAATTCACCTTTTGTTTGAAAGTCTAATTCTGAGACAATTTTTTTAATGTTATGACTTCTGCCATTTTAGCAGTCGGAGCAAAACATAAATTGAACTTTATTAGCAAGACTGAAGAACAAACGTGAGCTCACATGCGCCCTCTACATGTATGACGGAGCTACTGCCTGCCTCACCTTGTGTCAATATAGCTTTATGTCTGATCTAACAAAGCTAATTAAACGTGTGAAATATTTTAATAAAGCATTTCATTATTAGCATACGTTGGGCAAGCTGAAAATACACAAGTGATTGGATTGCACAATCTGTGAGGCAGCTTTCGCAGAAAATAAGCAAAATACAGCAATTTTCAGTAAAAAAAATGATCAAACTTTTATACAAAATCATATATATAAGTTGCACTTATAGAATAGATCAGTGGAAACGTTTAATTTATTTTTATGAGGCGGGGATGATGGCTGCTTATGAGTGATCATTAGACATATTGTTCATTTGACATTACAAATAAATGAATAAATCCATACATTTTAAGTCAGTTTTATGGAAAACTAGAATAAATCTACTAATTTTTCAGTTCCTTAAACTGGCATGTACGATTGAGACCTATTGCCAACCAGAGGAGGTTTTCCATGAACAAAATACAAACTGTTTTTGTTCTAGTCTGTTGCTTTTGTTTAGTCAAGGACGGCCTCCTCTGCTGTCCACATTAGTCATCCTGAAGTCATTAGAGTTAATTTCATTAAAGCTATAAACAAACCTTCTCTTAGTGGTTAATTGCTTTTATTTATCACCAAACTGACTTTTTTATGTAAGATAAAAGCTGCAACACAGAAACACCCGTTGGAATTCATCTACTTGTTGCCTTTTAGTGGCTCTTTTAGCTACGCACTCCAACCTTTAGTCAGTCTTTCATAAAGCATTTCAATTTTTTTTTTTTTTTTTTTTACTTTGAAAACATGCTATAAAAACCCTTAGGATCCACTGCCTTTTAGAGATCCACGTATTAACTCGAATAATTGCTAGAGTGAGTCTCTGACGTGGGTGAAGAAGAAAAAAATACTTAATATATTTTCTGTTTGCATTCAATTTAGTGTTGCTAATGCATAAATATATGTAGGAAGAGTCACTTTAAGCCTCAAAAGTGTTTCTTTTACTAAATAGTTTTCAAATTGAAAACATTCCATATTTCTTATTTTTTTTCTGTGCTACTTTTATGAGCACTGGGACAGCAAACGTTTGGTGAAAATATGAACTTACAAAACCAGTTTTTGGAAGCTGGGAAGCCTGGACAGAAGCCACACATGCATGAAGGGAACATGCAAACATGCTGCGACATGCTTACCAATATGCCACTTCATTTTATTGTTGTTGTTTTCCTTAATTAGTTAAATAAAAGATTAATTTCTTCAAATATTTCACTTTGAATCTTTGTCTGGTTTATTGCATTCTACACTTCAACACAAGCTTGCAGCATCTTGTGTTCCACACAAACAATCATATTAAAGTTACTTTCTAAATCAGTTTTGAAAAATCTTTTGGGTTCTGTCAGTGTTCTCATTGTCTAACTTTATATTTAAATGTTTTAAAAAAATTGTGTCACTCTATAAATTGATGCTTTGATTATCCAGAGGGTATTCAAGCTTTAATTTTGTCTCACATTTTTATAAAACCTTCATAATTTTTTTCTTTTTATTAATACAGACATCTCATTTTTTTGTGATTGACAAAAAAAAAATTATTTATAGAGCAACTTCTATCTTCAGTAGCTTCACAATGACACTCTTCTCTTTGTCTGACTGCATTTACTGGCTGTATCAAGCTCACAGAAGTCTGTAGGAAGTTTTCAGCAGAGTGTCCTCAAGTAAAGGTTTCAACATGTCCTTGAATGTTAATCATTCGTGACTGTTGTAAAAGTCCAATCTCCGACTTTTTATTTTCTTGTATGGCAGCCACTTGTTTTTCTGTTTATTGTAAACAGCAAATCATGTATTGTAATCACTTATTTAAGCATGCTTAGAAAGATCTACCTTCACAGAATGATGATGGTAAATTGGTTGGATTTAGGTAACATGGAGCATTGTAACTACTTTAGAGTACTTTCCAAGATATTTCGTATAAAAATACCACACAGTTCTTTTTTGATGTAGGAAGTGTCTTTTTTTCAAGATTAAAAAATTGTGGGTAATTTATTGGCATTCTCCAAATTGAGGACTTGCAGCATTTAGGCTACTTACACTGACAGTCACTGCTGTACAGCTTTGATTTAGCCCTTGACAATTTAAACAGAACAATAGCATTGCAACTTGAAACACCATGGAGATTACACAGTAAATTAATAACTAATAAGAAAAAAATATATTATAGAACAGTTTTACTAATTTTTCATCTTTTTCATGTCTTTCTCAATTTACCTGCTGTTTATTCAGCAAAAAAGAACCATGACAGCTGATATTGACACTATAGAAATATTAAGATAAGTAAGTTCTTACAACCTTTTAAGTGCATGCTCTAAAAAATGTCAATATTTTTTGTCATTTTCCAATAACGAGTTTTAGCAACAGCCCCCCATCCCAACCTCAACAGCCTTTGCAATTAACTCTCATCCAATAACACAAATAATTATACATTTTCAAAAAACTGAATATTATTTAAAAAGTGACTATTTTATGTCTCTTTTCATCTTGAAACTATAATATAAAAAAGAATAAAGAACAAAAGTTTTTTTTTCTTTTTTTATGTAAAAATGCACAAAATAAATCCAGCTAACACAAACAAACTTTTAAAAATACATGCGTTCAAATATGCAAAGATGAATAAAGAGATATAACATAAAAGGAACTTACAAGACAGCAAATGTTAAAAAAAATAAAAAAATCTTTGAAAGTTTCAGAAAATGTGCTCAGTTTTTAACACGTATCTGTTTCTACCATTACTGGAATAAGCGGCTGATTTGTTGGAGATCCTTTTGGTGTGAAAAATAAAATTCTTACATCTAAAGTTTTTAAAATTTCAAGTTTAAAAACAATGCTCCAAGTGAACATAATGCACATATTTCAGGTCAGCGCCAGTCCAATGTCCAGCTCTTGCACCGCACCGCGACTTCAGACGCATTTCACAGATGGTAAAAATACTTCTAACACCTGCTGTGAGTCACACATCAGCACATTAAAGAGCCAAATCACACCTCCTCTTTGGAAAATTATTTTAGGTGTTAAGCCGTATACAAAGACATTTGTAAATGTTATTTTCTAAGAACATGACGCCAATCTTCTCTGCATGCTTGAACCTGGCGAGGGGTCACGTGTTCATTTGTTGTGCCTTATATGTTTATCTGTTCTCATGAGATTAGCATTTTTTTTTTTTTTTTAAGCGATTAATTTTAACCCAAAGCTAAAATGTGTTCAAGCATGTTGTACAACTCCAAAAGGCAGGTGCTGGTGTGGTTTAACAAAATAAATTAAATTGCATAAATCTTGTAATTGCACGTCTGACTGCAAAGATTTATTTGAAGCACATTCACTTTATTTTTATTTATTTTTTTATTCAAAGGTCAAAACTCTAAAATAATGATACACATTTCTGTTTAATTAAGTGTTTATAAGTGCAAAATGTTAACATTAACAGTTGTGCAGATGGTGGGTGTATTTGTGAACCAGTGTAATGTGGCCTGGCTTCTATGCACATTTGCAAAAGTTCAAATGTTGTTTGTTTTGTGAGATGCAGACACGAATGAAATGGGCGGCACCAACAAGAAGCGAAAGGCGGAGCCCCAGAGATCGAGTCATCTTACTTCAGAGTGGGAAAAGAGCTCACAAAAATGACTCATATTTCAGAAATAATTTGCTCTTTAGTGTGGCGATTGTAATCTATTATATATTTTTGTGGATATAGTTTACTTAGGTAATAGCATGGTATAGGCCCTCACTGCACTGTTTTATATTAAAGGACAGTATTAGATCAGAGTTAAACTCCCTTAAGACACCCAAACCTCTCCCCGGCACAAAATAAGAGATGTGTCTGTTTTCTTGCTTACCATAAGAGTCTCAGTCACCGTATAAATAAAACACCTGCACTTGTGACTTTGCTTGTGGAAATACATTCATCAGAAATCAATAGCTGCCTCTGAGAAGCGCGCCGGGTCCATTGAGCACTTTATTTCACTTCACTTAATCCGAGTCCACTGAGGCTGACTTTCTGCTCTGACAAGCATCCCACAGAGACGGAGAGGGTCCCTCCCACAGCGGCTCTCTCTCTAGCCGCACATATGAAGGTGGAGGTTAATATGGTGTGGGTGCGCCTCACAGACGATTGTTGACTCTGTCCAGTTTGTGTTGCGGCTCCAGCAAACAAATAATAACGTAAGCATTTATGTTATGTGCTGGCTGTCAGGAATGGCTGATTTTTTGAAGGAACATCGAGTAGTTATCAAGATTGGCAAAAAAGGCCTTCCATTAAAGTCAATCTATACTGCAAAAATGGAATCTTAAGAAAGAAAAAATCTATTAAAAAATGTTTTGTCACGAATGTTTTTCAGTAGTAAAATAGATTGAGTGACTTAAATAATTTTTAGTAAGGTCATTTTTTTAATCCAATTTGATTTTCTCTTTTTTTGCTTATTCAAAGAATATCTGTGAAGATTTTTTTTACTTATTTCAAAGGGTTGTGTTTTTGCAGTCTTACGAAATAATATTATTTTAAATTAACACAAACTCAACTGTCACAGTTCATGTGCTTTTACATAAAGTTTTTATTTCAACATGTTCATAATGAGTGATAACAGATGTGGGTGGGACCAAATGTTATTTGCTGTCTAAAATATTTTCTAGACAAATAGTGCCATTAAAGATATATTCATAAAAATTCTAAAAGAAGCTTTTAGTCTGTAAATGTCCCACTCCAACTATAATTATTTCCCATTGTAAAATAGTTCAAAGTATTTTTTTTTATTATGATTATGCAGCTTTTAACTAAAAACAAAAACCTTGAGTAATTTTTTACAGATGTATTTTCTGCAGCATAGTAGGAGTTTATCAAAAATTTGCTGATGAATCAGGGGCGGGATTAATCTTATGTTACTATCCCTGCATGCCTTTTTTTTAACTCTCTCCCGCTAGCTTACAGCCCCTCAAAACCCCTAGCTAACTTTAGCGAAGCAGAAAAAAAAACAAAAACAAAAAACAAGCAAAATCGGAGATATCTAGAAATATGGTTTTGAGCTAAAATGAGGAAAATGAAGACGTTAATGGATCTATTCATCAGCAAGTGGATGCATCAGAATTGTAGCAGAGAAGGGAGACTGAGACCCATCTCAGTTGCTGCGTCACAAACTCGAGCTTTTTCAAATGACTGGTTTCCATCGGTTCATGATCCACTTCAGGCGACCACCAAATCTTTAAATATTTTCATATAGATAGATATATATGTCCTCCATCATGAGAAAATGCAAGAACATGTTATAAACACCCAAAACATGGATAGGATTTCATAGGATTTGGTGTTTCAAGATTCTGGAATTACCAAATGTGCAATTTAAGGCCAGTTTTTATTCATTAAAACATAACAAATGAGCAGTAACGTAAAAAAAAAAAAATGTACTAATTACCTTATATCTTCATAAGTCTTTAACAGACAGACTGTTAGTATTTGTTTTCCAAATTAAGAGAGGAACTAGGTCAGTTAGAACAACTCTTCCTATAGAGCATCCTGAATGGAGACACTTCTATTTCAGGTATGCTTGTCTCATTTCTACTCTCTAATTAAAGATTTTTTTACTCAAGCATTTAATTTATGGCTCAGTTCATTTAAGCATCTGTTTGCAGTTACTCACCAGAAAAAGTGTCACAGCCTGTTTATTAGATTACATAGTAAGTACATAAACCCTGTCGAAGCTTGTTTCATCACATGAATGACATCAGGTTTGTTCCATTTGTGTTTTTTTTTTTTTTGTTTTAACAGTCACAATGACAGCTGCTTGCTGCTTGATATACTGTGGTAGAAAACAAGGGGTTTGGAAATCATTTGTAGAGCAATTACCTTCAAACAAAAAGGCTGTCGGATAAATTCTGGTTATTTATGATTGAGTTGACAACTTCACCATTTGAAAGCTAAGTTCTTGCATATGCTTTTATGTATTTAACACTTTTACTTTTTAAGTTTCTTCTTTTAGACCATCAGCATTTGGGCATTGACCACCTTTCCCTCAGAAAGAGACAAAAAAAATGGAAATATTAGAAGCTTAAAGAATAAAGAAACTTGTCCTACATCAGCTTAGGTTAAAATCAATAATTCTACAATTTATAAAACAAAAATATGACATTCTAACATTTAAAATCCTTAAAGTTGATAAAATAATTTGTTTTATGTTATAGAACACATTTTATTGCTTACATTTTACCTTCTTAGCTCAGCCTGGGTAAAAGTCACCAGTGTTAAGTTTCTTGCTGAGTCAGCATCCTTAAAATCATTCATGGTCCATTTTTTCACTTATCCTGCTATCAAGTGTTCCCTTAGCTCTATTAATATAATCTATGAGCTGCTCTCATTTGGGCATCGCATAATATATCAAACCAGAGCGAAGCTGAATGAGCATCAAACCTCCAGCACTTGGAAGATACTTGGAAGACTTATCATTTCATACTTGAACGTCCGCAGCATCAGGGCTGATGAAGATGGATGCTCGTCCTGAAAATCAGGTGCGACTAGAGTTTATCAGGATAAAAAAAAAGAACAAACTTTAACTCATGAATGAAAACATAGTCAGCATTTTGAACCGGTGACAGTCTCAGTCCTGCAAATGAAAGAAAAGAGGAATCTAGGAGGTACAGAGTATAGAAATACACTAACTGTCAAGAATTTATATTCAGACAAAAAATATCTAGAACAATTGCGTGATGTTATTTGTACTTAAATTTAACAGATAAAATGCCTATAATTGCGTACTTTTATTTTTGTTCAGAATTGAAAACCCAAAATCTTGAATCAGTAAATCTTTGGGAAGATGTTCACTTTTTTTTTTTTTAATAATTGCTATAAATATATATATTTTTTGTTCACCTTTATCATAAAAATTTCGAGTTAGTATCTTAAATTAGAGTACCGGTATTAGTTTTTTTCTTTCAACTAAATGCATCTTAATTATTTGTACATTTAGCAAAATCACCCCTTAAAAAATACATTGGTCACCTTAAGAATCTGTTTACACTGAGTAGAATATCTATTTTAGCGTTTTATATAACACACAAATTCACACAGAAACTTGAAATGTCCTCGATTTCTACAGGCGCACATCTTTGCCTTTCATTGAACTGACAACAACATTTTTACCCGGCATCTTGCCATTAATCCATGCCACTTTCCCCCATTTATTTTCAGACTGATTCTCTTTCAAGTAGGATTACACTAGGATTTATTTAGTCTCAGATAACATTCATTAAATTAAAGTATGAAATTGAATATTAGCAAATTAATCTATGACCATTCATATCTTATTTGTATGATCCAAACTTTTCTTAAAAATCCATTGCATTCAACTTGGTCCATGTTTTCTGCCCTGTAGTTCATCATCATTCCACTAGAGGCAGTAGAAAAGCTGTCCTTATTCATTTCAAAATGGCTGCTTCCATGAGATGCAAAAAGCATTTTTGGTGGGAGAAGTTTTGCTAATTTTTATAAAGAGAAGAATTAATCTATTGGTAACCTTTTTTTTTTTTTAAAGACTATTTGTCGTATTGGAAAACAAACAAGATAGTTGATAATTAATTATTTATAATACAGTTTGTCCATGTTAGAAATGTATTTGCTAAATTTGAGACAGTGAACGCTTATGCTAATGTTTTGTATCCAAAACTAATATTGCTGTGAGCAACGTTTTTGCCAAATCACAGAATGCATCATGATATTATTTATTTTAAAACATGATATTACACATTTTTATAGCATTCTTTAAAGGGTTTAAAACCTGTCTTTATTAAAAATATGTCAAATATTTGATGTAGCAAATTTTACACCGAACACTCTGTCTTACATTAAACAAAAAATAAGTTCAGTTCATAAGTTTTTTTGGTTCATATTTGTTGTTTTAGAAAAGTCAGCATTTTTTCCTGCTTAATCTTCCTAAAATGTTGAGTGCACAAACTGTGATTTTGAGAAAGTTTGTCATCTTTCAGATTTTCTCTCTTTACAAACCCTTCCAGCTCACCTTTTGTGCATTACTCAGAATAAGCCATATATTTAAACAATGACTATGGTTTCAGACCAAACTTTCAACAGGATGTGACAAGTAGCCAAGTAGTGCAGACAGCAGTGGCTCAACTCGGAAGCAAAAAAAAACAAAACAAAAAAAAAAAAACAAGCAAAAATATTATTCTGCAGCAATGACCCGCTGATTTTGACACCTAAACCTGCACTCGGCTTAACGGTTCTGAAAGTGCTAAATTATTGATGCTACTAGAATACTTCCCCGAGCACTGAGTATAAAAATAAAAAACAAAAAAAAAGTTTCCCAATTTATTGTCATTGACAGCTTACAAAGTTGAGATGTCCCATTCAAAGCCCTTTTTATTTTCAGTGAAAACGGTTTTATATGTGGCTTATCTCAGTTCTGATCCGAGTCAGCATTCAGGTGCTGCACATGCATGTATGAAGTATTGTGGTTCTTAGAGGACGGTGGGGAAATAAGAAGCGGCTTTATGATTTACAGCTGCACCGGGATTGCCTGCTGAGGCACTGAATCAAATACTATGCAAAGAGAAGAAAAATAAAGAACCATTTGGGCTGAGAATAAAAACCAGACAGGATATAAATAAAATGAAAAAAAAAATAGGTCACAAACAGCATTCCAGTCACAGAACTAATGAGAGCAGACAGAGGTCAGGGGAACACTATTTGGACTTCAAACATCTCCAAACGGTATTTAAAAAGGTCCAGGTCACTGGTTTCATTGCTCTAACGTTTTCCTCCACAAATTAATGCTTTTGCAGCTCTAAAACTATAATGACTTTCCTCAGCACAGCTCACTCCACCTCCACATGTCTGCTTCTAGAAAAAAGTTTTCTCTGTGAAAAACGCAAATGAACGCAAATGTAAACATTCTTAGGTAATTAAAAGTGCATCAGCAGTGTTATTGTGACATTAATCTACATTACTAAAAGTAATTGGTAGTGCACTATCAATATTGAGAAAAACATAAATAGTACTTTCAAATGTTGCATTTGGTCTGGTTAATGTCAGAAATTAAACTAATGTAAAAACAAAATCTTGAGCTATTAGGAAAAAAAAAACAGACCCACCAAGCATGAAAACATTTATGAACACATTGTCTTAATTTTATGTTAATTCCTGTAAAGGTTATACTTTTTAAAAATATATATTGCTAAATATTTATTGGCATTAGTTAGTGCTTCAGGCATGCATTTCTTTCACTAATGATACATTGGCAGAATGTCTCACAGAAGTCACTTGCAATATTCCTTTTACAAATTAAGACAAACATCGTCCAGGTTGAGGATGATCATTACTTTTTATTTTTTTTAAAGCTTTCTGTAACCATTTCTCCAACATTCTTCCTGAATATTTACTTTTTTAAAAAGAAAAATCGTGTAAAATATTTTCCTTTTTTTTCCTGATAGATAAATAATCCTCTATAATTATGTTTCTTTCACCCCCTTTGGATAACAATCTAGGAGGCACTTGTAATTTAAATTACAGACTGAGCAGAGCTGATTCCTGTGGGATGATGAAGTGTTTGACACAAGTGACTGAGTTTTTCAACACTTATTTTCGTGGCAGCCTATCAATATTTTTCCTTAGGCCTGTAAATGAGCAACATTTTTCGATCAATTTTTGTTAACAACGCTGCACAAACAAGCCACGAGGCTCATGTAATTCATATAATACATCAACGGAGCGCGGCATTGACATTGTGTCAGTAAGGAAAACATAGGATTAGTCTATTTCTTTTTAAAGAAGTATGGAGTAATTTTTACATCATTTAATAGCCATTTTTCAATCGAAAATGCCGTTCAGAGAAAAGCTGTATGAATTAGTGAAGATCGGCGAGAACAAATTTCCAGCAGGGATGGGAAATTAAATCTGATAGAAAACATTGTAATCTTTTCTCCACAGGTGTCTAGTGCACAATGTCCTTGAGCAGAACACAGAAGAAAATAATACAATTTTATCCTATTTAGATATACAGTTAGATCTCTCTTTTTTTTTTAATGTCGCCCTTTTGTGTTTGTAACAAATTCCTCACATTTTACTCACTTTTTTTTTTTTTGCAAACTAATTATCCAGAAATGAATTACTGCAACTCCTCATAAACAAAGCCTGCTGTGTAGAATCATGACAGGAAGACGGATCTGGGTATGTTTTGTATTCTCCTCAACTCATTTTCAATCCCAAGGATGGGCTACTAGCACTGACCTTGAGAAACCTCTCTTGGAGAATTCAGGTTTCACCCCTCGAGTGGATCAAAAATGATTTTTTTTCCTACAAGGTCTAATGTTGTAAAACAATTAAATATCTTCCCTCTTCCCTCAAGAAGGTTGTGGAATTTAAAATATTTATGGGTTCTTGCTACTATCGTCTTTTGGAAGTGTTCCCAGTGGTCTTTTAATGTGAATATGTTTTTTAACCCCAATAAAAGGTGTTGTTTTCTATGATATAGCTTCTGCAGAGTGGCAAAAACTAAATTGCGGGTGTCAATGTTGGCATTTCATCCCTTTGTTTCCTCACTCTCTCTCTAGCTTAGCTCCAAGCTAACATTAGCGGGGCAACAAAAATGACTAGAAATATTGGAGCTATCCAGTCAGACAGTTATGAACCAGATGCCAGCTTGGATGAGGAAAAAACAAAGACACAAAGACGTTCTATTTGTCTGGAAGTGGATGCATCGAGGTCCACACACGCCGGCTACATCGGTGCGGGTTCAAGCGGACACTTCCACTTTAAAGTCAACGCTAATGCGCGCAAACAAGAATCTACTTACATTCAGCGTGCTGAATGTTCAGCCTGGTTGAACATTTTCACGCATAATCAAAGCATCACTGTGACCAATCAGGGGTTAGATTTGAGAGTGGTGTGTGGGCAATGTCTTTTTTAAAACAAGGAAGAGCCAACCGCGTAAACGCGAAGGAGAATGTGATAATTGCGCTTCGTGGGATTAGTATGACTCCAAGATGGACATTTTTAGGAACAAAGCTGAGAAAACAAAAATCTAGAGTAAAATTTGCACTGCTTTGATTTAGCGCCCTTTAAGCCTCTAGCTATTGAAGGTGGCGGACGATCACTAATAAACAGCAAAACCACAAAAGAAGAAGAATCTCCTCCCTGCTGCTATCTGAGCATGTGGCGCTGGTCAGGAATGTACAAAACCAGCTGGATGCGTGTTCATGAAACCGCATAGAGCATGTTCTTACGTGCCTGGTGTGTGCACTTTCAGAAAAGAGCAGAGCAGGGAGTTTGTAGCCTGCCGATTGTAGCTTCTACGTCACAGCGACTGTTTTTTTTTTAAGCGGTATGCTGTTATCTGGTCCTGATTCACAAGGATTTCAATAAAGAAATATGCAGAAATCCAAATTTAAGTTTAATTTTCTTTACACATCGCCTCCACCATTACAAAAATGCCACAAGAACATGTTAAAACACCTAAAATGTTATTTTTTTTTATTGGAAGAGAAAAAAAGGTGAGAAAAAATACATAAATACAAAGAGTACTTCCAAAAGACGTGGAGCTCATTGATGGGCAGGAATCTTCTCCACTCTGCTGTGACTTTGAGCAACTTTTCAGACAGTTCTGCAGACAAACTTAAAGGACATTAAAATCCAGGTCACAACACCGACACTTCACTCTGTTTCCAAAGTGTGTTCCAGCTCTGAGTCACAGCTAACCTGGATAATCAAAGGAGACATGAAAGCCTTGCTTCTTTTGAACCAGAATCATTAGCGGCAGTAACCTCAGGAGCTAAGTGTCATTGCTAACAGTGTCCTGCCTAATCACTGCAGATAACAGCTGGATTTAGCAGAAATCAACACAACTTTGGAACTTTTGTTAAGTTTTACTCTCAAGATTCGGAGCACAAAATGTGGATGATTCCAGCAGTAAATTTACTGTCTCACTCTCACGATACTGAGATACTCTTTCAGTAGGAGCTCTCGCTTGCTCTTTCATGAGTTCCAACACTGACATCAAAAGTGTTAAGCTAACTTCACACAAAACAGTTCATCTGGCAGAGACATTGGGTTTTTAATGTGGTGTCAATGTACAGATGTGAACTGAGGTCCTGTGACGTCATCAGTGACGGAGTCAGGGTTCTTATTTAATTCTACGCCTGGCATTTTAATATTACTTGGTTTTTGTGTCATTTTGATTTATTTATTTTTATTTAACAGTTTATAATGTTTGTATACATGAACAATGGCTATTTTGCACCTTTTTTGTATTGAAATTGATGTTTGCAATAAAGTTATATAAAAAAAAAAAGCTTTATTCCAATGCCGGTTCCTCCCTTGGTAAATGTTAATGACACCCCAGTGGGTAAAATCTGTTTTGCTGTTGGAAACAGGAACAATCGAGTCGCTTGTGCTCTGCTCCAGCAAAATTCTGTATCTATTTCTTATGTCCACTTTTATTGGAAACAGTTTGTCCCCTATATAAATTGGAAACAAGTATGGTCTCTACCAAACAATTTTTTCTTGAATAACAAAACAAAAGAAGTTTCATTTAAAATACTGCACAGATTTTACCCCACTAACCAACACTTAACCAGATTTGTTAAAGACAAAGACTCTTACTGTACTTTTTGTAACTCTCATCTTGAAACTGTCACTCATTTGTTTTGGAACTGTGAATGTTAAAAAAAAATATGGAAAGAGCTGACTAAACTGATTCAGAATACGGTTTTACGATGATTTCACCCTAAAATGGGAACATGTTCTTTTTGGTTTTCTTGCTAAAGTTGACAAAATTATATTTTATGTAATAAATATTGTGATCCTCCTTACAAAATTTTACATCCACAAATCTAAAGTCATTCACAGTAAACCTTTTTTCCCTGTTTTATTGAAAGAAATTGAATCATATGTTTTAACCATTTCCAGAAGCTCCCATTCTAAAGCAAACATCTGTCATGATGCCTTTGTAAAATGTAATATCTTTCTGTAACTGTATTTGTTGTCCCCCTAGCATGTTATGTCTTTTCCTTGTTCTAAAATAAAGTTCAGAAAAAAAAAAAAAAAGTCCAAAACCGACACGGGAGATGATACTTATGATATTTTTCTTATTTGCATTAAGGGAATGTTAAAAAAAAAAAAAAAGTCATTACGGGACAGCTAGTCATCAAATTATCAAAAAGTCATGGAAGTACCAGTGAAATCGGCCGTCGTTTAGATGCAGGTCCTGCAGGGGTGAAGCTCATGATACCGGAGAGTCTCTGTTAGAAATCCAGATATGGCAGAGTGTGCTAACTGGTGCTTTTGTAAAGCTCTTCAAAATAAATAAATAAACCTGATCTCTCAACATCATCCATTCATCATAAATAAGATTTACAGTCAATGCTTCCGTGTAGCAATTAGGCTAAAATATTAAGTAGTAGCACCTCTCAAATGCGTCTGGGACGTCATGTTCATGAACACATTTTTAGACAGGCGTCCAGCAGGGAATTTATCATCTTAATAGAGACGCAAATCGCATTCATGTGAACACACCATTAGATTTAGAATTTAAAGGACTTGTTTTATGAAGCTGACCAGGAAAGTAAAAAAAAAACATTTTACTGTCAAATCTTTTAATTGTCTTCTAATTTGGAACGTTCCAGTGACGTGAAGAAATATTAATTACGGTAAAAAGATCCTGAAACACCTACAGAAGTGCTGATAACAAATTTGCCATTTTTTTTTATAACAAGCACTATTCATGTTTGTGTTTCTACTGAGTCCTAATATATCAGTGAGAACAATTCTTTAAATGTATCTTCAATTCAATTAGTTACAAAGATCTAAATAATGTGTCAATGGCTTTTGTCATTGCCTGTTGTTGGTGTTTTTATGAGGAAATCATTGGCTGACAGCATGTTGACATCCTTTTTTCTACTGATCAGATAAGTCTCTGTGATTATGTAAATTTCTGTGGCTTCTGTTGGAAAGACTTAGTCAGGAGGTTTGAGAGAGGAGTTCATGCAGGCGACTGTGGTGGAAGGTGCTGTCCGTGCTGACTCAATGATTGTGCAGATTAGTCTGTGTGCGTGCATTGCCTGGTAATAAGACTGTCCATTTTTATTTATTTTAAGACCTGTTATTGAGTTGCAATACATAACATATTCATGGATACAAATATTGCTAGAGAAAAGATTCTGAAATACAAATATTGAAAATTTCACTTTTATATCTCCACTACCTTTCATTCAATGAGCGTGTAAACCTTTTAAGATTATATTTTGAATCAATGTCATTTTTTTTTAATTAAACAGTTTCCCACAAAGTAGAACATAAAAAATACAATCATGTTTCAATCTAAGAAAAATAAACTGCATCCACTGCTGCCAGGTAGAAACACACTTTACAAATAAGAATATTTTTTTTGTCCTTTATTGTCATTCTTTGAGCATTTTAATAGACTGTAGAAACCACTTTAAGAAAGTATAGCTTTAAGAAATTGGGAGTAAGGGTCGGTCATCAGATGAGGTCTATAATGATCATCTTAGTTACACTTAAACTAAGAGAGACGGTGCAAATAAATTATTTCTTTTTTCCTCTCGGAGGAAGCATAGTCCTCGTCTGAGAGGGTGAAGTGCGTCTTGCTGTGCTGCAAAGAAAGAGAGCACATTTCTTCATGTGGGTGCGCTCTGAAGCACAGAAGTTCACAGTTAAATGTAAGTAGTCCCTTTTTTTTGTTTAGAATGACATTTTTAAAGATATAAAACCAATGGTATGTATTTCGGAGCGCTAGCAGCTAATGTAGATGACTGTTGATGACATCATTGAGTGGGAGTGACATCTGAATCTGAGAACACTATTTTTCCATAACTTTTCGTTTGGAGGACTAAATGTAGGGGTAAGGAGAAGCCGTGGGGGTAGGGCAATTCGGATTCAAATCTCACCATGCATGGTCCCATCAACCAGTCGTTTTATTCCCCTTGCAGAAAAACTCCCCTAAAGCATGATGTTTCCACCCCCGTGCTTCAAAGAGGATATTAAGTTCATGGGATGCAATTCAGCATTCCATCCCCTCCAATTGAGGTTAGTGGCATTCATATCAAAGGGTTATGTTGGCCTCATTTGACCACATACAATTCTCCCAATCCTCCTCTGGGTCATCAAGTTGGCAAACTTTAGATCGATTTGATCATGTTTTAGCTTGTCTCACCAATCTGCTTGTTTATTGTCAATAACCATCCTTGTTCATCCCAGTCTTGTTCAGGAGTTTAGTCTTGACCCTAGCGCCCGTGAAATGCTCTGTGGTCTTGGTGAAGAAGTTGCAATCTGGCTGTTTAAGGGTGTGAACTGACAGATAATTATTATAACCAGAGGCCATTACTTTGGGTAGAATAGTTGAATTTCCTAAAATAAAAGTAACAGATCTGTGAGAGAAAGAATTTTTATGAGCTCAAAACTTACTTAATTATTTAATAATTATTTCTTGAACAACTATAAATTGTTTGATTCTAAAATAATTCAAAAATCACACATTGTGACTTATTGGAACATATATACTGAATTACGTTCTTGCTCTCTTGGTTGAGGTGTGATGTCAGTATGATGAACAATACAGGCTTATCCTGTCCATTTGAGTGGGACAATTTGGAGAATTTGTCACTGCCAAACACTTTTCTGTATGATGTCCACATTATTGTCAGATTTAAGCTTCTCACTTTACTCACATTGATGCATGAGTCTGCTGGACGTGATAAAAGGCTGTAAAGGGCATGTTCTTACACAGAGGAAAGACAAAATACATCTCCTAAAAATAGCTGTGATGTGTTAGAGTGACAAAAGATAATTGTGACATTAATCAGTCAGAAAATACATGCATCCATTTGCTGGATGAAGAAAATGTTCCTGGATTCATTCATCAGTTTGCAGCTGCACTGGTGCATGACATAGCAACAACCTTGTCTCATTTGAATGAAACACAAAATGTTTGCACCACTGGATCTGAGCGGGGGCATCCAGCAGATGTTCCAGCTGATATGCAGCTTAAATGGTGTGCAGGTCATGCCTGCTCTGCATGCCGCTGAGGTGAACCAGCAGAAGGATGGTGCAAGCAGTCTGGAAAGATGAAGGTAAACAGGAAAAGAACAACAAGGAACTTCAACAAAAAAAACTTACTTGATTTATCTTAAAAAATAGAACAAAAACAAGCAAAAAAAAAGGCATCAGTATCAACTAAACTTTGTTTTAATTAGATGAAATTTTTATTAAAAAAAAGGTGTTAAATATCAGCTCTACCAAAATTAAAAACTTTCCTATAACCAAAATTTGCATTAGTTCAAACTAAAGCAAAGGACACAGTCAGGATAAATGAGGTTATTGGGACAATTCAGAATGAAAATGCAGGAAAAAGATAAAACAGAAAGTTAAAATGAGTTGTAGTTGACAATCATTGTCAATCAAAGTCTTAAAAAATCAAATTCAATTCAATTTAATTTATATAGCCCAATATCACAAAGAAAAATGGCCTCATTGGGCCTTCTGTGTCCGAAGTCTGGCCAGTGAACCAAATGCAGTCCAGATTTGAGGACTGTTCTGCAACAGACAAAATACAAACTGTTTCTAACAGTTCATTTTAAACCCATGGTATTTACATCTTCCCATATAGAAGTGGCTCATGTGATACTAGTAGCTTGCTTGACTGCAACGCTCTGAAAGGACATTCTCCATCTTGCGGTTTCTAAAGGTGCATTCACACCAAACGCGATTCACGCGGCAGAAGCGGCCAGTCTTAAAGTAAAGACGATAGAACAGATGCAACATGAGGTGATCTGAAGTCCCGCAACGCGATTTGAGCGACGAGGCACAAATTGGGTGGTAAAATTTAAAATCTGAAGTTTGACAGGTCACCGTGTCGCATCTGCCAATCAGGAACTCAGCTTTGGACATGTGACGCTTTCAGTGACTCTCGGCAGAGCTCACTCGCTCGATCTGCCAGCAAACAGAGAGGCGGAGGCTGCCGGCTGGGGTCTCATCGAAACTTAAAAAAAAAAAAAAAAAGAGAAAAAGGTCTCCTAATTTTATTTTTTCCCCCTCAAGTTAATACGAGACAGTCGGCCTTCAAGCTCAGCCACAGAGACACAGAAACACAGCGAAAGTGGCTGTCATACAGACACAGCCCCTGTATCGGGAAAATCTTTTAAAAATCATATTAACCAAAACATGGAGACATGATTACCGATGGTAATTACTGGTGCCTCACGACTGCCTGATTTGCTAATTTCTAAATTAGTGTTATCTGATCTAGTATTAAAAAAGTCTATGTAGCATCTTTAGCCTTCGTAAGCTACTGTGTTAACTGTCCAAGCAACTCAGAGCCTGCAACGTAGCCTGTCGTTAGCAAAACACTGCTAGCCATAGCTTAGCATTTAGCGATGGCTTCTACCTCTACTGGTAGCTCATCCCACACTCTGCTGCGGCTTCGAGCTCAGCAACCTATTTTTTTGACAGGCGACAACCAGCAAATTCGTGTCGAAAGAGGGGCGGGGCACATAAATATGTCGCGCGAATCACGTTCGGTGTGAATGCACCTTTACACTTACTGTATTTTGCACCCTGTGTGGTTGATTGATGCTGATACAACTTAATTGAAGAAAAAATGAACAGGTAGACAGAAAACTGGTGCAAAATCAGTGTCTTGTCACAAATACAGAATGATTTCAAAGTCTCTGTTTTATAGTAGAACTAACTTGAGTGTGAAAACAGTTTTATTCATACACAGTTATTCCACTCTAATGACCGACAGAACTAAACCTTGAACTAAAAAAATCAGATTAAAAATGTGGAGGAACATCTAGAAAGGAGAAGAATGAAGGTCAGCCGCTGCATGACAGAGTATCTGTGTGTAACTGAGGGAAACTCAAGTGGAACGGTGATGTTATAGAGAACAGAGCTGAAGAAAGCGGAGGACTTTAGGGGCTTAGAGTCAACAGTCCAGAAACGAGACCAGAGAAGAGGTTCTTGGATTTTGTCAGAAGAGGGTGGCAGGTGTGAAGGATTGATTGCATGGAGGGGGATGATTTGCCCCATAAAGGGAGCAGCCAAAAAAAAAGACCAAATAAAGTCAAAATAAAGAAACAACATTGTTCAAATTTAGTAATGAGAAATAATAATTATTTTATTAGATAAGAGGCAAATTAGATAAAAACTACTCAATTATTCTTCATTTCTGTTTCTTTAACTGAGCCATCCACCCTGATTCAAAAGGTAGCTTAGTGGCTTTTATTATTCTGGCTGCTATAGATCAGTGGTCAATTCAGCGTTATTGTAAATTCCAGTGAATTTCTGGTTTGTTTTTCTTGCTTTGCAGATTTGATCTGAACATTGTTTGTTCTTCCGAATACCGGAGCGATAAAATGTCAACCTGTGATCCTTGCATCACTGTTCTTGTCACAGACACACACCTTGTTTTGCATGGTTTTACCTGCTCTGCATTTCCTTCCTCTGCATTTCGTCTTTGAATTATCTTAACAACAAGCAAGCGCCCTGAATAATTTTTTTTTTTAATCACCTCACCATCATTAAGTTGATAGCTCACATCGAAAGAGCTGAACTTTTATTTTATACAGAGGCTTCTATATTTTAAAAGATTCTGACATAATGTATTCTTCTTTCTTACTTTCATCTTTTACTGGAGGTTTTCTTTTTTGGTGATATAAGTTTTCTTATTTCTTTTCTTTTTTCTAAACTTTGAGTAATCAGAGATTATCTATCAAAGTCCAAGAGGGATGATGGATTGAAAGTATGACAGAGAAAGAGGTGGGCGTCCAATTGAATGTTGGTATAGATTTCTCCATGCTGTCACAGATTGCCAGCTTCCAGGGCTAAAATCACATGACGCCATCATCAATCATCAGTCGCAGAAACGGTGGTCGATACAGCGTCCGTCAGTGACGAGAGGCTTGTTAAAAGTGCTTTAACATTAGGATGTAATTTTGGTAACATCCATGCCTCCCTCACTACACATGTTCCTGGGTAGTTTTCTGACTACATGATTGTGTTGCTCCATTTTTAGAGTGAATCTTACATCCTGCTTCAACATTTTATACTCTCTTGAGGCGTTCTTATATAGGCTGTGCATTGGATCCCATCTAGTGTTGCCGAACATAACCTGAACTACTCAAGTATTCAGGACCTGCTCCCTTTGTACCATCATTGGTACCCCTGTACTGTCTACTCCAATATAGGAAGAGACACTGGGCGATGGGGTTTGTCTTTCAGTGATGGTTCTTCCTTTCTCCTTGCTCCCTGGTTATACAGCCTTAGGCACTCACTTAGCAGTTCGCTGCTGGACGCCATCTTTCTGATGTTCTCCTTGAACCTCAGCATTTTAATCTGAAAAATGACCAAATGTCTGGGTTATATGATGTTTAAGCAAAGTTCCATTCTGAGTTCAGTTTACTTGTATTTAAATCAGCGGCATCGTGTCTACCTATGGCACGGCACACAATTACCAATTCACTGATTAACATAGTTTATATGATGTAATCGAGTATTTTTCAGTTTTGAAACTCATGCATTCAATCTAACTCACATTTTCATATTGGGAAACTTAATGTCATTCACGCATATGCACATTTTTGATCAAGTTTTTGTTTTTAAGACAGTTTTTGGAAACTAAATATTCATTAAGTAGCTTTTAACGTAAACAAAAATATATTTTTAAGGGAACGCCAGATTTAAATGTTGATCAAATACATGTTTTATATGTTGGGCTTTTACGCATTTTATGGCTTTCATCTTTTTACCCAGTCTATCTTTTAATTAATAAAATGCCTCCTCATATTTTAGCCACAACTTTCCTTTCATTTTAATTTTTGTGTTTTTCATGTTACGTATCTTATGACTTTTATATATTATTTATTTTATTTATTTAATATTTAAACTATTGCTTGTCTTTTTTTGTTACACACCTTCTGTTCAACAGCATGGTCATAAAAATGCGATATAATTAAAATGAATTATTGTAACTTTTTTATGAAACACTTTAAGTATGTGACTCTTTAATTTGGTTTTTGAGTTTTTTTCTTGGTTTATGTCAAATGTTCTGGTTTTCTGTTTCTCCCCTTGAGACCTGAAGTTGTTAACGATCTACAGCTGTCTTTATTTAGCTCATTATCCTCAGTTTATTTCAGTGTTTGGTCTTCCATTCTTCCTTGTTTGATCATCTGCTTTGCTACTTTTTTGGTTTCCCCTAACTTGATGAGTTTCTTGTATTTAAGTTTATCGATTGTGTATGTTTCTGCCATTGGTCTGGGTTCCTACATTTTTGGCTCCCACATCACCAGTTCCTGACAAAAGCTTTGCAACTTGCATTAAAAACTGTTTCATTTTTTTTACTCAAACCATCAGTTTTTGGAACTTTACTGTAACAGGCTAAATTCTTTTCCTAATCCCTAAATTTAAAGTAATTTGCATTTAAAAGTGGACTTTTTACAGAGCAACAGCTCATGTAATCAGTGGCTCGCTTCCCTGCAGGGCTCTTGAAGGACACTCTCCATCTTGCACTGATGGTGCTGCAGCTTCTGGGTATTTGGATTTTCAAAACACGTATTTTGTACCCCATGTGGTCAGTTGTTGGTGCACTGTTGTGGCTAACCAAACACCAAGAAAGTTGACCCAAAAGAAAACAAGCACATTAACAGTATGTCAAGAAAGGTGTAGTCTAATAATTGTGCAGAACACTACGGTTTGAATTATTTTTATGTCTTTAAACATTTTATTATACATTTTATTGCAAAACCCGGGTTCAGCGTCAGATCTTGAGCAGGAATTTGGAATATTTTTTTTTAAATCCTAGTTGTGATATCTCTATTAAAACAGTTTCACTTTCTGACTGTGATTTAGTCAAAAAAAATTACTGCCAAGTTATCCGTCTTGTTTTTCATTTAAACCCTTCCGCTCTCCTTGGGGTCCAGATGGCTCCAACCACATATTGTTATGCGATTTCTTCCATGTCAAATGTGGACGAAGGGGGACAGGATTTTATGTCTGCCATGGACATTAGTGAAACTCCGAAATCAGTGAAAAAAAAAAGTTCAGCGCACTGTCCTGTGGTGTCCAGATGACCCCACTTTTAATGTAAACAAGCTAAGGAGAACGGAAGGGTTACAAAGGGTTTGGCATAGTCCGGGTTTGGTGCTAACATGAGAATCTCCAAAGTCTCTTAGTACCTCCTTGCATCTACAGATCTGGAATCTCCTGACAAGGAATTGTTTGTTTACTGCTCGTGGCTGCAACCAAATACGATTGGCTCTGGAGAAATTTGACTTGTGGATGTCAGTTTTGCTGCCCAAAAAACACAGAAACCTTAGAAAACTTTTTTTTTCTTTTTTTTTCTTTTTCAGTGTCCATTCTGAAAGACAACCTTTGTCTATTTATTACAGCATTGCCTGCTGGATCCTCAGCCCCTCTTTTTTTTTTTTTTTTGACAACACTCCTTGGATCATGGCCTGACACTATCAAAACAATTTTGTTTTAGATTAAAAAACTGCTTTATTAGGCATGTAAAGGTTGTATCCACAAAAGAGCTAACAAAAATAAATATAAATCAATCTTACCACAAACAAACATAGACGTTGGCTTTAGATTTGTCTCTATTTAATTTTTATTTAGGCTTTAAAACAATATCCATGGCTGCCTGCCTTGTTTTAAATTGTGTTTTTGCCTTGAAAAAAACAATCTGAAAACCCCATGATATAAAAAAAAAATGATCTTCATACATTTTAATAATCTGGCTTCAATTTCAATCATGTGCAATGATTCTTATTACAAGGATTATCACCCTGTTTCATTAGTAAAAGAGATTAGTTTTTATAAACTGTTGATTTCTTATTCAGAACCCCCCCACCCCCCTGGGCTCTGCTGGGATTCCAGGAGGGAGATGGAAGACTGTCTAAATTCAGAAAGAATCAACTGTCCCAGCAAGCGTCTTCAAACTGCTAATTAGAGCTAAAATGAATTTCCACTGAGACATTCATTAGGGTTGGACCACATCTGGTTCTGATGATGGCTATAATAAACTGTCACTTTGATCTGAAGATGACTGACCGATGCAAATACATCTATGAACAGCTTCTGTCCACAATCAAAGCTTTTCACGTCTGAATGTATAATATTATTGTATAGTCATTGTAGTTGTTAGTCTTAGCAATAAAGTTTCATAAAAAGTTGTTCTAAACACCAAAAGGAATGAAGTGTGGCTTTTTAATGTGGCCTGAAGTGTAAAGATACAAACAAATTGTCCTGTCATCGAAAAATGAAACTGCTGTTCTGTAATTGCCAGTAGAGGCAAAAGTAGCCAAGCTGGCCATTTGACTGACAAGTGAAAACGATGGAGTTTCTGACAGTGTCTAAGTGACCGTGACATATACATAATATGCAAAAGTAGAATTGAGCAGATCTAGAAACGTGGACGCACCTACATCAGAAAAAGCGGGAGTTCTCAAACTCTCAGAACTGATGCTGTCTTGATTAATCCAGTGGTTCCCAAACTGGGGGGCGCGCCCCCTAGGGGGGGCGCAGAGGTATTGCAGGGGGGGCGCGGCAAGGCTACGGCTTCCCAGGTTAATTACAATGTTAGCATAACAGCATGGACACGTTTGTGACAGCGCTCCCAACTTCTGCATCTCAGCTTGTTACGAAGCTGGGGGGGCGTGTGCATGTGAGGAGCAGCGCGCTCTGAAAGGAGCTGCGGAGAGAGAGAGCGCGTGCTGCGGAGACAGAGAAAAAGGAGAGAGAAAGGAAAGGGGAGGGGCGCGCGCGCACGTTAGCGTGCGGAGAGTTGTTCTCGAGTTTGTCTCCAAGTTAAAGTAATAAAAGTTCAGTTCCTCTACAATAGCTAAGTATTCGGCTTCGCATGCTCCAAAGAATCTGATGATCCAGAAAGCTCGGCTCGGCTCCGCCCACCACCACAGCGGGTCGTCATCATCTGCTGCGCTTTGCAGCCGTGTGATTGACATTTATCTTCCGCCTTATTTTATTGAAATAAAATATTGCTTTTGCCCAAAAACAACTGCAAATAAATGCCACATTCCTGATTTAATTTAATAAAATGTCAGGCTAAAATTTCAAGGAAGTTTAAGTTTATTTAAGACGGAGTTTTATATTATGCTTTATATTACGTGCGCACAGCTGCACGGCAGGAGGGAGTCTGCGCTTGTTTGAAGCCGTTCTGCTTTGGATTCAGGAAGATAAAGGCATTATTTTTTATTACTGAAGTACCGCAATAAGCACAGAAAGGGAACCGAAACCAAAGAACCGCGGTAGCACCGGAACCGCATCAGATCCCATCGGTGCCCAACCCTATGTGAGATAGGTTTTTCTGCTGTGGCCTCGATCAAGACTAAATACAGATCAAAGCTGGACATTGAAAATGAACTAAGAGTAGCAGTCTCACAGCTGCAGCCCCGATTTGAGAAGATCTGCAGCATGAAGCAAGCCCACACCAGTCACTGAAAAGATGTGGACATTCAAGATGCGGTTTTTGCAGAGTTAAATGTTCAGGATTTTGTTATTTTCTTCAGAGAGGTGGTAAACTGTAAAAGGCCACTTTCATGCAGGAATGAAGTTTACAAGAAGATGTGTTGAAAGCCATGAACACCATTACATTGTAAAATGTGATGATACATGATGCAGTGTCACTTTTAATAATTGTAAAGGTGATTTGTCTTTTTTTTTAGTTTTGTTCAGGAAGACATTGCCGTTTTGTATGACTTACAATGTTAATTAAAGTCCAGTGGAATTTAGAAACAAAGGATTTGTATGTTTGTGTCTGTGTGTGTGGTGTGGTGTGGGGGGGTGAGGGGGCTCGAAAATATTCTAATCTTCAAAAAGGGGGGCCCTGCAGAAAAAAGTTTGGGAACCACTGGATTAATCTATCTAGGGCAATCAAGACGGGTAATTATTCACTTCAGTGAAAAAGAATGGCAACTGTAGGAAGCATTAAAGTGGTTTAGTGAGACTGCTTCATCTCACTGAACAATGTCTGAATGTGAACATTAATCCATTTTTTTATGGAAATGAGAAAATTATTTAAAATAATTTTTGAAAAGGTTTGGATTATAATAAAAACTGAACCGGTCACAGACAGAAAAAAAAATCAATTTGCTAATGAGGGGTCCCCTCCTGGATTCTCCGGGGTAAAGTGTGTGCACCCTGGACAGGTTGCCAGTCTATTGAAGGGCCACACAATCCCCCCCATATGCACATCTAAGGACATTTTAGATTAATCTATGAAACATGTTTCTGGACAGTGGGAGGAAGCCAAAGTGACTGGAGAAAACCCACACATGTTTGGGGAGAACATGCAAACTCCAAACAGAAAGTTTCAGCTGGGATGTGAATTGGGGCCTCCACTGTGCAGCCCATTAGGTGAATAGAGAAAAGTATTTTATAAAGACCTATCTCTTTATTTTGACATAGACAAACTCTGCAGCCACTGGAAATGTGTAAGGACAGTTAGGACTGCCAGCAAGAACTTCAATGCTATATTTCTCTGGAGCTTCTCTTTTTGGATGAGACGTGTTGCACAGATGGCTGGAAGGAACTGTGACACCCAGGAGAAGGTCAATGCCACAGTCATGTGGTCTACAAGCAGGTAAAAAAAGTGTCCTTTATGTTTAATGAATATGTTGGAGAGGTCATGGCAAAAGAGCACAAATGCATTTGATACTCAGGAGTGCGGTCTGCTCTGCACAGAATCCGGCAGCCTGAGCATGTAATTATTACTGACCCGTAATAACGTATGGAACCGGAGTCACTCCTCTCTACCCAAGTGGTCAACCACGGTTTTTCTTGCACTATTAAGTACAAGAGGAATGCATTATTAAAAAGTTTTTCTTATAAACGTAGCGCAAAAAGGCAAAAAATTCAGATAGGGATGGTCTGAGAGGGAAAAATGGTCAAACCTGGGGCACTCCAGGTGTCCCACGCAGAACTGCAAAGGTCATGGACCGTCCTGTGAATGTTTGTTTTTCTCTAGGAACATTGGCTACTAAAAGGGAAAGTGAACGCTTATACAGAATGTAAGTGAGATGCGGGTGCGTTTTTGTCTTACAAATCCTATCTTTCGGGTTTCTTGCACACAGCCTGATCAGTAGAAATAAGAAAATTTAACACTTAGAGCATAATTTGAGAAGGAATCCTATTGGTGACTTTTGGGCATTTATGTACAAGCGCAGTATTGAACGTCACACTGTTACAATACAGAAAAATAAAGTATTACAAGAAAAACTAGTTGCAGCAATGAAGTCTAAAGCCATTGTTTATTTAGTAGCTAGAGAACAGAACAACCTGACATTATGGAACAACAAGTTCAATAATAAAATAAAACGTGTATTAAGGGGACTATATTTATTTATCTTGTTTACAACAATGGCCATTGTCCAAAACAGTCAGTCTTGCATAAACCTCATGTTTCTACTGCAGTATTTTGCTGTGAGAATTTGTTAGAATGCTAAATGAGGAGCATAACAGTGTTTTTTGCTAGCTTTGCTATTGTCTCTAAGTGAGCCGACAGCTCTTAATACACGAGCTGGTATCTATGGACATTATGCTGAGACTGTATGCACTGTAAGCTGTTCCTGTAGCCTGTCCAATCAAACCAAAACGAGCTGCAGGTCAAGAGGTGCTTACAGTATTCTCCCACTGGGTGAAAGAACAGAGTCTAACAAATGACTCGTTCACAGAAAGAAAATTCATTAAAGGAAAAAAAGGTATGAAAAAGATACCTGCTATGGTGAAGCTGCAAAAACATGGTTTGTTGCTACCATTGTGGCAGCAATGGCATTGTTTAGCAGTTAAAGCAACAGATTAGATTTGCTTGCAGAATTATTATTCACTTTTTGACAAGTCCTAAATGTTCACACAAAATAAAGTAATTCAAAATGTGTTTTTGCATGCCAAATAATTAAAATAGACGTGGAGAGCTTTATTCAGAAATTCCCTAGAGAGCCCATTAGTGGCCATCTTAACACCAATAAAGCTCTGATTATTTCTCTTCAAGTTATTTATTGTTAGACGAAACATATGTGAGAAGTTTTTTTTTTCCTTTTTATGAGACAAGCATCAAAAAAGCATCAATGTCCTATAAACTTTGGCTCTCTGTCGTGCTTTTTCTTTTTTTTCTTCATTTAGTGTCTCGGAAAAAATAACACAGTTAATAGACAAGTCATCTGAGTTCAAGAACTTTTCACATCTCATTGGAGCTTTTGTGTAAAAGAGCATTCTTGTCATTAGGAAAGCGGGGAAGCGCCAGGAGCGTCCAATTAATCACTGCTTGGACAGCTAATGCAAGGATGATGTATTACTCTGTATTTCAGACCAAAAGCTTCCAAGATTCATTAGGATGCTCAGATTGATGATTAGAATTTTGTAAAGAATCCAACTTGGATGCTTTATATAAACACTGAAGTGATGTGTGCAGTAATTATAGTTCATCCAGTTGTTGAGGTTGCATTATTTTTGTAATTCCGATTAAAAAACAAGGGTCACTAAATACAAAATAAAAAGAATACGTTTACTTTTAGAGAAGTATTAATCTCTATAATGGTCAATCGTAAGGAAAAACAGGCATTCACAATCAATAATGCTAACTTTCTAAGAAGAAAAATTATTTGTGGAAGAATGAAGAATGAAGTTCCGCTTTTTCTGAAACTAATCGCCAGCATTTGTAATTCATGTACCTTGCTGCAGTTTCCCTGCGGACATCTCTTTCTTTTATTGATATTTATTGTATGATGCCGTCCTGCTGGGAGGACGGTGACAGCTCACTCTTTAAAGCAGCACTTGGATTGTTTGCCGCTGCGCCCAAAGCAATAATGTATTTGTCACCCACTGCCAAATGCCATGCACCCCACCGTTCATCTTTTTGTGTTCTGTTCTCTGTGCGCCAAAGAGAAAATATGTCCTACTTTCCCATGGCAGTTAAGGGGAAATATGGGGATCAGAAATGTTTGAAGGCATAAGCCTTTATTAGAAAATGAATTGGATTATTCTGTACAATGAAGTTGGGCTCTAAAGTAAGATGAATAAAAGTTTAAAATGAGATCCAGTGAAATGTTTGTTTGTCTTAAAATTCAATATACAGTTTGTGTAACAGTCTTTATTATTTGTAGTTATTGTTGTGTAATAAATGTGTAGCTTGGACAACACAACAAGACTCAAACTCAGGAGTCTGGGATTCAAAGTTTTAATTAAATGCCGTGCGGAGGAACACAAGCAGAAGCCGACGGTTTGCAGCCACGAGCAAGTTTCCCTGTGGCTGGGGATTAAGGAGACAAGGTAATTCTTTCTGGTGAGTACAGGAGGGATGAACTGCAGGAGTATTAGTCTTACTTGACTTTTGGTTGACACAAAACTTGGCTGACACTGTTGAGACTTACGACTGCTGGAAGGCGACAGAGAAAGGTAAACGGAAGGTTAAAGCTGTAGCGGGGAAGACAAAAACTTCACAGTGGTAATGTCTCTTAGTCTGTGTGGTTCCAGGAGGTGGCAAAGGGAGAGTCGAGGAAGCACAATCGAGAGAGGTTTTAAAATAGTGGTGACTACAGGAAGATGAGAAGAAAAAGGGGAAATCTGCCGACTAACAATACAAAAAAGTTTAAAGAAAATAATCCCTCAGAGATTCAGGCCTGATAAATTTAATGAATAAAGACATGGCCAGAGGTTTGACCAGGGACAAAGTATGAAGTTCAAACAACCAGGCTGAAAAGCTCAACTTTCATAAAAACACAATGAGACATGCACTTAACTGGAAACTTGATAGACTGCCACTGACCAAATTGACCAACAGGGAGATCAAGATGGTGAAAATGGAGGTGAACAGCTTTGGTTTAACGACTTTCAAGATGGGAAAGGGCTTAAAATGATGTGGTCTAACTAAAACTAGATTCATACCACCCTCTGCAACGCATGTTCATGAGGACACTTCTATGTAAATATGCTTTTCAGACTTCCACAGTCCAAACTCTCATGTAAACACGTACAGTTTCTGTCATTGAATGGATGTTGCAAAATCAAACTTTGACCAGTCAGGGACTTCCTGAAGCATCTCTTTCCCTTTTCATTCACGAAAGTGCCAACCATTTGAAAACTACTCATGGAGGAGAAGTGAACGGTTGCAGTCTGTATGACACAAAGTCTTTCCTCTTTTGGAGTAGAACTGTGAAAGAAAAAAACCTGGAGTCAGATTTGCGAAATTTGCTTCACTTTAACATTTTGCACCAAGTCTTTTCCAACTGTAGGCGTCAGACATGTGCTAGTAAACACCAAGGAGAAGCCCCTCCCTGATTGTCCATTGTGAATACCATAGGCTAAAAGTGTTTCAGAATCCACATCTTACTACAGTTTATGTAGGAAAGGAGAAGTTCTGATGATATGGAACTAAAGAGACCCTTAAATTCTGGCAGCTCCGTGATGTGTATTCATTGAGGTAACTGGAGGAAACAAAAATGAAAGAAGTAAGCTAATAGATGTGACGTTCACATTTGTTTGCTGGGAATGGCACCTACTGTCCTGCATGATTTTATTATATTTTCCTGCTTATTTGAACCTATTTCAGCTCATCGTGAAGCTCCACGCAGGGTTGATAATGACTGTCATTAAAGCCAGGTGTTTGTGAGGGTGAAAACATGAAAATGGTTTTATAAAAAGACACGTAAAACGGTCTGTGCTAAAGATCAGCATAGAGGAAACAAAAGTCCTATTGTAATAATCTCTATTATTCAAAAACAAATTGCAAATGATTCATCAACTCAGTCCATGTATCTACCTTCCAAACCTGCTGAATCCCAATTGGGGTCGTGGGGTTGCTGGAGCCTGTCCCAGCTACCATTTGAGGAAGGCTGGAAATAGTTTCTGTCCATTGGCTCACACACATAAGACTCACTCAAGGGCAATTAGAGTCACTGATTGATCTAAAGCACAACTCTGGACTTTTCCGGAATGCCTGGAAAAAAACCACACATGTACCAGATTGTGTGGGGAGAACCAGCAAACTCCACACAACTGAAAACTGAATTAGGACATAGTCGCTGTGAGACAAGAGACATAACTACTACACCACCGTGTAACCCTGCAATCAAACCTGTTATGCGATGATATCCTAATGACGTTAATTTTAATAATGGACTTGTTTGTTTTAACTATTATTATGGTATCCATCAAAAACAAAAAAAATATTGCTACTATTATTCACTTAAAATGCGTGTACTTCTGTTTAAACTTGTTTGGAGTTAATTTGTGGGAACAGGGCAGATGCGATTTCCTCCGACTGCCTCAAAAACAGCTTTAACAAAGATAATACGACACCCATGATCCAGTAACTTGGATAGATCATGAGGTTCAGCCTTGTTAGCATGCTTCTGCCATCAAAATGAGGTCAATAAAATATCCTCCCATCCATTTCCATCTCTTTAGGGTGCAGATATAATTACAGAAGGCATTAAATATGATTGGCTGGATTCGGTTTGGATGCATCTAACCTGTCACCGCTGACGAGGCCAATTTAATTAGATGGATGAAAGTCAGAGGACCGCCAGCGTCCTAATTGTTAACACTATTATGTTGATTTGTCACCCACTGGCAGCAAAAAAGCATCACATGTTGGATGCGCCTGAGGTTGTTGTGCAACAATAATTGCCAGCGTTTCACTGAAGGCAGTGAGTGAGTAAGCCTAATTGGAGAGAGTGAGGGTTTAAGCATGTGGAACTGTGGCTGTCCATTCTTATTCGCTTCCAAATTGAAACACATCGTCCAGCCTGTACAGGAATGAAAGGGTATTCATATGAAGACAAACACACGCTGGTCTGTATTTATAGGGTATTTATCGGGGTGTGAAAAAGGCAGGTGAGGCATCTTCACCTGCCATCTTCAAGTGTATACTAATAAGATAAATGCTCATCTGCAAATGTAATGTGTATCCATATTCTGATCATAGTAACCATTATTTTCCTTAAAATTGCAGCATTTTGCACATGTTTTCTGTTGAGTGTATACATCTCTGTCATGGGACAAATTTTAAAGAAAAGTGTTCTTTGTTCTCCCTGTTTTTATTTATTTGTTTTCCGGTACTTTGTTTCTGAAAATATCCCAAGGTACTTTTTAAGCAGCATCGTTGTTGGACTTTCATTTATTAAAGGTACATAACAAGAAGAAGATGTTGGCAATTATTTGATTTGTGAACTACGTTTTAAAATGATTTGATTAAAACTATTAAACAAAATTATTCTTGGGAAAATTGTTAATTTTTTGCCATTTAAGATTTATTGTTGTAGCTTTAAAAATGGTTGTTAAAAAAAAAAAAAAAAAACGTTGAGAGAAAAAATAAAAGCTATAACATTTCCATTTAGAGAGGACTCCTTTGTAAGAGCAGAAAAAAAAATGGAAGAAAGCTTTCCATTCCATTCCTTTCAAGTCTGTAAATGCTTTCTTTAACTACTGACAATTTATCTGAAGTTGGCTGAAAGATGACAAGGCTCTACACAGCTACAAGCTACTTTTGTTCTGCTTTGAACCTCCACAAGAACAAGGAAAAAAATAACCGTCATTGTTCCAGAAGACTGATCTACAAAGGTACATTAAAATGATGATTGGTGATCAAAGACATAATGATTCTTCATGAAAATGAACAATACATATTTTATAAATATGTATTTAAAAAACAAAAACCCTTCAAAAAATGTGCCATTGATTTTTTTTTTTTCTTTTTAATGTATAAAAAATGTCCTTTAGAAGCAGAAATCTGTTTCTAAACATCTCATACGATACAAAACTTCTCTTCACAGAGCAAAAAAGAAAAACTAATTTAGGGAGGACAAAAGGCAAAGTAAAAATAAAAAATAAAAAAGGTTAGTGGCATAAGACAAAGGGTATGTGCGAAATCCTTCACTATTCACATTATAGTGTGCTATATAGTGCAAATTTCCCAGAAGTCTTTACAAAAAACTAGCGCACATCGATGTTCACCACAATAGGGAACAAAAAAGATTAAATTTTTTAACAAACAATCAACGTTTTCCTTATCATAACACAGTGGAGTCATAAATAAACTTTGTGAAATGTCCGTAATGATTAGATTTTTACATTGTAAAATTAGTGACTTCACATTCAGTGTTTCAAAAAACTACAGAAAAGTAGTGAGGGTGGTGTCCAATTTATTTTTTTTTAATCCAGGACACTAGATGGTCCCGTACTATATAGTTTTTTTAGTAGTTAGGGTGGGAATTCAGACAAAACCAAAGTTTGGTAACTCCTGTCCCCAGGATTCACTATCCTGCATGTTTCCTGCTGTCTGGCCAAAGCACACCTGCCTTCAATGATATCATAATTAGACCTCTACGGAGCTCCACGTTGATTAGCATCAGGTGTGTTCAAGGAGGTAACAAAATAAACTTTGAAGTTTAAGAATAGAAGTTGAAAATAAAATAATAACATGGGAGATAACAGAAATGTTAATCAAAACCAACAGTTATGTTTATAAATTCTTTCTTGAGGCAAAATAAATTTTGTATTTTCTTTGCCCAAGTATAATTTGAAAATTAATCTCTAATAGCTCACATTATATGAAAGAGCACATATAGAACACACTCATAATAAACAACTTGTCTTGTCAACTTGTGCAACAAGTAATAGACACTTTTGTGCAAATCAGTAATACTGTGTCTTTAACAACAATTGAATTGGAATTATTTGTAAAATTCAGTGTTAACAACAGTAAACATGAACAGCAGTGCCACAGCTTGGTGCGAAATTGTAAAAAATAGAACAAAATATAACAATTCAAGTAGACACATTGATGTGTCGCCCCCTATCTACCTCCAAAGGAACATCTCACCAAAGGATGACGAATATAATATTTTACAGCCTCTTCAAACGATATATAAAAGATTGATACTTGGTGAGAACCCATTGAGAATCAATCGCAGGATTAAATATCGCAATTTCAATATTTTGGCACAACCCTAACCAGTAGGGGGCAGTAATGCGTCTCAACGCTGTGTACCATCCACCATAAAATGACACTAGAAGAAGAGAATAGAAGCTTAGAAACTAGTAAAATATTTAGATCATTTAAATTCTTAAAATACACTGAATCCTCAGTATATGAAAGCAACGAATTGTCATTTCATAGCACATTAAAACAAAGCAGGCACTTTGAATCTCCTAATATTATGCATACAATGTATTTTTATTTCAAACATATTTCAAATTCATGCTATGAATATAATTTGTAAAGATTTAAGCTGACATTCATTTTTTATTTTCCATCAGTTTATTACAGTTTTGTGAACCAGGCTGACTAATGAGCTCGTGCACGTGAAATAGCTTCTCATTTGTCTGCTGGCACCTGCCGGCCCCAAACGACTGACCCCGGTTTGATGCTTGGGGAGTTAAGTGTCTCTTAATCTCAATAGCATTCACCTTGCCAACCTAATGCAGACCTGTCGCACTCTCCTCAGGGTGACACTCAGCCTTCAGCTCACACAGCCCCATCAGAACTGAAAAGCCTTATTAACAGAAAGCATTGTTCTGTACCATTAAAATCACCGTTCACTCCTCCTTGGGAGCAGCTATCAGGAATCCTCATAAAAACAGGCTGTTTCCAGCTCTCTCTTATCAGACTCTCTCCACAGTTTTTCCATTGCTTGTTCGGTGGTTTTCAGGCTTTACACTTTGTAATCATTGCCTAGACCTAAATATAATAGTGCTTCTGCTCTGCCAAGGAAGGAAAAAATAATATTTTACAGTTATTTACAATTTTTTTATCTTTTGCAACTGGAGGCTGTACAATGTGACTGAGAGCGCTCAGGTATAATCTCCAAAATATATATTTATTGAATGATTTTATTTAAATAAGTCTGAAAATATTACTCTTAGGATTGTATGGAGGCATGGAAGTTTTTATTTGTTGGACAAAGACAGCCTTGCATGACATTTTGTTTAAAGTCAACTCTGACACCCAAAAAAAACAAGAAATTGGGGAAAAAAAAGAAAATCATGTTTTATAAAAAAAAAGAACAACCTGGAGGCAAAAAATATGAAGTAAAAAGTTCAGAAAAAGAAAATTAAAAGCTGATTTTAGATGAGTTATAACAGGTTCTAATGGTTTATTAAAATGTGTTACATTTGTGTTTCACCCGGTGTGAGAAATTTTGCTGTCATAGTAAAAAGTAGAGTATTTCAGTGCTTTTAGTTCTGAGCTTTGTGGAGTGATGCATTAAATTTGGACCCATTCATTAGAATATTAGTTAATATACTTCAATAAAGCTGCTAAAGTTTTATTGAACAGTATATATATATATATATATATATATATATTATATATATATAAAAGCAAATAAAGGTAATTTGGGGTACATTAAAAATGCATCCCCGTAGAAACCAGTTTAACATAGGTTTGAACCTCAATTGAAAAAAATTAATAAATAACACTAAGTATGTTAGATAACGTAAAAGAGCCATTTTAATAAAAAAAAAAAAAAATACCTGAGTGTGCAAAAACAGGTCAGTATAATTTCTGCTTCACTTTTTTACCTTTTCACCCCTAAAATTCGCAGTTGTTGGACAAAGAAGAAAAGCAAAAAGATTTGACCACTGTCATGGCAAATTCCAGCACTAAATAAAAACCTGTCTAAGGTATATTTAGGTAGGCTTTTTATAAAATAGAATTGTTATTATTATATGAATTTACATTTGTCATGAGTTTGACAAATGTAATTAAAATATCTTCAAATTTTCTTTTAATTAAATTTAGCTATTTTTTTTCAATTATAACGTTTCTTGTTTAAGTTTGAGTAGTATTTTAATGTATTTTTGACTTTTTTAAATTTTATTTTCTGAAACAAAAATTGTATTTGCTGGCAAGCGTAAAAGGAAGATATCAAAGATTCATCCAAACTGTAAGAGCATTGGTGCACCCACTACATTAAAAAAAAAAAAAAATGTTAGTAAAAGTCTTTTATAATAACAAAACAGTTTTATTTAGGATTCTAATCCTAAATTAGGCCTTTTTTCTTTGTGATACTGGGCTATATAGATAAAATTGAATTAATATTTACTAGGGATGAAAGAGTCCTGAATGAATGTAGAAACGGATACGTATTAGTTTTATTACCGAACATTTTACAGCATTAAATTGACCTAAAAATGATTGTCATTGTGATCACAAAATCTAGTGAGCCAAAACCTCATTTTAGAACTTCTTCCCCAAGATTATAGTTTTCCTATGAAATTTAGTAGAACCCCAGCAGGCTGTTAGATGGGGAAAAAAAACCCAGTTTCATTCGAAAACAGCAAGTTATACAACAAACAGCTTAAAGCTTAACACTTGCTTTTGTGTGGTATTTATGTCCTGCTGTTTGATTGTTTAAGGCATTTGTTCCTTTTTTCCAATTCCGTTTAATATTAACTCAGTGTGACTGTTCCTGTTGAGCTTATTTAATTTATTTATTTTTGTTATTTTCCACAATTATTTATCTGCTCTGCAAGTATTTCACACAATGAATGTTGTATTTGCAAGACAAACTTTTAATGAAATATTGACTTACAGATGACAGAGTTCCCGTCTCAGAGAGACAGCAGGATTCAGATGATGGGATGGTGTCAGTCTTTTTTTTTTTTTTTAAGTAGAGATAAATATCTGCAGACATGTGTCCTTGATCAAGAATGCATTTAAAACATCACGCTATATTATTGTACAATCACTGAATATTCTCTGTCAGTTTTTAATTTTGAAAAAAATAAATGACCTACAGTAACAGTTAAGATTGAAGTGTTGGTTGCAGTTAACTTGTTTTCATCACATGGGATGTCACCAATGGTCAAACAAAGACCTGCTTCCTTTACGACTTATTTCATAGTATATGTGTGGAACTTTCTGGGTTTTTTATCTTGTTTCAATTATTCTTTTTATTTCATTCTTTTTTTCTTGAAGTATTTTTTTTTTAAAGACCTACTCCAACAAAAATTGTATTTTTTGTGTTTTTAACGTGTTTTTGTAAAAAAATTTCACATTATGAAGGACATTTATATTAAAAAAATTAAGGTTAAAAGTGCATTTCTGGGGATTTTATTTCTTAAAATAATTGTCAATCAGGAGCAGATGAAAAATTGTGGTTTCAATGAGCTTGTAGTTGTTACAATCAGCAGAGGAGAGAATGTAAACAAATAGATGATGGGAAATGAGTGCAGACTTACTTTCTGCCAACAGTCCTGCTCACAATTTTTTATTAACTTCTGGTGAATCACAATTAAAAGACCACTGGTAATGGTTTTAAACCAGATGGAGATGGAGTGGACCTTTAACCTTTTGTAATCATAAAAAATAGATCCTGTGCGTCAGCGTTTGTCCCTGCACATCGGGTGTGTCTTCCACAGGTACTTGAAGTTTTCTGATTTTGTGCCACTCTTTGTCCCGTCATCATCCATCTGCACACGAGCGTCAGCTGCACTGTGTTAGTGCCAGATTGCTCTGTGTACCCTGTGTAACTGCTTGGCAAATCTCGACCCTCTTGTCTTGTGTGTTCTTGTGCGTTCCTCTTCTGTGCTCCTCTGTGAAAAAATGGCACTGATCTTATGCATCAGATTATGTCCTTTTTTTTTGTCCAAAATCCAAAACATTTTGTTAATGATCTATCTCATCAAAGATTTATTAATTTTGAAAACCACTTTGCCCATGATTAATAATTTACCAAACAAGCACATTACTTTGAAGAAGTGTGTCAAATTACATGCCTTAGTTGACTTGACTTTAGAAAGTCAGGATGGACATTGAGATAAGAGCAGAAAACTGTGGTGCAGAATATGCAGAAACTCAGTTTTCACGCCTGCATGAAACCTGAATCCGAGAAAGCAAATTAAAAACCCATTAAACATCGTTAATTACATTTTAATGTGTAGTTACACATTTAGTACTGTGTAGTGAGAATGTGTAGACTTTTTTTTTCCCTTTTCAGAAAAATAATGTGCATAGAAAGAATTGAATAAAAAACAAAATGGATCAGTTTTGTATCCATATAGACAGATGACCATTTCAGGACATGGCGTCAAATGTGACACATCTTGACCAGTACAAAATTCACTTAGGACTATGACAGGTCAGCAGTCAAAACACATCAAGGTAAACTGCATGTAATGCTTTGTACACACCAGGCATGTGATGGAAATTCTTGAATGCGTTTTATGGTGTTCAAACTGGACTGTCGCTACTTAATATTAGCGTGTGTGCTCACAGATGAAAGAGGCTTGGTGTGAAATGTTAAAGTGGTACAAATCTGGTGAAGCTTGCTTTAGGCTTTTTCTTTTACAGCTTTTTTCCAATACATTAAAAGACTTTGTGCAATACAATTCCGGCTGGATACAAAGAGCAGTTCTTAATTCTTCCGTCTTGATAAATCTTTTGAACAGTTGGCACTTCCATATTTTGAAAAGGACGCTATCCAAATATCATTACCAAAGCAGAGTCCCTGATTGATCAAAGCTGAACTGGTGTAACTTTCAACATTTAACTTTCACGTTTTTTTAAACGTAAAGACCAAAAGGGGACTAGAAAACTAGTGTAGCACCACCTGAATGCGAAGGTTAGCCCAAAATGCCCCAAATTACACATTTGTATAGACTTTTCATTTATAGTTGTCTCTGGGACACGTGTTCACATAGACTTTTAACTTGTGGAGGCCACTAGTACACGCCTTTCAGAACCTAGTGTGAACAGTCTTTCCATTAAAAAATAAGAAGTAATTAAAAAAAAAAGTTTTTATGGGACTTGATCTTTCTTCATCACAAACAGGTGCAGTGATTCCATTAGTCTTTTATATTTTTAATAAATGTTTGCACAAAGTGAAACAATCAGACAACACAGTAAATTCTAAACCTTGCTTTTGCTTTCTGGTGGTACTATATTTAAATCATGGGAAAACTGTGAATCTTAAAACGTTTCACAATAAGCACTGTTCTACAAACATTGATTGTTCAGATCATTCTTGATCAAAGCTGTCAGATTGAAGTCAACAGGGTGAAATTTCAATGATACACTATGCTAACAATACATTCCTAGTGCAACAGGCACATGGACTCTGAAATAAGGCCATTTTGCACCTAACTGATGAAGCATGCAAGACTTTTTTCCCTACAAGGCATTCTAATTAACACATTCAATACTACAACACAATGCAATAAATCTTTTACAGATGGTGTTGCCGTCTTGTCCACCTTTACAGTACAAAAGAGCTTTTCTGTAAACCTCATATATGTTTCTGTTCAAGCATTTATGAGGGTCTCTTTAATGGGTAAAATTCATGAGATGCTGGAGCTGCAGTTACATCCGACTGCCAAAAGGGTAACAAAAATGGGGGCGCCGTTTTTTGCTTTTTAATTCCGCTCTGGCACCTGCGGAAGTTGGCATTGTTAGAGAATGAATAATGGAGTGTTCTGAAACACAGTTCTGTTGAGCAACATTTGCTTCCAATATCCAAGACCTTTAAAAAAAGAGCTCTGATGACACATTTTCCTGAGTGAGCTGCCATGAGCTGATTGGCTTAATTGCGTTGGATCAGCTGCAAAGATGCACAAGCTGTCGATGGTGCAGGCGGTCACATATTGTGAGTCAACCAGTCTAAAAATACCATCAAATCAACACCGGGACAAAAATATACTTGGAAGCAAGAAAAATTACAGCAAACTCTCAAAGTGGAACACGCAGTTTCTTAACAGTTTCTAACTATGAATATAATGTTGTTATTACAAAACCTTTATAAACTTTAGATAGTGATGCTATCAGAGATTTAGCATATGTTTCTTGTCCAATACATGTGTGAAGTATGTCATTTAATATTTAATTAACATATCTGAAATGAAAGCTAACTTTAGTGAGTTACATTGGCTTTGTATATTATTTTTTCTCTTTTAATTTACTATAAAACCAATTAAAATCTTTTCATGGCTAAATGATATTTCTTAAATGTTTCTATTGAAAGAAAAAGAGGATTCTATAAAATTGTCTACAAAATTGAATGATCTATGTGCCACACTCCTGACATCATATAATCAACATGAATAAATGTTGGCGGTCTATTAAACTCCCTCCACTGACTGAATACTTCCCCAAGAAGTTATAAAAAAAGGAGGTTTTATTTGGTGTTTTATGTAAAAAGTGGTAATGTATGCTTTTAAAGATTCTAAAGCTGTCTTTAAAAGTAAAGGAATTAATCATTTTAAGGGTCAACACTCTATTTGCAAAGCTTCAGGGTATTACTTGTCAAACTGAAATCAGAAATGTTGACTTATGCATCAATTTATCTAACTTTCCGTTAGAACGCTCATGACCTTAACATTTTTTTTTCTCTAAGAGCCACTCCCATGCACAGCACTGTGACACGACAGACCCAACAAACTGTTGAGTTTCTATCTTATCTGTGTTATGTTCTGGACTCTATTTTTTGGGATTTATTTATTTAATCTTTTTTATGGCCTGGAAAAAGTGAAGACCTTTTTGAAAAAAAAAAAAAAAAAAAAGGGTGTAACAAGAACACATTTTTTAGTAGAATCAGAAAAAAAACAACCTGGGGGTAATGGGGGTATGGTAGATGTCCCTTCTTTCCAAACCACGATTTTTGTCTTGGTGCAGTCTGGAGAGGGAAATTTGGGTTCTATTGAAGCTGGTTTTTTTGCTAAATCCTGGGTGGGGCCGATGGAGAAAAGAACTGTGTCGTCAGCATATAGATGACATTCATCGCAAGTTGGTTGTGGCTTCTCCTGAGATGGTCACAGCTGCCTGCAATGATCACATTTGGTTTCATTATTTAAGGAAGCTTTTTTCAGAGCATCTTTTGTATTTGATTTTCATACTTGGTTGAGTTAAAACCTTTGAATAATCTGGACTTGTTTGAGTCTTCTTCTTCTTTGGTTTATCTCTACTGGCTATTTGTAACATTATCACGGAGCTGTAGGGGACTTCAGAATATGCAAAGCTTGAACAGACTTGAGTGGAGAGAAATGACCAACAACACCAAATTTAAGCAGGTGTTTTTTTTTGTTGTTGTTTTGATTTTACTGTATTCCTGTAGCGTTTTGTCACAGAAATGTCAGTAACACTTTAAGAAATTGTGTCAACTAAAAAAAAAACAAAAAAAAAAACACTTGATTTATCTTCTCAAAAATAAGTATATCATTGTGTATTTAAAAAGGCTTCTACTAAATAAGGACACTCAAACTGTAGAAAGTGGAGGTTTTACGTTGTCTTCCTTTGCTTCTCTGAGATAGGACATTTTGTAACAAACGGCAAAGAAATAAGCTTGCAGGTGACACTGAATAGTCCTTCTGATTGTGAAAAAAAACTCCACAAGATAATTCTTGACTTCAAAGGCTCCAGTTCACACACTTGTGTGTACAAACTAAAAATAGATCTCCTGAAATGTTGATCCAATGACACGTTCTCTCTTTGTGCTTGCCTGTCATGACTCTCACATTGGTAATCATACTCCCAATGTTTGGGTAATGTGTAGCGCTAGAGATGCATAACATGCATAATTACCCTCAGTCCCACAGTAGACATAAAAGACATCCTAATTGTTCCCTGTGGACTTTCTTGTAAACAAATGTTGTATTTTTATATAGAAGTTTCAAAGAAATATATTCTGTGCAACAGAAAAGTTAACCAAAGACAAAGCTGAGAGTGCTTTCTTTTTTTATTTGAAATTTGGTTTATTTTTCTTTTGTGCAATCCCATATAACTCAAATATTTTTTCCACGTATATTTGTGCTAGCTTTTTATATTTTTCTTTTAAACAGTGGCTATAAATAATAATAAGCATTGGCTATCAAATATTTGTTGTGATGTTAACATTAACCAGACCCATAGTCACCCATCAACAGGTTGACCCATTGAGGGTACTGCTGGTTTTGTAGAGGGTCATAGAGAGGAGTGGCTGCATCTTAACCCTTATGTTATCCTAGGTATGTTGATATTGGGAGTGCGGTCATCAGGACCCCGCAAGACAGTTCGCTATTTTTTTTTTTCTTTCTTTCTCAAAGATTTTTGATTTTCACTGGTGTCTGTTGCAGACATGAAACCCTGTCCTCCTTCATCCACATTTGTGATGGGATGGATAATACATCAAAATAAGGCTTGGGTCATCTGTATCCCTACAAGAAAGCACCAGGGTTAATAGTGCATATGAGTTTTAGTTGAGACTTGTATGGCCAACTCAAAGGATGTCATGAAAAAATAACGTATGATTGTTGCGGATATAGTAAGTGTATTTTGAAGTATTTGTAAGGATCCATCCATCCATCTTCTTCCACTTATCCAGGACTGGATTCTCTCAATGACGATGGCTCTACTCCGAGCTCTCTCTGGGTGAACGATCTTCTCACCCATTTTCTAAGGGAGCTCCAAGCCATCCTCCGGAGAAAGCTGATTTCAGCCTCCTTGTAGTCAGCACCTTGTTCTTTTGGTCACGATTGAGGACACACGACGATAGGTGAGTATTGAAACCAAGACCAACTGGTAGATTGAGAGCTTTGCTTTCTGGCTCAGCTCTCTCTTCACCACAACGGACCGGTGCAGCAACTGCATAATGACGGACGCCGCTCCAATCCACCTGTCAATCTCAAGCACTGATCTTTCAGTTGTGAACAAGACCTCAAGATATTTAAACTTCTCTACCTGGGGTAGGAACTCTCCACCCACTGGGATGGGGCAAACTAAGATAAATTAAGTGGAGATGCTGTCATATGGTGCCCTTACCCAACATTCTAGACCTTAGTAAGGTGTGAGCACTGGCCCCTTACTGACCGTGTACAAGTGCTGTACAAACAGGTCATAAGTGCCTGTAGGATACCCGTTAATTGCACAAATTCCACTTTAATTGTCTAATTTCCTAATTTCTAAGAGTCAGGCAAGAAGCTGACAAAAATGGGAAATTGTCACATGAACAGGTCTTACAGGCCCTTTACACAATCAGGAGGATTTAGGAGGATTTAGGAGAACTCAAAAAAATACAAAATTCCTATAACATGCTTGCATCTCACCAACTTCTCCCTTATTCACCTTTGAATGTTATATAGGTTTTTCTACGACCTGTCGCCTAAAGCGTGCACGTAGAAAAAAAAATGTGTATGGACGTTTTTACTGTCCAGGCTCTCCAAGGGGTCTATGACCTTGTTATTTTGTGTGGGTCACCCATGTGCTCCAAACAGGTTTGTCCATTTTTCACCAGCAGACAGCCTGTATCCACCCATAAGGGCAGTTGTCACAAAGGCTTTATTGTGGTTGCGCATTTTCATCAATTGCAAGTAATCTACAATAGAACTGTTGTGCCCCAAAAGAAGCTGGTCAAATTCTTAATTTGAAAAATAACATAAAAAGTTGGAGGCAATTTATCATCTTAGTTTGCATTCTGCTGCTCATAGTATTTCACCCTTATTCAGCCTTTTCAAACTCAGTTTCCTCAGACCAATGGCTGGGCTTCCAAAAGTTTGACATTGAGAGCTCATTTATCTGTGGGTGACTACAGACTCTTACCCTTGATATAAAAAAAAGACTGTTTAGGAGACCTGCAATTAGAGGTGTTTCAGAAATGTCCCACAGTCACAAAGATGCAATGTTAAAACTTGCTGTAACTATGACAACACTCGCCGCGATTGGAAAACTCTCAAAGCTATTTCTCAATGGAATTTGGCACATAACAAATGAAAAGAAGTCAGCTTAAGTGATATAATCATGGCCATTGTCAATTTCCCAGGAATAACTGGAGATATGACATGTCATACCAGGAATTCTAACTGGTAACTGTATGGTAGAAGGTAATGTGAATGTTGCACAGGCAGATGTTATAGGTTTGTCATGGGTCACTTGACTAGTGACCATCAGAGCCATTGACTTCATTACGCTGTAGATGAATGAGCTCATCTACATAGTGACTCTTCCTATCCAGTGGAGGCAAACACGTTGTTCATCAGAACAGGCCACGCAACACCAATTCATTTCATGTTCTATCAAATATCGCTGTCGGAGTTAAAGATGCATAAAATTGGTAATACAAACTATCCGGGTTACTGCCAAAAGTATCTTAAACTAATGAGAATTCATTTAGGGAACACATGTGATTCATGTTGATGTCTATTATAGCGGCACACTAGCGGTCTACACCACACGTGTCGTGAAAAAAACAAAAAAAAGTGAGGCCTAACTGAGTGAAAATGCATCCATAATCATAAAAATGCCACAAGAACAAGTTAAAAATAAGATTTTGATTGAAGTTGGTCTTTAAATTGATAGCTTACATTGTGTGGTACTTACTTTGTTCAAGGCCAATGCTTAAAGCAGGGGTGGGCAAACTACGGCCCGGGGGCCACATTCGGCCCCTTAAGCTACTTAATGTGGCCCAAATACATTGAATCAAAAATCCTAATTATTGTTTTATTTTCATTGTATTTCTGGTTTCTTCCCATGAATGATGTTGTTTCTCTGACGTTCGTGTGTGTTTTTTTCTGAGTCAGATGGTGAGTTTTCGGATTATTCCTACACCACATAAATGCAGCATTTCTTTGAGTTCACATTTTCCTCTGAAGAACATCAACCCATTGGATCACCCAAAAGAGAACAAAAATCAAAATTTAGAAATTAAAACTCTCAAATTTTCTGTTTTTAAATTAATATATGTGAATTTGAACCCAAATTAAAGCATGTTTTTCTCTAAATTCCATATTATTTTTTTAGTTTATGAGGTTGATTACCCAATTTCTCCTTCCATCTGCTCCTTGTCCGGCCCTTATGCCAAATTTTAGAACCCTATGTGGCCCACGAGTCAAAACAATTGCCCACCCCTGGCTTAAAGGGTGACGGAACGTGGCAGCTGGAGGCTGACGCCATTCTCAGCCAAGATTTGTAAAAGGCCAAAAAGGCGGCAGAGCTCATGGAGCCGGACTGAGTGGCGGAGGTGTGGCTTGGATCTATGATTGAAAGTTAGCTGTAACACTGGAAGGCGCAGTTAAATCTGGATATAATGCCAACTGCACTCAACTTCTGTTGCCTAACTTCCAAGTCCACTGGAAAGTTGTGCAAAATTTTTGACAGCAGAAATAAATACACCTGGCTACAAGTCATGCTAAAGCTAACAACCGACCATAACGGTATCAAAGATGGGTGGGGGTTTTATAATGGAGCTGCAGAGCATGATGAGGTGAAAGTTCTGGGACTTACACCAGTTGACCAATCACAAAATTCAACTGCAATACCCCGTCTCAACCTGTAGGGGGCAGCACAGATGTTTTTTTTGTTTGTTTGTTTGTTTTTTACTGTATTTTCATAAATTAAACAAATGTATTTTTAATTTGTAAAAATTTTGATAACAACCAACAATCAGCTCTTTTAAAGTACAATTTATAGAGGTCAATAGCCAAAAAAAATTTGAATTAGTGTTCAGTTACCCTCTAAATGCATGAAATTATGTGAAAATCAAAGGGACAAGTACCGTATTTTCTGGACTATAAGGCACACTTGTATGTAAGCCGCACCTGCTCAATTAAAAAAAAAAAAAGAAAAAAAAAAAAAATACAACCCGCACTGGGCTATAAGCCTCAGATATCTATGTTGAATAATAAGATAATTACTATAACAATTTTGTACTTTAAATGTACATGTATGTACTGGCAGTCTCCAGCATCTCACCATAGATTCATTGATGCTAAGCTTGTGTGCGGCAGTGCGGTTTCCTTCCTAGATAGCAAGCACCATATCTTTTAACTTAAACTGTCCACCACACAAATTCCTTTGTGTGATTTCCACGATGAAAAAGGCTTTTAAAAATAATTACTAGTTAGTAATTTGTCACGAGTGTTCTATCTGCTAAAGAAAAAGTAGTGTTGGCTTTTCTGATTTGCATTGATTTTTTTTGTCTATCTTGTTTTTGATTCAAATTCCGGTTAGAGCTCCCCTAGAAGTGGAAGAAAAATCCACAGAATAGCCGCACCTTTGTATAAGCCGCATGATTCAAAACCTAGGAAAAAAGTAGCGCCTTATTGTCCAGAAAATACGGTAGTTAACGCGATGGTATTATCATTGACATAAAAACATGCAATGTACTGTGGGTATTAATTTATTGTTATATTTCATGCAATAAAAAATTATACTGAAAAATGTTTTTGTTACAAGCATCCCAAAGATGTGTAAAAAACCCAAAAACATGGCATTCCAACCTGCAGCAAAAAAATAACCTTGATTGTGTGACTTTCACTGTATTGAAAGACCTCAAGTAACATTTGATCTGCTTCAGTTCATGGGGAAACGGAGATAAGGCAATAAATGTGCTTTTACTAATCTTATCAGTGTGATTGTGGCTGCAGGACACAGTTAAAACTGGATCAGACATTTGTGCACAAAAGCTTGCACTATTGTTTGCTCCACAATGCCTGGCAGCGCATGCTTCATTCAGCAGCACTGCTGAGAAAATCTGCCGGACTAGTACCAATGATGGCGATACTCGCAGCTGATCTGATTGCAGAGCGAAGGCGCCCGCTTTCATCTGTAATGAGAGAAAAATAGATCATGTAGTTGGACTTCTTATCTCGGTGATGGATGGTGACAGACGGAGCAGCCTCCGTATGTTTCCTTCTGTTTTTTTTCTGCTGCCTCCTAATCCAGCGTTTCCTTTTATGTTCCATACTTTCTTTGCTCTCTATTTTTGTCTCCCCTTCCTCCACCTGTCTCGACATCCTCTTCGTCTCAACTTCATGGCTGCAAATTCAATCCAATTCCCTCCATCTGCCCGGCCTTGTTCTCATCTTTTCCCACGTCTAACCTGCGCCTGCTGCCATCCATTCCTTTGGCCTCATTTTCCACTCTTTCTCAGCTTTCATCCTAATTCAATACTTTTCCCTCCTTCAGCAACCTTTATCAGCTCTCCCCTACACTTTTATCCCCCTCATCCACACATTTCTTACTTTGTCAGTCTCCTCACTGCACACTCCAACCAGCCCTGAGAGCCACATGCAACCCTTCATTCCCTGATCTTGAGAAGATAACTGATCCCACTGATGCTATTTTCAGCCTGTCATGCATACTCTTCCTCCTCTTCCCTTCCATGGAGAGCTGGCAGCCACAAAGTGAGACATGAAACAGGCAACCAGTATTTCTCCTCTCGACTGTGACTTTGGAATCCATATAATTAAGAGTTTTATCCAGGGATGAGTGAGTCTGGCAGCTGATTTCTCTCCATATGCTGATGCTAAATAGATTGTTTAATAGCCTTGAAGTTATGTCTCACAGAGGATTCACAGAAAACAAACCCTTCATCAATGCCTGCTTTTCTTCTTTCATATCATCCATCAGCATCTCTCACAGGATGAAAAGGTCAGCCTGGTTCTTGACCCATTGTCATTCTATGTAACTGATTACATTGTGAAGACCCACAAGTCTGAATCCTCAGACTGTAAAAGGTGTCATTTATGTAATTAATCAGTCTGGTGATCAAGCATTTTGACCAGTTGGTGAAAAATGTTGTTTTGAGGTACACACTAAGGAACATTTTCCCAAGTAAGTTGCTAAATAATTGGTAATACCTCAAAAAATGTGTTTGTGTGGTGGCTACATGGAAAAATATGTATTTTAGGTGCCAAATTGATGTCAAGTGGGCATTCCTGTTCCAGAACAAAACTTGTAAACAAAACTATGTGGCTAAAGATCTCTTCACTCATTGGAATTATGAGGGCAAAGCAACAGGACGTGAAAATAATGGAGGCCCTGCGGTTTGGAATCCTTGTCAGAATATTTCACTTAATGAAACTTTATATTTCACTGACCAATTTTAAACATCTGTCTGAACGTCGGTGGAGGCATGCGGCAAGGTGGTTACTGGCAAGACAACTTTGAAGGTATGAAAATAAGTGTTTGTGACATATAGATTGTCGGGAAAACAGTGAAAAGCAATTCAACATTTTTTTATTGAGCATGAATTAATCTGACCACATTTCCATTAGTTGCTGTGCCTTATTGTTGTGGTGTTATGGCATTGTTTTTCTGTTCAAAAGCTCTCAGGATGACATCACAGCACCACGTGACGCATAGTGAGACACAGAAAAGTGTGTAATGAGCATTTTTTACTTGGGTAAAAAAATCTTTCCAACAATTCAGCAGTTGGACCCCTTCTCCTCTTTGAGAACAGGACGATTGTTCCTTCACATTTTTCCTTTTGCTTCATTCCTGCGTTGTTTTTATCACATGACCATCGGCTACAGTGGTTGTTTGGTCCAGTTATTTCTATTCGGGAACCGAATGTACTCAGACTGAGGAATTTCAGAGTGAACCAAAGTTCAGTTCGATTGAATATAAACTGAGGCCATCAAAAAAAAAAAAATGGGTCCTAATGCGGACCAGGAATCCTTCTATTTCATTCTACACACTAGTAAAAGTACTATTATTAAAGTCTTCTAAGCAAGATAATATGAATATTTTTTAGTTTTTAAATATTTTTTCAGTCTCTGTAAATGCCAGAATTTCCACATTGATGTTTCTATTTACCTTTAGTTACTTTTTAGATCATTAATTGTTCAAATTGTTACTCAGCAGTCTATTATCAAGTTGCTTTTTTTTATAGAAGCTTTTTACGTCTACACAAGAAAAATGAATTTAGTACAGTTTTTTGGTTCTCTTCTCATCTCCTTGTCTCAGAGCACCATCGGTATTTTTTCTTCTGATTCCCTCGTTGAGTTTGTCCTGGATCAAAAATGCAATTTTTACAGTGTACAATGCAAAAACTTTATTAAAAAAAACATTATTTTTTTGATGCAGTAAACAAAATGTGTCTTACATAAATGTTTAGTCAGTCATTTTTGACTTTTTGGGAAAACTTTTTAAATATTTAGATGAACTATTGATTATGTTGTACAATTAATTATTGTGTTTAACTTCATTGCCTCACAATGAAAGGCTCTGGTTTGTATCCTCGCTGGATCCTTCAGAGTAGAGTTTTCACTTCAGCTTCCTCCCACAGTCCAAAAACTTACTTCCTTAGTTTTATTGGTGACTCTAAATTACTCCTTGCGTTTGGTTGTTTGCCTGTGTGGACTCACCTTAATCGAAAAGTATCAGGATGGGCTCCAGTGACTCAATGACCCTGACCACAAATTAGAAAATAAATGACTGAAGATTTATTCTCTAATATTTGCATAACATGAGACAGAAATTAAAAATATTACACTACAAACAAAGGTATGTTCAAGCATTGACATAACCACTTTATTTAGATCACTGTAGAGAATGTGCTGTTTATTGGTTGTATTCACACATTTCTGACAATGACTCTATGCTTCCTATCTAAAGACTCTCAGATGAGTTTTGTACTGTCTCTAAAGGCAGACATAGAAACATGACGTCACACCTAGAATACAAAGCAACTCTCACCACTGGTTTCAGGCTATTTCACATTGAACATTAAATCTGTGTTGTGTCTTCAAAGTTCAAAGATCAGAAAAAAAAAGATCAACTGGTTTCAGCAAATCCTGCAGTCATAAAAACAATATTTCCACCGAGATGTTTTTATTCAGCAAGTTTTCCGATAACCTTCAGATAAGAGTTGCTGTGTTTTGCAAGAGATTGGTTACATCGCAGTTTACTTTTTATCTGATATTTTTTACACACTTAATATATCAACACATTTGTGCTTATCCCTTTTCTCTCCTCTGATTTCTTTTCGTTGTCAAGTAAAAGATCTTTTTCACAAGAACAGACTAAGTTAGATCTGTTATAAGATTTGTATACCAACATGCTCACATTATTTTTTATTTTCATTTTTGTGTGTCTTTATGTGCCACATTAACATACATTTAAAAAAAAAAAGGCCCTTTGTTTGAAACGATGAGTTCCAGATCCGCCAGGATGATGTCGGGATGCTTTTTTATGGCTGGCAGATTCATCAGAGTAAAGAAAAAAAAGAAATAAAGAAGGGCTCCAGTCGTGTACGTTTGCTACACTTGCAGGCCATAGCTGTAATGGAAAACAAACCTAAAAGGAGAGCACTCAGAAACAACATAAACAGCTGAATGTAACATCATTTCAGTCTATTTCCCTTCATATAGAAAAACATCTGACTTTCCAAAAAATTGCGAGTGAAATTTACATAAATTGTTTTTCACGCTTGGCCAAAATAACTCCAAAGCATCCCGTCAAGAATAAAATAAATGTTCACTTCAGCTCATTATGCGACAAAATCCTTTGATTGAGACGGACAGAGCTGTGGCTGCATTGTGCATGACTAATTCAAATACTTCCTTGTTCGTGTTTGTTTTATTGTTTTTTTTTTTACTACTCTATATACATTGTGCAAAAAAGAACTGTAGTTAATTCTAAAAAGGCCACCAGGTGTCTTGGTTTTTTATCATCTCCCTCTGTTCATTAGCATGAAAATGCTGGTCATTATAGACTTGCGTGACCGACCTTGTTTTGCTCACAGAGGGAACAATATACCCAGTACAGTTCTAAAAAAAGGCAGGCAGAGTCAGGCAGACACAATTCATCATCTTACAACCACATTTTAGCTGGATGTCAAATTGAAAAGTACAAGACTCTAAAAAAAAAACAATATTATACATTAAAATGCCACCCACTATGCATCAGTTTTGTCCAAACAAAGACAGCTTTATATAGATTTTGTTTTAGTAGTTGTATTTGGTGAAGTTATAAATAAATATATATTTTTTTAATTTTTCCAAACTTACTGTTAGACTATACAAACAAAAAATGGATTGTATCAGTAATGTATGTAATGTCTAAAGATAGTATAGTAAAGCTTTGTTTTGTCAAAGTCCAGTTTAAAATGGGATTTTCCATCAAGTGTAACATTTACATAAACCAATGTTTACTACTGACCTAAAAATAATCCTTTTTTCCATTAATTTTCCCATTTATGAGTTCCATTTGACTCTCCTCACACCAGTGTAGTGCTCTCACCCGTTCAAGCACTTCAATATTTTATTCAATGCACAAAGCACTTAAGGCGCTTTGTCTGTATTTCAGAGTTGCTTTTTCTTTTTTTTCTTGATTTCCTGCAGCTATATGTTAGCATTGCAAAGGACAGGCGTGTAACTGTGTTGAAAAATAGCGATCGTGTTCATTATGAGATTGAAATTAGAATTGCCGCACTTTAGACTTGTTAATTTGATTGTTGGTTCCTTCCAGTGTGACCTTCCTTTGATGAAAGGACTCAGAAATAAGCCTAATTATTGGTGGCATAATCAAGTTAGCATTGAGGAATTGCAATCATTGCTATACACCCAGGCCTCTTTTGTCGCTTTTATCATTACTATTTTTTTTTTGTGTTTGGAACTGAAACAGAACTGATAGTAGTATAGAGTCTCAGTACTTATAATCAAGTTTTTTCCCTCTTCAGTGACCAGAACTCCTGTTGCAATGCTGAATCTGGAACTCAGTTTAAAAAAAAGTGATGTTATTTGCAAAATAATGTGAAAATGTAAGATGTCGCGTGCATGTTTTCTATCTTCTATCTTCTCTTGTGACTGGCCCAACAAAAATCAATAAAAAAAAATTGAATGTGTAGCAATAGTGTTTACGGAAGACGACAAGGGCCAAGTTTGCAAATATTTTTCAGTTAAAATTCAGTTCAATTAAAGTTCCACTCTGGTCATCTTTTGAGCTATTGTGAAAACGTTCCAAGAGATTTCTATTTTGGGACCTGCTGAGCATTTAAGATGGAGAACTCAGCCAGGTAGGGAGCAGAGTAGGAGGAAGCAGGATTTGAGGTTCTGGTTGTTTCAGTCTTTTTTTCCCTCTCTTTGTCCTCACCAATCTTACACTGCTGGGTTTTGGTTTGAGGTTGGACCTTGGTAGTCTTGATTTGCAGTCTTTGTTTATTTGTTTTCTTTAGGTAGCACACAAATTATTTCATTTTGTTCTTACTTTGCAGGACAAGTTTTTCTTTTTTTTTAATAAACTGTGTTCCTTTTACCTTTGGTGTCCAGTCTTTATGTAATTGTCCCCTTTTGTATTTATCCCGTAGACTCGTTGCAGGTTTGCACATTGGGGACATAACAATATATTCTCATTTATGCCATTTTTAGCCAAAATCAAAAATCAATCATCTACTATGACATTGTTTCTGCAGAGCGGCAGAGGTTTGTTCAAAACTTGCCTCTGAGCTGTGGATGTTATTGTTGTCGTGGAGTAAGTCCGCCCCCAACTCCCATCATCCATCTGTTTACAATCTCTCCTGCCAGCTCCTCTAAACCCCAACTGGACATTAGCAGTGAAACAAAAATGGCCATCATCAACACAAAGAAAAAGCAGAAATTTCATTGGAGTGGATAATTTACAATTGTTTAGATAAGATAACGTGATCAAATCATGGCAATATTGAGTCTTAGAATATTGAATCTTGAGAAAAACAAAACAAAATGGTTTTTGGAGATGATTATATTTTACTAGTTTACTCAAAGTTGTTTCTGACTGCCAGACTTGGTAAAAGTTCTGTCTGTTTTTCCAGATCATGACTTCTTTTCTTAAGAAAATGAGCCATAATTTTATTCTTTTATCTTAAGAAAACAGTTTTTATTTCATTATTTAGTCTTAATCTTAAAAAAAAGAAAAATATTAGCTGAAGTGGCCATTCTCGTCTTCTGTTTACCCAAGATCAGAGAAGCAGCAAAGGCTGCTGGATTTGCATCTTATCTATATTACATTTGTTACGTTGGTCCGCTTGGGTATGATGTATGGTGTTTATTTACATGATATGTAGTGTAAAAATAACATATTTCTGTTTCAATGGATTTGATAAATTGCTTAAAGGTGAAAATGTAATATTCCAGTTGTGTAAAAAAATAAATCATATTCCTTTGTATTGGCATGAGGAGAATGGTTGTAGCACCTACTGCGGCGATTTTACTGTAACCTAAAGTAAAATACACTAGAGCAGACGGATGGGTGCTAAAGAATATAACTAAATGGGAGCCTCCTTTACAGCAGATACATTTTTGGGGGAAATTTTAAAGGCTTTTGCTTTAATATTTAAAGTAAAGGGCTTTAGATAGAAAAATAACTATAATAAATAATTCATTGTTTTTTGTTTTTTTTGTTGTTTTTACATATTTTTTTCCATAAACTGTTGACTGTTAATCTCTCATTTTCGCTCTAAATTTTGTTTATAATACTAACTTTCTCTGCAACTTTAAAACATTTCTTTAACTTTAAATGGTAGCAGCTCATAACTGATTTGAACTCGTTAAATATACATTTTTTTTTAATAAAGGTTGTTCTTATACGTCAAAATTCCTATGACTCCACTTTGCTTATTCCTGAAAGAGCCTTTATGTCCTACAGATGCTGTTTATAGATTCTCTGTGCTTTTGGGTTCACTATAATGCCTTTTCTTAAATTAAATTAATAGGTTTCTTTAAATAGTCATTCTATTGCACAATTAATTTAACTGTAAAGTCTTTAGTATTTAGGTATGTGCTGAAAAAAAATGCTAACCTCTGAATTTTTTACAATATGACAATATTCAGAATTTCATTGTAAAACTATGGAAAAGAAACTCATAGTTTGTTCATGAAGTATGATTTTTTTTCCCCTTTACATTCTGTCATGAGTTTATCAGCAGTATATTTTTGAACAGAACAACAATCAAACTATACAGAAATTGTGCTCGCTAGTTGCTCTTTTAAACATGCTGTTTGCCATCGTTGTCTCCCACAGAACCAGAACTGTAAAAACAAAACATCGATAAAAGCTAATTTTCCCTAACACCATGGGCAGCTTGTCTTTTTCAAGCACCCAAGTGCTTCATTTTTACTTGTTAAAAGCCAAATGCTAGGTCCATCAACTGAGCCATCATCAATAAATATTGACTCGCCTGTCAACAGACAGTGTGCTGAGGAAAGCATTTGTGCTGACAAATGCAGCAGGACTGCCTCTTTCTCTCTAAAATGTGGTAACAAGGATTATATTCTCTCAACATTGTGTGAGAATAATTATTTTAATCAAGTATAAGTGACTAAAGCTGTGTACTTATGACTCACCTTTACGGTGAGCTGTTTTGACCTTCTACTTCCCCTTATGGCTGGACTATTTCTTCACTGATTCTCAACATCCAGTCAACACAGCAAAAAAAAAAAAAAAAAATCAAAGCATTGTGCAGCAGTTTGACGCTCTCTCGGGGAAACCTCGGCAACGCAACTAATATCCGAAGAAGAAGAAAAAGTAATTGAGATGCTGATGAAATCGTTTCTCCTCCTGCCTTTGTGGTCCCCAAATGTTACCTAAAGAGTAAAGCAATCGACTCAGCTGTTTGTGCCGTGGCTGCGGAGCGCTCTAGAGTTAGTTGTGGCGAGATCTGTGTTGGATTTCCCTGAAATGAGAGCAGGTCCAGATGCAGATTTATCTGGGATTTCCAGGCCAACTGGGTGCAGAAACAGACACGTCATCACACATTCTCATACTCGATCAGCGTGTTTTTGGAACAAAAATGTGGTGATAAGTTTGTTTTTTTTTCTTGATATGGTAACATGCTACAATTTGTGTAGTCCAGTAGCCACCAGTAACACCAAATGTACCCTCTGACAGATCAGATCAGTTGGTTGCACTGGCTTTGGTCCCATGAAGTCCTAATGCATTCTGTGGTTTACAGCACGCACCAACGGTATACACAAGGGCTAAACTACGTACTCACATACACACTACATATTGTCAACAATTTCTTTTATAGGATTCTGTAAAGATTTTTAGCCTCTTGTTTGTCTTCCAGAAACTTGCAGAAAAAAAAAAAAAACGCATAAACTGATCCTTGGCCGTGAGTTTGCTTCCTTTCTCTCTCCGTTGTCCAGGCTCAGAGGCGGTACTTCCTCAGCAGGTCAGCCTGCCACATGTACTTCCTCTCAGGAAATCTCTCCGGGATCTTGATCTTGCGGAAGTCTTGAATGCACTTTTCGAGCTCCTCCTCAACTGTTAGCTTCTCCTTCGCCGGCCTTTTCTTGGAGGAGCTGGTGTCGCGGGAGCTGGCCGTCAGAGTGCGCAGCAAGTCGCTCTTCCGTCGCTGTTCAGACTGCTGAAGCATGGTGACGGGGCCTTTTTTCGGTGGTCTATCTAGGGTCTGGACCTTGGCGTGCGGGTGTGACTGACGACTGACTGGACCGCAGATGACAGTTCCCTGGGGGGAGCTGGCCTCCGACTGGCTCTCGGAGCTGGAGGTGGAGAGATCGTTGCAGGAGGTGCCGCTCTCGCCTTCGCCGTCACCCTTGTGGTTCTTGCAGCAGCAGTCGCATGGAGGGGACGACCAACGTGATGCACCACCTGGGGAGGGAGACAAGCAGAACGGGAACTAATTTTAGATCAAATGCCGAGCTTCTTTCACCAGTCACAGAGAAGAGAGCAATTTGACAGCGACATAAAGGGAAGCACGCGTTAGCCAGACAAGAGAAGTAAAAGGAACTGCAGAAGGACAAAGGGGAAATAAATAAACCAGAGCCAAATGGCGATCACCAAGAACAAATGACTCGACATTAGAGACATCTGGCTTGGCTCCATCATAATCGTAAGAGTGAGGTTTGGTGACTGGGAGACAAACCTGCATTATTCTGAAAGTACCCTCATTCATCAGTGCTGTCACACGGGACAAATGGAAGGCTTTTGAAAACAGAAAGTCCAAATTGTCTCAGCATGTGTGGACAAAAGAAAAAAAATATAATTGCAATCCTTCAGTTTTTCACTGTTTTTGAATGTATAACGGTCTTCCCTATAATTGTTGATAGAAACTAGATCTGATATTACTGAGCTAGTATTGCTGATATCCATAACAATATCGATACTGATCCTTTTTTCTATAAATGTTGTATTTAGAACCATTTATCTGCAGACAGATAACACGAACTCCATAAAATAAATTCAAGCTCTTTACTATATTTATTAAAGAAAAACAGCTACAAAAGTCTTGAAAGTATTGATCTCATCACGTTAATATCGATACTTCATCTCGATATCGATACTGTCAATATCAATACGCCCACCCATAAAGGGAACATTTGTTGCACTCTATTACGTATGAATCACTGCTAATTTCAGTCTATATAGTTTTGAATGACATAAGCTTTAGTTGTCTTAACCTTATAATACTGCACAAAATATGTATTTGTTCTTTCCTTCTTCAAAAATGTTTGTTTATTCTTTTTAGTTAATTAAACCTTTATTGGTTTTTTTTCCAGAATAATAATACAATCTTTGTAAATACATGTTTATAATGTACATTATAACGACTGTCAGGTTTAAACAAATATTTGCAGATTTTTGTTCTTAGCTGTAAATTAATTTTAAGGATGTAAAAAACTCACAAGTGACATTAAGGTCACAAAGAATCATATAGCTTAATGGCAGTTTGTGCATTTAATGTAAATATACTTTTTACCTGTATGTGTGAGTTTTACCAGTCAAGTCTTTATTGTTTGTCTATAGATATCATTATGGAAAGTTTGTCTTCACTGGCATTCAAGTTGTTATTTTTCCAGCTGAGCAGTTGTTTTTTTTCATTCACATGAACAGTTTTCATTTTTGACTCTACCGTTGACATATTTTTGACTTTTCTATTTGTTTTCAGACATTGATTTTAAGCAAAACTAATTCTACTTGTGAGTCTTCTCTGCTATGTTTTCTATCTATCTAGGATCTTAAAGACTCTTTTTTTTTTTAAACACAGTGTTGTATTTTCTGGTATCTTAACTGAAGATCTTTGGATCTATAGACATGTCAGCTCCGATCCACAGATCTGTGGATGAGGCTGTCAACTTTACCCCTCACACTTCATTCTCCAGCATCTGGACTCATGGACTTCTTTAATACCATCACTCTAGCCTTGTTCCAAGGTCTCCCAATCTGGCCTTGTGTGCAGATAGATCATATTCCTCCTGACAGGCAGACAGGCAGCAGTTCATGAAGCTGAGGAAGCATTTTTTGACCTGCAGACCATCAGCACTGGATCTCTACAAGGCTGGGGGCTCTCTAGGTTATTCTCCTTATATTAGCTGCAAGTCTGGCCAACAGTCTGTCAAACTGCTGAAGTTCTCAAGACAGTAAAAAAAAAAGAAAAAGCTCTCAAGACAGTGGACCTCCCTCACCAAAAACACTGCTTAGGCTGTTTCCCGAGGCAGCAAAAGAAGCATCATTTTGCTGTGAAGATCATGATGAACTTCTAGACAGATGCCGCTAAATTCATCATCACGTCTTCAGTCACAGTTTGGTTTGCAGCAGCCAGGCGCAAAGGTCAAGATGCACCGTGACATATTTGCTCTGCTGGGAAGGTGATTGGCTGTAACTTCCCATCACTACAGGAGCTGTGTGTCTCCAAGGTCCAGAGACCAAGAACGTGCAATTTCTTATGTGTCCATCGAGACCTGGACGCCTTTAGAAACGGAACCTCCCCACTGTAGCCAACCTCCAGAAGACTTGCTCAATCCCCAAAAGACAACCTCTCTGACAAGAACTCTGAATCTAGGAACTCCAGACAACAACTTTTACCCTTTCCCCTCCCAAATAAGATAAGATAAGATAAGATAGTCCTTTATTCGTCCCACGGTGGGGAAATTTCAGGGTTACAGATAGAAAAATGAGACAATTTACAAATTTACAAAGAGAACGAAGTTATAGTGTGGAGATAAAAATAAATAAATAAATAAAAAAAACTTGCAATTTTCACTGGCTCATTTTCTATCATTGACTGTTTTTGAGAGCTGGACTCAAGTGACCCCTACCCAACCCCTCGGGTTCCATTTAGCTCCATTTCCAAAGACTTCTGTTGAGAAATATACAACTATATCCCTCTGTCATTGTGTTTTACTTACAAGAACCATTCTTGCTCTCCTACCTTTTTCTTCATGTTTTTTTTTTGTAATCCTAATTTTTGTTTGCATTATATTTTTTCTGTAGTGTAACATGTTACCACAGAGTTATAAAGAGTACCTGAAAACCATACTTGAGTATAAGTACAGATATTTTGCTGTAAAATGAGTCACAAATTCCAATAATACTTGCGTAAAAGTAAAATAGTATCCAATTTTAAATTAACTTAATTACTTAATTGAGTACACTCAAAGAACAGCAAAAAATGTGAAGAACAATTAACTGTTTGAAGTTTTATTTCTTTATGTTAAAAATGAATGAATGAACGAATAGAAATGAAACGTAAAACCTCAATGTTTCAAAATGACAACAAAATAGATCAAAAATGGAACAAAAAGTCAGTCTCAGTCACTCTTAAATGTTCAAAAAACACACAAACAATTAAAAGAAAAAGGTAAGAAAATCTAGAAAATTAAATTTCAGGGCTGAAGTTCTTAGAACTTATTTTAGCTTTTTGATGAGAAACTGAGGCCAGCACTGATAAAAAGATGCTCTCAAGCAGCAGATGCAGGTCGGGGAGTGTTGAGCCTTAACTTCAGTAGGTGGGAAAGTTTTCAGGACAATTTTAACATGGGAGTCATTGGGGAATTGCTCACTCCACACATCAGCCTCTCTGGTCAGTTGTGGTACTGCAACATATCATTACTTCCTGGTTGGCCTAACCTCCCGCCCGCTAGAGTTACCGCTTGGATTTAGCCATAGACTGTTAATAAGAACTGGACAAAACAAACGTTGACGTCTCCCTTAGGAAATACATTACCTTCAACTCTCACAAAATGATTCCAGAGCATTCGCTGTCATTTCCTGATACGTCTACCGCCATATTGCAAACTATTGCAACCCCTCGACAGTGATTAGTCCAAGTCTGTCTGAGTCACGTTTTCAGAGGAAGTACTTTCAACCAATCATTAGTGAGCTTGTTCCAGCTTGTTTGAAGTCCACAAACAAGCTGGAATGTGTCAATCAAACGTTCGAGGCAGGGCCAGCGGGCACCACATGCTTTTATTGGGGCATCTGATTGGTCGGTTTATAACTTGAATAACTGGCGATAAAGAAAAAGAATCTTTAAAAAAATAAGATTAGAAAGAAGGTGTTAAGAAGCAAGCATCAGAGCAAGAATGATCATTCTGACGTATAAAATGACTGAGAAATAACTATTTCTCAATGGAAGTCTATGGGAGTTTGGCCTTCTTGCAACCAGCAGGTACTTCCTCTTTGAAACACAGGAGGGGAGGGGTTACTAAGTCCAGTGATATTCATGTCAATGGATTTAGTTCATAAACAGCCTGCAGTACCTTATCCTGCAGGTAGCAATACTGTCTAATCCGTCCAACAAACCAGCCATGGTGAAGTAGATAAAGATGCAATCCTTTGTGTACAATCACAATGTGACGAGTAACTGCAACTGTCCGTTCAAATGTAGTGGAGTAAAGAGTACTTATATTTAGTCAAAAGTGTAGTTGAGTAGAGAGTAAAAGTTGCTTATATTTTTGATACTCAGTACAAAGTAGCCAAAAAAGTACTTAAGTAAAAGTAGTTTATTTACTCAAGTACTTTACACCACTGACTGACCAATCAGATGCCTCGATATTGGCAGATTCTCATTACCCCTCTTTAATATGGCAGGGATGTGGATGCCCAGCAAGTTCACTACTGAGTGGTTGTCATAGAAACAATGACCATTTCAAACCAATCAAGCTAATTTAGTCCATATCACAACTAAATGGATATTATTTTCTTGGAGCCGTAGATGAGCCATTCACTGTAAGAGACATCATCCTTACTCAGTCCAGTTCTCATATACAGTACAGCCAATATTTTATTATTTCCTTACAAACAGCGTACAGAATTCCCTGCCCTGTAAACTTTTCTTTTATGTACAATTCTATGACTCTGACCCTGAAAAAGATCTAAATCCATAACAGCGTTTTTATCATTGCGTCCAAGTAAACTCCAGCAACAAGAACTACTTGAGACGCGTTGGAGCTCCCCCTTATCAACTATATGCCTTAAGTGTGCAGTCAAGTGTTTCTGCATTGAGGCTGCTGTCTTCCCAGCCAATAATGAGTTAAACAGAGAGGTCCACAATCACCACTAAAAGGAAACGCTTGCCCGGTTTGTGAGTGAGTGCCTGGAACTCCGAACGACTGATGAGCCCGAGCATCACCGCACCTCTGCAGGAAGCAGCCATTTATTTTTCATGCTAACCTCCTGAATTATTGAAGGGGTATCTGTTGCCAATGGACTCCTTTCTGTTGAGTGAGAAGAGAGATCAAAACCCCTTGAGGCGCCGATGCCCCACCCCATTCCCCGATTTTTCAGACACACCTCTTTCCGTTTCCACACAGCCTGACAGGCTCACCCCTTCCTGTGTTTTCTATTTTCAAACTCAGTTGTTCTGTACAATTGCTGAACTCATCTGCCGCTGAGCATATTTTGCTGCAAAGAAGATTATAAATAATGCTTCCTAAAATAAAAGACCATCTGCCTTAGCTCCCTTTATCTTCCACCACACATTGGTTTGTTTATTGAAAGACAGAACAAAAGAGCAATATTTGTTCTTTTACAATTCTATGTTCATCATAAAAGCCTCCACATATCACTGCTGTGCTTATGTGAGGATGAATTCAAAATATTCTAAACATGGATTTTAGCGTGCTAGCTCACACACAGATGCCTGCTGTATTCGGACAAACTTCAGCTGGACAAAACTGAAACAAATGTTTTGTATTTGTTCTAAATTTGGAACAACCAGAGATGTTAACTGTTTGATAAAATGTCCAAAAATTCTTCCTTGTTTGTGTTTCATACACAAGTCTTAAAAATGACCAAAAAAAAATCTAATTTTTTTTAAGACTGCTGTTTTGTCCTGTTTCATTTGTGTATCCCTGACAACAAATTAGAAAAATACAAATATATATACTGACATCTGTTCCTCGTAATGATCATTTATCTGTAGTTATGGGTTCAACAGGTGAACTATGTATATTTAAAAAATAAAATACAATAAATGGCAACCCGTAAAATGTTTATTTTATAGTTTATACATTTTTTTAGAATAAAAAAAATTGTGCAAATTTTTCTTGTCTTTCTGTGCTTCTAATAGAACATAATTACGACAAGTTCCTAATCTAATTCCATAGATCCATGTCTATGAAAAAAGGATAAAACGTAAACTGTTGATGATTAGCATCAATTATTTTACCAAGAAAATTAATAGATTGTCCTAAAAATGCCTCTAAAGATTTATGTTTCAAAGAAACAATTATACAGCTTACAAAAATTTAATATTATTACCAATACAGCATTTTGTGGATTTTTTTTTTTTTTTACCACTTATACTTATCCCACTAATCCTTGGTTCTCTGAATTCCACTATATATATATATATATATATATATATATATTATATATATATATATATATATATAATATATATATATATATCTCATATTACTCTTAGATGTGAAGGCTCAAAAACATGTTCTTTTTTTCAACTCTTCCTTAATCCCAAAAATATTATAATAACACACCTAGTTTTGTGCATAATTTCAAAAGTCATATTGTTTTTCACACCCAGCATGATTGACATTTAAGGTCGACACACATTTGTCTCAGACTTGATAACTCAGACAGCTCCTGTCCAACTTTACTAACCATAGATAAATGATCCATTTTGGCAGTGTGCTTTGCAGCTTCAAACTTTACATTAATGGATGTGTCATTATTAAAGGTCAATGTTTCCAAAATTCAAAGACTACATAAACTGTCAGAGTTACAATCAAGCTGGGGACTAAATATTTGAACCTAACACTCCTTCTGGGTTTAATTTATATTATAATTTTACTAGGTTAAGTAATAAATTACTGGGATAATGGCTGTTTTATTTTATCTAAGACAGAACTCAGAACTGTAAAAAAAGAAATAATGTTTTACTCATGTATTCTCAGTTCAAAACTTTATTAAACATCTGAATAATCACTGTTTATCCAAAACAAATAGAGATTAATGGACACAAGTGAGACAATCTCACAGCATAAAACATAGCTCCCAATGAAGACATTCATCAACCACTATAATATGTAGACACAATCAAACCTTTTTAAGTGGGGATGGAAAAAACTGTTTTTAAGTACTAATATTTTATGGGTAAAAGTAAAAATGATGAAACTGTTTTTTCTTATGTTCTGCAGCAAATGCAGTATTCATTTATTGCGTTTTATGAATCACAACACCCTTAGTTGGGAGCTTTTTTTTTTTACACATTTTTGTAAATTTTCAATAAATTATAAAAATAATATTACAGATAAACTCTTCGGGCATTAGAAAGCATAACCTATAAAACACTTCAGATTTTCCTTCATCGAATATAATCAGAATTTTTTTAAAATAAAGTGTTAAATACTATTCAAATATGAATGACTTTTATTGTTTTAGAGAACTTTCTTTTAGTTTTTTTTACTTTAAAATCAGGGGGAAAACATGATAGAACTCTAATTTCTTTCCATAACATTTTAGAACAACTCTTGATTCCCAAACATCCACCAGATTAGTCTAAAAAATGTTCGTTTTTCAACCAATGATAGCCTAAACAATCCAAAATCTTTGCATTTTGGATTGATCTCGACTGCCCAATATCATTTAAGCAGGACTTGTGTGAGTTGTGAACATTTCCAGCATCTACATACATGGACAGCTCTCTCTCTGCTGTAATGTCAGTGTGAGGTCACACGTTCCTTCAGGGCTGAGTGGATTTTTGCGTAGGTGTCAACAAAAACATACATGTGACAACATCTGTGTTCATGCAGCATATGAGAACATATTCATACTTCAATGAAACACCCTGTATACTGTATGTTGTGAATGCGCGTTTCTGAAAAGAAAGTGGCTCGTCTGTACGAATGCAGTTGGGTAACACGACGACACGTCCGGCCGGTGTGTTTCCAGCTCGGGTCAGACTGTTAGCCCCGCCTCCGGTCAGTATCATTCAGACGCTTCATCTGTGTGTGTCTGGGAGGCGTGCAGCACTTGATTCCCATGATCCTGTGTAATGTCTTTTTTTAGGCAGGAGGTCTAATGAGTGTCACATGCTATTACACGCAGACTTACAAACACACAACAGCATCTGACAGCTGCTCCGGGCGTTCATGCATTGATCTCAGCGGGAGCCCTCGGAACCTGTCTTACCTCTGGTCAGTTATGCAGAAGTGCTATAAAAATATGCTCATATGTAAATAGATCTAATTATTTATCAACATAAATATTGGAATGGATCATTTAGAAATAAAAACTACTGCTTTACATGTAAAATCAACAATAAAAATGTATCTTATTATGAATTTAAAACATTATTTTGAGTTTTACACAAAAAATATTGTCATAATAAGTGCAAAGTGCAAATATTAAACAATATATTTGATTCAGCTTCATAAAATTTTGCCTATTTTGTCAATCTTTTTAAAAATTATTTGGAATAATGCTCGGTCACCACATAATGCACCAAAAAATAACTTAATTCAAAGATTTTTTTCATAATTGTAATAATAATACATTTTATTTATATAGCGCTATTAAAAGACACTCAAAGACGCTAACAAAACAAATTACATTAAAAACACTAGCAAGAAGAATTTAATACAAAAAAAAAAAAAATTCAAAGATTTTTTCCGCACCATTTTTTATTTTTTATATTCAAAACAAGCCTTTAAAGCCCTATAAGCAGGGTAGATTAAAGATAAAATAAGAAATTAGTAAAAAAAATGATTAAAAAAAGCAAACTACCACCAGCAGACAACAAGCCGCTTTAATGGCGTGATTGAAAAGAAGTGGGAGGCAGTTTCCTTTCTTCATTACTTTGAGTTGAATTAAAAGCTTTTCTCATGTACCTTCTGGCAAATAAATTATTTGCTTATTGACAACACAACTCATTTTCCATTCAAAGAAGCCCAAACGTAGATGCTAACAAGGCTGGCGTTGTCAAAAGAAAATGTATTTCAGGATGTTTTTTTCAGACATTTTTCCAAAATAAAAGTCAATTATTGTTAGAATAGCAAGAGGGAGCCAACAAACAAACATTCAAAGAAGTCCAGTTATTATAAATGTGACAGAATAATTACTAATAAGTTATATTTTGGCAACATAAATATGGCACACATGTTTATTGACAGTGTAAGTCCGGTGAAATCTCAGCAATGTGTCTCCCAGCGATCGTCTTCCTGGATCAAAAAACTGATTTCACAAACTGTGAGTGGACACACTGTGTAAATATTTCAGCAAAAGCTTACTTCTACAAATTGTCACAACAAGTATGATGCATTTTGACACTCTTTTCTGGAGTATCATTGACTGTCACGTTTGATATGTTAGCCTGTCACTAAAGCTGCAGCAATAATGTGCATATAAACACTGGATTTAAAATGCAGACATTTGCATCAGCTTTATTCAAATTTAATGGAAATAGATTTTGGTTTTAGTATGAATTTATTCTCATTTAGTGGATAGGGGTGTTGAAGTTTTATAACTAGGAGCAAACATGCAGTGGCATCATATTCATATAGACTTATAGTTTATTTTTATGGTGCAGAATACATAAGTCAGCAATTAGAATCTCCTTTTTTGTAATGCTAAAGAATTATAAAATTATAAAAATGACCATGATTTGTGGATAGAAAAGAGAGTCAACTTTCCACGAGTGGAGGAGTTTCTGTAGGAAAATGAAGACAGAATAAAGGGTGAGGTCAACAGACAGGTCTATGTGACATCTGCAGTCATTAGTCACTTCTGGCTACGCTTGACCAAAATGAACCTTACAGAGGGTGGCTTGCATGTGTCTTAGAAATGACTTGATTATCCAGGAGGAGAGTTGGATTAAGAGAATCTAGCCGATGCGGTCTGTGTGCCTCCCACATGCCCTCCTGCTTAGAAACCATGTGAGATGACAGTAAAACTCTCAGATAATTAGAAACTATTTTAATTCTCAAGAAGGAGCTAAAAAATGATCATGGATGTATGTCATTTTAAATCCCTTCTTAGAGATTCTGCCCCACAATCTGTATCTAAGGTTGGTTTCTGAAGAATGAAACATTTTCTTTATTTGTTTGTCCTGCTTCCATCATTTTAAATGGCTTTCTGCGTGTCTTATTTTAGCTTGTTCTATTGTTTTTGTCATTACTTTTGTATGCAAGCCACTACATTCCTGCAGTTCATTGATTTGCAATGCAATATCCAAAAAGATTTGCTTAATATTTGAGTAATAAAGAGATTTTAATCCTTTAATAATGCATTACCTTTGAAATATGGTTAATCTGAATTATAAACAAACATTTAAGACAAAACAATGTAAATATTTTAAAGACAGAGGCGAGGAACCATGAATGTTTAAGTTACAAAACAAAAAAGAAGATCTTTAATTCATTCTTGTTTGACTCACAAAGGCAGTAAAGTGGTCAAAAATACAAAAGAATATTTAAATTGTAAACAAAAAATAAAAGTCTTGTGTTTTTATGTGTATTAAAGGGGCCATACCATGATTTTTTAAGCCTTTCAGAGTAAATTTATCCATATATTGATATGACAACAAAACAATGCATTGTGGGAAACGGTGTCATGAATGTTCTTGTAGTTTGACATGAAATAACTGGTGCTAAATGAAGGAATCACTGACAAAAAATAAACAAGATTTTAAATAATCTGTGGTTATTTGTGTTATTGTTGCCTCTAAAAATAACTTTAATTTCTATTGTATCTGTTTATCTGGGACAGTGCAAATTAATTGAATCCCGCGGCTATTTTTGTATCTGCTTTACTCTGAAAGATGTTAAAAAATACTATAAAAGACATAACAGCACAGATCATACTAGGAGGAGTGGCGTATTAAAATTCAGTCGAATGTTGAGGACAACCCCCAACTCCTCGTTGTCGTACAGTCTCGTCGTTCATCTTCAACTCAGGCGCCTTTCTCCGCCCCCTCCTGCAGCAGCTTGGTCTCGCCGACGAAGCAGGCGAGGCGCTAGGGGATCTCAAACACGCCTATTATGTCACTTTATGTTATTGTGCTTTTTTTAAATCGTGTATTTTGTCTTTTGTTATGTACTATTGTGCCTCTCCCCATTTTGATAAATTACAATAGTGGAATAGAATTGTATTTTTTTTAATGCATCTACAGCTGCAGGAGAAAATATGTGAACTCCTTGGAATTTCCAAAGGGAATAAAAAAATCCCAAGACCACATATCTGTGGGTTTGTAATTCTGCAATAAACTACATAGACACATATATATTTTTTTTTTTTAATTAAGGTGCCTTTTCATTGTAATTTTCCTTTTCTTTCAGTCACAATCCTACCAGGGTTTAGCTTCAACCTTTCCCAGCTGTTTCTCCTTCAGATAATGACTCCACAGTTTATGATTCCAGCTGCTCAGAAGTCTCTTTTCCAACTTTTATTTTCCCTTGTTTGAAACCCATCATGGTGTAGTTTTGTTTGTCACGTTTGAGTTGATTTATGACCGTCTTTGAGTTTCTAACAGCAAAGCACTTCTCTGTGTTTATGTCTTCATCACCAGCCTTCTAAGTTCTCGTATTGGAAGTATAGCCAAAATGTAAAATTTCTTATCTTCAAGGTCTCAACTTGTTCCATTTTAAAGTTTAAAATTAGCGATATTTTTTCTGCACGCTCAAATTTACAAGCCGATAACTTTGACAGATGAACTGCCCAAGAAAAAGCTAAAAGTGCTTTTCTTCCTTTGAGAATCACAACAGCGCTGGTAATGTATTTTGCTTTTTTATACAGTATTTTTTTTTTTTAACTCAGAGAATATATGACTCCCAAAAAATAGATTTATCCTGGTCCAACAGCATCTCCCAAGCACATTTTGAGTGTGCACAGTGAGCATTTCTCTCATTAAAGAAGGTTTCTCTGCAGTGGTAAAACCTGACATCTTCAAAGAATATTCATGTGAAACACAGACTGGAGCAGGGAGCTCAGTTATTCAGGCCAAAGCTACATTTTTATCAATAGGAAGACAAATATTTTGCAAGATTTTCTATTTCCAATCCCCATTTTTAATTGATGTACACCTTTAAAAAAATAGAAATGTTTAATTTATTGCAATTCCTCCTTTGTAAAAGTGAGTTGGCACCATCAGCTGCAGCAGTTAGAGCTTTCAGGATGACAACAGTCAAGAGACTGAACCTCCAGCATCCGCTTTACATCTAATCTGTCGGGTATTTAGCTCTGGGAAGGAAAGGTTGGTTGGTCAGATATTGATTAAACTGTTACTGGCCTTGGAATTGAGTTTTGGGCAAAGAAATCGGCTGCCAAATAAAAATGGAGCCTGTTTGGAATGCGGGACATGTTTCTTTTTTACAAGTCCAGGTTCTTGTTTTTAGACGGATTTTCAAAGTTGGCTTGAATCACATTCTGTGATGTATAAATGATTAGTTTTTCTGAAGAAAACATAAAGTGGGACTCTGGACTATGCAGTTGTATAACACTTCATCTTTTATTGCTTGTATTTCTTACCTCTTGATTATCTCTACTGCATCTTTGGAGTTTTCTTTCAGTTAATGGTCCTACTTTTATACATTTCTCTTATCCTAATGGTCTATATATTGACAGCAGTGTTCAAAGAGCGACTCCAATAGAAACTGTATTTTTTAATATGTTTTTGTTGCAGTTTTCTCATGATGGAGGAAATTTATTAAAAAAGAGATTCAAATTGCATTTCTAAGTATTAATTTATCCAAGTTATTGTGAGTCAAGAGCAGACTTAAAAAAATGCATTTGGACAAAGCTTGTAAGTGTTTTAATTTTCTGATGTGGGGCCAAGTCGGTTCGTAGGCTAACAGAAAAAGACTATCAATTACAGCCTAAACATAAATATTTATGGTTTTCCAGAAAGCCAGACATAACAAAATTTAAAATAATTTATTTCTGTAATCTTAACAGAAAAAAAATAATGCTAAAACATTTCAAAATTAAACCAATAAATAATCTGTCATCTCCTGTCATAGTTTAGACCCCCATTTAAATCACAGGAGTTTACATTTAATTGCAAGTAATGACTTTTGTTTAAGCATGGCCTTTAAAACTATAAAACCAATGCTATGTATTTCCGTGCGCTAGCACCTACGCACGGACCTAGCTGACCGGCGACTATTGATGACATCATTGAGTGGGAGTAACTTTAAAAATAGAAGACAGTATTTTTCCATAGGTCTCCACTTGGAGGGCCAAATGTAGGGGGAGTTGGAGGGGTGGGGGCAAATTCAGATTTGACTTAAGAGTGGAATCTCTAAAGAACTATTGCTGCGCTCCTTGAAAAAACGTTTTTTTTGTTTTTAAGCTTTTAAACGCATAATCGTGTATGAACCTCTGTAAATGCTTTTACAATAGATAAAAAGATGAACAGAGTGGGACTTTAAACCCCGAAGAGCAACATTTCATCTATTTCAATAGGCTGCACTGTCATCGGTTCTATTTCATTTTTATGAATATATTGTACTGTTTCTCTGTTCTCTAGGCTTTTCAAAATACCATAAACTTACAGCAGATTTCATTTTATTCAACCGTCTTCAATTAAATTAGAATTAAATGCACACAATACTGACAAATCATAAAAAAGACAACAAAACTTGAAAAAAATATAATATCTTGGTCCCTTACTTCCCATTGCTAACAAATGTTCACAGTGGAATTTGACTATAAGAACCGTCTAATGGGCCACTGTAATGCAAGAAATGAACAGGAGCTTCTGAGGAAAAATAAAGTGGTTTTCAGATATGAAGGCATTGGAGCGAGCAGTTTGAAGCAGCAGAGAAATTTGGCACCACGCGAGAGAGAAAGGTGACCACACAATGAGCGGAGAGCTGCAGTAACAAGGAAAAGAAATAGCAAAGAAATGAGAACCTAAGGGGTCAACGTCAGAAGTACTTTGAGAAACATGCAAAAAAATATTCAGTTTAGTCAGCCTGACTCCAGAAAATAATCTTTTACTATTTCTGTAGTTGAGTGTTGCAGTTGAAGCTGAAACTTTTTTTTACATTACATGACTGTCTTTTTGTAGGAAAAAGGTTTTTGCAGAAGATTTCAGGACAATCCAACTGTCCTGAATCGGTATGAAGCTGCTTTTTTTTCCTAGCACCATGAGAGCTCTCTCAAACACCCACTCCCATCATGCATCTGTTAAACTTTCTCTCATGCACGCAAGTTGAAAAGGTTCCTTTTAAACAGTTTTTAGGTGCAGGCTAAATCATTATGTCCTCATGTCGGCATGAAAAGCTAACAGGGTTTAGTGCAAACTGGATGATCCTGTGGGCAAACTGGCTGTTAAACGGCACTTCATTTGATCGTAATTCCTCCGGATTTTGCAGTCATTATTCTTCATTTCTCACTGCTCAAAGGATCCGCTCCATTTTATCATCATTAGCAGCATTAGTCTTACTGCCTGTTGTTTTATCTTCTCTTCACCCTACGGTTACAATCGCAATCTTCCACGTTCCCTGTCCCCTCGTCTCACCGTTTCTAGTTTACTTTTTCTATTTTGTAATGGGTCTTTTGTTCATTTTAGCCTCATAAACTCAATCCAGCCCTCCACTGCAAAATAATGAAGCAGTTTGAGAGCAGTTTTTTAAGCTCACAATAATGACTTTTGCCGGACCCTTAAGACCAATGACGCTACATCCAGATTTAGCCACATTTGAACTCATTCTATCAACATCCTGTCTTTTAATTTGGATTAAGTCTTTGCAACGACATCACCAAAAACTTTTTTTTTTTATGTCTTCCAATGTTTCCATTTGTATGTGTGACTGCAGCTGACTTTGTTTATTGTCATTCTCGGGGGGCTAAAGATGCAGCGGAGCGGGAAGATCCCACCAATATTAAAAACTCAGTAGAGAACAAATTAAGTCACATTTTGTCAGATGAAAGATAATAATGTTTTAATTGGAAAAAATAGGGCCAATTTTATGTTCCTTTTTTAACCTGTAAAATGTTAAAAGGTTGTTTAAAAAAAGAGAAAATGAAAATTTGGTGTGAATATCAAAAGTGTCAGAAAATTGTTTTAACCAGGGTTACATTACAGAGTATTGTGGTGCACTTTTTTTTTTTTTCAAATCAAATACTTATTTTCTGTATCATTATACAAATGATCTAGGGCTACAGATGGAAATTAGTTAGTAAGCTACAATCTGGTGCAAGCATCTTTGCTTTCTAAGCTCAATGTATTTGTACACTGTCCTGATAAATTAATAAACTAAACTAAACTAAATAAGTCATTTCAAAATCATATATTTCTAGTTTTTTGTTAACATTTCGTCTCTCCTAGATGAAATTTACCTATTATGAAATTCACACAGATCTCTCTCCTTTTTTTTTTAAAAAGGAATTAGTTGCAGTGTCAGTGACTGACAAATTTTTTCTTTTTTTCAGTTTTTTTTTTTTTAATCTCACTGTCACCAAACATATTATGCAACTTTTATAGCGACAAACTCTATATAGGTCACTTTAGTTTGATTTGGCCTGTTCGTTTCAAAAGAGTTCTTTGATTCTCGCACAATTTTGTTGTTTGTTAAAGGGTCTCTACCATGCAAAATCAACTTTTTGAGCTTTTAAGTGCATTATAATGCTCATTCATCACTATAAACAACCACGGAGTAATATTTTGATCTATTAACGAATTTCTGAGTAATCCTCTAAAAACCTGCGCTCTGAGCACCAGCCCCTCCCAACCCACATAAACGACTTGGTTCTCATGAGTTGATGTCACAAAGTGTGAACAACCCTCTCAGGAAGAGTGTGCGCTGCAAGAAACCCCCTCAAAAGGCTAATACAAACACTAAATTTAGACACTAAATTGTTCCCAGATTTCTAGCTTTGTCGCCTAGCTAGCGGTGATCAGCTGCTAGCTTCGCAGCTCAGCTAGCTCAGCTGGTCCGCTACTAAAGACATATATACATATGTACATCTATCTTTGCAAAATTTTTTGATGTTTTTTTGTTTTCGTGGGCGAAATTCAGACACGATCCAGAGGCCAGTTTTAGGTTTACGTCATGAAATAGCCACAATCACTGAAAGGCGGTGCCTCATAGATGGACTCGTCTTACTTCCGGGTAGGAAAAAAACTAATATTTCATAAATAGTTTGTTCCTTCATGGGCCATAAGTACTGTAATAAATGGTCATTTAAATTGATGTAGTTTACTCTAAAAGACTTAAGAAAAGCATGGTAAAGGCCCTTCAGGTTAAATTTATTACAGAATGGGTAATTGGTTAAACAGTCCTCCTGTAAATTTAGCAATTATCTTTAATGTATGCTTGTCAAACTAGAGCGTGTTTTAACTGGGGGAGCTCAACTGTGTTTGAGGTTTACTTTGACTATATAACAGTATTGAAATTTTCTTTTGGTGAGAGTATGGCTTAGTGGAAATATATGATTTATGTTGTTGCTGCTTTACATTTACTTTAGATCAAAAATGGGCAAAAGTATAATCAAAGTAACGGCAGTCACAGTTATTTAGTGGGAAAATAAAGCTTCCCTGCATTTTGTTCTAAAGCCGATTCTCATTGTACAGATAAAGGATAGATACAGATAACAAGTACTTTTCTATAAAAATATCTTTGCAGAGTTCTCAAATGGGGAATCGTTTCCACAGGACCATTTTTATCTCCTTATATGTTTCTACTTATTGAGAAGACAGAAGGTTACACTTGTAAACAGTATCTAAATAGTTAAAATATGATTTGTTAGAAAATTATTTACTATTAGGATTCCCTTAGAACTGCATGTCATGGCATATTAAATATTCCTTTGTGTCATTTGGGCAAATTAAACAACTTTTCATTGTTAAAAGCATCCATCTCGTCCATGTTTATCCCAGCAGGTGGCCACAAGAGAGCCTGCATAAAGATGCCACCGTAATCCCCAGAAAGCAAAGAACTGCATGTGCCAGATAAGTGCCTCCGCTTCCTGAAGTCAAGCAGCATTTTTGGCGTTAAGAGTTTTAGTCTTGGAGAAGCATTTAGATTTTTTTTTTCCTTTTTTCACCTGAGGTTTTTTGTGGGAAGGTTTAAGAAAAACAGTTGCAAGGTGGCATGTCAGAGAGCCAAAAAGAATTCAAAATTTCTTCAAGGAATAGGACATTATCAAACCTACAGAAACTCTCTACTAGCTTGTTTGTGTTTTCTGGTGCAGTTTTCTGTTCCCCCTTTCTCCTATTACTTAAATTATTGGTTTAAATCCACCTTTGATTAAAAATAGAGATGTATTATTTTTCTCTGTGTGGGGTTACTTTGATTTCAGTAATTACTGATTCTCCTCTAGTGTCACTCCTGATTAGATCAGCGAGTGGAAGGAAAAGTAAGGCAGATGAAAAGAGGAGAGAAAAACAGCCCTCAACATGGAGAGACTTGTAACCAGATGGTGTGTAAGAGCCTGGCTGACTGTCTGGGCTGTTAGCTAGTTTGCACAAATCTGTGTGAACAATTGAACGTACATCGTACATTAAAATACCCAGGTGTTCGGGCCGAAATGAGCAGGTGGTAATGTCTGAAGTGAGACAAACTGGACTGATGGTTGCCATGCACGGCATTTCAAAGGTAGTTCTGGCTTGAAGGCAACAGCTTTGAAATAAAGCTGGAACTGCAGCCGTTTTGGAGAAGCACACACTCTGGACAGCTTCCCAGGGGCCTCATTAGGGACTGTGTGTGACGGGTAGGTGGATGAAGTAGGACACAGCAACCAAACACACAGGGACAGCAAAAAATTCCATTTCACTTTGTTACCCACACGTTTGTACACGCAGAGCAAGTTCGGCTTTTGAGCAAGTGGCAGTAAATTGGGGCGTCACCATTGCTACATCCACCAAATCTCATGTATGTTAATAGCTACGGTAATTCATTCATGGAGTAATGAAATAAACAAGGCAGTTGTAATTTCTGTGCTGTTGAACCCAACACAGCAAAGTGAAATCACAGCTTTTCTAATTCTCTGCTGCTATTTTGACAGTTGAGTTAATTGATTTGACTCTGTTTTGGGGGTTCGTGCCATGAGTTTGAATTTGTGAATGTGTTGGGTCATTAGCTGTAACAGCTGTGCCTCATTGTGACTTTCAGAGTGTCTCCAGTGTCAGTCTCAAGCTAAGTGTCATTAAGGCACTCGTCTTTTGGCGAAGCAGCTGAACGTGTCAGTTTGTGTGAGTACACGAACATTTTTTTCTCTCTTTTTTTTGTGTGTTTTCCTTTTGCTCGAGCTTTTCCCTGAAAATACTGAACGCAGGCTGGGTTCTGACACCCTACATTTAACTCTAGCACAGCTCGTTGGCGGAGCTCCATATGGTGTTCCCCCAGTTTTACCTTATCCAGCCATCACGTTGGGAGACTAATGTTTTTTAGTTTAAGAGATTCGGGGGCAAAAAAAAGAAAATTCAATTCGCAAAAAAATGCTTTAAAGAACAAGTCAAATTTAATGTTAAAAAGAAAAAAACACAATTGACCTATATCTGATTCTGTTTTTATTCTTATTTATTAGTTTTTCAAGATGGGATAACTGGCAACCCAAATGTGACAAAACTAATGTCAGGGCAAAATAATGATTTCTTTTAAACTTAAATAAGTATAAATTATAACTGTTTTATTTCTTTGAAAAGAAAAAAAAACACACATAAATACGATGGTTGTGGTTTTTTCCTTCCACATCTGCAACTTCTGTTTTTTATTTTCCTCTGTAATAGAATACCATAAAATTCTTGCGCTACAGATTTAAAAAAACATAGTAAAGGATTAAAAACGCCCCAAAAATGAACCATTTTTAAAATGATAAAAGGTCATCCAAAGCACAAAAAATTAACATTAAGATTTCAAAATGATTTCCAGGTATTTTTAATTCAATTTATTAAACTTTACTAGTCCCGTCGGTCAGTGGTTCCCAACCTTTTTCAGGCCATGGACCGGTTTGAATAAGATCATATTTTCTGGGACTGGTTGGAACTGGGATGAAGTTGGCATTTTTAAGCGTCCGGTTTCTGAAAAATTATTTTTTGAAGGTGAAATGCTTAATCCTACTACAAGAAATTTAGTTTTAAAAAGTCTAAAAATATCTGTAGTGTGTTTTTTTTTTTTTTTTTTTTTTTTTTTTTATTATTGCCGATGATGAAGATTCAATGAAAACAGTTGTTTGTTGAAGTCGTTTCAGTTTTGAAAGAAAAAAAAACCACAAAGGAAGCATTACACAATTATTTTTCCCCATAGAATGTCATTTTAAGACTCAATCCAGGCTCCAATTATCTTTTAGGGTAAAAAGATTGATCATATTTTGTGTTTACATAATTCATTAGGTTTTTTTTCTCTACTTAAAGGAACATTTTCTGTCCTAAATTGTCCGATTGGGTGCTTACTTTATTCAGCTTAGCTGTAGGAACATTCTCAAATACTTTATACAAATTCCCACAATTAAGTAACTTTATTTGATTGAATATTCATTTTTTGTAAAATGTTTGTGGATGGTTTGAACTTTGTGATGAAGATTTCCAGTTTATTATCAAAGTGGAGGCTAGCAACCGGACGCTAGCTTCAGCTACATCTGACTTTTAAGGTGTGATGGATAAATGAAGCCAAACAAAGAAACAACTGTCATAAAACTATTTTTTCTTATTCTTTTTCCTCAATGCCTCTTTTCTCCCGGAGGAAACTTTCCCATTACAATTTATTGCTATTGGTTTTTGTATTAGTTTTGAGCCACTAGCTTAGAAATCTAGTTAGCTGCTTTGAGTCACATGACCAAGGCTGATGTTGTGTATGGAGTCTCGAAAGAGCCAAAATGAAATAAATATATACACCATTAAATAAATAAATAAATGTGGCAATAAATAAATAAATGTTGAAATAAATAAATAAATGTTGAAATAAATGTGGCATTAAAATATTAAAAGAGCCCATTTAAGTATTTCATGACATATTTATTTATTTCATTGCCCAGTGTGGGTCAAAAGAGCCACATTTAAATAAATATATTTAATATGAAATAAATAAATAAATGTGGCATTAAATAAATAAATGTGGAAATAAATAAATAAATGTTGAAATAAATAAATAAATGTTGAAATAAATGTGGCATTAAAATATTAAAAGAGCACATTTAAGTATTTCATGACATATTTATTTATTTCATTGTCCCTTGTAGGTTAAAAAGGCCAAATTGAAATAAATATATTTAATATGAAATAAATAAATAAATGTGGCATTAAATAAATAAATGTTGCAATAAATAAATAAATGTTGCAATAAATAAATAAATGTTGAAATAAATGTGGCATTAAAATATTAAAAGAGCACATTTAAGTATTTCATGACATATTTATTTATTTCATTGTCCCTTGTGGGTCAAAAGAGCCAAATTGAAATAAATAAATAAATGTTGAAATAAATAAATAAATGTTGAAATAAATGTGGCATTAAAATATTAAAATAACAATTAAAAAGCCATTTTTAACATTTCATATTATATTTATTTATTTCATGATTTCATTTTACATTTCATGAAACAGGAAGTGGACATACCATGAAATTGCAAACTGTCAGATTCTCTCGTCAAACTCAGTGGGCGGGCCTAACTCTCATGTCACTGCTCTGTTGATCTGGCCTGGTGCAAAGTTTTTGTCTGAGTCCTCACTCACATACACGCTGTAAACATTGTTTTGGTGAAACAAAGAACTTTTGTTCGGGTCACCAAAACAAAATGTTTTCTCCGTCCACTTCATGCATTCTCACTCCCGACTCATCGCTTATCGACGCATGGTTAAAGTCCGTCCTCGTGGAAACTCGAAGCTTTGAGGGAACCTTCTGTCAAAATGTACCGAGTTGGCTGGTCCAATTAGATCACAGCACCGAAAGCGCAACCGCAGACCCGCAGCCGAAGCGGGACCGACCCGGACGGAGCATGCTCGGTCAAAAATGAGAGGAGCTGGCGGATCTGATAGAATCAAGCCTAAGAACCACCAGCTACCGGGACGGGGAGCGCGTCACCCCCAATTCACTCTGGACGCGGAAGCGTCGCGAAGCGGAGTCCACTCCGCTCTTCTGCTAGAACTTTGTTTGTTTTTTGCCATCATGGGTGATGATTTAATAATTTAAAGACATTAACCCGTGTTTCTGCAAAGAAGAACCGCTCTCTACTGCTGTTTGCACCCAAAGCCCCGCCCACCCGCTCGGTCGGCTCACTGGATCTGTGTCCGGGCACGTGTGCGTCCCTGTTTTGGTGTGTGGGTGTGTGCGCACAACTTTCTTTAGGATCAGAAAAGAAACTAAACAGAAATAATCTAAGTTAGTGCATGTATTTATTTTACTCTGTTTGCAGCCCATAACCAGTTGACCCACGGACCGGTACCAATCAATGGCCCTGGGGTTGGGGAGCACTGATTGTAGTGTACTAGTATGTTATGAGGAGTTTAAAAAGATCTAAACAAGAACTTTTTAGAGACGATTGCATCTACAAGTAAAATCAGAGAAAATATTTACATGAACAACAGATTTTATTATAAAAGCTTATATGATAAATTATGGATACTTTTATAGTTTGCTTTGCTACCTAAAGTGCTTTACAGTTACAATCCCATGAACACACTGATCGTGGCTCTGCTGGTGCCAACCTATAACCACCAAGAGCAGTGTGGATTTCCACATCTTGCCCAAGGACACCGGGATACACGGGCGAGTAAAGGCAGCCACTGAACTTGTGATCTTCCAATCAAAAGGTCACCTGCCCCATGCAGTATTAGCTAACTCACATTAACTCACATTGATTTAAAAATTGTTCCCAGATTTTCTGCTAAAATTTAAATACCCTTCTGTGATTTGTGTTTGCTGACCATTTGAAAATATGGAAAATATTGTTGCTTTCTAGTCTCTGGTTTAGGTTTTTTGGCCCCTATTTGTCTGTGCAGGCAGTGAACTCATGTATCTGCTTATTAAAAAAAAGTTTACTCTTTTATTCAGACCCAGTTAGCCTTGTTTGCCTCTGCCTGACATGTCAACCCCCTGCTGTTCAGAAATATAAAAATGTTTCAGTAATGAGACCTGATGGCACAGTGGGAGGGTTTTTGTATTTTCCTCCATCACTGGTAATAGAACTTACAGTTTGCCACATTGACTGTGGTATCTTGACAGTGACACATGCTTTGTAGGGATTTTTGTTTTTGCCACTTTACAAGGAAATGCTCAAAACATTTGCATAATAGTAGAAAAAATTCAAACATTTTTCTGTTGCTTTTCTGGGTTTAAACTAAGCAAGCAGCTTAGTGAGAAGAGATCAGCTGTTGGAGCAATTATTAAATAATGAAAGATAAACTGGATCACTGATAATCTCCCTCCACCTGGGGCTCCATGCAAGATCTCACTTTTTAAATTCTCTATAGGCCAGTGAGGAAATAGCCCAGAACTTCACGAGAGGAACGGATCAATGACCTGAAAGAGCGCCATTAGAAAGCCTGCATGAAGGCATGTCCTGACGCGCTCTGTGTCCTCTCCCAGACATTCAAAATTGCTGGTCAGTACTTGTTTGGCAGATTGTTAAACACAGCAGTTTGTTAAAGTTGTGAGCGGGAATGGCAAACATGGAATCATCACTGTTTGATCAGTTCATGTGGTCCAACTCATGAGGAGATTGTGTTAAGTTTGTCAGTCAGAAATAATTTCCAAATCATTTTCAGAGGACTGGTAACATTCAGTGATCTGCTATGACATGTTCTGTTTACTTAATACTAATTTTAACTGGGATCTCGCAAGCTATGAATTTATTCAGTCATATCGAGACAGCAGGTATCTGTTATATCAGCAGATGTGTCTGTTCTCACGACTAAACTATTCAATCAATCTTTAAACATGATAACTTAAAACTTGAAAGCAAAAAAAAAAAAAAAAAAGCTTCCACTGCAGCTTTTTTGTTGTTTTCCTGTAATCCACAATCAATATTGAACAAATGTCCACTTACTGTGACAACAAAAAAGCCTTTTGGCAAACGAGTGAAACGATGAGTCAGAGGGCATCACTGAAATGAGGATGAACCACGAGCAGGTGGTCGGGGGGAAACAGGTGTGATTGAAGGCAATTAAACGGACAGATGAATCATTAATTCCTCTTGGAGAGTTTTAAAGATGGAGCCCAACCTGCTCTAATCCAAGCCAAAGAAAAATATTATGACACATCTCATCAAAGAGGCGATAAAATAGGAGCTCATAAATCTATGGCTTATCAGTGTCTGTGCAACATTTGTCAGTTCTTACAAATGGAATCGACGTGCATTCTACTTTGTAAAAGACTAAATCCTTCATATGTTTAAGCATCAGGAGTCATAGGAATATGACTAATTAGGTTTAAAATTTAAATCTGACCTAACCTTTCAGTCTATGAAAAAAATACTTAAATTAAAACTGAAAAAAGATCAAATAGAATAACTAGCAAATCATCACCTCGTGTATAAATCAAGCATAAAAAAGATAAAAAATATATTGAAAATTTTAGTTTTTTTGACAAAAGCTTTCTTGCATGTTATTTTATTTTATTTTGTTTTTTTACTGCATTCACTTAAATGGATGAAAAAATGAGTAAAACTTCATTTATTAGAATAACACTTCAAAACTCCATCGGGGTACTAAGGCGATTTGCAATAAAAAGGAGATTAAAAACAAACTTATCATTTTAGGTGTTAAAAAATTAAATAAAAATTCAAATTGAGTAGATAAAAAAAAAAAATCTACAAAAAAATGAAAAAAAACAGAAAACAGAAAATAATTCAATAAAATCAGTCAAAGAAAAAAAGGAACAGAATATTAAAAGCTATTCTAAAAACATACTTTTTTTTTTTGCTGATGTTCAAAGCTTGTTTAGGTCTGATGCCATTTGCAGGAATTTTGTTTTATAACTTGAAAAGGAAAAAGCATGATAAAAATAAGTAGCACGCTCTTTTTTAATTAGATGGAACATTCTGAAACAGATTCACATTGTAACTCATAAAACCATATTTACAAGTTTCTCTTTTTTATGTTGACTGCCAGTTTCACTATTTATCAATGTGAAAAAGTCTGAGGTGCAAAGCACTTAAAAAAAACGATTTTTTTCAGAAAAGAGTTTAGATTTACAAAACTTTAAAAAACAAAGCTGAAAATGAGCAACTTTCTTTAACCGCTAAGCTTTGTTAAACGTTGCTTTTCCTGTATTATCAGAATTTGAGGACTCCGAAAGCTCTCCCTCCGTCCCACTCCATCGGTTCTGCAGCCCGTGTGCGGCACCCCAGCCCTAATCTTTTAATTGGTTAGTATGCTTTTCAGCGATGACGGGGATGAATCGATAAGAGCCATGAGGCTAAGCGATGTTTCCAGCTGTTTCCCTGTTTCTTTCTCAGCGTTTCTTTTGATCTGATTTTCCCCCTCTCTCAACCTCTCTGTTTAATCCACGGTATCCACAGCAACAGCTACTTATCCCAAACGCGGCAACAACAAAAAAAGAAAGTGCCTTCATTTATTTTTATTGCTGCCTGTTGGTCCTCATCTTTCCTCCATATTTTGTACATGCTCAATATGAAATGCATGGTTTGTAAGACTGTCTCTCCACGCTCCATCAGCTTAGCAGTAATCAATGAAGACCTAGTTCTCAATCAGTGCCCCTAATTTACCCTCACCAGCCTGAAGTGATGCATTATTCGCCGAATGACAGAGCGCGGCCTCTTTTGATGAACAGTCCTTTAATGGACTTTGATGACTGATGTAAATGGAGGGAACATGATGCTTGAAAATGGAAGAGGAGAGGAAATGTGAGGCGAGCGCGAGCTGTTTATCACAAAGAACGGGTTTGATTAATTGTTTTACCGCCAGAGATGGAGACGGCAACCAATGAAGAGGGGTTCTTTTTTTTTATTATTATTATTTTAGAGGAAACTAATGAGCATCCTAATCCGGATTGTTGTGATCATCATTTTAAGTGGCAAATGAAAGCTCACTTTAGAAGACCCCCTTGTGTTGATGAATAGTTATCTGCCTAATCAAATACTAGGTGGGAAAACTGCACCTTTGCTCTCACATTATGAACCGGATGCATCTATTGAACCACAATCATGTCTTCGCTGATGGAACATGTCTATTCAGGGCACAGAAAATTAGCAAGAAGAGTTTTGTGGGGTTGCAAATTATATTTGAAGGCTTCGGTGAGCAGTTTGACCCGCTTATTTTCCCAAGCAGAGCCAAAAAAAAAAAATGGGGGGGGGTGGGGGTGGGGGTAACAATCAGTGATTTTGAGCACAACCTCAGAACTCCATAAAGCTTCGTCACGGTCGACCAAACACCAGCAAACAAAAAAAAAAAAAAAAAAAAAAAAAAGGAGCTAAATAAATAAATAAAAGCCAATGATGGATGTTCTCCTTCACAGCAGAAAAATGAAAATCCCACACAGGGAGGAATTGGACAGTAGTGGAAGTGAATTCCAGTTTATGAAATGCTTTGATCTTATTACCAACATTCTGTTGATGCATCCAGAACTGCTTGTGGTTTGCAGCTTCTGATGTTTAACCCTTTAACTATCACAAAAAAAAAAAAAAACAGAAAGGGATTTTTTTTCTGCTGCTTATTTCCTTTGTATGGAGCTGCTAAAGGGACATCAAAAGTTAAAAAAAAAAAAAATAGAAGTAAAAAATATATATATATTTTTTAAATGCTTAAGGGCTCCATAAAAAATTGAAGTAAAAAAATGCTGTGGTCACTAAACAGAACTTTTTTTCAAAAAATTAAAGCAAAAAAAAAAAAAAAAAAGATCTGGTTAATAACTGATATGCACCAGATAGTAACTGTTTTTTTTGTTGTTGTGTTTGTTTTTAATAATAATTGAATTAAAAAAATATTCTGATTACTATTTGGTTTGCATCCGTTTCTAACCAGAATTATTTTTTTTATTATTATTATTACTATTTTTGGAAAAAAAAATTACTTTATTTTTTTTTCTTCAATTCCCTTTTTAGGGGCTCCGTGTCTTGGGGAGTAATATGCACCCAATATTTTAAAAAACATGTTTTCTAAATGTTTTCCATCGTTTGGTTGAGCAGGCAGTTAAAGGGTTAATAGATGGGGAAAATTTTCTTTTGTTACCTGCACAATTTTTTTTTTTTTTTAATGAATTACCTTTTGACAAATGGTCATTAAACAGTGTGGGAATGAGTCCAGAAAAAATTCCACGTCCCCCCCGAGCCTTGTTACCGTGAATCAATGAAAAGCTCCTATCTTGCTTGTCAATCGGGCTTCAACAAGAGTGTTGAAATCTAAGACCTGTGATTGACCTGTTTCTGCTGGGAAAGAGACAAAAATCAGAAAACTGAAACTGTCCGCAATAAAAACTGGCAATAATATGAATAATAAAAGAAAAGCAAACAGGGAGATTTGCACATTGAGTGCTTTGATCTGAGGATAGCATCTCTCCATGTGGAACAGGCAGCAGATTCTCCTGCTTGTATGCAGCTGTCAGTTTAGGAGATCGTTTAAGATTTATCCCAGTAATATGTGGACGGTCTAAAAACTTTTTTACTAATTTTGAGATCAGTTCTGCCTCTGATAGTCTCTTCCTCAATAGTTTAATCTATAATCAGTCAGGCCAAGACAACTTTGCATACTGTGAATGTGAAGGAAAAGCATTAATCACTGATGCTGGATCTGAAAAAAAAAATTCTTCCGCAGTTTCCAATATTCAGCAAAGATACATGAGGAATTTATATTGCACAAACTGATGATCAGTCATTCCAATTTGCATTTTAATCATCTTGTCAAAACCTATAGATGTTTATTTGATAGTCAAGACTGAGCACACCACTGATGACGCTGAGGTTGAATCACGTGCCGCTAAAAACCACAATGTTTCTTTATTTTAGAAACAATATAGTTTGGATTAAGTTATGGGAGTTTATTTGACAAACTGAATTTCAGCTGACGTATGAATATATCTTTGAAATATATCTGAATAATATGTACAGAGAAGGAGTGAAAGTTTATGCAGAAAAGAGGAGGCAGTTTGTGAGAAATGCGCCTCGTTGGAGCCAATTTCAGAAAAATTTGTATTCAAACTAACAAGACCAAATCATATTGTTAAATTTGTTTTTGCATATTTAATACGATTAATATTTTTTCACACCTGCAGGTAAGTGAGGAGCAAGTGAAGTAATCCTTTGGAGCTCCGGTGTTTATGTTATATGTGTCGCTTGATCATGTGTTGATCATGTTAGCTGTTGAAAATTTTCAGTATGTTAAATATTTTGTGTTTTGTCAATGACTTCATTTATTTAAACATTGAATTTTACTGCATTGCACATACTTTTGATTTCTAATTATTAGAATATTTGAGTTTCTGTATCATAGAAAATACTTATATAGGTTTTGTTAGAGGAATAAGGGTGTCAGAACATTAGTTTGCATGATCCAAAACTTCCCCAGCTGCAGCCTCTGACTCCAATAGTGCAATAGTGGGTTGTTAGATTGATGATTATTCTCAATGTAACACAGACGGGTGGTATGGGTTGAAGGTGCTTCATTTCTGAGGGAATGCTGGCTTATGATGCAGAGAAAGACCTGCTGAGCAAGCTTAATTCACAGGGAGGGCTTTCTGCAACCCCGCTCTGCAGCACTGGAGATATTTCATTAAAGCTCTTGGACACAAATGGAATTAAGTGTGGGTGAAAGTTTGCCAAAATTTTATGTTTGAAGGGATTTTGCAAACATATAATGATGCTATTGCGTATTGGTCAGTTAAAAACTGATAAAAAGATAAGTATGGGAGCGAAATGAAAAATTCTTTATGCTGTTACTTATTTGTTGGCACCATAATGACATAAATAAATGCAGTTGTGCACGAAGGCTGTGTGCCAAGATTGCTCGTCTTGTGTGGGAAGATCTTTCCAACGTAGTGAGATTTTTTGGCATCTGATGACAGCTTGTTTAAACGTTGTGTTAAATTTCCATCTGTTGTTTAAGCAAAAATTCATCCGCTCCATTTCAAACCCTTTGACCCCCTTACTCTGCTCTAGCAAAAAGATCAATAAACAAATATGTGTTGCCTTTATTTACTCTTGATAAGTCAGAGATGTAAGAACTCATCTCAATTTATCTTTGTAATATTTGAAGAGATTTTTTTCAATTTATTTTCTTTCATTAATTTACTTTAACATTGTACCTATTCTTTTATTCTTTACTTTAAATTTTGTTTCTGATATATTTTAATAATAATCAGAATGGCTGAATTCCACAGTGAACAAAATTAAAAATTTTTAACACTAATTTAAAAATCTGACTGAAGGATTGTCTAAAAATAAAAAGCTTCATGGGACACAGCACTTTTTATTTAAATCAGCTTTGAAATTTCACTGCAGTCTGATCTATAATATACATTCTATTAGTTAATAAGTCTTCAAAGAACTGTGCCTGCTGTGTTTCTGCGCAGGATGAGTCACCTCAAAATAGTGAGTCAATTAAAGACGACCACCTGATAACAAACTAGAGGAGACTGTCAGCGGGACACAACCCTGTACGCTTTAAAACTGAAAGGGGGAGGAGGGGATCAAGCAGCAATGCTTCAGATTAGGGGTGGGGGACATAACCTGCTCTGGCATGCTCTCATAGCTGGACTCACCTGATCCAGGTAATCAGCCATGTGTCGAGCATGTGGAAGATGTGCAGACACACCAGCCCAGGACACCCTAAGCTCCCCATTCATTTTAGAGGAAACATGAACAATCCAAATAAAAATCATTGTTATAAGGCGGTGTTTTTCTACCTTTTTAGAGCCAGGGTACACTTCTTTTTTACTGCCAGGCTTTTGACACTGAATGAGACTCTGTTCTGCTAGTGTGTTTTACTGTTTTATTGTTTTAGCTTTGGTTTTTATCTGGTGTTTTTATGCTTTTATGTAATTTATTTATACTTTTTTTAACCTTTTTAACTGTTGTTTTTATTGTTCTTCAGATTTTTAATGTACAGCGCCTTGTTTGGCCAATGGTCATTTGAAGCCGCTATATAAATATAAATAAACTTCAAAATCAGAATCAGAAAACTTTATTGGTCCCAGAGGGCAATTCATTTGTAGAACTTCCAGTGCAGTTTCTCACACACACCACACAATCATATCAATGTGTCAGCCCATCACAGTCCAAAATGAGTGCTCCATAGCTCCGTAACATCAGCATACAGTAATACGTCACCTCATCAATAACCTCAAAGAAAAACACTTTTATCTAAATTCAGCAACGTAATTGCGGAGGGCACAAAAGACTGCGAAAAACGATTAGTTTTTCGTACCGGAGCATAAAATCGACGCCCTGAAGGCATCAAAACAAAGTCGGGAGTCAGAGGATGCTGGGGCTGTCCAGGATGTTTTTGGCTTTTTTCAGCACCTGTTCCTTCCACAGAGAGGGAAGGTCCCTCAGACTAACACCGATTATTTTGGAGCAGGTTTTGACAATGCTCTGCAGTTTGTTTTTGTCTTTCAGAGACAGACCATAAAACCAGAAAATAAATGAAAATGTTAAAATACTCTCAATAAAAGAACAATAAAAATTATTAAGAATGGTTTGTTTCACATTAAAAGAGTTCAGCTTCCTCAGCAGGTAAATTCTCTGCTGCCCACGCTTCACAATAGCGTCTGTGTTCATGTGGAATTTTAGTTTGTTGTCGAATACAGTACCTAAATATTTGTAGCTCTCGACAGTCTCCACCTTCTCCCCATGGATCACACTGACACCATGTGCTGTAGCCCGTCTAAAATCAATCTCGATGTCCTTTGTTTTCTCCACATTTAAATCCAGGTAATTGTCATCACACCAATCAACAAACTGCGACAAAGCAGGCCCGTGGTCAATTTCAGATGCAGATAACAGAGACACTAGAACAGTGTCATCGGAGAATTTGATTAAAAATCTGTTCTCCTCTGAAGATCTGCAACTGTCTGTATACAAGATAAAAAGGAGAGGGGAAAGGACACACCCCTGAGGAGACCCAGTGTTACAAATGGAAGGTGGGGATAATTCACCATCAACAAGAACACGCTGAACCCGGTCCGTAACAAAACTTAAAATCAATAAAAAGAAGCTGATCTGGCAGGTTAAAATCAGAAGCCAGTGTTTGGATCTTCTTCTTCCTCAATAAAAATCTCAACAACCACCATCAAATGGAAATGTTATTTAAAAAATTTTAACTTTTTAGTCTTTTCGTTTTAACTATATATGGTCATTCTTGTCAAATAAAAAAACAAAAAGTAACTTTTAATCCTTCATATGTGTAAATACTTAATGTGAAATCTGGATGAACACAGAGCTGTTATTCTGGCAATTGTAAATATTTTTTAAACAAATTAAGTGAGATTGAATAATTTCCCACAAACTGCTTGAAATCCACTGTTGTAAGGTATATAGTTGATTCGTCACTACTATGTTGACTATATTTGATTCGTTTTTATTAAATATTTTTTTTTTAAATCTATAAACTACGGTACATGCTGCCTAATGCCATGTCTGCCATTATCTTTGACATGCGTAGTATTGCTGATCCTGGTCAGTAGTGATGTCACTGGAAGTTGTGGGGACCCTCAGGTACCATAGCAACACGCCAAATGAGCTTCAAAGTTGGAAACACAAAAAATAAAAGACATGAGTGTCCAATGCAAAATCTGAAAGACAGAATTTGTGTTCCATGGCAGCACGATGGCGATCCATGAGCGCCTGAAGAGAAAGCACGTTGTGACTGAGCACGACAAGAGGGATTGTCGTCTAGGTAAGCTAAGCTAACATTAGCGCAAACGGAGAGCAAACTAATTAGCTAAAAGTGTTCTCCCTGCAACCCTTACCCTGTCTCTCCTGAAGGGAACGTCAGCTCTCAAAAGAGATCAAATCTTTCTGCAGGAATACTTTCCTGGCTATGAACAGGAGCATCGCACAGTTTGGAATTATATAGCGTCAGAGTCTAGTGTTGTGAGCGTTCAGCACCACAAAATGCACTTTTGTTATAGTTGAGTCAGTGAGACCAAAACTTTATCTTTTGTGAAAAATGTTTCTTTGTTTCAGATGCCGTCCTCATTTGATTTCAATCTTGTTTTAATGCCAGAAACAAATGAAGCAAAGAGGCTTCATAATCCACAAACACTTTAATAAACTATCATCTTAACTGTCTTTATTTTTATTTTACATATATCTTACAAACTACAAGTCTAAAGCTAATGATTTCTAAGGTGTGTGTTTTACATCCAGTAACGACTACGACCTAATCGAAAAGGAATAAACAAATAATCTGTGATTAGTTGACTGTTAAAATAATTGTTTGTGGCTTCCCTAAAGGTCTATACAATTAGCATCACATGATCTCCTCAAAAACAGAATTACTAATTTATGACTCGGTTGAAGAATATTGTTGTGAATTAGTGGAGTTTGAAATCTGAAATGACAGCACAGAGCTTTTTAAAGTTGCCCTCAGGTGTTAAAGAGGTGTGAATGTCATACAGCAGCTTAAGCAAACAGCTCAACTAAACCCAATGAGACTCCATCCTGGTGAATGAAAAGACTAACAAAGGACACAAGTGGTGTGACACTGATGGACAGTTGGATATCGCCCTCCTAATAGTACCTGCACTCAGTCTCACCCACACACACACACACACACACACACACACGTCTGGGCTTTGTTTTTGCTTAATCTCACTCTTTCTCTCTACTTCTCTGTTCCTGTTCTCCCTTGTACTTTCTCCATCTGCTGTTTTTTTCTTTTATCTTGCTTTTCTGTTCTGTTAATGTCATTGAGTCTTCTTGTATTGCGTGCTTTTTTTATTTTATCACCAAACTAGGCTTCTTTCTATCTCTTCTTCAATAGTAGGCCTTGAATATGTGCACTTAAACCTAAATCCATTCAATCATTAAATACAATCGAAAAAGGATAAATAAATTGGGTTTTTGTGACTTTTCTTAAAATCATCTTTCATCTGTTTGTTCTCTGCTTTTCTTTTTTATCCAATTTGTAATGCGAGAGTATTCAAACGTCTGACTGTAACTCATGTAAATGACGGCCATTTTCCCAACCTGAAAGATGAAATAAGTAAGCATTCCAGTGAGACTTTTTTTGAAACAATCCATATGCCTGTTTTTTTTTTTTGCAAGTGGTCCCACCACTGCACCCCTTTCAGTATTAAAATGTGTATAACTAAATACATAAATTGCCTTTGACCAACTTCAAATTTCTGATTTCTTTTTATTTTGACTGTTGGTACGTGAATTAAGTTGTGTTTTACTGGAAGTCAAAGCTGAAAGTCTGCAGACCCTCTGTGATGAAAATAATTTTTAGTATTTATTTACCACCTTCTTATGGCATTTTTTTCATGATGGAGGAAATGTTGGAAATGGGGCTGAAATTGCATTTCTGAGGTTTTTATTATTTAAATTGCTGTAAGTCAAGAGCAGACGAAAGAATACTGTTGTGACGTAGACTCACACTGGGCGAAGCTCGTTCTGTCTGAGCTGGTATCTGGATCTAGACTGTATGACTGAATTGCTCCAATGTTGCTCGGTGCTTTCTTTGCGCCGGTAATGTTAGGGTGTATGCTAGGAGTAACAATGGGATGATGGGAATTGGGGGCAGGCTTACTCTGTGCCAACGGTTCCCCCCACAACTCAGAAACACATTTCTAATCAACTCCCGCCACTCTGCATGAACAATGTCATAGAAAGTGACAGGATTTTAAAAATGTTAACTAAAAACAGCTAATCATAATTAAAAGACCCTTGGGAACGCCTAAAGAATAGATCCAAAATGTGGAACTTTATGTCATTTGTGTGCAGAAGGTATTTTGGGAAAGAAATCCCATTGTCTGATCAAATGATTATGCAAGATAATTTTGTGGAAAGTGAGCTAAACAAGTATTTTAACTGTAGCATCAACGAATCCAAACAAAACGCACTCAGAAGAAAGCTAATCTAAAATACTGTAACTATAGAAAGCCTGAGGGAGTGTCAGTACAAAAACAAACAAAATTAAGCCAAAAAAAAATAAAACTGAACCAGAAAACATGTCTAAATTAAAGAGAAAAACTATCTTGACATGGGACGTCCATTCCTCCAGAAATATATTCGAATATGATTTGGACTCTTCCACTGTGGAAAGTCCTGCCTGAGCCTGGAGGTTGTGCGTTCTGCATGCAGCATTCGTCTGAGTCTGCTGGGAAGGAAGGAACTCATCATCTTTGAATATCAGTCTGTCAGCTGCCTGCCAGCTTGTGTCGGTGCCAACCGATTAACCTGCTTTTAATTGTCACTTGACTCCTCTCATCAAAGTAAGGAGTATTTTCTGTTTCTCAAACTAAGATGCGACCGAGTCGTATGTGGTGAAATGAAAGCCTTTTTAATTTCATTTAATATGCCACCCACACAGGCTCATAATCACACACCTGTTTTCTCAAAGAAACAGCTATTTTTATTTTTTACAAAAAAAAAAAATCATTTTTATTCTGTAAAAAACAACCATAGTAGTCAGTTTAGAGACACATAAAAATGAATTAAATGTGTCAATTTGCAGAGATGAGGTCATTTGTGGGTCTGGCATACTGGCAGAGACAATCACGCAGGACTCTCCAGCTCTCCTTATTATGCTCTGGTTCTTCTCTGAAGCCAGTGTGGGATTGTAGTCTAAAATAACACTGGTGTCTCCTTAAGGGAAGGCATAAGAATAACAAGAACACATCAGTTCTCTGCTGAACCACAGTTTGCCTCCCTGACTTTCTCGAGCTGTGTAGACGGGCTGTCAGTGTGGGCGGATTCGATTTGATGCTTCAGTGCTCTTTATTGATGTATCTGTGGTTCCCAGCGATGCATAGCTGTCCCTCTCCAATGACAGCTCAAATTTGGAGCACATGTCGCATACTTTCCTTGCAAAATGGAGCCACATTGACGATTGCAATAGGACTGGACACTTAAACTTTTGGAAAATTTTTAATGATGTTGAGTGATATTGATGTGGGTTAAACAAAAATAAAAATTTAGGTATTTTAAGTTCATTTATTGGCATATTTTATATATATTAATTTAATTTTTTAACTAATTTTTAAAAATGTCTTTTTAAAAAAACATCATATAATTCCACTAGCACTTTTCTGACTGGTCCAATTTTCAGAAATATACTCTAAAGAAAGTGACGTCAAAGTGAACTAAATCCTCAAAAGTTGCCGTCAGATGTTTGCATCACCTTATAGAAGTGTCTGGTCCGTCTCCTTTAAAATGCACTCATTTAACTAAATGACTTTGGAGCAAAATGATGAAACCGACATTTAGAGGTGAGATGGGCTACATATGTCTGCTGGAAATTGTCTGTCTGGAAGAAGCCCCAGAATCCTAATGATTGGATAATGATCTTCAAGACAGAGAGACTGATCGGATCTAGCATCTGTGTAATGAGAGATTATTGAAAAGAGCCCCACCTCTCTGACTGCTCTCTCTCCCTCAAAAGCTGTCAGAAAAACCTGTAATTTTACTCTCTGGTCCTTCAAACTAAAACTTTAAAAGATTTAAAAAAGAGAGAAGCCTAGGTTAGTGTCTAATGTTGCCTCAGGGAGAAATATTTCATATAAAATGAGCATTAAAGGGTTAAAAAATAGAACGTGTTAACCCTGACATATGAATGAAACTGTCTTTTTGTGTTTGAAACAGCGACACAAAAAATAAATTATATGCAAACACGTAATTTTTTAATAAAAGCTTTTGTTTTTCTGCATTTAGATCAGTCTAATTGCATGAATAAGTAAGAGCTGATTTCCATTTGAATTTGTACCTTTTTAAAAAGATAGACAATACCAAGTTAATAATTTGCATAAACTACTGTTTAATCCCTAAATTATTAGGTATGAAGGTAAAATTAATGACAAAAAAAAGAAGAATGTCTTCAGAACGTAATAATGAGAGAAAATCATCAAGAAGGGCAAAAAAGAAACAACTATTTATGTATTTACAATTTTTTAAATCACAAATAGACAAAAGTACAAAAGAAACATTTGCGAGAACATACTGTCAAATTATGAAAAAAAACAGCTAAAAATTCAGCACATAAGTGAATTATTGAATAAAAAAAATGACACATTTTCTTCAATTTAAAGTATTTTAACCAGAAAGGAAATTAAATTTAATATTATAAACAGCTGATTGCTACACAGCTAAATTCTGTCAATTTCATCATTGTCTTTTTGATCACGCACATTTAAGTTAAAACAGCACAAGAATGTATACGCGCATTTGTTAAACATTTTCAGATTCTGATGACATATTTACCTTTTCTAAAACAATGGTTTTTGTTTAGAAGAATACAAACCTGACCCTCTGCTTCTGAGTGCAGATCATTTATGCATTCAGAACTTGGACTACAGCAGTCAAACCCAATCATTTTTATCACCTTTCCAAAACTGGGTCAAAAATCCAGGTATAGATCCCCATTGGCCGCTTTCTCCATCTCCTCCTGTGTGAACTAGAGGCGTTCTCAAGAAAATCTTTCTTCAAAAACATAATGTATTTACTCTAAACTGAAATTATTTTTTTGACAAACTAAAGGTGTACAATGATTACTAAAGAAGTTAAACTAGAACTAAACTCAGATCTTAGCATGTTTAATATGATTTTAGAGAAACTTAATTATTTTTTTACACATTTGAATTTTTAAAAAAGGAAATCTTTGCACTTTTAAATAGCAAAGTATCAAAAGTTGCTCAGATAGTCAATTTCAATTTGATTGTATATATTGAATTGGGGCATTGGCAAAAATCAATTTGATGATATGTCACGATATTTAATTTGGCAATACTTGTATCGATTTAAAATGCTGACAAAGCGATATTTGTTTAATTATTTGTGAGAGACCCTTGGGTCTTACTTTTGTTTACCAACTAAAACCCCGACCACTAGTTGAGGGGCCTCTGGTCGTATGTAAGACGGCGCCAGAAGTAATTTCTAGTTTGCAAATATTTGCCGGTTGCTTAAGTGGAAATTTCTTAAATTTTATGAAACCCTTTCAAAAAGGATATTTTAAAAGCTTTACAGAACTACCAGTTTTTACATGTGAATAGCAGCTTAGTGTACAAGATGAGCTTCAAATGGGACAGAGAACAGTCTTCGTTTTATTTCTTTTGTATTAATAAGTGTTCAAATTTGTATAATTACACCCGTTTACCTCCGGAGAAAAGCCGGGAAAAGGCTGCTCATCAAGAATCAGCTGATCGTTGTGGATCACTGATCAGAGCCGGAGAAATTACGTTTTTTCCCTGTCCCTGAGAAAAAAAGCAGCAAAAAAAGGGAGAAGAAATTGGGGAAAAAAGGTTGAAAGCTTAAAACAGTGGGATCCGGGTGAGGACTTCCGGCCAACGATTTCGGGCGCCATATTGTTTCTCTGTGGCCACTTTTTCTTGTACTAGTTAGCAGCACAGCACACTTTGAGTAGTTCTGCACCGCACCAGAACAACAAGATCTCGCATGAACCGGCTAGTGTTAAATGTTCAGTCTCATTGGTACAGGCTGCCTCATGGTTTTTGTCGTTATGAGACATGTACTACAATTTTGTTCTAGTACAGTCTTTGGGATATATCGCAATATGTATCGTATCGGGAGACGTATATCGCGATATCTATCGTATTGCCAGATTCTTGCTAATACATACACAATTAATTTTATTTCACATTTGTTACTGATTAAAACCATCTGCAGCAACATAAATCACAAGTCAATTGTAAGAACTCTATCTGACCAATCGTAATGCAGTTTGAGGATATTTCAAACCATTTCAATACTTTTTATTTTCTGCAAGAAATCTACAGAACAACAGCGAGGATAAGGGGCCTAGATTATTGACGTCAAAACAATAAGTCCTTAATAAATATTCATCGTTCACATTTGCAGCTTATCAGACTGAATGCTAGAACTTTATTGACTGGAAACCTAATAAAAATTCCTCACTGTGGCTGCCATTTGCATGAAACCCTACAGCAATCTCTGCGCACCATTCTGTTCTGTGTTTGGTCTCGAGTCAAGACAATATAGCAAGCTTCCTGTATAACATTATGTTGGTTTGATTTGCATTGCAAATCAGTGTGAAGTTCAAGGACTCAGTCTGACATCAAAAGCACGGATAAAGTGCTCGGTTCAGAGAGTGATGAAGGTGCGTTTGGCAGCCCTACTCTCTCTTTTAATCACTACCTTTTTGTGAGATACTTGGAATCAACAAAAGTACTGCTAAGTGGTCTCCATCCTTTTAATTTTTGCTCCGCCTTTGAGCTTCTCCAACGGTTACAGACATAACACTCTGAGTTCATTGTTGAGTCATTATAATAAACATGGTTATGAGATTTAAATCTGAATTTGACGTTTTTCTGAATATGAACTGTTGCTTTTCCAAAACTCTCTCAAGATAACCTTTCTCACCTGGTAACATTTGTAATGGTGTTTGGTGAATTTAAAAAAGAAGAACTTTTATTTATTAAAACTCTTACTTTGTGTTTGGCAGCCTTTTTGGTTCCCGCCAAAAATGTTTACTGGGTTGCAGTGGATGCAGTTTATTTTTTCACATAAATGGTTTTTCTCTTTGTTTTTACTTCTTTACATAGAACAACTTTGTACAAAGCATAAAGTGAAGCTTCACTTTTCATTGGGTTAGACCACAAAGTGTTTGCAGTGACCAGGAGTCTGCACAATAATGGCTCAAAATATGTTTTTTTTTTTTTTTTTTTTGTGTTTGTTTTTAAAATTGTAGATGTAGAATTTTGTCACAAAAGTACAATTTTGGGAGTAAAAATGCGAATTTTTGACAAACAATGGAGTTCAATGGAGAAGCACAAAAAGTGATTGCTACTGTGTTTTTTGCTTTTCAAAAGCCAAAAGAGCTTCTGGCAGCATTTCTAAATCTTAGTACACAGCTCTGAAACAGATGCAGATTCTTTCTTTTCACTTAATAAAATATTCATTTAGACTTATAGAATGTGTTTAGATTCAGGCTGCAGAAAGCCGTTTAAAGATCTGCTTCAACCTCCTTCAACTAAAATCCATAGGTGTCCTGAAAAATTCACAAGAAAAAGCAAATACATTTTTGTTTATATATTATTTACTTATTGAAAGAAAAACAACTAATGGGAGTATGGAATCAGTTTGACTAAAAAATGTTGGTTCTAACCCAAAAGTCTTGTGGTTTTGTATTCTACAAACTTATGTCTTTGTCCTAGATCTTATAAACATTTTAAAGGTTTGGTAAGAAAATAAAGGATTACAAATAAGCCCAAACAAATGAATTTGCGCATCCTCAGATATCACCATTACTTAAAATAAAAACCCCAATGAAAAAGTGTGTGTTGTAGAGATCAGTCACTCTGCAGTAATGTCCACTTCACCCACCACTTCTGCTGTCCTATTTGCACTTCTCTCCATCACTGAGCCTACACATCCCCTGTTCCTATTCCCTGCTACTACAATGCATTATTTATTCACAGGGAACTCCATAAATCATTTCAATGTGACCGGAATGTGGTGGAAGGAGGAAAATATGCCTCCATCCGTACGTGACATCTGGCCTGAAAGTATCACTGTTAAGTTAATGAATGCTGAAAATCATAAGAAGGCCATCATTAAAGCTCCGAGGCTTGTACAGTGCATACTGATGAAATGAGGCTGATGCTTCAGAGCGCAGACACACAACATAGCGGGATGAATGGGAAGAGAGTTGGAATTCCTGACGGCGTGTTTGTTTTTGTTGTTAAAAAGGGAGGAACTTGTAGTTTTAACTGTAAGGAAAGCTTCAGTTGTGTATTTGGAATGCATTTCCGTCAACTTTCAGTTTCTAAATTTTTCCTTTTAAAATAAATACATTCACATTGTGATGTAATATTCAAAAAGCTCAATTCCAATAATGCTTAATACTTTAAAGTCCTACTCCATTCATCTTTTGATCAATTGCAGGAATGGGGAACTTTAGGCCTCGAGGGCCAGAGCGTCTGAGTGACTTCCAGATATCCAAGCCCTACTTATGACTGCAGGAGTTGCCCATCGGTGATCTATTGTAAAACTGTTCCCAGTGGTCTTAATCATGATTATAGAGTATTGTATTTAGAAAAAGTTGTTTTCTAGGACTTAGTTTCTGCAAAGCGGCAGGAATTCATTTCCTCTGAGATGTTGGCAAGAGTAAGCCTTCACTTACATCCAAACATCCCTTTGCTTACACTCTCTCCCACCAGCTTACAGCCCTCACAACCCCAAGATAACATTAACGGTGCAACAAAAAGGGTGAGCAATATCAGAGTTTGCCAGTCGTGCAATTTTGATCCAGTTTCCAATCCATATGAGGAAAACAGACATACATGGATCTTATCATCTGCAAGTGGATGCATCCAGATGGGACCGCAGCAAGAAGTTCGACCAACTTATTTTTCTCGCGTGTCCAACTTTTTTGTCTGCTCCTGATTCACTGAGTAAATGCTCAAACAGTTTTATTCTTAACTATCTTTTTGTACGTTCTCCATCATGAGCAAAATTCTACAAGAACAAGTGAAAAACACAATTTTTATCAGAGCGAGGTTTTAAGGGAAGTGGTAAAGTGGCACCGCTTCTTATTTTGTGTATACATTATACTCTTTGTTTTTTATATATATATGTATATGTATATGTATATATATATATATTGTGTATATGTTTTAATTTAAAAAGTTAGCTTTTTGTGATTGTTTACTTTGACTAATTATTTGCTTGAAGTTAGATTTACATGTCATTGTCATGATTCAGTGCTTAGGTTTTGTCATGTTCTGTTTTCCCTGTCAGTCTCACCACGTTCAGGTTAATGATCCACAGCTGTCTTCATTTAGTTAATTGCCCTCAGTGTATTTAAGTGTCTGGTTTTCGGTTTCTCATTGTCAGGTCATCTGCTCATCCACGTTCTGGCACGGCACTGGTTTGGTCTCTGGTTTGTGGTTTAAGTTATTTTAGTAAATTTATGTTTCTGCCACCAAGTCTGGTCTCCTACATTTGGGTCCTCCACCACAATCCCTGACAGTCATCTGCTTTTGCTATAAATGTGAACAACTTCTGGAGTTTCTGTCCTTTAGAAGTTCTGGCAAGTTGATCAAAAAGAGAAATCTTTAATTTTTTTCATTGAAACAATCTTGTACTTCCTGCGGAATTGTGCCTTTTTATTTTTATTTGCACTTTTATTAAAAACCAAAAAAAAAGACTACATCAAAACAACAAATTTACATTTTAGCAAGCAATTCTTGTCTTCAATGGTCCTGAAAGACACTTTTTATTATGTTTTTTGTGGTTTTTTTTTTTTTTTTAGAGTTGTAACGAGAATGGTGAAGATGTAACAGTGAGCCAGGTAATGATTCATGTCAGTGTAGAACCATCCGTTTGGTGTCGCACACTCAAGAGTATTTGTCTTTGTGACGGTTGCATCGGTTTGGTTATAAATAGGTTAGCAGAGGCGAGATAATGTACAGCCCCTCTCTTCACTTGTCTGAAAAGTCGTAGTTTTAGGTCATTGATTCATAAAACAGACAAGCAGGTGAAACGCTATTTAAACACACGAATATAAATATACATTGTTTTAACATATCCTAAGCGTTACTCCTGAAATCAGTTTCCCAGCCTGGAGCTACCTGCACCAATCCTGGTTTATAATGCTTCTAAAATAGCTCTCTATTTTAAATTATGTATGGTAAAAGGAGCAGATGGATTGCAGTAGGACCAGTCCTTTTCCCCTCACCAGCAGTTTTCTGCTCAGCTGTCATGACGGATGTTAGAAGAACCCAAATGTGGCATGAATGGGAGACAGACTGATAAAGTATATTTAGTTCAGGGTAGAGATCTAAATATGCTTTACTTAAACGGAAGTCAGAAGGCAGTAGTAGCACAACAGCAGGCTAATACTCTGGAACAAGGTAAACAAAACACGACCTGTGAACTGTGATGCTGATAGGTTTTCAAAGCATTAAAAAATACACGATTGTTCAAAAATATACTGTAACAGTTCAAAAGGAAATTAAACTGATTTATTATGTCAAAAAAGTTTATTAATAAATAAAATATATATATATAAGGTGGAAGCTTAATTTGTTTTCATTAAAAAAAATTCTAAAACAAATGTGATTATTGCTTGGGGGATTATATGCTTACTTTTCAATTTTAAATGACTGGTTATAGATATTTATAATTATTATAGTTAAACATAAATTTTTTTGAGCCATGTTGCAGCAACTGCAGGTATTTTCTATCCAGGAATATAACAGTGAAAGAAACAAGAAAAAGAAGACTACAACTTCCAGTGTGTTTTGACTCTTTTGGTTTTACCAGAAAGGGTAAAACTTATATTTTTCTCAAAAATTCTTCTCTTAAATACTCTATGTAGTATTGTGATATGCAAATTTAATAATAATAATATACAGAAATGAGGAATGCAAAGTAACAACAACTTTGACCCACCTGATTTTCACTATTATTGATTATTAACATATTAGCATGAGTTGTTTGCAGAACACTCACAAGAAAGGTTTGTTGTTAGAATAAAAATTGCAGCAACCAAACCAACAAACATCAAAAGAGAAAATTAGTACATTTCATTTGCAAATGAGTCACATACAGACATAAAAAATCCCTAGATGTTCACTGATATTTGAAAATAGATTTCTTAAGTAAAATACAGAAAAACTCCTTTTGTCAATCTCATAACCATAATAACATAACAATAAAATCAACGTAGAATGATAATTTATATTCCAGCTGAATGAAAAAGATACGAATGATTTATTTTTCTGAGCAGTTTAAACAAAATACGTCTTAAAATATAATGTCCTTTTTAGGAAGCTAATGCTCCTGATTCAGAGATGTTCGTATACGTTACCTAATACAAAGTCATCTTTGTTGGGAGTTTCCCATGGGGCAGTCAGACTACTTTTCTAATATTGCATCATTTAAATTTTACATCTACTTGCATAACTTAGAAAGCATAGAAGACTCTGAAAGGAAACATTGGAATGAATATGTCAGCCTCAATATGAGCAAAGAATGTTAACATACAATGTACTTATTTTAGTCAACCAAAATACATTTTTATTTTATTTGATTGTTTTTTAGATGTTTTAAATGCTCTTTGGCTGTCTGAATGACTTAAAAAAATGCATAGGCTTATACAGTTGGAGTCACTTTGTAACAAGACTTTAGGCCTAGTAAATATTATAGAGAGATGCAAGAAAAGATAGAGATGAGGAAAGATATTTGTCCTTATGAATACCTAAAGACCCACTCCGATCATCTTTTGATCTATTTTAAAAGTGTTCTCAGTGGTCCTTTAATTATTATCATGCCGTTTTTAGCCCAAAAGTGTCTTTTTTTTTTAGGACATAGTTTTTAACAGAGTGGGAGGAGTTCATTAAAAAATTGTGGGGCAACCCCGTCTCCTCTTCCCCTCAGTTTTCTTGTGAGCTCGGAGTTTGTGGCCCGCAGCGTGTATTTTCCTCCTCACAAAAAAAGCTCTTTTTCAAACCGCTTTTTTAACATCTGCTCCATATTCACAAAATTAATAAAGGAATACTCAGAAATGCAATATTTAGCTTAAATTTCTTTTTTATATGTATGCCCCCCATCGTCAAAGAAATAGTACAAGAACATGTTAGAAACCCAATTTTCATCAGAGTGGGTCTTGAAAGCAGACTGCAAACTTTTGGAGTTAGAAAAGTGATTTTTTTTTCTGGTCATAATACGAATAAGATGCTTTAAGTTCATTTAGGTTTTGCATTCATACACTTTACCCAGAAGTCCATTCTCTAAGTGAACCCACTCTGGTACAGCGGTTCTGCTACTGGAGACAATAAAGTGCATGCTTCCTTGCTTTTATGTCCTCTTATGATTTTACGATCATTACTGTTTCATTAGTGTGGCTGAAAATGCCAATTAGTTCCCAACATACTGCTTTCCTGAGATGGTTTTCACCCACAGAGGCACTGCTTAATGTTAGTGGTCATTTCATCTTTCAGTAAAATGGTTCAGCTATTAAAACCAGAGTGGCCATAGCTCACTAGTGCAGTAATAACTGTCATTACAATTGTTTATATGCTTTTGAACAGGACATTGTGCTTTAATGTTAGACCTTTCGTAAAGGGTACCTGATTTTATAAGGAATATCTTGACTCTCCGCCCAAAAAGTTCAAAGCAAAGAAACTCATGATTTCAAGAAAATTAAGTTTGTCGTTCGAATGAAAGGGCGATTGAACCACCATTTTTTCCCCCCGACTCTTTTAACAAATGCTTCTCTCAAACTGGGAGCAATATTTTTTGTTTTCTTTCGTTCTCACAACCTTCATCAATCATCGAGCCGCATCTCATGGATCGTCATGTAGATGCATGTCAGCGGCGGACTGGACAGCAGAATTGAGATGAAAGCCATTCTTCAAGACGATTTCTTTGATAAGGATGCATGACATTTTTACCAACTCAGCACTTTGTCTGCTGACTTGTAAGAGGCAGCGTTTGACTTCATTTTTTTACCAGATAGAACAGTGATATAGTGGTTATCATAGGTGCTTCCTACTAGAAAGAAAAAAAAAAAAAAAAAAAGCTCTTGGTTTGAATTCTGGCTGGGGACTTTCACAATTTGTATGTTCCCCAGCTGCTTCCTCCATTGATGCTAACACAATCATGTTAGGTTAATTTATGATTCTAAGCCAGCTTCGGTCCAATGGAAACCACAATAGGCTGCATCATTTTCCCTTCCAATTCTCAACACATGATTTCTAAAGCAGACAATGAATGAGTTGGATGAATGTTGTAAATCTCTGCAGGTGATAGCTAAAATATGCTAATTAAACACACCAGCACTACTAGTTAAAACCAGGCTTTCCAACCAAAATCATAGCTCATATTTATTTTGTTTTTCTCAATTGGAGGTATTTGTCAAGAGCCAGTTTTTACCAAGGAATCACTTTTGCAGTTGAAGTCCCACTCCAAGTATATATTTTTTTATTTCGTCAAATTGTTCCCAGTTATATTTTAATTATGATCATGAAATTTTTAGCCAAAATCAAAAAGCTTTTGTGGTTCTTTAAGACACATTTTACGCGCAGCATCAGTAGCTCTTAGAAATACAATTCTGGGTTGTAGGCGGGACTGTTGACACAGACCTTCCCCGTCGCTGAAAGCTCTCTGTGCGCACTCACGAGCCTCAAGCTAGCATTAGCGGTGCAAAAGGTAACGAGTAATTATAGATCAATCCAGTAATACAGTTTTGAGCCAGAATTGCAATTTGCTACAGGACGTCATCATGTCTTGCATACCTGAGCATGAACGGGCCAGGGTGCATGTAAGGGGAAAGGAGATTTTGGGATGCCCATTTGAGTAGCTGTGTGACTAGTCCGAGCATTTTCTAGCATCCAGTTTTCTGATTCAAAGCAAATTAAATCAAGAAATACTCAGGAGTGCAGTTTCAATTGTACATGTTAACATTTTAAAAACATAAAATACATTTTTCATTTAAATTAATCTTCAAGTGTTCCCAGTAGTATTTAAATTGGAATTTACTGTTTTTAGGCAAAATTAAAAGAAAAAAAGTGGTGTTTTTTTTTTTTTTTTTTTGTTATAACATAGGCCTCATTCCCACTGAGAGTGTACGGTACGGGACAGTTTAGAAAGATCCAGGCAATTCAGGTCAAAATTTCCCCTCAAAGTTGGACCGTCATGGCGCATGTGTAGAGCGATTAGGTGGCTTTGCATCATAGCAGTACATCTACAGGCCTTTGGTACTTTGTTTATACAAATATTTTAACTTTGATTGAGAGAAGAAACAGAAAAAATACGACAAAAATACAAAAAAAATAAATAAAGAAGAAAATGAAATATAATACAAACAGACAAAAAGACTCCACAATCACTCTGTTTCAGTCTAGGTTCAAAACTCTAAGTTCAGGGCATGACATCACCCAACAACAACACTTTAAAACCAGAAAAAACATCCAGTTCCAATCTAATACCGGACTGTTGATCCAGAAAAACCCAACTCCATTTCCCATGATTCATCTGTTCACTGCCTCTCAGATGCCAGCTTACACTAGGAAACCTAAACTTACATGGATCTACTCTTCTACAAACTGATCCATCAGAATGGAGCAGTGCATGCATGGAACTGTGGGTTGTAGCTTCTAAATCACTGATTTTGGCTTTTTCAAACAGCTCGTCTTCGTTTGTCCCTGATTGACAACAATTTGAATAAAGAAATACCCCAAAATGCAGTTCTAATCTTAAATTTCTTCAAATATGGCTTCCATCATGATATAAATGCCGCAAGAGCAAGTTAAATACACAATTTTTGTCAGAGTGGGTCTTAAACCCATTTTCCAAAATTAAACTGTTGCGGCTAAAATGCTAATGTGCAAAGTGTTAGGGAATAATTGTTTCTAAAAAAAAAAAAAAAAAAGTGGCAGTGAGGAGAAATCAAAATTTTACCTGTATTTTAGGATTTCACCGCCTCAACAGATTTACTTTCAATGAACTGTACTTCTAGTAATTGAAAACGTGGTGAATAGGCTCTCTGTGTGTGCAAGCCATTTATCAAAATGGAGACAAGACTCAGATCAATGATGGCAACATTTGGGAAATGGAGTGAACTATTACTTCACAGGCGTCAATGTGAAAATTGATTCTTGTGACGGCAGTCACTGCAAGTTTTTAAAGTGATTTTTCTTTTTTTTCTATTTCTTTTATGCCGTGAGTAGGTGTGGAAAGGTGTGTGTGCCTCTGTGTGAAGGAGACAGTAACTTAACTGCTGAAAACTGTCAGTGTGAACTCCTTTTCCTCCACAGCTCTGCCAAGTGCCGGGCCTTGGTCTCATCTGTAACCCAGAACACCTGGAGTGTGGCCACAAACGCACCCTTGGCTGCATGCACAACATCCACCCTGACCTCAATATTCCACTCTTAAGAAACTATCAGCAGGCTGAGAGAAGCAGGGTTGCTGCGATAATAGTAGGTCTTCAGATGTCACACCTGCAGGTTTGCTGCAGGCGAATCAATGAGGCATGCAGCTCTTTCCGTCCCTCTGTGTCTCCCTTCAATCCGTGTTTTCGCTCGTCTTTTAGCTCCGTACACGTTTGTCCTCCTATTTTTCACCAGTTCTTTGTTTAACTATTTTTATTAACTCCCTCACACCTTATACCCTTTTAGGCCAGGACAGCAGGGGAAAGTTCATTTTCATTTAGAAGGTTCTTGACTCCCCAACGCAGACATCCTAGGATGAAATTAATGGAATTGAGCAACAGCTAATCATTAGAAGAACATGCATCAATTAGCTGGTACTAAAGTACCTTGAACCGAAAAGAAGCAGGTTTTCCATTAAAAAAATCCCAACAAGAAGGTACAGAACATTACTGGAAAAAATGGACAATTATTAATGTGTCAATCATTATTTAAATACCTAAGTGATTTCAGAAGTAAATTAACTTTTGTGATTTTCTGGGGTGTTGGTGAAAGTGTGACATATAAGGTTTTCTGAGTGTTAAATTTCTAAATTAAATTGTAAATAAATACATGAATAAAACTCAAACCTGACCAGTTTAGTGGTCTCATGGTAGAGTGTCCGTCCTGTGACTGGAAGGTCACAAGTTCAAATCCTGGACTCTAAAAATGGGACCCAAAGCTTCCCTGCTTGACACTCAGCATTTTGGGGTGGAATTGGGGGGGTTAAACCATCAAATGGTCCGCGGGCGCAGCTGTGTCTGCAGCTCACCGCTCCCCCAAAGATAGGCCAAATGCGGAGAACGAATGTCACACACTAAGGGGACTTTAACTTTTATCTGTTACTTTTTAAATCATAGAAATGTACATTTTCAACATAACTACAATCTGATATGGAGAAAAAATTAGGAGGTCAAACGTAGTTATTTATGTGGGAAATAATGCAGAATAATCTGAGTAGTGGTAAGAAAGACATTTATTTGAAAGGGCTTTTGTGAATGTTGCTGAAAATGTGCTAAAAGTTTACTTAGTGATACAGCAACAACGTCCAGTTCTTCTTAAGTTAAGCTGATATTTAATTGTTAGCTCAGTTACAATCAGCTTTGAAAAATCGTAATTCTCTTTAACATGTAAAAAAAGAGAAATTCTCACAAAATTGTTCAAACTATCCTTGAGAAACAATCATTTTGATTTGGGATTTGACAAAGTGGACTCCTCTGTCACACCTAAGCACACTTCACCGCTGTCATCCGGCTCTCGTATATCCAACATACTTCTCTGCCACTCCAGACTTCCTCATACAAACTCCTCTCTCTGTATCTTGTCATAAGCTTTCTCTAGATCTGCAGCTCTTTCTGACCTTCTCTTTTTCCTCCTTCAGCAGCCTCCTCAAAGCAAATATTGCATTTGTGATTTCTTTTCATGTCATGAAATCGTACTGTTGCTCACAAATGTCCACAACTCCATCCCATAACCTCATCGTGTGACTCATCAGGGACGTTTTCCAGATTCTTTGTATTTGTTGCAACATAATCAAGGGTAAATTAACTGTGTGTACAAACAAATAAACAAGAATTAAAGGCAAATCCATTCATATTGTAGTTTCATGAAGTTTAGCCCACTGTTGTTGTTTTTTACATTAAATTAATACAACATTATTAGAACTTTCTATGACCAAATGTCTGCTAAATTTATTAGACTGTAATAATAGTCTGATTATTTGTAATCTACATTATCCCTTGAGGCTCTTGAGGTGACCTTATGAGGTGACCTGCACTCCCCTTAAGATTAAGAGAATCCTTAAGATTTATGGTGAATTTGAACATATTGGCATCATTCACATGTATTTTTGTTTTTGCTGCTCCTAAAAGGAGGAAATGAGGGAAATAGTATGCATATGTGCTTGCAAGACTATTCTGCACAGCATTCTAAATCTTAAAGATTTATAGTGACCCATAGTAAGCAGTCAGACATAAATAAAAAAAAGGAATGTATACGGTAATAAATACCACATTTGTATGCTCCTACCTCGAGTTGGATCACACTATCACAAGCTGCCATGCACTAGCATTCAAACTCAAATCTTATGCATAATCTCCTGCCAAAACATTTGACTCTAACCTTCACAGAGAAACACTTTTGACCAGAGGTGCTCCTATATGTGCTTTAAAAAGTAAACATCAAGTTAGAAGACAATCTACACGGAGCAAAAAAAAAGTTAGACACTTTGAAAGACAACACTGAGCGCATCTGACAACTTTAGTGCTTGTATTTTGTTGACCTAGAGATCAAGAGAGAATCAAAGTGAACAAAACTTCCCTTTCAACATTTGTTCAGGGTGTCTCAAGACAAATCAAACATGAAGGGTGGGTGCAGAACTGTCACGAAGTGACTGGGACAAAGTAAGCAAGACAGCAGCAATACTACGACTGGAGGAGGTTAAATATGTGATGAAAGGCAACAAAAGTTAGTAGAGAAATGTTAAGGGCCACAAGGTTTGTCTTGAAATTGAACTCAGTTTGTGTTGTTGTCAGGCAGAGCCAGGCTTAAGGCTGGCATTCTTCCCACTGGGGGAAATAGTTCAGCTTGAAAACTGTTTTAATACAACAGCCTCTAGTTTTCTTTTCATTCTTCAATGTGTCACTTCTGCTTTTTCTCAATATTTTACTTCAATCTGGTATCAGAATCCTGATAGAGACAAAAAAGCTGCAGTAAACAAAAACCTAATCTCATTTTAGTTTGCATAGACATGCACTAATTTAAGTCTGGAAATGTTTCTTTTATCTTTTAATGCTAAACCGAATCCACCATAATTCATAGGATTAATAAACCTAAATCAATTATTTTTTTAGAGGAAACAACTTTGTAGCATTTGATAAAAAATAAATACAAGTGAAACTAATTAGAATTGTTTCAAAATTGGCAGCTGTGAGGATTGTCCTTTTTGTTTGATTTCTTTTTTTTTTTTTTTTGGTTTACGGTAAAGTTCAGTTTGTGTGTTCTCACTGGCCCCTCTTACTCCCTAACTAATAAAAAACTTTATCATACGGGACTATTTAGTGCCTCGAATATTAAAAGCAGTTCGGCAACAAGGCTTACTACCTTTTTATTCATTTATTTTTTTTAAACGGCAAATATGACATCACAGATTTCCTTAACCCTTTAACACCTGAGGCGTCGTCAGTGATGCTCAAACACAAAATCTTTACCGTACGGTAACTTCTCAATTGTTAACACGAACAACATAATTCCATCAGAATCTGCTGGAATTATGTTGATATATTAAACTACTCAAAAATGACATGAAATCAAAGAACATAAAGACTAAAGCTCCCGTGTTAAAGTGTAATAAATATGAATATTTTAAGATTATTAATAAATCCATTGTATTCTGAAGATGAAAATGTGGATGGTTTCTTTACAAAAAAAAGGTGATCAAAATATTTTTTAATACAAAAAAATTGTATGCAATGCATTGTGGTCTATATTTGCCAATCTAGTGAGCATTGATACACAGACTTCTGGGAAATGTCTAGGGAACTGGATTTTGAATTGTAGATATGTCGAAATTATTTCACTACTTTGTAGTGCTGTTTGAATATACAATTCCAAAATCAAGTGCACTAGAAATGTCCCAGAAGTCTCTGTGAAAAACTAGCGTGCATCAATGCTCATTACATTAGCGAATATAGAATACAATGCATTGTGGTTAACCAATTTTGTTGTAAAAAAAACATTGTTGAATGTAATTTTTTAATAAACCAACCACATTTTCATCATCAGAATACAGTGGATTCATAAATAGACGCTGTATAATGTTGGTATTGATTAGATTTTCACCTCGTGGAATCGTTAACGTCATACTTACTGTAAAAAAAGTTTGGGATTAGGGAGGAAATTTAGACATAGCAACAGACCATTCTACGTTGGCAACACCAGGTTCAACTTGTTATTTAACCAAAGCTGTCCTTCAAACTAGTGATCATTAGTGTGTTTAAATGTCTGAATTTAGCTAGATTTTCTTCTTTGTCACATTCTATATTTTTCTCCTTTTTCACAGTTTGTTCATATATAATTTTATTTATTAAACATTTACATTTCTTCCACAAAGCTTGTTCTCCTGCCTATTTGGTCCCGGAACCACTGGTTTCTGACAACTGCACTGAGAATTGTGAATAGTTTTTTAGCACCACTAATCTTTAGCTAAAATGTTTGTTTATTTTTCACGTACTTAAATGAACTTGTCAGTGGAGATTTGCAATGTGAAAATGAGTTGCCATTAGTGTTTTATTTTAAAACATTACACAGAAAATGCTTAGTGAAATTTGGAATTACTCTTGTTCTGCCGTTCTCTGTAAGATGAAACAACTATTTCAGATTATACTGATTTCTTTTTTTTCTCAACTAATTTGAGTTCAGTAATGAGGCTTAGCTTTAGCATTCATTAACTGGGGCTAAAATATACACATTAAACATTGCGAGCACAAGGCTTTAACCACAAAATCTACAGACTGTGAGCTAGTGAAAGAAAATTACAAAGATATGACATCAGATCTAAAAAATGAACCAAATTAGTGGAATCTAGTGAAAGTAGATATTTAAGTTGCTAAAGAGTAAACTAATTAAAAGTTATTCCTCCAGTTATATCAATTCTAGCATCTTCAGTATTTTTTATTTATTTTTTTTAATTCTCTGGGTCTAAATACTCTATAGGTCTTTACATATGTCTGTCCCAAGCTTGGTTAAATACAGTGGGTGGGGTCATGAAGGGCATCTATAAAACTGTAGGTTAATCATAAGTACCAATTAACAATTTACAAATTAAAACCCCGATGGGACAGAGAGAAAAGAAAATATGCTAACAGTTTGAATTTTCAGTTAATTGTGATCCTGTTTTATTGTGGACTTTTTTTTCAGTTTAGTTAAAAAAAAAAACATTTGAGTGTATCCAATTAACTAGTTATTGTTACCATCTTACAATCTGAGTTCTCTGCCAAATCTGCCAGTGGGGGAGCTAAAGGGGAACAGGGAGGGACAGCTGCCCCCTGCGAAAATATATTTTTCCACCCAACCCCAATTTATGAGTCAATATTAGAAAAATGATTGAGAAAAATTAAGAAATCATCAATTTATGCTAATTTTAGCATTGCAAAAATGCAAAAAATATATATTTTTCATAGCACTTCAGCTGAAAAAAACTCCTGTCTTTCCATTAATAACAAAAACATCTTTTTTTTAAAAGCATATTTTTGTCCATTTCATGTGCAATGGCCTTCCACTCTGCTTTTTTCATTTTCCACCAGTGACGTGCAATCAGAGGAAGCCTCACCTGCAAAATTTAGCTTAAAAAATACACAATTTAAATAAGATAAAAACTTTTTCATTATTAAAAATAAAAATCAAATATAATTTTTTAGACATGTCTATTCTATTATTACTTCTTCCTATGTGGGTTTTCAATTTTTCTTTGGTAATAAAGAAGCATATTTACAAATTTTCTGTCTTTTACACTATAAATCGACAGGTGAGGCACCAGCAGCCCACGCCTCCAGTATGCCGCACACACTGCCTGGAGCTGAAGCTGACACATGCGCTGTACTGTTTCCATCTTCCTTATCTTCATAAAATATATTATTTTTCATTACTTAATTTTTCTATTTTTTTCCATATTTGTGATTACTTTGGTGCCAGTTTGTGATTCACTTAGTCTTTTTATCAGCTAAAAATGCACTTTAGAAATACACTGAGTGAGGCCTGCAGCACCCGTCCCTCCCTGCAGTACGCATGCCTCAAGGCAGAGGGCGCTGGTGAGCCCAAAGAATATGGCATTGTGGCTAAAGAATAATAGAATTAGTGGTAACAAGTCAAGTCCAGCCATCCAGTATTTAAATATAGCATCATTAGCATGGTTAGCATAATTTTCATAATAGAGGGTTACGTGTCTAAACTCATGAATTTGTTGAGACACAGCAATCTTTACTGACAGAGTTTTAAAACTGAAGAAAGAAAAGGAAGATTTCTACCAAAATGTAATTCATGTTTCGTTAGGGGTTGAAGATGAGCTTTATTTATAATTAAAAGTAAGTCAATAATAACTTTTTTTTATTATTCTTTAGTTTGTAAACAAAAGAAAATACTGAAATTAAATTTTAAACAACACACTTTAAATGTTTTGACTCAAATGGTGAAAAAGCTACTCTGTATATGTGACCTCGCCACACATCGCTGTTTGCCACCCTTCCAAAATGTTTTGCCCTAAAAAAGGTTCTAACTCCTCCACTGGAATTCTGCCCAAACCATTTCTGCCTTCCTGGTTTTCTTACTTTAATTAAATAGAACTTTATTTATCTCAGAGAGAGAAATTCACCCATCATAGCAAAGTTAATAAAAAGAAAATAAGTGTTTTGCTAACTCTCGATTCCTCCATAACAAAAGTCGTGCAAACGTGTTTACTGGCTAATTGGCGTCATCGTGCTTCTGAAGCTCCAATTCACGTGTTTTAGGCAGGTTAAACATCACCAAGTACATTTAAGAGATACATAAATATACATATTTTTTAATTTTTTCATACAAGACACACTTCAACATTCTTTGCTGAATCAAACACTTCAGTGTGAAAACTTTTTTCCAGAGATGCTTAGTTGGCCTACATCAGCAAACTGCTGACAGTGATCATTTGACAGAACATGAAATCGCTCTACCTTCCAAACCTAAGGGCACCTGCTCCTTTTTACATGTACCCAGCCTCCCTCTCTGTTTTCATAGAGCTGTATGTTGTATCAGCAGCAGCGTAAATATGCCAGCGGTGACTCTGAGTTTAAAGGTCATGAACAGTTCTGGCAGAGACGGGGTAAGAGAGCTACGGGCTAAATGTCACTTTCAGTCTGGCCGCTGTAGCGTGCTGCCGAAGGGGAGGTCAGAAGGGCTGATGAAAACAAATCCATCACTTTCCTGTTCAGGTAACGGAGCGGAGAGCTGAAGGGCTGCAGGACAACACCGAGAGCCTCAAGTTACACAGACAGATGAAAAGATGGATGGGAATGAGCAGGAGTTACGTGTTTTTCCAAGCAAACCGGGAAGGATTAGCATCTGGAAGTAGGAGAGGAAACAGCTTCTTTTATTCTTAGTCATTCTCTGTATTTTTAGATTTAGTTGAGTTTTAGGTGGAGGTTAAATAGTCAGTAGCATTGTTCAAATTTAAATCATTCTCTGATTTATGTCTTCATCTCCACCAGTCTGTCTCTTACTTAAAAAAAAGGACTTCTGTATTTTATATTACCGGCATCTCACTAATCAAGTGTTTTAGACCCTTGGAAACGAGTAACTAGGCTGTTAACTTTATTTTAAGTATAAAATCCTAGGAGTTTAAGTGTTTTAAGCACATGCTTTTCAACCGATGATGCAGCCCATTTGCTCCTGACTGGATCTTTGCTTTACAATCACCATGTTTGTACTCAATTTTGGGTTAAAACAGGAATTTCTGTATTTTGGTTTGATGTATTTATAAAACTGTGCATTTTATTTTCTTCTCTTATTTTCAGAAACTCTAACATTTAGTTTAATTTCAAGTTGCAGTTTACAGACTTATCCTCTCTAAATTGCTCAGCTCATCATACAACCCTGCAGGAAAGATGGAGAGATGGAAAGGAAAATATTAATTTTGACCTAATCTGATGGTGTTTGATGTTCCATCTGGGTCAGCCAATTTACTGGTGATGAACCACATCCAATTGGTTTGTGAACACAAAAACCTTTTTTTATGAAAGTGATCTATTTTTATCCAGGTGTCACGGATAAGGAAGTTCAACTTGCAAAATAATAAGCGATATAAAGTATATATCTGTCTTTTGAGGTGGTCTCAGTCCAATTGAAAACGAACCGAGAACACCTCAAAAGATGATTTCGAGAGCAGTTCCTCGTCCCGGACCAGTGTCGGCATGAGTGCATTCAGACTGAAAATGTGTTTCGGAGTATTGGGGGAAATGAACTCTGGTTCACTTAAAGCAAACCAAATGTGTTTAATCTCAATACAGCCTTAGATAAGCTATAAACCAGGGGTGTCAAACTCAATCGCTCAAGGGTCCAAAATCCGAAACACACCATAGGTCGCGGGGCGAACAGGATAAGCGTTTATTGAACACTCAAAAACTAAAGTTTTCAAACTTAGAAATTGTAACTTCTTAACATAATTATGAACTAGATATATAGCATTACCTGGGATAATGCTCATGTGAATGCTATAAACCGAATGTGGCCGCTAAAGATGCTAGTGCTGATAGCTGAAGATGCTGAAATAGATGGTTAAAAATGCTGAAGCTGATAGCTGAAAATGCTGAAGTCAATAACTGAAAAGGCTGATAGCAGCTCAAATATTAGCTAAATGCCAAATTAGCCTAAAAAAATAAAAAATAAAAATAAAAAAAAACTAGCTGAAAAAATAGCTAAACTTCAAAATAGCATAAAAATTAGAAAAAGCCTAAATTAGCCAAAACAGCGATCATGTAGCCGAAATAAAACCCAAAAATAGCTTAAAAAATCTTAGTAAATGCGAAAATATTCCAAAGAGCTCACAGGACAATTTTTAAAACTGTAAAACTGAAACTTTTTAACATATGCATGAATAATAAGAAGGCAGGAAATATTTTACTCTCCGTACAAATATTTTTGTCAAAATTGTACAAGTTAGAAATAAGCGCAAAATAACATTGGGCCATTAATGACAATAAAATAAAATGATATGGAGAGCCGGATCCGGCCCCCAGGCATTGACTTTGACACATGCTATAAACCATGTAGTTTTTGGGGTAAAGTTCTGCCACCCCTGATGTTTCTCCTGATTTTATTCTGAAGAGTGGTTTGGAATGTGTTGAGGCAGATGATGTGTACATTTTTCTATATGGGATTATATGAATGTTTGGAACTAAAAGTTCATGTATATGAGCGTTACACATACATAAATCCATTTTTAAGCTTCACCCTCTCATATCAAAAATCCATGATATCAAACAGACTCAAAGCTTCATAGAAAACAGTGGCAGAAACCATGATATGTCCTGACAACTGCTTTTTTTCTGCCGGTGGGTGTAATCTTCATCCTCATCCATGGTTTAATGTTGCCGGAAGGAGCTTGTCTTTCAGAATGAAAGCAAACTTTTTGGCAGTTGTGCCGACTTTTAACAAAGCGCATATCTGCCATAGTTGATCAAAGTTCATGGTGTCTTTAATCTCAGCGAAAAACAAATAGATGAAAGAGCAGCAAAGAATCAGCTGCTGGTTAATGCACAACCTGAAGATGTTATGCATTATAAATTCTATATATTTTCAACTTCATCACGGCAGCATGCCATTAATTGTGACAAGAATACATGATCTTTTCAGCCTTTTTTTCCTCTGTTTGCAGCCTTTCCAGCTAACGCTGCTTGGGTGTTTTCTCTGGCAGCCGTATGATAGAGGTGCGCATCAATATGTGCTCTTAGAGAGCTGTGTAGACTCTGCCAACTAATTCAGAGGTGCTAACAAATTGAAACAGCATGTCTTTATAGCAAAAATCTGGCAAACCCCCAGAGAAACAATGGAAGCTTGAGGGTCCAGCTGGCCGCTCCACGCAGGCAGCTGAAATTTTCAGCTGATATTCAGCAGAGCTATTTGCTCAAAAAAGTTTTTTTTTTTAAAAAGGTCAAAGGTAACAGGACAGTTGGAGGCTGACTCCACTCTCAGCTCAGATTTAAAAAAAAAAAAAAAAAAGAAGTGAATGGGCTGAGTCTGGGAGGTGTGGTTTGGATCTGTGAGTGACAGTGGGGCTAGCTTGAGGTAACGCAGTCACTCTGCGTCTTGAATACGAACAGTGGTACCGCGTTAAGTGATCTCAGGACTTCCACAGAACTTTCTGTGAAAGATTTTTCTCCTCCACCTTTTCTTGAGGCAGGTGCTCACGGTTCAGACCGAAGGGGGCCTGTGTCTCAGTTGTAAAATGGCACTAGCATCATAAGCTAATAAAGGTCAACGTTTTAAGCAAACAAACCTGAGTGAAACATTCATCGCAAATCCCGTCACCAGGACGAAATGCGCTGGATTCAACGCCAATTGCACTCAACCATTGTTGTCTAACTTCCAAGTTCACTGGAAAGTTGTACAAGTGTGTAGTTTTTTTCGACGACCCAAGGCAATACAACTACAAGCCATGCTAAAGCTAACAACCGATCGTTACAGAGTCAAAGATGGGCGGGGCTTTTATACTGGAGCTGCAGAGCATAATGATATGAAACTCTTGAAAGGACATGTGACTCACACCAGCTGACCAGTCACAAAATTCAACTGCACTAACTTGTTTCAACCTTTTGACTATAATTACACGAATTAAACAAGTTTATTTTAAATTGTCAAACATGTGTCAAGGACCAGCAGACAGCACTTTTAAAGCCCCATTTATAGAGCCACACAGCCAAAAAAAAAGGTTGATTTAGTGTTTGGTTTCCCCTTTGGAAATCAACAATAAAGCGTATTACAGCACTTGAAAAATAACAACAAAAACATTAATATTGAATAAAACTTAAGTAAAATAAAATAATATATTCTCATGTGGGGCCCTTCCAAAGTCTTCTCGCCCCTGTGTAAAATGTTTTAGCTTCCCCACATGAATATTTTTAAAAACTATCATTATACAAATATAGCAATGATATGTAGAACAAGTATCTGAATATATTTTTACACACATAAAATATAGTTTAATTTAACTCCAAATGCAGGTTAGGCAATATTAAGCTCCCCTTTATTGGAAAATAACCTTCATTTTAAAATCTGATCAGATGGGAGTCCTGTCTCCATCAAGTCCCAAGAAGTTTAGCCAGACAGGGTAATTGCTAATCGTTGAAGCCTGAGACACACCTAACAAGGCGTGCTGGAACCCTTGCTTTGAGCACATTCAGTTCTCTGGCTGCCTGACTAGAAGAAAGTGATAGGCTGTCCCCTGAGACCAGAATAATGTACGTCTTGCTGCAGCATCTAATGGGCTAATGGGGTGAGTGTGGAAAAAAAAAGAAGGAAAACCGCTTCCAATTTGAGACCCATTAAATGCTGGTGCAGATAACCAACAGAGAAGGAAACAAATGATTAAAAAAAAAGATTTTAAATACGAAACTAAAGCAAAACCAAGAGAAACAGTTTGAGCTAGATGAAGTGACACAAAATTAAAAACATTTCAGAAGCAGGAGGGACCTGCAGGAGCATGCAAGTCAGTTCAGCTGAAGCAAGAGAGTGAGACGGAGAGGCATTGGAATGGAAAGAGAACGATAATTATAAAGCTAGAAAATGGATGATGCAGACAGAGTAAAAAGAAAGATGGTGAAAGGAACTAAGATATGGTGTTAGGGGAGAGGAAAAAGCACTAAGAGGTTCACTGGAAAAGCAATTTGGAGCTCAAATCAAATTGATATTGAATGTGCAGGAGTTGGAGTTTGACTCCGGCACCCAGCGTTACCGGACTTTTGTCGGGTAGGCAAAATACTGGATATGAAATGAAGAATGCATGATGTTGTTGCATGTCTTTGTCTACATGTGTGTCATATTGTGTTTCTTCTTAAGATGAACTCCTGTGGATGTTGTTCTAATAGGAGGCTTTAAGGTTCCTCTATACCAGTGTTTTTCAACCTTTTTTGAGCCAAGGCACACTTTTTCAATGAAAAAAATCTCGCGGCACACTAGTATCCAAAAGGTAAAAAATTTTAATTGGTATTGATGTACAATCTAATTTACATTTTTTAAATAAGTGGGAAGCGTCATTGCAGCACAGAGGCGCTGTCATTTTAACCCAGTGTTTCTCAATGTCAATTCTCGTACCCCCCTCCACACACACAAACACAACTTTCTGCTGCGAATATCATTGGTACCATTAGTCAATTTTCTCAAGTTATAAATAATCAGTTTTTTTAAATATATTTTTTTTAAGTTTTTTCTTTTTTTTAAGAATACTTCCAAAACTTTCAAAGTAAAAACAACAATCTTTCCTTGTTTCCCTCCACAGTCGTGATGGGAATTCTGGCTTTTCTCAAAAATTCTGTTCTTTTGCATTAGCTCTCTGAAAACAGCGGTTTTTTCAGCTGCAAAATGACTTTTTATGTTGTTTTTTTGCTTTATTTAATTTATCATAAACTATTGTATAAGATTATGTACAAAGTCGATAATGTAAACATGTTTTCATTCATTTAAAGTGTCTATTATGTTTATGTTGTTATTTATCCCTTCCAGACAGAATGTACAAAATCAATGAAAAAAAGAACTATTAACTATTCAATTTTTAACTCGATACATTTTAAGTTTTTTCCTTTTAAACACATTTGAAGTGAACACAAAACTCTGCAACCACAACCAAAAATACAATTTAAATTGTGAAAAACTAATAAATAAGGGCTTTTATTCACAATACAATTAAGAAAGACAAAAGAGTCTCAGCTTTGAGATTGAAATCTGGTTTCTTCTCTCGGTCTTCTCTCTCTCTCTCTCTCTCTCTCTCTCTATATATATATATATATATGTATATAATAAATATAGAATATATCTACACATATAGAAGGATTTCCTGCAAACTCTGTTCCTTCATACTGTCAAAAAAGTCAAATGGTTCCAGTTTTTTTATTCTTTTCTAATGTCTCGAGTTTTTTGAAGGTTTTGTGTTGATGTTCTCTCTCTCTCTCTCTCTCTCTCTCTCCTCAGCTCTTGCGCTCCTGTACATTCATGCTTCATTCTTTTGTTCACTTCTTAAACTGTCTCACACCGGATCCTGCAGGAAGTTACACCGCTAAACACGAGCTGTAGCGGCTGTTTTTGTTAGAACCGAGAGATTTTATGAGCTGAAAAGGAACAAGGAAGTGAGGACGTTATCCACTTCTGATTGGTCAGATTTGTGACATGTGATCAAGCCTCCAACAATGATTGGTGGAGACAGTTGAAGGGGGCGGAACTTTTCTGAAAGCCGAGTTTGCAGCTGGTTTTGCGGCCAGATTGCGGTAACATTATTCTGATTAAAAGTCATTTATAGAAACATTGAAAAAATATTTTACAATCTTGCATATTCTAAACTATCTACCAGAGTTAAATCAGGGCCCGTTTGGATGAACGCAGAGCGGATTCCCTAGTGATGGTAAATGTTTTACATATGTGAAAATTGGTTATTTGCCGCGGTACACCTGACCATCTCCCACGGCACACCAGTGTGCCGCGGCACACTGGTTGAAAAACACTGCTATACTATACTATACTATGCTATGCTATGCTATGCTATGCTACGCTATGCTTTAATAAGATTAGCTAAGCTATGCTATTATATGCTATGCTATGCTATACTATACTATACTCTACTATACTATACTATACTATACTATACTATACTATACTATACTATACTATACTATACTATAATAAGCTAAGAAATGCTATGCTATGCTATGCTATAATAAGCTAAGCTAAGCTATGCCATACTACACTAAACTATACTATATTAAATAATGCAATACACCACACTATACCGTTCTATGCCATGCTATGCTGTGCTGTGCTTAGCTATATACTACAATACTAAACTATACTTTACTATACTATACTAGTATTTGTGTCCATTGTGAGAGTGTTCCCTGTAGTATTGATTATGGTTTTTGACATTTTTATCCATCTTTTTTTAAAGTTGTTTTTTAGGGCATAGTTTCTGCAGAGCTTCAGTAATTCTTTTGAAATTTGTCTCTGAGTTCTGGGCTGGACTTGAGCTCTGCGACCAAGCCTGCCCTGACATCCCATCATCCCTTTGTTTCCATTCTCTCTTGCTAGCTTACAGCCCCACTTAACCCCAGCCTAACATTACCGGTCCAACAAAAATGGCGAGTAATATTGAAGCCATCTAGCTCGGACCAGAAAAGCAAAGACGTGCATGGATCTATTTGTCTACAAAAAAGCGCTGCAGGGAGCTTGTGGATGGCTGATTTTAGCTTTAATGTCACAGATACAGGCCTTTTCCAACAGCATTTTTTCATCTTCTCCTGATTCACAATTTGAACAAAGCAATTTTTAGACACATATAAAAACATTTTGTTTTTTTACATGTACATGTAAAGGTTTTAGCACTGACAAATATTTTATTCGTTACATTTTGTCTGTTTTTCTAGTTTAACTTCTGCAGCGTTTGGTTCACTTAATATAAAAACCACAAATAAGAGGATATATTTCCATGCTCTTGTACATATTTTGTGCACTGCTTTAAACAGGCGATGGTATTACTTTGCTGGGCCCCTCGGTGTTTTCCAATGACCACACAATTTCTGGGCTGACAGCCGTGCTCATCATGTTCTTTCTGTCTGGCGTCCAGCAAAACGGCTGCTTAGCAAAGGGAATAATTTTCAACACAGCTGGCTATCAGGGTAAATTGCTGCCGTGATCTGAGCTGGATCATCGTAGGTGATGGAGATGGAAGAAGTTTAATGAGGAGGGAGATGCAGAAAAGAGATGTGGCAAGAAAGAGGATGATCGGGGCGATGGAGAGCTGCAGTTGATGAGGACTTAGAAGGGAATAGCTGGAATGAGAAAGGGTGCAGATAAATGGGGAAGTAGATAAGTGTGTGAATAAGAAAAATACAAACATCTACATCTTTACTTTATCTTGTTTGCAAATCTGTTTGTGTATCCCAAACCTCTTAAGGCAGTAGGATACGGTGCCCCGCAGCTCTTTTGGTTCTTTTCCCTCACAAATGCTGACAAAGTGACATTTTTGTATGTGCATGTGTGGGCGTGTGTATGTGTGTGTCTGTGTGGAGGAGTGGATGATGTGGAGTGCAGAGGCGGTGTGCCATCCTTCATAATGTGAGAAAGTAGAAGCAACAGAAAACTACAGAGCCCTTACTCTGTCATCCCAGCTCTGTGTTGTCTCCTTTTTAAACCCGTCTTTGTATAACCTGACTACTTTGATGTATGTGTGCATGTGGGCGGGACTAAGGTTCCTTCTAAGGGCCACAAACAGAAGAGGAACTGTTGAAAGACAGAGGGTAAACTTGCCTAATGGTGTGTGGGTTGGTGAAAACACTGATCCTCGGTGGAAGGTAAAATGATTTTTATTCAGTAGAATAAGTGTACTGAAGCATTCAAATCATTTGGTTCCGAACCTTGCATTTGGTCTGTACTGAGACCGCCGTCAAGCAGACGTTCCTGTTCTGGACTAAAGCTTGTAAACAAAACCAAATCAAAGAATTAACTTACTTAAACTTTATATGATAAATTTTGAACGTATGCGTCAATGTCAGGTTCAACACCCAATACCTGCTGCTTTGGCAGGCTGCAAAACGATTACTGACAAGACGACGGCTGTGAAGGCGCAATAAATGTTTATGAAATTTAGATTGTCAGGAAAACCATGAGAAGCAATGAGTATCACGTTAAACGTGGTTTTAATGAGCCTGAATTCATCCAACCACATTGCAATGAGTTGCTGTGTTGCTATTGTTTTTAAGAAATCTGTTAAGAAACTACAAGGTAGCTTTTAGAATGACATCACAGAAGCACCGAGTACATGTCCTGTCGCGGGGCGCAGAAAAGCATGTAAGTAGTGTTTTCGGGGGTGTTAAAATAATCTTTCTAACTAATAAACAGTTGGATCCTTTTTTTTGTCTGCTAAAACAACAATCGTTGCTTTATATTTTTCCGTTGATTATCAGTTCCTTCCTTCCTATTCTCTTTGTATCATGCAGTGAAGAACGGGAAATCCGCAATTTTTGAGGATAAAAAAGGAAATGATGAGGATTGAATGTATAAAATGTATTTATTGAACAGGTTAGAGCTGGGGTCCCCAACTAATTTGTCAAGATGTCCGGTAAACCTGTCAGCTTGGCAGACCGGGGTCCGAACAAACAAAAACATTCAGACAATAACTCACTTTTCTTTTCTTTTCTTTTCTTTTTTTGCAATTTGTAGTTAAATTGGCAAAGACTTTTTAGCTTATTGTCTCAAAAAGTATTTCTGTAATTAGCTTTTGTACAAAAATACTTGAAACTGCATACATAAATAATTGCACATAAACTTGCTTCCTTGTACTGCAATATGTGCACTCTGTCACAAACTCTATTTTATTTAAAGTGCAAAAGCTAACATGAATGCACCTCAAAAAGCCTTCATAATTATGATTCATAATTCTGCAAATGTTAACTTTCTGTTTTACAACCCCCTAACAGTAGGTTACAAATAATACTACATATTGATCATTCAAGTAATAACTTTTATAACTTTTATGAGTGCAAAAAACTTTATGGATATAAAGGTAAACTGCAAAATAGACTTATCTTAGTGTGAGAAATGTGCATGAACACTGGCAGCTAAGCTCTTAAATCTGGGAAGGAAAGGATTCAAAGTCATTCTGAGGTGTGAGCATGTGCACGAGAAGGCTGAACCAAACATTGTTATTGTCTACAACGCCCCTTTGATGAAAGAAGAAAACTTCTATTTTAGCAGAAAACCTGTCAGGATCAGACGATTCATATTGTTCTATTAACACTTCATCAGCCTGCACTCGTCCATTTGTAATAATGTGTGGCCTCTTTAGAAAAAAAATAACAAAACTCTTCACTAAGAAGAGATTTTTAACAAAGATCAAGAGCTGGTCTTGAAAAAATGTTCACAGTTCTCCAGATCCATCTTTAGAATGTCCAGTTTCTTCTGAAAAGACCGAACAGCAGTCACCAAGTCACATGCGGAATTCTTTTCCTTCCAGAATTATTTTAATGCTGTTTGAGATTTAAAAAAAAATCAGCAAAAAATTGCTCCACCCAAAAGGTCCCACCCCAAACTAAGAGGTGAATTTCTAATAAACTATGTCCTAGAAAAATGACACAATTTTTAAAAATATTATTTTTACCAAATTGGCATAATCCTAATTAAAAGACCTTTGGAAACACTTCAGAAATAGTTCAAAAGATGATCTGAAATCAAAACTAAACATTTTTACAAATGCTCAAAAATTCTTAAAAACACACATAATAATAATTTTCTCACCTAAATAGATGAGAGAGGTCCATAATGTTCATCATTGGGACATCTCAACTGAAAGAGACAGAATGTTGAAAAAGAATTGGGAAATCATCTTGATTTTTTTAAAGCTTCTGTTTCTATTATGGTCCAAACTCTAAGTATCATGCTGCTCTGAACTAGCAGGAATATTGTCTCTGACAGATCAGTGACTGCTTCTTTAAGATACTCATCTATTTGTCACATATAACCTGTATTAATGTTTGAACTAATGATCACACATTCTTAAACAATCGGACCGCAACCTCTCCACCTGAACACACATAATACATCTAAAAACAAGAAAATATGACTAATGATAATAAGTTGGCATTTAATGGTTTAAAAGTTGCTAATATGACAGAGAAGCACACGAGATCATAATTTGTTATAGATGATTTATGACCTAATTTCAGATAAAGGAAAAATGTGACAACCTGTGAAAAAGTTCATGACAAAGAATAAACATAAAAAGAAAACTATGATTTTTCTGTAAATCAATCACAGTCAGATATTATAAGAAAATACAAGCATTTAAAATCAATGCATTTATGAGAAAGGTCCAAATTGTCCCTTAATCCTATACCAATATCAACCATTAAGCAAGATGAAATGGGCTTGAAAGGGTCCATAGCTTTTTTATTTTTTTTAGATTTTTATAATTACGATCCTGCAGCTTGCTCCTCACAGCAAGAAGAGTGCCTCCCAGCAGGATTTTTTCTTTGCAGAGTTATGGTGTTCTTTTCACGCCACCTGGTTCTTCTTGTTCTAATTCTTCAACAGTCAAAGAATCTGACATTGTATTATAAGGACACTTTAAAGATACAGTTCGATAAAGCTTTATCAGCTAAAAATGTTTCCTTTATCCATCCCAGAAATCTGATATTTCTGTTCTTTTTATGAAAGTATAGAACCGTTTCTCTATGATGCACTCAAAAATAGTTTTGCTGCCAGAGCTATCTGCTCGTGTTCAAACTGTCTTCCCCTATCTGTGTCCACTTGCTTGTTTTATTGTGATTCACCGCTGCATTTGCTGACTCACAGGACAGTTCTGGACCCTTTTTTCTTAATCCAAAGGCAATCATGATCTCTCCCGTAGGCCATTCTTTTTGCTTGCTTCCATTTTTCAGATTCAGTCTTGACATTAGAGGCACCTTGAACATGTAAGAAGTGAAATATGAAGCCTTAAGGATCCTTCATAGCTTTATTTTGAAATCATCACTTTTTTTTTCTGAATCTCTTCCTTATTATTTTCCAGTGTCTGAAAATGATGAAATTCGGTGCAGCTGCTTAGTATTTGTTTTAGTGATTTGTGCAAATATACGGCATTCTGATGCAATTTCAGAACAGTTTCTAATCAGGACATTAAGGAGTCAGTGCAAAAGAATACTTTTGTGCAGTTCAAAACTCAAAAAACACTAAATAAAGTTCTTTAGAGAAGCTTAAATGCAAAGAAAATGTATGCAGCTCAGAATAAAAAAAAGTTTTTCTTATGGTACTTTTTTATGTAATCTACCTTAACAACTAATGTTAGTCATTTGCCTGGTGAACAAGTGATTCATTTTAATTACTAATGATTTCTCCATTTGAGAACATTTTCCTCAACTGACTGATTCCACATTTTTCTTCCACTTTGTTAGCCCGGGTCTGACTATTTGCAGCCATTAATGTTTTACTGGATAAATCCCATCTTTACAAATGATGCTTTGATGCCGGACATGTATATTGCTGTCCCTCCAGGCTCTGCGTGTGCCGTCCTCATGTTTGGGTCGACTTTTTTTCTGTGTCATTTTGCAAGCTCTGTTTGCCCTTGCACGTCTGCTCTGAGGCAGCATCCCAGAGAGCACTGAGCTGTCACAGAAGAACACTTGGCAAATTCTGAATCACCGTTGATTAACATGGGAGGCTGACTCCCCTCAAAGCCTCCCTGGCAACTCACAATGGCAATTTAACCGCACAAAGTAACTGTGGCCGGGAAGGACGCTGAAAATCACTGACAGTAAAGTGACCATGACATCTGGAGCTTTGCTGAGCCTCTCGATTGACTATTTATCTTTTAGCAAGAATTGAGCTTTTTTTTTTTTGTGGAATAAAAGCAAAAGGCAGACATTGCAAACCTTAAATAAGTAAATGTAAGAAATATGGAGCAGAAGTACCCATGAGAACGTGCATTTTTCATTACTGCTGTGCAAGTATTGTTTCTGACAGGAGGAGTGATGAAAAGAAGCTGGTGATGCCTGTAGGTACAAAAAAACAACTGCCTTCCTTTTTACCTTTGTTTACTCATGTGGACTTTTTTTTTTATTGAGACTATTTCAAAGGTGCATTTTCCTTTTGAAAAAATGCTTATCCTTTAATTATTGTATGCATTCAAACACTCACAGTTGCTAATAGCTGTTTGTCTTTGTTTCCCTCTGTTTCTTCCTATCAGCTATAGTCTAAATCCCTTTAAAAGGCTTGTTGGCAGACAAACAACAACGCAGGGAGCACAGACGAGAAGTCTTTTTTGAAGAAAAAAAATGAATGATATACAGAGAGAAAAACTCTCGGCTTCAAAAATGTATTTGTCTCAGCATTTCTGATGGTCTAATGCAGGGGTTGGGAACTTTTAACAGGAAAAGAGCAGTTTGGGCTTGTTTTCTACTGATCAAAACCTGAAGGGGGCCAGAAAAGTCTTTAGGAAATTTGGATTTTCATTCTTGCCTTTTTTTCATGATAAATATTCAATTCCATTTTATTTATATGGCAATTGACAGCTAGTAAGCAATGTAGTGAAGCATAAGATAATATCTTTTAATTTCTTTTAATCTTTTATCTTTTAACTCATAAAAGATCAAACTTTTTGCCACATTTTTCTTTGCATGTAAAATCTTCTTTTTCCCCTCTTTGATTTTTTAGTTTTAGTCTTAGTTTTCAGACTTTATTTGTTTTCTTTAGGTAGTTTTAGCCATTAGCAGGGAGCTGCTGACTCCCTGACTTATTTTGTTTGGCCAAGGAGCCACCACAGAGAGATAAAAGAACCACATTTGGCTCTAGAGCCACAGGTTGCAGAATCCTGCTCTAACGCAATAAAATGATCAGTCTGATCCTCTCAAATCCTCACAAAAGGCTATCAAAGAAGGAATATATGAGTCTGCTCGTCCGTGATCTAATTTAATCAACTCTGGACTTGAAATTGGTCTTTTGAGCTGGAAATCTAAAGTAAACAAATCCAAAGACCCACTAAGGTGCTGCTTTAAAGCATCTCATTGGCTTTCAAGCCCATCTCCTCTTAATTAAGCTTTGTAATTTGAAGTTTGACTTCCAGAGTAATGATCAAATCAAGACTTTCCTGCCATCAGAGGAGAAGTTATGGTTATTAGTCTTGACATCACAGGACATGCCTGTAAATTAATGGTGATCATGAAGCACAAGAAGTGATCAATCTTCTGATTTACACCACGGATTCTATTCCGGTTGCACTTTTAATCAACAAGTCTCCATAGCAACTGATGGTATTCGCACAACAATTTCCCTCACCTGGAGGTCTGTCCTAAAGGGCGCTCGTGAGCGTGACACGGAGCCTTCAGCTGCTCTGCTGAAGCTGCTCTGAAGTGAATTGTTGTTCTGGAGACCTCCCAGAGGTGGTGACATGAATATAAATTGGGTTGATTTGAAGAGCATGCTGGTTTGAAGAAAATTAAGATTCATTTTCTGGAGAAATGAGTGTTGCTGATTATGTAAAAGGACAACAACCTCTCACAGTCTTTGCAATTCAAAAGTGAAATAATTCACCCTTGAGCCATAAAAGGCTATCAGTGGGTTTTTTACTTAAAAAAATAAATCTCACAGTCATTGTCCCTCTCCACATTGAGGACAGTCCCTAATTAATTAATAGCATGCAACTGTAAAATTGCCTCCACCCACACTCATCTTTTATGTGCAAAGCCAAGTCAATTTTCAGTGGTATTGTAACCAAAAATGAATAAACCTCATCTACATCATTATTATATAAGCTTCACACCTTTTTTCTTCATGCAGGAACCTAAATGGACTTGGTCAGATTTTTCTTTGTGCATATGTTAATATGTGTGGTAAGTTTCCAGGCCTTGTTATCCCCTCTTAAAGTTAACAGACTCAATTCGGTCTTAACATTAAACTCGTAAAAGTCAACAGACTTGATTTAAATTTTATGCTAGCTGATGTATGGCCAACTGTTTCACTCTAACTGTCACCTCTTCAAAGAATTAGCTCATTCTTATCCCTCAGTTTTACACATATACGGCAGTTTCTGTTGTTGAGATAAATCTATAGAGCTGCTTTGCTAAAAAATACAAATACAAACTGTTAAAATTAACTTAAAGTGAGGATTTTGCAGTTTATTTTAGGTTTTCTGTGATGGTGAAGTTTTGTTTTGACTCCCCTTACAGTGACATCATCATCCACAGCTGTTTTCATTTATGCTAATTGTCCTCAGTCAAATCAGAGTCTGCTTTTTAAGTTTGTCATCTAGTATGTCAGCTTTTTGTTTCTCTATGGGTTTTTGTCATGTTTAAGTTTAACTATTAAATGTTTAAGGCTGTTTTCAGACGGGAAAAGTCAGTTGAGCAGAGTCAAACCTAACAAACTCGCTTCCACTAAGCGGTTTGCTAGCGTATCATTGTAGTGCGACGACTAGTAAAACTACAACAACAATGGAGGTCATCCAGCATCTCGTCTTTATATTGCTTTAGTTCTGGTACATTGTGTATGACAGGAATTTAAAGTTGTTTGAAGGAAAATTACAGCCGGAATTGAAGCCATAAAAAGCCAAATGCTTACAAACGTTGAAAACGTTAGCTTAAATCAGCGCTAGATTGGCGCTTTCTAATGTCGTCATCACTTTCTGCCAATCAACGAGTGGTTACAGTGGCTCCGCCCCAACTGTTTGTTCCACTTTTCAATTAACCTCCCGGGAATTACAAAGGTGGGGCAAAGCAATAGAGGCAGAAATTATAGAAGCTCTGCACTTTTCAATCATTGTTGGGAAAGTTCACTAATTTAAACTTTACATTTCGCTAACCAATTTTGAACGTCTGTCTCAATATCTGGCAGGCTACAACATGTTTTACTTGCTACTTTGGTACGGTGGAGGCATGCTGCAAAGAGGCTACTGAGGAAATGGCTGAGAATGTATGAGGATAAGTGTTTATGTCAAAGATTGATGGGAAAACAGGGTGAGAAACAAAATGTAGCCTGCATTCATCGAACCACGTTTCAATAAATTACTGTGTCTCGTGGTTGCTCAATGTTTGTCCACAGCTCTGTGTTTACATCCCATAATGCTCGACTACGGTGGCCATTTTGGTCCAATTGTTCTGCTTCAAGCTTGAATCCTATTCAGACTGAGGACTGCAGCTCAGTCTGATTGGAAACAAGCTGAGACCATCTTGAAAGATGGATTCCAGAGCGGTTCCTGGTCCCACACCAGGGTCTGCTCAGGTGAATTCAGACGGAAAATTTGTTCCAAATTATCGGGGGACATAAACTCTGGTTCACTTGAAGTGAGCCAAATGTGTCCAGTCTAAATACACCTTAAGTTTCTGCTACCAAGCCTTGCCTCCTTCATTCTTTGTCCTACAGTTTCTGATACCTAAATTATTTACGCTTCTGACAGAAGAGCAAGTTGTGCTTTTGCCGACTGTTTTTTTTTTTTTTTTATAGAGAAATGAAAAAACAAGTCAGTTAGTTTGTCCAAACTGTCCCCTTGAGGAACATTTGTGAGCGGGACGAGAAAAAATGAGACATTTAATATCTCACTTAATTGCACTGCAGAGTTTACAGTACGTCATAAATAGTATATTACAATGTTGTTCTATTGCTCGAAGTGGCTTGTATTTATTTTATTGGACTTTTCACTTTTGCACCACCTTTGTCTCTCCTATATTTAAGCTGATTTAAATCTGTAATTTAAACTAATTTGAAAAAGTTTTAAAATGCCTTTTTTAGACATGCGAGGTTTTAAATTTGATCTAAAGAAAAGAAAAAACATGGGATGAAAGCCAAAGAAGGAAAGCAATTGGAAAAATGAGAAAGGAAAAAGGAAAACACATTTGGAAAAAAGAAATATGAATAAAAGTGAAAAGGGGACAGGAAAGGAGAGAAGGAAAATGATGTGCAGCAAATTTGGTGTGAAGTGGAGAAAAGGCAAAGTCAAACCTGCAAATAGCAAACGTAGCCTCGGGTACAGCTGGAGATGCTTCCAACACATTTTTTCTTCAGTCATGGTTACAGCATGGCTACACAACACTTCAACATACAGCACTTTATCAAGTTCCTTTTCATGGATTTTTGCTAAAAAAAAAGAAATAAGTATGCTCACAAAAATAGACTTTTTTTTAACCCGACTTGTAAACAAATATGCACTAAATCCACAGAACACACAACAAGATGAGCTGACAATTTAATTAGAAACGAATAGGAATGTACACTCATAAACTGGATCAAATCTTCACCCCTGATAGAAATCCATTTGCTAAACACAAAAGGGAAAGGACTGTGATTATTTTTTGATGGTGAGACGAGGCTCTAATGCGGGACAAGCAAACAAGACATCAGGAGATCAGCAGCACGACAAATTGAAAAATAATTTCCTTCAAATTCTATATTATTAAAACCAGAATTGTCACATTTTGTGATATAATTCCATTATAAAGCTGTAAGTCTCATGATGAAGCCCTTCTAAAGGACGGTGTGCTGTAATAGCCCCTCATTTTCCATCATTCTTCTCTCCCAGCAGAGCACCTTGCGATTGATTTTACAAAGCTCCAGGATAAAGCAGTTCAATGAAAGCAGAATGTTCCAACTGATCAGGATAAAACGTGAGCAAAGAGAAATGGTAATGAGTCTAAAAAGCTTATTATGCATTTGGAAAATTGTTCTTTTGGCTTAAGATTGAAAAACACAGCCTTTCAGAGCATTGATTCTGCTGAGTAAACAATCTCATTCACCAAAGTGATCAGTGAGTCTCTTTTCCTTCTGCCACACAGTGAGGGTATAGATAATGTGGACGTAAAGTTAAACATAAATAATTTAGGTCAAACCACACATTCATTCCCCACCTCATATTTCTCTAATGTTTAGCACCAGTCAAGAGTTGCTTTAAACGTCAAAACAAATTAAAGTTTTCAAGTTTAGAAAGCCAAAGCTTGTATAAAACTTTGATTGTGGTGATAAAATCTATCACACGAATTCAGTGTAAATAAATCAGAAAAGAAAGGATAAAATTTTTTTTTTTGTCCAAGTTATTTTTGGATTTTGGATCTTTATTCATCTATATAATTTTGGTCTTTGTTGTAAAATAATTTAAAAAAAAAGTTTTACTCCCTTTGTTTTTCAGTAAAAAAAAAGTCTAAATTTACGTGGAATTAGTTTTAGTTTCAGGTTTTTTGGAGAATCATTTTAAAATTTAATGAAAACATCTGTGGTAAAAGAAGCAGGGGGTTAACAAAAAATAGTTAACAAGTTTTTCCACAAAAAAGTGATTTATGGATAAATTGTTACAGCGACTTTCAAAGTAGTAAAAAAAAAAACAGCCATTGTTAGAAGAGCAGGTTTAATTTTCTTGTGCATCTGTTATTTTAAGAAATACTGACAGTCATCCTTATTCACTGTTTTTCTATACATGCATCATCTTCCTGTTCAGGATCTGCTAAAGCCTTTTACAGCTTCTGTTGTGTGTAAGGCAGCAACACACATGGAATAAAGCTACACATAGACAACTGTGATTATTCACACTCCTGCAGGCAACTTAGAATAAAAAAACAAACTTTTTTTCACCTTTTATTTTATTTTTTTGGTTTTTTAACCGTAGGAAGAGGAAACATGCATTCTCAGCAACCTATTTGCAATTCTGTACTTTAAATGTATGTAAAAGAAAAACATAGCATTGATTATATTGGTTTTTGGGCTATAGCAATCATTTCTTTAAATATTTTTTGTTGTTCAATAATCTAAAATGCAAAAATTGGTCGTAACACAACTTTGAAGATTTAAATATTACTAATATTTCTTTATGAAAATGATTTTTTAAAATAAACTGTATTTTGAGAAGTTTGGTCAGATTTTGCCCCAAAGAATAAAACTTTCATGTATATATATATATTTTTTCCCCATATGTTATGAAGGTAGTGTGCCCCACAGCACGCTCTGACACATAAATCAAATTCAATAGAGAATTGCATTTGGGGGAAGACATTTCCTGGAGCCACCAGCACTGGTAGCATAATGTGCAAAAAAAAAAAAAAAGAAAAAAATCTCAGTTTGTTTCCACCAGAACAATCACAACTTCAAAGACCGCCACCATAACTGAAAAGTCATTTCCCAGCAAACCTAAAGGTAACTTTTATATATTTATGGCTTTTCTTCTGGATTCTTTGAGACTGACTCTAAATGAGCACGGGTTAAAATAGGCCTCATCTCTTTTGCTCTTTCATCTTGTCTGTTCACAATGTCCCCCTGGATCCTGATCATGTGGCGAACCCTCGGAGAGTAGGAAGGAGAGAAACATTTTAGATCTCCAAGATGCCTTTGAGGCGCGGTGTGGCGTGTGAAAGATGAAGCTGTAATTATCAAACTTCAAGAATCTCCCTTTAGATGAAAGATGACTTTATTTGGAGCTTGTTTATAACTTTCTGCTTATAATTATTCCGATTGGCTAATTGCAGTTGTGTTTAAAAGAAAACTTGATTTTTGCAGATGTGACTTGTAGAACTGCAGGTGCAATCGATTTATATAGAAAATATCTATTTACTTAAAAAAGAAGTGATATGACAAATCTTAGGAGTTTGGTTTTTTTAGCATTTGTTAAAGGAATTTCTGTAAAAGTTGAGCCGTTCTTTGACAGTCACTGGAGGAATCAGCAGCCAGCGCCGCTTTATCTGATGATGCTAGAGTGAATGAGGCAGCGGCGAAAGTCCGCAGAGTAGAGATATCACTTTATACGACCACATCACAGGGCCAACTTTAATGTCACCTGACCTCACAATTTATGGTGCTTATAATAGCGGGGATGCACTTGGGAAACTTCATGGGGGAGACAGAGGTTATAGTCCGGCTAGGTTGGATTTTAACTGACAGATTTTCTTTGCTTTAGCTAAAATACTTCGGAGATATTCTTTGACTTATTTGGTAGCTCATGGTTTGCTGCACATAGGCAGCTGCTTGATTACAAGAGCCAACGAAACAGAGGAGTCCAAAAAAAATGTCCACATTGTAAAAAAAAAAAGACAAAAGAGAAATGAACGAGATAAGGTCCGGCTGTATAAATCCCTGTCATAAACAGATACTGCCATTCTGTTATCAGCTCTCAGCAGCAGAGCTGGCCATATTCAGGTTTTTTTTTTTTTGTTTTTTATTGTTGAAACTTTCTAGTTTGTGTGACCATCACTAGGATTTGAAAAGGAATAACGATATTTGTGCATCTTAAAAAGGTTCATTGGAGAAAAACATGTTAACTAAGAAGCAAGATATTGGAATTTCCCTGATATTCAGTATTTTAAAATAGTTTTTGGAACCTTTATTTTACCTTTTTTAAATAAGTGACACCAGGTCGAAAACTAAAGTCTCACATCAGGATGGACCAAATCTGCCTTGCCGCCTGTCCCGACCCTTGACCACTGTGGTTGTTCTCTAAAGCCCTCATGCTTGTGTTTGACCTCTGCCTGCCTGACCCTGATTTAGCTTTGAGGACTTTTTAGCTGCACTTCACTCCTGTTCTCCTGTCTGTGCCAATAAAATCTGCTGCACTTGGATCCAGCCGTCTGCCTGTTTGAGGCAATATCTCTAAATTTTACGCTGCAGCTTTGGTTTTCATTAAATAAATCTATTAATTTTTTTTAAAGTCTTCCTAATTGAGATGGCCGCATAACCATACCTGTTTCACGGTAGCTAAATTTTTGCATTAAAAAGAAAAAAAAAAAACTCAAAATTTTAAAGGGTAGAAAACAAAATTCTGGTTTTTAATAATGTGATCCTTCTTAAACCCTCGTTTTAGCTTTTAAAAAACTTATATTTTCAAGATTGTTGTGATATTCTAGTTTAACATAAATAGCCACATGTCCTGGCTTGTTTTTACTTTTAAAAACAGTTATTTTAGTTTCAAATGAAAAACATACTAGAATCTTTTTTTTTTACTTTGGTTATTTTTATGGACAATGTGTAATTGTATTTTTGTGTGTTAGCATCACTACTAAAGTCTTTACTTGCCCACCCAGTTGAGATGCTAATTTGAACAATTAAGACATTTTTGTAGGTATTAACTGTAAGCAACAATTTACTAAAACATTTCTTGAATGCATTTAGTTTTGAATTGTTGCTGAATTTTTTAAGAATAATTGAGTTCCTTTTTTTTTTGGTTGCTAAAATATTCTTGAGTTCCTCAAAATTGAAATCATTCCAAGACTGTCATAAGTTGTTTCAACATTTAGAAATGTAAGTTTAATTCTAATGATTTTTTAAAAAATAGATTATGTAAATTTCATTTAAACGACTTTTTGCAACTGAGCTGCATATTCTGTCAGAAAGTTAGATTTAATAAAGAAACCAAGTCATGGCATCTTTCAGCGTAGGCCTTTGGGATCCTGACTTCTTGAGATGAAGCCGATGTGACTTCCATTCATCACTAAGTTGATCGCTAGAGTCCTCTGCTCGGTGTGAGAGGTCAAACCTATTGCTGATTCCACGTAGTGCATGAGAAGCATCCATTCACATCAGCAGCCAGCCCATATTTGCAGAATACAACACTCTGAGCTTCTTGATATTGAAGCAGGATTCCCAGAAGCATTCGGGTAAATGTTTGTTTCTTTAATATTTAGAGGGAAAAAAATCATTTGATTTTAAGATTAGGATGACAGCATGACTTCCAGTTTATTTAGCTTCTGGCACAGAAGTAAACACAAACTGGGGTGAAAATATGTAAGCAAGTTTGAAGCATTTTTGACACAAACCTTTATTTGTTTTATTATGAAATTACTACTGAAGACTCTAAATTGCAAATGTGATTTACAAGAAAAAGAAAATTAAAAATGACCAAATTAAGAACAATAGCCTAGAAGAAAAAATAACAGATTTACAGTACAAATAGAAAATGTCGAGGTAATCAACAATATTTTTCATATAAAGGTCAATCAAGCAACATAAAATTAATTATAGCGTGATATTTAATCTAATTTGTTTTCCTACTTTATTAGTCAAGTCCACTTTTGATCTTTAAAATAGATTGATCAGTAGAAATATATTGAAATATTAAATGAAAGAGGTTTCAGTGTCAATTTTTTTCCAAAAATGTTTAAAATTTACAAGAAATACAGATTTGTGTAGACTATACTACTATGACATCTCCTTATGTGGAAGTCACTCAAAAGGAGAAATCCTGCGCTAGTTATGAAAGAATACAGAGGGAATCTGTCAAAACTGTCTGATTCTGCTTTTTGCAGCCGAGAAAAGAAATATTAGTTCTAATATTACATTTTTTTTTCTATTAAGCATTAAGACTTCTACTTTAGAATTCGGTTTTGATAAACCTGAAATGATAGAGAAAATGAACATCCCTTCCAGCTGAAAACATCACTGATTCCTTGCAGGAAGAGCTGGAGGACATGAGAGAGGGAAAAGGTTTGCACGGTCTGCAGCTGAGTCTCTGGAGATGCATCTCCATCATCCTCTGAATCAACTCTGCCACCATTTCACAACTTCCAGAACCTCAGGTGCCTTAAAAGTCACTGTTAGAAGTTAAACAGAGTAGTCTCAGATGAACTTTAACAAACCGGCCAAGGAGAGAATTTCGTTTTTATTACCCTCGGAGTTTAAACGGGAACTTATTAAATGTTGGAGGCATAAAAACTACTCCAGCCTGACTGCTTTACAGAGTTAAAGAAATTATTTTTCTATGGTGTCCATGAATAGCAAATCACACCAACAAATCACTCAACCCAAAAATATATTAAACATCACAACAACTATTCAAAAAATAAAAAAAACAAAAAAACGTTACATTTTGTAAATCAAAAAAAAATTCTGAGAAACAAAACACTATTCCAGAAATATGAGGCAAAATAAAAATAAAATATTTCCAGAAATCAAAAAGAAATGTTAAAAAATGAAACACAAAAAGAAACTGGCAATATTAGGTGTGATGGGACATGAATGAATGGACTATAATTTGAATGATCAGTAGCATTTCTGGTATCGTTTCATGTCAAATGACTTTCAATTAAAATAATGGACTAACGTCAACATCCCGTCAGTGCTGACCCCCAGTATTTACCTTTTCTGCTTTCTTTTCTCTTTAGCTTTTTTACATATTATTTTAAATTCTGGAAACTACTTTTGTTTTCTGAAACATTTCATTTTGATTTTTTTTCTTTGTTTTTTTAATTGTGTTTTGGTTTCTGGGATTTTGTTTTATCTTGCTTTTGCAATTATCGTTGTGATCTCTAATCCGTTTTTGCAATGAGTAATTTGCTGGTGTGATTTGAACTCCAGGGCCACCATACTTTCTGTCTTTTAAAGTGTTCTAATATTGTAAAAACTGAAGTGAATTTGTTAATCATGCATATGTTCCATGTACAAAGAGACACAATAATAATAAGTTCTGAATCAAAAAGTGGAAAATAAAAAGTATTTTTGATTTGTTTCTTTCACTTTTAAAAATAATTATTTGCCTGAGAGGTTCGTATAAGATCAAAACCTTTTTTTATCATTATGCAAACATGATATAAGCAGTGTTGATGTGTTAATAAAGCTGTCAGGAGCGCACCTGTTCTGTGTCTGCATTTATTTTGAAAACTGTTCAGACTCCTGTAGTAGAACAGCTCTGAGATGTACTGATTTTTAAAATGTTAGACTCCATTCAGTGAATGGAATTGCAGTTTGAATCAATCTCTCCTAGAGAGAAGACAGAAAGCCAGTGAGAGTCACAGAATGAGAGAATGGCAGAAATATAAAGCATTTTCAGAGGGAGAAATTTTCCTCAAAACATTTACGTCTATATAAAATCAGGCCAAATAAGAACAACCACAAACCACAGTAAATATATAGGAAAGGAATGCGGCGATACTGCAGTGAAAACAGCTGCTAGAAAAGGCTCCACTTCAGCTGTCAGTGGAGGACCTTTATGAAACGAGAAAGACAGAGATAGAGGATGGTTATTAAGATATAAAAATAAACTGTGAGGTTCATCGCAGTGAGTCCTGGGACACAAAGAACATCCCTCTGGCAGCTTTGCTGCTCCTCATGTTTGAATCAGTAAAACCGCAGCTAAAGATTGTTTACAGAAGAGAGAAAGCTCTGCACTTTTGCTTTAAATACTCCAGAGAAAAGCACAGAGGAGGTGATCCACTCGTGTGGCAGTGATTCAAATGTTTAAAGCAGCAGATACAGAAAGGTGTTCCCCAGTCAGAAATTTGACTCAAAATCTGTTTTGTCTATATCTCTGCCCAGTTGGGTTCCTTTGCCTCTATAGTATCTCTGGTTATGAGCTTATCTGCATATTTTTCAAAATTTTCACCATTTATTTTAAGTTTATATTTTTTTAATTTGAAAACTGTTTTTTTTTTTTTTTTCAATTTCACAGCCTGGTCTTTCATTCACTTTTAGCTGATTTGACCCCAATATGTTTTATCAAAAGAACAACCTTTTTAGCTTCTTTTTTGTTTAGTGTGTTGAAAGAGATTATCACTTAAAGACATTTAGAAGAATTTTTTTTTTGTTTTAAGTCAAAATATCATGCTACTTATAATTTTAAAACGACTTTGAAGAAATAAAAAATGCATTGTTACCCATTTAAAAGCTCAATGGTTGACTGTTGGTAATTTAAATTGTTTATTTTTAGAGTCTGGTTTGTTTGAGGCACATCTCTGCAACTGTACAGGCGAGTACTGTAGAAAGAAACAAAGCTTAGCTGTTAGTGTGTCCAAGCGTGACAGAAAAGCCAGGTTGGATGAAGTGAAAGCGCAGAGCTCCTCTGGAGGGTGAATGATGTCTAAGGATGCCACATCGGTGTTTGTTATCAAGCGTTGCCTTTAAATTGTGAGGATTAGTTCGGTTTCCTTTGTGTGGTTAGTTGTGGTTTTTGCTCTTGTCAGGTTGTGTTATCCTCTTGTGTTTGCCTTTTTGTCCTGTCTGAGTGTTTTTGTCACCATTTTGTTCATTTTTTCTGCTATGTTAGAATTAATCAATGAATTAAGTCACTCTAAAAAACAAATCTTCTGCATTTGGGTCCTTTATTTGTGACAAAAACATGGAAAAATCACATTTAAAAAGCTGGGTCTGCTTCTCTTTTTCTAAACCAAAGAGAATTTTCTCTATAACTGATAAATTATAAAAAAAATATGAGATATCTGTAGCTCAAAAATTAATTTTAATTCTGAAAAACAAACAAAAATTTGTTTTTCTTGTACACATTTCAAGTATTTCAGGATCTTCACTTTTAGATTCACCTGCTTGTTTTTTTGTCATTGTTGGTGCATTAGTTGTGTTGATTTAGGAGGACACATTCTGTTTGCTAATCCTCCTAATCTTTAGCCAGGTTAATCTTGCAGCAAACAATGTGTCTCTAGGCTGGGCTGCAGTCTGATTTTATCAGCGTGTGCACCTATGTGCATTTGTTTGTTATGTGCTATCAGACATTTACAGCCTCCATTGTCCTGCAAGGTAAATTTACAGGCAAACCTCCTGCCTGCAAACCGTAACACACGGTCAAAGCCAGCAAGTCATTACCTCCACAAAGCTAATACTGTCCTGTGTGTTTAGGGGAGCGTTATACAGGTAGGATGTGTGTGTAGGACCTGACGTGATAACCCAATTATCTTTGCCAACAAATAGTCGGAGCCTCTTTTGGGCTGCCACACGCTGTGCAGAGCTACGTGAGCGCAGCTCAATAATTCATTATGACTTGAATAATAAACAGCAGTGAGGGCTGGATGGAGTGACAGTGCAGGAGTTTACCTTCAAATCATGATTGCTGAAACGTAAAATATCGCTAAAAGGCTCCTCAAAGGCACCAAAATGAACAAGCAAAGAAACATTTAGTGCAGATCTGTTGTCTCCATATCTATTATTTTTAGATTATTACTCTTTTGATGGTCACAGTTTGAAGTTGTGTGTTCCAGTAGACTATTAAAATCATTCATTTCATTCTAAAGACTAAAACAAAGTATGATCTGCTTCATAAAAGTAATGAAATGGTTTTTTTTTTACCTTGACATATTTCAAAATGGTCTTTTACTGTGGCTAGTCTAAAGCACACCTGTACAATAAACAGGCTGGCTAATAGGCATGATTAAGGCACACCTTTACAACATAATCATGCTGTTTAATCAGCATGATTGTGCTATCCAAGGTGCGTTTACATTAGAAGTGGGCTCATCTTGACCCCACAAGACAGCGCACAGAACTTTTTTTAAGCATTTATTATCTTCACTGGTGTTTGTAGAAGACATAAAATCCTGTCCACTTTTGTCATGGGTGGGATCACACATCGATGTAAGGGTAGCATCATCTGGACACCATAAGAGAGCACAAGGGTTAAGGCGCACCTGTACAATACTCATGCCATTTAATCAGCATGATTAAGGCACACCTGAAAAGTATTCATGCCGTTTAATCAGCATGATTAAGGCACACCTGTACTACAGTTTTTATAATTTAATGTACTTGTAAATGTTCTGTATTTTATCTATCTTTTACATATTTTGTGTTTATTTTTTATTTGTATGCTGTAAAGTACTTTGTGGCTGCTGTCTGGGTAAAGTGCTACATTAATAGACTTTACTTACTTACTTATTATAACCATACTACCTAATCAACATGATTAAGGCACACCTGTACAATAACCTTACCGTTGATCGTCATGATTAAGGTATAATTGCACAATGACCATAGCGTCTAATCAGCATGATTAAGGCACACCTGAACAATAATCGTACCGTCTAATCAGCATACTTAAAGCACACCTGTACGATAATCATGCCATCTAATCAGTGTGTGTTTTTTATGTTTGTAGAAAATGTTTCAGATCTTTGAGTATATCTCATGATAAATGGGAGCAAAAGCAAAAGTGTTACATCTATTCTTTTGTTCAATGTATATCATGTATATATGAATGTTCAGAACCACAATTATTCAAGTTAATTTCAGAATATTAGAATTACAGAATTCATTGTGTAAATCAGAAACAGTTTAAGTCAATGTAAATTTGGTGTAGAGAAAAAATATACTAATTTGGATTATGATTGCAATGGAAAAGGGATGGATAAAGTTTGTTAAATAAAACACAATTACTATAGTCCAAGTACTTCACAAAGTAAAGATACTATTTAGAGTGAAATTTGGATACACTTGTGAGATAGATACTCAGTATAGACAGATAATTTGTTAAGAATTACAAGGCATTTTATGACATAATATATAAATCTGTGCTTTCAATGCAATCGGACAATACTTTATCCTTGATGTCTCGTTATGTTCTATATCCTTTGTGTATTTAGCGCTCAAAGAGAGGCTATGAAGAAGAATTTGTTTCAACAGAGAAACATTTTTTCAAGCTATTTGTTGTATTTTAAAACAACAAATACATTAAAATATGGAACCACTGGTAATTTAATTTGCATGTCTAATGCTTGAAAGTATGTTTATGTGTACATAAAATGATGATAAATGTTTGCATATAAACACATAAATGTAAGTAAAATGAGTATGCTTGCGTGTATTTGTGTGGGTACTTTGTCAACCTTTTTTTTTTTTGCAATTTTTTGATTGTACATTTGACTTTGTTTTATTTGTGCACTCCATGGATGTTTTTTGTGTCTTCTTTGGTTAAGATGATGCTATCAAACTTAAATATTGATTAAAAATAGTTTGAAAATTTTGAGTTTGTGCCATGCTATGTGCAATCAAGAATGAATTGAACACGAACTCATAAACGCGCTTTTAGTGTGCGGTGTTCTCACTGCCACTTAACTTGTACTCACAAATGGAAGAGGTTTGGTGCAAAATGTCAAAGCGGTGCAAATCTCGCGAATCTTGCTCCGGGCTTTTGTCTTTCACAACTCTACAAGACTTGGTATCGTGTATTTCCAGCCGAGCACAAACCGCAATTATTAATTTCTCCTTCTTGATCTGCTGTTAAACAGTTAGCACTTCCGTGTTTTAGAAAACTTCCAAATCTAAGTCCCTGGTTGGTCAAAGTTAAACTGCTTTCAACTTTAACACACATCAATGGACGAGCATTTTGAATGTGGAGCTTGAATACGGACTTGCATAGGGACTGTTAGACAATGTGTTCTGTGATGTACTTTCAGAAAAGTATTTTCTTGGGAAAGAAGTATGAACTGCTGGGCTCTGCTGAGACCACTGATCTCTTCCAGATAAGTCTAAATCTGTCTCAAAAGCTGGATGAGGAGAAAGTAAGAGCAGAAATGTCAGGCTATGATGTGGCTACATTTTTTGCATCTGGTGAAACCCCCCCCCCCCCCCCCCCCCCCCGTCAATAACCAGCCAGTTTATCAACCAGGGACACGGCATTGAGAAAAGATTGCAGATACAGGGTGTAAGTGTGGTTAAGCTAGCAGTGCAAGTTTTAATGTTTCCTCTAATGAGAGCCATTTTTCATCTGTGAGCTGTTTGTTTAAGATAACCAGCTCCAGCATGCATGAGTGTGTGGGGGGTGGAGCACAAACGGTGAAGGGGTGAATCTAAATGGACAGAAAGCTACACGTCCAACAGAACAGGTAGAGTTGGTCTTAGAAAGCATCGTTATACTTTAAGATGATTGACTGGAATAAATTATGCCAATTCAGTCAGATTTTAAAATTTGACATATTTATTATGTCTTTTATCTAAATCATTAAAGTCCCAATCCAGTCATTTTTTTAAAGCGTAATTATGTGGTTTTAAGGCTAAATCTTTTTTTAAAAAAAGGTGTAGTTTTCTAGGACGTAGCTTCTGCAGAGCTGCAGTGGATCATTAGAGTGCAATCAAAAAGATGATTTTCGTCAGAGTGAGTCATTCAATTCATGAAATGTGCTTGTTTATCTTTCTTTTTCACATCGGTCTGCAGAAATGACCATTTCCTTTTCTTTTAACAGATCCCCATAATATATTTTTATGAAATAAATGGACACAATCAGCTGTATTACAAATGAACAGGGTAATTTCTGTCTGAGTTAATTTCCCTGGAGTTTCTACAATAGAGCCTCGGGCTTTCCTAATAGACTTAGAGACATCACTGCAAATGAAATGTCACTGACATTCTGCCCCGGGAAGACACAATGAAAGACCGTGGAATGGGATTAAAGTGTTATGACCATATGCTCCATCAAGCTGCGTGGCAGACTTTGTGGGGTTCTAATGAAGCCCAGGCATCGAGCAATAGCCGATCCCATCATCTTTAAACTTTAAAGCTGACTCTCAGAATTTGCAGGAATAAGCTCAATCGATGATGCGTGTTCAGAGGCCGAGGAAGGCATCAAAGTTCAAGAAAACATGGTAAACACATCAAACACCCAGATCAGACATTGCTATCATCAGTACAGTAGCGACCAGAGAGCAGACATGCAGAACGTGTGCTAATAAAAAGGGCTTCTTGTGAAATCTCCCTTTGATATCTCTCAAAAGGAAAAACTAAAACGCAAGAACATTTTAAAAACTTGTTTCTGATCACCCACAGTTGTTTCAAAAGATGCCATGTGGAATTTATTGTCAAGTGACAAAAGTTAAGAGGATATGAAATTATCTGATTAGACTATAAGAAATGTGGAAACGAAGTCTTTATAGGACCTTAATATAACATAGTAAATTAATTCAGGAACATAAGGCAAATTATGGCCTTATTGTGGCGGGGCCTGCTTGCATATAAGTTGGCAGGTGCACTTCCTGTTTTATGCTAGTTCTGTGGCTACTTTCAGAAGGCGGTAAACTCCTTAAACAAACCCAGTCAGACCACGACAACCTCACATCGGGCGTCTGGCTTTCTTGCTCATTGGTTATTTTTTTTTCTTTTTTAGTTTGCCCTTTGACCCTCCATTTAATGGTGAGCTACTCAATCTCATGATACAGTGAACTTGACACAGCTTCAGTGAAGCTAAATCACAGCTTCTCAACCCCAGTTGAACTTTTCAGATGCAATAACTGGATCCCACACAAGCAGACTCTGCCTTCGTTCCTTGTTTTGTTTTATGTTGTACAAGTGTTTTGTTTGTGTCAATACTATCGATTGTTTTTTTGTTTTTTTTTACGCTTACCACTGCCTTATGTTTTCATTTACACACCCTGGGGTTCCTGAGGTGAACCTTCCTGTGTATGTCAGAAACTCGAGCCAAAACAGTGTAACTTAAACTTCTGATGAAATGTTTGTATTAATTTGTGGGTTTATGTCTTTGTTCAAACCAGGAAAAGTTTCTTCAATTATTTACTGAAAACTTGTTTTAATTTCTGTGATATTTTTTTAAACAAGCAGATTTTTTGACCAAATATATTTTCAATTATTTTTTAAGAAAGGTATTTGAAATTCAAAGAAATCTACTGTCTACTGATAAAAATGTTTTATGTCATCAAATCCGGACTGAGTTTCACATCAAAACTATACGTTTTGGTTATAGCAGCCGAATATCTTCTACATGCAGCTACCACTGCCTGATGGGGAGGCATTAGCAGAATCTGCTAGATTTCATGCCGCCTGATTTTGTGGAAATTGTTGATATGATCATTAATTTATACGCTGGCAGTAAGGCAACAGTTGGGCATGTAGAATGGCTCACTTATTATATATCCCTGGGCTACCAGGCAGCCATTTGGAGACACTTACACGTCGTCCAGCTGCTGCCAGCCTCCGATTGTGGCTGCCATCGACCTGTTGCCGCCCAGCTGTCGCCTGATTTTGTAATGGCATCGTCCCCGCCTGTCACTGGACTATCTAACGAGAGACCCCGAAGTGTGCCCGCACTGCCACAGACCAATGTCAACTTTTAGAGAAAAATCGTCCATTTGGCAATATATTTTAACCTTTTCTTTAAACCTCTGCGGCTAATGTGTGGTGAGAAAAAATGCAGCTGCTGCTGCCACGCGGTCAGCTTCAGAATTTGCTGAAAAACTTACATTTAGGAAGCCAGGTGGCGCCATTTTCAGATATAAGACCATATATCCGAATGTTAATTACACATGATTAATGGCGCACTGGGGTTCAGTCCTCTGTTACTGTTTTTTTTAACTTACATTTAGGTTGCCACACGATTATATTTTGCGATATGTGACCATTATCTAATTAAAAAACCAAAAAAATCGATTAATTCTGGGGAAAAAAATGTATCGCCCCTGTATAAGTTTTTGGCTTGTGACAAAATGGAAATGGTAAAAAAAATGTTATTGATTTGTTTGGTTGTATACTTTTGATGCTATTTTAGAATTTGTTAATAAACAATAATGTGTGAATTTTAAAATCTATTTCATCTATAGAAGAGTAGACCTTCATAAGTTTTTTCTGTGCAGTCTTTACATTAATAAAAAAAAAATAAGCATACCAAATGTATCCTGTAATGCTTTGCAGTCTGAGGACAGATCCTACTCATCTAGTGAGTCACTTATTCATTTTCTCTGGTTGATTTTATCAGGAAAAACCTTTTATTTTTCAAGTTTAATATTAGAGGGGAATTCTTTTGGAACAGTTTGTGTTCTTCAGCGGAAGAATGTATTGAAAATCCAGAGAAAGCCCTCCTTTCATGCAAAAATAAGATGGTTACATGCAAAAATATATCTATGTGTATCTATTGTTATCTAAATCACTACACACCAACACACAACTGGCTGCTGTCATTACTCTCAACAGTGACAAACACACCCACAGTGAAAACAGATGTTGGAATGATTAGGCAATGCAATTACAGATGCGATAGAACTGCTGTGTACTCGTTCGTGGCGCCTCTAGCCAATCAGGTCTGGCAAACAGCGGGGCTATTAAAGCGTTGATGCATTGCAGAAAGCAGCCGGTGAGCTGAGCCAGCGAAGAGACTCTCCAGCTGCAGTTTGTGTCATTATGACAACGCTCCACACCTCGTCGCACCGCAGAGCACTCGTTCCAATAACACAACCGAAGAGGAACATCAGCATTATATCAACTGTGAGCACCACCAGGGAGAGAACTGAGTGTCAAGAGGCACAGAGGAGCAGAGAGAAACGGACTGATGGCTGGCATGAGGAGAAGGGAGTCACAGAGGACCGTGGGGAGCTTGTTTTTGCATTTGTGTTCATTTGTTTTCCCTTTCATTTTCGCTCCGTCTTTCTCTCACAGCTCTGCAGCCCTCCACAGCCTCCAGGGATGGGGATTATAGGAGTCTGCATTACGGTGCTACACTAAGCTTCCAAGGGAGAAGGTCAAGGGGAAGCGAGACAAACAAGGAAGTCTATCTTCTTTCCGCGTGTGACCCACTTTACCTTTTCTCTACTGTTTTCCTCTTTAAACCTCACTTTCTGGGATGTCCTTTAAGCAAACATTCTGTTTAAATGTATATTCTGCAAAGCATATTGAGAAACAGCCAAAACTTAAGTGGTTGACATTTTATAGATTAGATAAATAGATCTTTAAAAGTTTGAATTCCACGCTCCTTCAAACTTCTGGGATCAAACTTTTTGTCTGTTTCTATTTTCTCACTCCAAGCACAAATGAGTGGTTATTTATGTAGAGAAAGGACAGTGGAAAAGAGCTGCTTCCTGTTCCCACACTGTTAAGTCTTTGGGGTATGCACGCCAAAAGCCTGTGTGTTTTATGCCGTCTGCTAAAATTGAGTTTAAATAGGTGCTGCTGTTTTGTGCTGGCAAACAACTGCTGTTTATTCAAGTCCATTTCTGCACATCATCACCACAGACCTGCAGCCGAATGAGCCACACCTGAACCTGTTTAGCCTTGTGCGTTTAAGTGACACCGTCCTGCTGGGAGAATCAACCCTCACAGCCCTCACACAAGCGTGTTCCCAGAAGCTTACTCTGTAAGCCCGATTGGTTTTAACCACTGACTGTAAAAGAGAACTGGACTGACTGGACTGGACTAATAGGAAGCACTCGCTGGCTCCAAGAAGCCAAAATCCCATAGAATTCTATTGAAAGTCATTGTATTTGTCAGAAAAACAATTCTTGCCCTGCTACTTTTTTTTAGCATGTTCTTGCTAATGCTATTTTCATTTTCCATGATATTTTTTTCTTTTTTGCACATTATTCAAGTCATAAACTGACCAATCAAATGACTCAATGAAAGTATGTTGTGCCCACTGGCCCCCACATTAAACGTTCAAAGCATTTGATACATTCTTTTTTTTTCTTCTTTCGAACAAGAACGACGATTTAAAACAGAAAGAAATGAAAAGAGCAAAACAAACAAACAAACAAGAAACAAAGTAAACAAAGCAATTTCTCTCACAATCAATCTTGAATGCAACAAGAGATGTTCATAGTTCGAAAAAGGGCTTTGGATGGCATTCTCATGGACTTCCAACAAGCTCACCCCTGATTGGTGAAAGTGGTTGCCATAGAAATATTGACTCAGACCAATTACTGCCATGTGTGACATCACACTCACTTGTTCCAGTTCTCTTATACAGTGAATGGTTTTAGCAAGTACATAATGGCAATTACCAGCTTACCATTCTTGCAACTAGTTGTTTTTCAAATTTGGTGTCCCTGCTTCCCTTTGTTTGCACCAAGGATGCAGCTTAGAAACCATGTTGATGCATCAGCTCTGTGACCAGTATGGAATACAGAAGTCACAAGCAACCCCCCCAAGACACACACACCCCATTCAGCTGATAATGGTCAGTGCGAGCGGTTAAAAGGAACGCCGCATGCCTGTCTTCCTGAAGAGGGATGGGAGGTCCAGTTTAATGTTTTCTCTTCCAGAAACCAAGGCTCCCATAGGTCTCTTGCTGGGGCAAGTTAAGGAATCTATCAAAATGATGGATGAAGGAGCACCATACCTGCCCACTCATCACTTTTTAGGGATGCCTGATCCTAGTTGCCAAACAGAAGAAATCATGACATGTTCATGAGAGCCAATTGAGGCAGGGCCAGTTGATCCTAAAAATTCTGAACTTTTGGATCTCTATGGTGTATAATGGTTTGACAGCTCCAGAATTGGGTCATATTGTGTCTCCTCAATGGAATGTTAAAGCCAAAAGAGTCCATTACATCCTTTAGGTGAAGGTATTTCTGGGAAACAGTTTGTCTCCACTTCTTTATTTCAATAAATAATTTGCATCCTCATAATCTCCTTCCAGACTCGCAGGAAGGAGGTCTCCTGTTTATGCATCCCTGCTTCAGGATCAAATGTCACCAAGGCTCCCCCACTGGTACCTGATAACAGCCAGAAACCCACATCAGGTTCAGTTATTACATCGACCCTCCAGACTGGCTCCTTCGCTTATTTCTCTGCGCCATCCAGTGAGCCAGGACCTGGTCAGTAAGGAGTAAGTAGCCAAGAACTTAAGCTAAGAGTCAGTCAGCATTCTTATAGCTATCAGTTGCCCAAAGGAATTTTCATGTTCATCTGATCCTCAGTCAAATCTGGTCCTTTTTAAAAATATATAACAAACTAATAGTTAGGATACAATTTAAAAGAGAATATTTAACGATGTGTTGATCTGGTGCGCCAATTTTTTTTAAGATAACCATATCTTTTTTTATTTTCCAGAGAATAACTAGAATATCTTCAGTTTGTCTGAGATGACTTAACTGTATTAACAAAAAAAGTATTTGTCATACATATTACTATCTATTCTATTTCTATTTTCTTCCTTTTCTAACCCACACTTAAGATAAAATTAAATTGTCCATGAATTTTGCACAAATCTTTTCTTGTATTAATACCATTACAAGTGTTTTTTTTCCCATAAGATATTACAAAATTGCAAGACATTCAACAAATTGCTTCATATACTGCAAACTATCAAAAAAAAGATAACCCTACAGGACGTAAATTGTGAATATCACACACTAAAGATAAGGGGGATTGTGGGGGTTGGATTGTTTAATTATCAGTGATAATGCATTTTGTGTTAAAAGCTTTAGAAAATCAATATGGTGTATCTACAACATCAACAAATTAGCAGGAAGCAATATGCAGCCTAGTAGGAGTTGGTTTGGAGCTGCAGGTGTTATCAGCATGCACACTTACTTCAATTACCTGTTGTATCAGTTTATTGGTGTGCAATGTGGATTAATAAACTGCAAAAAGGGAACCGTTTTTATCATGCGTTTAGCCTAAAGCTGGTTCAAAGGTAAACTGTTATAGTGTGAATCCTGTGGAGCATTCACACCGCAGTGATCCATTTTTCTTGTGTTTGTTGTTTGTCCGTCCGTAGTCTTCAACCCCTTCACCTATTCAGCTCATTCAGCTATCAAAATATTCAGCTCTTTTAGGAGTTGGGTGCTCCAAAGTTTCAACCCTTCAACTTTTTTGAACATTCAACCAACTACCGCTCTTTTAACTGGAATCTTGAAAAAGCTAAAAACTTTCATCTCTATAAAGCAATAGAAGTCAAATACACTTTCAGCTAAAGAAACCCTTTGACTTTTAAACTATTCAGCAGACTTTGGGTATTTTTTAATATTTTATAAAATTGCTCTGTTCTGTTTGCATTATGCTACCTTTTTGGACAGTTTTGGCATTTTGACATTTTTAGGCCAATTTGGAATTTAGCGAATATTTCAGCTACATGCACAGCTGTTTTAACTCATTTAGGCATTTTTCCTTTTTTTTCAGCTATTTTGAAGTTTAATATGTCAGCTACATGCTAGCACTTTTGGATAATTCAGGCTTTTTTTTTTGTTATTTGGCTAATTTGCAGTTTAGATAATATTTTAACTTGAGAAAATCGGCTTCAGCGATTACAGCTTTCAATTTCATTGTTTTCAGCTATCAGTTTCAGCATGTTTGGCTATCAATTTCAGGCTCTTTAGCTATCTGTACTAGCATCTTCAGCTTCCACGTTCAGCTTACAGCATTCACACTAGCATTATCGCTATATATCTAGTTCCAAATCTCCTCAAAGATTTAATATATTTTATACTTTTTTTGATTCTGTTATAATAACATACATTTATTTTTGTTTTCTCTTAAGTTTTATGGAGTTATAGTTCTATTCCCTTAAAAAAAATGTTCTTTAAAAGGTGTTTTTGGAATAGAATCCAAGCATCATGTAACAGTTTCAAGTTGCATGATAGCTTAAAGGCGATAAAAAGAATGGCATCATTTGTCTTTTCTTTGATAGATCAGTGTTTTCCACCTGCTACCACTTCCCTCTCATTGTCCAAATAATACAGTTTTAAAGTGTCTTGAACCCCCCTGAGGAGCTGAGGCTGAGGTAGCAGCTGTCCCCATCAAGGATCTCCTCCTCGCCGCCGTGGTCTGTCTGCTCTACGGCTAATCACTTTCTGCTGACCTGCGGCTAAAGTCCGCACGCACAATTCAGGGAGGAGCTCCCAAATTAACCGTGGTGTTGTTTCACATGACGGTGCGGCCATTAAATCCATGCACACGTTAAATTTGTGAGGAGCTGGTGGAGTGCAGGTAGCTGGATGGGTGTGTAAAAGCCTCAGGAAGGGCACCACAGGTCGCGCATTACAGCACACACACACACACACGCGCCCGAGCTGCTGCAGCCTGCCAAAACACATTTGCCACAGAAGAGGTTACTCATCTGTGTGTATCCTGCTAATGGCACAGGCCAGCAGACACCAGAGAGCCCATTTGCAATGACACACAATTCACTTGCTGGCATGTTTTAGAGCACAAAATGATGGCATCTAGAGTCAAAACGTGGGGCTTTCCTAACACTTTTAGAACATTCTTTGTGCCATAGTCACATTTGTGTTCTCAACCTTTAGTGAATTTGCCAAAGTTAGCAGAGATGAGTATTTTTCTGACTATAAGTTGCAGCAGCAAGAAAAAAAAAATCTTTCACAAATACAGGAACAAAGATGGACATTTAGAAATGCAAATCATAACAGAAAAGCTAACAAAAATAGTCTGAATATATGCAGGATTCACTACCATAACACTAAAAAGAATCTGGTATCTCAATGCAACATATTAGCAACTATTAAGACAGCCATAGAATAAAGAATGTGCTAACAAGTCAACCAAACTCTTTATATCACTTCAAATCAATAAATCTTTTTAATTCTTCATCCTCTGTGTCGTTTCTAAGCAATTTTGCCAAGCCCGCCAAAAGGTTACGTTCACACCAACGCCTTTAACCTATGGTGTTCATACTGGATTGTTGCTACCCGGTACTGACGCATGTCAGTCACCTATAGCTGAAGTGTGCAAAATCTCGAAGCAGTGCAAATCTGGAAAATCTTGCCCCGGGCTTTTTCTTTCCAATTTCAAAGACTTGGTGTCACATAATTCTGGGCGGGCACAAATTGCAAATATTAATTTATCTTCGGTGATCAGTTTTCAAACGGTTGGCATTTCCATGTTGCACCCCGGTCTTTAGTTCAGGAGAAGATTGAGCTCAAGACAATGAAGAAATGACAATTTAAAAGATTAACAATATTTAATAATAAAGTTCCAATTTAAACAATTTAGATTATACAGATAATTAGTTTACCTTCAGCACCCTGAACCAAACCAAAGTCTCTCTTAAAGAGCAGGCATGGAGAGGCCATCATGCAGGCAGACGCAGCGCTGCATAGATCGCCTGGATTGCAGTGCATGTTGGGTAGTTTTCACTTTGACGTCACTTGTCAATCATCATGAATTTTTGCAAGAAAGAGGCGGGTCCAAGGCACCTAATCAGGCAGGTGCAGCTGAAAATTTGCTGCGCTGGCTTCAAGCCACCTAGAAGAAAACAAAACAATGAATTGTGGGAAACAGTTTTCTGGCAGTTCTTGTTCTTGAACGTGATGCTGATCAGAAATGAGTGGCTTTAAATGAAGAAAATCTGCGTATTTTGTAATTATTTCTGGAAAGTGGTGAATCACTGATGTAAAAATGAACAACATTTCAAAAAATATGTGGTTACATTTTTCATTGTTGCCTTTAAAAGTTAACTTTAATTACAGTTTTATTTATTTCTCTGGGACAAATGGAAATTAAATCAGCCTAGCGGCTATTTTTCATCTGTTGTCCACAGACATATGTTAAAAATTAATGTAAAAAACATAATAGTAAAGTTTATATTAAGGAGAAGAGGCAAATTAAAATTCAACATAATGTTAAGAACAACCCCGACTTCTTGTTGACTGTTATCTCAGGCTCTTTTCTCCGCCCCTGCCTGCAGCCGCCTGGTCTCGCTGACGATCCAGGCGAGGTGCAAGTCATCTCAAACACACCTAATGTGTTTGAACCCTGCTGCAGATGCAGGGTCTGATTCTAATTGGCTAAGCAGAAGTGTAATGTGTCGGCAGCTGGATGCAAAAAAGTTTTTGGGAGGGGTCACAAATTCAATCTTTGTTCTCTAAAAGTTCAAACAATTCACAAAAAATACATTATTTTAGTATATTCTGCAACATCACTGAGACAGAAAATAAAAAATAGCATTGCGACACATGAACACAAGAGTTATTGACGCGGAATCCCAAAACACGCACATAAGCGTGTTTGTATAGTTTCCCCTTAAGTGAGTGTTTCCAAAGGCAGTTTAAACATAGCTTAAGGCTGAGGGGCGTTTCTTCTTCTGGCTTAATGTCAGTAGTAAATACCGATAAACACTTCTACAGTGCCCTCTAGTGGTTGTTGCTATTTAGTTTTACAAATCACATGCGAGTTTAATCGGAGTTATAAGTCACACCCCAGCCAAACCATGGAGGGTGAAGTTTTACTTAAAAAAAGATATAGTACGTAATGATTTTCTTTTTACATGTTATTATGCATGAAGCATGTCTTTTGAGTCAGCAAAGGCAAAATGTAGGATAGAGATTGATAGTTTCAACTACATTATGGTTCTACTGCTGTTCTGATGAAAGCTATCACTTCTTCTACATGTTAGGATTCATTTGCCTCTTAATTATTCTAACCAAAAAAATTAAAAAAAAAATTAAATCAGGAAAAGATCTTAAAGTTAAAAAATAATTTATTGTTAATATTTTTTTGCATTTGATAAAGATTAGTTGTGATATTGTTTGACATCTGCGAGATGTGTAAATGGTAAACAGTTGCTGTCTGGTTCAGCATTTTAGTCCAAGAGCAGCGATCTTCAAAGAGTTCAGATTAGGATGGCACACATTGGTTGTGTGAAAGTAGATGAGTTCAAATCTATAAATATCAAGAATGGATTTCAATTTTCATGATTCAGTGCTTCAGTTTTGTCATGTTCTGTTTTTTGTCAGTCTCACCATGTTCAGGTCAAATCATCCACAGCTGTCATCATTTAGTTAATTACCCTCAGCCTGTTTAAAGTGTCTGGTCTTCAGTTTCGCATTGTCAGGTCATCTGCTCTGCTGCTTTGTTTGCCTGGGTTATGTCAAATTTTTAGTTTGTTTAGTAAATGTTTGTTTCAACCCCTTTGTCTTTTCTCCTGCATTTGGGTCCTCAACCAACATTCATGACTTCAATAAAGAAGCAAAGACTGTAAGATTTTAAAACCGCATACAGAGATGCGTGACTGCTCTGAAAGGTGAAAACAGGGCATTTTCAGCTTTTCTCTCAAAAGCCAAATAATTTAGTTTAATTTGAATCAAGTTATTATTGTGAGAAAGCCAGAAAATTTTCAGCATTCCTAAACTCATTATTTTGAATCTGATAAATTTAACTGAAAGTTTTGATGAATTGTAGTTTTAAACTGATAAAATGCCTCATAAAACAGCTAGAAAATAAGTTTACAGCTCATTGCTATCTTGAAACTTCAAATTAAATCTTCTTAAATCAAAACGCTGTAACTTTTCTGGAATAAATGTACTCATTTGTATGGCTGCCTATTTTCCCAACAGTGAAAGTTGACAGCAACATTTTAAGGTTGATTTGATTTGTATTTACATGTGTAGGCTGTGATTACTAAATTAAGGAAATTAAACAAACTTTTTTCCATTTAAAATGTTAGTCTTAGATATTAAATGCACCAAATTGTTATGTTCAAAGTCCTGAATTAAACAAAAAGTTGGCTGTTCAATCACAGTATTACTATTTTTTTTTCTCGTTTGCAGCCCCAAACTTGACGCAATCTCCCTTTTCAGTTAGAAACATTAAATATTGATGTAGATGAAGACATCTTCTGAAATGTGTGAATTTAGTGTGATGAAGCAAGCAGGTAACCGTCTCCTTTGATCAAGGCAAAAAAATTAATTAAAAAATCCCTGAGATCTTTCTTTCCACTTCACCAAAGAGTAGAAAGGTGCTGAAACGAGAGCTGCTGAAATCATTACAACTAGTTCCAAGTCTCTAAATTTGCTTTATAAAGTTTAACACAGAACAACAAAAACAAATGAAACCAAAGGCAGCTCATAAAAGAAAATAATATATCGTCAAACGTTGCATCATAAATAAGTGGAAGTCAAAATAGGAATTGAGAGCTTTCATTGCAACTGACAAAGCTTAAATTTAACAAGTTAGATCAGGGGTCTAATTTTTTTTACTTTTTCTTTTAGGCTCTTTACTCTTATATTGTGGCTCTTTTATTAAAGAAAATGTAAAAAAAAAAAAAAGAGTTTCTAAATGTTTCTAAAAGTTATAAAGTAAGAAGTGAGACCATTGTAAAGAGGAAAATAGTAAACTAACTCAAACTTAAGGTTTTAGCAGTTGAAGGACAGTGCTTATCACAAGTTGCACTACAACATTTTAACACATTTTTTCTGTGTCCTTTCCTGTTCTACAAAAAAATCAGTGAAAGTCAATAAGCACAACCAGTATTAAGGGGCACCATTTTGCTATGCAAATTTTCTATTTTTGAACAAATTAAGAATTTTAAGTGTGTTTGAAAAATTTGGCAGGACATACTTAATTAACTTGAATTTCATTTTGGATGTTAGATTTACAATTCTGACAGAGATACACCAAAAGCAGTGAAATTAACCATTTTTATTTATTCCATGCTGACATGACACCTGCTACTACTTTTGTTGCATTTAGAGGATCATTTACAACACGGTGCCTTTTATTTTGAAACAAACTTCTGTCAAAAGTTAAAAAAGGCATTTTTAAAATGTTTGTGTTTTATTCAAGCAAAATGAACAACAATTCCTGTATGTTTAGCATAGTAGTAACAATAGCATATATACAAATTAGTGTCTTGTTTTTTAAAGGATGAAGGAACTCTAAGGAACTCACCCCATTTGTTCAGTTAAGTTATGGTTAGAGTTTGTCATATTTGAGTTTAAGGGTATATTTTTTGCTGTTATGTTTATGTAGTAAGATAATTTTTGCCATTGAGTTAGTCTACTTCAAACCACCAAATCTAGACGACTAGATCTAAATAAAGAATTTGAAAGATGCAAAACAAAAAATTAAGAGGATGTGAATGGGGCTCCTCAGAACTATCAAGAAAAAGCTGGACCTGTTTTTGGTTTGTTTTTTTTTTTTTCATTTTTTACCCATTTTACTGATTAAATGGGTTAAATACGAGTATGTTCAAAGATCCCCCATAGAAAAGTAATCGTGGTCTTTTTCAGGATTAGAACCCACTTGCTTCATAATCGTTTTATCATTTAAAAAAAAAAAAAAAAAGCTAAAATTCAGCTTTAAAAACTATAATAAAAAATGTAAAAAAGAAATATATGTCAAAGACCAGCAGATAAATATATTTTCTTCCAAAAAATGATTTCTTCTGAAGGACAGAAACTTTAAATGTCAGTGTTTCTATATCTTCTATCAGATATGGATTTTTCCAAACATGGATTAAACCGTCTTTGTGGTGTTTATGCAGGCTTCACTCCTACTATCTTTTGATAAGCTGGTCAGATATACTTCTTTGAAAAGGATTTCTATAAAGATGCAAGGACAGCAAAAGGCTAATGTGGCACGCTTACAGACTTGGAGCACAATGATAGGCTTATATCACATTTCCTAAAATGAAATCGCAAATCGTTTCTGGTTTACTCTATCAAAGAAGCAATAAAAGCCAACAGGTAGCTGTATTTGGCTGTTGCTCGTCTCATCACGAAACAATAGCAGCCTCTTGTCTTGTAACTATAGATTTTTTTTAACCTGACTGCGGATTTACACCCATTTGGTAGCATCAGCAGAGTGAAGTTGGGAAGATCTGGCGTGCAGCTCACACTGCAAATCTTTCTAAAGATTATCAGGGAGGTCAAGGGCAAGGCTGCATGTGTGTGGTTTCGCTCACTGCATCACTATAACGGGAAAATACGATTTTGAAATTTTGAAACAACCTAAAGTGAAGTGAGACAGGTGAACATGCAAAATCATGGCTAGACAGACAGTTGGATGTGAATGAGAAGTGAGGGTGGAGGCGTGACGGTGCAGTGAGGCGTGCAAAGGTAACTGGTGGCGCCACGGCGCTCCATGCCCCTCCGGCACACAGCAAAATGAAGCAAGGAGGGGGGAGGCGCTGGGGAGAAGAAAAAGACATCTTTGATTGACTGGAGTAAAATCAGGAGACATGAAAGAAGGAGGCAGGGAGAAAAGGGATTGGGGGTAGAAAAATAGGAGGGGAGGGCGAAGAGAGAAAAAGTGACAGGCGGATAAACAAGAGAACAAGACTGCATTTAATCTGCTGAGTGACTGCGGCGTTAAGGAACTCCCAGCATGCTTCACCTGTGTTTCTCCGTGCAAACGTGCACAGACACAGGGTCTGGGTGTTCGAGAGCACACCTCGCTTGCTTGCACCCTTTGCTGAGAGGAGTGCAGCTTCCTGCCCGTGTCATCGGAGCCTTGGAGCCTCTGCTGTTTATCAGGAAGTGGTGGCCCACAGACAGACTGTCAGATGCTGTCTAAGCAAGGTGTGCAGCCAGCGCACATGTGTGCATTTTTAATTTGGACACCAGCAGCACTTACTACCACTTGATTTTGTTTTTTAGTGCCACTCCAGGGAGCCATGAAGGCTGGGAGCCATTCAGCCTTTTGTGCTTCATGGAGGATATTAATGCAGACTGTTCTAGTGGGTTTCTTCGGCTGCTGTTAGTTTTGGGACTTCAGGATTTGATATTGGTCTTTTTTCCATGAGTTACCTCCACAATTTCATGAATGGATTTCCCATCCTGTCTTATATATCATATTGTAAAACGACTTCTTGAAGATTAACCTTTACTTTGATAATTTTTTTGAGCAATTTCTCAGTGTTTTTTTTTTTTAAACAAGTGTTATGCCATTTTTTCCAAAATTAAAAAAAAGGTATTTTTTTTTATCAGGGATCCACAACCCTTAACACTAAAAGAAACAATTGGGCCAAAACCCAGCGAGAGCCACAAAGTCCCATTTTATGTTTAGATAAATAGACTTTATGTTTTTGTTCATGTTTAAGTGTTGTTTTTATATATTTACAATCGGGGGACTAACGGGACAGACTAAGAGAAGAATGATGATGAAATGAACAAAAAAAAAATATTTCAGCAAGTCAATAACCAATATATACTCACAAATATTTTATTTTTAATTACACGTATATAATCCGGCATCAAAAAATTTGCCGCTGTGTTCGGGGGGTGAGAAGTAAAAATTACTTTCATGGGACCCAAAATCTCTAGCGGTGCCCCAGTTTACCATAACAGAATGATAACAGGTCTTTATTTTTTTTTTTTTCTAAAAATTGCTATTTTTTGCTTTTTTTCACTTCTTTCAGCAGCACATGTGTGTTCCTTTCAAAATAAAATACACCCCGTGTCAAATGATCGTTCTGCTGCAGCAGATTTGCTTAAATTTTATGGAAAAAAACAAATCAAACATGACGTTTTCTAATATTATGCATGCATGAACAGTCAATTAAACCACTTACCATAACTTTACTCACTTATCTGACGTTTTAAAAATATAAACATCAGTGTCATAACTTAATTAACTAATAGAAATTAATCAAAACTAACCTTTTATTTAATCACGTTTTTTGCTTTTTTTTTTAAAGCCAAAGAGCAGCATTGGAGAGATTAAAGAACCACAGGTTGCAGACCCTTGTTTTAGATCGTGGTTTCTGCAGAGAGACAGTAGTTTATTAGAAATTTGTCTCTGAGTTGTGGGTGGGAGTGTTGGTGTGGAGCAACACCGCCACCTTTCCCCTTTCCTCTGTTTACATGATCTCCCACTATCTTACAGTCTTACAGCCCCTTACACCTCCTAACGTACAGCTTTTAACCAGATGCTGGACCAAGGAAAACAAAGAGGTACATGGATCTAGTCGTCTACAAGTGGATGCATCAGAATGGAGCGGGGCAGAGAACTTGTGGCCACCCAGTGTATTTTTACATCCCAAATAAGCTCTTTTTTCAAACTGTTTTTTCTGTTTGCTCCCAATTCACAAAAATTTGAATAAAAATTCTCTGAAATGCAATTTTAAGCTTTATTTTATTTATATATGTCCTCTGTTTTGGGAAAAATGCCACAAAAACATGTCAAAAATACAATTTGTATCTGATATTGTGTCTTTAAGAACATCTGCATTTGTTTTTTTAGACACAAGGTAAATCAGGTAGTGCAGTGAGAATGACTGCACTTCATCTAGAGCTGAAAATGTTATTAAGTTGAAATGAGACCGTCCACTTTTTTGATTTTAGTTAATGGAAAAATCAAAGTATCCTGCTTTATTTGCTTGGGAATTAGGCCTTGTCTATTTAAAACCTGGAGCTGTGATACACAAGCTTATTTGTTTCTGGGTTGATGAGATTTCATGGGACCACAAGGGAAATTACAAATCTGCAGCATTTCACCGTCTTTATACCGGACTAATTTCAATATCTAAATGTTATGGTGAAGATGAGTCACTGTCAGCACTTGTGTTTTGTTTTTAATGGAAATCAATCACTAATTATTTATTTCGTCTGTGAGTTCCTGAACTTAAGTATTAAAAAAAGTGTTTTTTTTCCCTAAATGTGGGAATGCTTCAAAGCACTCAGACTATAGTGATTCTGTTTCTCTCTCTTATTGTTTATTTTTTGTCCATATGTACGTAAAACTCAATTATATTTTTAAAATGTTTGCAAATCGTTCTGCTCGTTAAGAACATTATCGCTTATATCTTTGGTTTTCATTAATTTTATGATTAAGATGTTACACAATTTTTATTGAAATGAATGGGAAATTTATGCAAATTCATAAAATTTATGCTTTTAAAAAATTCAACATGTTCAGGAAATTCATGCGTGTACTTATAGTATTGTTAAATTTTACATAATTATAGAAAATTAACAAAAATAGATGGATTTTTTTTGTATTTTACACAATTTTTTTTTTTTTTTCCACAAAATTAATCAAATTTTTGCGCATTTTGAAATGCTGTATTGGTATCAAAACTTTCAGCATGTTAAGTGTTAAGGACATTAATACTACTGAGGTTTTTAAGGCATTTTTTGATTTTAGCTGATAATTTAGCAATATGCTAGCATATTTGGATACTTTAGCATCTAATGCGGCTTTTTGGGCTATTTTTGAGTTTAGTTAATATTTTAGTACCATGCTAACATTTTTAGCTAATTTAGCATCTAATGAGGTTTTTTTGGGCTAATTCTGAGTTAAGCTTGTATTTCAGCAATGTGCTACCTTTTTTTTTTTTTTTTTTTTGAAAATTTGGCATTGAATGAAGTTTTTGGGGCTAACTGAGTTAAGCTAATATTTTAGCAACATGTTAGCTTTTTGGGCATATACTGAGGTTTTTAAGGTTAATTCAAAGTTAAGCTAGTGTCTTAGCAATGTGCTAGTTATTTTGGCATATACTAAAGGTTTTTAAGCTAATTAGTAGTAAAGCTAGTATTTTAACAATGTGCTATCTTTTTTTTATTTGGCTTTTTTGACACCTATTAAGTAATTTTGTGTTTTTTCAGAGTTAAGATAACATTTTGGCAAAATGTTCACCTTTTTTTGTTGCTAATATGACATCTACTGAAGTTTGGGGCTAAGTTCACACTTTCAATGCATTTTTTTTTTTTTAAAGAAATTTTTGAAATTCAAGTCCTTTAGCAACCCTAATATGCAGATAGCTTTAGCATTTTAAGCAAATCCCCACATCAATCAGTAAATTCCTTCAGCATCTTCAGCAAAATCCTTCAGCATGTTCAGCGACCACATTCAGCAAAAAGCATTCACACTAGCATTATCGCAGGTAATGCAACTTTTCTAGTTTTGTTGTTAACCTAAGTGTTAAGAATTTTCTTCAGTGGTCTTGAACTTCTCATCATATTTCCCATCATCCTGGAGATAAAACTGCCAACTGCTGTCAGATTTTTTTTTTGTTTATTTTTTCTAAAAGAATATAATCAAATTTTATCAGTGTAATTTAGGACCAAATGAGATCCATAGCCACCATTTGTGGGACTATGTAACGCAACCAACTTAAGCATCAGTTTGTCAAGTTCTCCTCCAACATCTTTGTACACAGCTGAATGGATGAAGACATTTTTCAGGGGAAATTGCAAAAAAAGGGTAGAAAAGATGAACTGAATGAAGAAGCGGGATTCGATGAAGTCTGTCAAACTGCTGATGAGAAACGGCAAAGTGATGAGAGTGATCGTCGCCCTGACAGCAACCCCACAGCTGGCAGTGAAATTACTGGAGTCTGCTTAAATCTTCTGAAATATTTACTCTTGCACAGAGTGCTGCAACACGGGGTAATAGCATAAAACCACCAGATCAAAGCGCAAACTAACCCATCAGCTAAGTGGTTGTGGCAATTCTACTTCATAACACTCTGGCTTAACTTCTTTCATGAGAGGTGATCACTAATTAACTCAGGTAAAACAATAGTCCCACCTGGAAGGATGAAGATGCATTTAGTTCAGTTGTAATGCCTGAACTTATTTGACCCCATCAAAGTGAATCAGAAAAGAACCTCGAGCAGTGTAGTACAGGGGAAAGGCAGACATCTCTGATCACAGCGCCTGCAGCAGCAGCAGTCACCACCCACATCTTCACAGCCACACACCCACCTGGCAAGCCGCGTGCGCCTTCTGGTGGTCGCGCGCGTGCATGCACGCAGACTCAGCTGCAGAAAGGAGGAGGGAAAAAAAGGTGTGACTTACGGTAGAAGACGTATTCAGTGTAGCTGGACCAGTTTTTGTCCTCGGTGTGCTGGTTGACGAACGAGGCTGTGACGGAGGAGTTGCACGCCACCATCTGGAAGCCGCACTCCGACAGCATGTCGAACGCTCTCTCCAGGTGCTTGAACTTCAGGTAAAACCGGGAGGTGTAGCGATCCGGCGTCCTGTCCGGGTCCCGGCTCTCGTTCAGAGTCTCCCCAAACACCTCTTTGGCGAGGGCCACCCTTCCGCATATAAGTATCCGGGGCACCCTCCTGAATTTGGCGTCGGTTTGACTCTCCCGGCCCGTGGTGCACGACCCCCGGTACCCCACCGTGATGTAGCCGCTCTTCCTGTCCGCGGGGACGAGAGAGGGCGGGGGGCACTGCCTGTGGTCGCTGCCCTGGGAGCCATCCTCATAGTCGCTGAGGATGTAGTCATCCGGGCTGAACTTGGCATCCTCAGAGGTCAGGAGCTTCACCAAATCGGGCAGCTGGAAGTACTCAGCCTCCTTCCTGAGCCTCCCTTTTTCCGGGAAGTGGTCCGGCAGGACGACCTGCTTGTCCCGGAGGTAGTCCAGCACGTACCGAAACAAAAAGCCATCCCTGTCGATGAAGTAGCGACCCTTGGGGTCCCGGGCTAAATCGTTACATGCGTCTTTTTTGGAGGAGAATAACTTGCCTAGTAATGAATTGGGGGTGCTCACCAAAGTTGCGTGACGCGTGTAGTACACCTGCCCTCCCACGTTCAACTCCACCACATCTGGGAAGCTGTTCTGGACGGATGCCTGCTCTTTGGGGTTAGTCCTGCAATTCACACTCAGCGCCATCGTTTCTGTCATCAACACTCAAGTCTCCAAACAACGAATGAAGGAAGGGAATCGGGTGTCAAAAGTTGCGCAAACCGCGTCTCCTGCTCTCGTGACGCACAGCCTTCAACTTCATCTCGCAAAAATACAACTAATAATCCACTGAGATGGCGATGTCCCTTTGTGAACGACTTCTGTGTGAGTTCGAGCGGAGAATCACAGAGGCTAAATGGATCCTGGCGCATCAAAGGCTCACATAGGACTCCCGTAGCCTCTGGGGTAAGAGCATGATGAGGGGACGAGGAGGCTGAAAGAAGCCTAATGCATCTCCTGAAAGAGAAACTTCCTCTGTGGACATTATTTGGATCCTGGGAGTATTTTCCAGCTTGCGCACGCGCGTAACGACGAGAAAAGTGAGCAACTTCTATATATATTTTAGAGTAAAAATCGATTTACTGATGCTGTCTTCTCGCTTAAATTTGAAACTCCTTTCAGGTTCAGATTAGGATTTAAAAAAGAACTTGACAGTCTTGTGGTTACTCTGATGGAGTACTGTCATTACAAACGACTGGTTACTAAAATAATTTTAAAAAATGATCGTTTTCCAGTAGAGGGAATAAAAACAAAAAGTATCCAATTTCAGAATGAATTTGCTTTCAGTGTCCAAGCTGCGTAGATCCGCCCGCGCCGGCTGCGCTCTGCACAGGAGCTGTCCGTGGTGCTGAAGCAAGCATCCCAGCTCACACTCGCGCGCACTCGCGCCGCCTCCCTCTGCCGACATAGTTGGGTGGTGTCTTCAGTGTTACCCACTCCCCTGTTACACACAAGCAGACACACACACAGAAAAGAAAATAATTGTATCTAACAGAACAAATAACTACATGTTAAGTATTAATTGATCTTTATTTACTGATATATATATATATATATATATATATATATATATATATATATATATATATATATATGTATGTATATATAAATTTCATTTTGTCTCAACATCCCTTCAGATATTTTACAGCAGCAAAAAAAAATGGGGTCCCAGTATTAGTCTTTTCTGCAATAAATTAGTTTTAATTTCAAGAAATGCTATATTTTAAGTCAAGATCAACGTTTAAACGTTTTTATGTAAAAAAAGAAAAGAGTACATGTGGATTTTTGCCTTCGTAAATATAAGCAACAGCGCCTCCTTCTGCACGATTTTATAATGATTTTTTTAACAGATCCAGCAATCTAAAGTGTCTACATTGAACGTCTTAATAACATTCCATTCCTGTGTAAACAAAATAACTAAGAATGAACCTGCATTGCAGATTTAGACTAAAATAAATCAGCGTTATTACAACCACATTTACAGAAACACGATGTCCCCAACACACTAAACAGACTCCAGCTGCAGGGCAAAATCAGCACTTTACAGCAAATACAGTCAGACAAAACCATGAAATACAAAATGTCCACTAGATTTCAGAACGATCAACTTGAAGTAATGGTCGTCACATGAAAGCACTTTTGCCCCAGGGTGCTTTTTTTTCCCTTTAGTTTCTTTTCTTCCGTTTTAAAAATGTCGATTTGTGCAAAACAGTTTTCTTCTTATGATTTACCACTTTTAAGATGAAGATATAACTACTTTAAAACTGGAGTTTAGTAGTTTAAAGCAAAAAAATATGACACTTTTCCCTTATTCAGAGCTTCCACACACTTTGTTTTTTTAAGTATTTATATTTAAAACTCCACTCATTTATTGCTTGTCACATTTAACTGGTGGAATGCATGTTAAATAAAGCAATTATTTAAATGAATTCAAAGAAATGAGGTTGAATGATTTCTCATATGAGTAAGCTCTTGCATAATATGATGATATTATCAAAAAAAGAGGAATTGTGTCAGCAACTTCTTTGTCTGTTGTCCTAAACATTTCGGTGCCAAGTATTTCTCAATTTCTCAAATATCTGGACTAATCCAGAGTGGTTGAAACTCGTGGGCAGAAGCAGGAACCGCACCAGGGATGCCCGGAAAATGAATAACAAACTGAAGGAGGAGGAGAGGTGCGCCGAACTGGGACTTGAGCATTCACCCAGAAGTAGGTCATGTTGGCAGCTTCATCATAAATATATGTGCCCACTACTACCCCCCACCCCCCATGCTGTGCTGCTATTTAAGGAGCAGATGATTGACCACCTGTAAAGAGTTAAAGTTGTTCAGATTAATGTATTCAGTTCTCCTTAGATCTTACATCCCACTGTGAATCCTCCTTCTGACAGAAAAAGTAAAACCTCGTTCACTAAAGATTTCATATTAAACTACAGTCAAAGCAGATTTGACTAAACCTGGATTATAATAACACAAATCCATTGTTATTTACTTACTTCTATATTTTACACAGTTTCCACTTTGGTTCGAAATGGTGGAAATAAACTGCATACTTTCCCCCACTTCTATCTCTCACTGCAGCCACACACACTGAATAATGTCGGGCTTTAAACAGGAAATCTGCAAGTGCAGCAGGCAGAAACTCCATGCATAAATTCACTCAGAGAAGATGAGTTTTTTTTACCCAAAGGACTTTTTATGTTAGCTTCAAACACCTCTGTCAGGCGGGTTTATTCATCGATGTGTTTGTTTATGTTTTAATTCAAACATTATAAATGTAATCTTCTTTAATGCACCGACAAAAGTTTTAAAGATTGTTTTTTTTCTTTAGATTGTTTTTTTTTTTTTTAGAAAAATAAATGCAAACTTTTCAGTGTTTTCTTTAATTGTAGCCTCAGTAAGCTATTTATGCATTTTAAGGAGAAAAAAAAACACATTTGGAAGGAGAGTTTTTTTAATCTATAATTTAGTTTTAATTGTTTTTATTTTCCCGTTCTCACTTTCTCAGCTTGGTGAAAATTGGCTAAATTTTCTCAAACTTGGCACTATACATCTTTTCTATCACATGATCAATGTTTTTTTTGTGTGTATTGTAACTTGTTTTAAATAAATAAACTATTTTAAATTAAATCTTATTTCCTTAAAAATGCTGTAATTAGAAGAAGCTAATTTGAAGTCACATTTACTTATTTTTTTAATTGAAAATCACTCTTATATGTCTCTAAAATCTCCTTAAATGTACAAATGTACTCCAGTTTCATCTCACAGTTCAAAAACATGCTTCATAGGTGAATCAATGACTAAATTCTTTCTATTTGTGAATGTGAGTGTATGGTTGTGCAATTGTAGTCCAAATTTGTGTGTTTTTTTAGTCAGTGCAATACGTTTTTAGTCATGTCCTTTTTTTATTGCACATATTTACCCTTAAACTATTCAAATTTTCTATTAAAAATATGGATAAATGTGACCCAAGTTTAAAGTGCATTTTTAAAGTTATTTTAATGTTATAAATAAAAAAAAAACCTCTGTAGATGTTTTATAAAAGACGCCTAGATTTCATTTTGTTTTAAACCCACCTTAGTTTCACTAAGCATGATGGATGGATGGATGGATGGATGGATGGATGGATGGATGGAGCTTTATCTATATAGCACTTCACAACTCCTTTAGGTGTACTAAAGGAAAACATTAGAAATGTAAAAGTAGGAAAATAAAAACCTGCAAAATGAACTCATAAAAGAAGATAAGATGCCACCAACTACTTAGTAATAAAAGCCATTCTAAAAAGGTAAGATTTTAATTTACATTTAAAGCTGTTTAGGTCTGATCTCATGCACATTTCTGCCGTTCAGTTCTTACTCGTGATGTAATTGTAAATCAAGACAAATGCATTCATCCTGTTACTAGCCATATTGCAGATCAGTAATACGAGTTAGAAGCCAATATGCCAACAGTTTTCATTTTTTTAGAACTTTATCTGCCAGGAGCAATTCTAAAATTTATTTATTTTTTCTTTTTGCAAAAATATCTATTAATGATTTAAGTCAATTTTAAAATAAAAAACCTGAGATGTAGGAAATAAGTGAAGCTCTTTACTTCCCTCTGCTGCATCTACTGTTACATTCAGGGAAATTTGCTCTGACAACAAACTAACAAAGGAATCAAATGCTGCTTTGAATTAGCATTTGCTTTTATTTATTTATTTCTGGTGTAAAACATTTGACCAATATCTCATGATAAATGTGTGAATGTAAAAAAAACAAACAAAATTTGATTTTTGTCTTCATGTGAGACAGCTAGGTGAACTCGTGAGTCCTTCTTTAGTATGTAAATGAATAATCTTATTGGTTTACATTTTTGTTAAAACCTTTAACTTTTTTTGCATAGATTTTTTTTTGGTTTGTTATTTGTCAAGACCATTTGGTTATTTTTATTTTTTAAATGTTTCCAATCTTCTCTGTTTCTCATGTCCCAAAACAATTAGTTTATTGTGTTTACTGGTGTAGTCATTTGTTTTGTTGATTTTCTTCCATTGTGTTTCTCATCCAGCTATAATTGTTGTCTGTGTTTAACTGGATTTGAAAAAAACGGCACATCAGTATCTAACCGTAAATTACTTTCGTTTGATGCAAACCCAGGTTTCTTTGGCTCTTTTTTTTTTTTTTTGGTTTATTTGTTGTTTCTGTATTTTGTCATTGCTTTTGTATCAAAAGCGCCTCTGTGAGGCCTTTTTGTTTGGCTTTTATTTCAAATTATAGTCCTGTTATGCATCCTTCTTTATACTCAGCCTGTATCTGGACCCACTGACAATATGTTATTGTCAAAACTCCATTTCCATCTGCATATTGTGCTCCTCTCCTCTCCTGCTTTTTTTTTTTTTTTTTGCAAAAATGCCAATAGTTTTTTTTCTTCTACATTTGATATAAAAATTGTATTTCAGATTGATAATAGCTTCTAGTTTAAAATAACACACTCTCACAAAAAACATATTCAATAAACATTATTAACCACTTTAGAGTCAATATAATTTTACAAGACCAGAAACAATTTAAAATTTGGGAGTTTTTGTGTCAAAAATCCATAAAAACAAAAATTTCCATGGGCCGTAAACAATGATCACATATTTTTTTTTTTTTTAGCTTGCACCAGGTCAAAGCAGGTGTCAAATTTTGCAGACAAGCAAACTGAAGCAGTGGGATGGTGGAAAATAGTTGATCAAAGTCCTGCGGAGCTCGCATGTCTGTATTGATCCCAGTGGTTCCTCGTGTTGAGCTGACTTGGATCTCAAAGGTCTGCTGCAACCAACAGTGTTTCTTTTGGCTTTGACATTTACTCATGTTTTCCCACACCTGCGGCTGTAATCTTTTATTTATCATCTGCCGGAGTAAACAACAGAAGCCCTCTTGGTAACCATTCTGGAGCATGCAGATGTGTTTGAGTGTGAAGGAAAAAAAAGGAAAAAATAGTAGGATGTTAGACAGAGGTTATGTCTATTATTCCCTGAAAAGTTTCAAGGTTGTTTTAAACAAGTTTTAATAATAAAAAAAAAAAAATCACCTAAAAGCAAAAACAACAACACACTGCAGAGAAAAAAAAATCAGTTTTATCTCCAATCAACTTGATTACATGTAAATTATTATATTAAGCCTTTTTTAATCTAAACCAAAGGTTGTTTTATTTATTGCATTTCGCATTAGTTTTAAGGGAAACTACTTTATTTTACATCTAATTTGCTCTCTGATTAATTAATTGAGAGTTTTGCGGTTTTTTTGGGGTTTTTTTTGCAATTTTTTGATTGACGACTTCTTCTTACCCAACAGTCACTGAACTCACCAGTGAGTTTGCAAATCTCATCATCTGTTAAAAACGATGCAGAAATGAAACTGACCCCCCATTAGCATTGTTTTCATTCAAAATTTTAACATTAGCTTTTCAGAAAAGTTTTTAGCTTTGAAATTTTTGGTTTAAATTCAACATAAAAAGGGTTATGACACTCAGTTATGATACCACTTGGAAAAGTAGATATTTTTCACATAATTTTAACCTTGATTTTGTTTTTTTGTTTTTTGATATATACATTTTTATAGTTTTCTTTATATGTTCAATCTTTTACTAAAAACATCAAAACTGTTTGATCTAAATTTCTGCAGCAAGAAAACGACAAAATTTACCACTCAGGATTGAGTTTTTGGACATTTTTTAGCTTCATTGTGGAATTTTTGTGTAATATGATAAAAATATATCTGCAAAAGAAAAAAACTGGGGTTGTACTGAAAATATAAATGTCAAGTAATGCTGCAAAACACAATTTTAAGGATAAATTAATCCAACAAACTGTAAAGTAGAAAAAATAAAACCCTCAAAACAGCATTTTCTGCAGTATGTTATGTGACATTACCAACCAGGTAGGTTCCTCCCTCTAAACAATAACGAAAGACAAGTGACTTCTGGGACCAGGGTTAGTGAAAACCAGCAAAATGTGACTGAGGGATGAAAAGTTTAACATTTTATCTTGTTTCTTTTTGCAGCAACACCGCAGCAGAGCTGTCATCCCACCTACTAACGGTGACTCTGCAGGTGCCTGTTCATCTGTGGGTGTTGGTATGTTGGACAGTGTGCAAGGAGGCATCCAGGAGGAAAGAATATCTTGACAGCCAAGTCTAAATACAGAAAATAGAATTATTTTGGTTCAAGCCAAACTCTGTCAAAGTGCACAGCTTGCATGTTAGTTGTGATTATTGCATCAGTGATGCACCTGCAGTTTCCATTTATCTTCAGTTTTTCTATTTTTTTTACAGGTAAATTTTACTTTTATGTGGCATTATTTGAAATTAAGGTATTTGCAGAAAACAAACTGTCATAAAAATATCTTAATTGTTAATTTCAGTTTATTTCCCATTAACCGTATAAAACCTTAATGGAAAATTGTAGCAGAGAAGTTATCTATCAACCCCAATTGACACAACATGTCTGTAAAACATACTTAAAAACAATAAAAACTCTGTATGTAATACCAGTAAAGTTCATTATAATAATATGATGTATTATAATAAGGACATTGTTCAGCTTGTGGAAAAAAAAAACTCTCAAATGATAAGATGTGGGGCATCTCATAGCTCTGCACCATTTCCCCGAGGGCAGGAGGTCAAACACTCAGCGAAGCTGGAGGAATCCTTGATTATCCAGAAAGCTCTCATTTGAAATCCAGATCTGTACATTTCCTCCAGGACTGGTATTCTGTTTACAATGTGCTTTTCTTTCACAGTGAGATTACCAAACCACACAGTGACGAAGCTGCTAAGATTTCAATTCCATGTCAAAAAAAAGTTCTGATGAATAGATTTGGTTTGAATAAATGAAATGGGATAAAATCAGGATCAACTTGAAGTGAATGAAAAACTGGATTGTAAACTTGAAAAATAAGTATTTCAAATTTGGAAAAAAATTACAATTTGAAAACATGAGGCATACAGGAATGATATTGCTCTCCCAGTTTGACGTTTCAGAGGAGGGAGGACACAAGCTGTGCCAACAACAGACCTGGTTCAGGAGCGGAAATGACATCACCAAAACCTCTATCACCTGATGTAAATCGGAAAAAAGTCTGACTTGAACCTGTACACAGAGGACTAAATGTGTAAAGAGAGACAAAAAAATGAAAATACAAAACAACAGCTGTTATTATTAATACATATTTTATTTAGTAACAGTTTAACATTTATTTGTTTTTTTTCAAGTTTCAAAATTACATTTTTTTAATTTGCAATATATCCTTCAAGTTTGTAATACATATATTTTTCCCATTCACAATTCTGTTTTTCACATCGGTAATAATTTCTTCAAGTTTAAATGTGTATTTTAAAGCTAAAATATATATATATATATATATATATATATATATATATATATATATATATATATATATATATATATATATAATAACCAGTTCTTTAATTTACTTTGGAAAATGTAATTGTCATCTAGAGCCAACACTAGAGGACAAGTTCACTGAAGTCTATTGAAACTTTGATCACATCAGACCAGATTCCATTGAACCATATTTAATTTGACTGGTTAACAAAACTAGAAAAAGTTGATTTAACTCTTCTCCACTGATGAGGAAGATGCTAGTAAATTGGTATTGGCTGAGTCAATATTAGCATTTTGTGATTGGATCATTTAAATTCACAATAATTAATCTCTTTTCCTCATATTGCAATAAATCTACTTGTTTTAGTTCATTGATAAAATAACTTGCAAAAATCCATTCTTCATCCTCACGCTTTTGTGAATATCTTGCAAACACTGGTGTTTTATTCAGTTGGCACCATGTGGCCCTGTGAGAACAGTTGGTTTGGATCAGGTTGTGGGAGGATTGGCTGGATGGATGGATGGATGGATGGGAGGGGGCGGAGGATTTGACAGCTCCGCAGTGAAAGAACGGCTCACTGTCCATTTCTTTAAGAAAAATCTAACATCCACTAAGCTGTTGTCTGTGCATGCTGACTCATGCTTTGTGCAAACACAATAAGATATCTTGAAATCAAATCGAGTAATACAGGACATCGGCATCATCTGTCTTTCCTAACAGCACTGGTTTCTTCATACATAAAAAGGATGTTATAGTGATGCTTATCTTTGATAAAGACCATTCCAAATGTATATTTTTGAATGCAAAAACCAAAAAAAAATTAAGTCAACTCCAAAGACACGAGAAACATTTGAAACAAAAAGATTAAAATTTGATTCTGCCCTAAACATTTGTAAAAAAAAAAATACTACTTGAATACTCTTATTTTGACATTTTTTATACTGTATTTATTTTCTCTTAAGCCCTGTTTAATACATGAAGCTTTGTTACACTGTGAACAAATTATTTCCTTTTTTAACCTTTTTTAAATACTTAGTTGGCAGGAATTGACAGCAGGAACAGCTTAAGATTGTCTCTTGAATTTTTTAGTTTTTTTCTGAAAATAACTCAGCTTTTTTTTAATTAATATATATTTAGATATATTACGTTAAAAAAACACATTTTGTTATAGCAAGAAAAAGATATTCTTTTTGCTTTCCACAATCTTTAAGACTTCTGTTTTTTAGATCTAAATACAATGTGCATTTACTTTATTTTGAAAACCTAATATTAGTGCCTGTTAATTCTAGATGCAAAAACAAAATTGAAAAAAAATTTCTAAAACAGTAACCAAGCAGACAGACCTGGATTTGAATTGATCTCATGACACGTATTTCATAAGGAAATGACTTGACCTTTATTTTCAGAGAAGTCTCAGCTTCTCCAGGGCGACCCTTGGTTGTGCACTGAGTCTAAAGGGACCCTGTTGATGTGGAAAACCAAGTGGAGGAAATGTTGCTAAGCATCCACCCTCCCACTGCCACCATAATGGCCATGAGGGAAAATGGTAGAGGAGCACAAAGCTGTGCCGAAGTTTTCCCGCAGAGTGTTTTTGTGTCAGGGTGTAATGTAAGTGTACCTAAGCCACTGCTGTTATATACCTTGCTTTAGATGCAGCAGTTACAGCATCAGGGAATTTAGGAAAGTACAGATTTTCAGCAATTTTTCATGTTTGATTATGTGTTTTTAAAAATCTTTTTCAACCTCCCAAACCTTTTAACTAGTCCCTGAACAGTTTCTTTAAAACAATTCACAGTTCTTATTTTAGACTTAAAAATGTCACCGTAAATGTTTATTTAAAAGAAAAGAAAATCACCCACCTTGACATGTTCTGGAAATTATTGTACCTAACAGTCTCTGTCATTTAGGATGACAGTTGGAGAAAAAAGTGTGTACCAAAATGGCTTGTAGGTCACTTCTGGCGACACATATTTCTTCAGGAAAGCATGGCAGCCAAAGATGAAGTCACTCCAAAACAGACCAGGAATGAACATATATATTTTAGGGTTGTTTGTATTTGCTTTGCAGAAAGAAGATTTTTCTTTATGCATCAAAATAGATCTCCTGTGTCATACTGTTATTTTACATCACCAGGTAGAAGATGCAGCCTATAGGATGCAGGTAAAGTCTCCAGGGAGAAACAGTTGCTGAGAGATTGAAACACCATCCTATCGTCATATCAGTTCATTTACACATATGTTAAAATATATATATATGGGTTTAGGACCAGCATACTGAATTTTGTCCCTGAAGTAAGCCCATGCGGATGTTTGAAATATTTTTACTCCTAAAAAATGTGTTTTCCCTTTTATAGAGGTTCTAAACTGCTAATTTAAGACTCTTTCCATCTGCTGACATCACAGTTTTCTGAATCTGAGTTGTTCAAAAAGTTTTTTATTTTTTTGTATTTTTCTGTGTTGTGATTTTTTAGGAGATTCTCAGAAATGAATTAACAGGAACATATTCCTGTTGTCGCAAAACACAGTCCAGAAACTTGAAGAAATAGGTTAAAAGCAGCTTTTTTTTTAAATAAAATGTATGTTCTTATCCAGATTCTGTTCATTCAATGAAGCCTCTGAATGTGAAGAATAAATTATTATTTTGTGCTAAAACAAATGGCTGAATACGTAACTTTTTTTAAGAGATGAAACAGAAAACTGGTGTGGCAGCTTTTTACTTTGTAAAACATACTGAAGGAATTCATTCTACATATTAGGGTAATTCTTTTAAAATGAAACAATTTAACTGAAAGGAAAAAAAAGTTTGTTGAGGTATTCAGCTACATAATCTCAGAAAACATGCATTTTTGTGAGTTCATAAGGATCCTGCACATGTTGTGTTTCATTCCTCCATGGTAACAGCCTTTCTGAGTCGATTTGTGCAGCCAGCTGATGTAAATTGGCTATTTTGTTTCAATGCAGAACCCCAAAACCTTGTATTTCTTAGTCCTGGTCATCACCCTCCTGCCCTGCGAGCATTATGTTTCTCTGCTGAAAAACACCAGATTCAAATTATCTGTCAGTATTTATTAGGTTTATGCTGGGCTCAATAAAGAGCTGATGAGGTAAACCGGACGCTCTGAGCCAGAAAAGAAAGGAGAAAACATGTAAGTCGGAAGACCGAAGCCTAGAAACCGTCTCGTGATATAAATATGATATATATATATGACGGCTTGTCATATATAAATATGACAAGCCGTAAAGTAATCAGTTTATGTGAACACCTCATACACCTCAAGAAATGTATGTACAACGTTATAGAAAACATGCAGGTGAGTGTGGGTCAACCACTTTGAGAGACATAATTTTAACTATTTTAAATTTAAAGAACTATTTAATTTACATTGTATTGCAAATATATACTTTACATTTCTTCACATAAAAATGTGTTTTTAACCGCAATTACTGTCAATTCATCCATTTTTTGCATCATTCATTCCTAGTTAGCTTGTTGTAGATGAATGTCTCATCTAGTAGTGCCTCATCATGGTGAATACAAAAAGGTAATTTAACCAACTACAATTAAGGAATCGCTCATTATAGTTTTTTTTAAGTGGTGGGGGTCAAATATTATTGATTTTATGAAAGGAGCCTGCGAGATGTTGAGAATTTGAACGAGGGCCGTATTTGGCCCACGGGCCAGACTTTGGATACGCCTGCTTTAGAGTCTAAATCCGAATTCTATCCCTGCCCCTACGTGTTCTCCCTACCCCTCCAACTGTAGGGGTATTGTCCAAAATAGTACTTTTAAGGGCTAATCCTCACAGCGGAGGGATGCTGAGTCATCCGCTGCAAGGGTGTTCGCGTCGCGCTGTGCCGCGGAGGAGAAGCCCATTCCTTCACGTGAGCACAGAAGTTTACATTTAAATCTAAGTCATTAAAAAGTTCTATAAAATTAATGTCATATATTTCCGAGCACTGGCAGTTCCATGCTAACATAGATGACCAGTGAATATTGATGACGTCATCGGGTGGGAGTGATGATCGAATTACAAGACACTATTTTTCTATAACTCTCCGTTTGGAGGTGTGGTGCCAAGGTACGTTACCCCTGCCAGAATGTGTGAAGGCTAAATGTAGGGGTAGGTAGAAGCCGTGGGGGAATAATTCAGATTTGGCCTAAGAAGTAATATTAGAAAGGAAGACAGAAGCTTGCTTATCTTTTTTGGTAAGTGCGGGGGTGGATTAGTCCCTATGATTTCCACTTGTGACTATAAAGGATACTCCCTGACAGAAAAACGTTTTTTTTTTTTTTTTTTTTTTTTTAATTTAAAGTTAATTTAATCATTGATTTATACTATGTTTCAGTATTACTTCATAGGTTTTGTCCACTGTGACTTCTAGAAAAGAATAAATGCAGCTATGGCTTAAAGAAAGCAGTTTAAAAGGCTACAATAAAAACAGAATTATTGATTACTGGGTTTATGAAATTACAATAACACATTTTATATGGCTTGTAAAATTAGTTCTAAAAGTATTTTCCTGTGTTTTTTAGATGATGTTTATGGATAGGTTGTTCCTGTTCGTGATGTCTTGTAGATGCAGAATAAGAAGATGCCAAAGCTCATTTTCACCTCCCCCCTCCCTCACAAAACGCCTCTAAACCTTTGTTAGGTTCATTTACTCGCTCTCATGTGGGGCTCCTGTGTCAGATAAAATGCACTCAAACGGAACACACCACTTTGCCTCTGCATTTACATAAAAAGCTGAAACAAAAGAAAATGCAAGGCTTCTCTTTGTGCTAATTATGCTGAGTTTCAGAGAACTCACAAGGGTTTGTCTGGGGAGTATTTCATCATTTAAAGATCAAGCACACTATCATTACTTGCACTGCATATTTGTACACAAGACATGTTACTATCTTCAAGACAATAAGCTAATTATTTTGAGAAGAAAACACAGTAAAACTTTTAAGCGTAAGACTTTAAATATCATGAACTGCTCTCTACAGACGGGTATTTTCCCTGCATCTCTTAAAACTGCAGTGATAAAACTGTAACTTAAGAAAACCATTTTAAATCCTACAGATTTTAATAACTTCAGACCAGTGTCCAACTTGCCATTTTTAAGCAAGATTTTAGAAAAAATTGTTTTTATTTAGCTGAATGAGTGTCTTTTACAGAACAACATCTTTGAGATAAATCTGTCTGCTTTCAGAACAAACCCCTGTACCGAGACAGTTCTATTCAAAATCATTACTTATGTCAGGTGTGCCTTGGATTCAGGTCAGATCTCAGTATTAGTTCTCCTGGATCTAAGTGCTGCTTTTGATAACCTGATCCTTCAAAAAGAAACAAAGCCCACTCAAAGAATTAAGAATGGAGTAGGGAAGCTGAAATTGAAGAAATAAAACGAGGTTTGTCCTGTAAATATTGTTGACTAAGTGCTCCAAATTCCATTCAGCCATAAAAAATGTGTTTTTACTGTAAATCCTAAAGGGACAGAAATCTTGCAACATCTGTGTTTTTTTTTTTTTTTTGTTTTTTTTTTGTTAAGTGTTGATACAGGGGAATAAACTATTGAGAGTACCGTAGGTGTTTGTGGATGAAAGGCTGCAACAACAGGGGAAATCTGAGTTTTTAATCTAATCATCCACTCAGAGTGCAGTACCAGGATTACTGCAGACAGGGCAAAGGCAATCTCAAGGAAGGTAATCATGGCAATACACTTCCACAAATTCACTTACCATTTGTGGTACTTTTCAATTTTATCTAATGAAGTGGATTAGAATAAAAAAACTTGAACTTCAAGTACAATGATAACACTTCAGAAAAAAAGGTGAGACGAAATGAAGCACAGATTAATTTCTTCTTATGACTAGTTGTTAGGGGTGTCGGAAAAAATCGATTCACATTCGAATCTAGATTCTCATTTTTAACGATTCAGAATCGATTCTAAATATCCAAGAATCGATTCGCCCCCTCCCGCCATATTCCTGCATTTATATGTTTTATTTAATGGCTCGAACCTGCTAGCTTACTTGCAAGCCGTAATGTTTGTCCCGAAACGGCTACCGTAGTTTGTTTTCCCTGGAGGCGAGCGGAGCTTACTGAGCGCGCGCGCTACGCAGCATGAGAGAAAAAGAGATTCCTCCTGTCCCGTTATAAATTGGCAAATGTATGGGCTCACTTCGGATTCCACAAATCCTGGGGTAAGGAGCTTGACATGACGTGCAGTGTGTAAAATCTGTTAAATCAGACACTCCGGGAACACTTCAAATACTCGCGCTCATATCTCGTCCCATCACCGGAGCTTAAAGTTTGTAAACATATAAAATATGTTTAAATCAACACATATTTGGGTTATGTTAGCAGGAAAGACCAAAGAATTGGAACATGATAATATGATTTGTATTTCATAATTAAAATTTTAGGCGCTTTTAAAAATATGTATATATTCAAACACATTGCAACTTTTTACAAAAGTTGCTGCAACATCGGACATTTCAGGCCAGAACAATCATAAAAATCTTCTGTGAAATCCTTGAGGGTCTGAAAAATATAAGTTTGCACAGTATCATAAATACATTCCCTTTTTTTGTTAAAATTTTTCCTTTGTGTTTTAAATGTCTGAATCGAGAATCGAGAATCGTTTCAGAATCGAATCGGCATCCCATGAATCGGAATCGAATCGAATCGTGACATGTTGTAAGATTCACATCCCTACTAGTTGTAGACTTTCTCATTTTTTAGATGTCCATGTATTTTGTGTAAAATTGATGTTTTTTTGGGGAAAAATGCATGATGTGCTACATTAGCTAAAGTGATCTGATGGCATTTGATTGTTGTTGTTGTGATGTCTGTAGAGGAGTGTTTTTCTTTAGCCGTCTGCGGCTGATTTAAACGTAAAAAGATCCAGTGTGCAGATAAAACATATATAAACAGATTTAGAATATGTGCTTAGCATCAATAAACTTCTTAAGTATATAAGAGATTGGAATTGGTTTATTTCATACAGGATCAAGCTTTTGATGGTTTTGTGGGTTATAGTTCGTGTCCCTGTGTTCATTTGTTTTTTAAACATTTTTTTACTTTTCTAACCTAAAATTTTCCATGAAGCCAAAAAAGAAAAAAAAAAAGTTGAACTAACGTTTAGTTGCTATTCTAAGAGAGTTTTTAGATCGACTATTTGTTTTTTTTTTCTTCTTTTAACTGGGACAGACAGTAAAGTAAGATTTGTAACTAGGTACCAAGATTTTATTTTGCAGGTCTATTTCATATGTAGAAATTCACATTTTAATGATTTATGTCTTCTCTGCTTCTCAATTAAAAAATTAGAAAATAGCCAATTCAAATATAGATAGTTGTTTTCAAAAACTGGCTTAGTCATGAATCTTTCTTTTTTAATGCAAATGTCTTTAAACAAATTGAGTTTGAAAAAAAATCTGACATTTTGTTTTTGCAAAAAATGTTTTTAATATAAATTGGCTAAATTTAATGGAATTATGGGTAAATGTGTTCCATGGAAGTACAGTGGCTGAGGGTAACAAGAATCAAATCAGTCTTTTTACCTTGACCTTCTATGAAGCAAAAAGTGCACGAGTGACATTTCCTCTTTTGTATAGTTCCACATGTCATACGGCTGCTTTGATTCAGAGTCCCATTTTCATTTACCACCTTTCTAGCTTCCACTCAGCATTGTTAAAGGTCCATTATTTGCATTATATGCCTCATCAAACAGCATTTCAGCTTGCAGCAGGTGACTTGACAGCTGTACTTTTATCCTCCACATGTAGGGTAACTAATTTCTGCCTTTGCTTCGTGTTGAAAGAAACTACAAGCTGCGCTTCAGTCCTGTTACATTATGCGCCCAGTCATTTCTCTACTTTTTTCTTTTTAAATCAGCCTTTTTCATGCCTTTGAAAAATGAGCCACAAGGTGGCAAAACCATTTATCAAATGCATTTTTTATTCTATGAATTTAAGTGTGATCATCGCCCTTTTTGACATACCAGGGTAATTTTACCATTTCACCAAAGTAATGCACAATCAGTGGGACAATGTAGCATTGCTTGTGTGATGAAAAGAACAAGGTGTACAGAAAATCTGTGATTGATCAACGGGAATATTTAAGAGCTGGGTTGGGTTTGGGGCCTATTCTTTTAGTGGCTTCCCCCAACCAGCATCAACACACTGGCCACCCCAACCAGTTGCCTAATAATCTGACGTCTGAGAGGGTTCTGTATTCTTGAATTATATGTTGGCCAGAATTTAATTTGCCCAGCTATGTTATTCCAAAAAAAAGTCAATTGAGGAAAAAATTTTGTGGGGCACACTTAATAACTTACCAGCAAATAAAACAAAAAAAATAAAATAAAAATAATCAAAAATACCCAACAATAAAGCACAAAAAGTTCCTAAATAATCAAAACAACTGAGAAATAGAAAATTGAACTCCAATGTTAAATATGGGTGTTCTGTTCTTAACTCCAAGGGAAAATTGAACAATTAAAAAAAAGAGAGAACAGCTGTTACTTATAGATATTTCCTTTCGTACTTCATTGATAGTTTAATTGTAATTATTTTCCAGAAAATAACATTTTTTATTTCATTATTTAAATGTTTCTACAAGCAACTTCTTTCACTGAGACGAAACATTTCTAAAACACAGTTCCAAATGCCTTTTTATTTCAAGATATATTCTTTGAAATTAGAATAAATCATTTTCAAACGTTTTCTGTGTAATATATTTGACAAATCTTTGACACATTTGCGAATAAAAGTTTGCATTCATCTATCGTTTTTTTCAAGTTATCAGTTTTGTCCCTCGCGCTTTTCCCTCTGCAACGTATCAACCCGGAAGTAAAGTCTGTTTTCTGACACGTAGAAGCAGTCAGTTTGGCAGCTCTCAGCCTCAGAGGTGTTCGGCGTCACAGGTGGGAGTTTGCATTGTGATGCTACCATATAAATATAAGAATAGCTTGGATGAAAAAGTAAAGGAGACTTTAAACCTGTATACAAAGCCTAAACCGCTATTTCGTAAGTGTTAGCATTAGCTAATACTAGCTGCAGAGTTAGCGAAACGTTAGCCTCCCAAAGATTAGTAGCAGCCGCTGCGACTTAAATATTAACTCCAACTTCATGGGGCTTTGACTGTCCAGTTTTTCGACCCCATGTGTATAATTTTTATATCAAGTTTTAGTTAAGGTTGTATTTGCCGTATTTGAAGTCAATGAAAACCGTTAGGACTCCATTCCTCTTTATAGTAACACAGTTGTTCATGTGGGCTCTGCTAGCCAAAAACTTAAAGTAACATGCATGGACAAATACATTTAGCATCTAATTCAGCGATTTGTGACTTGCATGTTGTTTTATAGATGACCTGGTGATTTGTAATAGGCTCAAAGGGCATTGAGAGACGGAAATATCCTAAATGTTTGAATGTAATACAAATCTATAGGTAAAACGAGCAGATTCTTAGCGGTCACTCAAGTGTGATCACAACTGAACTTGAAGTGTTTTAATGTGGGAGAGGAATCGATTATCAAGGGGTTACATATAAGGGGGAAAGAAAATTTAATTACCCTCCACGTTGGCGCAACAGATTTAGAAAGGCTTTTTGCTGGCTATTGCAGAAACCCAAATAGCTCCTTGTAGGAAAATAAATGTGTACTCAACAAGAGTAAATGATATGCTGCTTCTTCAGCCACTCCACCCAAAAAAGCCTTGTTACATTGAAGAAATAGGATGTTTTCACACTATCTCCTATTCAGAATATTGTTCTTGTAATAATGTTTGTTGTACTTTTTTTTTTTATTATCTGTGAGATTTAAGGCTGAACTGAAACTAAACATTTTTTTTGTGGAAAAAATAGTAGCACATCCTTTTTTTGGACTTTTTTCCTTAGGATTTAGTCTAAATAAGCCACTTCGACACATGGGATAGTGTGTTTATTTTACAAATTGATTTTAAATATTTTATTTTTTAAGAGAAACCAGCCAGACTAATGAGTTAAAGATACAGAATTTCAACTGTAATAGTATTCAACATTGCTTGCAGTCTTGATGACTGTTCCTCCTCATGGCGTCTCTTTTGTTGCCAGCAGGAAGAAAAAAAAAAATGTCGGGGTTTGACAACTTCAACACAGACTTTTACCAATCCAGCTACAGTGTAGATGACCAAAACCAAGGCGGCTATGGCTACAGCACAAACGAAAACACCTACAACAAGTAAGTGGCTGTTGTTGAAATATTCCAAAACTAGGTTTTTAGATCACCTGCCTAAAATTTACTCTTAAGATCATACAACGTGTAAATCTGTTTCTTAAACTGATACAGATTATGACTCAAAGTTATGATTCTCCACTGCAAGGTCTTAGGGGCAGCTTTTGGATTTGCATCTTAAAAAAGAGATAAAATATTTATTTGCCTTTAACTGCTTGACCATTTAGAAATCTGTTGTTTATGGGGAAATTTTAGATAACCTGCCATCTATGTTTCTATTTATCACTTTAGGTTGTTGTTGAATTTGGAGGACCATTCTGATGCTACTATAATTTTTATGTGGTCTGTGCATTGACTATAAAGGATTCTGATTCTGATTTCCAGAGCGTACGGTCAGTACGATTACTCCCAGCCAATGGGATATCCCTCCCCAATGCAGCCCCAACAGCCATACACAGGACAAATCTTTCAGCCCACACAAACGTATACCCCGTCTGCCTCACAGTCCATGTACAGCAACAGCTTTGATGATGAGCCACCGCTGCTAGAAGGTTAGTGAACCACAGTCTGAAGACTATTGCTTCCAAAATTTGCTATAAAAACTGTCTTATTTTTACTTTAGACTTTAAAGTAAAAATAGTAAAATGTTACTGTGGCTTTTGATTTTTATGATGAAACAAAATATTAAGAAAATTAAGTTCAAAATTGCATTTTTGAGTAGAAAATGAATGTTTTATCTATTTGCTTTATTCATTTAAAGAACTAAACCTTTTGTCGCCATTAATATTTTACCAATAAAGTTAGAAAAGTTGAATTAAAAAATTGTACCATGCTTTAGTTTTTCCATTTTAATGTGATTCCTTTGCTTTTTTGTCATTTATTTAATTAATAGAGTTAGGAATCAATTTTGACCACATCTGGCAGAAGACCCTCACAGTTCTCCATCCACTGAAAGCAGCTGATGGCAGCATAATGAATGAGACCGACCTGACTGGCCCGATGGTCTTCTGCTTGGCTTTTGGGGCAACTCTTCTTTTGGTAATTAATTGTGTTGATTTTTCAAAAACTAAAACTCATGTTTAGATTTGGACCGTTAGATTAACGCGTTTTTCCTCCCATCCATAGTCGGGTAAGATCCAGTTTGGGTATGTGTACGGCATCAGTGCCATCGGCTGCCTCGGCATGTACTGCCTCCTTAACCTGATGAGTATGACGGGCGTGTCCTTCGGCTGTGTGGCCAGCGTGTTGGGCTACTGCCTCCTTCCCATGATCCTTCTCTCCAGCTTTGGTGTTCTCTTCTCATTACAGTGAGTACACAACAAACAATCAATGAACTTTTCCCATGAGACATCTGTTAATATATCAGAGTATTTAAGCTACAGTATGTTCATAATGAACGCAATTTATGTAGCAAGGATCGTTCACATTCAATTCCAAGTTAATGTGCAGATGAAATCAGAGGTTCTGCAGCGCGTTTGGGCGTTGGACGCTACAGTCTGTGGCAGGACGTTTTAGGCATCACAGCGTTGTCTTTCTGGAGATTAAATATCAGAATGTTAGCGAAGAATTCACATTACAGCAACTAATCGGGAACTCAGTTTTGGGCCGCGGTGTGTTGATGTAACCAAAGGGTGAAGTCCTAAACCAACGGGGAGGAGAGACTGATTTTTCTGCTTTGAACAAGAATAAAAAGACCCTCTAATTTATTCTTATTATTATTTTTTCTCCTCACTCTTCAAAATAAATAACCCTGATATCTCTATTTCATTCATGTTTTCCATACATTGTAAAGGAGATATATAGTCGATGCTTACATATGTCAATGAGGGTAAAAATTAGAGACGGTAGCTCCTCCCACACGCATCTGGAGCCTCAAGTTTATGAGCACGTTTTTGGACGAGCGTTGAGCTGCGAATTTGGCGTGCATCAGAAGAGAAGTAGAGGGCATACATTTGAATCATGATCGGCGTGAAGGCAATTTTAGAGGCAGAAGAAAAGTTAAAAACGTCTGAGATTCATCTCACTTTTTTCCATGTTAATCTGCTTTCACACCTAATGCTATTCGTGGGGGTAGAAGTGTCCAGTTTCAATGTTAAGTCAATAGTACAGACACCATCTGAGGTTGTTGCAGCGCGGTTTGAACAACGGGCGCGGCGATCTGGCAGAAACATGACGCTAACCCTCTCGGGTTAATGCGGGACAGCGAGCCTTCAAATTGGGTCACAGAATCACCGAGGCAGCAGTTGTCATACAGTCAGTACCCAGAACAGGAGTGAAGCTCCCTGTACCAAGCGTCTCTGAATGACCTCATGAACCCAGACATGGAGACGCAATACCTGATGCTTTGGAGAATTATTTACAATAAACGTCATCTTTCAATGTATAGGAAATATAACCAAACACCGCTCCATGTTGCAATCAGGCTGAAAACATTTGGCAGTAGCTCCTCCCACACACACAGCTGGGGCTTCATACTTAGGAACATATTTTGGACAGGTGGCAAGAGGTGAACAACACAAATTTGATGTGGGAATCGCTTAAGTCTTCCTTTATTTAATGAACACATCTGGGATGTCTTACAAATTTAGTTAAATGTTCAATAAGAAAAATACAACACATTTAAAATCCTTTAAAAAACATTAAAAAAAATATGATTATATGTTGACATACTGATTTGATTAATACCTGATATAGTAATGGTTTTGACAGACAAGGATTGGTCAGATCTGAATTGTGTGATTAACACACATTTATTTATACATATATATTTTTAAATAATGCAATCATTTGAATGCAAAGACAAAAGTGAAATTGTTAAAATTCTAACTTTTTTCCCCTTTTTTTCCCAGGGGCATGCTTGGAATTATATTAACAGCAACTATTATAGGCTGGTGCAGCTTCTCGGCATCAAAGATCTTCATCTCCGCCTTGGCCATGGATGGACAGCAGTTGCTGGTCGCTTACCCCTGCGCTCTGTTGTATGGAGTCTTTGCGCTCATCTCTGTCTTCTAGAAAATAAAAACAACTCATCAAGCAACAGTTTAAAATAACTGCTCTACAGTTGCTGTAGTTCCAGTCTAATTAGCATCAGTGTAATTAGGGTAATTATTGCCTAATTACACAGTTGCAGCAGAAAAATGGGAACTCCAGTCTAGAATGGAACGGGGGATGTTTTTTTTTTTTTTTTTTTATGGCTTCCACCCTCCATCACATTCCAATGAGACCTCATGAAGGCGGCAGTGGATCCCGTCAATCACCTCCTTCAGCTTTTCCCTCCATCACGCACATCAAAGTGGAGGACTTATAAATAATCCTGTTGTGAGACACAAGAAAGAACTCCAGTGTTTTGAAGACACATAATTAAATTGTGATGACATGAAGAAAATATGGAATCGGGGTGGAGGTTCACACAACGAAAACCCCAAAAGACCAAATCATTTTTACACAGATGAGAAATATTTACCAATTTGTTTCAATTGCGAAAATTACCACAGATTTGGTTTTTTTTTAATGTTATTTTTTTTCTAAAGTCTGGAAAACATTTTGCAGCAGTAAGACTAAAAGAAATACATTCAGCTTAAGACTCCATCTGCTCGAACTGCTTTTCTTTCAATGAAAGTAAAGAGAAAAAAAGAGCTCTTTCTGTTTCATGGACTTTCTTGTATCCTAAATTGAAGAGCCACAACCTCCAACTCTTATTTTATTATCTTATTTTATGTATTTTATTTGACTCTGAGATTCAAGTTTTGATGCCTTTCAGGATGACGACCACCGTTTTGCACAAATGATTTGTCAGAACCAACCAAACTTGATAAAACATTAAGAATTACCAGTTCATTGATACTATGTGTCTGTACATCAGTACTTATAGTTTTTGTTATTGTTTAAATTACTCTTATTTCTTAAGGATTGCTTTTAGCGATGACTCACTTTGTAAGCGTCTGTTGTCTTATGCATTAAAGGTTTTTTGTTTTTTTTTTTTGAAATTTGTGTGTTTTGTGACAGCAGCATCATACAATCATTTTAAAACAAACGTGTGAGCTCCTTCCTGTTTCGGCAGTGCAGAAAGGAACAAAATAATTGAAGAGACTAGATTTCCCAACTCCAGCACTCTGGAGGAAAACCCAAAACCAAACTTTCCTCTGAAGTGTCACTTCTGGAGCTAAAAATTTAGAGCTACATCATCCAAAAACTCTTTTAGCTAGTTCTCTTAACAAAATGGTTTCAAAGAAAGAAAAAAAGGTTTGTTTTTAAGTATTTTTTTCTTCTCTTTTTAGTTTTATTTGGGTTCTGTGTACAAGTAGTTTTCCCGAATGATAATTCATTTAACCTTTGTCCAAACCAAGACATGTTTACATTAAAAGTAGGGTCATCTGGACCCCACGAGAAAGCTGCTGAACTTTTGTTTTCATGGTTTTGTATCTTCACTGATGTCTGTGGCAGACAACAAATCTTTGTTACCTTTGTCATGAGGGGAATCACACATCAATATAAGGGTGGGGTCATCTGGGCCCCATAAGAGAAAACACAAAACACAGTAAAGTAATTATTAGCTGTTATTTTAGGTTAAGTCATTTCTTTTGCCACTTTGAAGAATTTATATCAATGTATTTGGATTTCATTGAGAGAAATATGTATTTGAACCCTCTTTTTTTGTAGCAAAACTCATATCAAGCACAGAGGTCAGATCTTCCTTGTTGGTGGTAAGCAAGTTTCTGCACACATCGGGGGGAATTTTGGTCTTTTCTTCTTTGTAAATGACTTCTGAATCATAAAGATTTGGCACCTGACAACCCTGAGCTTCAGCTTTCTCCATAGATTTTGAATGGGACAGAAGTCTACTCCGTGACCTTGGTTTGTTTCTTCTTCAGCCATTCATTGGTTGCAGTGACTTTATGTTTTGAGTCATTATACTTTTATAAGGCTCATCCATGACCTTTTTCAAGCCTCCTGGTGGAAGGAAGGACTCTACACTGCTCACCCATCCTCTCTTTGTTGAAAATTACCCCCAAAATCAAAATGTTTTCACCTCCATGACAGATGGGATGGTGTTCTTCTATGTTTTGATCTCCTCTGACCAAAGCACGTTCTCCCAGTCACTCTACTATCTGAAAATGTTAATTGGAAAACTTCAGGTGGGTCGGCACATGTGTCATCTTAAGGATCGGTTCTTTGCAAGCGCTGACAGATGTTAAACCATTGCAGTGTCAAGTATTATCAGTGGTTTACTTAGTGACTGTGGTTCCAGCTGCTCTCAGATCATTAGCTAACTCCTGTTGTCTGGTTTTAGGCTGATTTCTCACTGTTCTATAAAAACCACACAAGGTAAGATCCAGCGTGAATTCCCAGAAATACCAAACGTACCTTTTTTTTTTTATTTTATCATTTTTGTTGTTGAAGCAAATAAGAATGAATTCTCAATTTGATTAAAGTGCAGGTTTAATCTTATTGAAAAAATAAAATACTTTAAGTAATTTAAGAAAAACAAACTTTTTTTTTCTTTCACACTAGTGCTTTAAAACAAATGGTTGGCAACTGTCATCACTTTCTGGGAGAGTTTTGCCTTTTTGCCACTTGGTGGCAGTATTTAGTTTATATTGGTTTCACTTACTGAAGAGATACTTCCTATGGAGCAATACTTGAATGTACACAATATGTTTATCTGTCCGGGAAACGATGGGTATAAAAAGGTCAACTCCCTTCTGTAATCTTTTATTTTTGAAGCGGATGTTGCTCAATTTAAGCAGATCATGATAATTGCTAATAATTTTTTTCTTTTAAGCATGAACGTCTTTCAAATGTAGTTTAGAAAGTATGACATGTTTCATCTAAAAGATTTGAATTATCAGTTAAAAAAATGTTTATACAATGTCAACACTGAACTGATATTCAAGATTGTGTAAAACTGAGTCATTAGAATTGGAGGTTTCTTTTGCGAGTAAAATGTTTGGCCATCTGTCTGCCAGCCAGCAGAGCTGCATCATGCACCACAGCAGTGATCTCGGACATGCCAGACTCAATGTGTTGCAATGATTCAGTCAAAGTCCAGACCTCAGCCTGGATTGAATACGGTGACAGGACTTTGATCTACCATGACCTCATGCCAGCATGTTGACGCCGGGAGCAACATCCACACCTTTTTAATTAGTGATGAATAAAATATTATTACCCATCGAGAATCAAAGGAAAAGACTCCATCTGCACTGATTGATTTTTTTTTTCTTTAATTTCAATTGATCAGAAAATGGGGACGATAAGGAAATGACACACGGATTCTGCATTTGTTTTCTTTTCATTTATGATAAAATTAATGTTTTTTTTTTCTTTTTTTCCCAAAGGACAAGGCGGGACTTTGCTGACGATAAGCAGCATAGAAAAAATGTAACTGTGGCCACAGATCCATGACAATCATGTTTACACTATACCATTCAGCTTTTTTATGTGCATTATCTAGTTACGGATTCAGAGCAAGTAAGTAAGTGATAACATAATAAAAGCTAAAAACAAACGTTTAAAGTGACTTTGCTTCACTTACTCCGTCTCAAGTATCTTTCTGTGAAATCCTATAAATTAAAAATGATTTTTTTTTCAAATTTCTTAGTTTTCTTGTCCTTGCATTATCATAACATTAAACAAAAAAATAAATGTGAAAAGGGAATCTATACTAGAGGTCTGCAACCTTTGACAATGAAGCCATCTGGTCACATTTTACCAAAACGCTGCAAGAGTGGCATGGTCACTGTCCAGAAAATATGTTTTATTTATGTTTTTTGTGACTGTTAATTTAAAAAAAATATCTTTTAAAATTTATATTTACAAAAAATGGAATTATATTGATAAATACATTTAGTGATAAAGTATTATATTTGTCTAATGTTACAATTTTAATTTCTTTGATTTTTGACAGCAGAACAAGTTCCTTTCAAAATAAAATACACCTTATGTCAGAGCAGACACAGATTAATGTAGAAGATTTACAGTCTACAGATTTATAGTTAAAACTCAAAATAAGTCAAACATTACATTTTCAATCAATTTGGATTTGGTGTGAAGTCCTTTTTTTATTTATACATGTTTGTGCAATTAAGGACCTTAAGAACTTTGTCTCTGAACAGCAACAGAAGATCAGAATAAAAGCTATATGTGCATCTTTTTGCTCAGTTAACTGACTTAATTATAAACATAACAAGTTTACTAAAACAAATAAACCAAGCCTGAAAATTCTTTATTCATGTAATTTGCTAACATTTTCTTCAAAGCCAAAGAAACACAATGGAAGGAAAAAAGTGACTCCAGAGTCTCGGATCTATACCAAAGTTTTAAATAAACATTAAAATGTGGTGCACAAATATTTTTTAACTCTGAGAATAGTGTTGATACATTCAGTATCTTAAAAGTGAGTAAAATAATATTTAATTAAACCTCAACGAATGTTTTTGTCTGTCAGTAATCTTGTCACTTTTTAATTAAAATGTCTGTTTTTGGCCTGGAGCAGATGTGGCCTGTGTACTTGGCTCGCTCCAAAAAGCCTCAGAGCAATGACGCTGATTAGGATGTCACCATTGGTGAGGGACCAGACGAGCCACGGCTGGAAATGTAATGATTGGTATTCAGCAAGGCTGTGGCGCCTTTCGGTACATCCACAAAACCAACAGTGCATGAATATTCACTGAGCAACTGTTAACGCAGCACTGAGTGTGATTTTCTCCCGCACTTCATTAGGCTAATTGTCAGCCTTCTGTGGGCTCGTCTAAGAGTGAATTCAGGACTCAATGAACTCATGCAAACACTACAGAGGGAAGACGATGCGTTCAAGTGCTTTTATATTGAAGTCCCTTCAGAACTGATGAGTGTAAAACTGATCAAGCTGCTGCATAGGGATTACTTTTGTGTCCCTCAGACAAACTGACCACAGCAACTCCATCCATTATCTATTTTCTAAACCAAAATAATCCGTTTTTGGAGTCATGTGGATGCTGGAGCCTATCCCAGCTACTATCGGGGGTACACCCTGGTCTACAACCATTGTAGAAACATTGACTAAATTGTAAAGCATATTTTTGAATTTTTAGATTGTTTCTGGATTGTTGAGGTAAGAGTATTAAACAACCACAGTAAGTCATAACTATACAATCAATAATATTCTCATGTTAAACATAGAAGGAGACTTAATTGCATACATAAATTAACATTTACTCTAAAACTGGGGAAAAACTCAAAAATGTTAAATTGTTCAACTACATAAATTAACACTATACTGACAAAATGGAAGAATACTGACCCTTACAGTGAAATAGTACATTAGCCTTAATCAAAAAATAATATTGCATGTTCAGTAACCTTTATTAAAAATCTGATTTGGCAGAAATCGGGCTCTTTTTCTATTTTAGTTAACATCTTTGCCTTCTTTAAAAATGCAGCCTTGGACAAAATGACAGAAAAAACACTCAATATCTATTCACAAATATTTTAAAATTTGAAGAAACGGGTAAGAATTACAGGAAAGAATTATATGGAATTGTTGAAAATAAACAGCTCTTTTTCTCGACATAACCACTGAACAAAAAGAAAAACCTTGTTTTTTTTAATAACAAAAATACTTCTGTAAGGTGCTTGAAATAACACATTTGCTTAGTTTGCCTTTATTTATACATTATCAATAATGTATAATGAGACTCCTCTATGTAAATACACTGATTTCTCACCATAAATATCAACAATAAAAACAAGCTTGGAAGGAAATATCAATATTCAGCACTTAATTAATCTCAGTAATTGTTACATTTTCACATGATCACTTATATTTCATGGGAAAAATGTCCCATTTTCACCATGTTGTACCATGTTTATTAATTATGAAATGTTAAAGAAAAATCAACTTACACATTTAAAAAAAATCTTGTCACATTTTAGGCTAATAACCAAATCTGCTGCATTTTTAACAAAATCAATGCTTTTTGAACTGGAATAGGTCAGAGGTAACCTAAACTTATCTAAAGTTCATGTATTATCACCATGTTTTTAAGACTTTTTAATTTATTTACATGCGAGTGTAATTTAAAAAAGTAGCAACAGAATAAAGTTGAATTTTAGAGCAGTTCACAAGTGAGTTGTGCTATTTTTAGAAGAGATTTGTGGGCACCTTGTGTGGTCCTTGGGGGCTAATGGTGCCCGTGACCCCTGCTCTTGTTGATATAAAACTAAACAGTCCATTAAGACAGCATAGGAACTTTATTTATTATGTCCCAAGTTCAGCAAGCATTGTAGCTGATTTATTTATATTTATATTTTTTTTCAAGCATAAAAGGTAAAAATATTTTAACCCTTGTGTTATCCTTGACATGTTTACATTAAAGCGTGCCAAATCCTTTTTTTTTTTTTTTTTTTTAATTCCCCCCAAGGGTTTTGTTTCTTCATCGATGTCCATGGCAGACATAAAATCCTGTCCACCTTTGTCATGAGAGGGATCACACATCAATATAAGGGTGGGGTCATCTGGATCCATAAGAGAGCACAAGGGTTAAAAGGGTCTTCTTTTTTAAATACCATAAAAAAATACCATACAAAAGTACAATTTTGTCATTATGTCTCCATTATCATGTCTAAAACATCTGTTTTTCTGCAATCTTGACATCCATGTTAATAAATACTGAAAGTGTCTGCTTTTCGTGAAAGAGAAGTTATATTGGTCAAACTGCTTTTTCTAGAAAATTTCTAGAAAAAGTGAAAAATCATATTTTCTCGTCACTACATAAATATAGTAACTTTGAACACCCAAGCTGGTAATATTTGTGTGGCTTTTGTGTGTCTGCTATCAAGTGGGGTTTTCCAGTTTTGTACCTAAGCCCTACGGTGGCCGAGACAGCTCACATGATTGCAAAAGCCACAACACAACGGCAAAAGCCAAAACACAACGACAAAAGCCGAAACACGAAGACAAACGCCGAAACACGACGGCAAAAGACGAAGCACAACGGCGAAAGCCGAAACACGACGGCAAAAGCCGAAGCACGACGGCAAAAGCCGAAGCACGACGGCAAAAGCCGAAGCGCGACGGCAAAAGCCGAAGCACATCGACGAAAGCCACAACACAACGGCAAAAGCCAAAGCACTACAGCAAAAGCCAACACACAACGGAAACGAATCAGAACGGAAGTGAATAATGGACTTTTTTTCTTAACCTTTCATTCAGTTTCAAGCTTTGGCGATTCTTGAGAGATACGTGATTTTGGTAAGGGATAGATGAGGGTGGACGTTCGGTGTTGCCGCTTTTATTTCTTCTTTCAAAGCCTTCACGGAGAGCTTTCGGGGGAGAAAAAAAGGAGGGTGGAGGAGGGAAAACGGGATCTGGTTTTTTGTCTGCCATTCTTTCTTTTTTACCTATTTTTTATTACTTTTAAATATCTTTCACGTTCGGTGACTAAAGATCTTTTCTCTGAATGGTCAGGAATTACCGGGGGCGGGGCAAAGCAACTAAAGTCAGAAATAAAAGAATCTTTGTCTGGATAGTTCACTGGTAAAAACTTTATATTTTGGTGACCAATTTTCAATGTCTGTATTAATTTCAGGTGCAACACTTTTTACTGCTGCTTCAGTGCGTTGGAGGCATGCTGGAAGGCAGCTAAGGTGCTAAGAAGGTGCATTGAAAAGTGTTTATGATGGATTTATTCAACCACATTTCAATGAGTTGCTGTGTCTCATCATTGTGGCGTTAAGTCACTGTTTTTAAGGAACTAAAAGGTAGCTTTTAGGATGACATCACACAGTTGGACTCTTTTTTTTCTGTCCGATAAAGCGACATTCGTTGCTTTACATTTGTCCACGGCAAAACAGTTGCTTCATTCCTAATATATTTACATCACATGACGACCTGCTACGGTGGCTGTTTTGGTCCAGTTGTTCCACTCCAAGCACAGAGTCTAATCAGACTGAGAAATCAGAGCAGACCGAAGCTCAGTCCGATTGGAAACGAACCCACACCACCTTGAAAGATGGGTCAGAGAACGGTTCCCGATCCCAGACCAGGGACCGCTTTGGTGTATCAGAATGAAAATGTGTTCAAACAGGGAAACGGACTGTGGTTCACTTTTAGCAAACAAAAATGTACTCGGTCTGATTACACCCATAAGCCTTAGAGCTGCAGATGTTGTACTTCTTATGTATTTTCCAAAAAAAAAGTCCCTTCCTGTTGAAAGAAGACCCAAGATTCAACTACGTAACAGCAGCACTTCTTAAAATCTGTTAAAACCTCTCATCACATTTGCATCTCAGTGTGAATCATGCATTTTTAAGTATTTTTGGATTTCAATTTTCAATTTTATTAGTCTTTAGTTGGAAAGAAGATGCTGCCAGAGTCCAGAGATAACATTGTTTAGAAATGGAGATGATTAGGATGCAAGTAAACACAGAATCTACAGCCACAGTTTGTTGGGCAGAAGTGGAAAATCCCCGAGAGAGGAGAGCAGCGTCTGTACTGTGCTTGCTGCCCAAGATGAAGTCGTTTCAAAAGGGATTCCACCCAGCAGAGGACACAAGCTGGAAGCTTGATGTGGGATTGAACGCCACATCAAAGGCTCATCGTTTCCTGTTGCATTAATTCAATTGTTTTTTGCAAGCTTGAATCATGAAAAAGAAGTTACTTCAAACACGAGAAAGAGACTGAAATTCAAACATGGGAAGAAAAAACAGACGAGTGAGAGTCTAATGCAATGTAAGGAAGTTTCTTCAAGCTACATCTGGTTCAAGTTTGGACAACTGGAGGAGTTAGAGCAGATCCTAACAGACCTGAAGTTGCACAACGATAAAAGGCTTTACTCAACAAGGCCGTTTTACAGCTGCAATGTCTTCCGCATGAGTCACTGGGTCATCCTTTAGTCGTTTTTAGTCATGAGCTTAGTTGGTGGAGCATGTTGTGGCAGAAGTTTGTACCAATCCTTCTCTCTTCCAGTAATAAGAACAGTACTAGCAGCCTTCAGGGGGAGAGGGGGGCTGAAGATTGAGCTAAGACATTGTATGTAAAGTTCCTTTATTTTTGACACTGACTTTTGATATGTTTACCAAGACAAAGCTAAAACTGTGATGGCAGAGTGAGGTAAACTAACAAATGTAAAGGTCAAAGCTAAATATAAACGTTTCATAAGCCTTTCTAGGTTGAAAGAATCTACATAAACCATTGCTATGGGGTCTGACCAGGGAAAGTCCCACCACTGTGGTGTGTGACAATATGTGCAAGAATAAAAAAAAAAAAACACTTCCTGCCTCTTAACTTGACTAGCATCACTCAAAGCAGACAAACAGGAAAAGATACAAGGGAGAAAGTCCAACCGACCTTGAACGACGTTTTATATTTTACCGTGTTTTCGCTCAGTTGTGTAGTTTCACTTCAGCTTTGCACGGGAAATATGTCCGCTTTTTTTTTTTTTTTTTTTTTTTTTATACAGCCTATCAAAAAATGCAAGTGGGGCATATTTTCTGGATGAGTTGCTGCAACTTTTTTGTATTGGTGCATACAGCTGACTTCTTTACATTAACTTCAACAGCTTTGAAAATCATCATAATTTAAAATCAATTTAATCCTTTAAAAACCCAAAACAAGAAAAAAAGCAATGTTTTTCACTGATAAAGATAAGACTTTCAATAATCAAGTTTTGCCAACTAATTGTTTTATTTTGACATTGTTTAAGGCTATAAGGTTTTGAAAATACCTATAAAAAAGAATAAAAAGGACAATATTGTCGTTGTTTTTTGTGGGCCCCTGGAGGCCTTATTTCGGCAGCTGACACTGAAACTACAGTCATATAGTTAGATAAGGGTCCTCTTTTATATGCTTTGATCAGCATTTGCCTCTTTGAGAATGAGTTCATGCACCCATCCATCTTTGGAACCCGCTCAATCCCTTCAAGGTTCAAAAGGTTGCTGGAGCCTATCCCATTTACAGTTGGGTGAAGAAGGGGACACCCTGTCAAGTCTGTTACAGGGCCACATAACCCCCCACATTCATAGCAATAAGTCCTGATATTATTTAAATAAAAAATTTTGTTATCTTTTTTTGTACTTGTGTCTTAAACAAAGCTTTTACCGTAACGATTTTACCGTTACTCTAAAAACATTTTTTTTTTTCATTGTACCACGTATGTTGATTGTAAAAGGCTTTTAACAATGTAAACGATAAAAAATGTGTGAAACTAAGCTGTGCTCGGTTTTGATTTCCCACCTGTAGAATGAGCAATACATTCCTCAGCAGAGGACGAGTTGATACAGGAGCTGGGATGTGCAGGAAAGGATGACGTAGAGGCAGGAAAGCGTATTCCTTAAAGCAAGGGTGTCAAACTCAGTCGTACAGGGGGCCAAAATCCAAAACACACCTTCGCTCGCGGGCCGAACAGGATTAATATTGATTGAATACTCTAAACTAGATTTTTATTACTGTAAATTTTTAACATAATTATGAACTAGATTTATCGCATTACATGCGATAATTCTAGTGTGAATTCTTGTCAAAATTATACTACTTAAAAATAAGCACAAGATAATTGTAATAGCGATTAAATGAAATGATCTGGAGGGCCTGATTTGATTACCCGGAGGGCCGGATTCGGCCCTCGGGCCTTGACTTTGACACATGTACCTTAAAGGATGGCAGAACTTGAAAGTGGAATTAAGTAAACAAATGTTGCATAGCGGGGCATTGTCAACACATGGTTGGCTATGTGGATGCATTACAAACTGAAAGCAAAAAGGGGTTAATGCTAGGTTGTCCTGGTCCTTTTTGTGTGATAGCTGCTACACCCAAGATCAAGAATCCTGATTAAAAGAAGTGAAAAAGTATGCATTTGTTCATTATAAGCACATTCTGCTGCACTGTGTTTCAGGTGGCCGAGGTGCAGAGGTAGAGTGATTGACTTCTTCTATTTTATATTTATTGTATTTTTCACATAACACAAAACAAGACAAACAACAACCACCCCTCCTCCCTCCCCCTATTATAATTATATCAATTATAATTACAGCATTACATTATGACATACACACACATTTATGCAGACAAAAAAAAAAGAAAAGTCAAGTACATAAAAGACGAGCAAAGAACATAAAATACCAAAGGGAAAAAAAACAAACAAAAAAAGCTATAACATTGAAAGAATGTCACTTTATCACTTTTGTAGATGTGATTAAAAAAAACAAAAGGGACTATCACAGGTAAAATTTTTGTTGAGAACATCTTAATATATACCTCATTTTCTCAAGTTTTAAATGAAATAATACATCTTTAATCCAATGTGAAACTGTGGGTGGAGCAGCATCCTTCCATTTGAGAAGAATAAGACGACGTGCAAGGAGTGTTGAAAAAACAATAATTTTCTGACTCCAAACAAAAGCATTAGTGGATTTAGTGGTATATAGATCCCAAACATACAGGAAAAAGCATCACATACATCTCTCCAAAAACACTATTTTCGAACAGAACCAAAACATGTGAATTAAAGTAGCTTCTGATAATTTAAATCTGTCGCATGTAGTATTGATTTGTGGGTACATTTTAGCAAGACTGGTGAATTGTGACTTATGAATTATTTTGATTGATTCACGCACAACAGTATTAAGAACATTCAGGGGTTCAGATAATGGAAGTGGTACACCCATTGACAGCGATAGAGGTCTGAAGGACAGCTTCTCCATCTCCACGCACGGAGGACCAGTATTCTCAGAATGATGTGTCCAAAATGACATGCAACATAAGTTAGAAGACAAATAATAATAACAAAAATTAGGAAGAGATAACCCACCGTCTCATTTTGATCTCTGCAAGTATTCTTTTCGAAGACATGTTTTTTTACCTTTCCATATAAATGAGGAAATTAATGGAATAAGTGATAGGAATGTATGTTGGAAGGCACTGAAATAAATACAAAAATCTAGGCAGTACTGACATTTTAACTGCATTTACCCTCTCAGCTAATGAGAGGTACAGAGGAGACCATTTTATTAACTCCTGCCTTATTTTCGATTTAAGTTTATTAACGTTTTCCGTAAAAAGGTGGCAAAATTCCCTTGTCACAGTTATTCCAAGATAAACCAAATTATGGTTTGCAACCTTAAAAGGCACCTGAATTTTCTGCAAAGTAGATTCAGACAGATCAATTGGCAACAGCTCACTTTAATATAGGTTTAGTTCATAACCGGACACCTTTCCAAATGCATCTAGAAGATTAAGATTATGGGGGATGGTTTATTCTGCCCTGGATATAAACAGCAGAAGATCATCTGCATAAAGGGTCAGTTTGAGTTCTGTACCCCACCTTGGAATGCCATGGATTAAAGGGTCATTCCTAATGGCTATTGCCAATGGCTCAATAGCCAGAATAAATAAAAGTGGGCTGAGGGGACAACCTGTAGTCTGAAGGATTTTGAAGTATTATTAGTAAGTACCAAAGCAGAAGGACAGGCATATAAAAGCTTTATCCATGATAAGAAAGAACTGCCAAATCCAAATCTATGTACTGTTTCAGAAAGATAACTCCATTCAACCCTGTCGAAAGCCTTTTCGGCATCCATAGAAAGGAGACAGTCAGATTCACTGTCACTGGAAGTATATAAGATGCTAAGTAACCGACAAATACTGAAAAAAGAGCGTCTGTCTTTAACAAAACCAGATTGGTCGCAGGATATGAGGTTAGGTAGAACCCCCTCAAGTCTACTGGCCAATACTTTAGCAAGGATTTTATAATCACTATTTAAAAGTGAGATTGGCCTATACGGGTCACATTCTACAAGATTTTTATCCTTTTTGGAAAGTAAAGTCACACAGGATAGGAAGGACGCCTTTACTAAAAGACTCCATAAACCTTCAATTCCTTCTTGCAGACCCACCAAGCGTACATTAAGGCGTCTGTTTTGCTGTCCGTTAGCTTAGCCTTTAGCTTTTCGTTAGAGGCTTGTTTCTTCTAGTTTCGCAACACGCTCATCCATTGTGTCGGCATTTTCCTCGAGTGATGACAATCGCTCACAGTGGCAATCCAGTTCTTTCTGTAGAACATCCAGTTTGCTGTTGACTTCATCAAAAAAGTTTTCTTCAGCTCGGCCATTAACGCCATCCGATGATCCGCTCGTAGGGCTGACATGTTCGCTTTGCTAACTGCTGCAGATGTAGCCGTTTTGAAGTCAAAGCATTTCTCTGTGGTTTTAGCAGATTTGGGTGGCATGACGAGTTTGGATGAATATGTAAGAATAAAATTAGGTTCTGAGAGTACATTCACATTAGGTTTTCAACAAAAACTGGTACCTTGAATGGGTAAATGTAACATACAGCAGAGAGACGCGTGGCTACGCCATGCCGGTCCAGAGTGATGGACTTCTGATTGGAAGACCACAGGTTCGGTTCACGCTTTCCCTCCCCCACTCCATGTGAAAAAAACATCCTTGGCCGAAAACACTGAACCTTGCATTACTCCCGGTGGTTATAGGTTGCCACCAGTGTTTAGCAGCGGTGTCTGAATGTATATGTGTCCATGGGTGAATGGGACTGTTTTTGTAAAATGCTTTGAGCCTTCACACAAGGTAATAAATCGCTATATCATATTTATCAAGCAGATTCCCTAAACAGGGGTGGATTTACCATTAGGCAAAGTTAGGCAATCGCCTGGGGCCACTCAACACTCTAAGACGAAGACTCTGAGCTGAACACCTAATAGAAATGTCTAAGGTAAATACCCATTATTATTATTATTTTTAACTCTGTCATGAACCCCATAGTCCTCAAATGATATAAGGCTGATTATGTGAAAGTGTTTTGCCTCCACCCTATCCCTTTGCAGCAATAGAATACTCCAGTCTCTCAACCTTAGAAGACAAGTGTTGTCTGTACAAGAGTTCTATTATAGTCATTTCTTCCAACGAGGAGGTGAGTGACTAATAAATTAATTCATTCAATAATTGTATTGTTTTTTTTTTTCAAGTAAAAATTTATGCATATAAATTTCATGTCTTTGACATATAAATTTGATCTTAGCTTTAACGTGCTTATCAAAACACTCAGATTCTTAACGATGATGATGTCCAAAAGCAGACAAGTAAGGAAGTTATTCTGTGTTTTATTCTCAAAAAAGATTTATTTATTTAATTATTTTATTTTATTTTTTTATGAATGCCACCACTGCAGAGGGCCCCATTTTATCATTTGCCCAGGGTCCCCAAGCTCCTAAGTCCGCCACTGATCCCAAAGTCAGGTATTTTACATGTGGGCTCCTAAAAAATAGATAAGGTAGATTAGGTTAATAACAGCAAAACATCAATATTGTCCTGTCGTTTAGTTTGTTTTCTTTGTTCAGGGACACTGATGAAATGTGTGCATTTTTGCCCTGACATTTAAACATTTTAAATGTTTTGATTTCAATCCTATTTAACCATTCATTTCATGTTTGACAAATTCATTTCTGAGAACCCCATCTTATTAGTATGATCCACACTTTACTTAAAAACCCACTACATGTACCTTTTGTTCATGTTTTCTACCCTGTAGTTCATAATCATTCCACTAGAGGCAGTAGAAAGGCCTTACCAGCTCAATTCAAAATGGCTGCCTCCATGAAACTTCAAAATCACTTATGGCGGGAAAAGTTTATGTAATTTCCATTTCTATTGTTATCTACTTTTTTAATGACTACTTTTCGTACTGAAAGAATGTATAATGTGTTGATAATAATTCTTTATAATACAGTTATAACATATTAAACGTGTGAGAATCAAATGTAAGATGGTGGGTAAAAAAGATTGTTTTTTTTTTTTTTTTTTTAAACACTCAGGTAAATATTTTTGCATCTTAAACTAATATTTCAAAAAGTTATGAAATCCCACAACAAATCATAACTGGTACAATTTATAGCTCATAGAAACAGAATACTTCTATATGGGGAATGAAATCTGGTTTTTGAGGTTTTAAATGCATTTTTGTGTTCATTCTTCACTAAAAAGAACCCCAAAGCGGTATTTTGATCCGTTCATGCATTTAAGACTAATTCCTCTAAAAACCTGTGCTATCTGCAGCAGCCCCTCCCATCCCCACAAAAACAGGCGGTTGGAAACGTGCTGATGTAAGATTGTTGCCAATAGCTCTCTCCAGGAAGGGTCTGTGCTGCAAGCTCCGCCCCCAGACTACATCAAAAACACATCCACCTTCTCTGCGGAGCTGTGGTGTCAAGATAGTTCTCCCCTGCCGCCAGAATGTGTCTCCTGGCAGGAGATAACTACCTTCCAGCACAAGGAACCGCTCTCTGAAACCATTTTTTAAATGTAGTCTCAGTTCATTTCCAATCTGACTAAACTTCGGTTCACTCTGAGATTCCTCAGTCTGAATATGAAACGAACCGAGAGCAGAACAGCTGAACCAAAACGGCCACCGTACCCGACAGTCACGCGATGTTTCACGTTAGAAACGAAGTGATCGGTGAGCCGCGGACAAATGAGCACTAATTGTCATGTTATCCAAAAGGAAATAAATGGTCCAACTGTTTACTTATTAGAACATTTATTTTAACACCACCAAAAACCGTATAACTTGCTTTTCTGTCTCTTTCGCGGCGCACGTGCCGGCTGCTGCCGTGATACCTCTACTGTAGTGTCAACAGAATTCTCTTAAATAACAAACCATAAATCCACAACGATGAGACACGGAAACTCATTAAAATGAGGTTGGATGAATTCATGCTCAATAAAACAACTTATAACGTGATCCACATTGATTCTACCGCTGTGTCTTTTAGCGTGTGTACCTGTAACTTCTCCGGTAACCGTCATGCAGGATTCCTCACCAGTAGTAAAATTGTTCAATCTGGCCTTCAGACTCTCAAATTCCATCAGCAAAATAAAAAGTTTGAAAAAGGGAAAAATCCAGTCAAGTTTTTGAAGAAAGGAGTCCATCCATCTTTCTCATAGTTTTGTTTACAAATTTTGTTCACTCTGGGGAGGATATATGGATATAGTTTACTCTGAAATGCTGAAGAAAATCATGGTAGAGCCCCTTTAAAAATACATCTTGATTCTCAAAAATTGTTGCCATTCTTTTGATATAGTGGCCTTAAATGTTTTAATCCTTTAATCACAGCAACATTTCCAAAACTTTACAACATAATTGAATGCTTTTACAAACCCATTAAGTTTTGCGATCCATGGAGACAATGATTGATATATTTAACTAATTATTCCAGAGAAGAATCCCATATTTGAAATATTTAACAGTTTGGCATCAACTTTAACTTTTATTTATAAAATGCAGTTATAGATCTTCTTCAGTGGGTGGTGGTATTGAGCCAGCTGGACCCTACACATGCATTGGAGGTTTTTTTTTTTCAAGGGGAAGAGTCTCCAGATGAAAGTGGAAACAAACAAAAAAAATGAATGGATACGTTTGTACCATTAAATCATGTTCGTTTGGGGATTAGCTTAGGTACACACATGGTTGATGGGCACGTCGTTATCTATGTTGTGCATCAAGTTGTAGAAAAAACATGTGACACATTCTTATGAAAAACCCGTCTGTTCTCACTGCGCCTGCTGGGAATTCTGGGAAAGAAATCCGTCCTGTGAGAGCTTTGTTTTGCTTTGTCGTTCCACAATGTAAAACTTTTTTGACTTGAACGAGTATGATAGTCTTTGAAAATGACATAAATATTAATCAACTAAATTGGTAAACTTTTTTTTCTAATAAATTGCAAATATGTGGCAATCAATATCTTTTTTTTAACTGAACATGCATTTTTTGGAAGTGTTTTTACTGCTGTTTAAGATTTCCTTCAAATTATTTTCATGGCGCTTTAAAAATCTTCAAACCTAAATTCAACAAAGCATCCCCATCATTTTTAAAGTATTATGTGATGTTTTGTGCTAAAAAAAATAATTTCTCATTTGGTGATTTGGACATTTTTGAGGGTTTTTTTATGTAAATGCTGTGAAAAGCAGTAGTTCTTTGAAAGCTGTTGTGCTCTAAAGACTTCAGTGTGAAATGTGCAGATGGGACCTTCCTAGAATGCACTATGCACAAGCTTTGTGAGGGTTTAATTTAATTTAATTTTTTTTTTGAGTGTGTGAATCCACTACTGAGCATAATCAACCCTTGTAGTTACCAAGAAACCATTTTCAAGGAACCAGAAAAACAAACAAAATCCATAATTTCATTGTTTTGTAAAAAATAATTAAGTAAAGAAAAGGTTTGAATTTATTCTGATGGTTTAAATTATTTATTTAAGAGCATATAAATTTGATTATTTTACCTTTAGCTAGGATTTACTTGATTCTCATTTTATTTAGTAAAAATATGATTTAAACATGTTTTTAACTCTCCAGTAGTAGCAAAAAATATGTTATTAGAAATTAAAAAAGGAATAGTGTTTAGTTGGAGCAGCCAACCAGCTTTTCCAGAGGATAGTTGGAGCTGACAAGTGTTCCAAACATGAGGAAAATCACCGGAAGTGTATGAAAGTGTGAAAGAAAAGAACAAAAAAATGCGCAAAAAGGAAAAAAATGGGGTACAATAGAGTCTGTTGCACAAATTGTACCAAACGGCAGTTCTCAAAACCTAAAAGAGCTGCATACTTTTGAGGTGACTAGACAGTCTTAAATAACTTTCAGGTCGTTGTCAGCCCCTATGATTGTGAAATGCCTGAGATTCTCCACTAATCAGTTTGAAAGGAAGATACCTTTAAGGGTAAACATCTCAAAAGATTTCCAATAAGACCAGTTTTCTTTGCGAGCACTTACACTAAAGTGTGACCTTTCAATATATCACAGACGGATTTTAAAAAACAGTTTAATTCTTGGAACTTTAATGCTTCATTGTGTCTGCCAATAACCAATGTGGGATTTCTTTTGAGTTTAAATTTGGAGAAAAAAATATCAGTCTATTTTCATTTTCTCTTTTTTGCTGTTGTCTTTTAAGAACTCCTTAAACATGCAGCAGTTAACACTACAATTACTATAATGCCAGTGGTTCTGTTGCATTCCTCTTCCATGAATCTGCCCTTTCTTTTGATTTTCATCTGCCTGTCTGACATTTTTTTGCTTTTTTTTTACAATGCGACCTTGTGTAACCTTTCAGCCAAACTTAATATAAGGATAAAAGTTAGACAAGCAAAGACGGCAGCAGGTGGGAGGAACATGAGAGCATTCCATTCCGCATTGCAAGTATTCCCCCATAGTACTAGAATTCTATATATTAGTTTTTATGTATTAAAAACAAGCTTTAGATTATAAAAACATGATTACATAGATATTATCATAGAACTAATTTGACATGCCCACAGTAGCAAAGTGTTGGCTGATTTGTCCACAAGCGTCCGCTCAAGGCAAATAACACTATATTTATAAATTCTTAAAGTATAAACTCTCACATATCAAACAAGTAAATTGGCGTGTAAGTATTTCCCATTGTTGAAGGCACCACAGTAACTGTGCAAAAGCTGAATTGAAAATTACAGTAGCGTGTGACTGTGTTACTTCCTCTTTCATATTCCTGCCATATTTTGTACTCCCTCTTGACAGTACTGTACATGAATAGGCCTCTATGTTCATCCATGCAAACATGATGCACAGCATAACAGTAAATTAGATCATTGTGCTCTGATTGTTGAGACACTAATGAACCTCAGTAAGGAACAGGAGGCTGTTACGCAAGAATGAAGCATTGCTGCTGCTTCACCCACTGTTTTAAAAATAAAAACCGTTGTCCTGGAAGGCTCTAACTTAAGTTATGAATTACTTGTAAGATTCTCAACATATTGCGTGTTTTTGTTGTGTCTTTAATTCAGCGCCCTTTGAGGGGGACAATCGCCCCCGCCTGGGAGGTTACAGAAATCTCACCCTTGTTTGCCACATCGGTTGTTGGCTTCATGTAGTCCTTTGTCTGAGTTTTTCTGTTGTGTTGCACAAATTCAAACCAGTCACAAAGTGTTCATTACGGTGTTTGCCAAGTTGCCACAAACAAAGCCTCACTTCATGGAATTCCATTTTTACTCGCTTCTGTCTGGTCTGTCATGCAAATTGAAGTCTGTCTCAGAACTTTTTGTTGATTCCGGGCTTTGCTACAGCAGTACATGAAGAATAAATGAAGCCCATTATGGTGGACCAGCACTTGCTGAAAGATATTTAAATTATAGATTTACTTAAATTGTAACACAAAAAGTAGTAAGAAGTTCTGGTCAGCCATAATTCTAGCAAAAAAAAACAGAGGATTATTTAATAAAATACAGGATGTTTTGGGTATCATATAAGTTGACCCTCATGGCCACAAGAACATTTTCACGGAAAACTACAATTCTTTAGTATTCCTACGAAGTCACTTCGGCATAAAGCCGTCTCCTTCTCCCTCATCGTGTTTTCCCACCTGCTTTCCGTTGTTTTGCCGGAGGTCGAGTTGGTGTCTCTCACCGGGAGTTTGGCATTCTGCTCTGAAAAGGTTAACACAACATATTCTGCACCATTCACTGCCTCCTCCTCCTCCTCCTCTGCACTTAGAGAGTTCATCTTACAGCCGTAGCGCAACCCTACAACATACCTCCAGGCCACATCGTTTTCCATTACAAGAGTATACAAATGGATTCTGGGTGCATTCTGAAATTCACAGACATCAAAACTTAAATGAAGACTGTTAAGTCAAGCACTTACAGTATATACTCACTGAAATTGCATTTCACTCTGCCTGACATGCATTATTCAGTTGGTGTGTTCTTTGTAATAATAGACTCTTACTAGCCTTTGCTTGTGTAGCAAAACATTATTTTAAAGAGTCTAAGGGTGAATTGCAATCCTTTCAATTTGCTTGCCCTTAACAGTATGACTTTTAATGCATACACGTTGCCTTTAAAATAATTATCATTTTGGATTTCAGTCAATCAAATAAGGAAATCTTTATTTTGTTGGATTTTACTGCAACACTTCCGGATGTTTTTTCTCCTCGAAATTGACAATTTTTACCTTCAATAAAGGTCTTTATTTGAAAAGTTCACTCTGCTCTTATTGATACATCTAAAATGACATAGGTCAAGGCACAAGCTCTCTCTTTGTTTGCCTCTTTGCCTCTCTTATGAAAAGAATTGTTGTACTAAAGTAATTCAATTAAATTACGAACAAGTCATCTCAGTGAGCCCATGAGCACTGCTTTATAAAGGAAACGCAAAACCTTCAATTTGAGCGTTTTAGCTTTAACGTAATTTGGTGAAATGTATATTTGTTGACTAACTTTCGACAGAATGATTGAGTAATTGAATTAACCACAGAGCGTACAGCACCATCGCTTACATGATAAATTTTTCTGTCACTTTTGCTTTCTGAGGCGAAAAGTACTCGTCTTTTTTGAGCAAAAAATTGTGTAACAGATCTTTCGTAATAGCTGTGTCCAACCTGGAGAAGGCATGGGAACATTCTCTGTCTGCATCTTAATGCTGCATTAAAATAATTGATGCTAAATGACGTGTCTAATTACCTCTCCCAGATAAACAAGCCTGTCGTTACTGCAAAAATTAGCTATGTAATGAAAGCCCTTCTTTTGACGTTTTTTTTTGTTGTTGTTATTGTTTACCATAAATAATAAGAGAGGAGAAAAATTAAGATATGGTAAGATGGATTTTTCCTCACTTGACATCGCAGTAACACATTTTTGTGATTTTGGTCTCAGGCTGTTTTTCCTGTTGCAGACAATCATCGGCTGCATGCTTTGCCCTGGCCTCTGCCACACCCAGGCACACCTGTACAGTTTCCTCCGTCTGTTTGAAAAGCTCATGGGTGTTTACCCTCATTTTGAGGAGATCTGTTTGGTGCGTTTTTTGGACAGCTTCGCGTTTGGTTTTGCTGGAAAAATTTGGATCCACTGGTTTCAATGTGTGACACTTGCAAAAGGAAAAAACAACTTTCTACATGTTGTTTGCAGCTAAAGTATGACTAAGAATATGTCAGTTATGTTGATGAGGAACTATGTACGATAAAAAGATGAGATGGATGGACAAAAATAAATTATTATATTTAAGTAAGACAAAAGTATCATTTGGTAATCAAGCAAAATGTTCTGAACATAGACGTATAGAAATAGAAAATTTGCAAGACAATAAATTCTTGGGATCATAATAGATATAAACCCCGAATTAAATACACTTTTTAGCTGTAGTGCTGAAGTATGGGGCAATAAAATTAATGTTCCATATATCTCCTTTATACACTACAAAAAAGAGTAGAACATTTAATAATAAATCCTAATTTTTAGAACACACACAATTTTTTTTTATAACAAACAAAGCAACTGAAATTGCATATCTTAGTTAAATATCAAGCAGCACAAATTATATTTAAAGCATTCAAAAAAAATTACCAATTAATATACAAAGCCTATTTCTAATCCACTTTTAAATTAACATTTATGCTAAGTTTTCAAAAAAGTGTGTCTGTGTTAGGAAAAAAAATATGGAAGTCTGGGTAATGAACAAAAGCAATGTCAAAACATTCATATATTAAAAGTACTTTACAAAAAAGGGTTTGTTGACAGCATAATGTGAATGGAACGTATGTAATCGATGTGTGGCAGTATGCGTTTTGTGACAATGTTAAGAATGGTGAGGATGACAAAAATGTTAATTTATTCATCATTATTATTGTCGAGGACGTTGACACATGAGAATGTGATGTAAAATCAGCAGGAAAAGTATAAGAAGTGGGCTTGAATGAACTCCTATGCTTCTGTCTGACCAACATGCACAAATTTTGTAAGAAATGTTCTATTTTTTTTAATATTATGTTGTCACTATGTTTTTCTTTTATTTTCAATTGTGTCCTTGCTGAGTTGTTATTGGCATGTTGGAAAATCAAATCAAATCAAATCATCGATTCAATTAATCAATTAAATGAATTGACTTTTACTCTGGAAGTTTTAAAAATTTGTTAATTTTATTTTTATTAAATTAATTATTACAAATCGAATAAGAATACAGAATATTTGCATAAAAAAATGTTAAAAGGAAAGGAAAAAAGTATGATCCAGATAAATGAGAAGCCTCACCCACAAAAAGGAAAGTTTAAGAAGTTATCTATAAGTCTAATATTTGCATTTCTATGGATATTTCCAATAGTTAAACTACTTGTGGGTTTTTTTTTTCTATAATCTTTTGATACAGGTTAGCAGCCTGACTTGATCTGAAAAAAGATTCACAGAAGTTTGGGATTTTTCTGAAACAAGGATGAATAAACAATCACAGCGCACTGTAGAATTAGACTGGCAAATATTTTAAATTTAGAGACTAAAGTTATTCACTATATTTCACATGAACATTTTTTTCCCCTAATTAGCAGTGCTCTTAACACAATACGTAAGGCTAAAAGACAAAATGAACTACCTTCAGTCTTACAGCTTCACTTGAAGACCCACTCCGATGAAAATCAGGCTTGCTGTGTTTTTCACATATTCTTGTGGGAGTTTTCCCATGATGGAAGATATTAATTAAGTAAATCAAGCTCAAAATTGCATTTCTGAGTATTATCTGTTCTTGAATCTTTTTGAAGAAGGAGCAGATGAAAAAAAACAGCTGTTTGAAAAATTAGCGTATTTATTTATTACATCCACTTGAAGATCCATGTATGTCTTTGTTTTCCTCGTCTGAGCTGGCACCTGGCTTTATTCGTTACAGCTGGATAGCTCAGATATTGCTCACCATTATTATTGGACCAGTAATCTTAGGTTGGGGTTGTAAGCTAACAGGAGAGCAGAAAGAGATAAGTGACAGGAAGTGGGGGTGGGCTAACTTCACCCTAACAGTCTGGCCTAAAAACTAAAAGGCAGTTTTTTAATGAATTCCTGGTGCACTGCAGAAATCGTGTCCTAGAAAACCACACAGGTTTTTTGCTAAAAACAGCATAGTTGTGACTAAAAGACCTCTGAGAACTCTTTTTAAAATAGCCCAAAAGATGATCGTGTGGGACTTTAATGAAAAGGATACATTTTGGACACATGAGTTTTTTTTTTTTTTCTGTCCTTTTTTTAAACAGCCTCATATTAGCTCTTTTCAGGGTGGGAACTTATTTAGGACAAACTGAAATATTTTAAATGCATTTTGGAAATTAGAAATGTCAGACGCTCCAGGATTTGATCACTAATGAATTATCTGAGTCCATTATTCAAAACTCCATTGGATACATGATTAGATTTGATTTCCTTAATTAAATTTAATTAGTAAATACATTTCTAAAAAGTGTTAAACCCCAATCAGTACGACTTCTTTCTATACTGTAAGCAATGCTCACATTCTCACATTGTTTTCACCAAATACGGAGCTCATCTATTGACTGCTGCAGTAACAGTCATGATTCATCAGAACAGGAAACAGCTTTTCTAAACTTTATGTGAAGTTTGGGTCGACCTGAGATTAGTTGGTCTGTTATTACTGATTGACCTGTGTGGCAGTTTGAGGTCTTCCTGACAAGTGACAAGTGGTCCTTTGAGTGGCCGCTGCTTTTCTGTCATCTAAAACCAGTTTCAGGTCATCCCTCTCAGACCTCTGTAATTACTTCGGCATTTCTTCCCAGAGAACTGGATATTTTCTCTGAGTTGGGCCAGTGGCAGTGGACCCAACAGATGGTTTTAAGGTTTGAAACCCTTAGAAGATCATTGGTTGTTGAAAGATTGGCGCAACTCATTTAGGAAGAGGAACCAGGCTGTGCTCCATCACTTCAATCCCCTATTCTTTATATTTTGATGCTAAAACTTTGACTCAGCTGTCATGAAATTGGCTGACTCGGATGGCCAATTTCAGTTTTGTGTTTTATGTAAAAAAAATATATATTGTCCATGTTTAGGAATTTTAGGTTTTCAGAATCATTTTGGGGTCAAACAAATACTTCCAGTGTCATTGTATCATTCAGTCTGATTTAATTATGTGTTTGGAGGTTAATTGCACATTTTTTTGTTCATTTCTTTAAAACAGCCACTATTTTCCTGAAATGAAAAGTTTGTGTGTTTGCTTTGTTACCTTGTTTCTGTATAGACTTTAGGTCAGCACTGTGAAGGACTGGGCTTTTTCTACATAAAACAATCTGACCTTCCTTTTTGTCAATCAAGAAAATTGGTTTTTACCAATAATTCATATTTTAAGAAAAAAAAATTCTAGTCACAAGACGTGTTATCTTGAGCTAATATTTTTGTGCTTTTGAAAAACTAGAATATTATAAAAAGAATATTTTTCTTCCAAGACAGAAAATTAGACATTTTCTTCTTGAAACAAATGTCTTTATTAAGCTTCCTTTTTGCAGTTCATAATATAATGACAAGGAAAAATAAACTTTATTGCCCGAGGTGTCAAAGATTCCCCTTGTTTATTTATTTTTATGTCAATATTGGTAGATGGAATTGCAAAGTTTTGTTAATCATTTACCACAAAAATTGCTTCCAGATGATGTTACAATCAGCTTTTCATCCTCTGAGGTTTGGCTCTCTATCAGTTCAATAAATTCAATTTAATCACTATGACTTGTGCCTGGCCCATTATTAATTCAAAGTATTGATTTTTCCAGCTGTAAAGGCACACACTCTACTCTGAAATGAAACAAAATCTTCTGACGTCTCTTCCTTTTAGGCCCTGGTGTTCCTTTGCTTTTCAGGAACTGCTGTACTGTTCAGTTCAGGTTTCTGAAGTTAAACCTGATGCTGCTCTGCAAAAGTTGTTTCCTATGAAAGTAAAATTACCCTCGTTTCAAGAAAAATAGCCTTTGAATATGTCTTGCAAGAAAAAAATCTAAGCAAGAAAGTTTAGCTAAGTTTGAATAAATTGAAATAGAATTTTTTACCTAAAATACGAATTCTTGTTTCTTTTTCTAACCCTACCGGCAGATTTTCTGTTTATTTAAAAAGATATTTTCAAATTTTCAGAATTTTTATTTATTTCTTAGGGGTCAGTTCTTGCAATGACTTCAGGGAAAACTAAAAGTTGCCTTAAATGTAGTAAAACATTGACAGTCGTGTGTGAATGTCTCTTTAGTTTTTCTGGACTCTTCTGTTTATTTCTTTGAACCAACAGATGCTGAGCAATCGACTCGAAAGCACTCCAGGGGGAACTATTGACCTCTGCTTCTTCAAAAGTAGATTTCTAACAGCGAATTAGTTTCCTTCCACAGAACAAACAGTTTCATTCTGTCCTAAGTTTTGCCTTTTTTTTTTTTTTTTGCAATTTAAAAATTCTAAATTATTTGACTTTTGCATCTGAATAAAAGTTAAATGTCTCTCTCAGATGGAGGTTTGATAGATTGAAGACATTTCATTAGCATCGGTTTGGTGCAGTGTCCTTCAAATGATCAACCGGCTTCCGCTTGACAAGTCCAAGTCATTTACCTTGAGACATTATTATCTAAAAGATCATAAATCTGTTTTTGTATTCAAAAGAAGGTCAAGCCCTTTTATTTTTTGTGAATTTGTTTGCACAATGTCAGGTGAAAAAGTGGCTGTGTCCCCTCTTGTGCAAGCACAGCCATGCGCTAAGCTGCATCCTCAGTCCTCGGTGTACATCGACCACTTAGCACATCACAGGTTGACCCAAAAGGTCACTACATGGCACGTTTCTATGGCGACAGCGTTGCCAGCAGAAAAATGAGCCGGGGTGAGAGCTGCAAGCTGATCTAAATGAGAACAAATTTCACTGCGCTACAGAAAAAAAACACACTAATAGAAACAGAGCAAAGTTGAAGGACATGCATCTTAATTCACAACTGTAACAATTTGCAGTTTTTTATTTAATTTTATGTCATAGCTGATTGAGTAACCTCTAAAGCCATTCAGCCACAAAAGAAAGAGTTACTAACTCTCAAATAGTTAGCGCAGATACACTTTATTTTATGACAAATACCAAAAAATATACATTTAAATTTTTTAAATGATCAGGTAAAAAATAATAGTCAAGTTATATTTATCATTACAGTTTCAGAGATTCGTTTTGTAATTCAACTCAGTTCTCTATTTGTTTTTAGGCAGGGTAAAAGTAGTGGCTGTTGTGTGATGATTTTTTTTTTTGGCTTCGAAACCTTTATAATCTATTCACATAAATGTGAGGATTTGTCACCTGATCTTGTTTCTCTGGTTGACTCTTCCATAAAAGAGCCAGAGAGTGCGATCTGTCTGTCTGTCTCTGCCTCTCGGATTGTCGAGTGAGGAGGGAGTGATGCTGTTAAGCAGAACATCTGTTTGCCACATAACAACTGCAAAAACAACAGCTGCCAGGAAAACTTACAATGAAAAATGTTCCAGAAACTGACCTTCCTTTCCTTAAACTATCATACAATCTTAATATATTTAAACTGAAGTTACTTTGTATTATTTAAAACAAAAATAAAGGCTTACTTTATGCTATGAATTGATTTTAGAACCATTAGAGTATTTCAATAGCAATAGTGTCAAATGAAATCTTAGTTACAGGTGTTGCACGTTTTTGACTTGCTGTGAGGTTGTCGTGGCAACATCCGACTTTTTGTCAGCGGCATAGCATACACTCAAGAGGTTTGCATATGAAACAGTCCCTCAGCTGACAATGCAACACTCAAGGGGAAAATTGTTGTTGAAAAGAGCCAATGACAGGGAGGCGCTTTTGAAATTTAGTGCCTCCTCTTGAAAAGACTGTATGTTCAGCAGAAGTTACCATGGCGATCCAAGCAGGTTAAAGGAGGGCCGTATATTTTTGACACTGAAGACTTCAGGCTGCATGTACCAACCTCTATGCACGCTTGACAGTACGTCCCAGTCCCTCCTCGGTAATTACATCTGGCGAGGAAAAGTCACATGTCATGGAGGACACCTCCAATGAAAACGTATAATATGAAAACGATAATGAGAAGGTAAGAATGGTTTTAAATAAGCTGTTATTACTTATTGTTGCAGTTGCGGATAAATTGAAGTCCCACTCCAATCACTTTTAGATCTATTTTGAAAGCATTCCCAGTGTTTTTTAAATTATTAATAATTTTTTGGGTAAACTAGACAAAAACAGTTTTTTGAGGTTTTTTTGAATACATTTTGGAAGTTTGATAGAAAGTTACCTCTGAGTTTTGTGCAGGGCTTTTGGCAAAGAGTAAGCCTGCGCTCATTTCCCATCATGCCCTTGTTTACATCTTCTCTTGCTAGCTTACAGCCCCTCACAACACCAATCTAACATTACTGGGTGAGCTTTCGTTTTCAAGTACGAGGAAAACAAAAGATCTTTTTGTCTGCAAGTGGATGCATCAGAATGGAGCAATGTCACAGCTACAGGCTTTTTCAAACATAGTTTTCCTGGCTACTTCTGATTCACAATTATTTGATTAAAGAAATTTCAAGAAATGCAATTTTAAGCCTAATTTTATTCGCACATGTGCGATATTGCAAGAGCTAAAGCTGCAAGAACATGTTAAAAACTCCAAAAGCACAATTTTCCTTGGAGTTTGGTCTTTACCATTAAAATATTGCTTTTTGAGGTTTTAAATGCATTTTACTTTTCATTCCTCACTTATAAAGAACCCTAAAGCTGTATTTTGATCCGTTCATGCATTTAGGAGTAATCCTTTAAAAACCTGCACAGTCTGCAGCAGCCCCTCCCATACCCACAAAAACGAGCGGTTGGAAACGTGCTGACGTAAGATCGTTGCCAACAGCTCCCTTCAGGAAGAGTCTGCTCTGACAGCTCTGCCCACAGACTAACTCAACATTCAATTTATCCCCTTTTCCAGTGATTATCAGCAAAAAAAGCTTTCATTTTAGATGCAGAATACCGTATATCTTCCAGTTGTGTCCTGTCTTCAATAAATTTCATCTTAAACAGCGGGGCGCCTTTAAGACCCCCCACCCCCGCATTCATCTCTGAAGAAGTTTGGATTATTTTCATGGGAGAAATACAAAGATATTGACACAAACTCTAGGATGACGTCATGAAGCGGACAGCACCAACACGCAGCGGCAGGCGGAGCTTCAGGAATCGAGTAGTTTTACTTCCGGGTTGGGAAAATCTCACAAAATATAACTAATATTTCATAAATAATTTATTTTTTAGTGTTCCAAAGGTCATAAATGATCAAATATATTGATATAGTTCACTCTGAAAGGCTTAAGAAAATCATGGCAGGGCCCCTTTAAATCCCTTTCCTCAATAGTTTGAACTTTTACTTTATTTTATTTTATTTAACCTTTATTTATACAGGTTGGTCGATTGAGAACAACTTCTCATTTACAACGACAACCTTATTAGGCATCAGCAGTAAAAATAGAACAGGGTAAAAAGTTACACACAGATTAAAAATATAAACCTCTCACAGCAATATTTTAAATATTTACAATAAAAGTCTACAGGAGGCACCAAGTTAATAATTAAAATAAAAGACCCATTAAAACAATAAAAACAAATTTAAGATGAAAATTAAAAAAAAAAAAAAAAAAAAAGGCCAAGCTAATAACACCTGCATTCATCCCTAATCACATCTATTAAAGATGTCTTAACTGCATCTAATGAAACCAGGTTACGTAACTTCAGGGTTTTCTGCAGCTCATTCCAATCATAGGAGGCAAAAAAAAGAGAATGAGGAGCGGCCAAACGTGGTTCTAACTCTGGGTGCAACCATGGTGAGAAAGACACTAGAACGCAAACTGTAAGTACTGGTTGCCATTTTTAGGATGGACTGAAGGTAATGAGGTGTTTTATCAATCAGAGTCTTGTAAATGAAATTTATAACTATATGAACAATAGAATAAGTAGCAGTGTCACTTTCCACTTTAACCCCAAAGGATATTAGGGTCACTACAAGTCCCTCAATGTCCCACTTTGGTGCTCAAACACAGGGGAAATTACTGTAAAATCCATGATTTGAATGCAAAAATGTATTGCTGCATGTTGTTTTGAGAGGCTTCTATCTAAAAAAGAACCCTAAAAGGACGTTCTTTTGTATCACATCTACAAATTGGTCAAATCATTTTAAAAAGGCTAAAAATTAAGTTGTATATGCTTAAAGATTTTAGATTCAAAGTTTAGAAACAGCGTTTAGTTAAATGTTGGCATAGCTTTTATAAGTGCTTACAGGGCAATGGTTGAAGGGTTGATCTCTTTCCTTATATAATATGAAGTACTGTGAACCATGAAGGTATGAATTGGGCAATATAGATAAACTATCTCTGTCATGCAACTATTCCCTCACATTTCTTTTCATTACTCAGAAGGGCTCTTTAAAACTAACAAATCCAGAGGATCTTAACATTTTCTGATCACTTCATGAATTAATATTTTATATAGATCTGTGGTGTACTTTTTTTTGCTGAAGCTGCTAAAAAATAAACCAACTAACCTATCAAATAAATATTTGCTAAAACAGTTATTTGGATGTTTTGTTGAAGGATTTTATAAAAGTATATGATTTTTTTTGTTTCTTTTGCCGCCCCATTCATTAATGGTACAGTAAAAATATGGCATTGCTCAATTCTGAACAACATTGTTTCAAGATTTTGCACAAAGAGGCCATGTGGATCAATCTGATTATTCATTTTTAAAAATAAAGGAATATAAAATAAGATGCTTTTTTCAAATCCATGTTGTTTAAAGTATGCCATCACATCTTTTACAGTCCTCAAAGGTGAGTTTTGCAGAACCAAAAAAAAAATTTATTTTCGTTTTGTCTGAAATGCTTCAAAAATGTGTTTTCTGATTAATTTTCTTTTGTGTTCACTCTTCTTTTGTGATTTGTCTTTCTGAAACTTCCATTAGGACATCAGCCGAACTTGAAAATGGTTTAAGCGTCTGTAAATTTCCATCTTCCTGTGACGCACACAACGGTAGGGGAAAGAAAAAAAAAACAACATGTACATGCACGTTATATTCCCACATGAATTGAAACATGAATGCAGAACCAGAGCAGCCTCAAAACATTGTCTATCGCAACATTCTAGTTTTATCTTTGGAACGGCATCAAACCCCCACGTGGCTCAGGAAATAATTAAGTTTAAAGTTTCAGAAATTTTTCAAGAGCAGGAAATTCAAAAGGGTTTAGGGTGACATCGGGCATCCTCTTTTCATCCACAGCAGATCATGTGGAGCTCTGAGGGTCAGGTGTCTGTCTGAACAAGATCCCACTCCAGTATTGTCATTACAGTCGGCCAGAATCCCATGAACTTTTGACCATGATAGGTTTAAAGCATTCTTGTGTACACTGAAGCAAAAACTCACAACATGCATAGAGCCAGAATCCTAAAAACACAATCTTATTTTAAAGATTGCTTTTGTTCAGAAAAAAGATACAAAATCTATGTAAAAATCTTCTTGTTTACTCTTTCATTCAGTAATTTGGAGCCCAATTCATAATTGTTAGAAATATTTGGGAAAACTTGATAATAAGATTCCTTAATAAGCTTTATTAACGCATTAACAAACATTATTAATGTTTATTAGACATTTATTTGCACAATAAGCCAAATAAGGTTCGTTAACATACTTAGTAAGATGAATTAACATCTAACGTGAGACCATAAAAAGGCTATATTAATAAACTGCTTACAAGCTCAACAAATGTATTAACTATTTTTTTTCCACATTATATTGAGGGTTTTGCAGCACTTTATCTAAAGTGTTACCAAATATTTTATTTATTAGAAATTTTGAATTTATTTTGGCCTCGCCAAATTTGGTGGCTAAAATAACAAAACCATAACTTAGATAGTTCAGAGAAGTTGAGAGATACTCAGCAAAAATATAAACTTAAACAAAGAGGAGGGCAGAAGGTCTCCTATTGCATGAAATGACTATAAAGTGGAGCCAATTGGAGGCAATGCGAATCAGAAGATACATTTGTTCTAAGCTTAAGTGTAATTTGTGTTTAAAAGGTGAAAAAGTCAACAATGGAGAATATTTGGAGCAAAAACAGACAAAGTCTGTGTGTGCTTTTGTATTTTGAGTAGCAAATCTCAAAAGAACGAAGAAAAACAAAAGTGTGCTCAATATTCACACTCTGATCATTGTGAAATCACTTTAAAGACCCACTCTAATGAAAATAGTCTTTATGGTGTTTTTAACATGTTCTTGTGGCATTTTTCTGAAAATGGAGGACAAATATATTTATAAAAAATAAGTGTAATAGTGCACTCATGAGTATTACTTCATTCAAATTGTTGTGATTTAGGAGGAAATAAAAAAAAAAAACAATTTGAAAAAGATCGTAAAATGCAGCGGGTTGCTCCATTCTGATGCACCGACTTGCAGATGATTAGATCCGTTAACGTCTTCATTTTCCTCATGTGAGGTGGTATCTTGCTCAAAACTATATTGTCAATATTGATCACCATTTTTATTGGACTAGTAATGTTAGGTCAAGTGTGTGGAGCTTTAAGCTAGCAGTAGCTAGCAGTAGCTAGCTTAAATAGATCTCCGTTATGGGTGACGGGAAGGGGGTCGCTCAATTTCTGATAAACTCCTACTACTCTGCAGAAACTTTGTCCTAGAAAATGACAAAGATTTTTGATTTTGGCTAAAAACTGAATGTTATAACTAAAAGACCACTGGGAATGCTTTGACAACAGATCAAAAAATAATCAGAAAGACACTTTAAAACAAGAGAGTTTCTATCCTAAACATTTGCGGTCAGTGCTAAACTTTTACCTTGGCTTCACAGACCCAGAGGAAGGGCTTAAGGTTAAGATTACGATTAAGGTTAGGGTTAAACCACCAAATGGTTTCTGAGTGCTGCTGTGTCTGTATCTCACCACTCCCCCAGGAGATAAATCACATTTCACGCTCCTTGGAGCATCACAGCTGATAGGACTTTAACTTTAATTTCGCATACGTGGGACTAACAAGAACATTTAGATGTGGACGGACTTAAAATCAACATCAGTTTTTGTGCTTGTTGCACATGTGAATAACATCAGCCTAAAAACAAATCTCTTTGATAACAAATCTCAAAATTTTTAAACTTTGTTTTTAATTCAACTTAACCAAAAAATGTATTTTTCTGTCTTCCACTTAATGAACATTTTGTAAAAAAGGATGTTTTTTTTTTTTGCTTGGAATGAAAAATGATCCCATCTTTTCCTGGGAATACCATATAAGGTAGGACTCACTGTTGCCGCTAACGGTTATGCAGGTGTGACACACAAGGCTCACTGAGAGTGAAACCTGTTTTTCTTCCTGCTTATGGCACCACTTCTCTGCCCCATTTGTCTCTTTCACTGCCTTCACAGCATGTCTGATGAGAAGAGTCACCAGATTTCTGCTGCAGGAGGATGTAAACACCAGCTTCCTTCAGCTGCCATCAGTAAGAGGTTGTATCAATGTTATAGAATTAATGATATAGGCAAATAGATCATTCATTAATTGGAATTTTAATTTCAGTTTGTTAAGTTTCTCCATCTGTTTTTTGTTTATTTGCCTTTTTTTTGTCCAAAAGTGTCTAATTACTTGTCCTTGCTGGTCAATCCCAAGAAAATTGAAATTAATTTGGTTAATTTTTTTTAAAAAACATGACAGCTTATGACAAACCTTGATCTGTCTGACGCATTTCATTCAAAAGAACACCCTGCACTTTGATCTATAGCACAGTTGTGGGTAGCAGAGCACTTTCTCGATAAAGATCACATCTTCCTCGTTTTGCTGCAGTGATACAAATAAACGTCTTTGCTGTCTTCTTAGAACGAGCTCTTTTATTGTTAATAATCAAAACTTGAATCTTTGCTTCCAAGAAATAAGAAGCTGTAATGAAGCATTTCAAGCTGATTTGTTCCTTGTTGTCGTATCAGAATTGCCCGTAAAGCAAAACGTGATTTTATCTGAGATGGTGACAGAAGAATCAGCGCTGTCAGAGGATTATATGTTTATATGTTGCTGATTCTTGATATTTACAACTTTAACACAATATTTCACCATATTAAGCTAAAAAATTTGACCAGTGTTCAATATTATTAAAAAAAATTGTTTCATATTGTCAATGAGGCAATTGTGAAGTATGCAGAATTATTAGGAGCCTCTGTGGATTGCATTTTCTAATCTTCTGTCTTGTCTGCTCAAACTTAAAACAGACTTTTGATCAAGTAGAAATTGGCTTACAGTGGCATTTACCGAGAGAGAAAAAGATGACTCAGTGATGCTAACATGGCAACCATTCTCAAAGAAGGGGGAAATTAGATTTAAGCAGTAGAAATTGTTTTATATTCTCATTTTTTATTGTCGTGGATGTGAAAATAAGTGCGTGAAAAGATTTTCTGGTCGTTCACAAAAGGCTGATTGTTAGATTCAAGAGGGAGGGGGGAGTCCAAATGTGGATGTAAGGGGAGTTTAACGCTAAGGAACCACATGACTTTTGAGCAGGAGGTCATATTCTGTCTGACCCATGATCCTCTTCACTAGCAATGCTTTGAAACTGAAGTAAATATGATAAATCGACCACGTGCCAAGATAAACGTGTAAAAATCCAGTGGGTTCATGTAGTCTGGAAAAGTCAAAGTTTACTGCAGATGTCACATCTACCACATTATGTGAAGTACTTAATTGTTTGACACCTTTATATAATAACAAGAAACTGTCTGGAAAGGATTTTTTATGAAACTTAAATGAATCAGTTTAAAGTCAGCCAGGATTATTGAATGATTCCTTAATGTATTAGTTCTAAAAGTGCATTTTACCCTGATCGTAACGTATTTGAGATAATGCAAACGTCAGCCTGCTTTGATGTCTCAGCCCCATCTTTAAAAATAGTTAACATTCTAATGTCATTAAAAAAAACAAGTACTTTGCAGAGACATTTTTCTTTAAAGAACCTTGAGGAAAATTTTGTTTTTGATGATTTTAGCATTTTCTTGTGGCATTTTATTCATGATGAAGGACATATAAAAAGAAAATTGAGCTTAAATTTCTATTTCCGAATATCTTTTTATTCAAATCATTGGGAATCCGGAGCAGACGCTGCAAATATGCTGTTGAAAAATGCTTGCAGGTGCAGTTCTACAGCAGGCCACAAGCTCCCTACTACGCTCCTGATGAAATGCTGCCGTTCTGAAGAAACTATATTCTAGAAAAATGAAAGTTTTTTGGAGGTGGGCTATTAACAGCTCAATCTTAATTTAAAAAAAAAACACTGAGAATAGTTTTAATCATTGTGCTATCCTTAGCATGTTTACATGCATGTAATCTGGAACCGACAAAACAGTGCGCTGAATTTTTTTTTTCAGTAATTTTTTAATATTTTTCTTCACTGGTGTCCATGGTCGACAAGAAATCCGGTCCACCTTTGCTATGGCAGGGATCACGCATCACACAATCACTATTGTGTGAAAGCTTATAAGCATTGTGTGAATACTTACAAAGAATTCACACGATTAACTATGAATTCAAAAAGTATTTCATGCTTGGAAATGTATTAACATATGTACTGGTACACTAATGGGTTTAGCCTCTGAGCAAAAGGATGTCCCTTTAGCTGTGTGATTTATGGACCAATCTATTTTTACAAAATTCCTCAAAAGTCATAAAAAGTAGAGGTTTGGGGAAAAATCGATCCACATTGAGCATCTAGATTCTCATTTTTAACAATTCAGAATCGATTCTGGATATCCAAGAATCGAACCCCACCCCCATTCACACACACACACACACACCCACACACCCCACCCCCCATATTCTTGCATTTATATATTCTATTAATGGCTCGAACCTGCTAGCTTATCTTACTTGCAAACTGTAATGCTTGTCACTAAACGGCTACCGTACTTCGTTTTCCCTGGAGGTGAGCGGTGCATACTGAACGTGCGCACTACACTACAACATGGGAAAAGAAAAAGAGATTCCTCCTGTCCCGTCATCAGTGAAGGCAAATGTTTGGGCGCATTTCGGGTTCTTCGAATTTTGCAGTAAAGAGCAAATATTAAAATATTATGGGAACGCTTCATATGCTCACCCTCTTTTCTTGCCACCCGAAACTTAAAGTTTGAAAAGTCTTTCACTGCCTTCGTACTGTTGAAACGATCCGTCTCTCCAGTGTTCCGTGATGATGCCATTGCAACTATGAATGCAAATCCAATCAAACCCACAATTTGTTGCGCACCTTGCAGCTTTTTATTTTCATTGCAACTTTACTGTAACTTTGAGGAATCTACCATGACAACAGTCATGGATGACCACGTGAAAGTTTCCCCTGCAACTCCTTCCCGGGAGCCGTGCTCTTTTATTATCTTTCTGTAGCTATCGGATTTTTATCTCTTCAAAAACGGTCACCCCGCAGATGAGCATACTCTGGCGCGCACACGGCGGGGTGGGGCGCAGGTACAGATCGGTTTGTCATATTGCGCGAGGCACAGCTGCTGCACATGAGGAACCGAGGATGAAGAGAAAGACGGAGAGAGACTCTGGAAATTTGGAACCATTTCACTTTCATTGGTAATACAAAGGAAGAATTTAGAGTCTGCAGGAAAAGAATTCCATATAGAACCTCCTCGAAAACAAATCTATAGACACCTGAGAAAAGCTTCTTTAAAACAGAGCAGATCATTCAAACCAGATCAACTCCTCAAAGCCTTTGTCTTCCTCTACCAGAAACTCAGCAGTGATGCTTTTGAAATAGATAAAGAGGAAGATTCTGAGAACATCTGAGGATTCATCTGTTTATGACGTTTTTTAATTTCACAATTTTTCACTGGAAAATATTTTACTCTAAAATATGTTTACATCAACACTTATTTGGGTTACTGTGAGCAGGAAAGACCAAAAATCATTTTCTGTTTCACAGTTCTATTCATGATAAATGACAGCTCAACAACATTGTATATGGTGATGATGCTGTATTTTCTTTATGCATGTGTCACAATAAAAAGAGATGAAACATGTGAATGTGATTTTTATTTCATAATTACACATTTTTTGGCACTTTTCAAAAAAATCTGTATATTTAAAAACATTGCAACTTTTTACAAAAGCTACAGCAACATCAGGCACTTCAGGCAATCATAAAGATTTTCTGCAAAATCCTGGAGGGTCTGAATAATATAAGTTTGCACAGTATCATAAGTCAATGCCTTTTCTTTATCAAATGATTTTCTTTGTGTTTTAAATTTTTGAATCGAGAATCATTTCAGAATTGAATCGGCACCCCAAGAATCGGAACCGAATCATGAGTTGTTAAGATTCACATCCCTAATAAAAAGTTTTTTTTTTTTTTTTTTAATACTGTGTTGCTTATATTTACACCACATATTCTTTAGGTAAAAGCGTGCATACTGCATGCATGCAATTCTGTTATTACAACTAAGTTTGTCAGAGGCACTCTGTGGTTACAGGGTGTCACTACCTAATGTTTTTAAGAGAAAAAAAAAAAACCTTTTTGAGTCACTCTTTTATGTTGAAGTGAAATTTTAAAGTATTCTCCTTCTGTGGTGCCTCCTCATTGTTCTGACACATGAATGTCACACGGTTAAAACAACTTGTTTGTCTTCTGGAACTCCTCCCTGGCTGTGTCGCTTTCATCCGACCCCCTTTAGATGTTTCCGACTTATTGTCTAGCAGAGGGTCCTCCCTCGGTTCAGATAAGAAAAACCACTGGGTGTGAACTACCTGTTGACCTTAGTATAAGCAATCGCTGCTTCCCTTCTGTTCTTCCGTCTTAAAAGAAACTCTTCCTTCCTTGGAGTGCTTTCTGTCTGACATAAGTGGGTTGAGTAAGTCCTACTGTGTGGAAATGGTACATTTTGAAAAGCATAATTCTTAAGAAATACTGCTATTCATTCACCATAAGATGATATATTTCCAACAAGTCAAATTTAAAAGGGATATGTAATATTTTTTTGCTTGAAACTAGTATTTTTTAAGGTTCTTTGGAGTGTCTGACCTGCATCCTTTTAATTTCGAGGAAAACAGTTTTTTCATAACTTTTCTGGAAGAATTTTCTGGTATTTCTCTGTTTTTTTCAGTCTGACCAGTTTTCAGTGAAAATAGAAAATGTCTAAAGTGGTTGAACTCAAGTTCTAATGGATTTTGGTAGCAAAGGTTTGTTATATTATGAAAAATAACCACAGGTTTACCCAGCTAGTTCAGTGGTGGGCAAACTTTTTGACAGAATGGCCAGACCAGGACCAGATGTGTGGAGTGTTTAGGTACTCCATCTCATAAGAGAACTAAATCTGGACGAAAACATGTTTGAATTTTGATTACAGCTAATATAGAACATCTTGGAGGTTCTATTTCAAAACTGTGACATTTATTTCTCAAGCCAGTTGCACAAATGGTTTGATGTACTTCAGGGAAAATGGAACTCAGAGAGAAGATGCGTTCATGTGGTGTTGGAATAAATCAAAAAAGGACATACATAACACAAAGAAACAATAGAAATACTTCCTATACCACAGAAATGCAGAATAACAAAGTGGGCCATCTATGTGAAAATACACCAACTACAGGGAAAATAAAGCAAATAAGGATTATCATTATAATTTAGTCTCATTTGGCGGGCCAGATTAAATAGTATAACAGGCCGCATGTGGCCCCCGGGCTGTAGTTTGCCCACCCCTGAGCTGGATGTAGTTATAATTTTAGAGCAATTCTTTCATCTAAAATATTAATTAATTAATTTTTGTCTTGGACTTTTTAAAATGTAGAAACACTTTAAAAATGTCTCTCCTGTGAGATGAATAAAGTTCAATTGAAAATTTTGCATACATGCATTTTTTTTTAAAGGGTTCATAATTAAAGTTGTGAAATAAAAGATGTCTTCAATTACATTTGTTCACAAAGAAAACATATACTATTCATAAGAGCTTAATTTTCAAAAATTGCAAAGCGGACCAAAACTGTTTTTCTTTCTTCATTGATTATCTCTACTATCGTCAGTTAGGTTATTAAAAACATAAATTCAGCCCTGACAGCCTCCCAATATCAGATCAAGCTTAAACGATCTTCCCCACTTGATGGAAGTTTCAGAACAAAGATATCATGACTTAAAAGGTTCCTAGAGTCTGATCATTTCCCACCTTTCACAACATGCAGATTTCTTCATCCACTTGCATAGAAAAACAAATTTTTTTAACAAATTTAATATAAAAATATGTTAACTGATGTCTATGAAAGTAATCAAGTTGTTTCTCAGCTTCATCAATTTTATTAATGGAATTTCTTTTTCTCATCTGTCATTTTTCCTTAACCTTCAAGTGATAATATATTGCAGCAATAACCAAAGTGATTGACTTTTATTGAGATTATTTCCCTCCAAGGTGAAGAACAATTGCAGCAAAGGGTCTATCTTTTCTAAGGTCACCGCCCTCATGAGGATTTTCTGAGAAGACTCACAAATAGCACAGAAGCCCGTCCTCAACACAGAGTGAGCTGCAAAAAAAAACGTATGTGATGACTGCATACATGCACAAGTGTGTTTATTACTGATTGGCAGGAGCACCCATCGTTACCGAACAGCATCAAAAACTCACCGTGTTCCTTGCGGTGTTTTTGAGAACAGTGTGGATTTTTTCGGCCCTGGGGACCTCCTGCATCTATCCAGCCACACTGGCTGTTAATGAGACATCTGCATGTTCAGGACACCTTCGTCTCCCATTAATCGAACAACTTGCATGGAAGGCCACGCCTGTCACCCATTTCCGTCTAGTCCCTCGCCCCTTTTACCTTTCTTCTTTCGGCTGCTGTTGAATGTCCGGCCATCCCTTGTTGTGAGGTGTCCCTATAAATCGAGCCTTCCCAGTCCTGGTTCTCCAGACATTCTGTCATGATGGTTTCTAGCTGTCCCCGTCCACTGTTGATAATTGGCTTTGGGCGCTTTTATCCCACAGATGCCTTCAAATGTCTCACCCATTAGATGTCATTGTGGCAAAAATGTCCATGCATACAAAATCTGCCATTAAATTATCACACATCCACATTTATTTCACCATAATTACTTTTTTTTTAGCAATAAAAAATATATATTTCAACCCTTTTATATATCAATGCAATTAATAAATAATTGTAATAAAGTTAAAATAATATTGAACTTTTGTTTCATTTGCAGCTTTTAATGTTTCAAGAAAAAGCAGCAACACTTATTTGTTGCATTTTTACTTTTTATCCAATTATTTAAACTGCACAGCTTTTCATCTTAAAAGCACTCCACTGAGGTCTCTTCTAATTGCAGTTTTTTTAATGCAAGAAAAGTACAAGTTAGATAGCGAGATGGATGTGTATTTTATTAATTTCAAGAGAAAGAAATTCCACTTCTGGTAGCTCTTCTATGCAAACCAGCAGTCACATTAATACTAACTAAAAGTTAACTTATAACATCATTCTATTTTCCAGATATTGCAGAAAAAAACATCAATAACAAGCAAAGGTGCTTTTTTTACTATTACATTCTAATTTAATTCAAAAAAATTTACTTAAATTAGTTGTGTTATTTCTTTATATATATTTATTTTACTCAAAATCCATTATTTTTTTATCTGACTATTTGACTTAAGATTTTACTATATTATTATGTGTTTTGTAAACAGCAGCAATACAAAAAATCTATCAACAGAGCAAAAAAAATGAGTGTCAATGAAAAGCGATGGCCTTTAATAAGCTTTCAATGGGATGTTTGCGTGTGTGTTTATTATTTACATTTAAAGGGTCAAAAAATGTAATGTTTGGTAGTTTTGATAGGGTAGAAGTTAAAAATATAAAATAATTACAAACCATCATTTTTGTAGGCTATACGAGTACATAGCAGATGACAGGAAAAATAAAATGTTTTTCTGAATTTCAAAACAGACAACAATGATACCAGCTGCAACACAGGAAAGATAAAATTTAAAAAAAGAGTAATTTTGCCGACAAAAGGAAAAAAGTTGGTCAATATGAATCTAGAAGACAACAAAAAGGAGAAGACTTGATTTTTCTTTCATATTTTTTCTAATACAACTTTGAGTGTGTATATCAAAACCAATACAGAACAATAATAACAGAGAACAGACACTTAAAATAACACACAACACTATTTTTCAGTTTCAAGCCAAGGTTTTAATATTTGAAAAAAAAAAAAAAAACAACAAGCAGTGACCCCTAACAAAATAAAAAACCTTGATGCCATCACCCATACTCTATCAATGTTTGCACTGTGGGGTCAAAAGTTTTCAAAGTGGCTTTTGGAAAGGTCTCGGCTCTTGAGGAGTGGATTGTGGTCTGTAGAGAGACTGCTGATGGCATCAAAGCATTTCTGCCTCATACCAGGAAATGCCAGAGAGTTTCCAGGTCATCATGTCACTCAGGAAGACTTTTCACAACAACACCAACAAACTTCCAACAGAAAGCTTCATACGAGCTTCCTATTCCAACATTTTTAGAATCCATTGGGAATTGTCTTATATTGTTTAAAATGTTCAAAACATTTGCTTTGTTTTTTTAATATATATATTTTAATTTTCCTAGTATTTGTTACAATGTATCAGTGGCAAATGGTGCAGTTTTCAGTTCAGAAAGTAATAATAGTTGCTAAATTTAAATTGCTACAAGATAGATTTCAGATCTACAGTAGATCTGAAAACATCTCCAACAGAAGAAAATGACATTTCATTGTTCTGGAGCTCTGCACTAAAAACTCTCCATGTTTTCTCACAAAGAAGATTTGCTTTGTAAATGTTTCTCCAGCTCAAAACCAAAATCTTCTGGACCTCTTTCAGGTTTTTGGAGCGATTTTCATGTTCCCAAAATTCTTGAAATTTGATCTCACATTTCTTTGCTTGCATCTTCCTAAAACTTTGAGGTCTCACACATGTTTTTTCAGCCTTAAAACCAGAATTCAGTAAGAAATAAAACATTCAAAGCTCATCCATTCGTTGTGCCAGAGATCTGAAGTTCTAAATTATTGAAAGAGGCCAACTAATGCCTCTTATTTTAAATTTCCTCCTGTTTGCCACATGTGATGCTAAATCAACTTGGCTGTGGATTCGATTTCTTGCAGAAACTGCCTTCTGGAATAACAAATTTATCCAATTTAAACAATAAGATGGAGTAACAATGTTAATTTTAATGTTAACAAAATACAACTTAGCTCTCTACACACACGCAAAAAAACCAAAAACAAATTAACACTAGGGATTAATATACTACATGACATGCTAAACAAAATCATGCACAACACAGAATTATAAATTAAAAATATAGTCATTTACAACATGAACAGAAGTACCAGTAATGGAGGATATCCCCAATGAACCAATAACCTCAAAAATAAACAGTGTAAGGATTAAATTAGTGGATCTTTCTGTGTCAAATTTACACCTAAAAATTCCGACAAGCATTCTGCATGAAAAGAAAAAAATACAGTTTTTCTGCATGACATGACATCAATCCTTTGTACATGAAGGAATGTAAATTTTTTAATGAAGAAAATAAAACAGCTATTCACAATATGACCTACATTTTTAAATGGCATCTTTTTTTTTCTAAATTTGACCCTTTTTGACAACATCTACATAAAGAAAAAAATACAGTTTAAAGTGCATGACATTACCAATCCTTTTGGTAATTTGGACATTTAAAAATTATTTGTCATCAAAAGAAATTTGAAATAATGCTTACATATACTTAAAAATTTTAAATGGCATCTTTTTTTTTTTAAATTTGACCCTTTTGACTTCACATACATACAAAAAACACACTGTAAAAAGTGAAACATTGGACCAATTAACAAAAGTTTGGTAATTTGTCACATTTAAAATACTAGAACTTTTACAATGTGGCCTTCACTGCTTTCACACAGTGGATTTCATTTGATTAAAAATGATTTTGTGATTGCTTCTATTTGTAACTCAGTTCTTGTCCTTATTTTTATGTATTTATTTTTTATTCACAAAGCAAAAAGCTAAAAAAAAAAGTTAAAATCAGTGAGGTGTTTTTTTTTCTTGGAAAGGTGTGCAGTTTAAATATTTAGCACAACAAGTAAAATATGATTTTTTAAAAACATATGCAAACAAATAAGCTAAAAACTACAGTTAAGGATAATGGTCAAAGCAATTGGATTATTTAGATTTAAAAATGCAGAAGTTGTCAGATAAATTCTTCTGAAAGATTCCTAAAAAGAATAAAGGAAGTAAATAAAATTAAATAGATACATTAAATTATAATAATAAAAAAGACATTCTTAAAGGAAAACATAAACTGGTAGGGAAGTAAGTGTGGGTGAATTAAATTAAAATAGAGGTTTTAGAATATACCTATGTTTCTGCAACAAAGGTGTCTGATGGGTAAGAGACCTAACGGCCTCTAAGGAATAAAAACATCTGAAGCCAATAATCTGCAGAGGGCAAAGAGAGCAGCAAAACTAGCTGGAGATAAGATTTAGCATACACTGTTTACTTCTTGCATGTAGTTTCAAGTGATCTTTCTCAAAAAAAAAAAAAAAAAAAAAAGAAAATCTATAGTTTTTAACTTTATGGAAGTGATAAAAACTATAGATTCCAGTTATGTGGACAGTCAGATGAATGCATTTCAGCCTTTATTATACTAAACTTGATTTAAAAACAAGAAGCTTTATTAATTTATTGCCTTTACATGGATTGTAATCAAAATAATCTTAGATGAAAGAGGTGCACTGCCTTAGACAGTATATCAGCTGCTTATCTATGTAGGGAGTTTCCACCAGTAAGGTTAGCTATTGACTTGAAGCTTCAGGTTTCCAGAGTTGTCGACTTGCCCTTTGACCCCTCCTAAAGCTCTAATACAAAGAGTGCAGTGAGCTCACTAATTCTATCCTTACGTTGTTGAGAAGGCCGACCGGAGGCCAGACAAAGAACACAACCTGAAAGTTCTGTTTAAAGAGATCTGTGGTTCAACATATGCTGCTTGTCCATCAAATTGGGTTTTCTATTTCCTTCACCAGCTTCATTAGTGCTGCATGGGTCTCAGGTTTTTTTTACTTTTTTGTGATGTCCAGACGCTGCAGGCATTCCTCATTCTTGTTTAGTAAGAAAAACCGTGCGAACTCGAAACAATACAAGGGGTCATGAAGGGCAGGTGTCATGTCTCACATGACATGCTTAACAATTCCAGGCCTCCTTTAGTGAGGAGTTTGCAAACTAATATCAGGAACCCACCCCTGATTGTGAACACAACACTCAAATAGTAAACAGGAGTTTCTAATTCAAACATTATCATCAGGGGAGGGTAACTAACTGACTTACTTTGCACATGCTCAGACTCTAAATAGCTCCCTTCGTTCGTGGCACGCCTAGTTTGGTGGCTGGCGATCTAAACCCAGGTTACGAATAACTTGCACGGCAATCCAATGCTCGGAGCAGGCTGTGGGGTTAGAGGTGACGCACTTTGACAGATTCCCCAACACAGAGAGCGTTTCATTGGGTAAAGGGGCGTTCACCGCTAAGTGTCAAACGGCTGTGGCAAGTAGTTTCTCTGCAGAAAGACTAAAAAGAAAGTGTATCCGACTCGATTCAAAATAAAAGCACGCCAAATGTGAGATTTTGTTTTGACAAACAAAATCGTACACTTTGAAGGTAATTAAAGTTTATAATTAAAACTACAACTAAAATAGTGTTTGTGTTGATAAAAATGTCTTATTTCAAAGATTAATGCTTCAAAATCAAATTTTAAAACTTTTATTTTGAAAGTACAAAAAGAAATGTAGATCTTACTTCCTGCAGCTTGACCTAATTTCACAAACTGAACGCCCTGTCTTGAGTTCGTCGCTGTTGTATTATATAACTTTAACTTACTCATGGCTTTAGCCAGCAAGAAGCGAACACTGCGCTTCTGATCTGACGACCAACGCGGATTAATCCCGGGGATCTTTAGCAACTGACTCATCGGTCACTTTTATTTTATTTTATTTTTTTTTCCCCTGCCGGTGACGCGCACGAAAAGTTGTTGACGGATCCGCGAGACGGCGCACACAGCAGCGACATTGTTGCTCGAAATACTGCAGAGACCGTTTCCCCGCCGTATGGAGAAGAGCACCGCGGCGCATTCTCTGATTATTCACAACAGCAGCTTAAGTGTTTGAAGTGTGTTCGTATGAGGAAAATTGCGCGATTGCTCTCACTTTCTTTGCCCTCCCGCAACTTGGGTTGACGGGAGATGACCTAACCGTCGGAGTGCATGTTTTTGCCACAACAGGTAGGTTCTACTCTCAGGTGGAGGGACTTATCTGTTTTTTTGCAGAAATTCACTGATAAGAGGACAAACTGGTGGCTCAGTTTTACTAGGCCGACGACGAGCGTCCTCTATGAGTGATTTATCGCATGGTACAGTGTCAAAAAATAAATAAATAAAAATACAATATCGCGCAACACGGGAACAGATCTTGTTTTAGAGTTTCAAGCTAGAAAAATATCAACTTATCAGTAATTAGTCGGGTCCCTTTAGTGTTGGTGGGAGAGAAAATGTAGTTTCACATGCTAGCCAACAGGTTGCACTAATTCTGTAGTAGTTTTGAACACAAACTATGGTGGCTGAGGAGCATATACATTGCTTAAACGTATGTTCTTTTTTTTTTTTTTAAACGAAAAGGCAATTTAAATGTCTCCAGTTTTACCTCCACACGCGGAGTAATTAATTTGATAATTATCAGAACGAGGAAAATTGGTTCCGTGTAAAGTTTGGAATTCGAAAAATAAATAAATAAATAAACTCGTCTGTTATATATCATATAAATGAGTTATTACGTAATTACTATTGCACTCCAGTGCTATTATAGGACTTTATTGCGTCTCGCCGCTCACAGAAAGTAGCGCCATAAGCTGCTGACTTAATGAAACTGATCAGACTGATCACAGCTGAATCATTATGTCCACATCCGCGGTAACACCAGGGGGGCTGCTTTATCTGACACTTGTAGCCTGATAAAATAGTCTGTTTTTTGATCTATTTATTATCATTCTACCTACATGTATTTTTAGTAAAGTTTTGACTCGTGAATTTGCTTTGTCTCTCATATAGAGACAGATTGTCCTTGCCTGCAGCAAAAGCTCAGAGGCCTCAGAGTAGGTTAATCTCTATCTACAGATGTCTGCTGTTGCAAACTGTAAGAGGGACTGTCAGTAGCAATCTTGCAACGCAAGCTATGCCTGGACTTGTCTGTCAATTCTGGATAGATTAGCAAAGAAAAGCAAAAGTCAATTAAATACCCCCAGGGCAGTATTAATCTCTGTCTGATTGGTATGGTCTCCCTTTTGTGCTCCTAACTGTTTCAGATTTGGATCTGTCTGCCATGAGTGTGGATGTAAAAAGGGGTGGGAGTTGACTGCTGTTTTTACTTTCTTCTTTATGTTGTTTTCTTTCAACAACTAGATGACTTGATTAAAAAGTATATGCACAGAAGAGGATTGTACTGTTGAACTGTTCCGTGACATTTTTCATGCAGCTGTTGCCACCTGTTGCTTTGAATAATCTGTTTTTATACTTTATGGTTCATTCCTCTTAGTGCTTTTTGTGTTGTACTTTCTTTGACTTTTTTTTTTTTGTCTCTGTCCCCCCCGCTGACATTCTCAGAATGAAGAAATGGATCAAGGTGAACTGAAGCTCAATGGTAATCAAGGCGGCAGCCTTTCATTTGGCGAGCTAGGACCCGAAGCATGCGGAGATACTGGTGACTCATCTGATTTACTCTTCCAGTCTGCGATGCATCTGCCCGGTTCCGGTTCTGTGGCCCCAAATGGACAAGGTGGAACTAAAGGCCAGGGGGAGGTTGGGGGCTTTTTTGAACCACCTGAGAGCTCTGAAGTAAAGGGAGATAAATTGATCAGGATGCAGAAATCAGAACAGAATGTATTCAGCATGGGGGAAAACCTGCCGCTGGTGGGCGAGAGTATCTCCGATCCCAAGCAGGCACCTCCATGTGTCATCAGCGCTTCAGACAGGTCTGTACTGGGCGGTCTCCCTCTGCCCGACCTCTTTTCACAGCACATCAAGCAAGAGGGGATGTTTTATATGGATAAAGACTTGGGAGCTTACAGTGGACAAACAGGCTCAGGTCTGTGCGATTTGGATAGCAACAGTACTCCCCTAATTGATGATGCAGAGATTTGGCGAGACCTGGACCTTACAAGCTCGCTGGAAGAAATCAGTGCCTTGGAGTTGGATTCAGAGGTGGCACACTTGGATAACATCCTGCAAGACAGCAATAGTGCTGGCGTTGATTCTTCTAGTGGCTTGCTGAAGGAAACAAAACCTCTCATGGGCAATGGAGCAAACTTTACCAGTGTGAATGGCACAGAGCAGCAGCAACATCGTCACCAGCAGCCTCCTCTCCACATGGCACAGCACCATCAGCAGCTTCAACCAATTCTCTCAAGCGTTGTCATCAAGGAGGAGAAGGATCCTGATTTCATCCACATCCGGACCCCTGGGGTGGTCAAACAGGAGAAGCAGGACAGTTACTGCCAGTCACAGTGTCTCCAGGGCGGCATGAGCTCCCTCCACGGAGGAGCAGGGGGAGGCTCTTTATCCTCATCCGTATGCCTCAGTGCTGGATCTGGTTACCCCTACAGAGCCAGTCCATCCTCTACTGTCACCCTGCAGGATCAGAAGCCTTTTGGCATATACCCAAACCAGCCTCTAGTGGGAGAGAGGTGGATTGAGGGAAAAGGGTACGGAGAGTCATCTGGGAAACCTAGCAGCAGTGATGGACTGGTCTCTGCATCAGGCTTGCCAGGTTTCCCTGCCAGCTTTTCCAGGTAAGCGTTGAAGATTTACTTCATTGGTCTGTTTGACTTGGTCCTTGTGGTAAATTTGACGTTTGCTCTCAACCATGTCATGATTGAGGTCGTAATTACGAGTGTGGAAGGCATTTGTTGTGTTTAAGTTCAGAGCGGAGTGGCGTGCCAGATTTTCAGAGTGCATACTGTAAGTCTGCGCTGCTCAAGATGACACTTGTTGGTCTGAGTAACATTTTCCACATGTTTAGTTTGGGATGTTTTAGTGCACCGCTGTTTCTGAAACGTATCTGTCCTCGTTTGAATTCAAAGGAAGACATCAGCATCTTTCTGCTCGTTGCCATTTCAGCCTGAATCTTTCTGCACAGTTCCATTTTCAGAAAGAAAATGTTGATGTTTTTCTTAGTTTTTTTTTTCTTTTGTAAGGGAAACACACCCCTCCCCATTGTAAAATGCAACTGTTGCTTATCGCTTCCAAAACGTAGACAAAGCAGGACATGCATTCCTTCAGTTTATCCACATTGTGTCACATTATTGGAATGTCACAAGCTTTAATTGTAAAGCTGATACATACATGATTATATGAAATTATCTGAAAAGTTGCCAAATCGTGTGTCAGGTGGAACATTTGTTTCGTTGAAAAAGGGGAAAGACATTGTGGAGTTTTTCTGCACTGAAAATAGTTACACGAGATCCCCTTATGTTTTAAAGCCTGAAGGAGATTTTGCTATACTTAGTTTCTTGCATTTTTTTGTATTTTTGTTGAAGGATTGGGAAAATGTTCTCGAACACATTAACTCATCAATCACTGTTATGTCTTAACTCCACCCAAATGGTGTTTTTCCATGATTGAGCTGTTCAGAAAATAATTCCTTTTTAATGAAGACTTTAATGTTGCGCAAACCTGTCTTCGAACAGGACATGATTCACTGGAAAAGTCAAATTTTGTACATTTTCTAAGAATGAAGGAGAAAAAACTGACTCCTCCAAGAAAGATATGTGTGTGCTGCCCGTCTGTTGAGCAAGCTTTGTTTTAGCCTGAACCCACTCTCTGATAACTGGAGGAGCTCTGAAGTGCAAGAGAGAGATTTATTTTTCAGTTTTTTAATGAGCCGCTCTGTGCATGTGGGTTGAAAGGGCAGATTACAAGATGGTGTTTGATCAGTGGTGGCTAACATTGTGACTCAGTGAAGTTCCTAAAATCTATGAGGTGTTCTGCTCAGCCTGCTTGGTGACAAGTGATAGATGTACATGACTTTCAGCTACTGTTGGCTTCTTGCTTCCTGCAGCCCTTTTTGTAAAGTCTAGCAAGCTTTTCTTCTAAAGACTGCCATTTTTTGTTTTGTTAGACTTCCTGTTGCCCGTGCATCAGCACGGTTTGTGATTTCTTGCAGTGGTTCTCTGATTATTAGACAAAAATAAACTTTTGAAACTCTAACAAGTTAAAATAAAACTCTTACTGATGGGATAATTCTTTTTTTTATTTTACTATCAAGGAATACAGTTTATTGACAATGTCTAGACCAGGGGTGTCAAACTCAATCGCACTGGGGGCCAAAATCCAAAACACACTTTAGGTCGTGGACTGAATAGGATAAACATTTATTGAACACAGCAAAACAAAATTTAAAATTTTTAGCCTGGTCCACATCTGGTATTGCTTCCGCAACAGGTACAGCATCCTGAACCCGGTACTGATCCACGTCCAGGACCGGGGTCAGGTTAGGGTTATTATACTGGTGCAGTCCACCTCCCGGCCCGGCGGTTGGGGACTCCTAATTTAATCGGAACAGCCAGCACATCAAAAAACGACGAGTTTGGGACACCCAAAACATCACATTTTTGACGAGGAAAGGTCCTTAGCCAAACATCAAAATGTGACGACTTGGGAATGAGTATGTGTTGCAAAACGTTACCATAGCAAGATAACGTCGGGCCGTTAATAACAAAAATATAAAATGATCCGGGGGGCCGGATATAAACACCCAGCGGGCCGGATCCGGCCCCTGGGCCTTGACTTTGACACATGTGGTCTAGACACATGGAATGCATCATCATTAAGATTGGTTTGTTTGAATACAATACATCCTGTGTTATAACTTGAACAAGAGTATCAAATTGGTTATTGAATAGAAGTTTTATGAGAATCTAAAGCAGCCATTGACTGTATATGAGAACTGGATCGAGTCACCCCTCCACCTTTTCATTTCAAACAGGAAGTACCCGCTGGCTCCAAGAAATTCTTTTCCAAAGCAAAAGATATTCAAGTTATAAACTGGCCAATCAGATGCCTCAACAAAAGTATGCTTTTTTGTGTTGAATGTTTGAAACATTTGACACAAGCCCGTTTTCAAGGGGAAGGAGCCTTTCAACAAGCTCACTTCTGATTGGTTGCCATAGAAATGCTATTTTTTTGCAACTAAATTACATTTATTTCAATCCAAATAAATTCTTATTTCATTAAGAAATTAGCCTATGATGATAAAATATAGAAAAAGATTAATGAACATTTTTCCATAGAAATTTGTATCGAATCTCTTTATTTTACTGGACCTGAAAGTAAGTCTTTTTCATGGGTGATATCACACTCACTTGGTTCACTTCTCCTGTACAGTCAACCAATGTGACAAACACAGCTGTGGAGTGTGAATTAAAATATATATATTTTTAAATGTGGAGAAAAGTTTCTGGCTCCTACAACTTCCAACCAATACCTGTTTTTAGCTAAGCCTTGCCCTTTTGGTATTTTGGGAAGTTCAATCATAAATCAAAAGCACTCCGGTTAAATCACATTACTTGGCTGAACTTTTTTTGTTGCATAATTGAAATGTAAATAGACTCACTATTGCTTATGTTCACAGAAATATGAGGACATTCACTTTGCGGGGAAAAAAAAGCAGAGAAATTCCTAAAAAAAAAAAAAAAAAAAAAAAATGTATAAAGATTAATTCAAAATATAAATAAAATGCAGATCTGCTTTTTTTTTTTGCTTTTTGTTAGGTTTAACTTTAGATGCTGCTGCTTTATTCCTGCCTTCGGAGTCCAAACCCTTACTAATGAGAGTATGAACAGTTCAAAGTTCAACCAGATTTCTCTGTTGCTGTGCTGCATTTGTCCGTGTGTGTGCGCGCCATAATAGGACCGACGACTGCCCCTGTTTGTGCGTACACATGTGTGTGCTCTGCCTGGCCACGTGTACAGATTTGCAGCAGTGTTCCACTGCCCCTTTTCCCTCACACTGTCAGTCACATTTTTTCCACCTCACCCTCTTGGAGTTCTCCGTATTTCACAGATTTATGCAAAAGTTGTACTCTCACACACGTGCCATTCCCACACACTTTGGGTTTGCTCACTGCAGACTTTTTGCATTGCACAAATCCAATGAAGTGTATTAAAGTTAATGAAACTAATGATGACATTAAACATTTTTTGCTGATCTGTAGTTTTAAGCATTGTAGGATGTGAAGCAGAGGATGACAACTGGGCTAAAAGGTTTAAAAAAAAACATGATGACAGTTTGGCTTTTGCAGCTGTTGCAGACCAGAAGTTATTCAGCTTTAGCGTTGTGGTTGTACTGTTGAAGAATCATTTCTTCTTCCAAACGGAAACCTCAGTGGGAATTTTTTTTCTCTGCAGCAAAATTTTAATACTCATTCACGTACATGTTTCCCTAGACAATGGAGACAGTGTTTAAGGTTGCATTTAAGTACCCATTTAATCATCTGTGCTTATTTGTTATTAACTTCGGGTTGGCCTTTAGTTGAGGGTTTGAATATTGTGGCTTTAACATATTATTGGAACCTCAAAAAAATAATAAATTAATAAAAAAGGGAATGTCAATTTACCCTTATATATATATGTACATTTTAAAATTCTATTTGTTTAAATAACCTCTTAAGTACTACCAAACGTAATATTTTTTTCCCTCATCAACTTTTTCGTTTTTTAGTGTCTTTTCTCCGTCTGCCTTGAATCTTCTCCTTCTGTGGGGCCTATAATGCTCACTCTTTGAAGTTGGTTTTCGTCAGGGTCACAGGAGTTCAGAGATCCAAAGGGGGTTGAGGCGTCTCAGCAGCCAAGCTGTTTCTTTTTTAAGGCTGTTGTGGTGTCACTCGGCTTGTTTACACTGATGTTAGGGCTGCATATGAAAGCCCGTCTAATCAGCCACACGGGGAATACAATAGGAGATTCAGACAATCATATTTTTTGTTTGGAAAACACTCAGTGTCAATAACCAAAATGATTTTTGAGTATAATTTGTGCAAAGATCATATTGAGCAATATTATTTTACATTAAAACTTTACTGCTTGGTTTATCTCTAAAGCTGAGCGTTATATTTTTTCCTTCATATACCTTGACCAGCACTAATGTGTAACTCGCAGATAAGGATCTAAGATATTAGACGCGTTTTCTAGTAAGGAAATGTTGCATTGATTGTGCATGACGGTGCATAGACACACTGATTTTGAATGATAACCTTAAGAATATGGAATAAATTATAACCCAAGCCTGAAAGCAGTGAGTGGACACCGCCAGCTGCAATCTTTATATCTCCCAATTGCCAGGATGAAATAAAAGAATTATAAAACAATTACAAGTTATGATGAGGAAATTCTGAAAAATAATAAAAGGAAATATGGTTTTGTAACACACTAGTTCGGAAGTCCATTTTACAACTATATTGACCTCTGATCTGAATCTGGTTGATATGTCAGGTCAGACTGTTCAGTTTTTCTTATTTGATGCTTTTGTTTGTTGTAGACTTTCAACTACACTACTTCAGGTTGAAGGTTTGTGGAGGAAAAGCTAAACTTTGTTTTCCAAATATGTTTTATTCTGTGCAAAAAGCGGATTATACGACGTGTCCCTTTTTTTTTTTTTTTTTAACTTTTTTTCATTGACCACTTCTGAATGACCTAGAACAATTTGATTTTCAGTGACACAAAAAGAAGGCCACGTAACCTGCTTTAATTTCAGGAAAAATATAAGTCATTTATTTTCCTTATTAAGTAATGTAAATGGTGGTAAACTTATTAATCCATTCTAAATGACAAAACTCCTAAAAGTCATTGTAAGCGTGCATGTGTAGACTTCTCCTTTCATCTTTTAGATGCAATTTCTTTCTTGAGTGGCAGAAGTGAACTTGGGACAACTCTGTGTGGTAATAATGATGGCAAGTGTTTGTAACCTCCAAGCCTCTAGGGCTTGTGCTGTTGCCTTCACATGATGGATTATTTTTGTAAACTGTTATCTGATACTTGCTAAAATTAGCAAGTGCTGAAGTTATTCACTTTACTTCATAAATAGAGGATTAAGCTTGTTATGTTTGGCAACATTTCAATCAGAAAACAGGAAGTGTTGGATCTGACGTCTGTGCTAGCTTGCTCAGTGTGCAGCTTCTACCTTTTTACACTATTTAGAATTGGTAATTACATTTGGTAAAGATGAGAAACATATGCCAGGTTGATTTACAGTCATACGTGAACTTATAACTATTTTTTTTTAAAACTACATTTTTTCAAAACCATTTTAGTGTAATTCACCAAAATAAAAAAAAATGCTTGGAGACTTTTATTTGACTAACTATAAATTAAAGACAATAATTTAAAGAATATTTCTACTGAGTTTCTGACAGTAAATTGCATTTTCTTTGCTTGGTTGTTTGACATGTTAAAAATCTAAACAGAAATAAGAAAACTTAAATAACTAATCTGTTTTTTATTCAACATTTTTTATTAAAGCTAAAGAGCCACAATAAAGGGATAAAAGAACCACAGGGTCCAGACCCCTGGTCTAGTCCTACAAAATGTAAAGAAAAAGAAAATTAAAGTTGAAAAAAACAGAAACATTTAATAGAATTTTCATTGTGGTAGGTCTCCTTTAAATTACTGTGTAAATATATGGATATAGGCAATAAATAATAAAACAAAAAGAGTATAAATTAGTCAGATTATAAATTGTATATATCGTGGAACTGGATTATAGGAAATTGAATTTAAAGTTTATTCCCACTGAAAATTGTTGGATGTGAAACTAGGAATGACATCATCTGATGTCAAACGTGCAGAACTATCCCGGTCCGTGTTTGCGTGCACACATTTTTCGAGTCTCTCATTAGTGGGTGTTGACTCGCATGACACTCGATAGTCTACCAGGTTCTTTGAAGTGTAAATCCTTTAATATCCTCAATGCTTACAGTAAGATCTCTTTTTATTTACATCTCTTGTTTGAAGAAAAGTAATAATTAAGTCATATTGCTTAACCGGTTTTTAATTGCTTCTTTTTGTGCCTAAAGCTAAGAGGCACATTCTTGCTAAACCTCTTGCTTGTTTAACTATGCCTCTAGAATCCAGCATTATTACTGACTAAAGTCACTGTCTTCTGACATGCATTTGTTTCAAAATCAAACAAAAAACGTGAAAATCAAGATTTTGTTAGTGACATAAAAGAAAAAAAACATATTTGTTGTTCTGTGTATCTCTGAAGGTCCCATAAAATCTACAGCATGTCTGGATTTGAATCATGAGTCAAGTGGAGTTGTTTCCCTCTTACCAGTTATAGTCCGTCATAGAAAAAAAAAAGTTCTCAGTCCACTTTCTGTCTAATCTGCTTCTACTTTTCTATATGATAATATAGTGACATTTCCACTGTTTGCTTTCTGTGCTGAAATGCAGGCCCTGAATTATCAATATTTTAGCCTTTACAAGCACGTCTGATTTAAAAATAAATAAATAAATAATTTTTAAAAAGGCAGTTAATCTACTATAAATGCTTTCCCCTGTTTTTATCCTCTGATAATATAAAAAAAAAATCTGGTTGTGTCATGGTTTATCGAGATTTAAAGATCCTCACTCACCATCTGTTGCTTTTTCCATGAAGAGAAGTTGTATATTTGGTGGTGGGTTTTTATTATACTTGTTTAATTTTATTGTATTTTTTTTATAGATCAAGTGAGAATGAAGCTCAGGTTATGTGCTTTACAGTCCAGTTAAACCTCAGGATATCATTTAGTGGATTTTATGTTCCTTAAAACTGTTTACCAATGCTAACCAAGCAGATAGAAGTTTGGACAGGACCCAGAAACTATTTTTTTTTAAGATTATCTAAATGGAATGTGATAATTTGAGACTCTCACATTCTGATATATCCATATATATATATATATATTTTTTTTTTACTTAGCTTTTCTCAGATTCCTTCAGTGTTTGTGAGATACCAGCTTGTGAAGTGTGAACATTTGCAATCAAGATTGTTATTCGGATTTAACACATTGCTTTGGTAATTTACACCTATACATAATCTTCAATGCTAGTATTTTATTTAATTAATTAATTTATTTTTAGTTGTATTAATGAGCAGATCAGAAGTATTTGTACAAAAGTACAGTGAAACAGTGCTATAATTAAAATGTATGCCTTTTTTTCAGATGTTTGAAAAGGTGGATTTTATTTCATTTTTTCAAAAAGACATAAAAACCCAAAACAAAAATGTATAAATTGTTCGGTAAAATTTTGAAAAGAACTATAGCTTCTTTTTGTCAAATGACTTAACTTTAAAGCGGGGTGTTCCAGTGTCCATCAAACAAGAAGAAGTAAAGCAAAAAAAAGTTGATTTAAAAAGTAAGCCCACATTTTGAGTTTTAGGTACAACTAGCCATGAGTTTACTGCAAGACATAGACAGTCTGTTTCCTTTGGCCAGTAAATGATTTACTAAAGCAAGGTTATTGTAAATGTAAGGGCAAACATTCACCCCTTGAATCAGACTGTTCTTGCTTAATCGTATAAATTGGAGCTTTGCTGGGAGATTGTGATAAAAATTATGTTTTTTTTCACCATATCGCACCCAAACTGATGCTAGCATTTGCCTGCTAACAAACTGATGTTTTGGGGCAAGCAATGTTGATCTGATTTATACTGCCATCGATGCTGGCTCAAGCCCAAAGGCCATAATGTTTGGGTTTTATCTTTTTAAGTTGGCAGCACTTTAAATGTCTAAGTGGCTGGATTGGTAAGTGGTTATTGTTAGTATTTCACATTTGTGATACAAGATGGAAGAACGATTGGATGAATTTTTTTTTTTTTTTTCCTTTTCATTCTTCTTGTTGCCAGTTTGAACCATTTTCAAGCTGATAGGCCCAACAAAAGAGAGGGTTTACACAAAAATACCCTTAGAGTGCTTATTTTTTGTACTTTGATAAATTAATGTAATAGTTGCAAAAAGGTTTTCTTGTCTTTGAAAGCCACTCATTGATTAGATTGATCAGTGCTCTCCTTGCTGGTTAAATTCATTTACTTGTCCGCAAATATTGACTGGCCTGTCAACCACCATTCTGTCATCTTTTAAATAGAAGCCCCTGCATGTCTGGATCTCCTCTATTTATAGCTAATCTACTGCTAAGGCCAATCTACTATTTTCAAGGGGGTGTGAGCTTTGCAACATTTTAGTTATGAAAAAGAAAACTTCAGTGGTGGTGAGCAAAAAAATAATGCAGTGGTTATTTTACCTGTTTAAAGATGCATGCTGGGTAGTGTTTGGCTGACGTGGCATTTTTTTTGACAATTTTTCAGCATTCATAGATAAAAAAATCTGAATTGTATAATTGTTAGTATTTGTTTTCATAATTTGGAAACTTCCAAATGTGTATGTTGTTTTCAACACTTATTTTGGGTATGTTTTTTTTTAATTTTTGTTAAATTTAAACATTTTAATTATTCAGAATCTGAGTTTTGGGAACATAATGTTCTACAAGGCCTTAGCAGATGAAAATCAAAGTTTGATGTAAGCTTGGTTAGTTTGACGTTTATTTTCTTACAGTTGAATCTGCACTGACCTTTCCCTTCTTTTCACCATCTTCTTATTGCACTGTTGTTCTTTAAAACACTTTATTTGTAGACAACAGTTTATCTAACGACTTAAAAAGCAAAAGTAGAAACTTTTGCATAATATACAACTCAGTTTCCCTTTGTACTAATTATTGCCCAACAAGATTTTCCATCATTGGAAGATCCTCCAAAGGCACAGCAAGCCGTTCAGGCGGGTCAGTGTTGTGATTCGACTTGAGTGCAGGAGTCTGTGGTGTTGTTTTAGGCCATGACAGAACTGGAGGAGGACAATGGCAGCTTTATCACTGCTGCCCCAAATTAGCACCTAATTAGTCACTCTTTTCATATTTACAAGCAAATGGTCTTCGCATTCGTTGCCCTTCAATTTCAAAGTTTTCCATTTTATTTCACACTTTATGAAAGTTTTCTGCATTTCTTTTTTTCCTGTGTTTTTCCACTTGACAGTTGTCATAATACAACAAAAAGTCAGTAAATAAAGTTTTCGTACAAGTTTACATTTTCCTTTTTTAATGTTTCCGTTGCTGCAAAGGAGTTTTAAGAGAAAAGAGTCTTTAGCACATACCCTATTCCAAATATGTTAAACCGGTTTTCTTCTTGCCTGCAATAAATACGCTTTTTGATATTTTCTGCAACAGTAAGTTGTAACTTTTTCTACATTCTCTGTCCTTACTGTTTTGTACCTTTTATTTGATATGCTAAAGCTTGAAGAGTGAATTGCCAAAACTGCCCACTCGCTTTGCTAGGATGTTGATCTATTTGTTTTTATGTTAAACTATTAGTTTTTCCTTTAATTTCTGTAACACTAAAGCCGCAAGTTTGTGTTTACATACAAATAAAGCTGTTATTTTTGGATAGTTATGCTATGTTTTTGGATGATTCAAGCTGAAATATTTTAGTTTTTTTCTTTTTATACATGAATGTTAAGAAAATTGTTGAAAACATTTTCAACAGTTTTTATAAATGTTTTGAAATTAATTTATCATCATATATATTTTGCATTTTTCCTTTCAGTTGTCATTTAGAATCTAAGAGAAATAAATGTATATCCCCTATGGTTTTAGTAGTTTTAGGTGTTTTTCATGTAAAACAAAGTTTTTTTTTGTTGGCTGATTAAGTAAAATATGGTAACAGCAACAGCTTTACTTCATTGATGTTGAACATTTAAATTAGCATCAGAAGTCAGTCATGGGATTGAAATGGGAAATCCCAGCTCTTGATCATGTTCAATGCTGTACTGTATCTGCCACCGACAGACAAAAAGTTCCGTCATTTTTGTGGGAAGAATTTGGCTTGGGCAAGCTGCCTTTGGGCACAGAAAAACAGCCTTTGGCGGTAATCTCGAATGCTTTGTTTCTATAAAAACAAAGTTAAGCTCTTAAGAGGTGTAACAAGAATGGCGGGTTTAAATGAATCATCAAAAAGCTTAGGCCTGTGTGTCGCCAAATCCACCACCGCTTGAGACTCGTGCATTTTGACTTGTCATATTATGTAAAAATAAGAAGCCCTGGAAAATCTAAAAGTGTATGCTTTACTTTTTCACATGTTTTAGCTTCCTGTTTATTTCTGGTCACACACACAAAACTTTTCCTTGTTCCTACTGTAGCTATAAAAGTTCAGGCGAGGCTGGAAAAGAAGGAGGAGCTCCACTGTAAATGGGCCTCAAATCCAGAAAGGCCAAAGTCTGTCTTTGACCTCAACTTCTGCTCCCTTTTTATCATTCTCTCCTCATCTCCTCTGCATACCTAAGTCACTTTCTCCATACTACTTCTTTTATCATGTCAGTTTGCACCCAGTGTTTGCTTTCTTTAAAAAGACAGTGGTTATTTTATTAGATTTTGTGTTTGTGTTCCATCAGAACATGAAAGTTTCAGTTTCATAATGTGTTGCGCTCGGTTTGTCAGCCCTCTCAAAATGTGCTGTTGTTCAAAAGCTGCATTGTCTGGAATTTCTAAAAAAAAAAAAAAAAACATTGCTGCTTTTTGCATATAGATTATATGTTCCTTTAAATGTTAGGGTAAAAGGGTTGAAACAGGCAAAAAAAGTCAAAAGAAAGAAGACACTTGTCCTCTCCTCTGGCAATACATTGAGGGGTTTTTCTTCAAAAACTTTAAAACAGCTTGTGGGTTGTTTGTACATAGCAAGCTGTCAAATTGATATATTTGCATCCATGTTCTGGAGAATATCAATTAGGGGTGTCGGAAAAAATCGATTCACATTCGAATCTAGATTCTTATTTTTAACGATTCAGAATCGATTCTAAATATCCAAGAATCGATTCGCCCCCTCCCGCCATATTCCTGCATTTATATGTTTTATTTAATGGCTCGAACCTGCTAGCTTACTTGCAAGCCGTAATGTTTGTCCCGAAACGGCTACCGTAGTTTGTTTTCCCTGGAGGCGAGCGGAGCTTACTGAGCGCGCGCAACGCATCATGAGAGAAAAAAAGATTCCTCTGTCCCGTTATAAATTGCAAATGTTTGGCTCACTTCGGATCCACAAATCCTGGGGTAAGGAGCTGACATGACGTGCAGTGTGGAAAATCTGCTAAATCAACTCAGACACTTCACACAACTCTTCAAATACTCGCTCATATCTCGTCATCACCGACACGCAGCTTAAAGTTTGAAAAGTCTTTCTCTGCCTTCGTACTGTTGAAATCATCCGTCCCTCCAGAATTTCCTGATGTTTCGATAACAACTTTTAATGCAAATCCAATCAAACCCCGAGATTTGTTGCGCACCTTGCAGCTTTTTATTTTCACCGCAACTTTATTGAGATCAATCTACCGTGACAACAGTCATGGATGACCACGTGACCGTTTCCCTTCCGACTCGGCCGTGCTCTCCTTAATTATCGTTCTATAGTCCTCTCACACTTTTTCTCTTCATAACGCGCGTGAACGGTCACCCCGCAGGTGAGCATGCGCTGCGTGCACGCGGGGGTGAAGGTGCGCCCCCCCCGGCGCGCACGCGGCACGGGGGGGGCGCAGGTACAGATCAGTCTGTCATATTGCGCGGGGCACAGCTGCTGCACAGCAGGTACCGAGTATGAAGAGAAATACAGAGAGAGACTCTGGAAATCTGGAACTATTTCACTTTAACTGGTAATACAAAGGAAGAATTTAGAGTCTGCAGGAAAAGAATTCCATCTAGAACCTTCTCCACAACAAACCTACAGACACCTGAGAGAACCTTTAAAACAGAGCAGATCAATAAACCAGAACAACTCCTCAAAGCCTTTGTCTTCCTCTACCAGCAACTCAGCAGTGATGCTTTAGAAATAGATAAAGAGGAACATTCTGAGAACATCTGAGGATTCATCTGTTTATATGATGTTTTAAGTTCATGTTTTTCAACTGGAAATCTGGAAATATTTTATTCTAAAATATGTTTAAATCAACACATATTTGGGTTATGTTAGCAGGAAAGACCAAAGTTCATTTTATGTTTGACAGTTCTATTCAAGTTAAAGACAGCTCAAGGTGATGAAGCTGTATTTACTTTGTGCATATGTAATAATAAAAGAATTGGAACATGAGAATATGATTTGTATTTCATAATTAAAATTTTAGGCGCTTTTAAAAATATGTATATATTCAAACACATTGGAACTTTTTACAAAAGCTGCTGCAACATCGGCCATTTTGGGCCAGAACAATCATAAAAATCTTCTGTGAAATCCTTGAGGGTCTGAATAATATAAGTTTGCACAGTATCATAAATACATTCTCTTTTTTATTAACATTTTTCCTTTGTGTTTTAAATGTCTGAATCGAGAATCGTTTCAGAATCGAATCGGCACCCCAAGAATCGGAATCGAATCGAATCGTGACTTGTTGTAAGATTCACATCCCTAATATCAATTGCTTGCATGAATATCATTTTTTTCCTTATTTCTGTGGTTTTATATCTAATTCAGTGGCGAAATGAGGTTTAAGGCCATTGTTTCCATTCTAGAATAGATAAATAAGATGTCAGTGAAAACATAATGATTGATCTCTGTATGTCTTTTATATTTTTTACAACACTTGGCAGCTGTTTTTCCCGTCTTCCCTTTTAAAGCGTGTCGTAGTCACATGCACCCATATAGTGTGACAGTGGGTTTTTGGGTTTGGCCTGTGGAGGGTCACAGAGAGAAGAGACTGCGTCTTTAAGGGAGTGCAGTTGCCTTGACCACTTCAAGGGATGTCATGAAAATTGAATATACCATTGTCGTATGTTGATATATTTAATTAGATCTTCACTAGAACATTATATTCTGTTCAAATAAGTTAGGTTGCTGGTTTTATACCAAGAGTTTCTAGCAAGTGTGTAAGTCTGTAAGAACAGATTTGGCAGAAAATGGTAAAAATGGCCAGGTTACCATCATGTTTATGTAGATTTAGAGAAGCACATATTTAAATGTGGTTAATCCACGGTGCAACCTAACTTGCCAAGCAGTCAACTTTGCATTTTCCTATTTATATTTTTGTTGGTTTGACGTCATCCAAAGCTGCTGAATGGTATAACAGAAAATGAATGCCAATATAACAATGTTTCCATATGGTGCTATAAAAAAACAAACTAGGGTTACACTGTTCCGTAATGTTCAAATATTACATGATGTAAAGACTTGAACAGAATGTGAATTTATCCTCTGTTCTTTGCGTAATGTTCTTTCTCCCCTCTATTTTGCTCCTCTTTACGTGGATTGTGCCTTCACATATTAATTACAGCCGACATTCTCAGTATTTTCGTCTCTCTTCTCTGCATTTGTGCTATCTCACCACTGATTCATTGCTCTTTCCTGTCTGTCTGTCTCCTACTTGCACCAAAATGGCAAATGGTGTTTGTCAGAGTACATTAGGCTTAACATTACAGCTCTCCATTCCTGCATTTTAGCCAGGAACATGTTCAGTGAAATGTGTTTGTTTAATTTTTGGAGCATTAAGAACATCTTGTCTGCGAAAATCATTTACTTTGAAAGTTTTATTGCACTAAATGTCACAATTATGCAAGAACATTATATAGTGTACCTGTGCTTTCAGTTAAACTTTCCGCTCAGGATTTAAATGTATTTTTTGTTGTATTTGTTTGTATTAAAGGACAACTTATTACTATGTATATAACAAAACACGTTCTCCTTCATTAGCTAATCAATGCTGCGTTTCTTAAGTGTCACTATCAACATAGTGTTGCGTTGGATAAAATGTTAAATATCACATTTAATATGACTTTTATGTTCTATATTTACGGGAAAAAAGTCTTGTGAAGGATTTTTCTCCTACAGATGAGATGTTGTTCTAGTTGTGTGATCAACGTTCCCAAAACCCATGTGTGATCTTTTATTTGCTCTTAAGGAATTTAGCAAAAACATGGTATTTAGGCCTCCACTTTGTAATCTGAAACAAAGCAGATGATGCTAATGAAGAAAAGCAGTAGTTTAGGAACGATACAAAGCTTGCAGCTCTGAGGTCCTGTCTGTTTTCCATCAATAGCACAGCAGTGTAGTAAATCCAGAATGTATCTTGTTTCCGTTAAACAAACCTGAACGTTTCTGAAGTTATTTTGTAAGTTTTACGTAGTAAATGCTAAGATTTGCGTTGGCGGCAGATGAATTTAGGGAACATCTGACTCGTATTTGAAATAACGCAGACCAGAGTGAATCTGAATTTTTAGAGATTTGATCAATAGCTAGAGTAATCTGGATAAGCTTTTAATTACACTGCTCTGGTGGGGCTGATGAAGAGCATTCCACCCTCTCTGGGTTCATTCAAGTGGTAGACAAACACTGACTCAGATGCTTCATAGTTTTAGGGCTCGAGCATATGGTTCAGAGAAGTTAAAGCTTACTGCTTGGAAATCATTTTGTGGTGATCTAGTTATGTTGAAAACTATTGTTCAGATTTCAAGGATCTGGCAAAACTTCTTTCTTTTTGTTTTTTTTATAAACTTAACCTGCTTCTATTCTTCACTGTTAATGAGAGAGCTGTTAATGACCTTCCTGGTTAAATAAAGATTAAATAAATACGTTTTACTGTCGCTAACTTTAAAGACCGACTACACTTAAGGTTTCTCAAATGGGTTAAGGTGGTGGAACGAGCAGAAGGCTCTCAAATGGGGCGGAAATGAAAAGACCTCAGGAGTGATGAGTTCATTTGAGTAGTAATTTCAGCTGGCAGAAACACCAGGGGATCCGGGATAAGCAAGAGTCTCCATGCACACATGTTGGGGTAGCAGTTCCTTTAATGTTGAACTGTGGTGTTGCTGTTGATCTTTTTCTTTTTTTGTGTGTGTTTTAATAACTTTTTTGCTAGTTTAAAGACATTTTTACTCATCTCATATTTTCTATCCAACTAGCATTTATTTATATTTAAAGCATTTCATACTGGGAAACTTAGCTCTATAACACTGGAGATTTGGCTCCAGTGTTGACATACTTTGAACTGCTATAACTCTTGATCTGTTTACGAAATTAATATATTCAAAACAGAGAAGAAAAGCATTTTTGTGCTGATATGCAGCACTCTACAATAGTGAAGAGATTACACAATTAACGAAAACCAGTTGATTCTGTGCAGAGAAAAGCAGCTTTGCGCAGATATGCAACACTCAACGTTAGTCGCCGCTTTTGTCCGCATCAGAATCCATTGGATTTCCACCGACTGAGTATACGGTCTGAGAGTTATGGCAGTTCAAAGAGCGATCGTTATTTTCCTGTTTTCTGCAAAAGACCCGCTGTTTAAGGGTTAACGTGAAACTAGATCTTGCTTAGCCATTCACTCAACTGCAGACAATTGACAGAGGTATGGGGTTTTTCCATTGACTGTTTATGAGAGCTGGACAGGGTATCTCCTCCCCCCTCACATTCCAAATAGGAAGTCCCTGAAAGCTGAAACCCCAAAGACTTCTGTTGATAAATAAACATTTATTACCCAGTCATTTTAATTGCGAGAATAACCATTCTTGTTATTGTACCTCTTTTTAACATGTTCTTGGTAGCCTATTTTTTTATGATATATTTTCTTTATAGCAAGTTATTAAAGTTATAAACTGGCCAATCAGATGCCTAGATGAAAGTATGTGGCGCCTGCTGGCCCCCACCTCGAATAAAAGATTCTACCAAGCCGACTTTCAGTGGAAGAGGGGTGTGGCTTTCCAACAGGCTCACTCCTGATTAGGGAGATTGGTTGTCATAGAAATATTGACTCAAGCTAACTTAGACCAATCTTAGCTTAATACCGTCATCTGGTTCCAACATGGCGACGTCCATATTGTGGAAAATTGACTGAATTGACTTCATTTTGTTGGAACTGGTGGTAAAGCTATTTCTATGGGTGACGTCACAGGGGCTTTGTCCATTTCTACTGTCAATGGTTTCTCCTCAGTTGTTGCTGTGAGCTGTGGATAATCTCTTGCTTGTGATGAATAAAGTTTTCCACATCATGGATCTTGGTTTGCATTAAGAGAGCTCAAACTAGCGTATTTGCTTCTCTAGCAGTCAACCTGGGACTGTTCTTTTAAGATAATTGATCATATTCCACAGACTTTCCTACATAGGCCAGTGAGGAATGGATTATCTGGTGTTAAGTAGTTCATTATCTCGTTAAAAACCAACCAACTTTTTACTGTTGTCTCACTTGATTATGCTGTCAGTATTTTTTCAAAATCAGTTTATCACTGTTTTTTTTTTTTGTCAATATTGTTGCTTAAATGCTTAAAATGTACCATTAATATTACTTTTGAACTTTTATTGTCCAATGCAAAGAAAAAAAACAAATGTTTTTTACCCTTTTACTCTGAGGTTATCACCAGCGACATAAAACAACACCCAATCTCTAAACTACTGTAAATATTCAACTGTTTACGCAATCAGTGCAATTTGTTGAAAGCAGAGAAAAGTAGCTTGTCAGTGAATTACATGATTTGTTCAAACAACCAAAGTTATAGTAGAAGATGGATGGAGTTACAGTAGTGTAAAGATTGTGTTATTTTCTGTTTCTGGTGACGGCTCTGGTGTTGAAGGGTTAACATCAATACCTCTCCCACTGTCCGTTTGTGTTTTTTTTTTTACAGTTCATGGGGAGAGTTGAATGAGGAGAACATACTACATAATTTGTTTTTGTGATCAGGGTTAGCCTATTCAGAGGTTGTGACTGTCAATAAATCGCTTTTACAGGCAGAAGGTTTTCTGAAAAAACTCTAAGCTGTTCTCTAAGACCTGTTTTTTTTCTTTCTAACTGTGAACAGAATTAAAGAGAACATCAAATCCAGACCTTTTAAGTGGTCAAATCTTATGTAAAAAAAAAAAGAAAGGAAAAAAAAAAAATCAGAAAAGATTAAACTTTTGTAAGCGAGGGCAATTGACTGCCAGGAAGAAACTACAACATTAAATTTGCAGAAGGAAATTTCAGACTTGATCTCATCAAAGGCAAACAATCGTTTCAGATGGCCAATATCTGAAAGATTTCTGTTTGCATTGAAGGTCAGAATACGATGTAGCATTCATTCATTTATGCCCACATTGCTTTATTTTTTATTGTAAAAGAACATCAAACATTTCAAGACTTTTTTCTTGTAATCTCGTTTTAGCCATGTCACTCTAGCTTGTTTTCCCGTCAGCTACACGAGTGTTTAGTAAAGGATTGGCCTGACGGTATTTAACCTTAATATTCATTTAACCAGGTTTAATTTTTGAAAATGACAAATGTGTTTTAGATTCAGTCAGAATGACTGTAAAGAAGAAGAAGAAGAAAAAAACAACCCACTCCTGGGTCAAAGATGCACTAATAAAACATGTACCTTGTGTGGCAATTACATTTTCGCTAGACTGCTCCTTTTAGGCTTCGGTATCATGGATCATGTGCTTTAGTTTAACACATACATTTCTCATGAGGCTTTTGTGTGTGTGCGTATCTATATATACAGTACTGTGTGTATTAGTTTTAACTATGTTGCTTTAAAAGTGACATTTTCTAGAATTTTCTTATATGAATTTATTTAATTATTAAGTAAAAGGGGAACTGCTATTTACTGAGAAGCTAACATGTTTATCTACTTCCTAAGATGCATCAGTTAAACCTCTGCCATTGTCTTTGCCGAGTGTTTGTCGGGTCAACTAGTTTAACAAGGTGATCACATTGCACCATAGCACTCAGTATATTTGTGTGAGGTATCCAAGGACAGGCTTCGGTCTACCATATGTCACAAGAACTAGAGACGGAAAAAGAAAACAGCTAAATATCCCAGTATAAAACATAACGAAAGAATATTTAAATATGTTCTATTATAGTTGAATTTGAAACATTTCTACTTTAAAATTGGCTGTTGCTACCCGAACTACCATTACTCTTGTGTCCTTGTGCTGACTGCCTAATTGAAATCAAATTCAGTTGGTATCAGCAATACCATTAAACTTTTTGCCGACATGGTGGGCGTATGTAAATGCGCCCCTCCATTTTAACCTCTCTTGCTGTTTCTGCTCTCCGCAGCAGCTGCCGCACACGTTCTTGTTAATCTTTTGCCCGTTTTGCTCTGCAAGGTTGCACTGTTTTCATGTTGCCTCAACCACCACCGTCACCACCACCACTTCTTTGCTGGTTCACAGTCTTTTAATGAGAATGTGTGTGAAGATTAGGATCCAAATCCTATCCAAACACACACAGCTCACTAGCATGTTTGAATTTACAGCTATTTTCTTTTTTTATATTCTTCATTAATACCATCATAGTACCAGATTTCAATATTATTTGTTAAGCTTCCTATATTTTTTATGTTAACTTAGCAATATTTAACCTGTACCTGTCCTTTAACATTTGAAACTATGCTATTTAATGCAAAAAAAAAGCAGACCAAATGAAAATAAACTCCCTCCCCCCTCTTTGTGGCTCCATCAACCTGATCTAATCTGAACATATTTAATACCATCTCTGTACTTATTCAGCATCTGTTGTGTCTAGCCTTGTCATTTCACACTTTTTCCCTTTTTTCGCTCTCTTAACCAGGGACTCCTGGAGTCGGATGTTTATGTCGTATTGATTTATGCTTATGGGCACGATAAATATTTATTTTGTTGTGGCAAGCTCACGGTTATGTAACTACTCTGAGAACTGCATTTAAGCTGTGCTGCATCATTGCAACCAAAATGGAAGGGAGAACAATCTGAATGTTTTAATTTTGTCAGAAATAATTTGCAGTAATGAAAGTAATGGCAACATTATTGCCATTTAGGTAATTAACTGTGGATTGCTGATATAAAAAATGTTCTATTATGTCATGTCAATACGGAGAAAGGGAGAGAAGGAGAGACATTTTTTTTTTCTCGATAATTTGTGGGGGCTAAGGCATTAAAGTCTCAAACAAAAGCTAATTACATAAGAGAACCAGGGGAAATGGGTGCTGTGTACCCTCAGGGTCCTGGCCATCTATCTGATTTAAGACACACAATGTGCCAGCAGCAAATCGAATCTGCAGGGAGCAATTCAAGGTTCTGCTCTTCACACACACAGAAGATCTTAAGGTGGACAGGCCTTATTGCTTGGATGTTAAAATGATACCTTAATTCTTTTCATTTTCTTTTATTAGATTCTATTTGTAAAAGAAACTGTTCTAAGAAATTCTTATCCCAATGTATGAAGCAGTCTGGAAAACCACAATGGAAACATTCACTTTTACATTGATCTGTCTCACTTAAAGAACACATTTTCCTTGCACACATACTTTACTCTTTAGGTTACCGTTTAAAAAAAAAAAAAAAAAATCAGAATATTGACCAAGCAGTTTATGCAGAAAATGTGTTTTTTCTGATCTTCATGATGGAGACAAAATGCATCACTTGTATTTCCCAAGCTTCATAGTTGGTTTCGCAGACCTAAACTTCTGCTCCCTCTAGACTGAAGCATGTGGCCCAGTTTCCTGTAAAGCTCCACATTCCAACACAGCATAACTTCACTCCAGGGATTTGACATGTGACCTCAACTAACCTAACCGGTACCCTTCTTAGACTGGAACAGTAGGAGTTTTGTTGAACTACTTTTTAACTGCTTTTTATGTGGAGCAATCTCATACATCAGAGCTGCAGAAAGAGGAACCACTTTTTTTTCTCTAAGTCTTAAAAAAAAAAAAACAAGAAAGTGAAATATTACACATAAAATGCTAACATAACATTAAATCAAAGAAGCACCCTTATCTTCACATTCTTAGTAAAGCAGCCGACTTGTTTAATCTGCCCTTTTAATCACATAATCGCCCATTAGGTTTCTTTATATCCACACTATTCTTTGATCATCATTCCATGAATCCAAACAAACATATCACGTTACACCACAATTCAAAGACCAAGGCACGCACTTCTGAAGTTTCGTTTTCTCATCTCTTGCTTGCACGATGATTGCGAGACAATGCTTACACCAGACGGCGTGCGCTTCTGTGCGTTTCTTTCTTCCTCATAAGCTGGTGGAAATGCAAATATAACCGGCAAAGGCATTTTGCACTGTCTAGTTTGTGCACTGTGCCATATGTACTGGAGCATGCATTCTGTTCATGCACTTTCACAGTTCATTGTTCAGACATGCTCTTGTCGTGGAAAGGGAAAAGGGAAGCTGTGTTCAGACCTGATTCTGACAAAGCAGTATTGAATTCTTCAGGTTTTATTTATTTATTTTTTATACTGCTACTATATTTTAGAATTCAAATGTGTAAAGATATAGTCAGTCACGGTGGGAGTAGGTATTGAGTGGTCATTATTTCGTCCTTGCTAGGATCAAGGAGGGGTATGGTATAAACCTCAGCCGTCACATGTCGAAGAGGAAGTGCTTCTTGTTGTCTTTCTGTCCGCATTCAGCCGACTCTGCCCTTTGTTTACCACACGAGCTTAAAATAAACCTGCTTATGAAAGGACACTTAATCGCAGCACCACATGTATATTTCTGTTATTTTTTAACTTTCTTTCTTTTACATCTCTGTAGGAATCCAAGAATACTTTTTTTTTCCCTACAAAGACATTTTCACTAAAAGGTTTTTTTTCCCCCTTTGCTTTTCTGAACAACTGAAGCTACTGACGTTTGGAGGAGACAGCAGGCGTAGGAGATGTAGTCACTCAATTATGAGGATTGGTGGGTGGGTGGGTGATAGAAGTGTTTTAGGAAGCAAAAGAGAGGGAAAAAAAGAAGTTACCACGCATTGCAGTTGACTCGTAAAGGACTCTTCTATGACTGGGCTTCTCTGCAGCAGTAACACGTACCAACACGCTAACTCACATTCCTCCTATTTGCAGCACACATAGGCTCATCTCTGGGCAGGTGAGTTGGATAATCTCATGATTTGCCTCACTACTTCCATAGTCCCTGCCAGGGTGACACGGGATTGGCCAAAGGTCTAAGTGGGGGCGGGGATTGAAAGGCTTCTGCTCCAGTGGCAGTGATACACATATTATATAACCTTGGCAGATGAGGCAGGATAAGAAGAAGAAGAGGAAGAGAGAAGGGGGAAGGAGCATTATAAAAAGAAGCAGGAGATTTGTGGAGAGAGGCGGATGTGATGGAGACAGGAAGTGAGAATGAGGGAAAGACATGGAAGGAAGTGTACAGTAAAGCTGCGGAATTGCACAATAAAATAGACATTTGCCAGATTTTTATAACTGGATTGGTCTCTGGGTTCTGGAGTATGATTGCAATTTTATCTTGTACATTATTTATGGCCTAACATGCTTGTATCTTGCACTACAAGGGAGAGTTCCTACTTTTTATGTTTTACCCAAATATGTCAGAAAATAATCTTAAATTGCACTTCTGATCTGTCTCCAGATTTTCCTTTTTTCTTTTATCCGTGTGCATGTGATTCTGCCAAACTAATCCAGAGGTAATAGAGGAGGGGTGTCAAACTCAATCACAAAGGGGGCCAAAAATCTTAAACACACCTTAGGTCACAAGCCGAACAGGATAAACATTTATTGAACACACTAAAACTACATTTTTTGAACTTTAAAAACATAACTTTTTAATATTACTATGAATGAAAACGGACAGGAATATTATTCAAGAATAAATCAACTTATACCTTAAATAACTTTCGATATTTTACTCTCTGTAAAAATATATTTTGTCAAAATTATGCAAGTTAGAAATAAGCGGGGGGGGGGGGGGGATTACCTGGAGGGCCTTGTCTTTGACATGTGGAAGAATAGATTAAGGTTTAGACTAAATGAGGAGTTTATTTTGTTGCCTCTCGTAAGAGAGCACACTGGGGTTCTATTTGATGGTTTCAAAATCCTTTTTGAAAAAACATTTATTTCCATTAGCCCCCATAAGTATCAACTTTAAAACATGTTAACTGTATTAAAAAATGTCAGCTTTTAGAAAGTTTTTTAGACTTCTACTTTTTCTATTCACATGTTTTAAATTTAAAATATCATCAAACAAAAATATACAAAGAGAAATTTAACAATTGGAATTATATAATTGAAGAAAGATTGTTTTTTTTTTTTAATGCTAACATCTGCATTTTAGACTATTTATGAAATTGTGCCAATTGGTAGATCGATTCTGTTGGACCCATTGATGTCATTATAGGTGAAATGGCTTGTTAATGAATTAATAAAGATGACTTTTTTTTTTAGAACCCAAATTTAAAAATGACTTGCATTTAGTCGTTTGTTAGAGTTTAACCATTCAAGCTTGTTGCTCCATGTGAATGTTTAGCTTAAGTAATACAGACCACATCACTAACAAACTAACTAAATGTTTCCACTAAAATAAATCCACTTCAAGAGTCTTAGTTGAATTTAAAACTTCAATTTTTTACAAGAACATATCATCTTTGAATTTTGTATTTACTTTTGATAATTCATTAGATTTTGCATTTAGAATACAGCACTTCTTTCAACTATTTTTGAAAAAAGACTGAAGTGAGTGAGTGATGGAGCAGGTGAACAAAATATCTGGTTCCCTTTTTGAATACATACATTTTAAGCACAAATACTGCATGCACCCAACAACCTTTCTTAAGCACCTGTTTAATTCATGAAAATTTACGGCTTGATGGGAAAACAAACATTCATATCCAACCGTGGATGCATTTTATATTCAGAAGAAGTCCATCCGTCTTCTGAACCCGCTGAATCCTTTTTGGAGTCATCGGGTTTCTGGAGTCAACTCGGCTACCGCTGGACGCATCTCAAACAGGTCACCAGTTTGTCTGAGGGGCTGGAGTGCCTGGAGAATAGCTACATGTACATGGGAAGAACCATTGATTGGACACGAGAACTGAGTGACCCCTCCCTCCACGCTCTTTAACATATAACTCAGACTGTTTACAGGAACAACACCAGTTAAGATGATTCTGACGTGGAGAAAAGCGGCTTTTTATATTGACTTTGCATCAATTAGCAAAACATTTGTAGTAGTAAGTGGTGCATAACGGAACAAGGCTGCTTTCCTTTGCTTAATATCCACTTGAATTAAGTATTTGCGATAATGGTTGAAGAATTAAGATATTTAAAAGATTGTCAAAGCTCTGGTGTAAATGGGTTAAGAGGCGCAATCAAGTTCTGTCTTCTGTGTCACCAGATTGTTTATAGTGACTCTCCTAAGAGTGAAAATGTACATTATTTTCTACATAAGTGTTTGAAAAAAATCTCTGTTGCAGTTGTTGTCTTTTAACATGCAGCTAAATTAACATCTTAATTTCCGTCATGGAATGAATAATGCATCTATCCCAGTTTCTTTTTTTTCACATTCCCAAGTCATATTTTTTTGTGTGTTAGTCCATGCATAATTTTTTTTTTTTTTTTTTTTTTAGTACACATGAGTCCGCCATGTGTGACGCCTGATGACCACACATTTGCGTGTTTGTAGCATTCTGGCCTAATTTGAAGGCATTTTTAATGAGACCCAAATCTGTGATAGATGGCAGAGAGCCCCACTTGATCTCCTAGCAGTAAAACGAGGATGTGAACTCGTTTTTGTTTCAATTTCTTATTTCGCTGATTGAATGTAGCCATTTTTAACCCTTGTGCTATCCCAGGTATGTTGACTTTGGGTGTGGGGTCATCTGGACCCCCACAAGACAGCGCGCTGAACTTTTTTCTCAATGATTTTTGATTTTCACTGTTGTCCGTGGCAGACATGAAATCCTATCCACCGTCATCCATATTCTTTAATGGGATAGATAACTCAAAAATGTAAGGCTTGGGTCATCTGGACCCCATACGGTAGTACAAGGGTTAAATGATTGACGTGATGTTGCCAAAAACGGATAATGCCACACGCAGCGGCAGGCGGAGCCTTAAAAATGGAGTCGTTTTACTTCAGGATAGGAAAAAAACTCATGAAAAATAACAAATATTTCATATATAATTAGTTTTTTTTTGTTTTACAAATGTAATATATGATGATATACAAGGATATAGTTCACTCTGAAAGGCTTAAGAAAATCATAGTATGGCCCCTTTAAGAAAGGCTTGAAAAAGATGAAGGGCCTGCCTTGTTGAGCAAAAACCTTCATTTTAAGATTTGATTGTGGATTTCTGTCTTTAACACACATTTTTGATAAGTTGTTGCCTAAAAAGTCTTCAAACTCTGAGATCTTGTTATAGAAGTAAGTGGTTATAGTTAAAAAATATTACTAAAGTTTGATCTTGAATAGTAATTTCAACCTTGATTATACAAGTTTAAAGGTTACCATCTTGGCAAACATTTTAGGGCTTTTAGGGTTTGTGATGATGATTGGATGATTCACCACTCCATTAAGTTCATCATATATTAAACAGTACATGGTGATAGAACCAGCGTGTGAACCTTAATTTGACTACTGAAGTGGTAACTGATCCGCAGCACAGATGCCACAAATGCATAACAAGAATTACAATGCTACCAAGCAGAGCGGTTACAGTTGTTGTTCTTTCTGGGCAAGTGTAACTTAGACTACGGTGTAGGGTTGTCAGGAATGGGGTAGCCTATGGTGTTTATTTTTAACAGAAATTGAAACCAGCTGTCATTTGAAGGTGGAGTTAAGTTAAGCAATCTTTCAACTGATCTCAGTCATTACCATCAAAATAATGGAATATATATATTTAGGATACATCGAGGAGAACAGAATAACATGCAGAAGATCACTGCCTTCATGTCCTAATTGCTCTTAATGCATAGTGTTGACTGGTTGTGGTTTCTACCTTAAGGAGAAGCTCAACGTTCCTCTAATCATAGTAATAACAGTTTATATGTGGGTTTAATCAGTTTCAGAATTAACCACATTGTGTCATTTCTGTGTTAGTCACACAACTGTTGCGGCATGAGGTTAAGGTTTGGTTGTTTTTTGTTCCATCCTGATAAATTTGTATTTGACTTGGATTTGAGTTGAAGTTTCTGCATTTTCATTACATATATGCGCAAAACTTTATCAAAATTCTGCAAATGTAAAAACTCCCACGATTTTGCAATTACACCATTTCCATTAAATCCTTATTATGCGAATTAACATAAACCAACTCACACTTTAAATCAGTGTGTGTAAATGGGTGAATGGGTCTGTGACTGTGAAGCACTTTGGGCCTTCGAAGGAGAGTAGAAAGCACTATACAAGTCATTCAAAAACATAGTGACTTATGCCAACAATATTTTTATTTAAAGCAGATGCATTCAAATTTCTGTACTAAAAAAAAAAACGTTTAAGAGGAAAACTGCAACTTATACTCCATAAAATACAGTATTTTCGCAAAAAGCAATTTCATAGTCAATGGAAATGCAGCTACTGTAAGATCTTTGGAATTTTAACATTTATATATAGAATTCGATTTGTATATATTTCCACTGATGCCCCTTGGTAATGTTTAGTCAAAAATAAACAGTGCTGCCTTCAAAGAAAATACATAAGTCTTGGTATTTATTACAAAAGTTTTGTATATAATAAAAATGCCATCTGTAAAACCCAAGGTCCATGGTATTTTACCTAATAAGTCTTGTGTTTCCCAACCAGATCGGCACACATTTATGTTGTACATTATTAGAAGATACAGCACTACACTTGACAGCACCATAAAAACTTAGGGTCAGAACATAAAATCTAGATTTTTACATTTATATTTGCTTTATTGCAACCTCTCTGCGACTGCACCGTGTTGTGCATTTCATCAAAGAGAGCCTACTTTAGAATGTGGTATTGCATTCTTAAACGCTCTCCCTGGCTTGTCGGTATGTTTGGGAATGATAATGTCACTGCTGGTATATGAATAGACATTTTCTCTGGACGTCTTCCAAGACCTGCTGGCGTGCTGTGCCCGGGTCTGTTCAGGTTTACCGAAGGAGGTGTTGTCTTTCCAGTGACCGAGCCGCCACAAACTGTCAAACTAGGTCAGAGTTGTTTGAAAACAGAATCGAGGCTAACCGGCATGCTGCAAAAACAAACACAGAAAAAGGCATTAAGGCTTCTTAATGTGGTCAAATTCCTGACTGCAGGTTCACAGCCTTCAGTTGGACCACTTACATGCCTGCTGCCTCTTAACCTGCAGTAAGTTTGCAGAAGCTGGCAATGGTTTATTTTCACAGTTGCGGTAAAAGAAAATACAGTGACAATGAGAGCTTAAGAAGTTTTTCAAAGTTTTTCTTCATCACTTTTTTTTTTTTTTTTTTTTTGCAGCTTGATTAAATTATCATTGAACGCTTTGAAAGTTGTGACACATTAACTCCCAAACTCAAAAAATTCAAGACAATATTCTGTCAATGTCCTTTAAAATGGACTTTTTTTTCTGATAAATGTGCTAAAGGGCATTTTAGAACAGACGATGGTGTGGTTTTCTTCAATCAGAACATTTCTAAACATTGTTTTTTTTCTGCACATTTCAGTTCATCGTCCAGAACAGCAGAGTCTGGTTCTGCGGTGGGTACTGGTCACTCCAAGCCAAGTGGACAGACCCACAAGATCTGTTTGGTGTGCTCCGACGAGGCCTCAGGATGCCACTACGGGGTCGTAACCTGCGGCAGCTGCAAGGTGTTCTTCAAGAGGGCAGTTGAAGGTTGGTCCCACACATCCGCCAAATTGTATGTACACTTTTCTGAGGAGTGCCGTTTCTATGTAGCTATTCCAGTTAGAGAAAACTGGTTTTCTGGCTGGGAAAACACTTTGCAGCTCAGGTATATTACAACATTTGTAAATCAGATTTGCACCTAATTAAAAAGCTTTTTTTTAATAGAAAGTTAAATTTAAAGCTTTTTTATATATATGTAATTCCAATGAAAATTTGTTATTGTGCAGCTAAAAAATGACAGGTTTGTCTTTCTCTTATGCGCTTTAACACATTTAAAATGTTCTTTCCATTGAATTCAGTCGATCTCTTATGCAAAAACCAGATTAGAGTGTTATGGAAAAATATGGTGCTTATTATTTTCATCTAAATCCATTTTTGAGGTTGTGATAATTGCGCTAGAATTAGTGTAATTCACCCCTAACTCCTCTTTGTTTTTCCTCAGGTCAGATTATTCACTGGAGACTTTGATTAGCATCAAAACTTGCAGCCTAAAAATGTTCCCGCTGTCGTTCTATTACAATCAGCAGCCCACTGCTCTTTTTTCTTGAAGGCTGTTGGCATGAACTGAATAAACAGAAGTTCAGTGAACTAAAACTAACAATTTACACTTAAGTCAAAATTCTTTCATATCTTGATCATCTTTATGCGTCTGGCAAGCACAGAGTAGTGTATTAAAAGTTGTTGCCATGCTCTTTCTCTCTGTCTCGTTCAAGCTTCATTTTTTTCTGTTTCCTGTCTGTCCGCAAGCCTTTTATCGAGTTGTAATACTATTTTAACCTGGAGTTCACATGTGTAGACATCACATTTTGGGTTAAATTACTACAGTAGTTCATTCTGCTTAACTGGGGCCCTGTGACTATGTGTGTAGAGGGTTAGCTCAAATATTAGCTCGGGATTTAAGAGGGAAAGAGGCTTTTCATAGTTTGTCGTAAAGACTTAGGTGATCAATTAACACAACTTTTCTTGCACAAGTGCTACGAGAGACATTCATCATTGCTGTAGTCCTAATTCATTTTGTTTTATGTATCATTTCCATATAAGCTCATGTAACTGTTTACTAAAAGGATTCATGTTTTTTGCCAGTGATTATTTTTTTCTGTACTGAAAAAAGTTTTAAAAACATTTAATTAAGGAGAGTTTTCTGAGAGCTATAATCTTAATGGTGCTTTGAGGTGCGGCGCCTCACGTCCTTCTAAAGAAAGATTTCTAGTTACGAATAGACTCTGAATAACAATTTCACCGGGGTTTATAATCTCTGAAAGCTCTGCTATTAAACGGCTTCGCAATACGCTCTCATGGCAGCACTAGGACTGCAGTGCAGTACCTTATTGACTTTAAAGGAGGACACGTATGTTCGTTGCTGAACTCATGCTGGTTCCTTTGTGTCGCTCCGGAAATCTAAAGAGTTTAACTCTGCAGGGGGCCACACGAGGGAGGAGCTACTCATAATTTAAATTCTTGGTGGAGTTGGAAAGGGAAATCCATAAAGGCTGTTAACGTTTTTCCTGTGTATTCAAAGAAGTCTGAAGGAGCTCAGAACATTCAACAAATAAATCTGCCATTTGTTTGTACCATCGAGAAGCAAGTTCCTGTCTTTGTAAAACAAATATTGTGCCAGTCAGAGGAACCACACGCATACGTTCATCTTATTAATGCCTTCAGTTTCATCTTGGGCATCGTTTTCTGGTCTTTTCATTGCTGACTAAAAACTCAATCTTTCTACAAGCATTGTAACAATAAGTAAGTAATTTATGTAGAGAAGAAAAAAAACTGTAAAAACCACAAAGCTATTTAATTAAAGGCTAGAAATAATGAAAGAACAATGTTTTATTGCTGTGCAATAAAAGAAAATAGATCCCAACATTACATTTTAAAACAAGATTTGCACAGTTGCGTGATTTTTATCTGCCATATCATTTTTTTTTATGTTCTGGTGTAAACACCAGACGCTGAAGTTGAGGTTTACCTTTTTTGTTTCACAGAGCTGCTCCGCTAAAGTCATGTTTGTTTTGTTTTTCTCCCCTCCACCCTGCCCTGCTCTCTGCTCGTTGACTCTATGGTGAAGGATGGAGAGCACGACAAAACACAGATGGTAATAAAACGCACTTTTAATAACAGTAGTAAATGTTTTTAATTTTTAATGATAGAACTACTGTCACTTCTGATTTGCTCGTATCACTGTAGTTACTGGACACCTTCTAGTGTGGCCATTCTGCCTGAACACGGTCAAAGCCTCTTCTGTCAACTATTTTTAATGCATGCTTGACTCTGTCATTGAAATCAGCTCCAATTGCTTGTGAATGATTATTATCCTCTTCAGTTTCTGCTTGGAATGTCACTCCTCATTCTCTTCATCAGTGTTAGATACAAAACTGAAAGCTTTTCTCTTGCATATATGGCCTACATTAGCTATTAAGATCTCATGTCAAAATTATAACCTTGTTTTGAAGTAGTCTGTTTTTAAACTAATTTTTTGTCCCTTGATTTGGAACCCTTTTTTTCATAGAAAAAAATATGAATGTGGGTTGATTTAATATTGGATAGGTTGATTATTCGGGTGCTTCTTAACAATCATCAACACTTTAAGTTTTCACATCTCCTCTATTGCTGTTTTTAATGTCATTAACACTTTTTTTTTGAATATTTAACTTTATTGATTTTTTTTTTTACTCATCAAGTGCAAAAATGTTTTTAGAAATCTGTTAAGTTTGTTTTTTTTAATGCAGAAATTCAACCACTACTTCCTAAAACAACAAGTGTTGCCATGCGGGTTTAGAAAGAAAGTGTAGTTTAAAACTGTCATAAAAAGGAGTAAACTAGAGATGAGGTAGGGCAACACTTGATTTGAACTTTATGTGACCCTTGCTCTGAGGTAAAAAGGCTCCTGGGTAATGTTAGGTCCATTGATTGTATATGAGAACTGGACCGAGTAAGTGTGACGTCACCCTTAGCAAAGCAGGTATTTTCAGTTCTAACCAACTTAAATAAATTCAGTCACCCTTTTTTTCGGCTCACAGATGTTGCCATGTTGTTAACATGACAATGATTGGTCCCCGTGAGATGAGTCACTCTCACCAATCAGGAGTGAGCTTGTTGGAGGGCCACACCCCTTATTATTTGACTTGCTCAGGAGAATCTGTCAATTTGATGCTTCAAACGTTTAATGTGTGACCACATACTTTTATTGAGGCATCTAATCTGCCAGTTTATAACTTCAACAACTTGCTCAACAGAAAGAGAAGAAAAAAAAAGGCAATAGAGCAAAAACCGTTATCCTGACAAATATAATGACAGATCAATAACTGTTTGTTCCTCTGTAGAAATCTCGAGGATTTTAGCCTCTTGGTAAAGTTTATTAGGAATTTCTTAGTTTGTTTGACTTTAAATTCCACCAAAAATCACTAGTAATGGTTTTAAAAATTCCTTCTCTGAATTCTAAATGACTTGTGAACTTGTAAATGGAAATGGCTTTGTTATATAAACCAGATGTAAGTAGAAGATAACTGGGCATCAAAGCCATCTAAGAACTTGTGTTTTTCCCATTTTCTCAAACTATAATGTATTTTATTAAATTATATTTAAGCATATTTTTTGGACCATATGGCAAATGATCAAATCCTTTTGGATTATGGTTGTCCTCTCTGATCTGGAGCAGTTTTGGAGATACACAGCGTTTAATCATCTATGGATAGGTATATCTTTGATGAACTACAAAGCCCTGCTGTTTGATGGATTGTTGGATCAAAATATGTAGGACCCCATGGACTAATACTGTGTGTACTATGCTACAACCTAATGAACTGAGAGAGTGTTTTTATTGCTTTGTGTTTTATGCATTACAACTAAACTGTGTTGAGTTGCTGTGAATAAAGTAATAGACTTACAAAGATAAGGACACAGTTCACTAGAAAAACCATCAACTCCTCTGACCAATCCCCTGTTTTAATGTCTAATAGATAGGCAAGAAAAAATGATTATCCGGTTTTCCTCGAATGCAACTTTAATAGTTTATCTCACTCTTATCAAAAAGTATTTCCTACTAAAGTTTATGCAGATTAAAAACATTCATAGCAAATTGTTGTGGAGTTGGAGAAGAACTCAGTTCTTTTTCTATCGTGTGAGATTCTGTGAGAACAATCAGAGATTAACAGTCACTCAAAAAAAAAGCAAAAAGAAAAGTCTGCAGTCACTGTTCTGAAGCCATGAGATTTCTTTTTGTTTTCATTTTCAGCTTCAGTCTCAGGAAGATCCTTAGTTTTAAACGGACACTGTCTGAGGAAAAATCAATTAAACTCATTGAAAGGGGCTGGCTTTCCCATCTTATGTACATGGCGTCTGTTCTTCAAAAGGCTGTTGTTAAGATTAAATTAGTGTTGATTTTGCTTCAAATTAGTTTTTCCTCCTGAGCTGGATGTTAAGTTCTCATGAGTGCAAGGCCATTTTTGTTTAGTTTGCAGTTCGGCGAGATAAGGGGATTCAGCTGGCACATTAGTGCCCGCAGATGGCTGTTTACGTTGGTGTTTCTGTGTCTTACTGTGATATCATTGATAGCTGCAGTTGGCAGCCTCTGTGCTGCCATTTTTCCTTTTTTTTTGTGATCACACCACCAACCCTACTCACCAATATCCCAACGGAAGAATCTGAAGTTCTCATCTGCCTCCGTGGAAACCTTCACACGCGTGTAAACACCCTCCTTTAGATCTTTACAGGTACAGCGACCGGTTGAAGTCAGTTCAAACTAGATGAGAATACAGGCCGCGCATGGGCACATGTTTTCTCTATCATGGCTGCAGACTGCATTTCCTTTCAGCCACCATCATTGCTGGGTGAAGCATCATTAAGCTGAGCTAATCATTTGCTCGATGTCCCAGATTCGGTGTTTGCCGGTGCTCATGACGTGTGGGCTGTAGGCTCAGTATCCCTAAACCAAGCGCTTTAGCATGTGTTTTTACGGAGGAAATTAAACTTGCCACCTCGCTGTTTGAAGTCGGTCTAGTTTTACAACGGACTGAAACTGCACATCATGTTCACAGGATGTAAATATGAGGAGAATGTACACGTCAAAGCCAACATTTAAATAAACAACCGAGAGAAGATCACGACTTGTGTTTGAATAGTTGATGAACACAAACAGATTCTGTCACTGTCTAGAATCTACCCATCAATTTATTATTATTTTTCATCAAATGAAGGTTTTCTGCTAGATATATATATATTTATTTTGCTAAAATGTTAATATTTTAATTAATTTGAACCATTTCCACAAATGTTTGGAGCGCAAAACGACCAACAAGTCAGTCTTACTGTTTAAACCAAAACCTTTATTTAAATTAATGATAAAAAAACATAATAAATATTTCCACATATTTCTGAAAACAAAATTGAATTTTTAAAAAATTTTAAACGTTTTTTTTTTTTTTTTTTTATAGAGCCAACTTTCAAAATCATAAATGTTTTTTGTATTATGTCAACAAATTTGCATTTTTTTCCAAACGTAGAAAATAAATTGCTGCCTTCTTTTGACTCTGCTCTAACTTTATACATTCACAAAGCATGCCATGAGTCTGAGTGAATTCTGAGTCCAAAGTTTGATGCAAACATGTGACTGAATGAGTGGGATAAAGTGCAAATTGGCTGATGGTGGAAAAAAATAAAAATAAATAAATAAACACAATTTAGAAGTGCAGAACTGCATAGAAGCAATGCATTTATTCTGGCAGAAACATGTGAAAATCAAAGATGGGAATTTCCAGTCTATCTTTTTTTAATCTGTTGCTCACAAAAAGAAGTTTTATGACAAAATAACCGTCTGATAGCAGCATTATCTGTGCATCAAACATGCTTTGGTTCTTCCTCCATAGACGTTTTAAAGGTGGTGTAAACAAAATTTGGACCATGGATGCTTAACAAAAAAAAAAAAGTTTGAACTTTTTATTTGTTGACAGAAGCAAATGAGACAAAAAAGTCTTGATAAGCTTAACTAAACCTTTAATACGATGCAGATTCATCTGACTTTGCCTTCATAGGATTCCAGTGGTTTTACAACACAAACAATCTGCAACAAAGGATGCAATGACGGTGTAAGGGTTTTGCTTTTGCGCACATCCCCACCGTGTCCAAGGTTCACAGTGATTAGTAACTGGCAGACTGTGGTGCAATTCACAAGAATCTGATGTGGCCTGTTGTGTAGGATTCTGCTCTTTTCGCAGCGTTTGACGTTCTCACCAGCCACCGCTGTCGAGATCATTTTTAGGCCACTGACTCATTTAGCACATCAGAGATGCTTCTAATGAAGCGTGGCCGTTGGATTTTGCAGAACTGCTGTCATAGTGAAAGTGTAAGAAGTGGGGAATGCATGGTGATGATCTGGCTGAAAGCTGGTTATCACTCTTTTTCTTCAACAGTGATCCTCCTGGTTTAGATAAAAACCCAAATAATTGGATGTGGTAGCAAATCTAAAAATGCCTTATCTTTCGCTTATCTAACACTAATTGCATTTCCTCCCCTCTGGTGGAAAATCAATCCTTCCTTGTTTTCCGTGGTAAATTCATTATGATTCCAACTGCAATCGTTTTTTCCAATCAAAATAAATCTTCTCAGACAGCGCAGCAGGTGGCTTAGAATGGAGCCCGTGTGCCACAATGTGGGTGATGTGAAGTGTGTTGTTGTTCTGAAAGGGCTTTGTTGACAGTCATGGTGCAGTGAAGTACAACTGCAAACTTAAGCTTGTGAGGCTTACTGTAGAATCAACAGGTGGTGAGTGTCATTATACATACTGCCCTGGTTAATCCTCTTCAAACCCTCTTAGCTACCTAATTTGTCTCCCTCATCCTTTTCCCTCTTCCTCCTCCTTTCTTTACAGGTCAGCACAACTACTTGTGTGCAGGGAGAAATGATTGCATCATTGATAAGATCCGTAGGAAGAACTGCCCCGCGTGCCGCTTCAGGAAATGTCTTCAAGCCGGAATGAACTTGGAAGGTAAACACGTTGACCCATGCCTGGAGTTGAGCAGTCCTCATTCAGTCTCTTGGTCACAACACAGTATTAAAGAGAAATGTCGCTTTTCTGCTTCAAAACATAAAATATGTCAGATTAAAGCAAGAAAAACCTCTAATTATTGTCATTAATTGACAGTTTTATGGTGTTGCTTTCTCACTAAATTATTATTTTTTTTTGAAAAAATGAAAATGCATTTTACTTATTAAAACCAATTTTTCGAAATGCTGCCCCTGTAATTTTACGTCTTTTTTTGCCCCTCCGTCGAGGGAAGGGGGTAGTTGTGCCTGTTTTTAACATGGAAAATGTGAACAAAAGCAAACAGAGAAATTCTCAGGTCAGGATAAAGTAGAAAAGAAAACTTCCCAACTTCTTAAAGAACTTTAAGACATTTGTCAAGTTATTGAAGGCTGCTGCTGTTATTCTGCCCTTTAATATATCACTTTAAAGAGAGCAAATAGGGAATGTGCTCTTTTCATTTAACATAAAGTAGGCTAACATGCACAGAAGGCGACGCGGGAAGAGAGGAAGTGGGATTTGATGGACGTCAGAGTGTCATCAGACAGCCTTCAACCTGAAAGCCTTATAGTTGCCATAGAAACACCGGGAAAGGAAATTAAAAAAGGTAGTGTGTGGGAAAAGCATCAGCTTCTCTGGTAGCCTCTCAGCGTATAATACAAGTTCTAATTTTAGTTTGAAAAATGACAGAATGATGCACAAATAATGTGGATGGTGTCACTGTGTTTATTAAGAACGGAAAAAAGAGAGTTTAAAGACTCTGTGGAAACATTGCTCTCACTTCAGTAATAAAAATAATAAAAAAGTTAATGAAACCTAGATCTAGATTTTTTTTTATAACAATATATATTAAAAAATATTTGATTAGCAACTTTAAATAAAATGTTTTAAATGTCAAAAAACAAGAGCCATCTACAAATCCTGAAACATTTTTAAAGACCCACTTTGATTTAAAAAGTTGTGTTTTTAACATGTTCTTGTGGTATTTTTTGCTAATGGAGGACATATACAAAGAAAATTAAGCTTAAAATTACATTTCTGAGTATTTCTTCATTAAAATTGTTGTCAATCAGGGGCAGATGCAAAATTTTTGTTTTAAGAAGACCTAAATTGTGATGGAGAAAATACACTGGGTGTGGCACAAGCTCCCCGCTCGGCTTCATTCTGATGCATCCACTAGTAGACGACATGATCCATCGGCATCTGGATCAAAACTGTACAACCAGACAGTTCCACTATTTACAGCAGGTTGGAGGTGTGAGGGGCTATAAGCTAGCAGTGGAGTGTTTATGGAGCTCTCAACAACAGGGAGAGGAAGAGGGGACGTGGTTGCTTTTTGTCAATGTCCCGCCCACAACTGCAGATTTCTAATTAATTACTGCCGCTCTGCAGAAACTATGTCCTAGAAAATGACCAATTATTAATGTAAGCTAAAAACAACCTCAACGCATTTTATTTAGCAGTTCATTGCATGCTGTTGTTAGACATGACGCCGATTCAGATGGACACGTAGACTGATTTTCTTTTTGTTGCTTTCCGTCTCGTCGCTTCAAATCTGGTCTCCAGCGAGGAAAAACAAGAAGCTGATCAAGATGAAACGGCCCGCAGGCTCGTCCGAGCCCGTCAACAACAACCTGCCCGTCCCCATCATCCCCCGGAGCATGCCCCAGCTCGTGCCCACCATGCTGTCTGTGCTCAAGGCCATCGAACCGGAGATCATCTACTCGGGCTACGACAGCACGCTGCCGGACACCTCCTCGCGACTCATGACCACTCTGAACAGGCTCGGAGGGCAGCAGGTCATCTCTGCAGTCAAGTGGGCCAAGTCACTGCCAGGTAAGAAGAACTTGTTTGCTTTATGTTCCGTTTATGTTGCAGATGACTAGCTGTTAACGTCTGTGTTCATTTCTTTAAAGTAGAAGGAAGTAGAACATAACCTCAACACTTGTACTTATTAGTCACTTCTTGAACAAATTTAAATAAATGTTTGAATTAGCAGTTTCTGTTGGGGATATGCTGAGGAGCAGAAATGACCACATGATTTATTATCATTGAATAGTAGAGACAAAGCATCCCCAAAGTACATTGTTTTAAAAAGGTCTCAATAGTTACAGGCTCTAAAATAGGAAGAAAAATCTCAAAAATCTTTTTTTTCTTCTCATTTTCTTATTCTATATTTTTAGTTTTTAATTTGAGCTTTCAACTAATATGTTTTTGAGTGCAAGAAATACTAAACAGATTTGGTTCAAATCTGTATATTAAATTGCATAAATGTATTAAGGGAAGAATAAAGTTCATAAAGATGCATGGATCGGTGCTTAAAGCAAATCCTTTAACTGGAATCTAGTTTTAAAACTATTCTCACACTGTTAAACTTTAACCCCTCTAAATATGACAAAACCCCTCCTCAAAAATGCTGGTTTAATGACTGTCAACTTTTACTTCAAAAAGCCAGAGCTGGAAAAAGGGAGGAACCACCTTTGGGTCATGAGAAAAAGAAGCACATGACCCAGTAATCTCTTCAAGCATTTGCTTGCAGATTTATTTGAATATTTCTGAGGGGAAGTCCTCCTATGAACCTCCAGCTTTTTCTCCAACAGTTTTTGGTCATGTGACAATACGAGGGAGACACTTTTGTGTATTTGTAGAGATTTAAAAGTTTTATTTGTAAAAATTTCATTCCTTTTTAGATTAGTTTGCATCTATTAAAAAGTGAAATTTGAGGTTATTTTTCTTCAGGTCTGTTAACTCATTCTTCCCTCCACCTCAGGTTTCCGTAACCTCCACATCGACGACCAGATGACGCTGCTGCAGTGCTCCTGGCTCTTCCTCATGTCCTTCAGTCTCGGCTGGAGGTCCTACGAGCAGTGCAACGGCAGCATGCTCTGCTTCGCCCCTGATCTCGTCATCAACACGTGAGTAGCGAGCCCACATGTTGCTCAACAGTCTTCTGTTTTACGACTTGAGTGTGACACGTTGGTGCTCTCCTCTCTCCTTCCTGGGTGTTGGTTTCACTCGACCACACCCGCCTGAGTTTGACTCAAGAGGCTAAAAAGGTGGTCACAAAGCTTATGAGCAAAAGTATAAAAACTAGGTTTTGAGGAAAAAAACCTTAAGATGTTAGATCCTCTTGTGACCATTTTTTTATAAAAAAAAAAAAACATTCTCAGTGGTGTTTAAATTCTGATTATGACATTTTCAACCAAAATCCCACAACCTAAATGTCTAAAAAAAATCAATTTTTATGTTTATTTTTAAGCCTCTGTTTCCAAAATCTCCTCTTAGGGGGGCGTGGCTTTTGGAGCTGAGCAGCTCCGCCCCTGATCCCCGATATGATTGCTCTCTGTCTTGCTAGCGTAAATATGGCACGCTAGCCGGGCCAGATGAGATCTTTAGCGCATGTGCGGCATAGACGTAAAGAAGGCTCATGAATTCAAACGGAATGTTTCTGTGACAGCTTGATTGAGAGCGATTTTAAAAGGAGAAATGATCTCTTAGTACTTTTTTCTCTTTTATAAGAAAAATGCCACACATACATGTTAAAAACTCAAAAAGCATGATTGTAATCGGAGGGAGACTCTAAGATGTGATCGAGTGAGTTTTTTTTTTTAAAGACACAGTTGTGTTTTTTTTTTTTTTTTTTTTGTGAGGGAAACCCCCTGGTCTTGTATCAGTGTTTTGGAGAGCTGGCTGTCAGTGCTGCTATCTGTAACATTTATGGGTCAGAAAACAGCTGTGACAGCTGAATATTTGAAGCAGCCTGCCAGACTCCATCCATTTAAGACTCCAAAACTTTATTGAAACTGGAAACAAACGGTTAGCCTGTAGTTGTTTAGAATTAGCTTGACAAACAGGTTTGTGCTCTCTTTCTTTCAGAGGATGCAGTTTTGTGCTGGATGTCCTTTTAAAGTTGTTTACTGCATGGTAAACAGTCTGTGGAGACATCCTAGATTTATTTTAAATATAATTCTTTTCTATTAATCTGCACATTTAATTGCAGGCTCTTGAAACAGCTTTAGGGTTAAGCACCATTTACCTCCTGGAACTGTATAAAAAGATGGATGATCGAGTGGAAGTGTTTTGACTTCTGCTGGAAACGCCACACAGACTTCCCAGTGAAGCGTTAACGGGAATGTCGTCCCAGGCGGAGGCCCCACGCCGGACACGCTGGAGAGATTGGATCTCTCAGCTGGCCTGGGAACTCCTTGGAATCTCTGTGAATCTGGAAGAAATGACGGAAAAGTCATCCTCGCTTAGGCTGTAAAAGTGCTGTAATGAGAAATGCTGCAATAGCGTCCCATCTTAGCGTTGGAGTTGAAGTCTGTAATCTAACGCTCTGGTTTTGTGGAGATACGCTCTCCCGAGACTTCTCATGCTCCTCGTGTGGGAAAAAAAAAAAAAAGTTTGTTCTGTGAGGAGGAGCCTCTGGTGGAAATGTAAACTTTGAGAGAAGCAGACTAGACGGGGAAAGGGGTCGTAAGCAGCAAAGCAGCGCGTCAGACGTTCTGCTCCGTTAGGCTCCTGGAGGGATGAAAAAATCCTGCAGGATGTGGACGTGTGCAAACCCTTTCTAAAACCTAAACACAGATGGTTACTCTCCTGTGAGGCTGCAGTGTGGCCGTCTGTGGGTTTATCATCATGAAATGAGTTTTAGAACACGATGAAAGTGCTTTTTTATTTTTTTTAAATTAATGTCGTCTCAACCTGCTAACGCTCAATGTTCCCTCCTCACATCAGAGATCGCATGCAGCTGCCCTTCATGACCGACCAGTGCGAGCAGATGCTGAAAATCTGCAAGGAGTGTGTCCGACTGCAGGTGTCCTACGACGAGTACCTGTGCATGAAGGTTCTTCTACTGCTGAGTACAGGTAATTCGTCTCCATTCGTCCAAAAAACAAGAAAAAAGTGTTCATTTTATGTACATTTGTGTGTGTTTTATCACTTCTTTTTATTATATTTAACAGATTCAAAACAGCATTTTAATATGAGCTCCAGTATCTGGGGAGGTGCTTTTATCTCTGTTAGATGGAAATCGTGGGTAATTTAGGTTCCATTTCGATTCTTTGCTTTAGCAGTAATGTTTCCCTCTGCACTTTTAAAACCACTTTTATAGTCAGGAAAAGGAAAACGCTTCCTTTGAGGATTTAGAGATTCTTCATTTTCATCAGATCATAAATTAGTTCATTTTGTATAAAAGCCACAGAGGAAACAAAAAAATATCATGATATATTAGATTGCAATTATTTATAATAGGAACTCGTAAAAGTAGTTTACACAGTTTTTTTCCACACAGCTCTGATATAAATGCTGGAAAAGTTTACCTTTTTATGCAACTTTAGAAATATAAAATCATAAATGAGTTTGATTCCAGATGACCTTTAGGGAGCAAATGAATCCCAAGATTGCTTTTATGTTGTATTTTGCAGCATTTCATTATTCTGATTTTAATATTCTGCTGAAAATGTTGGAGAACGACTTCCTCCCTTTTAACCAGAGGAGGTCACATCCAAGTTAATTGAAAACTGTTTCGTTTCCTGCTTTTACTCAGGGACTGAATCATTACTGATTGCTTTTAAATGAGACTACGAAATGAAATTTTAAAATACTGTTTTTTTTTTTTTTGCAAAAGAGATATTGCAATCGCTACTTTTATTCATATTTAACAATTAGAAGTCAGCAGCTTGGAGATGGAATCAGTCAGGAGGTTAGACATCAAAATATTTAGCAACCTTTTCAAAAACTGTTTAAAAATCTCATGTTTAGCTTGACTTGTTCATGAAGGGAGAGGATTTTACTCTGATAGTTTCATTATGTGACCAGTTCAGAAAAGGGTCCTCTTCACTTATATGTTAAAGTTTATTTTGTAGTTTTAAGACCCACTCTGATCAGCTTTTAATTAGTTATAAATGTGTTTTTTTTAATAATTAATTTAATTATGATTATCCTGTTTTAGACAAAATAAATTTTAAATGCAGAGCGGCAGGAGCTCATTAGAAAAGGATCTTTTATTATACCAACTGGTGCAGTGTGAACCTGCCATCGCTTCCCATCATCCATAACTGAGAGCTTTTTTTTTTTTTTTTACAGCCCCCACACCCCCAATATAACATTACTGGTGCAACAAAGATTACAAGCAATATTGGAGTTATCCAGCCGTTTAGTTTTGACCCAAATCGGAAGAGGAAAACGAAGATGGATCTATGGATCTAGTTGTTTACAAGTGAATGCATCAGAATAGAGCAGAGCCGGGAGCTTATAGCCCACCAAGAGATTTTTTTTTTTTTTTTTGGACAAATACACTCTTTTTCAAGCTGTATCTTTTTTTTGTCGATCACAACAGTTTGTATAAAGAAATACTCCGAAATGCAGTTTTAGGCATAATTTTCTTGATATGTCCTCCATTATCAGAAAAAATCCAAAAGATCATGTTAAACACATCAAAAACACGCTTTTTGTTGAAATTGATCTTTAAATTCCTAATTTTTTTCTACTTTTTGATTAAAAAGGAAAAAATAATAACTAAAAAAGACTGAGCTAAAGCATAATGCATATCAACCCTAAGATACAGTTCACAAAGAAGCCAAATTTTACACCAATTTTACAAAAAAAAATTAGAATTTACTAATACACACATTCATTTAGCTAGTTTTTCTTTTTTATTCCTAAGCAGTGTTTCTCTTTGCTCAGAAATAGAAGACCTATTTGGCTCAGGACAGTATTGTTTCTATTTTGATGAAAAATAATTAGTGTTTATTGTGCCAGCTTGAATTGAAAGAGACGTTTTGGTGACATCAGATCCCCAGATCGCAGATTACTCATAAAAAAAAGAGTCTCCGTTTTGTCCCACCTCACATGCGAACAAATTCCCACCAGTCTCCGCGCTGCAGGGCCTCCCTTTCATCTGATTATGTAAACCTGGCATTATGTCATGCTCCCGGTGGCCGTGCATAATCTCTGCAAGTGACTTTGCTCGGTTTTGGGCTCCACTCCACATGGAGCTCGTGTTGACGTGGACGCTGTGAAAACTGGGTTCCGTACTCGCTCTGCAGAGAAGAAGTGCTCCGCGCGCGCCCCTGACAAACATTCCTGCGTTTGTCTTAAGTGTGTGCAGATATTCGCTGCTCCTTGTGGGTTTGTGTCCAGACCACAGAAACTCAAGCTGCTCCTCAGCTGCGGATGATCCTCGCGGTTTATTTTCCACTGCCTGCAGCAATCCGCTCATGTGTGCTTCTGTGTGTTTGTCTAGCACCCTCAAAGTTTCCTTGTTGTGGTTCCATGAATTATGTCTTAAATGAAGTTTTAATCGTGTCATTTACTGATTACTTTCAGCACAAATATAAAGTGCATAAGAGAAATGACCGCAGTCATGTTGACTCGCTCTCCAGAGCAAAGAGAAGAAACTAAATGCATGAAAAAAGATTTTTATCTTGCAGGTGATTAAACTAAAGTCTTTTTATATCAGGGTTTAAGTTCTTTTAGAAATTTTAGGAAAATGAAACAATTTTGTTTAAAAGAAGTGGATTATAGATAGAAAAACACATTGAAGTTACTCAATACTCTCCAAGCAAACAAAAGTTTGCACTTTGACCTGTTGATCCGTTTGGAAAAGCATGAATTATGCTGTTTTGATTTGGGAAATCCATCTCTATTTTTATATCCTGTAAGTCTGAGTGATGTTTGAAATCTTCACGGATTAGCTGGAGTCTCGTATTTCTTGCTAACCGTGGCGATGACCAGAACGTCGGCGGCCATATTGCCCACAGATGTTTCCCCTGATCCGTTGTTTTTCTTTCTGCGCAGTGCCGAAAGACGGCCTGAAGAGCCAGGCGGTGTTCGACGAGATCCGGATGGCGTACATCAAGGAGCTGGGAAAAGCCATTGTCAAGAGGGAGGAGAACGCCAGTCAGAACTGGCAGCGATTCTACCAGCTAACTAAGCTACTGGATTCCATGCAGGAGGTCAGAGCGCCTCACACTCTCACACACACACTCAGCTCTTTTTTGATTTTTTTTTAAAATTACATTTCCTAAAATAATCTTCTTTAAGAATAATCAGATACAATTTCTTTTTAGCCATTATTGCAAAAAAAAGACTTTGACAAAGATCAGTTTGTAATCTCATGGGGAAGTTAACAACCACAGAAATGAAACATTATCCTGTCATTTCTAATATTTCTGAGCTTCTTCTGTTTTCAACTTTGATTCATAGTCCGCCCCTCTTACTGTTGACATTATCCTAATGAAATAATCAAAGTCTCACAAACAGTTTATTGTATGTAAACGTTCCCATGCTGCTTTCACACGTCTTCACTCCTAATAGTCCGTCTTCTTTTTCAGGAAAGCTCAAATTTTTTTATCCTGGTTTTATTGAGATTTTTAAAAATGTATTAAATCCATAATCTTACATTCCATATTGCTGCATTGATTAATATTATTAAGTTTAGATGTGCCTATTTTTATTTAAATATTAATCTATTAAATCCTTTAAAAATCTGATTTTTTTTATTATTTGAGCTTTTTGATGGATTGGTTGTATTCACAATCAATTAGGTTAATTGTTATCAAATTGATCTTTATGATTATTTATCATTTATTTTCCTTTTAAGACCCACTCTGATGAAATGGCGTTCTTAACATGTTCTTGTGGCATATTTTGATAATGGAGGTCATACTGTAAAGTAAATGAAGGTTAAAATTGCATTTGTGCGTATTCCGTTGTTCAAACTGTTGTGAATCAGGAGTAAACAAAAAATGCATCTCAAAAAAGGTCATATTTGGGATGTAGAAAATATACTAAGCGTGTGCTAGAAAAATGCTTTTTTTATTTTTTGGGGATCAAAGGGCATATTTATCAAGCTTTACAATAGATTAAAAAATGATCTGAGTGGATCTTTAAAGAGCCGCTCCAATGAAAATCAATTTTTAAAAAATCTCGAGCATTTTTTTGGTAACACTTTATAATAAAAGATTTATAAACACATTGATAAGCATTATTAATGTATTATAGTGTGTTAGAAAGACATTAAGTAGCACAATAAGCGAAATAAAAACCTTATTTAACGAACTTAAGAAGATTAATTAACATCTATAGTAAGACTGATGTCTACAAAGGCCATATTAATAAACTGATTACAAGTTTAATGAATGCATTAACTAACTTTGTCAACAATATATTGAGTTTTTGCAGTACATCTTAAGTTTTAACCTTTTTTCTCATAATAGAGAACCTATGTAAAAGATTCAAAGTCAATTTCTGAGTATTTCTTAATTTAAATCAGAAGAAACCCAGATGCTTGAAAAATGCTCAGACTAATGCTGCAGCTGCTGAAATGGGTGGAGCCAAAGTCTACCTTTTCTGTTCTAACTCTGAAGTATCCACTTCCAGACAAATAGATCTATTAGTGCCTTCATTTTCCTCGTCTGATCAGGTATGTGGCTCAAAACTGAACAGCTGGAGAACTCCGATATTTTGCGGCGTTGTTTGGCTACGCTAATGTTAGCTTGAGGTTGTGAGAGGCTGTAAACTAGCGTGAGAGAATGTAAACAAAGGCGTGATGGGATACTAGCGGAGACAACTTCTGTGCCAACAGCCCCGCCCACAACCCAAAATTGTATTTCTAATGAGCTACAGAAAATAATCTTAAAAAAGGAAAAAACTGCCAAATATATAATTAAAGCGTGATATTTTTTTAGGCAAATAAAAAAGATTTTTTAAGAATTTGTTGTTTTATTTAGAAAAGTATTTTATTTAAAGTCACTCATGATGATAAAAATTGTATAAATCAATATAGACCTCAAATTGAAATTAAAAAAAATGTGGATAATTATCAAATCAAGGTTTTAGCATTGATTTTCAGAGCTACTATTAGAGTTTTTAAAACTTTCTGATTAACAGCTCTGAAAACCAGACAGATTGAATAAAATAAAATAAGAACTCTTGTTTGTTTCTGTCTTGTAGATGGTTGAGGGTCTCCTGCAGATCTGTTTCTACACGTTTGTGAATAAAACCCTCAGTGTGGAATTCCCCGACATGCTGGCGGAGATCATCACCAGCCAGATACCAAAATTCAAAGACGGGGGAGTGAAAGCTCTGCTGTTTCACCAGAAGTGACTGCCTTAAACTGTGAAGCGATGCCTTAAGTCCTGCCTGCCCCGCCCCCCGTTCGCTGAACCTGCCTCCCTCGTCGCTCTGGTCCAGCTCTCTGGGATCCTGTTGGAAATTCAGCCGCCCACCGCCTCCAGCCTAATCTCAAAGCCCGTCCTCTCAGCTAGCCAAGAAAAAGAAAAAAAAGGCTGAATCCTGAATGTCTTTTTGAATTTTTTTTTTTTTTAGAGCTTCACTCATTTATTTGGCGTTTTCTTTTCGTCTGTCGGCCTCTTCCTCTCCCCGCCTCCGGAGTTTAGGCTGTTTGCACAGAAAAACAGCTTTCCCTCCCACAAGCTTAACGCCCGCACTTCACCGAGGCTCATCGAGCCGAGTGGTTGCGGCCCTCACCTGCCTGCGCAGCCTCACCTGCCTGCGCAGCCGAGAGCGAGTCTTCACCTCCCGTGGAGTTCCAGGAGACTGAAAAGTGCAGCAGAAGGAATGACAGAGCAGCACCTTTTTTCTCTTTTTGGACTCGGGACAGTAAAACATTTGTTCTACCAACAAACACGTCAAATATTCTCTATTTATTCACACAGGAATCGTTGTAAGCAGACTCTCACGCTCAGCCAACTGTTTACACAGGATGCATTCGAGGGAAAACCAGTGCCTTTAGTTCTGCAGCTAGCCCTCCTCTCCGTCTGCACAAGCCCCGTGGTTTTTGTCTTTTTCAGTGAAGCTGACATTTCGGTGTTCTGCATGTAAGGATGATGGCCTTTTGAGCGGAGAAGAAAGCTCAGCATCTCCCACTCATTCTTTTCCAAGTAAAAAAGAAAAAATCACAAGTAGACTCAGCTAGCCGTGCGATTTTTCTCCCTTTTAGTGCAAAGTTGCCACCAGATTCAAACTAAAGGAGCAGCACCTGAAAAAACCCAGGTTCTGCTGTGTTGGAGAACGTCTACTAGAGGTCAAATATCGTACAGCTGAAATGGTTGGAGTCCAGAGGTGAGATGTGATTTTATTTTTCTGGGTGAAGACACTCCCCGTTCCCTCCTCAGGACGCTCTGCAGAGCGGAGCTCGTCAGCCAAAACCGCTCCAGAGTTTTTCAAACCGATTCAGGTCCAGATTGAAGAAGAATTTTTAAATACTTTACATGAAACTGCCCTTTAATTAGCTGCATTTTAACAGAGAAACTTATTAGGTACCTGCAAAGGTAGCACATTCAGGCTGTCTTAGTTATTCTAAGGTGCATGTGAGGTCGGACTATTGTTCAGTCCCGATGATTCAAGGATCAAAAGCTCAGGTCAGGAGTGATTACCTCGACTACAAGTGTCTCATTAGTGCCAAATAAGGCAGGTGTTTACTTTTTTTCCCCCTGGAAATATTAAGGAGTTGTAATTTGGCTTTAAGGTTTTTATTTGTTTTTTTCTCAGAACGTCACAAATCGGAAAATAATTTGTACTTTCCGCTCAAGTTTAGCAGCATTTTGTATATTGGTAATGTGAATAACCGCTCACACCAGCTTATACGATGGCCAAAGGCGCACGCGTCAGCAAAACACACGTGGAAGCACCGTCGCCCATCCGTTTCAGCTCCACACGGCAAAATTAAAAAAAAAAAAAAAAAACAAAAAAGCCTCTGTATTGATTTTTAGCTCTTCGCTCTGCAGCACTTATTACTCTTGACAGCCATTTGACAAACCAGGTAGCAGGTTGCCATAGAGACCAGACATCATTTGTATTTCACTTAGAGCTAACAGCACAGCGAACTCTAAATGCATCAAGCTGCCATTCAATTAAGAGCCATGGTTTTTCTTAAATCCGCCAATTGTGCTGAAGGGTCGTGACTCACAGCGAGAAGGCCTTTTTTTTTTTTAACAAACGGTGCAGGCTTTTGACCCTGCTTAGGTTTTTTTTCCAGAAAAAGTTGAGCTTAAAACTAGTTTTGGTGACTCGCATCCAGTATTACATGTATCTCCAGGTGGCGGTGCTTCAGAAAACCAGCTTTAAATGTGTAGATGTGACCGTGTCCCAGCTCATTTCTACATGGCTGATGGTGTAAATAGCATATCCTGTGCAATGCAAACTGTGTCTATTACAACAAAAAAAAGAACATATTTTTACATAAATCTATATATATAATATACACACTCAGCTTTTCTGTCCTTTACATGTTTAACTAAAGGCCTTGAGAAAGGGAGACAGAGAGCCATAGACATAAAAAAAAGGTTTTAAATCAGGAAATAGACTAACTTCAGTGCTTTTGGAAATGACTATGTAAAAAAAAAAACTATTTTCTGTGATTCTAAATACATGCGCTTGATCCTCTTTGATATGACTAATCATTTTTGTACAATGAGTTTCTTTTTCTTTCTGTTTGTTGTGTTTGATAAAGGTAGACGTGCTGAATACATTAGGAAGTGTTAACCATGTTTGTCTCGTGAAACTTAATGTTAATTCTAAGAGTCCGTACACGAATGCTCACTGTGTTTCTGAGGAGGGGGGAGTGGAGGGACGGCAGGTTGGAAGGACTGGAGGAGACGTATTTTTCTTTCTTTTTTTTTTTGCATTATACAAGAGTGACCAAAGCAGATGAGAGGAAAATGTAAAAACTAAATAAATAAAGAAATAAAAAAGAAGTAATCACGCGGTTACATTTTGTATAGCACTTCTGGTATGCTTTCAAATGTGTCTTTTGTAAAAGGTCTTAGCTTTGGATCCCATGTATATTGCTTTCAGGATTTACTGGTCACTTTAAAAGAAGAATAAAAGAAAAAAAAAAAACAACAGAAAATCAACTGAATCTGTGTGAAATAAATCTTATGATGAAATTGCACTACCCTCACATTAGTCTGTTTTGTATAAAAGAAATGCAAATATCTTCAAAGTTAAGGGCATATTGAGTTTCACAGATAAAGATATGTATCGATGGCTTTCACTGACGTTTGTATTTCAGTTATGTAGATGTTATCCAATGTAAAAAACAGAAAAAAACAGTCTATAAATATGAGGTTCCTCAAAAACCAGTTTCAATTTACACTTTTTCTGTAGTCAGTGTCGCTATTTTGACCTCTCAGTTTGTGGCGCTCAGCGATCGCTTGTTCATCGGATGTGTTGGATGATGTTTCTGGTTCAAAGCAGAAGTTCAAAAAGAAGTTTCTTTAGATGAAACATCTTACACAATAAAGTTTCCTGGTTTTCAACACTGCCCTTCAGTGGTTTCCTTTTCCTTTTGGCAGTTAAAAACGAAGGAAAATGTTGGCCCTTTTACTTTAAAATAAGCAACGAGGCTAAAATTAGGACTGAGATCCTTCATTATTATAAAGCGTGAGATCATCCGGTTAGAAATGTTTGGGTCGTCTCTCACCAGGCTGCAACAGCTTGTAAAGATGGAGATAAAATGAATATTTCAAACAATTTATACTATAAGTACAAAATGTTAAAAGTCATTTCTGTAACCTGAATGTTAAATTGTTTTTCATTTTAGCTGTTTGACTCCTTCACAACAAGACATGTACAGACATTTATTATTGAAATCAGATAAAAGTCCCTGAAAATGTTTGTTTGGGCTGGAGCATAGCAGAGAGGAAGGGGGAGGAGCCTAAAATTAAATAGAGATAGTGTCAGAATTCGTTCTCGTATTTAGTGCACTCTACAGTACGTTTTGTGGAGCTTTCCAAATTAACAATGCCTAGAAATTACCCAGAAGTCCCTGCAAAAAAAAAGAAGTGTAAATTGATGCTCACTAGATTGCTAAATATAAACCACAATGCATTGCATTTGAACAATTTTTCATATAAAAACAATACAATTTAATTTTCATCATCATAAATAGTCCATAAAATGTTCGTATATATTAGAGTTGCACTGTAGTTTTTTACTAGTTTAAGTGTTAGGAGGGAATTTGGATAAAGCCAAAGAGCACAAAGTCACAGGTCTGCAACTTTATTTTTTTTAAAAAGGGAATAAAAGGTTTTCTTTGTATTTATTAAAATATGTTTAGGATTTTCTTTGATGGTACTTGACATTAAATTGGTTCCAAACCTTAAAAATGCTCAAGTTGGTGACCAGCAGCTCAGATCGATCAGATTGAAGTGGTTTCTGTGACTTCAAAGATGGTTATATGGACGTTCATTACTAGAGCCTTTAACGCGGACAAACTCTGGAAGCTACCTCACTATGTAGCAGCGATTATTGTTTTTTTCCACTTCATTCTTCTGTGGGGAAGCATGACATAGAAAACATGAAGCAAATGATTTTTTCCAACATTCATCTCCTAAACTTGCTTGATCCGTCTTAAGATCACAGGATTCAAACCAGCAACTGTTTCAGACACTGGCAGGGTTTGGACACTGTGCCAGTCACACCTAAAGGACCATTTAGAATAATCAGTGGAGCAAGATTTTTGACTGGAGAATAATTAAACTCCACACAAAGCTGAGTTTTGAACCAAAGCCTTCATACTCTTGAGGTGAGAGTGCGAACCACTACACCCCCGCCCCACTTTTTCCTAGAACACTGATATTCAGAATCAGCCTCCCGAGACAAAAAGAAAAAAAAAACCCACGATGGATGAAACTTAATCTAAAGTGATCGATTTGTTGAATTATTGCCTTCAGTTTAACCTCCGAGAGCTCCCGGAGTCCACAGGTCAATAAAAACATCACAATGCAGCAGCGCGTCACGGCTTTCATTCCGGCGGTCACTTCCACCGCCGCAGAAGCGTCAGCGTGTTCCCCTTTAACCAGAATTATGAGCCACTGCTGTCCTGTAGTCATAAACTATTCAATTAAGCTGGAAGGTTAGGATGATTTAAGGAAAAACAAACAAGGTAAAAGGCAGAAACTTTCTGAGGATTCCCTTTATTCTGCACAACCCGTCACCAAACATCTGCAGGAACATTTAAGGCTGTGAAGAGTACAAAAAAATCTGGCAACAAAGATAGACTTAAGTTAGTATGCTAGAAATACAAAATATAAAATTTCATAATTAAAAAAAAATGTATACCTCATAAATTGTTATTTATTTACACGTTCAATAAACACCTCAAACAGAAAACAGTCCAGGATTCTCCTTTGCAAAAAAAAAAAAAACATAAATATGCTGAAATATGAACAAAGTAGTCTCATTTCACATTGTTTTTATTTTTTATTTTTATTTAGGCCCGCCCTTATTTAATTTTTTTATTGATATGCTAAAAAAAGGTTCCAAAAAATACTATTTTTACTAAAATTGTTGACTAAGAGGTTGAAAGAATGAGGGCGTTCACCGTAGCAGATGTGTTTACGTCTCTCACACAAACGGCTTCTTCTGCATTTCAAGAGTCCAGATTCTTGTTCGATAACGAACTTGAAGCTGTCAACTGCAGATTCAGAAGTATTTTTTATTTATTACTGGTAACGGCTTCTGGTTGTGTGCAAAGCCTCAAAACCTGAAAGTCAAAACCTTTCAGGTGCTGTAAATTTAAAGCAAGAATCGTCCTTTCATAATAAGTGCGTCAGAGTAAAACGCCACTTTACTTGATGAACTTGTTTGATTTTCGTTTTTTTTTTTCTGTTTCTGAGAGTTTGAAGGGGTGAAACACATGAACAAGGAGCCTGCTGACCAGACCATCCCATCTTTGTCCTCCACCCTGAGGGTCCGGCTCAGCCAGGCTCAGTCTTGTCCCGTGGAATTGCTGAGCGCCACAACAAGCGCCAACAAATCCAGCTGGACGTCCAAACCCGAGTGTTTCAGTTTGCCTGAAGAGCTTAACTTTCCCCCCCGAGGGGATTAGCAATTAATCCAACGTGGCGGGAGTGAACTAACCAGTAAGAAGCGAGCTCCCAGTTATCCTGTTTCTGTGTGTTTCGCTGATAGAGAGAAGCGAGTCTAAAGCGGCAGCAGTGCAGATCTGATTTAGACAAAAAAAAAAGATAAAATATGTCAAATTATTTGTACAAATACATCTCCCCTATTGTTTAGGAAAACCTCCACAGAAATCCCACTACAGCTTTTCCTTCCCTCCCAGTGCAATTCTCCGTTCCGTCACCTGCTCTGTCCCGACTGTTTGATGTGGTTCTACTTCCAGTTTCACTTCCCATTTTACCAGAGAGAAAGAAAAAAAAAAATAGTCACTCCTTATTTTAAAAATCTTATCCAGTTTCATCCAAGTAAATCCAGGGTTTGTTCGCTATAGGAATTCCACATAGTTTTCAGGGATCAGTCCTGTGCGACCGTCCAGCGTGCCCTCCAGCCAGCCGGGCTCCCTGGATGCATGAACTACAAACAACAAAAACAAACATTTTACAAAACAGTCAAAAAAAAAAAAAAAAATATATATATATATATATATATATATATATATATATATATATATATTATATTTTAATAAACATGTACAGTCATGGAAAAAATTAGTTGCTGGAGAAGCTTGGACACAAAATCTTTAACATACTGTAAGTTTTCAACCGTTAACATGATAAACGTTATTTTAGCAAATTTTAAAAACTTCCATTGAATGAAAGAACATAAACACTGGATGTCTGGTGTTAAAGTGTTAAATAATTAGCTTTGTCTTAAAAATGTTAATATATAAATGTCCAATCTTATTTTCAAAATATATAAAGAAAAAATTGATTTGGTAAAAATTGAAAAAAAAAAACATTACAACTTTTCTACTTATAGAAAAAAGATTTGCACAAAAATTCATATTTTGATTGAGCTCAAAAGTTAATTAACTATTTTTGCTTCTTTGACTGAAATTGCGCCATTGAGATACTTTTTAGGCATCTACCAGTCCCTTAAATGTATTTTATGTGTGAAGTGTATAAACTTAAACATAAACAGAGACTACATTCTTTTGAAATTATATTTCATAGAAAGATTAAATATTCACTTGGATCACTCAGTGATGTTCAAATGGATATTAAATGCGTTTGTATCCAAATATGTGGGAAAATATACAGGCTTTCATAAGGTGTCCTAATTTTTGTAGATTAAATTTGTGCCATCAGTAAATAACTGGATTTAATTTTATTGGCCTTTTCAAAATAAAGAAAAAGGTTTATTGTTTATTTCCAAACCTAAATAGACACAAATTTTAGATAAAATGAATTGATTAAAAGAAAGTTAGTTAAGAAATTCTAATGTGAATGTTTGCACATTCAAGTATGTACTAGACATGTGGGATTGTACACCCATGGAGTTCACACTAAACGAGTAGGGATGGGCTTCTTCTCTTTCTACTTTGTACTAACTCATATCTGCTACCTACAGTTAGAGGAGGCTTGGTGGGAAATGTCAAAGTGGTGGAAATCTTCTGAATCTCGCTCTAGGTTTTTTCTTTAAGCTCTATGAAAGACTTGGTGTCATAGAATTCCAAAACGCAATTAATTTCATCGCCACGATCAATTCTGTGAACTAAAAGGGACGCCATCCAAACGTCACTACCAAATCCAATTTGGTCTATTGATTTGTACGTAGAGCCCAAAAAATGATCGTAGAAACTTCTATAGCGACACATGAAGGGGAGAGTTTTGAACGCAGACGCCCAAAACGCCCCAATACTTGGATTTACATAGACTTCATATTGGAAGTGGTTGCGTGAACGCGTGTTGTGAATGTCACTTTTCACTGACTCGTTGTCTTTCAATGAAATATTGTTTTCCTTTTTGTTTTTTATTTTTCACAGCACACTGTGTTCTTCGTCCTGATTGGTTGTTGAGCTGACGATAAATAGTCAAAATATTTATAATTAAGTTTTTTTTTTTAAGTTATATTAACTTTTCATTTTATCCTCTACTTTAAACATTTTGTTTTATTTTATAACATCAGATGAGACAAATAAGATAAAAATGCAAAAATATTTTCAATATCTTCAACATTGTGACAGTAACACTGCTGAAATCGTAAGGTGTAGACAATGCTTTCATTTTACTAAATCCTCCATAGCGAGAGAGATCTTTGTTTTCACTCTATAATACTAAAACAAAAGCTTGAACTTTGAGAGTTTAAACAAATGTTTATGTCTATCTGAGAAAAGTGTACGGAGTGAGGGGTTTGACAGCATTAAAACATCTATAATCCGACTTGGATTTCACCTATTGCGGGTTATTTTTAGAACGTAACCCCTGCAGTAAGCGAGGGAACCCCGTACACTCATGGTGGACACCAGCCTGGATCCAGATGAATTCAGACAAGCGGTCATTATCAGTCGGACTGCATTGCTTTTCCCGCTAGGACATGCAGGCTGCAGTTGGAATGTTACGTTCCTGGCTGGCGATGAAAAGACTGCAGTGATCAGATACCACTCTGAGGATTACATGTACCCAGGGTCACAATTTGCCCCCGGGGGCTCAGATGACATGGCTCGGCATTACATAACTCTGTCTTCATGAGGCCAAACCCTTTTTAGAGTCCGACCGTTTGTCAGAATAAATCCCTGCAATTACTGTTTGTCTGGGAGGAGTGTGAAATGAAATGTTCTCCAAAAGGTGCTAACCTGAAGATCTGGGGGTTTAAGGTTCAGGAAGCTCATGCATGACGTACATGTAGTGATGTAAAGTTGAAATAAGTTCAAGAAATTAGGTTAATTTCCAAGAAAAAAAATGCTTTTATAGTGAAAAGATAATATATGATTTTTTTCTTAAGCAATTAGACTTGGCTGCTTGTCAGCTCAGAATACTTTCAGTTGGCATTCATGCGCATTGCACAGCGGTTGCTCATGTCTGACAAAAATAGCTCCCAAACAAGAATCTGCTTGACTCTACAAGTATTCGTTCAAGGGAAACTGGGCTGAAAGCCATTCGGTGCAGACCTAATTTTACATCGACGCATTGTTAATCTCTGACAGAAAAACGAGCCGCCAAAGGAAAAGGAGGTTCCCGACTGTTTTTGACAACAATCGCTTTCTCTGCACCAGCGCGCATTCTTTCCTCCTCAACGGCTGGGGGGTCAACAGTCTGACTCACCGTTCATGAAGACCGTCCCAGCAATGAAGGACAGCTCCGACTCGTGCTCCGCCTTGCAAGCGTAAAGCGCAATCGCCTTCCTGCCGGAAACACTGGAGGAAAAAAAGAATCAGAGTGAGACATCCTAACCTCTGTTTTCTCCTTCTTTTACACAAAGAAAACTCTTTATTTTGAACAGAACACTTGATTTCTGTGTGACTTATAATTTTTTTTGTGATTTTGAGCCAATAGTATATCTACCTGTTCAACTCAAATCATAGAAATCTTCCTTAAACTCTATTTTAGGGTCAAACTGCAAAGTAGGTCAGCTTTAAACAGCAGAGAACTTCTAATATGGCGTATACTTGTATAGCACTTTCTACCCTCCTTCAAGGGCCCAAAGCGCTTCACAGTCACAGACCCATTCACACACATTCACTGGTGGTGACTCCGCTGCCGAATACTGGCGCCAACCTCCCACCAGAGGCAATTTGGGGTTCAGTGTCTTGCCCAAGGACACTTCAACACATGAGTGGGCAAGGAATCGAACCCACTATCTTCCGATCCTGAGACAACTGCCCTACCACTGCACCACGGCCGACCCAATATGAAATGTCCTGCAGCAGGTCTGCCACTTTCAACTCTGAAAATGGTGTTTTTGGTGTTTTTAACATGTTCTCGTGGAATTTTACTGATGACATATATAAAGAAAATTAAGCTTAAAACTGCATTTCTGAGTATTTCTTTATTCAAATCGTTGTAAACCAGAAGCAAACAAAAAAATTCGGCTTCGCTCAATTCTGATGGGGTCACTTGTAGGCAAATCAATCCATTTACGTCTTTGTTTTTCTCGTCTGAGCTGGGATCTGTATGATTGGATAGCTCAAATATTGCTCAGCATTTTTGTTTCGGCGGTCATGTTAGCTTGGTGGTTTAAGGGCTGTAAGCTAGAGGGAGAGTGTGTAGACACGTGACGGTTCTGCCAATAACTTGGAGGGGAATTTCTGATGAAGTATTGCTGCTATACAGAAACTATATCCTTCAAAGTGACTATCTTTTTTTAGATTTTGGCTAAAAACAGCTAAATTATAATTAAAAGACTATTGGGAAATGCTTTCAAACTAGCAAAAAATATGATCAGAGTGGGTCGTTTAGGTAAAAAAATTGCCTAATCTTTGTTTAAAAGTCTTAAAGATACTCCATTGCTCCACTGAGGCCTTTTATTTTGGCAGTTGGATTTCCTTTAACGAGGAAAATCGGAGTCCGCATCCTGTATGACAAATGTGTGAAAACTGCGGGGTGGAGATGAGTCAAGCTGAGCTGCTTTAGAAAATGACAGCACGCTGATCCAGAAGGACTGCTACCATTGTTCTTCATTTCGATTTTAAAACCCGTCTCTGGGTGGAGTTGGTTTTGGGAATTGTTCTGTTAGAGCAAAAAACTGGTAAAATTGGAGCAACAACCTGACGGGGGAGGAGTCACTGGAGGCGGAGGACACAGGATGCGGACTCGACGGGGCGGAGAACATGGGCCAAGAGGGAGAACGCGGCGAGGTGGGACTGGGAGTCGTCGCGCTGGTGGAGACATTCACAGAGTCATAAAAGAACACACAAGGAATGTACGGAGCCCCTAAAGGAACATTAAAGTTAAAAAATATATATTTTTTTTTCTAAAAAGTTTTAACCTCAATTTTTTTTTACTACGATGTCCCTTTAGGGGCTCTGTAGGGACGACTACAAACCAACACGTTTGTTCTCACCTGGTGGGTATGCTTCCTCGACCTTTAGGATTTAGTCTGAGAATAAACGATAAAATTAGTCATTTCAAACTAAAATTATAACTAGACAATAACATAATAACTAAATGAAAATCATTAACACGGAAGCAAAAAATTCAAGATTTTTTTTTATTTCAAAATCAATTTTTTGAAATTAAATCACCATCAAAATGCCATGTACTTTCCCTTATCTATTTTCTTTTAAAACATTTTTTTTATATTTAATCAAACAAATATAAATGCATTTTCTGGGTTATATTGCCAGAAATCATAATTTTGTTGATAAAAGTCTTAAGTTTAAACCAATAGTTTGGTAAAAACTGTTTTCATGACCCTAAATAGCATGTGAGACGGGGGTAAAAATGTGTTAAATAATTCAAAATGTATTTAATAAAATTTTGTTTGCATTCGATTTTTTTTATCTATTTAATTCCCGACATCAGTCATGAATACAAAAGGAGGTTTGTTGACGGATAAAAACACAAAAAACTAAACTCGAGTTCATAGAATTGGCATAGAAATCCACTTTGATCAAATCTAAACAGAGTTTTCATGTATTTTTATACCTCATCCTCTCCAGGCTTCTGCAAACAAAATTAACGTTTGAGTAAATCTGTCATTTCATCCGACTAATCCCAGCTTTTGTTGTGAAATGTGCTTTCATGAGTTGCGTAATGTGGATTATTTACACAATCGTTAGGAAAAGTGGCGTTCATCTTTTCGCTGCAGCGTGGATTCCTGCAGCCGAGTCGCATTCAAGCTAAAAACATGATGTTCTGCGTGTAATGAGGGTGTTGTTCCTGGGCTTTAAAAGCTTTTGTGCCAGCGAGGGGTCTATTATTGTTCATCCATTTGTCTGCATCATCAAGATTCAGAAGAGGCTGTTAGAAATAACAGGAGACTGCTTGAGTAAATCAATTAGCCTTTAAAAGAGCTCTCCTCATAATCACTGAATTTTGTTGCAAGAATGCAGCTCAAAATTTGCTATTTTAGCCAAAAAAAAAAAAAAAAAGGGCCGACTTTATTTTTAAAAGCTGGGTTTATGCATGAGAGGATGTGGAATAAATGACACTTTATGAATTCAAACGCAGTAAATTGAGGTTATTTTAAACCAAGAAGGGAAAAAAAAAAAAAAAAAAGATTTGTATCCCCCTGTGGTGATGAAAAATTTAACTTAATTCAAAGTGGAAAACAAAACTCCCTGCTGGGAGGTTACCAGATTTAATGCTGCACGTGCAGAAAATGTTTGTGTAATAATTCATTAGTTCACAATCCAAAAACAAACTGCTGTTATAGGGACCACATGCAGGCAAACCATATGCTCCTGTTTTTTCCACTGAATATTTAGTTTGGTTCTTCTTATATATATATATATATATATATATATATAAATTCACGTAAATTTTGAAATAAAAATAAAAAGTGTTGACAATTTAAACTCAAAGCTTTTAATTTTAATTATTCCATGTCAGCAACACTCAGAAACATTTCCCCGTCATGAAGGATTTATGAGCACTTTCAGTCAAATGATGATTGTCAATGAAATATGCATAGCTTGAAGAGGAGTGTGTTATTTTAGAGAAATAAAAGAAAAAAATATGGAAAAAAAAAACTTCAATCTGGTTAAGTGTTGTGCTTATCTTTTTTTTTTTTTTTTATCTATAATGTTCTAGTAATAATACCTTTTATTTTCATTGTGACCTTTATTTTGAAAGTAAAACTTTGTTACATGCAGCTGAAACGAAAAAGTTTTGTATTTATTTAAACTGGTGCCATGAATGGTTTTCATCTGAAAAGAACCACAACAAAAATAAAGCAGGAACTATACAGTAAATACTGACAAATGATAAATATCATTTGCTTCAGGGGTAGTTTGGGTCCTGAGAGGGCCCTGGCTCTAACTTTGGCCCCTCTGTGATGAGGATGAAGGCTGGCATTTCCATTTTTGTGACCTTTTATCATCTCAACCTTACACTGGGATATTCGATCACCCTTTCAGGACATTTTGCCCTCCAAAGCATTTTTTTTTTTTTTTTTAAACAAAGATGTGACTTTTATGTTATAGCATTCTATCAATGTCTTTCTAATCTAGCTTTTTTTCGGTTTATTTTCCAGTCAATGAAAATAAAGAATGTTACTTGTTACCAACAGTTAAGGATGCTTTATAGAAATAAAACGCTTTTCAGTTTTGAACGTTTTCTTGTGTTAAGAGGTAACTTAGGAGTTTGTTCACAGAGGAAGAGTCAGATTACAACATATACATAACATGCGTATGCAAACATAACTGCTTTTTTTTCTGACTCCTTATAATCTTGGACTAATTATAATGTTTAAATGACATCTCTCTTTATCTCTGTATTTCTTTTCATATTCACAGATTCATATATTTGCAGTCCAGCTTTCTATGTTATTTTATGTGATTTCTGTAGCTGTAAAATCACTCAGCAAATTTATTTCACTTAAAAAAACAATTATTGTCTTAGTAATTTTAGGTTCTTTTTATTGTTTAAGTATAAAAAACACAAGCCTTGTAAATAAACAACTTTTCAGATTTCACTGAAATTAATGTGTCATATGGTATGAAGCAAAAACACAAAGGCCTTCAAATATGCCATGTCATCTCAGACATGGACTACGACTCACAATTTTTCCTCTACAGTCCGTGTACGAGTCTTTAATGTGAGTCAGAGAGTGAACAAAGGGAAACGTGCTTTTCTGCATTTTCTGCACTGTTGAATATGAATGGCTCCTCTGTTTGCACAACACCTCCATGTGGGCGCCGACCTTTTGTGAGCATTACCTGTATTACTTAATGAACATTTGCTGATCATGGAAAAGCGTTTTCTGTCAAATGCCACTAAAAATCATTAACTATTGTAATTATTTAAGAGTTTCCTGACAAAATACAAAAAGGAAAATCTTTTATTGATAAAATGAAATTTTAAATAGAAAAGTTGGGAGAAAACCAACACATTAACTTTTAAAAAACTGACTATCCTGAAATCAATTAAGCTATGAAAAACATTATTTTAAATAAGTACTGACTTTTTATTTCCAGCATTCTAGAGGAGTGAGGTAAATTCTTCCAAACTGATGTGATGATTGTTTGAAAGTAGATTTTTTTTAAGCAGAAGAGAAATGCGTCTAAAAAAAGAAGCAAATGTTTACATTCTTTCCCCCTCTCTGAGGTACATATCGACCAAAGCCTTTTGTTACATTTTTGTATTTTATCTTTACCTTAGTCTTTATCTACTTTTTAAAACTCATTTCCCAACCTTGTGATTCTCTGTAGTGAGAGAAGAAAATCTAAACAGAGTTGAACACATCAGTATGAGAGTATAAAGACTCTTTAGGCAGCTATCGTCCATTTTGTGTCAAAACTGAACACATTTATTACGTTTTAAACCTTATTTCATCACTTTATTTTATTTTTTTAATAAAAATAATCATCTTGTTGGACCCAAAAGTGATCAGGAACGCTTAAATTTGCCTTATTGTATTATTGGGTCGGGAAATTTTAGTTTTAGTAGCAAAAGAAAAAAAAATAAGATGTATGTTTGGGAAAATATGAATTCAAAGTTAATAACAATGAATGGTAAAAATTAAATAAACATAAATATATTTTTTTTATATAAAAAAATAACTTAATTCATATTTCTGATTCATAAATATGTGGGAACTCACAGCGAGCTGGGTCGGATCTGCCGCCCGTCCAGCTCTCCGTTCGTTGCTGGTCAGACTGTGTCTTGGGGTTTGACTGTGGCTGCCGCCGCCGCTGCTGCTGCTACTGCTGCAGCTGTTACAGTTGGTGGAGTTCTGCATGTCAGCAACACTGTTCCTCTTTTCACCTACACATTTAAAGAAAAGTTATAAACTTTTTTTTTATCACTCCAACATTTAATCGTTGGGGGGAGCGTTGAACATGTGTCCATACCTTTCTGGGAGTGTGTTGGTGTGTGGAACAGAGTGAGAGGTCTTTCGCTGCAGGATGGCGCTTTATTCTCCGTGCTTCTTCTCCTAGATTGGTTAGACTGCGTGTTGTTTGGACCACCTGCAGAATTTGGGATGTCCAGGAATATCTGAGAAAATAAAAAAAATCACTCAAACTAAAACCCAAGCAAAGAGAAACGATGGTGATTTTAAGAATTCTGTGGAGCATCTCTTTACGGTGAGTAGATCATGATCTTTGTTGTTTGTTTTCTAGGACATAGTTTCTGCAGAGCGACCTCTTAGTGGTGGCCTGCCCAGCATATTTTCTACGTTACAAATAAGCTCTTTTTCAAACTGATTTTTCTGTCTGCTCCTGATTCATGATGATTTGAGTAAATAAATATTCATAAGTGCTAAATTAATCTTAATTTTCATAATATATGTCCTTCATCATGAGGAAAAAAAATGCCACAAGAACGTGTTAGAAACACAATTTTCATAGGACTGGGTCTTTAAACTAACAACTAAAATTGTTTGACTAAAATAAAAAAAATATATATATGTGAAAGAAAACGTGAATCCTGTTTTACTAGGAATAAATAAAGTTGTGTAACATTTTAAAAAAAATAGTAAAATTGATCTACTTCAGTTTATTTTACTTAAAATATTTTTTTTTATGGATTGTTCCCAGTTTTTATTCACTTTATATCTAAATAATTTGCATTTCAAAGCTGAAAAAAGCACAACAGCATCAGAAAAACACTCAAATGACAGGAAATGGAGATTGTAAAAAGCGACATTCACGTGCGTCATCCTTTCAGCACTTACTTCATCTGCTAATGTGTAAATCTATGCATGAGCAGAACACTGGTCTGACACATGTGTCTGCATGTTTATTCCACCCACAGACTGAAATGTGCACAACACCAGGGTCTCATACAGACCAACGGTTGCCATGGTGACATCTGTAAGCAGCTTGGCCTTCCACTAAGCCGCTTAGATCTAAAAGGAAAAGTGGCTTTGGAATGTATATGAAGTGTATGCCGCTAATGTGTTCATCTATAAATGGGCCGCGCGCGTTTAATATAGTTTAATGTGCAATCACTCAAGAGTTAATCTCAACGGAAAAGTCAAAGGGTTTGTTTAATCTTCAGCCGGGCCACAGAGTCCGCTTGTTGCCCCGCCTCTCACCCTCTCGTGGTGCTCTATGAGGATTTCCACGACGATGTTCTGGAACTTGATGTCCATGATGGCGGCCACCGTCTCCTCCTGAGGGCGGAGTAGCGTCGGCCCAAAAACCACACCCAGGTTGGCGATGGTCATCAGGTTCTGATGGTGGTGACTGGCCACACTATGGAGAGCCGAATAAAAATGAGTTTTTATTCAACTGTTTATCGTAAAGGGATGAAAAACAACGTTTTTAAATATGAAATAATGAAATATATGAAAAGCGGGTACAATTTTAAGAATGTTGCAGCTTTTTATTGGTAGAAAGATACAAAAAGATGAGTTAGTTAAATAAAAAAAGTAAGTTTGTGAAAACTCTAAATAAAATGCAAATTCATGCTTTTTCCTGTAAAAAAAAAAATCACAGTAAATCCACTCTATTTCAGGATTCCACCTCTCTGAAGCTACGTTCACACGCCCTCGGCAACGAGGGTTCAAGCAACCACTTTCAATAAAAACTCTATGGCTATGTCCAAATTCCCACCCTAATCCAAAACTACTAAAAAACGTAATAGTGCCGGACTATATAGAGCCCTGGATTTTGAAAGAAATTTGGACACCATGCTTACTAATTTTTTTTTCTAAATGGCAGAAATTATGTCACTGATTTCACGAAGTGAAAATCTAATCAATACGAACATTTTATGACATCTATTTATGAATCTACTGTGTTCTGCTGCTGAAAATGTGGATAGTTTATTAAAAAAAATTACATTGAAAAACATTTTTTTAGCAAAAACTGTTAGACTGCAATGCATTGTGGTCTCTATTTGCAAACGTAGTGGGCATCAATGCACACTGGTTCTTCACAAAGACTTCTGGGAAATTTCTAGGGCATTCGATTTTGGAATTATAGATTTGGACAGCACTACAAAATTGTGAATCCACTATATAGTGCAATATGTAGTGAAGGAATTTGGACATTGACAATGTGAATACGTGCGAATTTCAAGCTTGACTCAACACTGCACAAGTTTTACCACCATTTTCAGGCTTTACGTATATAACCTACGTTTATTGAATTTACAGTACAAAAAGAAGACAAAGAAGCACTTCCTACTTGTCTTGTGTGAACACCATATGCCAAAGAACATGCGTTTAGTACCGTCTGGAATGACTCCACAACGACCCATAAACTCTTAATAAAGCTTTTATGTGTCACTATATAATCGTAAATTATTATATATAAAATTCAGAACAATATCTACTAGAATAGACCAGTAACTGAGCTGAACCTCCGAATAAATAATTCATTGTGCTGCAGAGACAGAACTAAAGCCCTCATCAATGAGATGTTGATAACGGCCACCTGGACGTGTTATCCACTAAACCCAAGTAAATATGCGTGACCTGCTGTGCTATATTCTGCTGCCGGCGTGTAGAGTAAATATTGCTTACAGCTTCTTTATCACGGTTTGAATCGTGCTGCTGCTCCAGAAGAGCCCGATAAAGCCACGGGGCTTAGATGCAGGTTTAGACTGAATACAGAATACCTCTCCCAGGCTTTTCATAAATAATCACACAAAAGCCAAAAGGGTCGTGTTCTGCTTCGGTTTGCCTTTGAGCTGCAAAATCAGGAAGTCTTAAAAATTCCTTCAAGATAAAACAAAGTAAAATGGAACCGTATGCTCGATGTGTGTGATATAGAATGTCAAAATGTTCTACTTTGGAGATAAAACAGATTTAAGGGTAGCCATAATTTTAAATGTTTATATTTCAGTTGCTTTTAAACCCAAAAATTACATTTACCATAGAAATTGTTTTAGTAAAACTAATCTCAATTGTGATTTTCTCTTATTATCTCGTTTGAAAAAGTGCATTCTAATGAAATTGTGTTTCAATTCAGAAAACAAAAAAAGAAAAGACTTTATATTTTTATATTTTCAAAATTGCAGTTTAGTTTTAACCCAAACTTTAAGGACTGTTTTGTTTTTTTGTTTTTTTAAATAATAATTTCCTGTCTGTGACCACATTCATTTTTTTAAACTCCTTGAAATCGCTTCAAAAACTTGCACCTGACCAGTAAATCCTCTGCCTTCTAGAGGTAAGTGGGGAAACAGGTTCAGCCCGGTGGCTGCTGGGATTCTATTTTCAGTGCAGTGTGTCAATCTGTGCAGTCATGGGATTACGCTGAGCACTAATCCTGTGCAGGGACTGATGGCCAATGCAATGCAATCAAGAGGTATTAAACTGCAGCAATATTTAAAAAAAAAAAGAAAGGAGGGGGAGGGGGATCATTTTAAACGTGCTGCAAGTCAATTACCATGCAGCACCTTATTCTGAGATTACATTCTAAAAGTTTTGTGACTTAGTTTTAGCCATTGCTACTTACTTTGAGAGGTGTTTCACCAGCAGCTCCAGCATCTGCCTGTTCTTCTCAGGTAGCCGGTGCACGAGAGCGTGGATCTCCGTCACTCTGGCCTCTGGGTTGTCCATTTCTGAGCAAATTCAGATTTTAAAAAAAAGGTGGAATAGAAGTAACGGAAGAACCAGAAACCACCACATTTCTCATGGGTACGTCCAAGAAGTGGAATCCAAAGCTAGAGCTCATTTATGAAATAAATATGTTGAATTTTAAATACAAATTAAATAAACATCCCTTTCTAATTTTATAAAAGAAACTCAAGTTCACAAATCTAAAACAACCAGAATCAACACAAAAGAAAACTGCTGCTAAATCCTACTCACTCCAACTTTTTCTGTGACTTATCGCAACTCTGTTTGGCAGATGTGCATAATGCCTTCCTAATGGATGGTGTAAAGTGCATCGGACAAAGAATATGCAGAAGCCTCTCACTCGAGTGCAGCGTTTCATGCAGGTGGTGATAAAAGGGGCTGGGTGTAATAATAGGAAGCATGGGAGAAAAAATGTTTTGCCAGCACCAAAGAAAAGAAAAAGCCCCAGAAAATAAAACCTGCACTGTTGAAAATCCCAGATCACCATATTGGCACTTACAGGTTTAGTGTAGCATCAGTCCATCCATCTTTTTATGATGCACACATTTGCAACTGTACAGCAGCTCAGTGGCCAAGTAGGACAGGGTCCACCCAAAGATCGGAAGATTGAGGATTTGAAACCACAGTTGGGTAGTGTTAAAAACTCTAAAAATAGGACCCCACCCCCATCTAGGGATGGGTCAATTTCACACTGGTGTGTGACAGCTGAAAGGAATTTAAAGATGATAATCGTGTTTTTGGTGTTCTTGTGGCCTTTTTCTCATAATTCTTATAGATCATTAAGCACAAAATTGCATTTGTAATTATTTCTTTATATAATTTATTGTGAATTAGGACCAGATGAGAAAAAAATCAGTTTGACAAATGTTGCGGTTGTGGCGTAGAAGCTACAATTGTTGAGTCCCTGCTCTGCTCCATTCTGATGCACCATTTGTACACGACTAGATCCATACACGTCTTTGTTTTTCTTGTCCGACCTCACATCTGGCTTCAAACTGTACGCCAAAATAGGTCCATGAAAGCAATATTAGGTTAGAAATTTCAAATGAACTACTGAAACTCTGCAAAAAAAAGTCCTAAAATGACCATTTTCAAAACATTTTTGGGTAAAAACAGCACAATCATAATTAAAAGAATATTGGAAACATTTTTAAAATAGATGCACCGCAAAAACGTACCCTTGTTTCAAGAAAAATTGTGTTATTTTCTGTTTTGCAAAAAAAATAACCTTAACAAGAAAGTTTTTCAATAGCAAGATAATCTTATTTTGTGAAATAAGATTGTAACCTTTGTGCAATTCTAGGGATTTTACATTAAAAGTGACTTAATTTTCAAGGTTTTTTTTTTTTTTTTATCTTCACTGGTGTCTGTGGCAGACATAAAATCATATCAACCTTTGTCCACTTCTGTCATGGGAGGGATCACACATCAGTGTAGAGGGTGGGGTCATTTGGACCCCATAAGACAGTACAAAGGGATTATTAATACAAAAATCTTTGGTAAGATCATTTTTCTTTCACTATTAGCATTTTTTTGGTCCGTTTAAAGAAAATCAGCAAATGGGGTTAAAGTTTTTTTCTTATTTTTAAAGGGCCCGTTTTGGCAGTGTGAAAAGTTGACTGAAGAGGGACTTTAACTTTACTTTTAAAATAGGTGAATTTTAATCAATTTCTGCAGCACAGCGTTTCTGAGTCAGGCACAGCTGCTAGAGAACTCTGCATGGAAAGAAAATTTTAAAAAAGGGGGTGGGGGGATTGTGGGCTTTAAATGTCAAACAGGATAAAGGAGTCAGAAAGGAAACATGCAAGGACAAAGCAGCACATGCTTTGTTGGTATTTTTAAATTTGTCTGAAGTAGGAGAATTTGAAAGTGTTTCTGCGATCACTTCTGCCACCTGTTTTTTTTTTTTTTTTATCAGTCATTGAAATGTAAAAATACAAGCTACTGAATGTTTACAGCTGCTGTAAAGTGGTGGTGGTCTTGGTGGTGGTGGGGTGCTCAATATGTAACAGGACAGAAGGGAAGACAGATCTCTTGTTAACACATTGCTATATTAAGTCAGTGGAGGGATGACAGATCAATCAAAGTTGATCAGCCCTCAGGAGCCGGCTGTCAGCGCTGGGCAATTCACCTGCAGCCATCGCAGTCGCACACACACACACATTAGTGAGTCCTAAGCTGTAAACACTCACGTGCATCCAAACACATGCCCAGAGACAGATGGCAACTGCTGCAAACAGTCGCGCAGAGAAAGAGGAGAAACGCTGCACCAGCGTCTGCACCCCCGCGCGTCTCCACACACATGCGTGAAAACAGAAACACTCTTGGTTCTCGGTGCACCCTCCTGCTGTGCTCACCACTTTAGGCGCACGGCAGAGCACATCAGCGTGACCTTAATCAAACACCTACACGTATTACATAAATCAAACATTTCCAGAAAAGAGGATCTGGTAGACTGAGTTTAAGATAAAAACAAAAAGAAGCTATCCACAATTTCATTTAAGCATAGCAGTGTTGTCATAAAAAACTGGTTTCGTAGTAGTAGAACATGTGTGTAGTATGAGCTTTAACTAGTAAGCTCTTTGAATATTGAAGGTATATAGATAAAATATAAACAATTATCTTACTGTTTTAGTGCAAAAACATTACTGCCAACTCTGAAAAGCAGAACTGAGATACACAATTCTTAAAAAAGTTGAACTTTCTTTGATTTTTTATAAATTACATTTAAAAATAAAGCAAAGAAATGCATTACTTTTAAAAATTCCACCATAAATAAATGTCACTGGTTTTAACATGCAACCTATAAAATCTGCTCAAAACAGAATTAAAAGATGAAAGAGTATTTAACAAAAAGTTTTCTTTCTGCTGCTTCAAGGTTTTGATTCAGCTCTGGCTATTATTTACAAGAAACAGAAAGAAAACTTGAGCTTTATGGATTAAAAAGTCCTCTCACAGAGGCGTTAAGTTACTGTGAGTGAGGTTTCGTCAGGGTAGGAGGAAGGCTAAAAATGATGCGGTCAGATGTGTATAAATAATGTAAGTTCCTTTTCACAGATACAGAGGGAGAAAACTAGAGCATGACATCATGCGCAAAGCAAAGGTGGAGGTCGGTCCCAAACTATGAAAAATTCAGATTAAGGATTAATTTTCTTAACACACAGGCCTGAAAATTTTATTTAAAAAAAAACAAATGTCAGCAACTTATTTCTTTTGACAAAAAAAATCCCTATAGGCAGCTCTATTTTCTTTCCGTCTCCTACCCCTTTCCATGTCTTTCTCCAGTGCCCACCCGGTTCCCACAGCACTTCCTAATGTGCTTTTGGCTTCCCTTCATCAGCTTGGTTTAAACCTGACTGGATAAACCAAGATGGATTAGCGTGAAAAGGAGCAAAACTTGAGAAGGTGGAAGATGATCTCGGCGGTGGGGAGGAGCAGGAAAAAAATATGAAAGAGGGGGAAGAAAGAGGGGAGGGGCTGAATGAGGGAGTTCAGACCGGGACACTGTCCTCGTAACACACTGCCGGGTCTGCAAACTCGATGAAGACACGCACAGCGATGCATTCTTACACATGCGCACTCGCGCGCAGATGCACGACACGCAAATGCAGCATTACCAGAAATTGACGAGATCCAGGAGGGAAACAGGGAGCAGAGACATTGTACTCTGGGAAAGAGCAGGAAAACAAAAAGCTGCTAAAGGAAGACAGACGGGCGAGCAATTATACTATTTGCTAATAAAAATTACAAAGGACTGTAAGCATAGCGTGACAGGTTCAAATTTGACCGAAACCGGTTATCTTGGCTGACCTAACTTCAACGGTCCTCCCTCCTAACACACACAAACACATAAAAAAATACTTCCTTCATATTTTCTCTTATTAGACCTGCTGTGAATGGAGCCAGTGCAGCTTGGCTTTGCTGAGAATTAGCTATGGGCAAAACAGGTAAACAGGTCTGTGCATCACTTCACAGTAAAATACTTATGCAACAGAAAACTGAAATACATTTATTTAAAAACAAAAAAAAGTCCCAAAAAGGACAAAAAAAAAAACCTCCATTGATGAGTTCTGATAAAAAGGAGAAGATTCATGATGCGGTTTGTTTGTGCTTTTCTGTAGCCTAGCAGCCATGGGAAGAGAAAACCATCAACTGTAAAAGTGTTTGCGTAATTTGTCTTCAAAACAGCTAAAGGAGCTTTTTTCTTTTTTTTTTTTTCTTTCCTGTTTTAAAAATGAAATGAATGTGGACTGAGCCACACCCATGAGGAGGCTGCAAAACATGGTGTACCAGCCGTGTGGTGCGAAACTTCATATCAGCTGACCAGGTTTTTACCTTCACGTATAATGAGTGTGTGTGCTTAAAGAGAACACACATTCACATCAGTCTGTGGACCCAGACCATTAAAACATTATATTTTTTAATTTAAGGAAACAGAAAACAACCTTAAGAAGTTATTAAGTGAATAAATTTGTGCCTCGTTATACATAAACTATATGATACTTGCAAAAATCTTCTTTTTTAAAATCCAAGATATTTTAACACGTCTTAAGTTGCTTTAACTTATCTTTGCTCTACAACTTTCCAAGTTTTCTCAAAATCCGCTCAGTAATTGATTTTTTGTGCCACTAAGAGTTAAAAATTATTAATTAATTAATAATATCAAAATGAGTCATAATAATTTTACTCCACATCCTTGACAAAAAAATGGGATTTAGGTGACTCAAATTGCTCTGTAATGTTTGTCCGATTTTAAGGACGTTCAAGAAATTTTGGCAAGTTAGACTGCCATTAATTTTCAATATTTAAAAACAAAAATGTAGGTCTATGTAATATATTAATAATAATAATAATAATAATAATAATAAATGCTAGTTTTAGATTTTAGGCAGATTTATTAGTATGGACTAACTTGTACTAAGATCGTACTCTCATTTTGTTCTAAAATGAGTCCTTTACATTTATTACACTAGTTTATTGTCACTGTAATAAAAATAAAACAAAAACTATGATTAGGCACATTAAAACTCAAAATACAAACAACTTTCTACTAGTAAAAAAAAATCATATTAAGCAGTAAAACAGGAGTTTTAAGTAATAAAACTGTTATTTTTAGATTATTATTCTCTTTTTAATGGTTGGATAACTCCTTGTTTCTAAATTTTGACGTCTTAATACAATATTTTTTGCTAAGTTAAAAAGACTTGAAGCATAGACAGATAATTTCTCTAGTTTCCAGTGATTTTCTCCTGAAAATTTCCCTAGTTTTAGGCTACCTCTTTTAAGCAGGAAGTGGCACAACTAAAAATGATCAATAATTATACTTTTTTTTAACTGAGCTGGTTTAGATGTTTGACTCTTTTATGTCCACAGTGATCATTTGAGAGGCAAATGAAGTGCAGGGAGAGGACTCACTGGCAGCTTTGATGAAGCTCCTCTGGTACTGGTAGGTCATGAGAGGCGCAGGCAGCACTCTGGAAGCACAGAAAGAAGAGATTTGGACACTTTGCAAAAATCGGTTCACATAAATAATTGTGATTTTGGGCACACTCTGCGTCTGCAACGTTATCCGGGATCATGGAAGTGTGTGAGCGTGTCTGTGTGAAAGTTCACCTGCTGATTTGTGTTAAACACAGATCAGATTTATTCAGTAGATTGAGCACAGCGTGAGCTCTACAACTCAATTTTTTTTTTTTTACATATTTCCATTCCATTTAACTGACTTCTCCTGAAGTCTCAGAGGTAATCCCTCCCTCATTATTCCAATGTTAAAGGGATCGTTTGACCGTCAACTACTGTTGTCTGTGACAGTATAAAAGTAAATCAGCAGGTTTCCCTCACCTGCAAATCCATACAATAAGCTCTAAAAGAGTTACTTTGTTTGAAGAAAAAAAAAAAAAAAAACGAGTGAGGTTAAAGCTTTGTCACACAAACCTGAGATAATGCTTAATAGCACTTGTGATCGTCTTAATCTCCCACTCTGGGCTGTCCAGCTCAACATCAGCGCATGTTTTGGGATCTAATGGACAAAAAAAGAGCAGGGATTACTAATCAAACAGAAGATTAAATTCAGGAGCACATGCGCTTGGCTTTGTGTGTTTTGGTGTTTACCCATAGCCAGGCTCAGTAGTTTCTGTACTTTGGAGTTAACGCCGGCGATCCGGTACAATCCCTGCTCATCGATTCCTGGAGAAAAAAAGAGACTTGAAAATGTCTTTTTTTTTCTGAATAAAGAAAATAATACCTCTCTAAAGAATAAAAAGCACTACAGATTAAATTTAGACAAATGCATTTTTGCTTTACAACAGATTCAGACAATTATATATAACACTGCCAAATAAACTATAGTTAAAAAAGCTACAGTCCATTTTACTCTGTATTTTTTTATTTTAATCAAAAACTCACAGTGATTATTTTTTAAATCCAGATTTTATCTTATAAAGTTTGGGGGATTACTCATCTCTGAGAATCACAGAGGTAACTTCAATAAAAATCAATTTTATTGCATGTCAGGTCATCTCAGTCCACATAAAAAAAAGGTTTATACTTATCTAGCTTTACTTATGCAATGCTTGTGCTGTCATAAAACTGTCAGCTGGCTCTGAGACACCAGAACTACATCTTTAAAGTTGATTTTTTTTTTTACAATGAGGAAGCAGAATGGGTGTAACAGTTGATACTGTTTAAACAAGATGAAGGAGGAAGCTTTTAGATATTTTTAGTCTTTTTGATTTCTTTTTTGAGGTACAAACTAGTACAAAGACGATGACAGGCTTCCTCTGCTTCTTCACTACAATGTAAACATGAGTGCTGCCTTCTGTCTAACTTAGTCCTGAATGTGCTTTAAATTCACTTGACTTTATGCATTCTTTTTATTTTTTTGGCTTTTTTTTTCATGTTCTCTGTCTGACGTTTGTTTCCTGTAAAGACTTCAAAGACGATGCAATGTTCTTTGGTGGGTTCAGCTCACGCACTGTGGTTGCGTGTGTAGCATGTGAGAAAAAAAAACATGAAATTTGTGTACAGTTGTGACGTTTTTACTGTGATTATTATTACATGTTGCATGTCATTAATGATGTCAATAGTCTTTGAAACAACAGTTTTGGAGGTCAACATGGACACATTTTGATTATAAAATTAATAGAACACAACACATGGCTAAAATAATCTCTTTTTTAAGTGTTTATGTTCACTAGCAAATTTCTCCCCCAAAAAGAAAAAAAAAAACTCCTTTGTGTGCATCTAAAAATCACTGTTTTTGGTTATGTTATTGTTTTTTCTAAGATGATCTAAGTTTTAAAAGCTTCTATACAAATTCAGATGCACAGAGATGGACAATACACAAGTGCACAGTGAATCCAAAACTAAAGAGACACTTTTTTGTGAGCTCAGGGCTTAACTGTATTACTGTAGGAGTACAAAACTGCATCTTAAACAAACTACTGTGAAACTGTGGGTATGAAGCAATGGCAAGCACTGCCTCTGATGTAGTCATAGTGTCCTTCTTTCACTCTAAACACATAGGAACCGAAACTAAATAAAAAGTACAGCATGCCTTAGTGAAGAGGCAGGAAACCCACGGAGCTGAAAAAAAAAAAAGAAGAAGAAGAAGAAGAAAAGCAGAAAAGTGCTGTACCTCGCGTCTCCACAGCATAAATGAATTTCTTCATCACATTGAATCCAATCACATCCAGCTGGGCCACTAAAGGAGGGAAGAAGACATAGAACAAAGTTGCAACTCAATAATATTCATAAAGATCATGTAAAGCTTGCAATTGTCATGGAAATCAAGAAATTTAGAATTCTGACAAATAACATATTCAATTATTTAATATTGTTGAAGCTACTTACTGCCTTCAGCTTGGCTATCTTTGTTAAGGTTGTATACCTGAAAATAAAAAAAAGAAAGAAAAACAGGGCATAAACCTTTCTAGAAGTTTGCTTTCGGTCACATTTAGGTATCACAAGAACCCCTATTTGGAACTTGAGATTAATTCTAACTTTTAAAACACCTTTTTTATATACATCACTGTCAGTTGTAGGCTTTTTTTTTATTTTTGTGTACAGTTTACAGTAATGCAGACACTGTAAATGCATAGTGCTGTAGCTCGACTTACAGTTTTGCTGCAATATAGAAGCCTTTACGATTCGAATTCTTTTTGACTCAGAGTTGAGACTAAATTTGACTTGAATTTTGCAAAAAAATATTTGCATAAATCTCTTTGAAAAACTTGGAGCATAACACAATAAATATCATAAAAGATGGGTATCTGCAAACTGTTATTTATCAATCTACCCACTTCAAAATTGAGGCAAACTACTGGTTTTCTCTTTTAGGCATTACATAACATAAACAACAAATTTTCAAATTTTTAGCTCTGGAAAGTTTTCACTTGAAGCACAAGACCTCCTTTTAGCTTCAGGAAAAAAAAGGCGTGGCAGTAAACCCAAACAGTTCCTTGCTGTCTCTTGACGAAAAGAGAAAAGGGTTTTACACAGAAATACTGAGTTTAGTCTCTGAAATTCAAACAGAAAGTACAGGTGTTTTCTAGAAAAAGAAACACAGACATTTCTAATTTAATGATAGTTCCCCAGAGCTCGTCGGTTGCTTGTTGGAGCTTGTCTGGGTTACCTTTGCACGTTTAAGCGGCAACATGAAGCAGGTTGTGTTGACACGAACAGATCTGAATGTGACCATTGAACGCAGCCCTAAATAACTGGCTTTGGGATTTTGGAGAACAGCATTATCTGACCAAATGCAAACTATGTAGTAAGAAATGCAAAACTTGATCCAAAGCCACAAAATTGGGCTTCAAAGTAGAAAGCCGACGTTGTTTTGCTTAGTGAACATGTCCTCCCTCCGTCTAATTGCCTTTGTACCTGTTTGGCTGTGTCATGTAAGAACAAACCAGTAACCATGGAAACCCACCGGTTCTCTGCCGTCCATAGCCTCCATCCACAACCTGCGGTCCTCTTCTGACAGAGCCTGCATGGTGATCACGCCGGGTCTAGACATGCACACAGAAAGCATGTTAGCCTCCAAAATTATTGGCAAATAAGAAAAAAAAACTTAAAAAAAAAAAAAACTTGAATACCTTCTAAAAATAAGGCAAACATTTATATTAGAAAGCTTAAGATAAAAGTTTAGGTGCTTTCTAACATGAACGGAAGTCTATGCATCTTTGGTGTAAATATCTAGTAAGCACATTACCAGGTCAGTTCTGACTTTTACCAAGAAAGAATGTGCACAAAGCCTGAGGATTCATCAACTAGCAAGTATCCATTAAATCAAGCAGCTTTGACAAATCACCCTGACAGAGTTAGCCTTCAGTGAGCGCGCTCATACATCAGTCACTGACACACCCTCATTAACCACATCCATACCATACTACTCTTCCGGGGTTTCCAATCAATCCGTGCGCTCGGGGTGTCAATAGCAGCACATTTATCTCACTTGGAAACACAGATTTGATGCACCAACTAGCACATACTGTTCCTCATCTAGAGACACTTGGACCCACAGTCCAGTTTTTGAGGCTGGACTGCAGGATGAGTAGAAATGTGTGTGGCCCTCCTATAAACAACTGGCTTCACTGAACTGAAAACGTCTCGTTTAAAAACCTGTTCCAATAAAAATTGTGAGTTTGGGGTTTTAACATGCTCTTGTGGCAATTTTCAGATGATAGAGAAATATTAAATTTTTGAGTATTTCTTGTTATGATGAAAAAAATCTTTTTGGAAAAAGCTCGTAGTTGTAATGTAGAAGCTATAATCGGCTGGCTCTCTGCCACGCTACATTCTGATGAATCCACATGTAGACGACTAGATACATGTATTTGTTTGTTTTCCTCATCTGGGCTACACTTGGCTCAAAACCGTATGGCTGGATAGATCCAATATAACAGTTTTTGTGGCACAGATAATTTTAGGTTGGGGGTTTGAAGGGCTGTAAACTAGCAGGAGAGCATGTAAACAGAGAGCTGTAAGGGGTAGGAGGGGTGGGATTGCTCCACTACAACGGTCCCGCCCAAAACTTTCAAACTGCCACTCTAAAGAAACTATGGCCTAGGAAATGATTCAGTTTTTATTGGAGACTGTAAAAAGAGACCATTGCATTTAAAATAGATCAAAATATGATCGGAATTGATCTTTAAGGTAGATGTTTGAATACTAGTTCTACCTACAGAACAATCCATTTAGAGCCAAGTATTAAAGCGGAGTTTCTATTTGCATATCAAAGTTATTCCCACTTTGTAATTTGACAATACAAGTAGGATTGTAAAATTATATCTGCTGTAAAAAATATGTTGAATAAGACGTTTCCAAAAAAAATTAAAAACATATGGAATAAATTCTATTTTGTGTGAATCAATTTTTCCAGCAAATAGCAAAAACATTTTTAATAATATATCTCTCTAATCCCTTTATACCAACAATATGTATGTACTACTGATAAATAATTACCGGTAACTTATTAAACTTACTTTACTTTGCCAAGAAAAGTCAGAAAATATAAGTGTGGCAACTTGTTAAAACACTCGCCAAGTTTTCTTTGTATTATTTTACAACGCTGTAAAGACAAACAATGAAAAGCACAAAGTCCAGCCAAGAGCACAGCAGTGACCTTAAACCTGAAGCTGTGTTAAAGTCTACACTGGGCCAAAATTCAAATGAATGGACAGTAGTAATCAGTAGTTAGAAGGACCTTTGCATCAGTTCAGCAGCACCCCCAAGTGTCCATTAGTTGTAATTACATCTGTGAAATCTACAGTGACAGCTGGTACCAACCTGTCCATCGCCTCCACGTCAAAACAGAACCTCTTTTCTATCGAGTCGGTCTTCCTCCTGGTGCAGGACTTCAGGATGAAGCTCTCCTCTTCGCCCTTGGATGTCACAAAAAAAATAAATTACATCACTGAAGGGTAAACAGGAATAATCAAGGTGTTTAAACAGAAAGGAATCCTAAAAAGCAGCAATAAATAACAAAACTAAACTCAATTTGATACGACAGCAGGTGTTTTCTTAAGATGCTTTTATTTTAATGTTTCTTAACAGTTAAATTAACTGTAAACTAATGCAAAGCAAAAATGTTTCCATTCTTCCAAGAGGGCAACATAGTTTAGAAACCGTTTGGAAAAATTTGGAACCTTCATTTTAATGTTGAATGCTTTTCACAGCTTGAAAGGAACAAATGATTTAAATAAAAACCATAATGTACTGCTATTTATTGTTCTTTTTTTTTTTAGTTCTTTTAATACTACATAACATGAAATGTTCACAAGTAAAATTGATTGATTTTACAAATATAATTTTAAGCACTTAGTCTTGGTAAAACAAAGATTTTTATATCTTCTCAGTCCACCTGTTCAGATGGAACCAGGTTTATAAAAGGGGTGAAATACCCAGCCTACTTTGAACAGGCCTAAGCAGGCAGAATTTTTGTGTGTGGAGCTAACTCTAATCAGAAATAAAGAAAAAGAACCAATGGATGCTAGCCAAGGTCGACCGTCCTTACATACACTCCAACTGAGTAAAAGTGATTATATTTTGTGTCATCACATTTATATATTTTATTTTTTTCACAATAAAGTTTCCACTTGCATTTCATGCCAAAGACTTGACATTCTTGCATGTGTATTATTCTAATCTTTATAAATGTCAGTGTGGTGGTTTTGATTATGAAGTCATCAAATATTTTGTGATTTTACATCTAAAAGATGTCATACTCCATTTCTCTAAGTCTGCAGCTTTGGCTTGACTAAACACATTATTGTTCTGCACTGTTCATGCATTGATTGTTCCAGATTGCCTTAAGTAAACACTCACTAGAAACAGATGGAAAGAATCAATACTGACTGACTTTTTTCATCACTACATGCATATTAATGGAGACTCACCATTTTTCCTCCAGATTTAGGGTCAAACAGAACCATGGTGACCCTCTTCGGCTCACGATGGTACGTGCAGTAGTATTTTACCCATGTCGACACAAATGACCCTGTAGGGGGGTGGAGGGGGAAACTCAGTTTAAGATTAAAGTGGGAGATAAAAAAGACAAAGAATGTGTACGGTAACAAGAAAAAGGTGATGGAAAATGGACAATTTACAACAGAGCAAAGAGTTTGAATGAGACAAAAAAAAGGATGAGTCATGTCTTATTTCTAGTTGGCAGAGTTACCATAGCAACCACACGTGTACAGAGCTGTAGTCAAGTCTTTGATGGATTAGACTCGACTTTGTCAGCTATTGGTTCGTTATTTTTATTTATTCCATTACCCTGATACCGTGTGTGCGCGTGTGTGTAGTGTTTGTGTGTTCTAACCAACATGAACCACCCACCAATACATTAACTGTATTCTTGCTATAAACTATTATAGATTTCTTTGAGTTAAATTCAAGATTTTCATAGGACCTCTTTAAGATGGTTCAGAGAAGAATACAATGTAGCAGCCATGCTAGCAAAAACTGCAGGGATATTAATCTACCACCATCAGCTATTAAATAAACTATTTCTCAGCCAGGATATAACAAATGTTGCTAATCTGGAGCTGGCGGGGAACCTGTTAAAATTTTAGGATCATAACACATTAGTGGCATTAAAGTTTGCAAAAAAAAAAAAATTTCCCAACATAAATAGTGGATTGATGAAACCGTGAGCACATATTACTGTATTTGGGGTTTCGAAATACACAAAACAGCTTAACTTGAGGCCTATCATATCAAATTTTGTACCCTTATTGATACAAGTTCTTTCTCCGACATGTTTGTAAAATTGAGATTTTAAAAACTGCAGGGATCTGATTCAAAGCTAAAAAAATGTTGGCACAAGTGGAAACGACACCTACGCTTCTCCAGGACAAACAGGTATCCCTCCATGGTGTGTTGGCTGATGCTCTTGTGTTCATGTGGATTCTCCTTCATCTTCCTCATCAGACTTTCTACCTCGGAGCGTGTGCTCTCAAAGCGGTTCCTAGTCTGTCAACAAACCAGAGAAAAACATGCATTGAAAATTAAATGATCTGAACTGGTTCAGTTTACAATGAAGTGTTTTTTTCATCAGCTGGCTAAAGCATAGCTTTCTCAATTTAAAATCTCATTTTGTTTTCCTTAAGCTCCATTGTGATCATTTAACACGTTAAGTTAATGTTAAAGGACATAAAAGAAATTTTAAAAAAAATGTATTTCAAATACAATATAAGTTGATGATGATATTGATTTTTATTTTTTTATTACATTTTTGCTAGGTTTTTAACTTGTCAGTTACACAATAGATTGCTTTCAAAGGAGAAAATGAGTACCATTATATAAGTTTAAAGTTTTTAAAACTTAAAAAAAATGTAACTCAGATATATCAAAGCAAAAAAAAGTTTTATTTAGCCTCCTGTTTGTAGATTAGTGGACAAATTATTTATCTATTCTTTATAAATTTATTAAGAAAAATAAGTGCTGTCAAATTATTGAGATTAATTAAATAAAGACATTTTATCACGTTATTTTATTTTTTTTATATTTTGTTTTAATCTAATTTTTGCAGTTTATGGTTACTGCCCTGTTAAAGCACACCTCAAAGAGCATTATCCCATTCATACCATGGTCATATACATAAAATATTGATGTTAAATCAATTATTATAACTTCAATCAAATAAAATTTTTTCAGCTTAAATCGTCTTTTCACAAAAAGCTGACATCAAAACCAGGTGTCGCTTTGTCATGGCAACAGCCACAGTGTCTGCAGCAATCTGCAATCTGCTATTGCACCATCCTCTCTAAAGAAAGTTTACCTCTTAATGCTTGTGTTGTCCAGATAATAAAGCAAAAATTTTGTAGAAAGTCTAAATAGCTTAACTCCACCGCAGTGCTTCATTTCCTCCTTCTTAGATTCCCTTCTGCTTCATACCAGCCATCAAAATAGTCAAATTTACTAAACAGGTTCCAGGAAACCACTAACTCATTCACTTCTTTTCTCTTGTCACGCAGCTGCAATAAACCACGAAAGAAGGTGCATAAAAATTTGAATTATGGTAATAATAAGGAGTTCATGTTCAATATTTTTTGGATTGCTCAGAAAGGCGCTTCTACTGTTTTTTGATTAAGTTAATTTGAGCACTCTGGGTGTTTTTTTTAAATACCTCCTGGTGGTGACTAAGTAAAGTTTGGAAGTCTGTTATAATAAAAACTTCATAAAGTCACTTTATTAGTCGTATTTTGATTAAATTGAGAATTTTTACAACAATTATTAGGTCAAAATTCATTGCAAAAAAAATAGATTAATACATTACATGTCACAAGTAATTAATCACACAAAAGAATTTACCACATGACAGCACTAAAAAAAAACAATTCCATTTGAGTAAAATACTTTAAAGACATTTTATACATTAATAATTTATCTGATTTCTTTTAATGTTTACTTGATAAAAATGTAATTTTCCATATTTGGTTACTGCTTACATGCTTCTAATCTCTTATGATGCAGAATACCTTCAAATTTCTACAATGAAAATGACACATTTTGTAAATTCAAATGAAAATAAAGCTGGCACATTTAAGTTAATTATCCTAAGAGGGTGGGGTGTACAACGGTATAATGTTGTACACCCCACTCAATGTTTGTGACCTTACATTCTGTATGCTGATGGTAAGATCCGTCTTGAAGTGGTTGAAGTCCTTAGCCAGCTCGTAGCCATGGTGATAGTAGGTGAACAGGCCTTGAAGAAATGCCAACAGCTGAAGGAAAATAGCAACGAACCCACAATGATGAGAAGAGATGAAGTGGAAAACAAGGAAAAAAAAGGAACTTATAAGTGTGAGGCCAACAAATGTTAAAAGCAGTGAATAAAAATTAAACTTTTTTTATTGTTGAAAAAGTTTTCACCATAATAACTAAATACTAAAGCAACTGAGGATTCTAAGCAGTAAGACAAACTTCCCTGACATAAATATGACATGGAAACTTTGTTTGAGTTTTCAGATTCTCCCATCAAATTGAAAGCTCAGTTAGCCGGGATCTGACAGCTGTACTTTATAATCCTTCACGTGTGAACGCAGTGACAAAGAAAGGAGGAGTAATGAAGACAAATGCTGAGCCATTTCTGTTCAGCTTCCTGAAGTTTTAAAACATAAACAGGTCAACAGGGAAGAAAATGTCTTACAGGCTCCACAAACTCAAACATCTTTCTCTCCTGGACCTCCTGCACTTTGAAGACGTACTCCAGGGAGACCTCATAGAAGTGCTGCCTCACGTTATCCACTTGATTGTCCGCCTACAACAGGAAAAGCTTCTGTGAAAAATGAGCTTGTTTTTGCGGGAGACAGAAACAGGACGTGGACTGACATGAGATCATACCTCATGCAGATGCGCCTCTTTCTTCTTCGCTGAGAGGCTAAGGTGCTTCTCCAGGACTCCACAATATTTCTCTGTCTCTTTGTCATACTTCTTCTTAGCTTCCTGTCAGATGAAAGCAAAAACCATTAAGGAATGCTGCCTTGCAAGAATCCTACAATAGTGATAAAAGAAGCCATCATCATCTTATGTTTCTTATCCTAGTGTGGCATTAAATGGTTTAAATTATTGTGAAGAACTTGCAAAAACATTGTGGAAAAATCCTGGTTTTCTTGAAGATTTCACATATTTTCCACAGAGCTCAGCATGAAATTCTCCCTCTGGGTTACACAGCTGCTGACAGAACAATGGACTGTTTCATCAGAAATGAGATCACCGACATAACAAAGAGACACGTGAAAGAAAGATGAGCAGGGCGTAAACTAAACAAAATACTGCTTGAAAATTAAAAGCTGAATGATAGCAGAAAGCATACAAAGATAATTGTTTACAACATGTGTAAACTTTTTGAATATTGTTAATACAGAAACAGGATGTTGAATAACAAAAAATTGAACTAGCAGTGAATTTGGAAAAATGTATCAAGAAAAACATTTTGTTTCTACTTTAATAATGAATAAAAATAATGACTTTATTAGGCATTTTACTTAATACTGCACTTTATTTTGAAAAATCCCTGCAGATGTTGCACTTTGAGCAAGAATAAAGTTAAATGATGTTGCTTGATTTAATGCAATTGTTGGGTTTTAGATTTAATAACTATTCCTCCAAAAATAAAAGGAGCACTTTAAAGAAACACATTAGATCCATCAGATCTCAATATGAAGTTGGATATCTATACAAATAACAACAGGGCAGTGTCTTAGGAACAAAAGGATGCCAAGTCTTTTAATGGAAATAAAAGTTTTCAGCCTACAGAGGGCTCAATGTGTAGACACCATAAAATCAGGGTGAAATGAAGATATGGCAGGTTAGTCCGTTTTCTCCAAAACTTCATTTCTGCAACTCAAAATGCTTTTCAGTATCTTGTGTGGCCCCCACGAGCTTGTATGCATGCTTGACAACGAATGGTGTCTTGTGGCATTTCCTCCCAGATCTGTGTGAGGGCATCCCTGAGCTGTTGTACAGTCTGAGGAGCAATCTGGCGGCGCCTAATGGACCCAAACATAATGTCCCAGAGATGTTCTATTGGGTTTAAGTCAGGGGATGGTGAAGTCCTTTCAATTGTTTCAATTCCTTCATCCTCCAGGTACTGCCTGCATACTCTTGCCACGTAAGGCCGGGCATTGTCGTGCATTAGGAGGAAACTAGGACCTACTGCACCAGCGTAGGGTCTGACAATGGGTTCAAGGATTTTATCTGGATACCTTATGGCAGTCAGAGCACCATTTCCTAGGCAGTAGAGGTCTGTGCGTCCCTCCATGGATATGCCTCCCCAGACCATCACTGACCCACCACCAAACCTGTCATGTTGAACCACGTTGCAGGCAGCATAACATTCTCCTTGTCTTCTCCAGACTCTTTCACGTCTATCACAGGTGTTCAGGGTGAACCTGCTCTTGTCTGTGAAAAGTACAGGGCGCCAGTGGCGGACTTGCCAATTCTGGTGTTCTTGTGCAAATGCCAGTGGAGCTCCACGGTGCTGGTCAGTGAGCACAGGGCCCACTACAGGACGTGGGGCCCTCAGGCCTCCTTCATGAAGTCTGTTCCTGATTGTTTGGGTAGAGACATTCACACCAGTGACCCTCTAGAGGTCATTCTGTAGGGCACGAGCAGTGCTCAGCCTGTTCCTCCTTGCACAAAGGAGCAGGTGTGGATGTGCCATCCTGGAGAAGTTGGACAACCTGTGCAACTTCTGTAGGGTTAAGGAATCTCCTCATACTTCCAATAGAGATAATTACACAAGCCAAAATCAGCACGAGTGGAAAACCAGCCAAAAGAGATCAAGAGGGAGAAACTTGAAATGACCTCTACATGTAACAGCAGTCCTGTTTTCAGGGTTTTCTAATTGTTGCCACTGAAGTGCACCTGTTGTTAATTCCATCAACACCAATACAATTGAAATTGATTAACGAGGCCCTCAGCTGCTGAACCAACAAGAAAATGATCAGACAGGTTTAATTCATTTCATGCCAGGGCCAATAAAAAAGTGTTCCTTCAATTTTTGTGAGTAGTATATTGAGAAATAAACTGAAATCTAATAGAGATGTACCAATATGTTAACCTAGTAGGTCTGAATTATTCTTGAACCTGAACTTAAAGGGCTTTTATACAAACATTGACATGTCATTTATGTTTTTCTGAATTGCAAAGGACCTCGTCTCTCATTAAAATGTGGAAAATATTTTGTAGGTCTTCATTTTTGGAGTTTATAAAGAATTGTGAAGCTTAAAAAATAAAATAACATTTTTCTCAGCTTTAGAAAAACACAACAAAAAAATAAAGTACAATGTAGTTTCACTGTTAAGTATAAAACGGTTACAAGCGATATCAATGACTACTAAAGGGACCAAAAAGGAGGAACATAAACAGAGGAAGGAGATTTCAGGGTGGGTCTCCCTCTGCCAGAGAGGCCCGGAGGTGCTGTCAGACTACATCTGTCCTGGCCTGCTCACATTCCTTTAACTTTGATGTGCCTAAGAGCAGAGCAAATCCTTACACAGGTTTTCATTTTTTACATCAGAAAGAGAACACATGAAATTGTGCATAATCTATTCATTCGTTTCTTACTTTACTTTATGATTACCATAATAACAATGAATGTGTGTATATAATTTTCTTATTACTATTACAGAGTACTCAAGTGTTAAAACTCCAAAGATAATGTATTGCCTTAATTTGGACTTTACCACTTCCACAAACATTGCAAACTAGTGGCGTCAGTGAAAAACTAATTCTGAACTGAATAATTTATAATGCACTGATGCTGGAATTGGCTATGAAATAGAGTGTTGTCGGTTTCCAGGCGAGCACTTCCAGTCCTCTGGGCCGCAGTCAGCAGCTGCAGAACACATCAGAAATGATGACCGGATGTCTGAACAACAAGATCTATGTTTAAAGTCTCCCTCCGACTCGCAGGTTGTTCTTTTGAGTTTAAGTTTTAACGACAGAATGTATATGAAAATAGATTCAAAGTGATGGTATGGTGTCTCTCTGAGGATTTGTCCTGCTATTCTATCAATGCAAAAAATATGTTTTTTTGCTCACAGAACATTTTATGGTTTTAGTTGCCATTTCATTCTTTAGCCAGCAGGTGGCAGTAGTACTTCAGTAAAGAATGTGACAATCAGCTACTTTTCTCTGTGCCTAAACATACTAAAATATTAAGAAGAAAATGATATTATGAGCCAACTGATGTTCAACAGTTCTTACAGCCTCGCTCATCTGAAGCAATATTCGCCCTTTTAGCCACAACAGTAGATAATTACTCAACACATTGGGACAGTGGAGGACTTTGGTGTACGAGCCTGGTTTCCTGAACTAAGTCATTCAGTTTACATTAATAATTAGCAAAAAATATACAAACAAAACACAAATAAACGAATAAAGGAAGCCTGCAAGCAAAATGATCAATTATGCAGTTCAACTCTTATTAAAAAAGGAGGTTTTTACTACATTTTTTTTAATTCAGGCTCCACATTACTTATAATTTGAAGAGCACGCTGGATTAACTGCACTTCCTCGTGTAGTTTGACTCCTGGGACCGCTCGCTGCAATCATTCAATTACAGAGAATTGCTTAGTGAACACGATTACAACCTGGAGCACGGTTTTCTTTAAATAAACTCTGTAAAGTGTAACTCCGCAGAGTTAGATCTGATTATTTGTCCAGCAGCTGTAATTCCGCGGAAAGGCCTCCAGTGTTGAGAGCTTTTCAGCTTTAGAAAGAGGTGAAGCAGAGCCAGGCGATAATTTTCTCAGGCCTTTTAGGCTAAACTCAGATTAGCAGATTGCTCGTTGTGACCTTGCTGTGCCGTTTTGGCGTTCACTTCTTAATCTGACCACCACGCCACAATCAGACAGTGACCCTCCGCCCCCCCAACTATGAAATGGATTGCTACGCCCACAACACGTCTAATGACTGTACCAGGAAAACCCCCAACAAAGCAGGAGCACTATGACTCAATATAAGAGGATTAAAAACAAAAAAAGCAGATATGAGGAATTACCCCAAAAATGTGATTCTAACGATAACTATGTCCTAACTGTTAAAGAAACTTTTCAGTAGTTTATGAGGCAAACATTTATTTCTAGAAATTATATTATTGAAAATGAAAAAAAAAGCTTTTTCTTTGACACAAGGCATGACCAACAATTTCCAAGAATTTTTTTTTGAGTGTGTGTTTAATCTCCTATTGAGGTCATATTGGTGATATTCCAGCCTTAACAGATAGTCGATAAGGAGGAGGCTGTAAAGAGTATTTAGTGTTCATTTACAATTCTCCTTAATTTAAGGCTCAACAGTAAATGTGAGACGGTATCGTACACACAAGTTACTGAGGTATTAAAAGTAATTGAAAACAAGATTGTGAATATATTTAGAACATTGAATTTTCCTTTTCTGAAATTTCACAATTGTGTAACTCCAGCAGTGTTGAATTAAAACATGCAAAACCTTTTCATACTGGTTATAATAGGTACGATTTTTGAGTAATTTTTGGATGTAAAAAAAAATGTTACAACTGTTTTTTTTTTTACTTTTAGTTGCAAAATCTGTAATTATTCTAATAGATATAATTTTTAAATTACACACCATTCTCTCTAATTAACAAGAAAAAAATCAGCCATATGTCTTGTGTTGAAAGTGTCAACAGATTTGGGAGTTACAGAAAGACTAAAATGCCTCATTGATTAATTCTTCACTGCTGTTATACATGAATCGATATTCATTCCTGCCATGTGGACAACCAACACGGCTCTGTTGTGCACAGGGTCTACTTACCTTTGCCGCACTGATCTGCTCTTTCCGGAAGCGCTCCAGAGGTAAAATCAGCACATCGTTGGCATTTTCAATCTGTGGGACACGTTCAAATACAAATCACAAAACATGAATGAAAAGTATTTTAATCACCACATTGAAATGTATCAATTAGGAGAGTTACAACACTATTGAACCCAGAGTGAATTCAGCACCAGGTTTTGAATCAAAGTTTTGCAGAGAGTCGAGGCGAATATAGTTGCAATCAAATCAAACTTTATGAATTTGTTTTAAGTCTCTCACCATTCGTGTTCTCTCGTCCTCCAAATTCTGCAGGACGGTTGCAAACTCCTGAAGCGATTTGGCTAAGGACAGTCAGATCCGTGCAGGAAAAAGAAAAGAAGAACGATGGTGGTCAGTTGTGACATCAGTGATCAAAATAAAGTGAAACAGAAATATTTAACGGGTTTGTTGCCATAGTTTCTTGAAAGTCAGCACAGGTCAAACTGGAGGCATTGTTCGGGTCACAGTTTCTTCCTCAGTTGCCTCTTTGTGTCCAAGATTGCAAACACTGCACACATTTGTAGTCTCTCAGACATGTGTGTGTTCCTTGATCACACACTGATTGCAGTTGGACTTCATGTTTATTCTTAGAAATTGCAATATTACAACTTTTTTGGTTTTTCATTGCAACTTTGGATCATCTATGAAAATAATGCAAAAAAAAAAAAAAAAAAAAAACATTCCACAGCAATAAAAGAAATGAACTGTTTTCTTCTGGACACAGATTTACTCCAAAAAAGCTTTTGATGAGAATTGTTTCAGGAGGAATTTTAGCATTTATGTGCCAAAGAACACCCCAAAGCCTATAGCCAAGCTCTGCAGATGAGAGGCTGGCTGCTCAAGAAGGATAAGTGTGGATATTCAAACAGGAGTGGTGGGTGGCTCAGATCAGTGAAGGGTTGTGACCTGCAGACCCAGAGCCGGGCAGCATGAGAGGGTGTGGTGGGCAGCAGGATGTTTGAACAGCAAGCCGTCCACAAGTTCTGGAAATAACGCTTACATTCAGAACCAGAACAATGTCGAATGTGGGTGAGGCAGGGTGGATGAACTCTTATAAGCATTTTGAAACACGACAACATAATCAGTTTACAACGAAATTTTTCAATTTATGCCTTTTGTGACTCCATTTGTTATATATATTTTTCTATTTGTGACAAAAATCAGATCAACTGATGCTTCCGAAGGAGATTTCATCTGAGCCATGCATGGGGTTAAATCTGCTCAAAACTGTAGTCTGTTGTTTAGTCTGTCAGAAGGCTTAGCCCAGCATAAGCCTTTGTCTTCTGTAGGTCAGAGGTCCCCAACCATCAGGCAGTGGACTGACAACAGGCTGTGAAGCATTTGTTTCCAGGCCTTGAGTGGACAAAAACAGAAAAAAAAAAGGAGGGGGGGGCAACAAAAAGGTAGATGAGAACCGAGGCTAATTATTCTATGTGGAACTGTGGGAACTGCTATTATGAAATGGGAGACGCAATCTAAAATGAGAACATCTGAGATATGAGAGACAAAAGTTGCATAATACGATAAAAAACTTAAACAAAAAATAAATAATTATCCAGCACCCAATATAACTAAAATCGGTGAGGTGAGGTGGGATCAATTATAAGATTTATCACTTATATAAACGATTTTGTTTTGCTTTGTGAATTTTAAATAGTTGAGAATAAAAATATGAATGTGATTTGACAAACGAGTATTAGCAAAACTTAGACGTGTAGTGAATTTTCACTTGGACCCTTTTGAAGAACACACTAACATGGCTGACCTTGCTGACCACATTATCCGACCAACCCTGACTTAAAGCTAATGTTTGGAAGCCTTTTGACTTTTTAAAGTTGGTTGTCAAGGGGCTTTGGACAACATTATATTGCAACCTTCCATCCGAAGGACGAGGAGAGAAACCATCCGGGTGTTCCTGGTGTAAGTTAAAAAGCCATCCATTAAAGCTGATCAACTGCCAAACTATGTTATTGAAGGTTTCTGAATGGATGCCTACCTAATCCAGCCTTTCTGTAGGACAATTCTTAAATATCCATTTTACAAGTTTCCACAAAATAGAAAATTTATTTGACTGAATTTTGCTTCTGTGTGAATTTTTTGCAGATGGTTTGAACTTTGTGATGAAGATTTTCCCTTTAACGTCAAAGTGGAGGCTAACAACCGTACACTAACTTCAGTTACGTCTGACTTTTAAGCGATGATAGATAAATAAAGCCAAACAAAATGACACAACCGTCATAGAAGCGGTCCACCACCCGGGGGTTAGGGACCACCGATGTAAATATTTTAAAAATGCACAGAATTAGGATCCATTGCTAATTATTTTACAATTGAATCATTGCCTCGTGAATCTTAATTGAATCCAGAGGTGCCAAAAGATTCGCACATAACTAAAAGCTGTAAAATTCCCAAGACCGTAGATGACATGGCAGTGTCTTTATAAAGATGATTCTATTTTGGTACAATGTTCCCAGGGGATCGTGTGCGCCTACTCACCTATGCACATCTCATCATCTGTCTCTGCGTCTCCGATGCACTGGAATTTAAAGTCATTGAGAGAATCTGCAAACTTCCTTTTGGCTGTTGACAGGCCTGAAAGATAGGAAGAACAGAAGAAAAGGGTTAACAATGTTTCATATTACCAAGTCTACAGTGAGGGAGTTTTTGAAATTGTATATCACGACAAAAATAAAGCCCAGTCGTATTACTGTTCCTTAAACACCAAATTAAAGCACTATTGTCTCTTTTAAAACTTTAGTTACCTGAAGTAAAAAGGATGTATGAGAATACTGCCCGCAATCGGATTATTTTCTTTCCTACGCAGTTATATATATTGGTAAGAGGAAAAAGTGGGTCCCCTGTGGTGTTATTGATGTAGGCCGACAGCCTTTTTGTATCTGAACATGTGTTTTTATGCTGAAAACTTTGAGAAAAAAAAAGTTCCATTAAACTTTCAGTCACATTAGCGTTGAAAGTCTTTGACAGTTGGAGGCTTTTCAAATAATACATAAAGCACTAAAAGCTCCCAGGAAACAGACACTCACAGCAAGTTTGGCTTCCCTTATATTAAAACTCTTGGATGGGGTTGACTTTGCTACATTTCCTGGCTGGCAGAGGTCATGAGTACTATATATATATATAGTTATACATGAGCTCAGGGTTAAAAAAAAAAAACGGGGGGGGGGGGGGTGTAAAAAGAAAAGACAGAAAGAGACACATTACTCATATTTCTTGGAAACCAAAATGGAGCAAGTTCAACTGCAACCAGGAACTTACAGGGTATCAAACTGATTCAAAGGCTTTAAAAAGAATCTAAACCAGAGATCAGGTCAAATCGGTAGCTTGGGATTACTTTCTGCCTTCCTCTATTGTCAGAAAACAAGGGATCCCACAGTTTCCCAGAGTGTGGAGGAAATACTAATAAAAAAAACAAATGCAGTAGCATTTTTCAGACTGTAATAAAACTCAGATGAGGATGCAGAGAAAGCAGCAGATCTGAGCTGACCCTTGATAACAAACAACTGCAGAATCGACATGGACTGGAGAGAAAAAGGAAAAAATAAAGGCTGATAACCATGTTCATGTAAATACCACTGTTTCTCTATGCAAGACCTGAACTCCTGCTCCCCAGCCAGAAAAATGAAACCCAGGGCTTTCAGCTCCAATTTGCACTGCCAAAAGCACACACATGTGAAAACCCTCACCATCGCACAAATTCTCTCTTTTAAATAACTTAGAAAAACACAGTGGGATGTCAATGACCAGTGAGTCATTGTTGGACGGTCATCAGAATGACGCAACCCACTAATGCTGCGTGTTTGCTTACAATTTAATCATCAATATTAAATCCAGCACATACAGTGACCTTTTTTTTCAGGGTCAATTTTTACAAACAATGAACATGAATGAATGTTTGAATCCAAGTTGAACTTGGAGCAAAAAAATAAAAATAATATCTTATCATTGACTGTAATAACCTTTTCATTTCAAAAGAAATAAGACTTTAAAATCAGACAAAAAATATTACCTCACTGTAATAAACAGCATAGAGTTTACTAGTAGAATTAAATAAAGATTGTGAAATGAAGTTTATCTATAAAAAATGTTTGTAATTCAGCATCAAGCTACAAAAGTGATACGTTTTAACTCATTACTGATCATTACTTTATATTTACAACTTTAAATTTGTATTATTTGTAAAGGTTTGCTGCTCTTTGGCAGAACTAAATCTACATTGTGTGCATGTAAAACAGCACAAAGCTGTCTGTGTTCAGACTGCCTTTAACTGGACATTTCTGTTTCAAACCAACACTTGTAAACAAAACCATATGACTAAAAATGTCTTCATTCGTTGGTCAGGAATTATGAGGGTGGGGAAAAGCCAAGAGAGAAGGAATAGTGGAAGTCCTACACTTTGGAATCCTTGTCAGGATAGTTAATTTATTCAAAGTTAATATTTTACTAAGCAATTTGGAACATCTGTTCCAAGGAAAGTCAGGTGCAAGTTACAACACTTTAATTATTTGTTGTTGCTGCAAGCGGTTACTAAGGCGATGTAGGCTGAGATGGTAGACTGATAAATATTAATGACATACAGATTGTCTGGAAAACAGTGCGAGAAGCAGCGTATATCACACTAAAAGTTGTTTCAATGAGCCCGTATTTATGCGTCCAACTTTCACTGAGCTGCTGTGTGTCATCGATGCTCTGCTACTCTGTTTAGATGCCCGGCTACAGTGGCTTTCTGGTCCAGTTTTTCCACTCCAAACACTGAGCCTATTCAAACTGAAGAAACTCAGAGCAAACCAGAGATCAGTCTTACTGGAAACAAACAGAGATTTGCCATTTGTAGGCAAAATTTTAAAAAATGCTTTCGATGTCTGGGATGCAGTTTCTGCAGAGCGACAATCGTTCATTAGAAATTTGCCTCTGAGTGGGCAAAACTGTTGAGTAAGCATGCGCTCAGTTTCCATGACTTGTTTGTTTACACCTGCTCCCACTAGTTTACAGTCCCTTACAACCATAACCTAACATTACTGGTGCAACAAAAAATGGCGAGCAATATTGGAACTATTCAACCGTACAGTTTCGAGCCAGATGCAAGCTCAAACGAGAACTTAAACAATGATGGATTTATTTGTCTGCAACTGGATTTCTCAGAATGGAGCGGAGCAGGGATCTTGTGTGGCCTGCCAATTGTAGGTTGTACGCAACAGCGTCAAGTTTTTCAAACAACATTGTTTTGTCTGATTCACCACATTTACAATAAAGAAATACTCAGAAACATAATCTTAATCCTAATTTTCTTCATACGCATCCTCCATCGTGGAAAAAATGCTACAAGAACGTGTTGGTGTTCAAAACACCAAAAACATTTTTACTGGTGTGGGTCAACTTTCAACCGCCTGTCTCCTGAATGACAAGTCAAGAAAATAATTTGAATTCAGGCAGCAGACAACAAATATAAATAATTTAATTTGCAAAAGGGCAGTAAAGTGTTTCTTCACTCAATATTTCAGTCTTTATGAAGAAATGTGAGAATTTTCATAGAACTGTGCATGTTTACACCTTCCCCCTGTTGCTGTTTGGACTAAGAGTGGTCACTTTACATGATAGTGTTTCTTCTTTTTCTGTGACTTGAATGCATTGATAAAGAGAAAACAGGAAGTTGAAGTAGCACAGGAAAGAAACAGTCACTGCTTCTCTTTCCCCCTTCTATTAGAATAAATCATGACACCATTTTTGGAAAGCACAAAATGACAAAAGTGTGCAACACTTTTCACAACTAATAAAAAACCCGCTTCTCTTGTTTGCTGCTTCAAAAAAATGTAGGATGAGGTAACTACTTGTGGCTCGAGATTTGTATAACACTCTCTATACAAATTGAATTGATAGATGCTGGCAGTTTGAACAGATTTGTGAAAATACACAATGAGACTGTGAGCTTTATTGAAACCATGTTTTCAAATTAAAACCACAGGCTTGGCTGATAGGAGTCCATAACAGCTTGCCAACAGAAATGAGTTTAAATAAAAAGCACACATAGAAAGCGGGATTACATCCAGCAACAAGAACTTTATCCAGAAAATAAGCCACATAAGGGATGGCCTGCTTACATATGCAACAACCAGAAATTGCTTACTGCTCAGGGAGTCATTCAAAAGGTCAGGTTTAAAAGCCACCATCATGAAGCAACAGAAAGGGCACCAAAGGAAGGATTTTATCCCTAATCCATTTAGTTTGAGCTGTTAATCACTCCACTTTGCAATTAGAAAGAAAAGTAAACCTTGCACACAGTGGAAGTTCTTATTTGCATACTAAATGATAAATAACACATCTCTATCACTCCTTTAAAAAAGTACATGATGAAAAAGACGGCTTATCAGGCGTTTCACACTCAACATTAACAGTTCTGCTTCATCTAAGCTTAGATAAGCTGCGTTTCACCTCCTGTATATACTCTCTTCAGTCACACTGGTGAATAGTTGTGTTAATCAAATAAAATCAAGCAATGTCTGAAAAATATGCAAATTTCTCCACCAGCTTAGCAGCACAAAAAAAGACATATTATTGAGAACACTGAGATGAATTATGCATAACATGCTTTTACTGCTGTTTAGTATGATTTTGTGTGCATGTCCACTCTATAAATAGGTGACCCTGTTGGCCCTTTCTTCACTGTCCTCTTTCCCTCCTCTCTCACACTTATAAGACGGAATTCCTTCCATGCTTTGCTGCTTCACTTCTCGCTGCACCCATGGCACCAATGAATGGAGACGCTCAAATAAAATGCATTGTTTAGGGTTTTAAAAGGATTCAAGGCGAAATGCAAAATCTATACCAGATTAAAACGTATCTTAAACTTTTTAAGAGTTACTTTGTTGTCATTTAGCTTATCAAACATGACATAAAGGAAAATGTGAACAGATTTATGGAAGAGATTCAATGAGAATAAATATATCAGTATATGGGGATGCCAACTTCTTTTACATATTTGCAACTAACACCAGGAAAATATTTAGTAAATACTAGGGCAGGGTATTGCCATTAATTACCTGAATCTATGCGATACACCAGAACCTGGATTGTTTAGATTCCGATTTTTTTCGATTCACTCAATTCAATTTGATTGAATTCAATTTTGAATTAACGCAGTTAACACATTTAGATATATTTGTTTAGAGATACAATAATAATCTATATATATGTTATGAACATATTCATAATAGTCTGATTCAGCTCCCATACTGTAAAATGCATTAATTAAATGGTAACGCGTGTCGAAGTCAAGGCACGGGGGCCACCGGCTAATTATATCCGGCCCTCCAGATCATTTTATTTTATTGTTATTAATGGCCTGATGTTATCTCACACTTATTTCTAACTTTAACTAAATATATTTTTACGGAGAGCAAAATATTTAAAGTTATTTCTGGTATAAGTTGATTTGTTCTGGAATAGTATTCCTGCCTTTTTTTTTGGTCCATAGTAATGTTAAAAAGTTATGTTTTTAAAGTTTTAAAAATGTAGTTTTAGAGTGTTCAATACATATTTATCCTGTTTGGCCCGTAACCTAAGGTGGGTTTTGGATTTTGGCCCCTGTGCGGTTTTGTTTGACACCCCTGCCATACAGTGTTACACGGATTCTCAAACGGAGAAGCTCCAACAATTGTTCTGCTTCTCCTGGAGGGCGTTTCTGTTTGGCCACTAGGTGGCAATCATGCTATACCATTAGACCTAATTCCAGAAGAAGAAAAAAGTATGAGCAAAAAAAGGTGTTTTAGACCACAAATGGTTACTTTAAAAATATTGTCTTAAAAGAGTTTGGAAAATTCATACCTGCAAGTATATAAATTTGTCCATTAAGTCAGCAATGAATGTTTAGACCGACAAAGCATTAGCCATCCTCTGGAAATCCCATTATACATTAGCATCAGGCTAGAAGACGTTACCATTATGCATTAGATATTTCACTATTTTTATGGACTTGTATATTAAGTATAGATCGATTCATCGTTTTTATCAACTCATTAGTAACAACATAGAAGTAAATGTATGACTCAGCAGCAGTTGTACATAGCAGTACCAGCTACCAACTGGTGGGAGTCCAGTCAACCCCAACGATCGCGTCACATGCTTGCTTCACAGTTCAACAATGGTAGTCACCATCGCAGCAATGTGGGATCTTGCAACAAAAATTACAGCGAAACAAACGTGCAACACTTCAAGCCACACAAAAGGAATGCGTAATTAGCCACAGCCATGCAGACGCAGAACAAGGGCCACTTCTTGTGTTCACTCAGACACATACACAGTCAAAAGAATGAGCCCTCAGTGATATCAACAGGATATCCAGCAGTGGCTTGAACTCTGCAGTAGCTTTGTTTCATATGAAACTAAATAGAAGTCCTATTCATCAAGTGGGACTAGCACACACACAACACATAATTTATCAGCGGAGACAAAGACATTCCTACATGTCTGCAATGTATTCTTTCACCAAAAAAATACTAATTTTTAAATTGACAGTTAATAAATCAACAGCGAGCCTAACATTGAATATTTTGTTATCATCACTTCGGAGCTTAAATTTGATGGTATCAAGAGAATGCTCTAAACACTTGCTATTGTGACCTTGTTTGCTCAAATTATAGCTTAAATGCTAATTTTATCTCACCTCAGATTATTCGTTGGCCTGGAAAAACTATTTAATTTGTGTCCAAATAACTATGGAATTTTTACATTTCTTTTCAAATAATGAAGATGTCATCCAGGAGGTCCTCACATATTAGATGAAGAGATCTCCCATCGTCTCATTGAAAAGTATATAAAGTTTCTCTTTTTTAGAGACCAAAGGGGCCCTGAAATGTTTTTTTTTAACTTTTGTGCCAAATCCCTCAGCATCTGACAGCCAACCAAGTCTCTCTTGGCCAATTTTGCCTGCTGTCTTGTAAGGCAGGCAGGAGGGATTTGGATTACTTGTGTTTTTTATGTGGCGACATAAATGTAGAAACAGTAAAGTAGACAAGCCTAAACTTCCTTTCAGCATTTATTTCCAATGAAAAAAAAACCCTATTAGTATACTAGTAGGGTTTAGCTTAGGACATAGTTCTAAATGTAGACACATGTATTGATAATAATAAATATACATAAATAATAGTAATGGGTGTAACAATCACTGTGAGGGAAGGACAATGCACAGGCGAGAGTATCAAGGAGAAGTAAACTGAAAAAAAGTAACTGATAACACAAGGTCAGGCTTGGCATTAGCCCAGTGTCTGTCAAAACTCAGCAATAATGCGGGAAGATCTCTCAAGCAATAAAGAACAAACAAGAAAAACATTGCCTACGCAAATACAAGTGATTAAATTGTGATTGTAAACTTAAGACCATGAGGAGGCTTTCCTGTAGGAACCAGAACACAAGGTCAGTTTGACATTTCCAAGAGAGGGAAGAGTACCGTCATGCCACACAGCAGGGAAAGTGCATCATAGACAGATAGGGCAAGGAAGCAGTGATAGTTTCGCTCCTGCATCGCTTTGGAGACTAATGGCTGAAAGGAAGCAAAGGTCAAGGGTCGTGCCTGCCTCTTCTGCCCCGTCAGCTTTCCATAAAGCTGACGGCATGGATGCACTTTTACTGCACAACATTCACATGCTTAACAGTCTACTTCAGCCCAATGCGGCGCGTATAACGGTAATTAATCTGGCCATGAAAGTAGATCCGGTTACATAGCCCCATTTCAGATCCCTCTTTTTCCTGTAACAGCATCCGCCAACACTTTAGGAGAACAATAGAGAGAAAAAAAATCCTCAGAGCTGTCCAGCAATATTAAATCTTTACCATGGCCATATAGTCCCTCTGGACGGTGTAAAAAAAAAAAGCTAATGTTTCCAGCTTAAAGGTGCATTATTAATGGAAATAGAATCTAGATTTTGCCTTCTCTGTTAGGGGCTAGCAGAACAGTTTTCCATGCTCAATTAAACATTGTACAAACAAAGTGACCCAATGGTTATGTTATACAAGTCTCAGTTGGACCAAATAAAAAAACAATAAGATCACTTTAAAAAATGGGTGAAATAAGAACTAAGCATAGGAAAAATGAAATATTGTGTTTATATTTTACTTCCTCACTTTTTAAATGGAAAACTGTCACCAGAAAAAAACTGCATTCAAAATGCTTTAAACAGCCTCCAGACTGTGACTGATTGTTTTCATAAACATGCATACTTGCACATTGAATGTGTTTGTGCTGTCGTACAGAATGTGTCCCATGTGTCACACATATGCACATTCATAATAGGACTTTCTTTGTGAATTACTGGTACAATATTTTAAATTACCACTACATACAGATGTTTATGTTAGGGAGGTTGAGTGAATCAAGTTTCAACTTAAAATACAGTAAGATTTTCATTTACATTATTCAGTAACTAATGTTTGGGGGAGATGGAGTGGGGGTAAAAAATGCTTTTGAAAATGCTTATTGGACAGGTAACACTTTTCTTTCCTCCTTTTTGTCCTAAGTAACGAGAATTTTTAAAATTCAGGTTTAGTTAAATACTCCTTTGGCCACTTAAGAGTTTTTTTGCATAGAGTCCTGTTGCATTACAAGCTAAACTTCTTTCTTTTTTTATTACATTTTATTTCTAATGATATATTTATTATGGCCAGAACAAAAAGAGAAAGAGAGGCAGGAAGAGCCGTTAAGAAAACATGGAAAGGAGAGGGCAGGGGGTAGGCATGGCTCCCTGGAAACCAGAGTCCAGTCCAAACCCTATGGTGCATCAAAAGATTTATCCCTATGGTGATCAGTTCACTATTATACAGTAATTATAATTAGTTCTGATGTGAATTTTGATCTTTAAACTGTGATGCAATGTGGACACTGGATAACAGCATCATTAAAGTCCCAACATCACAAATTTCCCAAAATGTGCAAACAAGTCATTCAAGAGTCATCAAAATTAGCTTTGCTCCTCAAAAGGATGGCAACTTTTCTCAGACAGAAAATAGATAAATTTTTAGATTAATCAAGCAGAACCCGCTGCAAAGAAAGTCTTGTATCTTGTTTTATGCATGTGAAATGTATGGGTGAGTTTCAGTATAATTTGATCAAACACACACATATACAAACTGAGATTTTAAGTTCTCACATTTTTAAAATAGAAAAAAGTTAATCTTTCCATGGTATTGATAAAATATATCTATGCACGCTAAAACTGAAGAAAAATTGTTGCATTGTTAGGATACAAACAAAGTTAAGTTGTTATAGTAAAAGTTTCTTAAAATTGAAATATTTTGCATATATATTTGAGTATATGACAACTGCTTTGCAAATATTGTAGAATTTTTAATAATCAAATTTAGAAAACCTTAATATATTTGAATGTTTTGATTCCAAAAAACATAAATACAAGAATTTTCAAGATGAATCACGTAAATCATGTATGTAAAATAAAACCGTTTGACACAAAGAAGACCAACAACTGCCCCACATTTGGTACCACTTACAAAAGGAAACCCAAGCTCCTGACACTCCATGTCATCACAAAGCAGAATTTGTATGTGAACACTGGAAAAGTCCCTTATGTCTGTAGTGTTCGACATCCTAATGGGTCGAAAGGATGAGTGATTGTGAGCATTTACTGTACAAATATTATTTGTCCTGGTGTCTGTGCTGGTATACATTCAAGACCAACTCCAAAAATGGCTGCACACAAACCTTCTCACATGTCATATAAATCCTGCTGGATCTCTCATTTTCTCTCAAATTGGTAATCCATGATAATATAAAAAAAAAGGACAAAAAAAGATGCAGAATAAAATATCAAGTGTGTTAATGAGCTCTAACATTATTGTATTTCTGCAAACTGCTGTGGTTTTTCTTTACCCTGTAATACTTTGCTCATCAGAAACTGAATGAATGGTGGTCAGAGGCAAACAAAATGAAGAACAATAGCTAAATAAAGCCTGGGAACAAAACGGAGCGAACAATCTAAAGCAAAAAAAAAAAAGTCCCTGCTACAATAAACCAAAGTGCGTCGGAGCAGAGAGGGAGGAAGGGGAAAAGACAAAAGCGAGAGCGGGAAAGTCACAAAGTCTTAGTGATGAAAGATGGAAAGGAGCTGAATAAAGGAAATGAGAAGTGTGGTACTTTGAATTAACAAATAAAAACAATGGAACCTAAAAAAAAAAGATACAAAATTTTTTAAGGGAATGAAACTACTGGCAAAGAAACTTGCAAATTTGCAGAAATGAATACTGCAGTTACATAAATTCAGCAAGATTTGTTGTAAATATACATTTTCCAAGAAACTATGTGCAAATTTAAATTATCAAATGATAGATTGTGATATCCAAGTTCAAGCAGTTGGTTTAAATTTTCGGCTTTATATGTCAAATCAAAAGGACCCTTTGTTTTTTCTGAAGATTTTTTTTTCTGTCACTTTTGTTAATTTATTTACAAGATGGAGAGGCTGTTAGAGACAAATGGGTAGTTTTTACTATGGTTGGTTGAAGATACAGACAACAAAATGACTTTCAGATTTTAAAGTACTTAAGAAAAAGGAATGTTATCATTGAACCACAAAACAAATTTACAGTTACAGCTGTTCAAATTCATAAATCTGACTCTTACTGAGTCTAATATTTCGAACTGTTTACGAGAGAAAAGCAGCACTTTAAGGTTTCCCTTTTCTTCTCCTTCTTGATACTAACTGCATAGTTTTTGTTTCTTAGCAACATCAGTAAACAAACTAAGCACAGAGCAAAGTTGTAATTCTTTTTTATTTTTCTTTACCCTGTATTAGTATAATTTTGGCCCTTTTCCTTTGCATTACTATATGTTAATGCTTAGCTGCCTTTGAATTCAGCAGCTTGCTTTGACGCCCCCCTCCCCTCCCTGCCTCACAAATTTTCAGTAACTCCTTTAAAACCTCTTTCTACCGCTTTTATTTTGGCACCGCCACGCCTGCTGCTGACACAGCAAACAAAGACGAAGGAGGTTTTCCTCTCCTGTTCCTAAAAAGAGGATCTGTGGGGTGAAATCATCATACAGACACCCAGCTCCCTCTGGAAAAATCTAAGGCAGGAATGTAGGACAATCTCACTTGGAACCTAAGCGGAGGTTCCATGACCAGAAATGCCCTTTTTTAAATTCTAAAACTGACCTAGTAATTTGAAGGAAAATACCAATTCTACAACCAACTTTAAAAAAAAATTGTGAACTGAGGAAAACACAGACACCACAAGTATGCTTGAGCTCACAGTACCGTTTTCCCTTTGCAAACATGAGCTTAAGACTCAACAACAAGCAGAGAAAAAGATTCTGATGAAAAGTTCCATTCTTTAAGCTACACATTTTCAACAGCAGTGATGTCTTGCTATTTTCCAACTTAAAAAGCCTGGGTGTGGAGTGGCTGAATAAGTCAGATTTCCCTTCAAACTGATCAAAAGAAGGAACTAAAAAAGGAGCTAAAACTGTCAGATATGACTGGTAACAGAGGATGAGCCCTCTAACTTGCTTTGCTTTGAGCTCCAATGGACATTACCAACCAGTAGCAGAAATTAAAAGCTTTTCTTCATGTGCTAACTTAAATTACATTAACTAATATTTGCATTAGAAGCAATAAAAGATTAAATCTGTAAAACCTCAGTTAAGCAATGAATACTGAAGGGTATGAAAAACAAAACTGTAAACTACAAACAAGTAACTAATAGCATTTTTTTTATATTTAAATGTGTTGTTTTTTGTATTAACACTTACTTAATGTTAGTAACACATTTGCAATTGTATATTAGTCTCAGTCATAATTGACCCATGGACAGCTTCATAAACAGCAACAGTCAAGTATACATCAGAGTTAACATAATGAAGGTGTTGTTACAACCTTGAGGACATTCCAGAGGGTCTTGTATGCTTCTTCTTGCTAAATATTTTACCTTTAGGATGTTAATTACTGAAGGCAAACGCAAAAAAAAATCTGTATTTAACTCTTGTGCTCTCTTATGGGGTCCAGAGATGACCCCCACCCTTATATTGATGTGTGATCCCTTCCATGACAAAGGTGGACAGGTGAAGATAAAAAATCATTTAAAAAAAATGTAAACATGCCTAGAATAGCACAGGGGTTACTAATAATAACAATTTTTTTGTTCCAGCGTGTAATACAAATGCAGTTCATCATATGACAATGAGCATCCTGTTAAAAACAGGAAATGAAGGAAAATGTTTGAGTTTTCCACACAGTGAGTCGATACGAGAAAAAACCCAACAAAACAAAGCAGATAAGTGGGGAAAAACTTCCACAATTGTCAAGGCAGAGAGGGAAATGAGCCAGCGGATGGTTAGTTAGTTGGGGTTTTCTTCCATCTTTCTAAAATGAGATACTTAGTTAAATAACCCAACATCAGTTTGATCTAAAAGTGTGAGCACTCTTTTCGTACAACATAAACCTAAAAAAATAACAATGATAAAACAAATAAAATAACAGTTGGTAAATACACATTTTTTTTTAACTTAACCAACAGATGATTCATGTAAAAACCTAACCACTAACCAATACCCAGTGTGGCAATAATAATGACAGGAAAGGGAGAGAGAGGAGTATGGAAACCACGCTAACCAGGCTGTCACGAATAGCTTCTGTCCACTTCCTAAAACCTGACAATTGACCTCAACAACATCACAAAAAGTATGATAAAATTGCCCAAAAAGAATAAAACTGTTGTCTTATTTACTGTTGTTAACTAGTTAAACTTCTGAAGCTCTGGCAGTGTTTTTAATCCTGTTTCTTGCTTGACAGCCTCTTCTTTTTTCCTACATGACAGTACACAAGTCTTTTGGAATATCCTAAACCTCCAAATTAAGTCCATAAGTTGTAAACAATCAACAGTATTTAAAATCCAATATGGTCCTAATAGTGCAAAATGCATCACTTTTTGGAGTTTGTTTATTTGTTGGCAATTCGCTGGCATAACCACTGGTTTATGTTTAACCTGCTTAAAATAGAAACTTTTGAGAAAACTTTAAAGAAGTAGCAACCAGAAACCCAGGACTATCTCAACAGAAAAGGTTGAACAACATATGATTTTTATCAAAAATCAAGCAGTTAAAAATAACTAAATGCTATAACAAGGATTAGTTATATTGTTGCTCTGACAGTGTTTGACAAAACACCATCTAATCATAAACCACACTTTATTTATTTTTAAAATTTTACTTTATTACTGGAGTTACATTTTGTTTTTTTATTCTAAGATATTAAACCTTGATAAAAAAAATTGATAACTAGCACTAAAAAGTGAGTTAATAGGCTTCAATGTGTCTATTTGACAACATTTATTTCTATGAAACACTAGACAATTTAGGTTTTATCTGCAGATTAAAAGTAAAAAAACATGATTTCTCTATATTTTCCATGAACACTTCATGATAGATATGTAACACTTTATCAAAGCTCTTCCCAGGGTTACAGCGGCCCCCATCAGTGTTATCTTTGAGACTGCTCTGGAAAGTTTGAAAGGAGAGATGGCAAACAAGCACAGGAAGAGGAAGTAGGCTCTCCATCCAGACTTTTCCAGCCAGAAAAACCGAGGCCAGTTCCTCAAAGGGGAACAGTCTGTGGCATTATAGCACACACTTTTTTTTGGTGTGACACTTTACTGTAATGTATTTTTTATATAAATATGTGAGCATTGTGAGTCTTTTAAGACCACAAAAGGAATGTGTCCTTTAGTCAAGTCTTTATAATTCAGCTTCTTAACAAACGCATTAATTTAATTATTTTTCTAAATAAATAAATATTGATCGACTTTACCAAGACTCAAAAAACATTTTTAAAAAGAAAGAAAAGCAGGGTACAGACAGTAAAGTAATAACACGTCCTCTAACCCCCTTACCTGCCACTAATATAACTGAAGTACATCACTGTAATTTTCAATTCAAGAAGACTTCAAAATAATGAGCAGGTATTGTTTGACTCAGAAAATGCTGCAGTTGGTGACTCATCCCCTCCCACATCCCAAATATTCTTAGCATTGCAGCTGAAAAGGTTCACAATTAAATATATTAGTTGCAGTTATAACTGGTCTTAGATTCAACTTCTTCCATCAACTTACCATCATTCTAAAACACAGACATATATATATTTTTTTAATTATCTGACAGACATTTTCCTGCTCCTTAAACCTAATTGCCTCTTATTTGTATAATTAAGAGTCAAGCAAAAATAAAAAAAAATCCAAAAAGTATGAATTAAAAATATGGTTTTATAATAAATTATGTACTGGCCCTATTTTAAACAAATATTTTCAATTCTTGAAATATTTCAAACTGCAGCTCAATGCTTATCTCTTAGAAGTCCCCATCCCCAGGAATGGGAACTATTTTGCACACTGGAGAAACAACCAAGTCCATTTTCCCGACCCAGTAAAGATGGCACGCAGAGATATACGTGCTCCATGCACAAGCATCAACAGTGACAGTGTTCATTGCTGGATCTCATGTGCTTGATGAGAAGAGAAAAGGACTACTGTGATAAAGCAGGAAAGATGCTGTGCATCAGGAGAAGGACTTGCATCTAGCGATTGTACATTAGTAATTGGTATTCTGTCTGAAGTCACATATTTTGTTGGAAACAGAGGTTCAGATGTGGGCTTTTGTAATAATGACATTGTTTGGATGTAAGCCTTATTATAAAAGCCCTTTTGCATGAAATTCCCTTTGTTGTAGTATAATAGAAAAACAACACTGGAATGCTCATAGGCAATATATTGCCATTAAGAAATAATTAATTTAGCAAGTTTTACTCTATTTTGACAAGTATTGCAGCAAAATTTTGGAAAGTCGAATGCAGCCTAATGCTTCCTCATTTTTGTTTCCGGCTAATACTTTTCAATTCAGTGCATCCTTAGTGAATCTACTTAAAGCTCCATGAATGGCCTTTAGCATCTTTGACATCAATGCCCAACCCCCAGTCAACTACAACTGTCACAGCACTGAAACGTCAACCTCTGAACCTTTGGCCAGCAGCCTAGGCAGCTATAATCTGTTTTCTCCCTTCCTTCTCTTCCTCTTAGCTTTACCCCTCATTAATCTCTCTGTCTTCTTAACTGTCAAGATGTAACTAGGTTATCAGGCCAATCCCATTAATTCACCATCATTTTGTTATTGATTTCCACCTTGTGAGCTCTTACTTCCTACTTTGAGACAGGCTTGTTTTCTTGGAAAAAGTACCCTGAGATTACTTTCACTGTGAAATTGGCTTTGTACAAATAAAACAAATTCAATGCATCAAGGGACTTAAACTCACAAGTCATTATTTTTTTAGGTAACCCCTATGATAAGGTGCAGAGTCAGAATTTAATGTCACTCCTAACTTATAACAAATCTAGAATAAAAGTTAACTTCGGTTTTGTCAAAATGAAAAGCCATTATTAGAGCACATGAGACAGATGAGTAGTTCTGTTTTATTTATTTTCCTTTTAAGTGAATAGCCAATTACAATGTGCAACAGAAGTGTGGATGAGGCAAATAAGTTCTTCCCTACGGTCTTTTAAGTAGCCCTGCGTTGCTTACTTTTTGTGCCTAATATGTCAAAACGCATTACGGGTGCCTGATGGACACACAGCTGAAAGGCTTGTCAGTTCAATCTCGGAGGCCAACAAGATCAAGATGAGAGAAACAGAACAGGAGATGGGCCGGGGGGTGAAAACAGAGCACAACATCAAAGTGGTAATCACCAAAGCAGAAGCAGCCAAAGATACACCTTCTAACACAGAAAGCTGCAACTTGGAGCATTCTGAATGTATGTCTTAAAATCGATACGAAATTTTCTGTTAGTCAAAATATTTGCATATGAAGCCTAATAAAAACAGAAGACTGTTTTATTGTTAAAACTGAAATAATTAAAATTATCAGTGGATCACAGAGTCCGATCCATTTGATGGTCTGTTGACACGAGGTGGTAAATCGACTTTGTGGGACCCGCAACATACAGGCAGACAAATGAGCTTTACATTGCTGTGGTTCTGACATTTCAGTCCTGGGGGTGCAACATTTACTTTTATCACCACATGATTGTTCTCAGCCTTCTTGTGGTCGGCTTTCAAGTCCTGCTCAACTCTTTCATCACTTGACAGGATGACATTTTAAAACAAAGCTCAAACACTTCACATCCAACTGTAAAATAAATTAGATTTCTAATAGGGTATACTCTAGCTAGAATCATATCCAAAAATGGTGTTTAGTATTGGAAGACAGGAATGGGTTTTGACTCTCAAAGCAGAGAAGAAATTTGTCTTTACAAACTCATAGCACTAAGAAATTGTGACGGCACTTCCTCCACTAGAGCATTAGGATGTCAGCATCATTCATTTTCAATGCTTATCATTTTAACAATGTACATAGTACCAGCATCCTTCCAAAATACACCATTAGGAACATTAAAGGGCCTTTACAATGCTTTTCTTAACCATTTCAGGGTAAACTATATCCATATATGTATGATCATTCTGCGTGTTTCCATCACAAAAACAAACAACATCTGAACTTTTGCACAGATGGATGTGCATACCATATATGTTATATCCTCATTCAGAAGCCCGGCCATCGCTACACTGGTTCACAACACAACATACTCTCTACATCTGCATGATTGGGCTTGACCTGGAGGGAGTCTTAAAGGAGTTCCTGCTAGACTCTGAATTTATTGGAGACAGGACATAATTGGAAGGTATGGTATTGTGCATTTGGTGGATTTGAATCCTACTGTAGCAGGTTTTCACCTTTTTTTTTTACAATTACATTTGTTACATTTCAGAAATGTGCAGGACTGTGTAAAAAGATGTTCATATCACAAAAAAAAATTTATGCCTAATGAAGTGAACTGTATATTAAAAAAAATAAAAATAATTAAAAAAAAAGTTAAAACCTGCAACAGTGGAATTCAAATCCGAGTGAGACCTAGTAAAATGATTGAGAGGCCTGAGCATTAACTAGGGCTGTAAGGAGTATCCGGGTCCTTGAATACTCGCGATCTGCTCCCAAAATTTCGAGTACGAATATTTGTGACGTCCAAGATCGCTGATTTGCGATTTTTATAAATATAGTCGAATGTAGTAAAATATTATCAAAATATTATCTGGGGACGATGTGTTTTTGCTCTGAAATGCAGTTTAATGTTTTATTTTAAGCTTACAAACTAAAACTAAGCCAAAACAGCAGCGGTACCGCCACCGGAAGTAAACACATCTTCGTGACGATGAACTTCCGGTTTTCAAAGTAAAATTAGCGAGAGCTTTCAAGAACTGAGACTGAAGTTCTGCTCACTGACATAAGTTCTGAAAAAAATAATAAGCTTTAACACCAGTGCTTTAGCTCCAGTGTTTACATTCTTTTAGTTATGATAACTCTTCAACAGTAGACGCAATTAACGAAACTCCAGCTTATTCTGAAGCGGAAAAACGCAGCCTCGCGCTGCTGAAGTGCGGATGTAAAAAACGTGAATCAGCTGATTCTGCCGCGGAAAAAAACAACTTTTTTTTCATACAGACTCTGCACCAATATGTAAATGTTAGAACGTAAAATGTTGAATAAATTTGAGGATAGAAAACTGTGGAGAAAATTTTTAGGTTTTGTTGTTAAACGATACAAAACAGCAGTAATTATTGTTTATATTACTGTGAAACTTAACCAGAAAATTGACAAAAAAAAAAAGTTTAAAATGACAAACAACACTTCTTATTGTCTGAAACTTTGTGGGTTATTTTTGGTTTTTTTTTTTTCAGTTTTGAAGATTCTTATCTACTGTTCTAAATGAAGGTATAAATGATGATTAAATATAAATAATGTCAATGTTCACGCATCCAGTAAATAGACACTCACATAGCAATCAACATATTAAAAAGTAAGACTTGTGGTTTGATTTGTGAATCCTTGCGCTCGATTTGTGAATTGATTCGTCACCTGAGCAACAATCCACAGCCTTAGCATTAACGTTGATCCACTGGTGAACTCTACATAACATTTTGTTCTGTAGGGTTAATAAGGGCAACCCCACACAGTGCAGGACGTAGCCACTAGATTTTCACGAAAAACTTGTTCATCCATAGATTTCTCACATTTTGTGACATTATAGTTGTTGATTGTTCCTTGTTCTCATTGCACTTAATGTCCCAGCTGTTAAAAACAGTTTTGGTATGAACAGATAAATAGTTTAAATAACTGAATAAAAAATTGCGTGGCAGGAGGGATTATGTGTGGCTCAGTCTTCCCTCTCTTTTTATGTACTGTGCTAACATTCTGACTGCAGCTGGGAAGAAGCTGCAGACAAAAATCGTAAATGAACCATAAAAATAGCACATGTTGCACTCGATTATTGGGATAGTTTGTTGGGTCAAACTGCCAATGTAAAGTTGGGTGTTCAAATTCCAATGATAGTCATTATGTCCTTAGACAAGGAATTTAGACCCACATTCTACTTGAAATACTTATATAAAACTCCAAAATAATCTCATATAACTCTTACAATTGACTGCATGTCAGAGCAAATCTGTAATCTGCAATCATTGCCAGACGTTTTTGTGTAAGGAAATGTAATTTTACCAAATTCTTTTTTAGCTTTAACATTTTTTAAAGGTGCCAATCACTGTGGGGTTTTCTAGAAATTATTCACTTTTCTGGTGGAACAGGAAAGATGAGTGACACTCGAGTGTGCTGGTTAGCATTGTTGCAGTGTCAGGGTTCACAGGTCAAAGAACAAACAGCAACCTGTGTGGGTAGTCTGCGTTAACGGCACGGGGATAATAAAAGTGTGAAGAATTATTAGATGGATGAATTGGGACCTCATCTTTTGCCTCCAGCGGAAAAGCCTCAAACTGACTCCATGTGTTGCGGTTTCCGTCACTTTGAACAAAAAACTCTTCGTGTTTGACTGAAGCAGAAAGCTTCAGTGTAGTCATGTTAATCCCGACCTTCTGACTGGGAATACCTATTAATGTCCCAATACACCCTAGCAAGAAATATATAAACTTTAAAATTGTACAATATTTAAGTCCAACTTTTAATCTTGGTTGCAAAAACAGAGGCAGAACAACAGAAAAAGTATACATCGACTCCTGATAAGACTGAGTATTTAAAGAATCCGGGGTATCCCCATCATCCTCCCTGTTTGTGTCTGGGTACATATGAATGACTGTGTGCAGTTTAGCGTAAAAAAAAATGTGTGTGGATGACATAGAGCGTGACTGAGACAAGGAAACAGTAACCTAGGGATTAAATAATCCTAGTAGGGGGTTATTTTTGCTCCAAGTAGGACAAAAACAAACGGCAGATGAACGCAAGCGCACACTTTGTTAAACACACAAGCACGCACTCCATTGCTCTGCATGCCAGTTGATTGTGGTTTGTTTGGGTTGGCACAGGACAGCAAAGAGACAAGTTTTCCCTTCAGCCCACCCAAGCACGTGCTCTGTCTTTTTGTCAAACACCACTGAGCCAAAGTTAAATTAACCAAGTGTGTTTGAAAAAATATATATTTAGCAAAAAAAAAAAAAAAAAATATTGCATATTCTTTAAAAGAGCTTTACAAAAAAAAGAAAAGAATCAGCTAAAATGGAGCCTTCCATACAAATACTATTAGTAGTGTTGTTTCAGGGTCAGAGTACTTTGTCACTGCACTCTTCCATTGCACAATTTCAAAGCCTTTCCAAAAAAGTTTTACCAAAAGGCCACATCTCAATTTGGCTCACAATTTGAATGCAACAATTCAAGGGGATCCAGTTTTTTTAAGGCATTTTGCAATAAACTCAACGGTTGGGGCCCAGAAGTGTGTGAGTCACCAATTTAATAGAGTGTAGGTCATCCAGGTCTCAAATTCATCATAAAAAAGACCCGACCCAGGAGACTGACACCAGGCAATGCAGCTCGTATGCTCTCAGCCTGCTAATTGTTGCTGATTGTGCATAAAGAAAGCAAGAGAAAAGCTGAAACCTTCAGTACAATTTGTGCTCAATTAAATATATAAAAACATGCTGTTAAGTACAAGTTTTCTACTGTTTTATGAATAACATACAGATACAGATTTTCAGTTACTTTTAAACATCACGGCCGAATAATACCAGATGGAAGCTGAGAGGAAAAGAAAAACAAAAGTTGCTTGGGGCGTAATGCAATTTTCTTTTTTTTTTTTACAGTATGCTAAGACACAAGTACTGTAAAATCTAGTACAGAATTACTGTCAGATTCCTCTCTTGAACATCATGTAAAAAGAAAAGAAATGCCAGGGTCCGCTTCATCTGCATTTAGTGCATGCAAATACAGCGAAAAATAAAAACCTAACGTGGCATTTTCTTTTTTTAACACGAGTATTTTAATCCTTCATAAACTGCTGGAAACATAACCGTAGCTTTCTGCCCGCCAGTGAGGCTTTTCACTTTGACTGTGACGTGACATGAAAACCATCAATAAGTCGCTTTGAATAATCTGCTAAATGCAAACCTAAGGCAAATGCTTTCTAATGTCAGGTTGGGCAAACAAGGAAGCGTACTGTACATTATAGGAGGCCACTGAAGCTTCACTTAACACTCCTTCCATTATTTACCACACCATTTCCAATAATGGCCAACTCAAGTATTGCTCTGCAAGCACTTGTCTTATTCTTATAACTCTCCAGAGCTCCTGCAGATGGGGAAATCCAGAGACATGCTGGAAGAAATACAAAAGGCACTGGGTGTTTCCACACAAGACTCAAAGAAGGCTGACATGAGGTCAATCGGAACTTAGCCAAGTCTTACTGTATATTTTTAAAACACAATGAGCCCTACAACCGGGGAAAAAAATATAAGCAATGGAATGGTAAGATAGGGAAATGATTGAAAATAATTATTGAAAGGCATAATGATTGTAGCACAATGAAAAATTTCTCCATATGTAAACTTTAAATCAAATTTACTAAATAACACAACACATTCCCATAATATAATCATATTTCCCATCGTGTTCCTTCATCTCTGATGTACTGCATGTTAAGGCAGGCAGGCCTAAACCAACCTTGACAAGCCAGACATGTATTTGATGTTTTAGAAGCGGTTGTAACAAAAGAAGAAAAAAAAAACACAGTGCCAACAACGGGAAAATACCAAAAGCCAAGGCATGACTAACATGACTAGAAACACAAACACATCTCCAAAAGTGGAACTTCAGTGCACAATGCTCTTTTCTTATGAAATAAAAGTTATATTTTCTTTAATATATAAGAAACATGGGATTCTGATTTGACAAAAAAAAAAAAAAAAAAAAAAAAATTCAGCGTTGCATACTTTTTGGGGCCTGAATCGCAATTTCCATTTGGTAAAAAATTTATCAGGACATAACAGATTTCTTAATCTTAATTTAAACTCAGAACTATCTTTTACACTGAGGAAAATTGGCATGACAGTAGGATTTTCTGGTAGAAATTAAAACCAAGCAGCAATTAAAAAGTAGGATCCTTCTGTTACCACCAACATAGAGGCACATTAAGATTTACACTACAATGCTGTAAAACCTGCTTCAACAGCTCGAGCCCCAACTTGTTCTACCCAAGTATTCCATGGAATAGATAGACTTGGAAACTAAAGAATAACATGCTCAACTGTCTTGATTTTATTATGTTCTGCTGTCTTTAAACCATTGCCTTTAATATATTTTTATTTTAAACTATTGGTCAAATGATCAGTTAATTTATATTGTGCTTACATGTGTGCAATGATCCAGGCATTAAAATCTGTGTAAACTAGGTACAAAAATATTTTGAGACCAAAATGTAATGAAAGTCCAATCGTCCCTTAACTAAATACAGAATCTGCTTTTGATCTGAGTAATTCTAAAAAATTTTAATTTAGATTTCTTTATTAATTTAGAAAGAGTGTCAGAATGTGGAAGCTTCTGTACCTCTGCCACATTTAAACCATACGATTTTGTTCCAGTAGCAAAATTACTATGAAAGTCGAGCTTTACCAACTTACTTTTTTTCTAGTTAAGGAAGAAGAAAAAAACTCCCTGTTAACTTGAAACCTGTTGCAAGTCTGAACAGAGAGCTCAAAAGTTGCCCAAAGGTTTCTCATTAAGTCATAATGATTTGAATACACACATTTTCTGCACCACAGGCAGTGGCGTTTGACTTCATTATCATCTAGATGTTCAGTCTGGCAGTTTAGCACTGCAGGCTATGGAAAAGCACTTGTGTTTCCATCCAAACGCCAAGATGAATTTGAGCAGTTCCTTTAAAACGTTAGTTCACAGGAAAATCAGATGAGGGAAAATTTGGTGATTTAGTTTTAAGAAAATAAAATAAACTTTGTATTATTGGATTAAAGCTGATTTAGAAACCTGGCTCCACTAAATGTCGTTACCTCAGTCGTCAGAGCTTTATCATCTGGGTATGTTGAGCATATTCTGTCATGTCAGACAATTTCTACCATGTTTTATCGTCTTAAACATTTAAACAGCTGACCTGTCACGTGAGCGGTCGTGTAAATACTATTTCTGTTAGCTTAGACTAACCCCATAACTTTGAACACTTGAATCTAGCAACGAGATGCTTAAGTGACAATATTGTCATTATATTGTCTAATTGATCATGTTTTTTGTAGTTTTCTGTCTTGACAAATACTATTAAGATATCTATATAGATGAAACTCACGAATGTTCTTCAATAAAACATTTTATACGACATAAAACTTAAACATTAATTTGGGTCTTGTGACAGCTCCTTTAAAAAAGCAGCTTTTTCAAACAGGCAAAATCACAGGACAGACCTAGTTTGTTATGTTCAACTATTTAATGCCCCTTTTGGTTTCATTTAAGATTTAAAAGTATTTAAAACAAATATAACAACTTAACGCAGTTTCTTTATTTACATTACTTTTTCAAATTCCGTTTGGTTTTCACCAGCTGGGGGAATTGTGAGCTGTTTTGGTTGTAAATCATAAAAATCACCACAGTAAAACTGAATTTACTGCGCTGACACAGCAGTAAGAAAGAAGGTGATGAGTCAGGTACAGTAGTTCACCAGACTCGGTCTGCAGCTGCAGTTAAACTAGCTGCTTTCATAAACACCTGCAGAAAAAAAACAGTGAAATGAAGCTGCCTCTTTTACAACCAAACACTACTGATTAGGAAGCAGAGAATTACAAAGTACTCGTCTGACTGTTTAGTGTCCCTTTCCTTCTCCTCAACTGGTCCCGGTAAATGAGCTTTACAGCCCAGCAATGAAATCTGATTACTATGTTATCAAACTTCACAGAGTTAACTTTTAGAGTTTTGAAGGATTTGCCATGTGGCTCCCACCCTCTAAAAACTAAAACAAGACCAAAAATGGAGAAGCCCAAATTCAAATATAATTTGGGGGGGGTGGTGGCACCAACAATATATATTTAAGACTAGTTGTTCAAAATATAGTTTAACACTGCTTAAAAGTGTTGAAAATTATAAATCTATATGAGCTTTAAATTTAGAAATAAAACAATGAAAATTAATATTTAACTTTTATTGATTTAATGATAAATTTTAGGCTAAACAACGTCAATCCTCTTCAGATAAGACTGTAACTGTAATAAGGCAGATTTGCAGCTATGTGATGTGAATTTAGGCACATGTAGGAACATCACAGAGGCTTTCCACAGTTCTGCAGGTGGCGCTGTGGTTGGGCTGTAGCACGAATGGTTCAAATTTAAACACGATGGTGTTCTCAGTGTGAATCTTACTTCCTACTTTGCAGCTATCTATGGTTCAAAAATACAATCTGAGGCTGTGTGTATTTAAAATGCCTTGAGAAAACAGACCACAAGCTTTAGATTCCTGGTTCGGTTCCTGAATTGACACATGCCTGAACCACGTGTTTGTACAGGTGGAGGCATTTAGAGGTCTTGCATGAAATCTGACAATCAGGTAGTTAAATTTGAAAGAAAAAAAAAGGAGTTTAGCATTATGTGGTTTATGCGTTACCTCTGTGGCTGCTAGGCAAGGTAACCAAATATATCTACCTAAAATATTTATCATCTTCAATTAAACTGGAGTCTCGTTCTCCTCATTAAAGTTTTCAATAAGTCATTGATGTTCGGTCTATTTTTGTTGACAATAAAGACAGAGTATAACCATCAAACTATTGAATTAAATGCAATTTAATTGAAATGTTCACAATAGGATTTGTAATTCAATGGGATTTATCACATAATAATAACAATACATATGAGTTTTTATGTTATTAATGATTTAAAAGCGACAAAGAAGAACTATTTCTTTACAATTATATGTTATTACATAAAAAAAAGCAGCAAACACTTTTTCTCCAAAAAAGAACAAAAAATTGTTTGATTTCATGCAATAATATCACATTATCCTATATGGATCACTGTGATAAACTATTCTAACTTAACTTAACATAAATTACAAAAAACTAACATCAAAGTAAGCAAGGCAAACACTGCAGTAAAACACTGACCAAAATCAAAAATAAATAAAATTATATAATGAAGATATAAAATTCTGTAACTAACTAGAAATAAAAAATAAAGAAGGAAAAGATAAGAAGACCACAGTGACGCCATATAGCTGAAATTCTGTACGCGCACTGGCCTTGTCTGCCACAATTCTATCGTCTTTGCTGTCATGACGTCATATAACATGCATCACTAAAAAGATATGGAAGAAGATTGAATTACTTGTTCTGACATGACACAATCTGCTTTTTTTTGTTTTTAAGACCTTATATCTGCTGTTTTTGCCTTTGTATAGTGACTTGTGTGTGAACCCAACAAAACTGAAACACAGAGATCTCCATTTTGGAACTTGATTGAATTTGGTCAAATAAACTCAATTTAACATGGTCAACACACTTGATTTTCACCCATCAGGAGATGTGGGAGACATCAAAGACTAGAGGTTCCATTAATATATGCCTATAGTAAGAAAAAAAAACTGTAAATTTAGGTCAGAAGCATAAGTAAAGCAACCAGTGAAACAAACACCAAAGGAAAATCTAATTTCTGTTTTTGTTTGCCAACAGCTACTTTTACAATTGAACCCCCCAAAAAATGTATTTTGTGTGTAATCCAGTGATTTTGACTCATTTTCCACAACTAACAAATTTGAAGATAATCATGACAGTAATCAGTTGTGTGAAATGACACCATCAGACACAAAGTTAACACTTCAGTGAGCACAGTGGCTTCTGCTTAGTCTCCTGTCCTGCAGCTACGAGTGAAAGAGAAGCTTTTTTCTTTTTCCCCCCAAAGGCACCACCAAGAAAGTTGAAACAGAAAAGATCTACTCCATCCAACATGAAACGCTTGCACGGTTTACAAAGATTTTGTAAACAAAGTCACTCTGTTCATGTCATGCAGTGCTCTGTGTGTGGCCCTACATTTGCAGCAAGAAAATCTGTAGGCTGACTTAACCATTAAACTTTAAGCACATTTACAGCACTCAGCTGCAAAACGACGCAAAAACTAACAGACGTGCAGTATTTTGGAAATCCAATTAGAGATCCGCAGAAAAGTCTGAATTAAGAAACAGTTTGCAACAAATATCACCAAAATAAAGTACCAGCCAATTCACACATTTTCCATTTCAAGCAATCCATTCACAGAAACTGTTTATGAAAATGTGTGGTAATCAGTCATGAAGAAGACACATTCATGAAAAGATTTCACACGAATGGTTATGTGAGAAAAAAAAAATACATATTTTGGTGTTTTACAACAATTTTAGACCATAAAGTCTGGCAAACTGATTGATTACTTGCTTTCACATCCCATTTTTGAGAGTTTAGACATATATGTTATCCTCCATGTAGAAAATGATGCTAAAATATATTAAAGAATAATTCGACAGCTGCACTTGACTTGCTATCACTAATTCTATCATTCTTTAGCCAATGTGTCACATTCTCTGGACTAACCAGCGACTTCTGCCTCGAGGCTGGCGTACTGTGGGCCTTACCTAATGTATTTCTATAATCGCATTTTAACGTATAAAACGACAAAATTAGACACAAACTGCCACCAATGTAATGAGACAAATGGCGAGAAACCCTGATGTGAATATGTCTTTTGACAGTACATTGCTGCACCACTGGGTTTGTAATCACAAAAGTTTTTTAAAAAAAAAAATCCCTCATGAGATAATTAACAGGTTTTATATTTGTGGGTTTAACGTCAGGTTTGTAATGTTTTAATGAATTTGTTTAACAATAGATAAATAATTATGATGAAGAATTTACATAGATTAGATAAAAAATAAACCGTTTTTCTTTGTTGCTTCCATTTTCTTATACTGGAATGCTTTTAAGTAAGTAAAGAGAAAACTGCATTTCTAAAGCTCTTTTTAATATGTAGTTAGAACAAAAATTGCAGCTTTGAAATCAGTTTAAAGGGTGATAATAAATGCGTGCCGGGGCTTCTGAAATCTTATGCTGTTGAGGCAAATAAAAAAAAAACCAAAAAGTAGCTGAGATCCCGGCACAGAAAGTTCACTGCTTTGAGACAAATGATCAGTTACACAAAGAGATAAAATTGAATCAAGATGCAGAAAAGTTCTCCATGTGGATGCCAGTGCACCTTCTTTTCCTTTAAAGGAGAAATTTGTGATCTTGATTCAGTTTGAAAGCTCCGTGTGCATTTGTGTGCGTGTTTTCTGCAAGGCAACAATAGAAGAAGAGCTAAGCTAAGTCATGCCCTAATTTCCCTACTTTATGCTTTGTAACAATTAGAAGCAGTGCCTCAACCCCCACCAAGCTGCACTGCAGCAGTAAGACACATGTGCATACTCTCAGCCGCGAGATATTAATGGAAAACATGCATGATGTCCAGGCAGATCTGTGCACTTTGAGAGCAAAAGAATTCACATGTCGGCCGTGAGGACACTCCACCTTCTCATATATTAGTTCTGAGGACATGCAGAGGAATGCTTGTGTAAAACCTCCCTTCTCCGACCTTCATTCTTTCTCTTCTTTTCCATCTTCTTTTAATCCACCACCTAGATTCCTGGGCTTCAAGCTCCTTTATAGGCAGCTTGAAATAAGGCCACGAGAGCTTTTAAACACCACTGTGAATAACAACAACCTACACCCCCTCTTTGTCTTCCTCCTCTTCCACACCCTTTCTTCCCTTTGTGCCCCCGGCACATATTCCTCCTTAGCTCTGGATGTCTTAAAGAGGGTTCAGAGAATTAGTTATGGTGTGCTGTGCATTTGTGCGCGTTTGACCCCCATCCATCAACACACAGCTGACAGCAAAGCCACCGAATGACTGCTATTGGCTGTCTTGTTACTCACCAACAGCACAGTGGGTGGCTGCTGCTGGAAAACAGAGAGAAGGTAGGGACAGATGAAGGGAATTCCCACTTCTCCTCGCACATGCTCCTTCAGCGACGAGACAGCTTGTTTGGAAGGTTGCAAAAAACACGTAGGCTCAAGTTCATGTTAAAGTGAGTTTTTAGGAACTAGACTGTTATCAAGATGGTGCTAGTGGGTGGGGGGCTGTTGAAAAATAACAGACACTCTGCATGCATGTCGTTGGGCGCTTTCAGGGTTAACCATTCATGACGTTGATTATGAAAATTGTACAGAAACAAAAACTGAAAATAAATGAAGCCATAAATATCTTGCTACCTGTTTTTCCTTCAGCAGCTTGATAAAGTAGAGGCATAATCACCAAAGTGCATCACTTCCTCTTTGAAAGTAACTGGAGCAAGGTCAGTTTTAAGACGGCTTCCATTCCCTCTCTAAGTTAAATTGCAAACTTTTAAAACAGAAACAAATACACTAAAAGCCCAGTTTTAAATGATTACTTTCACTTCTGTGGCTAGTTTTAACATCAATGACAGCCATATAAGGTAAAAGTTTATATGAAAATCCCTTTTCTATTCCATGATGTCTTTAAAAGAGGCATGGCCTTTGAATTGAGATATTACTGTTGATTTTTCTTATTGATAGCCTAAAACCTTACTCACATGCACCAATACAGACGGTTGATCTGTAAGGGTGTGCAGGTTTTTGGGTTGTCCAGGCCCATGGAGGGTCAAAGAAGAGCCGTCATATCGTATACCTTTTGCTGTCCTAGGAGTGTTTATATTAAAAGTGGGGTCATCTGGACCCCACAAGGCAGCGTGGTGAACTTAAAGGATTTTTTTTTATCATCTTATCATTTTAACTCCCCTGGCTCACCAAGCAGTCATACAACATTGGTATATTGTGGAGGTCACCTGCATGTACCTGGCCAATTTTTAGCTTCAGGCGGCCCATATCCACCTGTAAGGGCAGTTAGGACCCAGTTCCTACCTGTCGGTTCCTTTTACCTTCATCTTTACTCGTTTATGGCAAATCTTGGGTTTAGTGACATCTACCATGAAGCTAAACACTTGCAAAAAATCAGCTAAACAGCAAATCATGTGACTACAGAATCATTTTAATATACAGTCATAGAAAATAAAAGACTTGTATAAATCATAAAAATGTTTCAATGAACCTTACTTTATTTGTTACTAGAAACATGTCAGCATCTTTATATATGGAGTCATAAACCAGAGGTTGCAGGCAGCTAGAGCTTGTTTGGCTATCTGAGTCTTTTCATAGTAAAAGTGGAACAGAGATCCAAACTTTTTATTTTTATAGTCACCTTATATAGTCAGTTTGGTTTCCCCCCCTTTCATGACATCTGTCAAATTCACGCATTTGGTGCATGTTTGTTCAACCGTTCGCCTACATTTGCATCTATGTCTGTATACATTTAATAACACCCCACTCAAAGGCCATGTTGTGGCCGTCACCGCTGCATCTGTAATTGCAGCATAAAGCAGCTAACCACCCACAAATCTAATTGTGGCGCCATAAATTTTGCAAAACTGACAATGATGTGAGCGTGAAAGCTGCAATGCCTGCAAATGGAGAAGTAAAGAAAATTTGTAGAAAGCTCAACGGCAAACTCAAAAGTCACATCTGTCAATTTTTTTTTTTTCTCCATTGAATTTCCCATTAAGATGCAGGAAGACATGCAGAAGAATTTACAGCCACGCAAAAGTCTACATCAGCAACCAACTGTTAGCACAACAAATCAAGCCATGACAAAAAAGTATGCATTTAGAGGCAGGAAGTATGGAGAAACCTGTGTTACACATTAACTGCAGATGCTGAGAAAACAGAAGTCAGTAGAAGTGTGTGCGAGGTGATGCATCTCCTTTGTGCATTCTTTTAAGCAAGTGAAAGCTTAAAAAGTTTAACTACCAGCAACATTTTGAAACAACAGTATGTTAGGGGGTATCCCAGGAGTGTCACTCGTCTTTCTGATGCTTCAAAGGTAGATTCAGAGATGAATCACAAATGATTTGAAAGTTTCAAATGAAAGGCAACAACTGCACGAGACATTAGATGCCAAAAAACTGTACAAAATACCCGGACCTCAGTGAAACTGATTGATTGACTTGAGTTGATGGACAAAAGGGATATTGTTTTCATAGCTGCACCTCAGCTGACCAGAGCTTTGTGTTGACAGACAGCTGGGTTAGGTTGTTCTAAAGGTAGGATGTAACTGCGGCTGGTAGTTTGGTTAAGTTTGAATAGAGCTTAGTTCAGGACTTTTTGTAACATTTTACTTCAAAGATGAAAAACAGAAGAAAAATAATTGGCAAAAGTAAATCTAACCAATATAGACAATGAGTAAAAGTTGAAGGATCTGGTTCTGATCCATCAAAAAAATGAATCAACTTAGCTTAGAAGCTTTTGAATCTGGTCAGGACTTCCCAAATATTCAAAAGTTGTTATTTGACATCTCCAAATGAGAAGATAGAGTTTTTGCACCCTCATTTGTTAGTTTTCATAAAGCTTTCAGATATAACTACCCTACAGGAGGTTTTCCATCCAGATTTTTATAGCTCAGACTATGATGATGATGATGATAATATTTTATTTTGGACATAAACTTTAAAAAGAAATGTGGGACAAGATCTATACAAAGCTGAAAATGATATCACAGAGGTCTAATAAAACCCACACTACTTTTTCTAGAGATCTGATTTTAGACACATTTGATAATAAGAGAAGGAACAAAAAAAAGCACAAAAGCTTAGAAATATTTCATTTGATCAAATATTTTGGCCATTTTTATATTCTTAATCACGTGGAGGCTTATAAAAGTACATAAATTGGCAATAAAAACCTAAAAGTGTCTTCAATATTCTATTTACTGAAGTAATATATTTAGAAAACATAAGTAAATGAATAAAATTAGAGATAAAATGTCTGAAACTACTGAAATATTTGCTCTCATATTTGCTCTTTTTCTCTTTTCAAAAAGAAAAGAAAAAAACAAGAGCACTTCGGGAAATCCTCCCTTTTAGTATTTGAGTTGCCTTTGTAAGTGCTTATCAAAGTATGTTAAACAGCAAAACATGCATCATCTCATTTCTGTGAGAATTATCTGCACTCATCTGAATATGATGGACTGATCTTGTATGGAGGCCAAAACCACCACATAAAAAAATAGATAAGGTATAGTCAAAACATATATTTAATTGTGACTAAATGGCTGGTAAACAACTAAGAAATGTAACTGGAGACTGCACAAAAAAACAATAGTAGGAAACAAAATGATCAAGATCCTTTGCCACATTCCACTAAAACCTTTATCTGATACAGAACGGAGGAAAGTTTATCCATAAGAGACTAAAAGAGGCAAAACTCCATCTGAATCTGGTGTTACTTCACCAACATCTGGCCAGGAAGCTTCTGAAAGAGACATCATGATAGTGCAACCTTAGAACAAGCACATCCTGACATCAATACTGACACTTAATCAGACAGTTTGAGTGTCAGACTGAGTTACAATCAGACAGCATAACCTTGCAGGAGCTCCCAATCAAATTAATTTTATAGATCAGCTGTTTGATGCAATAAATTGAGTTGCAGTTTTCAGCAACATAAACAAATGAAGTGTCAGAGATCATTTAGTGTGTTTTAAGTCTGTCTGTGGTGTTAAAACAGTCAGGAACACGCGTGCGCACAGCTTAAGGAGACACTGTCCAGTCAAAGCCATCATCTCAGCTGTTGACACGCGCTGCCACGGCGACGCGCTCGCGCCCATCTGTTAGCCGGGAACTTACTTTTCAAAGCCAGGATCAGCGCTTTTCCGTCTTTGATTAGCTCCTTGATGAACTTGTTGGTTTTATCCAGCTCCGCTTCGTGAGACTTCAGTCTCTCCCTGAACTGCGGGCTGTCAAGGTAGCAGTCGCTGAACTCCAGGGCGGGTAGTCCCATCTTCTGCCTCCACAACCGGCCTCAACACAGCCTGACCGAACCGGCCAGGAAAAAAAAAAAAAAAGGCGCTTGGAAGAAAGATGTTGAGGTGGGAGGAACCCTGTGTCCACCACAACTTCTACAACTGCCGCGCGCTGGAGATGGAAAAGACAGTAGCACGCGCACACCAACGCGATGTTGTGTCCAAAAGAGATGCTAACCTACATTACCACGCGCTTCTGTTTGCAACGCAAGCAGGACGTCTCTAGTTTCTCAGGAAAGCAAACAAAAATCCCACACAGCCTCAATTATATGAAATAGCAGGTCATTACAGATAAGTATTTGTAAAGGTTCAAACGGTCCGGTTCTTCAGGTAAGCCGCTGTTGCGTTTCTCTCGACCGAATCATTTTAAAGCGCACACATTTAAATTTAAAACAAAAACTAGACCCGGCGGACAAAACAATGGTTTAAAAAAAGAGAGCTGAGAGCACCGGGTGTCTTTAAAGCACTAGTTTCTCTGAAGCGCCGCACAGGCAGCGCCGCAGACAGAGCTCAACCTACCCAACGCTGATAATCCGTGACTGACGTCTGTGTGGACCAATCAGATGCGAGAAAGCGGAAGCTTGACTGTTGTGGGCGGGCTGTTGTTGAACCATTCAGATACTGGATAGGAGAAAAAAAAAACAGGAACAGAGGTTCCACTCGGATCAAATTCTGCCAATGTAGTTTATATCAGTGGCTGTCAAACTAAATCAAATGGTAGTTACATTTTTAGACTATGTATTATCTGTTGCTTAAAATTTATGAAATTATTTTACAAAATGTTTTATGGAAATAAAAATCTTAACATAAATGTTCCCTATATTTAGAGAAAAACAAGATTCAGTATCCAAAATATTTGAACAATCATAAAGCCTGTGTACAAAGATCACCACCAAAAGGAAGGAATGGCAATTAACTGATTTTACTACATTTACAACTTTGCTGTGTGTAAAAAGTACATGTGCTTTTTACAAAAAACACGCCATAGAAATAAGAAAAGTTATCTTCATCACACAGTTCAATGGGATTTTTCAAATATTAAAATGTTGATTTCTGTAAAATAATTATTGAAATGGTTGTTTTCGGAGGTTTTTAAAAAGTCACATAATCTATTCTAAGATTAACGATCTTTGTGATCAGAGCGGAATTGGATAGTGGGAGATGCTAAAGGTGGTATTGCCCTCTTGTGGCAAACTTAAGCACTGCAGTTTATTAAAAAAAATTGAAAATTCATTTTTATTTAATTAAAAAAAGTAGTGACGGTAAATACAAACAAGTAAAATATTACAGTTTCCAACTGTTGTTTTTATATGTAGTTTTATTAAAAGTTGTTGACATAAAAATACCAACCAAGGACTTGGATTATATTTCAGTGCAAAACAAACTTTTCTCTGTCACCAGTCAAACAAAATCACTGCAAAAACTTCAAAGTCATTTAAAGCAAAAATTGATTTTTTAATACATATATAAAAAAAACCTCCTTTAAAAATATATAGAGAGAGAGATGAGGGAAAAGATGAATTGTAATCTGAATTGATACAATATAAACAATATTTTATTTTGACATTGTTTCTCTTTAAACTTTTCTTCATTATAACTTACTATAAAAAGTATTCAACCAGCAATACTGCCTTGCAACCAACCGTATCTTTTTCCAGTCTGCTGCATATATCTCAGCAACACACGCAGTTTGTGGTTCAAGTGTAAAAGTGCATTATGTTTAGAGGTGTTACTTCCTCTTCCAATTTGGCCCACTGCATCAGGTTGCTTGCTCATCTCACCATCTGTGACAGTGTGGTTAGTGTTCAGAGAGGGACATTTACAGGAAACTCTTTAGTGTGTTAAATGTGTGCGGCTGGTTTCAGAACTGGATTTGCCCTGTTTTAATCTAGCAGCTGGTCTTGGTCACTGATAACAACAATAAATGGACGGTTATGCCCAAATGCACATGGAGTATCCCAAACAGAGCACAGTTTGTCCTTTGATATTCCAGCAAAATAAAAACAGACCTCTTCCAGTTCTACACAATTTACTGCAACAGATTAACCATCAGCGTCTTCAAGACCGCTAAGAGGTTTGCTGGCAGAGTGCACAGAGATAACAGAGTTTTGCAACATGCAACTTCTTCCTTTCCACAGCCTCTGAACTCCCTGTGAAAACTGTTAAAGTCTGAAAAGATTTATCAATGTGACTGGGAGCCCTGAAAGAGATTACCGCTAATGTTTCACCCTGATAAACATTATGCTTTATGGCTATCAACAAGATGTTAATTAGATTTTCTAGCTGCTCTGTATTTTTATCTCTTAAATTTATAACTTGAAGCTTTCTTTGGTAACATAACAAAATCTCAAAAAGCTAATAGAGCCGTGAACATGTTGGTATCTTTCCCCCAAATTCCACCTTAGGCCACTGCAAAGAACAAAGTCACATCCAGGTAGATTCAAACTTTGAAAAGATGAGCCCCAAATAAGAGACAGGCATCATTTCTGGTAAATCAATTAACATTCAAGTGCTGAGGAACTTTCTCATAAACAGAAATATATGAGATTTACAGTAGGTTCATGGAAATTTGCAGCATCAAAGGCTATTTGTACACGTCCAGTTTGATCCAGCATCACGAGGAACAACAGCCTTCTGTTAGATTTAACAATATGACAAACATACAATCTGTACAATCTGATTTGAGGATAATGAGTTGTAACGGTTGAACTCAAATAGTGGAACTCCACAAAAATACAGAAGCAGTTTAATTATTGTGGATTCACACTTTCATACAATTGATTTTTTGAAGTTTAAATCAAACTCAAGAGAGCAGAATTTAACTGACTTTGAAGAAAAATAGATGAGTGGCAACAAAAAACGGAGGAATGGTTGTAACAAGGGAAATTATTTGGAGAAAAACGCCAGGTGGTCAGCAGTTAGAGAACATTGATGGCGCTCTGAGACTTCATTGGGAAGCCTGAGCCACCGCTTCTACTGATCAGCCAGTTCAAAGTGATCCATTGATAGAAAACACATTTTATCCCCCATTGTTTTTTTTTGCCAGTCAAAAAAAAAAAAAAAAAATCAGTTTTCGTATTAGGATGAATTCAGAAGACTAACGGAAGTTTTATTAGATTAATTTGCATTATTTTTAATAAATAGGTATTCAATAAGCAATACTATCATTTAACATCTGATAAACTTACTGTATTTATAGTAAAATGCACATCATAACTCTAAAAACATGCTTTCCCTAAAATAAAACATACAACAGTGCTTCCATACATCAGTTTTCAGTAACCACTGAATTCCTTAGGGTCATAGGGTTCCTGGAGCCATTTTAGCAGCTGGGCAAAGGCCTAAAAAGGTCACCAGTCTGTAGCAGGGTCACACACTCTCAGAGTCACTGCTAGGGACAATTTAGAGTCACCAATTGACCTATGAAACATGTTTTTGCACCGTGGGAGGAAGCTGGAGTGCCTGGAGATAGACCACACATACACAGGGAGAACATGCAAACTCAAAAGGTCCCAGCCAGGATTTGAACCAGGGCCTTCTTGCTTTGAGGCATAAATGCTAACTATTGTACAGATTTCATGAGCATTTTCTGCTAAAAAACAAAAAATAAAGTCTTCAGCACACGGACCACTTCGAGTCTTGCTAATTTCCTCAATTAATTTCTTCATTGAAAACAGTCTGTGTTGGATGTTCCAGCATGAAAATAGTGTCAAGATAAGAGATTAGTTTAAAATATATTAGGATGGAGTTTACTAGCCAGTCCACTAACCTTTTATGGAGGAACGTAAAGGTTTAAGATGCCAAATATTAGCCACAAAATGAGGAGAATGAGGAGAATTAGCACTTTACACAAAGATTTTAAACATGTTGGCCAACTAGAACCTCATTTTGCCAACATGTACTCAGTCACTATTCAAAAACTTTTAGAGTGTTTTGTTGAATTACTAAAAGAAAAATGTATAATTTTCTGGTACTCATTTTGTCCCTCACTGTTCGGCATACACTTAGAAAAAAAATCAACGTTCTAAGAGTGTTAAAAGTGTTTAAACTATTAATGCATCTCAACAGGACTGCAAATGAGTTTTGCCGTTCTCTTGACTCTCGCATGGCTACCTTAAAAACATCATGACAGTGGGACATACCATTGTGGTATGTGTAGTGAATTTATTGTGAAGCATTTTTAAAGATATTGTAGAAGAAGTTATCCTAGAATTCTAGACGTAAGAAGCTGGGGAAAGTACGATGAAACAGGTTCTGTTCTCTAGTTCCATGTACTCCACTATTCTTTCTCATTTATTTTTCATTTAGCACTCCATGCCTCTGTTTGGTGCAGTCTGATTCATGTGTTGTCTTTCTTTCCTCCTATGCTCCTGTTCTTGGCCGTGGACCTCACCTCTGGCTCGCGCCCCAAGCTGTTTCCCAGCTGATCCCATCGATTCAAACATGTCGCTGTCATGTTAAATAAGCTAATTCTTCTTTAACCGCTCTGTTACATCACCTGTCCGTCCTGGGAGAGGATCCCTCCTTCACATGGACATCCCTGAAGTTTCTTTTTTTTTTCCACAGAATCTGTTTTTTTTAGGTTTGTTCCCTTACCAAAAAGGAGGGTCTAAGCGCAGGAATGCCCACTTTAGTTTAATCTGTTTGGTTTAGCGCTCAGCTATTGTTTATATTTTATAAATAATTTTATGTTTTTGTATAATTACTGGTGTGAAGCCTATTGAGACAACTGTGTTGTAATATCAGGCTATGTAAGAAAAACCTTTAATTGAATCGAATGTAATTTTCTGTTTCTTTTTGTGAGCAATATATTAAACAATAAATGAGCTTAGAAGTTAGATGTGCATCAGAGGATGAATTATAGAGAGAGGCATTGACTGGAAAAGGATGAAGATGATTCAGTCAGGATTCACTGCGGTTTATCATCATGCGAGTGTGAGGCAGACAGGGAAACAGTGCAAAAATAGATGAAGGCATTCACTTTTTTTTTTTAAGCCAACAGCATATGGAGCTGCCTAAATAAACAATGCATTTTGAATATATCAGTAAAGTAATCATATCAGTGCTTTGGACATGTGCTTGAACTTTTCCTGTCTGCAGGAGCAGAAGCGACGCTGTGATCACAGTTGGTTTTCCTGGCAACCTTCTTGCTGTCTGGTGGCTTCACACTTCATCAGGAGATGCATTTCTTATTCTAACAGACTTTTATTTATTTTAGTTTATGTGAATTAAAGTATAAATGTGTTTTTTTGGCACATGTTTGTCGTGTAATGAACACTTTGTTTTACAATGCAAAGGATCAGTATTTTTCGGGGCATTTATAGGAAGCTGAAACCCTAGTATCTGGCTCTAATTCTACCATATAAGGAAAAAAAACATTGGTTAAATTAAAGAAAGATTCATAGGAGTACCTCTTGCTGCTGCCATCCATCTTTTATTTTGTGTATAATTTATGACGTTTGTGACATGTTGCTCGGTTTGCTTTCCTCCATGGATTGGACGCTCTGGCTCAACCGTCCCCTCTCTACTCGAGGGAGTTAATTTTAGTTCTGACGTTAGCTTGTTAAAATGAATCCTCTGACGTTGTTGGAGGGGCGGGGAAGGAGGAGTGCTTCAAGAACAAATTCCAACTTAAACTCAGACACTGGTGGAGGAAATTGGAGGCAGGTCTGGTCTCACAAGCTCGTTTGATTGAAACTTTAGTTTGTGATGGACGCTCTGGCTCATCAGGAGTGCCGTCATGTGACTTTCTCTCAGGTAAGTGAATGAACTTAAAAAAGTCAAAGGACTAATGACATTTATAGAACAAAAAGTAAAGGGACATTAATAAGATCTATGTAACAAGTGCAGATTTTGTACATTTCCAGCATTTTGTGTGTCTGATACAGAATTATTGATTAATTGATCTAATTTTATTTGATTTGATTTAATGGTTTATTTCAGGCATTTACTATGGAGAATACAACAAAACCAAGAAAATACATAAAACTTATCTCTGAAATTATGAGAAAAAAATAAAATTATATTAAAAAAATGTTCAGTTACTTCTAATCAAAACTGTACATACATTTACAATACATATTTAATTTAAAAAACATATTTTCTTGTTCTTTCGATAATGTAGACTTCAAAGTTTAAACTAGAAGGTGTCATGCTCTTTATCCAGGTGGCTTTTGTTGCTCTAACCACTGATAGAAAAATTATTTATGAAACTTTTAGAGGTGTGGCAGAAATGTTTAAGATCTACTCTGAAAAAAGGGATGGTTTGCTCCCTGTGGGGGTGGGGTTGCTCCACCTCAACAGTCCCGCCCACAACTCAGAGGCAAATTTCGAATAAACTCCTGCCTCTCTGCAGAAAGCGTGTCCTAGAAAACGACACATGTTGGCTAAAGAGCACATAATTATAATTAAAAGACCACCGGGTGATACTTTGAAAACAATTTTAAAAATCTACAATTAACTAGGTACCCTCTGAGAAGACAAAAAATGTCAACAATCTTATGTTTATCAGTGGTAGTTCCATCAGTTGGTGGGATTTTTGCTTTAATTAATTGGAGGTGGCACTCATTACTTAGTCATTATATATGAATGGGACCTCGGTCTTCTGGGGCGAACATGTCAAACAAAATTAACAAGAAAAACAGGAAATGTCTCAGACCCCCTACTTCTGTTAAGGGAAGGTTTCTTCATTTTGTCACAGATGGCTTCCTTGACTTTCAAACCATTTGTCCTTTTTTAAACCCCCCAAACTTTGAGCACCGTGCAAGGAGTATATTAGTGCTGTTCAAGAAAATATGCACTTATTGCATCCAGACTAACTTAAAATAAGACAATCAGGGTGTAGTTTAGGTAGACATCCTATGGAACTTACATATCACCTTCAAACTTCATGCGTACAGCATTTGCGCACGATCTGTGAGAAGCCAGTACGCACACCTTACTGACGACCAGAGTGTCACAGAGGGCATCAGCCGTATGTCACGTGTACTTGTAACTTACATTTTCCTTACAAATACTTCACACTGTGCAAAAAGTGAATTGTTGGATCACTTTAAGAAAGTTCTACAATTTTTTATGTTTAAAATAATAATTTTTTATTAAATCAAAGTTTTGAGTTGATGGCTTATTCGTGTCATTTTTTTTTAATTTGATAAAAACTAAAATCTTTAAATGTAACAAATTACAGAAGTTTTGTTACTTAATTTAACGTTTCACTTTCTAAGCTCAACAATGGCACTTTTATTTTCATGACGTTCCTTAAAGTCCCAAGTGAACCAGACACATCTCCACTCCCCTTGAGATGTGGCTGCTCCTGTCTACGACTTTCAACGGGTCTGGAAAACCCAAAAGCCCACGGCACCAGTGGGGATGCATGTGACCAAGGCTTAACCTCTGTCCACATGATCTGTAGTTAATTAAACTTGATGTCAGACCTCTTAAGTATTCATTAATAACCAAAAATCAACATAAGTTGGCCCTGAAGCGCAAATCAATCAACAAATCACTCATTGCAAAAAATGTTTTAAAGATCACAATGACAATTAAAAAAGCAAAACAAGCAATAAAAAAATAGCACAACATTTTAAAAAACAAAACAAAAATAATTTCTGGAAAAAAAAATGAAAGGGAAATAAATGAGAAACAGAAAAAGGTGCAATAAGACATTGCTGATTGAATAATGGATTATCCGGTATCCCTTCATGCCTAACATTAACATTTCATTTTAATTTCAGTAAACATCTTTTGCTTTCCTGATTGTTTTTCTGTTTTTCTTTTTTTCTTTATATTTTTTTTTTACAAAATCCAGAAAACAAAGGTACTATGGATGTGTATAGGCAAGAGTTTGGCGATACGTTGCGTATCATGATACATGTCATGATATGATACATATCCTGATATATCCCAAGACAGTACCATTACCAATTTAGTTTTAAATTATGACTTTTTGAACTTTAGAACACTTTTTACAAAAGTAAAATACGTGTTTTTTAATGATCAGAGCTTTAACTGAATCTCATAAACAAGTTGCTTTTATCCAAGTAAATTCATTGTAATTTTCTTTGAAAATTTTAGGAAACATTTAGGTGGAAGACAAAAGTAAGATTGAATTATATGTTTGCTTCTAAATATTAATTAAATACCCCCATGGCAGTATTTTAAATTGACACTGGTATCGTCACATAAAGTATCACAATATTTCTCAAAATACGTATTTTCTTACACTCCAAGTAGGTACTTTGGGACATTGCTGATTGGATGAGGACTTTTGTTCATTATTTAAACGGAAGGTAATTTCCAGTGTCTCGTTGTCTTTAATTTTTAACATTTAATTTTGCTTTTTTGTAAATTACTTTTGTTTTCTGAAACATTTTTTTCCCTTTTTTTCTACTTTTTGGTCTCAGGAAATTTGTCTTGTTTTTTAAAATATAATTCTGTTTGTTTTTTTTTTATTGTTGTTTGCAATTTTTAAAATGCCTTTGTTTTGAGTGGTTTGTCGATGTGATTGGCACCTCAGAGCCACCGTAGCAACAACAGCTGATCCAGCTTGAAAGTCTAGTTGCCAAACATACAATAATGTATAGATACATAAAGATTTCTTTTTTTATTATTTTGTTTTTTTTAAAACTTTTTAAAAAGTTGCCATAAAATTTTAAAAAAGAATTGAATAATATGTTTGTTTGGAGTTATCCTACAGACTTCCTACTCTTATTCATACTTAGTTCTTTTTTTTTTTCTTTAGATGAGTCAAAAAAGTTGAATAATTTGTGAGATCAGTTGAAAGCATAACTTTTTCCCCAAATCATCCCCACCTGTGGACAAAGGTCGAGCCTTTCCTCCCACATGCCTGAGCTCCAATTCGGTCATCAGTTAGCCTTTTTAACGTCATTCCCACCAGCTGCTCCGTCCAAAGGTCCTAGTCTGACAGGAACTTTTCTCTCACATCCCGAAAGCCCCTTTTCCAGGTCTTAGGAAAACCAGACTTCGAGTGGGTGGTTGAGTATGCCGTACATTCCTCCAGTGGCTTTTGCATTCCTTGCTTCTGTTTCTTTTAAGACATTCCTCATGTGGGATGGCTTGGCTCTGTCGCAGTTACACCTCTGGTTGGAGATTGTAACAAAGACCAGAGTTATTACAGTAATAGTGTTGGCCGGGCCTGACATTCCCGTCTCACTTTCTCAGGACAAAGTTAATGACAGCTACCGCTGCTCAGCGCTCTCAACTCCTCAGAACCTGCAGATTAGAACAATATTGTGGCTTTTAAAAGGGGACCATTTGTTTTTTTGGATAAGCCTTTCAGGAAGCAGAAGTCAGAGGGTAAGACAAACAGGGCTACTTGGATGTTATCCCTTTAAAGGAGCTGCTGGTGATTTGTTTGACAGTTTCAATTTAGTTCAGTCAGCCAGCTTAATGTAGGGTGTTACTGCGAAATCTTTCAAAGACTTCTGTGTTTAACAGGGAGAGCGTCAAAATAAATGTTGTGCTGTGCTTACCGGATAATTTTTGGGTTGAACTTTTCCAGACGGACGTTAAGAAATTACAGAAAGTGGTTCATTCCAAATGTCAACACATGGCTCTGTTTATTGTAGGGATCGGACTGATTTTAGGTGCAAAGTTACATCATCACCGTGAAGAAAACGGTTCTAGTATAGGGTCAAATTGCCTGATGCTTGGTTAGGAACATGTTCAGACAAGTGCCTGCTCTGCTTGGGCTACATCCAATTTACTCAAATTTTATCTTTAGGGGGAAAAAAAAGCTATCAGAGATTTCTTTTTGGGAAGCGAGGGGAGGAGAGCTTTTCCTGTAATCCACCCTTTCCTTCTCCTGTACTTGTCTTAGGAGTTACTCAGAAAAGCAGCTTCTCTTTCTTTACAAACTCAGACTCATCGCCCTGCTTCGTCTGCACCTCACACTTTTTATGGGATGTCTGAGGGAGAAATTTCAGTGCTGCCTTTCCCATCTGCATCTCCGGATTTGTCCAAGGAAGAGCCACAAAAGCTGACCCGGCTCTACAGTCAAAACAGAGGATATCACCTGAGGATTGCACCGGACGGAACTGTGAACGGTGGAAGGCAGGAAAATGACCCATATGGTGATTAACGTGCTATTTTATGTATCTATGTATCCACTATAGTATGGGATGCCATTTATACATCAGCAAAGTAAAATTTTGACATTTATATTTTTGGAAATTTAGTTTGTTTAAGGAGAAAAAAAACAGGTCTAATTTTTCAGATACATATTTTCACCCTTAATTTATATCTTTATAAATATTACATTTACCAACTAAATATTTACTTAGGAAGCAAAATGTTTAGTTTTAAGCTAAAAATGAATTTTATAATTATATATTTATCTTACAAACAAAACATTTTGTTTTATAAAATTTAATATTTGGTTTGCACATTAAATGCTTAGATCTGATCTAAATATTTATTTTCCAAACTAAATATTTAAGTTTTGTGGCTAAATATTCAGTTTGAAGCTAAATATTTAGTTATCTTACTAAATATTTAGCTAAATGTTTAGTTTCACTTAAATATTTTGCTCCAAATAAAATATTTAGATCCAAGGAAAATATTTATTTTTATTAAATGTTTAGTTTGTTTAACTAAATATTTAGTTTTACACTAAATATTTAGTTTTATTCAAATGTTTAGCTCCAAACTAAATATTTAGATCCAAGCTAAAGATTTAATTTTTAACTTAATATTTAGTTTTTTAAATAAATATTTTGTAAGTGAACTGAATATTTAGCTCCAAAATAAACATGTAGTTGTAAAACTTAAATATATAGTTTGGAAAATAAATATTTAGTTCAGATCTAAATAATTAATGTGCCATCTAAATATTTGGCATAAAAATAAATATTTAGCTTGTAAGCAAAATATATACATTTAAAGTAAATATTTGTCTTAAAATTAAATATTTGGCTTGCTAACTAAATATTTAGTTAGTAAACTTGACATTTATGAATACATGGATTTAAAAGGTGAAAATATGCATTCAAAAAACATTGATGTCAACATTTGACTTACAAACGGCACCCCGTACTATTGACACAAAAAATGTTGTATTCTTTTAGTTGTTTTCTTTCCTTTCCTACATGTTAATATTGTGCATGTGTGTTACATATAAGTGCAGAAAAATAACAATGACTGTTACAGACATCCTGAAGATAAAGGCTGTGAGTGCAGGAGTGGTGATCATCAAAGGGGAAGCGTCAGCAAGATACCTCGCCATGAACAAGAAAGGACATCTTTATGGATCAGTGAGTTTAAAATAAAGCTATTCATGATCAAAACGTTGCCAGATTGAGTTTTTTAGAACAATTTTCCCCAAAAATAAATTTTTACTTTTCAGAGTTTGCTTTAAATGCAAATGTATGTTGATTACTGAAACCAGTAATGTTCTTTACACCCTCAGAAACAATTTGAGGAAAGTTTTAATAAAGGTTATAATATAAAAAGTATGCAGATAATAAAGGATGAGTAATTTGATTGTTCAGAGATATGAGACGTGTCTGCACATCTAGGTGTTTCTTTATAAACAACCTAATAGAAAAGTAGAAAAAAATATCTGTATTGCTCACATGCTTCTCTTCTTGTCTCAGCAAGCACTAACAGATGAGTGTTACTTCTTGGAGAAGTACGAGGAGAACAACTACAACACGTATCGCTCTCAGAAATACAGCTGGTATGTCGCTTTGAAGAAGAACGGCCAGCCCAAAGCAGGACCTGACACCCACCAGGGTCAGAAGGCCATCTTTTTCTTACCCCGGTCTGTAGGCAGCATTTGAACCATGACGGAAAAAGAACCAAGCACAAACTATGGATTTGATTTTAAAAATATACTTCGCAGTATTGAAATTCTGTGAAATGAATTACTTTTTAGGTAGGTAAATGTAAAGCCCTAGCTGATTCAACTTCTATCTTTGAGGTGATGAAGTGTTTTGAATTTGTTCAACAAACATCTTTGAGCCCTGGTTTGAAATACCACTGCATGGAGATAGAAATGTGCAGATTGCATTTGGTAAAAGCTAGAAAATGTTGAACACAAACTACTCACAATTTGATGAAAAGTAAACAAACTTTAAAGCTTTTGGGCACAGATGATAAAGCTCCAATCATATCCCTGTGGTTTTTGGGCGATTATGTAATTTTAAGGTAAAATAAAAAAAAAAAAAAAGTTGTTTTTGAGGTCAAAGTTTGTGCAGAGCGGCAGGAGTTCATCAGAAATTTGCCTCTCAGTTGTGGGACAGAAGTAAGCTTCCCCTGATATCCCATCATCCCTTTATTTACACTTTCTCCCGCTAGCTTACAACCTCAAGTTAACATTAGCAGTACAACAAAAATGGCAAGCTATATTGGGGCTATTCAACTGTAAAATGTTTAGCCAATTGGCAGCCAAGATGAGGAAAATGAAGACATTTATGGATCTATTTTTCTGCAAGTTGATACATCAAAATGTAGTAGATCAAAGAGACTTTGGCCCCGCCCATTTCAGTTGCTTCATCTCAAAAGAGAGCTTTTTGAAACTTGATTTTTTTCCTCTGTTGTTGAGTCATCCTGATTTGAGTTAAGATATACTCAGAAACACTGTTTTAAACTCAATATTTTTAAATAAATGTCCTCCATCGTGAGAAAAAGCTACAAGAACCCCAAAAAACAGAATTTTCATTAAAGTGTGTCTCTTAAAAAAAGAGGATGTGCTGAATTTTGAATGTGTATCAGCTTGCCCTAGTCTAGTGTGAGTCACACCTTTTCCTGTAGCTGCTCATCTTATGAAAATTAATTTTCAGTGTTAATAATTTCAACCTCAAAGTGCATACAGATTTGAAATGTCTTAAGATTTTATGTAATGGTCTGTGACAATAGTAATATATTACAAATATTTTTTACATTAGTTTAGTTTTTTGAATACTAACAGATGATATGACACTGACAGGTGCAAATTCAATAATATTATCAGTGTTGTGTTTGTTTAAGTCATTATAAGAATGATTTTCGAGAAGGTTGAGTAAAAGATATTTGATTCTTTTAAAGAGGACCAACTGTAAACCACAACACAGATTATATTGAATTTTATTCAGCAATGTTACATATTTGAATCAATATTTTTATGCATACAATGTGAATGAAGAAATTGCTAACTCTTTGGTCATTATACAAAGATATTATAAATGTATGAAATGTATTTTGCATTTACTTAATGTATGTGTATAATAAATGTTTCTTTTATTTTATTCATTTTTTTATTTGCAAATTTAAACTTTAAGGATCTTTTATACAAAGTTGTTCATTTTATAATAAAAGAGATCATATATCAAGAAATCAAAAATACACAGCAAATAATTAAGCCAAACACATAAAGAACATATTCCACCTCTGTACACACATACACAAACTTTGTCTTTTAATGTAAAATGCATTGAAAAAAGAGAAAATATATTACTGGAAAGAAATATGACAATAAAAAAATAGGAGACCTTAAATATCTGTATTGGACTTTAATGTTATTTATTTATTTGTGTTTTTGATGTTGGAGTACAAAACTAAGTGAAACATTTCATGATTATATTTTTGGCCACTAGGTGGAAGCATTGTTTTGATTTTGAAGGGTTTTGAAAACACTTTTGTAATCATTGCTCAGTTTAAACCAACTTAATTTTGCAAAGTGAGCTGAAAATCCACCTGAACATTTTCAAATACACAACTTCTTTAGCACTACTAATGAAATACTTGTTATGTGTTCTTTCAAAAGTCTGCTTTACTGTTTAAAGTAATTATTAAAATGGGACAACTAAGTTCACAGGAAGATCTCCATTCTCCCTGATGAAATAGTTCTACCACAGGTTTTGGAAGCATGGCATTCCTTCTCTAATCCATACTTAATGTGGAACAGCTGAAACAGAACATGGTCTGAAACTCTGTTTTGGATGCTGTTGTGCCAGGAAAGAAAAAAAAAAAATCCTAGAGGAATCCTTCTCTGGAACATGGTTTAACATTTCTGAGATGATTTGAGCTGATTCTGTAACTAGCTCCACATTACTGTGGGATTCAGAAAAGGTTAGCCAGAGATGTTTTAGTAGGAATTACTGCTTACTCAGGCATCCTGGATGTGACAAATTACTGTTTCAGATTGAGGAGTAATGCAGTCGTCCTTCTAATAAAGAAAAACATTTGAATGTATTTCTGACTATGTCATGTAGCTAGTGTTACAAATGTGCCAAAAAGATGAACTGTCCATTCATTAGTCACTTTAAAAAAATGCATTTTTTTTGCTCTTTTTGAAAATTATTTCAGCTAAAATACTCTGAAGCTGAATTTTTGATCCACAAAACTGTAAGAACATGAAATTTGACAAAAATGTGTTTGTTTTTTTTTAGCATTGTTGCTGTATTCTTGCCCCTGACTGTTTTAATTATGCTGTAACGATTAATCTACCTAATCCATTAATTGATTTATATTCTCACGATCCAACCAGATCGATATCTGAGGAAAGTTGTTGATCAAATTGACCTATACTGTTATAATATTGTTTCCAAATGAAATGAATTAATAATGTCAATTTTGGAAAATACTATTTGGATTAAGGTAAAGTAGGTTTATTTTACTTCAATGCAAAAATGATATAGTGACGTCACAGTGGACAGCACACATGTGACAGCGGCAAAAAATTATCAATCCATCGTTCCAGTCCAATGTGTGGAAACTAAACAATAAAACATTAAAAATTAACTAAAAGCCAAGGTAAAAAGATCAGTTTTGAGTTTTTTCTTAAAAACTTTACAATGAGGTGGCCATGCAGTGTGATACTATTTTCTAATAATATGTAAAAACAACAGTCGGCTAAACTTTAACAAACTAAAATGTGAATAAAAGTTTTGTTCACTTGTTTGTACACATATTTAATCTACACTTGATTATCTTGCAAGAAATATAATGAATCTGGAAAACTTCACCTGCAGTAGCAAGTATTTATTTCTGAGTCCCACTGTCTGAATTTTCGGCTACAGAGGATTTTAGGTCAGTGAATTAAATAGTTAAAAATGAATCAATTTCAACTACAGATCGTATCAGGAACCACAAATTATTATATGAATCTAATCGCTATTAAAGTGAATCGTTACACCCCAACTTTCAGTAAAATGAAGCAGAAGTAAAAACTCTCACTTGTAGAATTAACAGTTTTGTGTCCATAAATGTTGGCAAAGAACTGATCTTGAAGCCTACCCAGATGAATGGCTGCAGTGCATACCACCAATCTGCTTTCAAGAGAAATCACTGCCCTTTCACAGGTGGTGACTTGTGTTAATTTTCTTTTCATCCTTATTAAAAGTCTTAGATTTATCAAAGCCAGAAGTAGTGAAGGAGGGGTCATCGCGATCAGACTGAACTATTTCTGTGTGCAGTGAAACAAACTCCCTCAACCTGTCCTCTCTAACCCTATCTGCTCCTCTCCCTCCCCACATCTTCGTCTCTATGGCTGAAGAAGCTCACTTGTTGATCCTGTACTCCCTGAGTCCCCTTTCTTTTAATATATTTCTCATTTGAGTACTTTTACTTTAGTAAAAAGTGATAAAACTAACGTTTTACTTAGATGTATCCATTATTAATGATCATAAGTATTATTGTCGATTCATATTTAACTCAGTTAAAATATTAAAAGTGAAACAAGTTTCAACCCCCATTAACACACCACCATCGTAGGAGCAACCAAATTACAAGTACACAGACACACACGCATGTGCACATGCACAAACCGTGTTGGCCAGTGGCCTTCTGGGCTGTGCAGGGCAGGAAGGGAATCGTTCACTGTAAACTGAACAAGAACTAGCTTCCTCTGGGAGTCCCTTAGCCTGTCAGTGGCCAAGTTCTCTGCAACACAAACCACTTTAGCAGACACACACACACACACACACACACATGCACACTCTGGAACTGGGACCCTTTCTGTCATCTGTTACTCATCTTTTTCTGCCGTCCCAGATTGCTTTTTTCTTGCTCCTGGCCTATCTCTGAATTTAGAGTCTCCTTCGACCTTCACGATTTTCTCATCACAGTTTTTGCGTGGATGTTTTTACTCCCCTTTCATAATGCTCTTACACAGTTTACAGATGTGCGTGATTTGAGGAATTGTATAGAAAAACTTCTAAAAAGTTTCAGAAAGGCCCTTTTTTTTCTCAAAATGGTTTCTAAAGCTCTTCAAGAACTTCCGTCCTCACTCTCCTCCTCCACTGTCCTCCTATTTTGTCATCCTCATCATGAAAACAAAGATGCTTTGTCAGTGTCGTTGTATGCATGCTCTTCCCGTCACCTTTTCTCCTCCCTACACAAGCAAGCGTTTGCACACACACCTATAGGAGCGGAAACAGAAGATGCATATCCGTCAGCTGATCCAGCTGGAAATGCTGACACTGGTATTCCCATCTGCCGCTGATCTCTGAAGCGAGGGGGGAGTGGAATGGAGAGAAACAACAGGGCAAGAGGAAAGAGGAGAGGGAGCATCGCCCGGATGCTTGTGGTTTGCCCTACAGCAACTGTTTTCCCAATAGAAGATTTTTGCTGGTCGGACACATTCTGAGGGGTACCAAACATGCAGCTTTCTTTCACAGCGAATGTTTGTTAACTACTAGACGACACAGAAAAAAGACAAACTTACTTTCGTAACTGCAATGTCAGATTTGTCAAAGGATATGCTCCGATTGATATCGATCAGTTCAGGAATGGGCTTGAGATTCACTTGATGCTGTAAGTTTAATGTTTTAGGTCTTCATGAGTTTGGAGAAGCAACAAAGTTTAAAAACAGGAAGGCTTTATCACTGAAGGAGAAGGTATGCAACTCATCCTCAGTCGAGAGACTCATTCTGCTGGAACTGTTGCTAAAAGTAATGTCATGACCAATGACTGTACATAAGAACTGGACTGAGCATATCCACCTCCAGTTCCAAACAGGAAGTACCCGCTGATCTACAAAAGTCGAAATACCACTGACTTTTTTTGTCATATTTGCTCTGATACCTTTTTTAGCACATTCTTGCTAATCCTAATTATTTTTCATGATTTGTTTTGCAGTACAAAGTAATTCAAGTTATAAACTGACATATCAGATTCCTCAATCAAAATATGTGGTCTCATGTTAAATATTCCAAACAATTAATTGAAAGATTCTCCTAAGCCTGTTTTCAGTGAGAAAGGTGTGGACTTCCAATAAGCTCACTCCTGATTGGCTAGAATAGTTACCATAGAATTACCATAGAAAGGATGACTCAGATTTAGGCTATGTCCTTCACTACCATATATAGTGCATTTGTGAAAAACCAGTGTACATCAATGCTCTCTACATCAGCAAATATAGACCACGATGCATTGCATTTGCACAACTTTTGCCAAAAGCAAAAAAAAAACAACATTGTTTAAATATACTTTTTAATAAATCATCCTCATTTTCATCATCAGAACACAGTGTCATAAAAAGGCATTGTAAAATGCTCATGTTGATTACATTTTCACTTTGAGAAATCAGTGACATATCTGCCATTTAGGGAAAAAAAAAAAAGGAGTGAGTATTGTGTCCAAATTTCTTTCAAAATCTAGGGGACTATATAGTCCTGCACTATATAGTTTTTAGTTGTTAGGGATTAGGGTGGGAATTGAAACATAGGATCAATGACGATTTCAAGTTCCAGCATGCTAATGTGTAAATGGCAACTTAATTTAACTTAATTTTGTTGAAGTCAGTGTTCTACAAATCCTTCCTGCTGGACCCCCCACAAATCTCGTGGTTATTATGGTGTTTTTTTTATGATTTTTGTGACTTTAGGTTACATTTAATTATATGCTTAACGCAGCTAATCAAACTTTATGTATAAAAAGCGCTTCTACTACTTTGCGCAATTTAAGCACTTTACATCTAAAAGCAAAAACAAAACAAAACAGAATGTATTGCTACACTTGTTGACTTAGCTCTGGACTTTCAGGCGAGCTCACTGCTTAATTTCTGGGACTCGTAACTTGTTTTCACACTGCTCCATAACTCCGCGGCAAATCCATGTCTGCACAGTCCTTCTCTGTCCGCACAGTGAATGTTTTAAAATCCACGTTCCTGTTTTTTAAACTGAACGACGTGTATTTCGCACGGAATGGTAAGTTCTGTTCTAGCGTAAATTCATATTCTGTTATTTTGAAATGCTCACTGCACAGAAAGAGAGGCTCTGTAGACACGAATATACCGCAGAATCTCCGTACCGACAGCCCACATGTTTCTTAAACTCTCCACCTGCACAACATACTACGCATGCATTTCAACCTGTGAAACTGTGTTAACCCTCCCATGAGTCAGCGCTGTTTACCCTGCTGTGTGCCTTACATCAAAAATGTGTTTGTGTGCAATAGGGAGGATTATCTAGTAAGGTGGGACATTTGAATAGCTAAATCCATCAGTTTGTGCTACGGGTTGGAAAATCTCACAAGGTAGGACAGACTGTTAGAACACCGGAAGGAAGTAAATTATTTTCTTTGGGTGACATCACACTTGCTTATTCCAGTTATTATATCCAGTCAATGGTCTTGACAGACTAGCTGCTGGGGGTCTCATTGTCTTTTTGTCAAATGACAAAAGTCTCCATTGGAAGCAGGTTATTTGTTCTGGGGGGGGATTCACCTGGCTTTGGAACCTGAGCCAGGATGGGGCTTCAGAAAACAATTTATCAAGTTCTTGATTGTTTCCCTTTTTCTTTTTACTTGCTGATTTGGGCTAGTTCAGTTAGGGTTCTTGTTTGGGCATAGTTTTGAAACAAACCCCTCCAAAAATCATAAATGAACACCATAAAAGAAAAAGCTTGGATCAACCTGAAGTAAGAAATGAACACCCATACCCTGACATTATAATTCTCTTAAAAGTAAAAAAACACAACAGCTGTGAAAAGATCAGTCAGTGAGATTGTTTTCAACATTGTCATGGCAACTGTTTTATAAAAACAAGTGAATGTTAATGAGTTAACAAGTTTTGGAAAGCTTTAAGTGCACGTCCTGTTTGAGACTGGCTTAACAAAGAGAAGTAATCTGATCCGGGTGGGTTTCCTTGGTAGCTTGTTCCAAGTCAGCACCTTAATAAAACTGTTTGGGTCTAATTAAGGACCATCCAATGTGTGAATGAGAGTACACATACTTTACATGTCAATGTGCCCACAAAATCAAATAATTACAAATAATCTGATATTTGCAAATTGACTTTAGAAAAGCAGCTATAAATAAATTCAGATTTTCAAATTTTTATCTTTCATCTAATTTATTTTGGTGAAAATATTCATATGATGACATCAGTTTCTATTACATTTTAAATCTGCGGGACGTGTCCATGCTGTCATGTATCTCTGCTGTACTGCGCAATATTTTACTCAGTGATGAGGGAATTATGGGATATTCGTAGCACTGCTTTGGGCTCTTCAAACTTCTATTTTTTGCTCATGATAAAAAAGACATAAATCTACAAAGATACATTACAGGAAAAACTGAGAAATCCACCTTTATTAGTCAAATGTATAATTTTCTGATTACCTCTGATATAGAATAAAATACATTGGATGCTCCTGTTTACAGGGTTCCACAAAAGAAAACATAGCTTAAAAAAACTCAAGAATGATTAGACATTTGAGTCCATGTAAAAGAGCTTGCCATCAGTTGTCTTTATTTCCATTTTCATCTTAATTTAAATCAAAAGCAATATCATGGGAAAAAAAAATGATGGCGTGTTTCCAGACTGATTCTTTTTTACAGCCGGAAAACACGAGGGTAGTGAAGGTGGCAGGTGTAAATTACTTTAAAAAAAAATAGTATAGCCTCGGGATGTGACCACAGTGCCAACACAGGAAGTGATGACCCTCATCTGGAGGAGGGTAAAACATTTGAATGTTGAGTCAGAATACAAATAACCTAAGAGCTGTAACAGATGGATGATTATAGACGGAGTGATTGTTTCCTCACACCTGCATTCAGTGCAACTTGTAGTCAGACACACATTCCCACACATTCTCTGTGTGACTCTATAAATCACTGCTTGCACTTCCGCAAATATGGAAGTACTGTCACCCATTGTTTGAGTTCAGAATGTGCACAGACAAGCCCCTTATCAAGACCGGAAACTGGGCTGTCTACTCAGCTGTGATGTCTCACATCCACAAATACTCTCTCACACATAGACCAACTGCAGCGATGACGCCTGCGCCGGTCAAAAATATCTTCAATGGAATAGCTGACTGTGAAGTCAGAAAGCTTTCTGTCTTCTTTCATTTATTTTCAACGTGCCTGTTGTTTGTACTCCTCGCTCGCTGACATCAGAGCTTGATTTAAAACAGTCGAAGCTGATCTTTTCAATCAAATTACTGTGTGATTCTCTGCACACTTTTTGATAAGAGCGAAGGCATGATTGCTTAATAGTCAAAGTGCTCACTCTTTAGACATATAAAAGTAGATAAAAAGCGACGAAAAGTGAAGGTAAAGCTTCACAGGGTTCTGTGGCAGGACTTTTCTCGTGTTCCAGTTCATGCCTGCCTCTTTCTGTAATTCAGTCAAGATGGAGAGGATTGGGGACTAAAAGAGGAACATACTTTTGTGCTTTTCAGATCACAAGCTGAGTGGAACCAGGTTGGTTGGGCAACATGGTGCAGATTGCTCTACTGTAACTGAACAACTTCAAAAAGTTTTTATTTTTAATTTATAGTACTACACATTTCCATTAATGATTTTTTGTTTCTTTTTTAAACAAAAAAAAAGAAGAAGCCTGATTACATTGTGAATTTCCTTTTTGAAAGCATGATAATAAACAAATTTATCATCATTATATCATATTATTTTTGTGAGCGATGTCTTCATAGGATTTGTGCTCATGATCTTTTTGATGGCAGTGGAACCACAATAAAAGACTCCAACTTTATCCCATTGATCCTTTAATCATCTTAAACATCATCTGTTTTTAGGTGTTTTAAACTACTTTGTGTTATTGTGTTTACGGAAATGTGTTTTTCTAATCCCCTAATGACCCACTCAGATGAAAATCGAGCTTTTGGTGTTTTAAACATGTTCTTATGGCATTTTTATGATCAAGGACATATAGAAAGAAAGTAAGGATTAAAATTACATTTCTGAGTTTTACTTTCTTTAGATCGTTGTGAATTAGGGGCAGATGAAAAAAATGCTATTGGAAATAACTTGAAATCTATAAGTTTGATATCCAGCTTTATTCGTTGGGCTCAGAACTGTACGGCTAAAAAGTTTTCTGGACATTTTTGTTGCAAAAAAAGGAGCAGGTATAATGTTAGTTTCATGTACAGAGACAATTCAAAGGGCTTTACTTTAAACACTTAAAGATATGAGAAAAGAGAAATAGGAAAGGTGTGATCATTGAAGAAAGATTAAAAGAAATGAAAAAGAACTGAATTCAAAACAAGCATAGATAAACAGTACAGATTTAAACTTTTGACTACATACTAGCCAAATGCAGCTGAGAAAGGGTGAGACTTTATCCTGGATTTTAACACACTGAATGTTTCAGCTGATCTAAGATTTTCGAGAAGTCTGTTCCAGATCTGTGGAGCATAGAAGCTGAATGCACCTTCTCCGTGCTTAAAGGAAAGCGTGTAAACAAATGGATGATGGGAAATGGGGACAGGCTTACTCAGTGCTGACAGTCCCACCAACAACTCAGAAGTAAATTTATAATGAACACCTGGCACGCTGCAGAAACTATGTCCTAGAAAACATTTTTTTTTTTTGGCTAAAAACAGAATAATCATAAATAAAAGACAACAGAGAACACTTTTACCAAAAATCAAAAGATGATCAGAGTGGGACTTTAAAAGATGATGGAAGTCTCACGTTGTGATTAGAAATATGATTATCATTTTGGTTTTCCAAGAAATTTATGACGGGAATATCTAAGAAAACTCTTGGTTTTCCAAGAGTTTCAGGTCATGAGTGTGGGCAAAGAAAAATCAATAGGACTTCCAGAATTCAGCTTGTGAAAAGAACTAGTTTACAACATCCATCCAATGGAGACACTGCAGCAGCCAATGCATCCCATCACTCAAAAAAGGAAAAAAAAAAAAAAAAAACACTTGAGGGCACCATTGAGTTTTGACCTTGATGCCAACAACCTGCATTAACATTTTATAGACACATATTAGAGTTGTGTATCTTTTGCTCTCTCATGATTGGATACACATCTTGAAACATGGTCCATGAATCAACGCAAAACAGATACAACTAACTCGTAGCCAATTAGCTAACTCGTAGCTAATGATACAATTAAGTCCTATTTTTATTACCTAAGTGAATCTTGATTTTTTTATCATTCAGTTGGGTTTTAAAAGAGAAAATCTTCTTACTGGAACTTTTTATTTTAAGAAACAAGATCAAAACTGTCTAAAATGACAACAGTTTTGAACTTAAAACCTCTTCTCTTGGTTCTTTTAGACTATTTGGTTCTTTCTGGGTAAATAAAGTGTGTCATATTAACGTATTCAACTTGATAAAAATGTCCATATCCATCCTTGTGGATCACCTTCTGTTACTCTCAGTACTCAGTCAATTTTTCAAACTCGTATTTGTGTCTTTTATATCACTAATGCTCATTCAAAACTCAAAATTGACAAATTATGGGCACAACCTTTGACCTAAAGGGAGCAAAGTGTGGTAGTTTCAATTTTACGGCATTTGGGTTTTCCCCAAAAAAATCCTATAATTCCCCACAAAATCCAAAATTAAAGTGTGCAGTTCACATTGATATTTGAAAAGGTTGCCATCTTACCTCAAAGTGTTGACATTATGGCAAAAATAACAAATGACCTTTAGTGAATTTTAGACCACAGGTAAACACAGCGGGTCCTGAAGGGCGCAGCAGGAAATCGGAGGGTGCTGCGAGACACAGCATGGCGGCCCAGGAGATTGTTGCAAGGGGAACCAAAATAGTGAGGTTTGTGTATCACTGCTTGAAACTTTTAGTATATGTTGTGTTTTTTCAAATTTTACAGGTATTTAGATTTTTACTTGGTTTTACTGTCGCTCTGTTTGTAATTTGCCATGTGTTTGTTGATTCAGTACATCCAATTTTGTTTTATTTTACCTCTTGAAGCAGACAAACCCATCTGGACGTTAAAAAAAACAAAGAAAGAACAGATTCCCCAGAATCACAGCCATAAAAGTCCGACAGTATTCTTCCTTTACTTCCTGGAAGTCATCATGGAATAATTCTAAACTGAGCCGTACATGCGTAAGCAAAACCATCCCTCCCACTCCTCTGTGCATTGCTGACCTGTCTCCTTTCTGGGAAAAACGGCCCAAGCTGAAACTCTAATCTCTTCCTTTTCCTTTTTCCTTTTCCTGCTATTTAGAACATGAAAATAAAAGAGGAAAAAACTTGAGGTTAAAGAGGAATCAGACGAAGACTATTTATGGCAAATGTCTGACATTCCTCACATCCCTGATAGCTCATCTTGTTCTGTTGTGGCTGTGACCATGTCACTGCAGGATACTGTGGGTTCTGCTTTCTTTCCTTTCTGTCTTACTCACTCCCTTTTTTATTCTGCTGTCACTTCCTTTCCTTTCTGTTTTTAGGCTACATCCTTTCTGTGTGTTCCCGCACTGGAGGAGTTGCTATAATTGTTCTCTTGTTCTCCAAATGGAATGTCTAAAGTAAACCAGGCTTTTGAAGTGGCTCATTGTCTGCTGACCTCAGACAAGTTGGAAGGGAGGGGAGGTCGGAAAGTGGAAAAGGTAGTGACGGGGAGCTGATATATAAAGAGAGAAAAAAAAAACATTGTTTTCCCTCAAAAAACGGTCTCTGTCTTTCTTAGCAAAGGGAAAACACAAAAAGTGACTTTGCATCACTCCAATGTTACTATTGTCTATTGACTGTTATATGGGAAATTATACAAGTAAGAACAAAAGTAACTCGAGTAAAGTTAAAAGTTTAAGTGTGAAATCTAATTTATTGTCAATAAGGTATCCGTTTGATCAGAATAAATATAAATGTACAGTCATTTTGCTAACAAATACAAAGTCATTAAAATAGATTTCCCTTCCCTTCCTTTTCTCTGAAAAGACATCTAGTACATTTTACTGTTTAATATGTTCCATTTTATTTATATGTATATGTATAAACTTCAGAATTTATAACAAAGAACTAGATTGTTGAGATGATCCATCCATGCTCAAAGAAAGTTTATGGAAAAAGGATTAAGTCAGTAACCTTCATCGATTATCTCCCTTTATGCCGTTCACTTTTCGGCATGTCCCCTCAGGGGTTGCCACAGCGGATTAACTCTCACTATTTTGCACATTTGGGTTTAACAGAGAGTTTTACGCTAGATGGCCTTCCTGATGCAACCCTGTATTTTATCCGGGCTGGGGACCGGCACAGGGACACTCAGATTTAGGCAGTAGCATAAAGGGTCTTACTTGGGGAGCCACGGTGGATTAAGCTGGGAAAAGGAACTCTGATTTCCAGTCCTGCACACAACCAACTAAGCCATCCAGCTGCCTTTGATTAACCCACTTTATTATTAATAGCAAATTATTTTTAAATTTTGCCAGCAATTTTTTTTTTTAAAGTTTTAAAATCAAGACTTTTTTTTTTTTACTAATGGGCGGTTTGATGGAAGGTTAAATGCAGGCAGAATTTTCCTGCACTGTCTCTATGTTTCATGGGTCAGGGCACACAGTGTACAGTTACTCAGATGGCCAGGAAGCGGAGGTGCAGAGGAATGACATCACCTTATCATCTCCTGTGGGCCCATGGGAAGACCGGAGGAGGAAGAGAGACCAAAATGAAACGAAAACAACAGAAGCTTGAGAAAAAAAAAAACTTTAAAAGAAAACAAAAAGGAAGTTAAATGAGTGTAAAGGTTCTTGGGTGCTCAGGTTTTGTTTTTTCTTTTAATTTCCTTCAGCTGAGCAATAATTCACAGATGCCAAAAATGTTATATCAACTTTAACTGCTTTGTTACATTTAAGACACCCCCCACACACACACAACTTTCAGAAAGCTTCTCTTGTGTGTGTGTGTGCAAAGTGGAAAATCGGTGCCCCAGGACAGAGCCCTGTGGCATGCCTAAATTAACTGAGGAGGGGAGGGGGATCCAGATAAATTTAGAAAAGTAATCCAACCTAAGCAGAACAAAATCAATATGTTCACAGAAAAATCCAGCCTTGGCAAAAAGGTGAATACCATTTGATTTAACACTATAGCTTAACATTCTATTAACATTTTAAAAGTTTCATTTATGGTTATTTTACCTGGATTTTACTTGCCACACAAAGCTAAGTTGACGGTTGTGGGATTTCCAGGGGAGTGAAGATAAAAATGCCATTTTTTGAGAGTTTATTTATTTGATTAGTAGGAATTAAAAAGCCGGTCAATGAAGAGAGACCCATAAAATACACGTATATTACCTGGAGCAAGTACAATTTTTGTCTTTTATCAAAACAGACTGCAATTTTAAGACCACATGACCAAAAATAAATAAATGAGAATAGAATGAAAAAACTTAAAATAAAGTGTAACTTGGGTTTCACTGTTGTAATAATAAAAAGCAAATCTCAGGTCTTTATTACAATTTCTTTGACCATAAGCAAATCTAATCATAAAAATCACATTCAGTGTGATGGGATCATTTTTTCATATTTGTGTGGGAGTGTGTGTTCTCAAATATGCATGAATACATTTAAGTGAATCTGTGTGCTTTACTAATTATGTCTTTGTTTCCTTGGTAACACCTGCAGATCCTGATAATTGCCTTTTGCACATCATTTTCAATGAAGATTTCTTTCAGTGAAAATATGATTATTTTCTCCATTCTAGAAACCGTTTGCAAATCTTTCACAGAACTGCATTCCTCCTTTCTTGTGTTAATCTCTTCTCTTTCATGCATTAAATATTCAGCACACAAATACATGTGCACACACACTCACACTTCACGCCACCTCCAAACATACATCTGTGATCACACAAAGTCCGCTATGCTCCAGAGGGGGCGTGTGGAAAAGAGATCCATTATTTTAGCTTCTGCCTGCCGCTTTTGTTTGTAGCTCAGCAGCTGAAAGGGAGCGATCAGCCAACCATAACAATTCATAATGGCTTTTCTGCCTCATCCACAAGTCTAGAAGCGTGCCTCCGGTCAGGGCTATCCCCATGGGGCCATCCCTCGCTACCCCGCCCTCCCTGGCTCCAGCCTTCACCATCTGGTGTCTGTGAGCATGTGTGCACATGCCGGCAGATATGAAAGGACTGTGTTTGTACAGAGGGATCAGCTTTTGGCTCACTGCGACGCTGACAACGGAAGACCCCATTGACAATGAAGGAAGTCAGCCAGAGCTCCCGGGGGCCCCTGACACTGTCTGATCATGCAAGAGCTGGGGGGGCAGCAGGGAAGTGGTACAAAGTTGGGTCACAGGGAAGTTTTATTTTTTCGTTTTATAAACAGTAGAAAGAGAAAAAAGAATGAAAAACAGTACAGGATGTTGTTTTAGGAAACGGTTATTGACTTTAACAACACAAAACTTAAATGTTTGTCTAGCATAAAAGACTTTTTTTAAGATTACTGAATTTAAAATGAGTGTAAGGCACAGTTTTTCACATGATCAGCCTTTACTTGCTTTTCTACTGAACAAAATGTCATTGCTATTTATTAAAATCAAAAATATGTAGAGAACACATTTCAAGTTTGTCTGTACGTCTGTAAACCCTTTAGCTTAAAGTAAGCGTCAGATTAATAAATTCAGTCACTCTTTATGTTGGTCCAATTGCAAACTGTAACATTGACAAATGTAAATTAAGTAGAAGTGTTGTTTCTAACTTATTTTTCAGAAACACTGCAAATAGAAAAAAGCTGGTACCAAAGTCAGGTTTAGACATTCTAAGCCATGTGACAAATTGCAATAGGTTGCTTAAGCTTTAAAATTTGGATGAATATGCTGAAATTTTTAAATAAATATACTCAGAACAGCAAGTAAGGATCAAATCCTTCCAGGACCATCCTTTGTCTTTCTCTCTGATCTTCATTTGGGATCTCTGTAAACTTTGGTCATAAAAACAAAAGATCTTCGTATGGTCTCAACCATAGACTTAATGTGTAATCTGACATAACAACAAGCTTTGCAGCTCAGCTGTATGCTGTAGTGAATGAAGAAAATATGGATGCAAAAAAAAAAAAAAAAGTTGTGATGCAAAGCAGCAAAAATGACATGATGGTCACTAAACTTTGAGCTTAATACCAAAGGTCATTGTATAACATGAGTTGGTGTTTCATGTGTTTCCATTCATCTGCTCATCTGGAACCAGGTTCTGGGGGCAGCAGTCCAAGCAAAGATGCCCAGACTTCCCTCTCCCCGGCCACTTCCTCCAGTTCCTCTGGTAGGACCCCGAGGCGTACCCAGTGGGGTATGTCAAGAGCAACTCCCCAAGGAGGTGTCCAGGGGGCATTCGGACCAGATGCCTGAACCACCTCAACTGGCTCTTCTCATTGCGGAGGAGAAGCAACTCTACTCCAAGCTCTCTGCGGGTGAACTCCTCACCCAATCTCTAAGAGAGCCCCCAACCACCCTACGGAGGAAGCTCATTTCAGGTGCTTGTAGTTGGGATCTGGTTCTTCCAGTCATGACCCTGGAACTAATGACCGTAGGTGAGTATTGAGACAAAGATAAACCGGTAAAGTGAGAGCCGCACAAATCCGCCTGTCAATCTCACGCTCCAATCTTCCCTCACTTGTGCACAAGACCCCAAGATATTTAAACTCCTGCACCTAAGGCAGGAGACTCCACCCACCCAGAGAGGGAAAACTACCTTTCTCTGGCCTCGGACTCAACGGTGCTGACCCTTCTCCCAGCCACTTCACACTCTGCTGCAAACCGCTCCAATACACGCTGGAGGTCCTAGCTCCATAAAGCCTACAAGACAACATCATCTGCAAAGAGCAGAGATGAAATCCTGTGGTCCACAAACCCCTCCCCCCTCTGGTCCCTGACTGTGTCTAGAAATTCTGTCAATAATGATTATGAACAGAACCAGTGGCGATAAAGGGCAGCTCTGCTGGAGTCCGACATGCACTGGGGGCAGGTCTGACTTACTGCCGGATATAACCAGCAATTGTTAAATCTGCAAGGATGTTTCAAGGCTGTAAAACTCCTCACTACACACTTTTTTTTAAGACAGACATTAACATTTTCACACTTTTGTTTTAACTCTTAAAGGTTAAACCTTCATTTAAAAAATAAGTTCAGCATAATAGGTTAAAAATGAAGATCTACTCAAGATCGAGGATTTAAATGTGACAATCTGTACACATTCTGTGCAGGAGATATTGCAAAGAGGAGGTTGATTGACAAGGTCAACAGCCAATCAGGATGCAGAACACGATGAACTGCAAAAAATGCAAAAATAAATATATGCACATTTCCTTTAAAATAAATAGGTGAAAAAACACGACTGTGAAAGGTGAACTGTGATATGATAAGGGAACACTGTACATCTAATAGCATGAAATACATACTAAAAAGATTGAACTAGAAACATATTCTGCTGCAGCTTTGCTCATTGAACTCGACAAATCATCAATATTGATGTCGAATTAGTTTGTTACTACTCCACCAAACAGAAAAATAGTTATCTGAATCAATGATTAGTTGTAGCAAATTTTTGTCACATTTACACCATCTTTCTTGCTTCAAATGTAATGTGCCTAAAGAGTAGTATGATTTTAATTCATAAATAACTACATGCGCATGAATGTTGAAAGCTGCAGCCTATGTTGTCCACAAAGAAGAGGTCAAAGACCCAGCAACTCACAAAGAGCACCTTGAGGCATAGGCTCATGGAAAGCAGACAGAAGCAAAAGGAAACAGCGCTCTGGTTGAAATTTAAAGGCAGAGGAAGAACAAAATACTAGATAAAGAGCAAAAAACTAAATATAATTTATTTAAAACATATTTTATATTTGGAATTATGTTAAGTTTTAAACAAAAATGTGTGTTTATTAGGACTGTCACTCAGATCGTTTCTGCTAACAATAAAAACTGGCATTAATCAATAGGATTCAGTTAAGGAATATCAGTGAACAGAACCCGGTCAAACTAACCCTTAGTTCACTACTAACCTCTCTCTGGGGAAAAGCATCAATTTAAGACAGGAAGAGAGCAACAAGAGCCAGACAAAACGATGGAGTTGGAAAAACTAGATGTCAGACTGTGAAAATGAAGTGAGGTGGGCCACAGGACAGTAAAGAAAGTCAAAATTGGAGGAGAGGAAAGGAAAAACGTTGCGAGGAGAGAAGGGGGGGGGTCGACAGAGAAAAAGAGACGGAAATCAAGTCGCCATCCGGTGATCATTTTACAGGCTGAGGGGAAGTGTTCCTGGGGAGGGAAAGGAGCCAGACAAATGACTGAATTTGAGCTAAGTGGGTGGCAGCACCAGCCTCTAACAGAGCATCACTTCAACAGGTAGACAACATGAACTGCAAAGACAGACTGGAGCATAACAAGACTTTGGCTTAGAGAATAAAAATCACGGCTGAAGGTTTGATTAGATTCATGTTTCTCAAACACAAATGGCCAATTCTGTTGTCTTTGGTTTGGACCAGTGTGAGCCCATATCAGCCAATACATCATTCCAAATTTTTCTAAAATATTTTCTTTGCTACAGAATCTCTGAATCTGGACTTCTCTGCCAAATTACATATTTGTAGTATTTCTAAAGTTTCTTCAATTTCCCTAGGAGTATCAGTAAAGTAGGCTTCAAATAAACGGCTTATTTTTTAAACAAACGAGTTGAAATGTCTAATCATTGAAAATGATATAATTAATAGCTTTTATTAAAAGGTCGTTGCAGAGGGTAGTTTTCATACATTCCAGTGAACCTCTTAGTTAACCTTTTAGTACTGGTTGTACTCATATCTACTCAGAATGCTACAATTCTCATTTTAAGACCAAATTGCAATTGGAAATGAATTGTTGCGTCATTAATGGTATGTTATGTTTACGAAGGATTTATTACTTTTTGCTTCTATTACATTACATCAGGCATCATAATCGGCACCTGAAGAGTTTTTCTTCATTTTTTCTTCTTAATTAGTGAATTGAAAGAAGATTTTTTTTTCTGGATTTTTGTTTTTTGTTGTTGTTTTGGAAAACACAAATGATACTGAAAAAAAACGTGACCCAAAAACCAAAGTTTAAACTGAAATGTGGATTGTGGCATCCCTGCTCTATTGATTTATTTCTATTTAAAGTTGTCTAATTCTAATCTTAAAATCATTGTAGACTTTTGGGGGTCTATCTGTGTTACACTTTAATGCTTTGATTAAGGTTACCATCACAAACATAACTGCCATCGCGCGATGGGCTGGCATCACCAGAATCTTTAAGATTTCATGCTGCCGCCCAATTTTTTTTTGTTGGCCTGGTCATGAGTGGAGACGGCGGCAGTTAGGTGGCCGTCAAGTGTTCAGAATGGTCCGCTTTTTTTTTTTATATAACCCGAGGCACTTGATATGCACTGCTGCCATCCAGAGACATTTACACATCATTCATTCAGAGCTGCTGCCAGCCGCCCCAGTCGTCCCCCAACTTTGCATTATGTCACTGGACTGCCACTGTGCAACCTCAAAATGTTTCCGAGCGGCCATTGACCAAGGTCAACTTTTAGAGAATATCATCTGGTCGCTGTAAGATTTAAAGTTTTTCTTAAAACCGCCGCAGCCACTGCACGGCGTGTAAAAAATAAGCAACAACAACCTTCCAATTAGAAATGCCGCGGCCTGGCCACCTGACGAATTTGCTGAAAAACTCACATTTAGGTTGCTGCATGGTGGCATTTTGGGATACATGACAGTAATCTAATTAAACTACTTCTCAGTAATTTATTCACCAATTGGTAATTTATTTTTGTAAAGTAAAACATATATCCTCTCTTTTACTGTTTTTTTCCATACAGACTGCAACCAGATATTTGAACCCTTCACACCATTAGTCATTAGTATATTAATTTACAATGTACAATTCAGGACCACTCTAAATTTAAATTTTTAATAGAAAAAAAAGTAAGAATATTTTTTTTTCATATAATTTGAAATAAGTTCAGGCATGAAGGGGTCAAGACAGATATGCTTGTCAGGATCTATTTTGTGTTTATTTTTCATTACATGGTTGTACCGCTTATGGTTTCCAATATCCTAATTTTAGTTCATATTTCATAGATTTTTTTTGCAATTCATTGTGTTTGAATTTGTCTGTGTTTACTCACATGGAGTTTTGATTTCCTTTTCTTTTCAGTGCTGTTCGACATAATTTTCTAACACCTGGCCTGTTAATTTTCACACCTGCTTCTTGTTCTGGGATCATCTCAGCCACTAGATCATCAGCCAGCTTTCAGCGAGTCTGATACATTCTTACATAATGTTTGTGAGCACTTGTTTTGTGGTTCTGGCACGCTGCAGTTTATTCTTCAAGTCTGAAATAATGAAATCCTGTTTCGTTTTGCTCTTTTTGTGCATTTCTTCAGTTTCTTCTCTTATTGCTAACATCCATGTTGTTTGAAATCATAAACAGTCTTAATCATCCTCCTTTAGAAGCCAGTATCACTATAGGAAAGTAATTCCATTTTTAAAGCGTGTTTGTGATAAGAAATTTCACTTCCACTGGTCACAATCATTCCTCTGTTTTGCCCAAACCCCAAAAACAGGTCACCTTCTTTTCCCCCCATCTGGTCCGCTCAGCAGCATTATTGTTCTTGGATCTGAGTGAAACATGCTGGGGAGCATGTGGTTGTAGTGTAAATAGATACTATAATCTTCTGGTTAGAATGTGAGGATGGAAGTGCTCTCATCCTTTGGCTCACAAAAGCAGAAAGTGCAGGAAAATATCAGAAGTTCCTGCAGCCTGCTAGTCCGTTTCTGAGGAAACTCCCAGTTGGAAGAAATCTAACTGCATAAAGTTTGATTTCTGCTCACCTTTTCATTAAACGAACAGCAAGAAACCCCAACGTGTGTTTACAAGGCTTGTTTGGACCGTTTTTGCTTGTGATTGTGCATGCACGTCTGCACACGTGTGCATGTGATCTGGAAGTCCAGTAAGGCCCCTGGTATCCAGCAGAGGAATGCAGCAGTCTCTTGAAAAGTAGTTATCAGCTAATGAGAATTCCACTCGGAGCAGGAAGGAAGGGCTTAGAATGCGTGTCCCTCAGTGAATTGGGGCGAATGTTAATCATGATGCTTTTAAGTGCACGTACTTACACACACACACAAATACACACATGTGCTTGGCGTGCACGCTCGCAGTCTAGATCCAGCAGAGAGCTGCAGAGCCTGACACATGAACAGACAGGAGGGGGAAGATAAGGAAAGAGAGGATGTTTTTAAAAACTAGGCTTGGAGTTGTCTTCGTGGTTTGGAACTAATTGGTTTCAGATGAAAATCAGTGCACACAAACTTAGGAGGGCTTTAGCGCTGCCTTGCACTCAACCTGGCATACGAAAGTCACCCTCTGCCGTCTGAACTTGTGAGTGAGGCTGGATCATTTTTGTTTACTTTTAAAATACAGATTTTTTTTTTCTGAAGCTTTTGTCTACAGTAATTCCAAAAAGCACACTTGTGTCAATCTACCTCCGTTTAGCTTGTGTCACACTCCTTCCTTAATCAATCCATCTCTCCCACTTTCTCCCTACTTCGCCATGAAGGACACCAGGGCCTCTGGAGATCCTGTCCCTCAGGAAGAAAGCAAGCACCCTCCTCCCTCCTGTTTTTTCATAACCTATTATTTATGTCTGACAGACCTCCTCCAGACAAATGGCTGCCATATGGAGAAAAAAAAAGGACAAAAAACAGAAGGAAAGAGAGAAGAGGGGAAAAAAATCTCAGTATCTTCTTACTCTTGACTTTCAAGGTTTTTTTTTTTCTTTAAGCGATGACATTTTTTTTAATTCACAATACTTGCTGGCTGGTGTTTCCAGCCTGATGGCTTTTTTTCTTTTGCTGGCACAAGAAATGAGCATGTTCGAGTAGCTCGCTGTCTAATCGCCTTGATGGAGATATCAAAAACAGTGGCTCATTGTAGAGAGATGTACAGCCTGTGTGGTATGTCAGCCATGACCTCACTCACAACGTCTCTGCGGCTCCGCAGAAATACTTCTGCCACATACTGTATGTAAAAAGCTTGGAATGTAGCGTAAGCAGCTTCAAGGATTCGATCAGAATATTTTAGACCTGGAAACTCATGCAAAAATTAATCAAATATTTAATTTTCAGTGACTAGAGGATTGTTTGGAACAAAAATGATAAATAAAGCAACATCACATTCTTACAATTTCAACAAAAAGGAAACTATTAAATATGTTTAGACTGTTATATCGTATTTATTTGAGATTTTTTCTAAAAAGAGTTTAGATGTGGAAATATAACTTGATTTGATCCTACAACGAAGAAATTGCTTTTGCTCCTAAAGCATCAATTAAAAAATGCAATAAATAAAAAAATAAAGTGTGGTTACTGAGTTTAACATCTAAAAAAAAACATGCATTTTTAAATAAGAAACTGAAGAAATTTGAGATATTGTGCTATGACCTTATGATAAATGTAAAAGTTAATTTGTAATTTTAATATTTTTTATTAGATTATCTTTACAAATTGAATCATGAATAATGAAATTTGGGAGTATCTGAAAAAGATTTTGACTTTAAGATGATTTAAAAAGAATACATTTATACCTCCTTTTTTATCCTTCTTTTTCTCTTTTCTTGGACTTTGTGATCTCTATGTTATCCTGCTGAATGGAAAAAATAAAGTTCCTGAATGTGTAAAGGAGAGCAGGTCTGGTTCAGGATCACATTCAAAATATTTGAACTCTTATACTCTTAAAACACTTGGGTGTTTTTCTTTAACTTGATTCTTTTGTTTATCCGTCCATATTTATCTACTTTTTTAAGCAATAGTAATTTTTTGAGTTGTAGTGATATTTTTAACCAGTTTTTTTTTTTTTCCTGAATTAAAAACAGAAAAAAAGCGAGTCCCTTTTTAACCTCAGAGTTATTGAGAACAACCCAACTTTGGTTATTTTTAACTATGGAGTTTTTAGCATGTACTGACCCACATTTTTATGAGCTGTTCAAGCTGGATAAATGCTGGCTCTGTGAACTGCGTGTTATTGGTTTAGTAGTTTAGCTGTGACAAATTGTAAATTCTGAGAAATCTAATGCAAGATGTGAAACAGACTATTTTAGCAAAGATTTTGTTTTAACTGTTTTTACATAATTACACCAGATTCATGCATTTTATTGTATTTCTGATTTCAGTTTTAGTCTATTACTATCTCCCTTTATTTAAGATTTGACCTTGTTTAACTCCTTTGGTCCTCCTTCTTCTTATTAGTCCTTCTTCAGTTGTTGTTCCCTTTTTTTTCTCTCTTTCTTTGGAGTCCCTCTTCCTGCCAGAATTAAAGTGTAGCTCATTTCTGGCCCCTGAGGGAGCAGCTGGCCCACTAATCCCTATTGGGGCCTTCTACTCCTCCTTTTCCACCCGTTCCCCCTCCGTGACTCTCTCTTCCTTCCTTCCTCCCAGTGTCCCTTGTGTAATAGCTCCCACGTTCCCGCCGGACAAAACGCAACCTCTGTGTCCTCTCTTTTTTTTTTATCCCCCCTCCTCTCCTTGCAAACTCCCCACACTCATTTCTCTCCAAAGTAAAACAACATTTAATGCGTAAGCAGAGATATTTAACTTTTTTTTTTTTTTTTGCATCCTGTGGATGAAATAGGATAAGTTATGGCAAATAATCAGCTAATATTTGCAACAGGAAGATGAACTAAGCTGAAAAGGTCAGGGTTGCTCTTGAGCTCCGAACACTTCCACCGCTGTGTCCTCAAACACCCGCACAAGCTCCAGTTTGCTCTGTTTTCCTTGTCAGATAACGGCACTTCTTACACCATCACTGGGTTCAGTGATGAGCAGAAAAGGGTTCAGTTGGCCTCTGTTTCTGAATCAAAAGACTACTGTAGCTGTAGGGATTTATCAGTTCCAGGTTAAAGCTCCAGAGATTTTTAAAGACAGCAAAACGCTTTGTTTTTATTATTATTATAGTGCATGAAGCAGCCCATACAATACAAAATTATGCATTTAGAAAAAGAGAGAATGCTAATCAATTTAAACATTTGCTCCTCGAGACCTCACTGCTGAGATTCAGTCAAAAAAAAAATTGGTGGTTCAGCTGCTTGCTTGTGTAATTTAAATATCATAAAAGCAAATTTAAACGCTTACATTTCTCCTATCCTCGAGTGTGTAGAATTAAGCTTCTTTATGGACTAAAGGGTTAAGTAGTTGACATTGTGCTGTGTGGTCTTCACCGTTGTTTATCTTGGATAGTGCTTACCTGAAATGTGGTGCAGATAAAACAAGTAAAGTCTGGTTCTCTGAAGCCTTTGCTTTACTTGCAAGTGAACCCTGATGCTGCTTGATCCAATTTTGCTCATTGTTATTTTTCCGCTTCTAATGTTAGCTTAAGGCTATAAGCTCACGTGTGTGTGTGGGGGAGGGGGGGAGGGGGGGGTGTTGCTCTGTCAGTAGTCCCGCCCACAATCCAGAATTGTATTTCTAATGATCTAGTACTGCAATGCATATAAAACAACAAAGGCTTCATAGTTAAAAATCACTGGGATCAATTTACTATCAAAATAAATATGTTTCGAATGGAACTTTACAAGATTGCTATGAGGTGTCGTTTGTAACATGCCCATGGGAAAAAAATGTGCACGAACACTTTTGCTCTACAAGCTCACCGATTGGTCTACAATCTTGCATTCTGTGTGCCCCGTACAGGTTTGCCCATTTTTCACTAGCAGACAGCAGTGAGGCCAGTTGTGAATAAAGCATTACATTAGCAGGTTTTCTACCTCACGTCTTCATGTCATTTTGTTTTTTCAAACCACCTGAATGAGTAGCGTTTGGCCTCCCTGAATTTTCTGGATGTTTTGGTCCAATTCACTCTCCAGAGCAGGAGTTTCCAAACTTTTTGCAAAGAGCGCCAGATTTGGTGAGGCAAGAATGTTTGAGGGCCAACCGTTCGTCCTGACATTCTTTAACTATTTCAGTAAATGCAAATGAACAGTTTTTTTTTTTTTTACATAAAAAACAGATACATTCATACAGAGCCCCTAAAGGGATATCAGGAAAAAAAAAATCAATTACTAACTGGTGTGCACTTACTATCTCATGCCCACCAGTTAGTAATAGATTTTTTTTTTCAACTTTAGTTTTTTTGTTCCCGATATTCCTTTAGGGGCTCCATACATTTAAATATGTTTTTACAAAAATTACTGTGAATTTGTTTGTCTCTCCACATCTTTTATTCCCAATTTGTCCCAATTAGCTTCTTGGCATATTAGGGAGACATAGTTGATTTGTATTTCACTGAAAAAAATATGTCCCATTTCCATATGTCCTGGAAACCTTGGCTCTCACTGTCAGCTTTTACAATGGCTTGAAATTTAATTTAACCAAGAAATTGTAAACACAGTTTTTAAAAAATGCTGGGGACAGTATATCATTGATCTTATGATCAATAATAATAATCAGCCCCTTGCACTGCTGGAAATTTGAGCAAGGGCCACATTTGGCCCAAGGGTCAGACTTTTGACATGCCTGCTCAAGAGTGTAGAATCAAAGGAAGTGAAACCAAAAAGGCAGTGAACATGATTAGAATTCTAATGACTGATAATCCATGTATACAATTTTTTTTAATTATTTTTATTTTTTTGTCACCTTTTGTTTTGTATCTGTTGATCTTGCTCATTGCAAGTATGATGGATTTTATACATCTGTTCTCTTGTACAAAAGATTTATCGAAATTATCAGTTTAATGTCAACATTGGAGGTAAAATATAGTTCCAAAAAAAATTGCTCTTTTTTTTCGTAAACATGTCTTATGTAATAGTTTTAAAAGTTCTTAAAAACACGATTATGCGGAGAATGCTCCTGACATAGAAATACATCAACAAAGATGAGACATTTCCTTGAAGCTCTCAAAAGAATCACATTTTATCTGAATTTGTCATTTGTTATTTCTCTGGGAGGACTGTATTAGTCACATTTTATGGGTTAAAAAGCTTTTTGGAAAGAAACCGAGACTTGAAGGCTTAGATTTGCAGCCATTTTTTTTCAAAAACACAGAAGGTGTCTGCCTGCTTCTGCCTTTGTGACAGACGATTCAGCTAAAGCTTTAAATCTTTGAGGGGGGAGAGATGTACTAAAGAGCAGACAGGCTCAGCTCTGACTGTTGGGCCTGCTTTAACCAAACATCATTACCAAACAGTAAATCACAAAATGAAATTTTGAGCCTTTTGAAGAAATCCTCCGCATATGGATGGAAGGTGTGTGCCTTTAAACCGCAGAGATCGATCAAACGCCACGGCTGGGCTTGAAGTGCTGGAGAGGCAATGACAACCTGATGTTGGCGATTTTGCATTAGACTGGAAATGCAAACTCAGGCAGGTTAGTATCACTTTTTTAAGGACAGATATCAAATGACTTCTGAAGCCTGCCTCCCCTTGCTCTTTTATGTTATTTCCCACTTTCCCTCGCTGTCTTCCATCCCCTCGCTGTTGCGCTGAAGTTTCCATCGACAGCCAGCCGCTCCGCGTGTGTGTGCTTTGAACTCCTCAAACTGTTCTTTTGAAGGGCAGAGTCATAAAATGTTCTTTTATGCAGGCTCAGACTCTTTGATGGGGTTGTCACTTTGTACAATGCTCCGCTCAGAAACTCCAGACAGGCATGACCACACCCACACAGACGGGCACACTGGCATCTGAGCCACGTGAATGAAACCTGGCGGGTTTTTGACCCCAAAATCTACTTTTTCACTATTTATTTGTAAGACACTGGGGTCAAAAGTGGGAGACTTTGTCTCTGACACAAAAATATGCCCACATCAATAGAAAAGTACCTCAAAATTACATGAAAAATAGTAGTTGTGCTCTCTCTTTGAAAAGTCAGATGCAGCGCCAACTGCAGCACGCAAGATAACCAAGTCAAGATGGAGCCACCTATGGCTTCATTTCAACGTCTCTCCCCTCACATTTACCCTCACATTTTCATAAAGGTTGCTGCTTTATTCTATTCCAACTCCCTAAACAATTGTTTTGATTTTCCAAACCAACAAGGTTTTACTTAGTGCTACAACACTTTCCCTATAAAAAGTCACACCAGCACTTTGCCGGGTCATTTTTACCCGATATAAAATACCCAATAAAAAATATTTCTCATAAAAAATAGATCAAAATGTGACAACACATGGTGCATTTGAGTTGTTACCTTTTTATTTAAAATAATGATTTATGTAAAAAAATGAAAGGAAGATTCTAGAAAAATGCTTGAAAATGATCAAAAGATTAGGAATTTGAGTTGAAAAAAATACATAAAATATTATTAATGATGCTGAAGACTTGGCCTTTGCTCCACCCATTCCTGGGACATGTGAGACCTTACCAAGGGGCCCACGATACTCAGAAAAATGCAACATATTGAAAATCATATTAATACTTTTGCTCGGGTCGGCGGTGGTCCTCCAGGATCAAAGAGCCACTCCAATGAAAATCATGTTTTGAACAAGTTCTTGTGGCATTTTTTTCTAAATGGAGGACATATTTACAGAAAATGACCATTAAAATAGCAATTTTTGAAATAATGCTGTCGGAAAAAGGGGTAGGTGTGATATAGAAGCTACTCGAAGCTGACGTCTGGCTCAAAACTGCTCAAAATCGTCTGCTGTTTTTGCTGCACTGGTAAAGTTAGGTTTGGATTGTGAGGGACTATAAGCTATCCTGACATAGTGAAAACAGATGGATGTTGCGATATGGGGTCTGGCTTACTCTGTCAGCAGTTCTGACCACAAGTCAGGCAAATTTCAAATGAACAACTGCCACTCTGCAGAAACGGTGTCCTAAAAAAAAAGGCAGGTTTATGGAGTTTGGCTAATCATATCTGACAGTATGGGTAATTATAAGACCACTGGAAATAGCTGAATATAGATGAAATGGTGATCGAGCTGGAATTTTAACTTACCATACTGACGATAGTGTCTACAAGATAAAGTTGAATGCATATTTGTTTTCTTTTTTCTATTTCTAATAACAAACCCCAGAATTTGCCCCAAAAATTTGAAACAGGCTCATTAAGGCAGTCACAGTGGAATCAATACACAATTTTGAGTGCATTATCCTTCTCTAGTCCATCCATCCATTTTCTTCTGCTCATCCGGGGCCGGGTCACGGGGGCAGCAGTCTAAACATAGATCCAGACTTTCCACTTTCTCAAGCACTAAAAAGTAAAGAGTTCTCAAAAAAAGTGCAACTTTCTGAGAAATTAATGTAACTGCAAAGCAAAAAAAGAGTTTGTGATCTGTTTTGTTTATGTTTGTTGTAAAGTTGGACTGTTTTAAATTAGAGGAAAACTGGCTCCAGTTACTTTTTCAAACTTCTCTTAAACAGAAAGTCAAAATAAAAGGAAATTGTCAGACAGTTTGGAAGTTTTCCTCCAGATGAGACATGTGGATGGACTCTCTATGAATAAATCTATCCCATGTTTTAAACTCTCATTCACCAGTGAGTACAGTTTCACAGCACTGCTTTTGGATTAGTTTATTTAACTCCAAATTACTATCTTTTGTTTATAACAAGGACAATCTGTTCCATCTAATGAAGCTTACATTTTAAAAACAGTCACTATGTATGTCAAAGTATCTTCTTTCCAATCCTGAACATTTCTTTAATCTTAATTGGTATCGTTTTTATTTTTGTTGGTGAATAAATTTAAAGTGTCGTCCCTCATTCTCTGCCAAAAGTGCATGTTAGCAGGAGAAAAAAAATGACTGTGATAAACTTCAGCCGAGGAGCAATGCTTTGTTCCTTTTATCTCCTGGGAAAGTTTCTAAAATTACCAGGTGAAAAATGAGGTGGGGTATTTCCCAACTCTCAATAGCTCCTGCAAAGAAAATTGGTGCTACCCCCCCAATCCTGCACCACAAAATACATCTAAAGAGCAACATGCTTACATAGTGAACAAAAGCCTGTTAAAATGAAAATGATCCCTGTTTGGAGTTTTGTTTTGAACATCCTTTGAGTCAAAAACAATGGTATAGAGAGATTGTATATATTTGTAGCCCCTCCTTCTTTGTTTTCCATGGTACCTGACAGCCATTTGTAAGACTCTACTCCCTCCTTTAACTTCTTTTCCTTCCTCCCATTGCCATGCCAACAGGAAAATTATAGTTGTACTAGTGTTGGATGGAGATCTGTCAGGAAAAGATCAGCTCAGTGGCCTTGTGGTAGAGTGTCTACCCTGCAACTGGTTGTGAGTTCAAATCCACAGCTGAGTCATACTAAAGGTTCTGAAAAATGCAACCCACTGTCTCCCTGCTTTGCTCTCAGCATTAAGGGGTTCGATTGGAGAGTTAAACCACCAAATGGATCCTGTGTGCAGCTGTGTCTGCAGCTAACCACTCCCCCAGATGACATTTTTAACTTCCCTCACATAAGTGTTTGACAACTAATGAGACTTTACCTTAATTTGGAGAGCTTGACTCAAACGGTTTCTATCTTCCTTTCACTTCAACTGAAGAACAACAAATGGAGAAATGGGAAAAGCAGGAGCTGTGTGCGCCCTAACATTGTTAGCAACAGACAAACATGCAACTGGTTTGTGCTCAAGGAGGTCTCGACACTGATAAATGATGCTGTTTTGCAACAAAATAAACTTATATGAAAATCTTGTTTTTTGTGTTTTTAACATGTTCTTGTAGCATCTTTCTAATGATTGAGGACATATTTCAAAGAATAATCTTAAAATTGCATTTCTGAGTATTTCTTTGTTAAAATTATTGTGAATCAGAAGCAGATGGAAAAAAAATGCTTTTAAAAAAAATATTGTAGTTGTGACATAGAAAATACTCTGGACAGGCTACAAGATCCCTGTTCTGCTCCATTCTGATCCACTAACTTGTAGACAAATAGATTAACAAACATATTTGTTTTCCTAGTCCAGGCTGGCATCTGACTCAAAACTGTATAAAAGCTGATTAGCTCCAATATTGCTTGCAATTTTTGCTGCACCACAAGTGTTAGGTTGAGGGTGTAAGAGACTGTAAGCTAGTTGGAGAGCTTGTAAACAGAGCGCTCTCATGAACAGGGAAGGGAAAGGGGTGGAGTTTCTTATGAACTTTTGCTGCTATGCAGAAACTATGTTCTAGAAAATTACAAAAGTTTTCTGATTGTGTCTAAAAATGCAATAATCATAAACAAAGATCACCAGGAAAGTTTTTAAGATGGATCAAAAGTTGTTCAGAGTGGGTGAGATAAAAGACAAAATTTAAGAACAGTAGAGATGTAGTCAATGGTGGACTTTGCAGTTCATTGGGCCCCAGGCAAAAAATAAAATGTGCTCCTCTACAATGATTGTTTTCCTTTTTTTTTTAAACTTTGCCTTGGTAAAAACATGAAATACGTTCTTTATTGCTCCACTCGACTGAATCAATGTCAAGAATCCAAATGTTTTAATAAGCATTTAAAAACTGAAATCGTTTCAAAGCTGCCTTTCAGCAAACCTGATAACCTGCGCTGAAACTGAACAGAAAATATACAAAACAAAGCAATTTTGCGGATGAAAATTGATTAAACATATAAATTTAATTTATGGAACAAGTTTTTGGACAAGTTTATTTTTTATAAGTAAGTTATACATCTCATGATGGCAGTTGAGGCACTGCCTACCTGCCACATCTGGTTGAAACCAATCCTAAATTATCACCTAAAGCAATTTTTGCCCTCAAAATCAGATTAAAAAACGCTCAATCAGGTGCAAAAATCACCTAATCTGGGAACTTGGTGTTGACTGGAATATTCCATTGCTGCAGAAAGACAGGGGAAAGAAAAAAAACTTTCACAGGCTCGGTCTTGTACCATTTCACTGATTTAGGATTTGTTTTTTTTAATGACAGAGTTAAATAATAATGGGTGTGAAATTTACTTTAGACACTTCTATTAAGTGTTTTCATTTTTGGGGCCTCCGAGATTTGGGAACCCCAGGCAATCGCCTAACTTTGATTAATGGTAAGTCTGCTCCTGGATGTGGTATCTGTCAGCATAAAGCTCAGTTCTCACAGCTTCTCTGATAAAAATAAATTAGAAATTAACATAAATTAGAATTAAAAAATAAAACAGGCAGTTCATGTTTTTTACAGAAGCATCACAGACACGAGATTAATTTGAATGTTGTCCTTGTAGTTGTTGTCTCATGTGGAATAAACCAAATATTTTCCACATTTACTGTTAATGTTAATTTGTCAACATGTTTAATCTATTGTGTGGTTATATTCCTGTTTTTTAATAAATACCAAAGGCAAAAATAGTGATTAAATCATTGGAAAAGCGTGAAAAAAACTTTTGAAAAATGTCTTGTAAGGTCCTCAGTTTGACTGGCACGACACAGCAATTTAAAAGTGGTTTACACAGTGTGGTTAAGGAAAAAGAGGGCTGATGTATGAACATTTCTGAAACACTTGTTCATAGTTACCATCTGTATGAATTACGCCTTCTGTTTCTTTGTGAAATTAGCAGTGGAAATTGCTGTATATCAAAGATCCTCTGTGGGTTTCTTCATTAAGAACTACCCTCCACTGCTGTGGTGGAACAGAGTGACGGTGATGTCTTTCTGGAGAAAAAAAATCATGGTTTATTAATCATAAGTCAAGGTTTCATATCAAAATTGATTGCCTTGCTATTAAAATAAAATATAGTTTTAGGACAAGTCTTTATGCCGTGCCAAGAAACTGTTTTTTGAAGGAACTGAATGTCTGTGCGACAGAACCCGAGCGACTTCTGAAATATCGATCACCCTCACACTCAGAGTGCAGCGGAAGAGCTGTCAGAGCCGAGCATGTGAAACAGATCTCCAAGACAAGATCTTTGTACAAACATCACAAGGCCTCTGCTAAACCAGTTTGATCATCAACCTGTTTTCTTGCTGAGTTTGTCTTCCGCTCTTTGGTGTGTGCATTGTGGCTTTTGTGTGTATGTGTGTGTGTTTTGTCTCGTCAGTAAGAATGTCTGAAAGCATGTAAATCACTGTGTCAGACGTGTGTGCTGTGAAAACATCCTGAGTGCACACAGAAACACAAAAATATGAGAACCACGTCCATCTGAGATGAGTAATATTTCAGCTGGAGGAATGATGGGAAGTATGAATACTTGTCAGAGAATGGACTGTTTCAGTCATGTACTCATTGTGTTTTATTGATTTTGTTGTATATGCATGCTTTTATGGTGTTTGATTTTTTTATTATTTGAACTGAGATATGACTGAACAGCGAATGACATAATGACACCCAGCTGTGCCCAATCACCTGGCCGGCACTTAAGACAGAGCATGAGACTCTTGAGGAAGGAGCCACGAAGCGCAAGGAAGAGACTAAGCACGGAGAGCGCAGGCAAAGGGGGGCCGCGCACTGACAGACTGGAAAAAAGGGAAAAGGAATCCACGCGGCGAGGAGTCACGGGAGGGCCGTACTTTACGAGAGGCACCGGAGCAGCCAGCGGACGTCTGCAACGGAGGAACCCGACCCACGACGGACGCCGGCCCTAGGAGCAGCGAACGCGGGCGGATGCAGCAGGAGACTACGGTCAACGCGCTGAAAGAGCTAAGTAAAGGAATGTGAAACCGTCACCGTATGTGCACGAGGTCGACGCGTTAATTAGCTCGACACTGAGTCTCCTGCTGGTGTCTGTTTAGGGCCGGCGAACCCGGAAGTCCAGCTGTCAGCGCGAGCCGTGGGAGGAAAGGAAGACCACCTGCTGGGCAGAGAAGCGGAGCCTCCTCTGCCGCCCCCTTTCCTTCATTGACTGTTTTAATTTGGATTTCTCTTCGATCCATTTTAAGACACTTTTTTTGGGCTACTGTATTTTATTTTTTTAAACAAAACTTAATTGTTTTATCCCTTTTTATCTTTATCTTTTTTAAATAATCTAGCCCATTTTTTAGATTTTAAGATTTTAAAATCTTAACCTTTTTATTAAACTATTTAAGCGCATTGAATGGCTGTGTTTCATTTCTGAGCAATTCTGTGATCCTTGGACCTGAAACTTCCGAGGTCGGTCGGACCTCACATCTTTGGCGTTGTTGGCAGGATCACAGTTGTTCAGAAATGGATGAAACGCAGGGGACTAGCCCTGTCTTGACTGCTCAGTTTGTTATGCCATGGTTCATGAGTGCTGCTTTTATCCCCAAATTTAATGGTGACCCTTCAAAGTTTTCTTCATGGAGGGCCCAGTTGGAGGCTATGCTTCGAGCCCAAGGTTTAAACCCACAACAACAGGCAGATTTTGTAGTAGAGGCATTGGAGGCAATGCCAAGCGGGAGCTGCTGCTGGTTAGCCAAGAGATAGAGACACTGGTCAGAAAGTCCTAGGGCTTTTACAGTCAATGTTTGCCCAGACTGCTTCTAAAGCCCAACTTAGAGCAGACTTCTTCAACTGCAAGCAGAAACCTGCAGAGACTGTGGACAATTTCATTTTACGTCTCGCGAGAGATCTTTTCCAGATGGCAGGAGCTGGATGACAGCGGACAGAGATGGAGAGCTGCTGCTTGACCAGCTCCTGACAGGACTTGAGTCTGGACCTATAAAACAGGAGTTGAGGCGACAGAGACGGCGACAAGGTGACATGACCTTTAAAACGGCCTGTGACGAAGTAAAGGCTTTGACAAAGGAGTTCCTGGAGGACGAGACCACAGTTTCTAACCGAGTGATGGCTTTGATCCACCAAAACCAGCTACCACTGACCTGGGATTGCTAAAAGCTCAATTGAAAGAAGACCTGAAAGAAGAACTTCTGGGTGAGATAAAAACTGAACTTAAAGAGCAACTGAGAATGCTTTCTTCTGATCTCACTACAGAAATAAAGACCCAACTGTCAGCAAATTTCCGGCCACCAGCAAACTATCCCGCACATCAAGCTAGGACCAGAACTCGTGCCCCACCACCTCGCCTCGTTGGGATCCAGAAGGAAGGCCGATCTGTTTGCGCTGTGGAGCCGTCGGACATGTGCAGCGGCGTTGCCCCCAACAGCAACAGAAACGCCAGGATTTTTGGCTCCCCCACAGCTGAGGGCAGAGCAGTGGGGCAGTTAGCCTGAATCAACAGCCCAGTCTACAGCTGGAACCCAGGGGTGGAGAGTTGCCGGGCCACGGTCAGCACTAGTGGGTGAGTGCCCTAATGTCTTAGTTAAAATGAACGGTCAGTCAATCCCTTTTGTATTAGACACTGGGTCCCAGGTAACCTTAATGAGCCACGGTTTATTCCAAAGTTATTTGAAGGGAGCGGGGGTGACTAGTGCAGATTGGTGCCATGGTTGAATCTGAAGGCTGCCAATGGTCTTAAGATCCCCTACCTTGGCTACGTGATGGTGGACTGCATCATAGGAACGTTGAAATCGCAGATAAAGGGGTAATCATAGTGGAAGATGGTTGTTTAAGTCCCGATAAAGGTATATTGGGTATGAACATAATTGAACCACTGTGGTCTGCCCTTACTCAGGGTAGTCACCCAGGCGTGTCTGCTTTTAAAACTATTGTGCCATCTGGGGAAGGGGGGGGCCTGGTCTAGGGCGTTTGCAGAGTGTCAGCGAACTTCTCTCCGCGGGCCCATTAGACCATTTGAAGCAGTTGCTAGGCTGGAGCATCAGTCCCCAGTCATTATCCGCCTCATTCAGAGATGGTTGTGTGGGCCCAAGTGACCAATGCTCCCACCAACTCAGTTGGCCCAGTGCTTGTAGAGCCTGTAGCAGAGAGTGGGGCAGAATGGTGTGTGGGCGCTCCCTTGTTACCATTAGGGAGGGCCGTGTCCCCTGTAGGGTTTATAATCCTACCAGTACCCGGTTGAGATCCCACAACGGCGCACCCTAGCCCAGGTGGTTGAAGTCTCGTTGGGATGTAAGGGGAGGGCAGGAGTTGGTGCTCACATCTGTGGCCCCGGATGTAGTGGAGGTTAAAGTAGGGCAAGTCGAGGTGTCAGAGCAACAAGATGATGGTTCCCACCCGGCGCTGTCCCTGCAGGGGGACGGTCTCCAACCCCAGAACAGCAAAATGAGATGAAGTCGCTGTTGGATAAATGGAAAGGGGTGTTCTCCCACCATGACGAAGACTTTGGCTGTACGGGTCTTGTAAAGCACCAGATTCCCACTGGGTCTGCACCCCAAGCGTGAACGCTATCGCCCTGTTCCACCGAGCCTGTATAAAGAACTACAAACTCTGTTGAAGAACATGTTAGACAATGGGTTGTTAGTGAAAGTAGTAGCCCATGGCTGCCCCCATTGTCCTGGTTAAGAAGAAGGACGGGGCTTGGAGATTTTGCGTGGACTATAGAAAGCTGAATGCATGCACACATAAAGATTGCATATCCCCTGCCACGGATTGAAGAGTCTTTGACAGGACTAAAGGCTGCCAAGTGGTACTCCACCTTAGATCTGGCCAGTGGTTACTGGCAGGTGGAGATGGACCCCCAGGATAAGGAGAAGACGGCATTCCCTACTCCATTTGGCCTCTATGAGTTTGAGCGTATGCCCTTTGGCTTTGTAATCCCCGGCCATTTCAGGGCTGATGCAGCGCAGTTTTGGGGGGTTTAGTAAACGACTCCATACTTATCTACTTGGATGATGTTGTAGTCTCTCTCACCAGATTTCCACCAGCCACATGAGACAACTGAAGAGATTGTTCCACGAGGTTGCACCAATGTGGCCTAAACTGCAACGAAGTAGTCTAGCCTGTTCCAACCAGTGGCCTATCTTGCCATATCATCATGAACAGGGAGTAGCGACAGACCCTTCAAAAGACGCTCCTGTAAGGGACTGGCCAGTGCCCAGACAGTGAAGAAGTCAGTCTTCCTGGGCTTCGTCGCAGGCTACTACCGTCGATTCATCCATGGCTTCTCAAAGGTAGCTGCACCTCTACATGCCTTAACTCGTGGCATCCCACATGAAAAGAAAACCACTCCAGTTGACTGGTCAGATGAATGCCAGCGAGCTTTTGACTCCCTTAAGAAAGCCTTAATCTGTGCACCAGTGTTGGCCTATGCAGATTTTTCTCAACCGTTCAGGCTATATACTGATGCTAGCTTCGAGGGCCTGGGGGCTGTTTTGGCACAAGTGCAAGATGGCAAGGAGAGGGTCATTGCCTATGCCAGCAGGAGTCTTCACCCGACGGAACGCAACGACCAGAACTATAGCTCCTTTAAGCTGGAGCTGTTAGCTTTGAAATGGGCGGTTGCTGAAAAATTCAAAGACTACTTGTACGGCTCTGACTTCACTGTGTTTACAGATACAACCCCTTGGTGCACCTTGACACGGCCAGATTGGGAGCAGTGGAGCAGAGATGGGTTGCCCAACTAGCCAACTTCAAGTACACTATCAAGTACCGGCCGGGCACTCAAAATGGACAGGCTGATGCCCTCTCCAGGCTTCCAGCAAGACCTGAGACCCTTCCTGTGTTGGCTGTGGGAGCAACGTCCAGCTCTAGGACAGACTGGATAGAACGGCAGTCCCAAGACTCTGATCTTGTGTGGATCCGTGGACTGAAAGAACATTGCCAACCCAAACCTGAGGTACGTGCAGGGGCTTCACGTTACCTAAAAGGGTTAATGAAAGACTGGGACAAGATTGACCTCAAGGAAGGAGTTTTGGGGCGACAGGGCGTTCCAACTGGCCTCAGCCCCCCTCCTTTTCAAGTTTTGGTTCCGAGACAGGAGACAAAAGAGATTTGGAGGCCTATCACGAAGAAATGGGCCATCCAAGTAGTGCTCGGACCATCTCGGCACTCCAACAACGTTGCTATTGGCCGGGAATGGGGCAAGACTCCAAGGCTTGGATAGAGACCTGCCCCCAATGTGTCTGCTACAAAACGGGGCCATCAGGGAGGGCACCTCTACACCCAATCCGAACATCATATCCATTTGAGGTGGTAGGGGTGGACTTTCTTTCCTTGGTCGACCGGAGGACAGGTACCAATACATACTTGTGATCACTGACCTGTTCACCAAATATGCAATTGCAGTGCCTGCTAGAGACCAGACGGCAGAGACTACAGTTCAGCTGCTGTATGACCGTCTCGTCCATACCTTTGGCTGTCCAGAACGGATCCTGACAGATCGTGGGGCGTCATTCGAGTCTGCCTTGATGGCCCAGCTCTGCCAGCTCTATGGATGTAAGAAGAGTCGTACAACCCCATACCACCCCAAGGTAATGGTGCTTGTGAAAGGTTTAATCAGACTCTAATAAGACTTTTGAGCTCCCTGACAGAAGTGCAACAACAGCAGTGGCCAACTAGGTTGCCCGCCTTGGTTCAGGCTTACAATAATACAGTCCATAGCACCACCGGGATAACCCCTCATTATGGGGTGTTTGGAAGGCACGCCAGGCTACCTGTGGACTGGGTGACGGACCTCAGCTCTGGTACTTCACACCACACCTTGGAGGGTTGGGTAAAGAAACACCATGAGGCGCTGCAACATGCTCACCAAACTGTGAAAAGGCACTCAGAGGACAAACGTGGACCACAGCAAACTCGCTATAATCAAAATGCCAGACTGGTACCTTTGCTCCCAGGAGAACGGGTGCTAATCCGGAACTTCCGCTGGAGGTCCAAAGGAAAGCTGGCACCTAGGTGGGGTTCCGAGCCATTTGTGATCCTGAGACAACTGGGGGAGGATCACCCTACTTACCTTGTGCACCCTGAAGGTAAAGAGACTCCAACCCGGACTGTACATAGGAATAACCTACGGCCATGCCTTTTGCAGGGTGCCACAGCAACTCCCCATCCTGCACCAGAAGAGACTCAACCCAGCCTCCCACCTCCTACACGGTGGCTTCCTAGGCTGATTCTGAACCAGGTTAGCCCAACGGCACAGAGGGAAGTACCAGCAGCAGCTCCAGAGCAGGACCACCCTCCAGAAAGGGAAGCAGCTCTAGAGCCTGAATTGAGGCGCTCCACCGCTCAAATCTGGGTAAGCCCCCTGAACGATATAGAGACTAAGTGGCCGGGACGACCACATTTAAAAGCTGGGGAAAAATGTCAGAGAATGGACTGTTAGTCATGTACTCATTGTGTTTTATTGATTTTGTTGTATATGCATGCTTTTATGGTGTTGATTTTTTTATTATTTGAACTGAGATATGACTGAACAGCGAATGACATAATGACACCCAGCTGTGCCCAATCACCTGGCCGGCACTTAAGACAGAGCATGAGACTCTTGAGGAAGGAGCCACGAAGCGCAAGGAAGAGACTAAGCACGGAGAGCGCAGGCAAAGGGGGGCCGCGCACTGACAGACTGGAAAAAAGGGAAAAGGAATCCACGCGGCGAGGAGTCACGGGAGGGCCGTACTTTACGAGAGGCACCGGAGCAGCCAGCGGACGTCTGCAACGGAGGAACCCGACCCACGACGGACGCCGGCCCTAGGAGCAGCGAACGCGGGCGGATGCAGCAGGAGACTACGGTCAACGCGCTGAAAGAGCTAAGTAAAGGAATGTGAAACCGTCACCGTATGTGCACGAGGTCGACGCGTTAATTAGCTCGACACTGAGTCTCCTGCTGGTGTCTGTTTAGGGCCGGCGAACCCGGAAGTCCAGCTGTCAGCGCGAGCCGTGGGAGGAAAGGAAGACCACCTGCTGGGCAGAGAAGCGGAGCCTCCTCTGCCGCCCCCTTTCCTTCATTGACTGTTTTAATTTGGATTTCTCTTCGATCCATTTTAAGACACTTTTTTTGGGCTACTGTATTTTATTTTTTTAAACAAAACTTAATTGTTTTATCCCTTTTTATCTTTATCTTTTTTAAATAATCTAGCCCATTTTTTAGATTTTAAGATTTTAAAATCTTAACCTTTTTATTAAACTATTTAAGCGCATTGAATGGCTGTGTTTCATTTCTGAGCAATTCTGTGATCCTTGGACCTGAAACTTCCGAGGTCGGTCGGACCTCACATACTTAAAGAAAGCCAAGTGCTTTTCTTTGTCTTTAAGATCCAACTGATGAAATGTAATAGATGGTAAAGTGATTAATAACTCAAAACACAGCAAAGTGACACTTCTCCTGCTTTGTCAATATGCCATAAAAGCACTTTAATAAATCTCACGCAATTAGCTCCAGGGAACCTTTAAGAGTGAACCACAAAATCTTTCTAGAGATGCGAATCTCACATTGTAATGTCCACAATTGCCCTGACAACACATTTCAAAAGCAAATCAGGCCACAAAACTCATGTAACAGTTTCGTTTTCACTTTCCTCACCCTGGAATTCCCAGTTTAAACTTGGTTTTCCGTGACAGCGGTAGGAAGTCTTGAAAGTTCTGGTCCCCCGCGGAGCTAAATATAACACCAAAACATCTGTGGCGAGGAGGTCTTGAGGTAGATAAGCACTTTGCAGACACGTGGGTTGTGAAAATGTGAATTTCTTAGGAGGGGAACTACTTCCAGTGTGGTTGGTGACACCAATGAAGACAAAACAACGCTTGTGATTCAGAGGGTCTAAAGGCCACCAAACTTGCAAAGTCATTAATACCAATCTATTCTGTTATAAAGGATTAAAAAAAAACATAGAAAGCAGAAAAATATTTAGTCTGAAGGCCGTCAGAAACCAGTGGGTCAATGGATCATGCAACAACAGACTCCAAAGGTCACAACAGAGGAAAAAAAAAAAAAGCTTGAGCACGAAAACAAATTCTTGCCGCCTGAATGCTTTTGTGTTAGCAGTGCCATCTCTGACTGTCACCACCTAGAGTGACACGTTGGGGTGGAGAGGTCAGTGGGGGCAAAGAGGTGTGATGTCGGCGGGTGTATGCAAGGAGCTGTAAGCTATAAAAAGGGATTTTAAGACAGGTTTTTAAGTCTTTATGAACAAACTTATGTCTCAAAAGCAGAAGAAAAGACTAAGATCATTCCAGTTTGTCACTGTTTTTTTTCTTTTTTTACAATGAGAAGCTCTTAAAAGGACCAGTGCACTGCAAAAACTAAATTATTAAGAAAGGACGTTTTAAAAAAAAAATGATCTCATTAATGAAGTTTTCCAATTGCAAAATAAATTGATTTTTTTTTTCTTAAAATAAGAATTCTTGGTAAGATTTTTTTTTTGAAAAAACAGCCAATGATGTTTTTGACTCATGTGGCAATATGAAGTGGTAATAATGAATCTTTATTCAAAAGTTTAGCTTGCACTCTGTACACCGTTCACATGTTTGATAGCATTTTTTAAACTTTTTTTTGTCTTGTTGCAATAAAAAGTTACACTTTGCTTTAATGCATAGCAATTTTGGAGCAGATAGATTTTTGAGGGGTCTTTAGATAGTGACTGCAGGACTGGAACAATGGTACTGTAGGGTCAAACAAACCTCAGCCTGCAGCTAAAATGTCAGGAAGTAATAAAGAGATTGCGTTTTAAGGGAGCAGGAGACATGACATGACCTGGATAAGACTGGTGAATGACAGGAAGGAAGGAAGGGGGCTACGGTTTTAGAGGTTGGGTGTCACCGTGTGTGTGTGTGTGTGCTTTTGATTATGTTAACGCACCTCCTCCTCTCTTTCTCACTTGTGTCTCTGCTTGGAGTCAATAAACTTCTCGCTGAGAGCATTTGACAGAAGGAAGGTTACACCTTCATCGTTTTAAATTCCTCCAGAGACCTCTCTGGTGCTCATTTTCTCAAACTAGTTAAGAGATTTGGAAATCCTCCTTGAAGCCTGAGGGTGTGTGTGGCTACAGGTATGGGTGAGGTCAAAGGGGTGGAGGGGGGGGTTTGTCAGTTCACAAGGGAACTACATTTTTCTTTAAAGAAACTCTGGACTATAATTAAGAACCTGTGTGAGAAAGGTCTTGTTTTTGTAAACAGTTGTTTATGTCGGGTTTGGTGATGGTGGTTAACACTTGGTGCCATCAAGCTATATTTACGCCGCCATTGGCAGCGCGTGTTTAAGAAGCCATTTCCCATGTATTAGCACGTAAATGCGCATTTTGGGCCTCGCAATTCAAAACTTTTACTTAGCTACTTAAGTTCCTACAAACGTTTCCGGTCAATGAACAAAAGCACAGAAATTTTAAGCTAAACTTGGTCAACCTTTGACCAATCAGAGACTTGGATTTGGTAGTCACTAATGGAAGGTGTTTCCCTTTTAATTCATGCAACCATCTGAAATTTGATCATAGAAGAAAAATGAATAAATGTGGTTTGTTTCTGGTCGGAATAATAACCAAATCTTTCATAAATATATTCAAGCTGTGAAAGAACAGACTGGATCAAGACTTATGAGATGTGTAGCATTTTGACATTTCGTGCCAAGGCTCTTCCAGCTGTAGGACATGGGCAGTAGTAGTAAACAGAAGAAAAAGATAAGAAGTCCTTCCCTGCATGTCCAGTCTGAACACCATGGACGTTCAACCGTGCACATTTGGCGTGTTCTCCAGTCGCTTAAAAAAAACCATTTAACCAAAAATAAGTATACTTAAGTTTATTTTAAATATAGTTTTTCAAAACTAAATTTAGGATAGTACACTTTTAGTTTGCTTTATAGGTACTTATCAGAGATCATTAGGCATTTTCTTCCACAGCAATAAAAGTGGAGTAGATGCATTCTTGGGATACATCCAGTGTGTTAAAAATATATTTTTATTCACTAATTAGTAAAAGTTTATGAACTGTAAACTAAAACCAAAACTTAAAGGGTACATTAAATATACTTCAAAGTGTTCTTTCATAAACTTAAAGTAAACTTGAAATTTGTCAGTAAGCTAACCAGAATGGTTACTTTTAGTAAACTTTTAAAAACTTAAAATGTATTGCCAGTAAACCAACTGTATACCAGGAGGGTTACTTTAAACATACTTTTATAAACTAAAAATGGGCCAATTTAGTCATAAGAAGTATACTTGTAAATATACTGTCAGAATGCTTTTTGAGTGAACACTTGGGGAAAAATACTTTTCTATACTTAAGTATACTTCAAACATATACTTGAACTATACTTATTTTTGGTAAGAGCCATCTCTCACAGGTTTAGGTTTATAACAAACCTGGTCCTTAAGAGGTAAAGGCAATGTTAGAGAAGACAAATTGCAAAAAGTCAATCAAAATGCACTTAGAAATAGTAAAAAAAAAAAAAAAAAAAAAAAGAAAAAAATGAAGGAGCCATTTCTTGTGTGTTTGGGGTGAATGGGGGATGGGAATTGGAAATGACAAAACAGAGGATATGCAGGGGGCAAGGCGGCGGGTGGGTGGGATGACCGCTGTGTGAATGGTTAGGCTACTGTTAGCTGTGTGGAAGCAGCCCAGGAGAGGAGATGAGGTGACTGACACATGGATAGGGATGACTAGCAGGGGGTGACAGGAGGTGGCGGGCAGGGAATAATGGCGGCAGGATACGAGGCGCTGCGGTGACGAGTGTGTGCGCGCAACTTCGGGCTATGCATGTCCGCCATGTTGTTTCAGGTGTCCGCGCACCCCCAACAAACTAGCAGGCCCTGGAGGATGGAGTGGCAGCTCATTAGCCTGATCAAAGCCTCCACTTCTCTCTTGGGTTAACACACAAACAGACACACACACGCACACACACTGTGTTTACTCGGCTAATCCAAAGCTAATCTTCCTGATATGCAGGATGTGGAGATCAATTAAGGAAATGGAGGTGTGGTGATGAAGGGAGAGGAGGAAAGAGAAACAAAGGATAGAAACCACTTAAAGGTGTCTTTCAAGTTTGACGGTTTTTATTCATTTAGCAATCTTGGTAGAGAAAAACATGCAACATCTAAGGGCTTTACACACTCAATGTATGAGTTAGATGTTTCGTATTCTTTTCATAGTTTTGTTTTTTTTTTAATCAATTTTGTGACAAAGAATTTGTAAACTGTATTTTTTAAGTCTTTTAGATTCAAACTGTTACACTTTTTGCAAACCAATGATTTAATAAGTGTTTTATTGAACTGTTTTGGTGTATTTTTTATATGGTTTGACCTTATTACATATTTAGAATATATTTTTCTAGCCAAGAGTTTTGAAATGCCTAAATTTCTAAATAAAACCATGGTTTCTCTTCTGATGCAAGAAAGCATTCCTTTCAAAAGCCTTGATGACGAGAACCGACTCAGTTCCTGATTCACCTCAGAGTCACACCGGGTAAAAATAAACCGGGAGTGAAGAGCAGCTGCATGTAAGTGTAATTTTTTCCGTATGATCCTGATTCATATCTGGCATTGACTGGGACTACGTTCGCACAACGACCACCTCGTCATCCATCACAACAAAAGAGCTGATGAGTCAAAGCGTCCCTGTTGAACTACTTCCTCTGAGCTCAAGAGGACATCCTATTGTGTTAATCAGAGGTTGATGAAGCGCAGAACTGATATCTGGATAAAAATGCACACAGGCAACAAGCGCTTACTTTACGGAAACTATCTCTGATAGAGTCAAATACAGAGAGTATAATTCACAGAGAGAATTACCTTAAATACCTTAAAAAAAAGAAATTATGTCACTTTGTTGATGAGGATTGGCTCTGGCTATTATTTATTATTTATACATTGACGGCTTCATCCCTAACAGCTGCTCTCTTCAGTGTTTATATCACTGTGCTGAAAGTGAGCGCTGCATACTCCAACTGGACTTTCTCCGGTCCGTGCAATCAAAAAAGTTCAACACTGCCCGCATGTATTTAAAAAATTATGTTTGATTAGTCACTTTCTTTTCTCAAAAACAAAAAATTCCGACCGACAATTAAATTTAGCTATTAACGCACTTAAAACACGTGAGGGCAATGCAGCAGTGTGCATCTTGACTGCACATATTATGTGAGATCAACATGGATTTACATCAGTTTTTGTGCTGGTCGCACATAAATAAGTGTGAATGACATCACCCATGATTTAAAACATAAATAAATATAGTTTTATACATCAACGATGAACCAAACTAGCGAGCTACTCGCTAACACTCATTTTAACACGTACTTCACATTTCCCAGCCTGATTTCTCTTTATTATAATGCGATTACTATCCTGTGATGATCCCTCTAGATCGGATTGTTTTGTTTTCATGATTTTTGTGGTTGATTCCAAAACATTGCGTCCCCTTTTGTGATTCTATGCGTACTTGTTTGGACTTTCTCAGTTCTCCACTCAGGAAGACTCAATGCAGAGTAATGGTGCATGTGTGTCACATCCTATGTCACGTGATGGTGGTCTAATGGTCAGGACAATTCGCAATCTTACATGTCTACAAGCCTCCGAAATCCTTCAGGATGCCACCCTGGGGAGAAGGCCCTGAGGAAGACCCAGGACACGCTGGAGAGACTGTCTCTTGGCTGGCCTCGGGGGGAAGTGTGAGCATCTTTGGCTAGACTACTGCCCCTGGATGGATGGATGGATGGATGGATGGATGGATGGATGGATGGATGGATGGATGGATGGATGGAATCACATGACATGTTTTTTGTGTATCAGAAAACCTGAAGCAAGATTGACGAGATTGAAATTGAGCCCCTTCCAGCTGTGGGGGCAGGACAGACATGCGCAAGTAAACGGTAGAAAAAGAAGAAGAAGCTAATCAAGTGTGAACAACATGGACTAAACGCATGCTCAGGAACCCGCCTTTAGAGTGCTCAAGTCACAGGCCTGTTGTATCCATATATCCATATTTTTATTGAAATGTTGACTTTTCAGAATTAAGTTGTTTTATACTCTTTTAGATCTTTCTGTTTTTACTTTTTTAAACAATCCAATCAACTTTTTTGTTTCAGTTTGACTAACAGGAATTTATACTTAAGTCTCATCACTTCTTCACTCACCAAACTTTGCTGGTTTTCTCGTCTCCTGCCTTGCGATCGTTTTCTGCTGGCACCCTTTCTTCCCCACCCCCTAACTTTCTTCTCTGCTTCCCTTTGATTTCTTTGCCCACTTTTTCCTCCCCTATGGTTTACCTTTTTTCCACTCCCTTTCTTCCCCTTCTTTTCCTCCCTGCCCTCCCTCCTCTTGTCTAATGGAATTTAGGGCTGTCAGAGTGTGAGCTGAAGTTGGATCCTACAGAAGCTGAAGCCATCCTGACGTCTGGCTTGCAGGTGCAGAACATTTTTGAAGCGCTTTAGATTTTTGTCCGATTATTTTACCGTTTTTTTTTTACCTCTCAAGAAAATGCAAACTGATCTTTGGATCTAAGGGTGTTCTCAAGACTTCTCAATTGTCTTGATAATTAATTAAAGCGATACTATGCAACTCTTTAGATCTGATATACTAATACTAATACTACTACTGATGTAATAATATTACAGGCTTTTCAAATCCTGTCTGTGGATCTTTTCTCCATTCTTCTGGGCTAATGGGAACAAGAATGGCCCCAAACATTCTCTATCACATAATGTGTATATTATTGATAAATTTGTGTTAATCGTAATTCAATCAGAAATGTGTCTAAATTAACTGTCAGCACTGTTAAATGTTGCAACTCATCTATTTGTTCTTCCACACAAAAAACTTTTATTCTTTCCTTCATAAGCAAAGAATAAAAAATGTGATTTTTATCTTGCATAATAATTATTATAACCTTTATTTATACAGGTTGGTCGATTGAGAACAACTTCTCATTTACAACGACGACCTGATTAGGCATCAACAGTAAAAATAGAACAGGGTGAAAAGTTACACACAGATTAAAAATGTAAACTTCAGACAGCAATATTTTAAATATTTACAATAAAAGTCAACAGGAGGCACCAAGTTAGTAATTAACATAAAAGACCCATTAAAACGATAAAAACAAATTTAAGATGAAAATTAAAAAAAATAAATAAAAATAAAAAGCTAAGCTAATAACACCTTACATGCTTAGTTGTTTGTTTGTTTTTGTGATTACTGTTAAATTAGCTTTTGCAGTATTAAGACCACATGAGTAATTTGTCTTTTTTTAATAAAACGGTAGAACAATAAACTATTGTAGTTTTCAGTGACATTAAGAGATGATTTTCCACACATTATTTTATTTTAAATATTAAAAAAGATCTAATAAAAGAAAACAACTGCAAAATGTTAATGTTTTATTTTTTAATAGACAAAAAAGATTCAACTTTTGATGCAGCTATTGAGTAATTTATTAATTGCTGAGAAATGTACAAATTTTATTGAGTTGAAGACTTAAAAGGATGATTTCAAGCTGTTACAGAAGTGATGACGCGTGATGATTAGTTTAGACACTGAAAGTTTACAAATTGATCCAGAAAATTATTTAAAGAAAGTTTGGCAAAACATTCAGAAATAAGATTTATTGAAATTATGGTTATTAATCAAGCAGAATTTTTTCACTGTTGTGAAAAACAATGACATAAAGCTGCATCATTTCATAAAATAACATTTTCACTGAATACACTTTCAGGTGAACTCAGCATTCTCCTTTATATGACTCAATTGAACTGCAAACTGGAAATGTAAAGCCTTGTTGCACATGTTGGAGAGTCAAAAATCATCAACCATAGGTAGTTTCTAATAATAATAATAACACTAAAAGAGCAGCTTTTTTCTCCTCATTCATCTTTATTTGCTGATGCTTCGTTGAAGTGTGCACCCTGTGGTGGTAAACAAATGAGTTAATATTGTAGGTAACTTGCTGTGCAAATGAAAAGTGGTTAACTTTGATTGGCTTCTGCTTGATTTTTTTTTTCAAAGATAATTTAATATTTTCTGGATTTTAAAGTATTTTTTGCTAAATAGAAAACCCCTTGATCTATCCCATCAGTTTTTTATATTAAATCTATCAGTCACCGAGAGATGGTTAGAAAATATTTCTCTTTGCTAGTTAAAAGAAAAAAATATACAAGAAACTTATTTCTAAATAATTCTAAAAAATAATAAATCACATAGTCTTTTGTGGTCACAAAGCCACACAACCATGTTTGGTCATATTCTACTTCTGGATCCTATCTTTGCCTTCTGGCTGGACGGATTCTCTTGTGATGGTGTGAATCTAAAAGGAATGTAACTATCTTGTAACCAAAAATGTTTTTATTGTCAAAATCAAACATCTGCAGTTGATGTTTCCAGACCCGAAAAGCTGATCGCATTCTTGTGAGTCACATCATTATTGTAGCACTTCATAAATCCAACATATCCAGGCAGTAATTTAATTTCACGCGGAATGCTACAAGATACGGAAATGCAGCTGGGAAAAAACTGCAGTTCTCTCCAGACTGGACTGACAGACATTTTTTTGTTCAGGATTGTTAGTGGAGGTTCTTCTGAATTTGTTTCCATGGGCTCCCACTCATGTTTTTTACAATGTTTGCTGTGATTTATTGTCCTTAGAAGCATTTCTCTGACAACAGAGAGGAGCAGATCTTGCACAAAATGACTGTCTTGTCTTCTAAAACATGCATTTTTTTCTCCTTTTTTATGACTCTTAACATAAGCAGAAGATTTGTAGTTTCTGTGTGTACGCGCATGTCATCAGAACTGAATTTTCTCCTCCTGTTTTACTGCAAATTCCTGGAAAAAAAAAAAAAGCTCACTCCTTTTTTTTGGCCCTCCTCTAAGCTGGAAGAACCCTGCTGGGTGAGAGGAGGAAAAGAGAGCTCCGGTGGAAGTTAACCTTCGACCTCTCTTCTGTGGAGCGACAGGACCCCGACTGCACTGCGACCTCCGGGGACCAACCAATTGCTGAAGCATGACCTGCTGTCATGGGCGGGGCTACCGGAGACCTCACATCTCTTCGCAACTTCTCACATTCTGAGCATTCCAGGAGCCTCCACAGACACATATCATCCAGGCACCCCGGCGACGAACACACACACACATTAATGTAAACACACAGGGATCGAGTGAGGAAAATATCCTAATTACAGCCACTCAACTTCTGCTGACTTGCTCATAACACTTTACTTTAAGTTTCCAAAGAAAACATGCCAACTTTTGCCGACTAAAGATCCATAACATAGATTTATTCTGAGTTTTTATACTCTCATTTTATTGTTTTGCAAACATGCATCTCAGAAAACTGAAATGTGGAAGTCACACACAACTTTATTGTTCAAAATAATTTGAACTGGGTTTAACAGAGTTTAAAGTCTCCATATTGTCTTGGAGACCTACATCAGAGCTTAAAAGATTCGCTGTAAATAAAAGTGTTATTGTCTGAGGTTTATATGTAGGCTGAGGAGAGCAGAAACGTACATGAAGTTTTTTTTTTTTTTAGGACACGAATGCTCAGTGGATATGACTCATTTGAGGAGATTGTTGAGAAAGAGTGAGGGTTTTTCTGAAAGAGCATAAGCTTTAGAGTTTTTGAAATGAATGCTTTTAATCAGCAAATTTAAAACAAACTCAGCAAAAAGTCAATCAGTTGAAAAGCACAGTGGTGGAAGAGTGATGATTTGGGGTTGTTTTACATTCATGAGCATGTCTAGGTCACTGAGTTCAGAACAAACTGTTCTATAAAATAGAGCAGACTACATTTTTATTGGGGTTTTATGTTCCCAACTCCTTGTCTGTGTCTGAACAGCGTCATTTTGTTTGTTTATTTGAGGATTTGTTGCCTCATAATTTCAAGCCTAGTAAGAAAAATGTGAGGATTTTAACATAACATCTTATTTTCACATGTCCTAACAACAAAATCATAGGGAGTTTAGCTGTTTAAATATATATATATATATATATATATATATATATATTAATAAAGACAAAAAATTAGAATTTTCTTAAAATTGCTCAGGGAAGCCCACATCAAATGGTCTCTGCTGTCATTGGTGATTTTTCCCATCAAATTGGTTGTTTATAATGATGCTGCCCTGTCATTAAATAGATTTAATTCAAAATTTAACATGCAAGTTTTTTAAAAAAAAGTTTTTACCTTAGAATTTTTTTTAAAACAAGGATTATGATACCTTATTGTGATGCATGGAATACATCTTTGGAACATTATATATAGTTTACATGAGGTTCGCCTGCTTTTTTTAGTACATTTTTCACATTTTGTTAACTTAAATTTTTCATTCGTTTTTAGATTTTATTTTCTCTAAACTCTATTTTCTCAATCATAAAACTGCAACAAAAAAGTTTGGTCTCATTTTTTGAAATATCCTGAAGTGAATTGTTTGTACAGTTTCATGTTTTATGTGGAATTATTGTATAATGCGATTAAAAAAAAAGATCTGTAACAAAAGAGGATAACGTTGAACTAAAAAAATGAATTTAAATATTGCCACCAAAAGCTGTTTTCAAGGCAACATGGTTAGATTTTCTTTTTCATCTTTAATAACAGTTAGCTCAAAAATAACCCATTGCAACATCATTGAACTTTTAGGAAAAGCCAGAAGAGGATCTCATTCAAAATAAAACTAATAGGATGTTATTGTGTCTGATGGAACATTATAGTCTACAAACAAAAAAACAAAACAAAAAAAGTTCTTTTGTTGAAGGTACTGGGGTTTTTATCAAATTTTTTGATGTTCCATGAGTTTTTTTCTGTCTGCCTACAGAGTTTGTTGAAATGGTCTTCTGTCTGTATATTTTAACTCTCAACTTTTATTAAAACTCTCTTAGGAATCTTGCACACATATGCCAAGCTGAGAAGCTTTAATGGCAACTTGAAAAACAAAATTGTATTTTTTTGGCATTGTTTGTCCCTAAAACTACTAAACACAAGACTGAATATAAGTTATTATAGAGCTAGTGCCATGTGCCGCTAACAATGTATTATTCAGAATTTGCTCAGACACATGTGGACACTCCTGTTTTTGCTTTTCATATTCCCTGATGTAAGCTCTTGAGCTAAATTTAAAAGACAAAACTCTGTCAGTGTCTGTATGTCTGTTTAGTTTGGCTCACTCTAGGGTGTGTGTGTGTGTGTGTATGAGTGTGTGTATATACTTTGTGGCTGCCTGGTGAAGAGGATTGGACTATTTTAGTTATTGGTTCTTTACTATTTATGGGCTTATGCGCCCTCAGCACTGGAGTATCAAGGACAGATCTATTTTCTTTCCTTTCTGTGTGTGTGTGTGTGTGTGGATCTGTGCCCGCTTGTGCGGCATTGCACACAGATCTACCTTTGCCCTCCTTGTGTGGTTTAACAGAGTGGTGTCATTTCATCAGATTCAGCGTGTGGGTCAGAGAAAACAGCAACCCACTCAGATAAAGTCTGACTGAGTTGCTACTGTTCCATCTAAATGGATGATTTGGGAAGCAATAATGGGGAGCTAATTCAATTTGTGTGTCGACAACGTCATGTGTCTTCAAGAACATGAAGTAAAACTTGCCTACTTTTACATTTATACAGATCAAGAGGAAATCCTATCTTTGTACCTGTACTATCCTTGTACCTGCTGCTAAATGGTAAAAGGCGTATACTTACAGTGCTTTTCTATCTTCCTTGAAGGCCCAAAGCACTTTACAGTCACAATCACCCATTTACTCACTTATGGCAGATCTGCTGCCAAACACTGGCACCACTGTGGGGTCCAGTCTCTTGCCCAAGGACACTTCAACACATAGGTGGACAAGGAGGGAATCTGACCCACAATCTTCCAATCAGAAGCCGACCGCTCTACCGCTGCACGATGGCGAATAATAAAGAGTAATCACTAACTTTGAAAAGTAAGTTTTAGTCAGAATTATCCTCCTTAGAATATCTTACTACACCGCTACTCTTATTAAAGTAGATTTATGATGAAAACCAGAACTCTTAGTCAACCACGGTGTCTTTCTTTGATTTTATGACCTTTTATTAAAGAAATCCACAAGCATTTTGCCACAATGTGGACAGATAGCTGCATAAAAATGTAATTATTGACTTTAAGTGTTCCCACTATATATCATTTATATTTTTAATTAATAACAATATCTTTAAAAATGTTTTTCTTAAGAAAAACCTGTTACTTAAATTGCTCGTGCAATGGCGTACACTAGGTAGACAAAAAATATCTTTATAACCCGAAAATGAATTACTTTAGAAAGACAAGACTTGATGATTTGTCCAAAAATTAAATACTTAATATATTGATAATCAAGACTGATTTATTTGAAATGACTGAAAATCAAAGAATTGGATCTATAATTAATTTACAAAGGAAATCACATTATTTTCTTAGAAACCTGAAATGTGTGTGAAATACTTTTTTCAAAATGAGGAAAAACACAAAAATTTTCATAACATTTTTTCTGTTTTTATATGGCTGATTTCATACATTTCAACCAACAAAACAGACTTTTGTTACTACTTCATTTTTTTTTTTTTTTTTTTTTTTACTGCGTTGGGTTTTAGTTTTACGCAGAGTTTCAGTCTGGACACATTTGGTTTGCTTAAAGTGAACCAGAGTTTGTTTCCCCCAATAATTCAGAACAAATTTTCAGTCTGAATACATCCCAAGCAGATCCTGGTCTCTCTGACCCATCTTTCAAAGCGGATGCAGTTTGTTTCCAATCAGACTGAGCGCCGGTTCAGTCTGAGTTCCCTCAGATTTGAAAATACTTTGAGCTTGTGACATGTAGTCACAGTTTTGTTTACAAGTTTTTGTTGGAAACAGAACTGTCCAGTTACGGGGAAATCTGAATACAGACGCAAGATTCAAGACTCGATCTGGACCCCTGGATTTTGTCAGTCTGAATACACCCTCAAAAAAAATCTTTTAGTTTTTATTTAAGTGGTATATTTTTATTAGTAAATAAAGCTACCTTTACTTTAGTAAAAATGTTTGTACACACTGCTCTCCTCTGCTACTATGATCACTTTTTTAATATTTTATAAGTTTAGTAGTAAAATAAACACAAAAAAATCTGTGACAGGAAAGAAAATAAGTTTCAACATTGGCAAATAAATGAACCAATCTAGAACAGAAATCTGATTCTCTGGAAATTAGACCAGCATGCCATTTATTTAGTTAAACAAATCATAAAACCTCTGAATAGTTTGGGGTTTTCAGTATTTGAAAACACCTTCATTTGGTGTAATTCTGTAATAATCGGTTATCGGACTCCTTTGGCAAAAGTCCAAGCACAGCCTGTGTGTTGTCTTTCCTCCATCCGACTTTTAGAGGTTTCATGATGGCTCGAAGTTAAATAAGCTTAATGTATCCCATTATGGTGCAATAAGGGCAGGCCAAAGTCATCAAACTCTTTATTTTGATGGATGTGGACACACAGGCTCGCACCACCACTCATATTCACCCCACCCCCCTCTTCCTACCTCTCTTACCACACACCTCTGCTGACTCCAAAGCACACAAACACACCTCCTGACCGGGCAGCGAGGAAGGAAGTCAATATTTGAAGAGTTCAGCTACCTGGCATCAATGTCAAGATCTGTCTCTTACAGCAGACAAACTATAGTGTTCTACAATACAGCCTGCAGCCTGTCAGTTTGGAGGTTACCTCATCCCAGAATTACAGATTCTGTTTTTTTTAGACTAAAGAATAAAAGACAGAAAACTCAATTTTTGTTTTTTGTTTTTTGTTTTTTAAAACATTGAAAAAAAGTTATAATTTTTTTCTAAAAAAAAACATTTTAAATCAGATATTTGATTAGTTATTAAAGTCTCAATCTAATCATTTTTTGCCGTTCCCGGTGGACTTTTTCTATATTATTTTGGCAGAGCAGCTATTCATCTGAGTTGTGGGCGGGACTATCAACGTGTAATAAGCCCGCCCCCTTCCCATAATCTATTCATGTGCTCTCAGCTATCTTACAGCCCCTCACACCCCCAACCTAAAAGTAGTGGTGCAAAAAAAAGAGCTATCCCGTACAGTTCTAAACCAGATTCCAGCTCAGACGCGGAAAATGAATGGGTACATGAATATACTGCCTTGTTTTCACGGAGCGGTACGGTCCGATACAGTCCAGTTGGACATTTTGAGTGTTAATATCACAAAATGGAGCCATTAAGCTAGACCAAACTGTTCCATTTCTGGACACCAGATGTTGTAGGTCCATAGAAAAAGGGAACAGTCTAGCTAGCGCGGAACTAACGCTGAAATAGTCATTATAACAAAAGAAAGCTCCAAGAAAGCAGTTGCATTCCTCTTCACCGCCTGCAATCTTCTCTTCAACAACATTAAATGCCTTGTATAAACGAAAAGCACAGAAGAAAAAAAGAGCTGCTGGTTGACATCCTTGTTGTTGCTGTTAGCTTCAAACCGCATCCGTCATGACAGTCCAAGCTGATGGATAAAAATGAAGTGGAGTTGGGAGCTTTTGGCATGTAGTAGCTTCTAAGTTACTCCTACAAGCTTTTTTCAATGGAATTTTTGCCTCTGCTCCGGATTCACAGCAATTTGAATAGAGAAAGATCCGGAAATTATTTTTTTAATTTTCTTTATCCGTGTCCTCCTAGAAAAAAGGCAATAAAAACATTTTAAAAACATCAAAAATACAATTTTCATTGGAGAGGGAGTTTAAGCTCATTTCTCCCGGTTTTATATTCTAGTGCTCCAAAATATCTTTCTTTTAAAGTAAAATATTCAGATAAAACAAATAAAAAAAACTTTTATAAATGAGCTTATCTCTTTTCACTAAAAAAAAAAAAAAAGTCCTGGGTTTGGATACAGACAGGTGAGAAATGAGAAAGAACAAATCAGCCTAAAGAGTAAACATGAGGTCAACCAACAGGAAATCCTACATCCTAAGAGCTCCCAAATAAAAGCCAAATGAGGAGTTAACAGGAAAGGAAGCAGGGCAGGCGGTAGGTCAACGGGTATCGCAAACTAACAAGACTGACAATGATCTGTCAAAACACAAATAAAACCAGGCAGCTTGTATACTGAGGGAGGCAGTTACAGATAAACAACAGTTGGTTGCAATCAACTAACTGAAACCAGGTGAGAAACAAAGAGACTGAAACGAAAACTAACTGGGATGAACAGAAGAAGAAAAAATTCTAGGATAAATCAGAGTACTGACACTTCAAAAATAAAACCAACGTGCAACAAAAACTGCACTTTCTTGCAACTTTTCTGAAAGTAAAAAAACAAGTTGTTTTCACAGAGATAATATGTTTTAGCAACAGCAGCTTGTTTCTCATGAGTTAAGCTCACAAGTCAAGGCTGAAAACTGGCTTTTGTTTGTTTTTGAGTCTTTTTGTTTTTATCTTGTGTAAATAATTAAATAAGCTCACTAATGTTTAATCCTGTGGGTGCACTTTTTTTTTAATAAAACACATTGTAATCAGAAAAAATGTTCCAAACTTCAATATAAAAAATGTACTTCACAGATGGAAAAAAACAAAATTGTCACCAGACAAGAATTATTTTTACCTGCTAAGTCAAAATTCTTCCTGAGATCTGAAATGGAAAAATCATATTCTTAGTTTACTTTTACATCAAAAACTTTGTATCAAACATTACACTCTACTATCAGCTCTGCACCATCAATACATTCACTTGAAAAAGAGGTAGCCTAAAAATAGGCTAAAAAATACTCTAATATTAAGAAGAAAATAACTAGAAAGTAATATATCTGGTTTTTTTTTACTCAACAAAAAATCTTAATAAGATATTATATATAAAATCTTGAAACAAGGAGTTCCAAACATTAAAAAATCTGACAAAAAAGCTAAAAAAAAAAAAAAAGGAAAGTAAAAAGAAACAGTTAGAATTACTTAAAATTGGATGTCATACAAACCAATAAAAATATTTTTGCTAGTTCTTTGCAAAACGTTCTTGAGCTTTTATGTACCTTATTGTTGTATGTTTGGTTACAATTTAATATATGAAATGTGAAATAAATAAAAAGACAATATTTGTACAAGTTGGCATATATTTATAAATCATCATCAAATCTAAGACTACCATTCATTTTTAGAATATGAATCTAAATTGTTGCTTTCAAAACACTGACAACACTGAATTTAAAAAAATATATATCCCTAAAATTAAACCATTCCATTGAGTCTTAAATTATTTGTGTTGAGTTTTACTTTGGTGTTCTTTGAACTGACATCACTTCCTGTTTGGGAGGAGCAACATTTGTGCAGGTGTTCTCTATCTCACAAATAAATTGCCACCTCATGCTCCTGCATGTGGGATGCTGGCCAAACGACAAGTGAGACTCTGTCTGCTCATTTTTCCCCAATATGATTTGGAGTTACATCAGATGGATATCAAGACTGCATATTTACATGCACCAATTGATTGTGAAGTGTATATGGAACAACCTGAAGGATTTGAAGTAAAATCAGAAACTAGTCAAAAATTAGTTTGCAAGCTTAACAAATCTCTGTACGGTCTGAAACAATCGGGACGAAACTGGAATAAAATGCTTCATGATTTTCTCATTGAAAACAATTTTGTTCAAAATCCGGCAGATTATTGTGTTTATAGCAAACAAACAGAAAATGACAAAGTGATACTGATAATCTGGGTTGACGATCTTCTTATTGGAGCAAGTCAAAGTCAGACACTAAAAACTGTGAAAGACATGTTGGGGAAGAAATTTAAAATTAAAGATCTTGGAAAACTTTCAACTTTTCTTGGGATTGACTTCTCACAGAAAGATGGTAAAATTAAAATGAGCCAGAAAAGGTATACATTAAAGATTCTGGAAAGGTTTGGCATGACATTTTGCAGGCCAAGAGCAACTCCATGTGAAAATAAAATCAAGTTTGACAATCAAGGTGAATCTGTTGACCCAAAGCAGTACAGAGTATTAATTGGGAGTTTAATCTATTTGATGTCTTGTACTAGACCAGATCTAAGCTTTATTGTCAGTAAACTGTCTCAGTACTTGAACGATCCAAAGCAGCAACACTGGGTAGCTGCAAAGCATGTGTTGAGATATTTAAAGGGTACTGTAAACCAGGAAATGTGTTTCAAGAAAAATGATGTTGTACTTAAGCTTGTTGCATATTGTGATGCAGATTGGGCAGAAGATCAGAATGACAGGCGAAGTATGACTGGTTATTGTTTTAGCTTGTCTGAAACTGGACCTCTTATTTCCTGGAAGTCAAAGAAATAACCAACAGTTGCTTTATCAACTTGTGAGGCAGAATACATGGCTTTAGCAGTCACTACACAGGAAAGCCTGTATCTGAAGAATTTACTCACAGGAATGGACACTGGATCAAACTATTTGCCCGTGACTATTTTTGAGGACAATCAAGGTGCAATCGCTCTTGCTAAAAATCCTATTTCACGTCAAAGATGCAAACACATTGACATTAGATACCACTTTGTAAGATCTGCATTGTGTGATGGAAAAATAACCATATGTTATTGTCCTACAGTTGACATGGTGGCAGATATTTTCACCAAGCCGGTAACTAAGGTCAAAATTAATAGATTTCTGCATTATATTTGTGGAGTGTAAGTGATTATGGACTCATTGTGCTGTATGAATGTTTGTCATTATTTGTATTGTCAGTGCAAGAACAAGTGGGGGTGTTGAGTTTTACTTTGGTGTTCTTTGAACTGACATCACTTCCTGTTTGGGAGGAGCAACATTTGTGCAGGTGTTCTCTATCTCACAAATAAATTGCCACCTCATGCTCCTGCATGTGGGATGCTGGCCAAACGACAAGTGAGACTCTGTCTGCTCATTTTTCCTCCATTATGCAGTTTCATTGGTGATTTCCAGCCTTTGAACAATGGCAGTGCCAACAATTTGTTTATATTCTTAAGGAGTAAATTATTTTGACTCATTTTAATTTAAAATGTTGTTATTCCTAGATCCTAGCTCTTAAAGACTCTTCTAAACTGTGCTGATTTTGAGAAAAACTTGGAATTATTTAGAACAAAGAGAAGTTAAAACAACTAGAAACCTTAAATATCTTGAATGTCTAAAATCATGAAAATAGTTTGCAGTTTTGTTGATGTACAAAGAACTTGTCCACTCGAGGCAAAAATCCCGAGCTTCTAGTGAGGAGCCCATTTAATAACACAAACATTTATAGCAAGGAGGGGAAATGTGAAGTGACAGTGTTTCCTGTGGTCTCCAATGTTTGAACATTTGTGTTTCATTTTTGACGAAGCTATTTACTCCTGCTTTTGCATTTTTATTTGTCAAATGTTGGTGTTGGTGACCCACAGCTTTTTTTTTTTCTCTATTTAACTTTTCTTTACTTTATGATGCATACAAACATAATTTATTGCAAACATCCAACCATTTGTGGCACATTTGCTCCTGTGTTTTCTTCCTGTTCAATTCCGTGGGCAGACATGGCGACCTGGTGTGAAATCCAGTTTAAGGGCTTCAGGCTGTGACCCTGCAAGAGTCCTACACAATTGTTAATTAGAGAAAAAATGCATATTGTGAAGTGTCGAGAGAGAAGGAACCAAGAGAATTGATGGCTCGCCTGCAAGAGGTGGCATTTGATGCGAGGAGAAAACAGCTCTGGATGTGCCGTTTCATCCATTTACATATAAGACCTACAACCTAATGACTGTCAGTTTACAGAAAGTAGAATACACAAACACACAGATTTAAGCTGTAAGCTAACGTGTCCTGAGGACAAACAGGAAGTATGAGTCATGCGGCACCAATGGATTAGTGAAACTGAAACAAAAAGGAACCTATCTCAGATATCTCAGATTTAGGAAGTTCCTCTTGAGATTCCCACTATGAACCCTGTAAAGCTCACTACACCAAAGAAATGACAGAAAACTTACATATATATTTTGGAATTAGGATCTTTTTAAAACCCATTGATAAAATCCACAACAAAACTTTTTGCAGCACCATTTCTTTTTTGTTGTAACAATCATCTGTTGAGTGATCTGGTAAATTGTAGTTCATAAAACATAAGCTTAAGATACAAAAATATGAACATTATTCATTTATTTTTAACCTTAGACTCTTTTCATGTGGCATCACACAAAATGGCGACATTGCCGACTTTTTTGTAAAGTTACTTCCAGTTTAATAGTAGAGACCAGCAAAGCAGAAAACTGAACGCAGTTTAAAACAATTTTACATATAATAGAAGATAATCTTACAAATTTTAATTAAAAATTGTACAAAATTTGTTTTACACATATCTTACCTGATTGTTCTTCTCTCAAATCTTTCACAAGTCAAAATACAAATGTCAGTAATCCTGCCAGCAAAATCCTGTCCAGATGCTTCCTCCACATTTCTATGGACAATATTAAACACGTTGTGGATAATTTCTCTATACAACCTGGTCAAAATCAGATGAAGATTACAAGTACTCCACTAAATACCACTTGTTTGAATATAAAGGTAAGATTTCATTCTTCTAATTTATGATAACGCTAGCTTTTCACAAAAGGTATGAGAGAGGTGGAGCTGCAGAAGATCTTTTGTGCCCGGTTAAAGTTGCTTAAATTCACAAAATCACTGAAAACAGACCAAAAATAAGACAATTTTAGTGTATCGTAGGTTAAAGGCATGTTGGAATATTTTCTAACGTTGCTCTTTTGCTTCTGCTCGTAATCGTGTTGGATCTGCAGGAAAAAAAACATAAGCAAAAAAGTGACTATTTGGAAGTAATTTTCTAAATACCTATAACCAGTGCTGAACTTTTTTCTGAAAATTTAGCAGAAAATGTGTAGCTTAAACACCCTTTTTACAATTAAATACCCTGTAAAACAGCAAAAAATTCAGCCTTGGATGCAATTAAAATATGTATGAGCAATGCAGCAATGTGTATATTTGCTGCACGTATTATGTGTGGTCAACATTTTCGGTCAGCTTTTGTTCTTGATCACTTAAAGTTCTTTTGCACTTAAAATGCACATGAATAACAGTCGCCATAATGTAAACCATCAGAATAATATCTGGTCAAATGAAAGGTTGATATTTTCAATAGAAATAGAAATTTGTATTTTGATTTGTGAACAATCTAAAATAGGAAAATAAATAAATTGGTGATTTTGTCTGATGTAGGGGCTAATTTTTCATTTAGTATAACTGTATTATAAGGAATTAATTATCAACAAATTAAGCATTGATTCAGTGCAGTAAAACAAATGAATGACAAAAGAATAGTTATTTTAAACATAAAGTTTTTAAAATTAGCAAAACTCTTCCCACGTAAAGTGTTTTTAAGATTTCATGTAAGCTGCCATTTTGAAATGAGCAGAAAAAGTCCTTCTACTGCCCCTAGTGGAAGGATGGTGAACTATAGAGCAGAAAACATGGACAAAGTTATATGCAATGGGTTTTCAAGGAATGTTTTGATCATGCTAATGATATCGGGATATCAAATTTGGTTAAAATTATATAAAATTTGTAATAGAATATTAGAAATAATGTCAATTTTGTTGGGTTTCCTGGAAATGATAGAAGGACAAAAAAGCATTATTTTGGAAGCAGATGGAGCTGTCTATTATAATCCCCAACTCACAGCCAGCAGATGTGGCAGGAGGAACTGGGGGAGGACTCCAGAGAGAGGAGAGGGCCTTCCCTTCCGCACATGTATGCCTGGATGATCACACTGCTGAGAAATCCACAATTCCACAAGCACTCTGTGTGGCTGCTCCTTAAAGCCACGCAGCTGTGGACGGAAATCTGCACGTACGTGTCTATGCGCTTCTCTGCACATCTGTGTCTGCAAGAGACAAAAAAAAGGAGGAGAAGTGGACGTTTGCAGCACATTTGGTAGGAATTCTTTCAGAAAAACATGGCTGGAGCCGCTTTTCTTAATCACTGAAAACAGCACAGACAGAACAAAAATAGTTATTAGCAGCTCAGGTGAACATCCTGCTGGTTTACAAAGACGCTTCCTCACAGGTTGTTCAGTCACTCTGGGGATCAAAGCACGACAATAATGAAACATCACGATTACACTAAAATTATGTCAATGCCATGTGACCGTATAACCTATAATCAGGCCAGACAAACAAACATAACATTTCCTCCATGATGGCTCTAAACAACAAACCCAACATGGAAGTGTAGGAGTTGCCATGGCGATTCGTGCAAATGGGTAATGGGGCAACTGTTAACCTTTGACTGTGTAAAAGCCCCAAGCAGGGGACAGGGGGTGGAGGGTTGTGGAGAAACACACACACACACACACACACACACACAAGGATGTCAGAAAGAAAGGAAATTCACACTCATTTCCTCCGTGTGGTTTCGGTACAAATCAACAACATCCTGTCCTTTTGTGAATCCTGCCTGCCCTCATGCTGGTTTGCGTTTCAGAGTGGGCGTAACAACCCCCCCTCCCCCTACTCCTTCTTTTCTTCCTCTCTCCCCCCATCTCCTATCCACTCCTCCTCCTCCTCTTCATCCTCCTCCTCCTTCTCGGCCCCGTATTTTTTTAAGCACTAGCATAGAGGCTGCAGTCATACCTCGCATTGTTGCAGAGGAAGGAAGGGCACGTCCTTGCTCGCAATAAATGGCTTTAGATAGAACAGAAACACGAGGGGAGCGGCTATTATTTAGCCTAATCCAGCTGAGCCATGTGACCTCTGGCATCCTGACATCCTCTTTGAGAATACAGGGATTAAAAACGAATAATAACCTGTACATGTCTACTAGTCTGGATTTCTTCAACATTATGCATTATGATCTTGAGATGCTTTGTTTTCTAAAGTGCATCATTTTTTCCTATATGTTTGTGAGATTTAAACTTACAAAATCGAGATTACTGTTATTCCAAAGCCCTGCAACAGTGTTAGAATTAAACGGGCCGATGCTTTATGTAAATCAGACCTGACATTGCCCTTGTGACCAACCCCCCACCTTCACCACCGTCTCCTCTTCCTCTCCGACCCCCCTCGCGCACGCACACACGACTCATTCGCCATTTCTTCCCATTCATAAAAATCTAGTCATGGCGCATGCGCAGTACAGCTCGGAGTCCTCCCCATTCATAAAAATGCATTTCAGCCATCCCGAGTCGCAATTCCCTCCCATTCACAAAAAAAAAAAAAAAAAAAAAAAAAAAAAAAAAAAAGGCATCTGCGCAGTTCCGTCCCCTTCCTTTCTTCTACCCTCCCATTCATAAAACTCACTTCCCTCCCCCTCGGTGGTTGCAACATCATACCCACAGCCCTCAACCGCAGTCGCCTTTATACACCAGCGAGTGCTGGAGACCCACTCGCCTGCTTCTCACCTCGATCATTTTATTCCCTAAATATCTGGACTGTCTTTTCTCCTCGCGCGTGGAGCTTACCCCACTCCGCTGGACTAATACCAACGCGCAAACGTCGTGCGCAACGGAGAGATGAGAATAACCTCCTGAAACCACGGTGAGTGATGTCTAAATATGTTCGCTCTTTTTTTTCCTTCTTTTTCTACGACAAACGTTCAAAAAGCCAATGCACGGAACTGCTGGCGTTTAGACGAAACCGGATCGCAGGCACGAACTGGACCTCGCTCCGTCCTGCGCAGACGGCACGGTCTCTGCGCGGCGAGTTAACGTTTAAAAGTCAATATTTAACCGAGAGATTTCAGAGCCAGAGCGAGTTTAGGGCACCGAGGAGAGGATCGACGTCACAGTACGCGTTCCTTTTCTCCCCCCTTCTGTCCTCGGAAGCAGCAGATGCGCACTTCGCCATCTATTGCGTAGCGATTTGTGACGTATTTTAACGAACACGCACCAAAAAAGCGCAGCGTTTCCCTCTCTAAACCTGTAAGAAAGAAAAAAGAAAAAGAAAAATCTTACTCCAAATAGCCTCTGCTGCAAGTCTGGGGTGACTCTGATGCGTGCACGTTTTTCAAAATACTTTTACAATTATCTTTTTATGCACTTTAAAGTAATTATTTTGATTATATTTATATTTTTGTGCGTAATTTTTAAGTAAATCAGCATTTATGCGCTTCAAACTACGCAACAGACTATCGAGTGAAAAAAAAAACGACCCCACAGCTGTCTTGTCTGTTGGCACACACTGTTCTTTTTCCTTTATCAAACTCCCACTTTTATCAGTTTTCATTTAATACGGATAAAGTATTACATACATGGTTCTTGTGCCTATATAAACAGGCTATTTGAGTAAGTCCAGCGGCCGCCTCCGGTTTTTATGACTCAGTCCATTCACATATTCAAGGGAGGGACGCACACTCACACACACACATGCACACACGCACTTGCACACGCGTAGTTCCGGCTTGGAGCTCATAAAGGTCTGGGTTTGACAATCGGCACCAGCAAGCTGTTTTTTTTTTCAGATTTTGATGTTCCATTTTTCCATTCTGGCAAAGTTTCCATTAAACATTGCGCTTTTTATGCTGAATATTCTGGCTTTGTGGGGTTTTTTTTTTAATAATATAGAATTGTGTAGAAGTAGGTTATTGGGTTTGACTGTAAAGTAGGTCTACCAACGACCATGGACCATTGATTAAATGCTTGAAACGGATTTCATTGAGTCCCAGCGTAACTGGAGCGCACTGATTCCTGCGTGCAGCAGCAGGAAGAGCAGCAGCTTCCTTTCTAAAAAAAAAAAAAAAAAAAAGCATGCAATTCATAAAAATCTGTCCCATTCACAAATTCCATCTCTCATTCATGAATGCATCTTTAAAGGTTGTTTATCCAAAAAGCAAACAAATTATGAAATCCCTCATAATACCTCTACTGTGAATGTTGTAATCCAGTTATTATTCAGCGATAATGCTGTCTTCAAGTTTTCGTATTCAGTTAAAATGGGTAGCTACTTTCCACTGCTTATTGTGTCCTTTTCCCCTTTCCTGGCAACCCTCTATTCTCTTTGCTCTGACTTGTTTTGCATCTTTGAGTCTTTTGCATGCAAGCCCTGCTCTGTGCTGCTCCCTGCTCTTTGCAAGGGAAGCAACCGGAGCCCAACCTCTATTATTCTAATGTTAGAATGAATAGTTTGAAAGAAGAAGGCTTAGACTGAATATCCTGTTGCTGCCCGGTTTTATAATCACCTCGGGTTAAAAGCACTATGTCAAGATAATTCCTAAGATTTCAAACTGGCATGAATTGCAATCAAGTTGAAAGGAATATTTTTAGGGTTTTTTGTATGTTACACTGTAAGGAGTCAATCAATGGACATAACAATGATGGCTTTCTTTTGTATTTTGTTTTTTATTTGCAGTGTTGCTAAATGCTGCTTTAAAGTGAAGACGTGCGAGGCACTAGCCGACACATGGAGTCCAGGGTTCCCCACCACATCCCCGGAGTGTCCTCCTCCCTCATATCTCAGCCTCTGCTGGACAGTCGAGTGCCCTACGGACGTCTTCAACATCCTTCCCCCATATACTCCATTGATCAGATAAAGTCGTCACACGTGGAGAACGACTACATCGACAGCCCAGCTGTTGTCGCCCAGCAGCCACTGAGCCAGAAGTCGGCAAACCGTAGAATCACCTGGCTTGGCCAGAATCAAGAGGCCTTCCTTGGGGCGAACCACAACCACCATCATAATCATCAACATCAGCCCCACCAGCAGGGCAGGTGCGAGCCTCACCCTCACCAGGATTCCACCACCCATCCTTGGATTTCCTTTAGTGGGAGGCCCAGCTCCATCAGCAGCAGCAGCAGTACCTCGTCTGATCAGAGGCTGTTGGACCATGCAGCACCCACACCTACAGTGGACCACCAAACAAACTTGCACCCTAACCATGGTCCTCTCCACGCAATCAGTACCCAGACACAGGGCTGCTTCAATTCTTCTAAAGTCCTCACTTCCTCATCCTCTGCTTCCTCTTGCTCATCTTCCTCTAAATCTCTGGACCTCAAATCTACAAAGATCCCAGCAGGAGGTGTGAGCTCCACTGGGAGTCATCAAGGGTTGGTGCTGATCCCTTCTTCCCCAACCGAGAAGAAGCATCTGCTTCTCTGTGAGCATTGTGGGAAGTGTCGATGCACGGAGTGTACGCTCCCCCGAACCTTACCCTCTTGCTGGGTCTGCAACCAGGAATGCTTGTGCTCCGCTCAGAGCCTGGTGGACACTGCCACCTGCATGTGCCTGGTCAAAGGGATCTTCTACCACTGCACCGAGGATGAGGACGATGAGGGCTCCTGCGCCGACAAACCCTGCTCGTGCTCCCAAGCCAACTGCTGTGCTCGCTGGTCCTTTATGGCCGCCCTTTCGCTCGTCCTGCCTTGTCTCCTCTGCTATCTACCAGCTACGGGTCTGGCTAAACTGGGACAAAAGTGTTATGACAATGTTAGCAGGCCTGGCTGTCGCTGCAAGAACTCACAGGGCATCAATGTCCCTGTGTGTAAAAGTGGAGGCATGGAAGCAAAAGGTGGGACAGAGAAGCCGCAGCAGGGGTCGTGATAGAGACTGTCAAGAGGTGGCCTTGCTCTAAAATGGACCATACAGTACTCACTTACTCTCTATGGACAGGACAATCCAACACAGACCTATGAAAACTACCCCATTAATCTGCTGGAAGATGACTTATATTAAACAAAGGTACTTACATGGCTTTTTTGACCTGTTTTGCGGTGTGGATGATCAAACTAGGCCATCAAAGAGTTGGCCAGTGAGAATAGCAAACGGGCCCTCTGAGATGTGTATCAAGTTTTGTAAGTGTGACAAGAAGAGGAGACTTGACTGTGGGACTGGTGTTTGTACTGTGCAAGAATGGAGGCACAAGATCGTTGTACTTTTCTGCTGCTCAATATTTCTCAGCTAATTTTGTAATTCAAAGTTAACCTGTAACAGATTCTAAGATTAATTACAAATTACGGATAGAGATAAACAAATATGTTTGCCCCCGACCCCACCGCTAAAAGCATAGCCCAACGATAAACATTGAAACAAATATTGTGTGGCTAAACGAGGCTTTGGAGTTAGCCTTTGCAGGAAACCACTTATTCCAACATTACTGACTTTTACCATCTTCTAGTGTTGCCATTTCTCTCCTTTATATACATGAGCTTGCTAGCATTCTATCTCTAGTTTTTTATCTTCATGGTGGAGTAGTAAAAACAAACCTTTTTAGACCTTAAAATGATAGTAATTTCCCATAATTCCGACTCCGCATTGTGCAGTTGTGCTGCACGTGAGGCATAACACTTTACTGTGTATTTTCTATTTTTTGGGTGGTGAAGCTTAGATATTCTGAAACACTTTGAATGCCGTTCACAGATCACCTCAGATGTAATGCATGTCACGATCTGCATGCTCTAGTCTAATGGTTATTCACCGTGCTATAGGAGTGGAATTGTGGTAGAGAAATGTGTAGAAAAGAGAAAAAAAAAGTACACCCAAACTTCTCAGGGACTGTCTTGGTTACCTCCAGAACTTGGCCTACTGCATGTTTGATTTTTGTTGAACTGCCTAGGAGCCTAACTGCTTCCCCTTTGCTTAAAAAGGCAAAGAAACCTTTAGGGGCCAAAAGGCATTTGTGAATGACTGAAAAGTTTCTAGAGGACGATAAGAGAATGACGACAAAGGGGGAGAGGAGAGGTTTTGGAAAGTTCTTGTGTTTGTATCCAGTCAGCCTTTGTTGAAATCTAACCTGCCACTTGCACAATCTTCTTAGGACCCCTTAAAGGATGTACTAAAGCACAGAGTTAGCTGTTTTGCCATCACATCGGCCCACACTACAGTTAGTCCGCACATCCCTGCTTCCCCACACATCAGTGTCTTCATGAAACTCTAATATGCTGCATAGCTGTGTAAGTCAGATCTTTTACTCTTAAAGTCTATTTTTGTGGCTTGTATGATGTTCTTAAAACTTTGCCAAAGGAAGCTCAAACACAGTAGCATGTTTCTGCAGCCTGAGTGATCACAGTTGTTGCGCACTCCTGCCAAATGGAGTTGACGGCAGTTGGTCGTTAAAGGGGAGCAGCCCTTTGACACAGATGGCCATTTCTCTTTGGCATGAAGGCATACCGTCTTTGTTGCTCCATAACACACAACTCTCTGTTAAGTCAGACCCTTTACCTTCCATTGAGATGGGGGGGGAGAGTTGCTTAACTTTGCTCATACTTGTGTTTGTCTCGTTGCACAAAACTGGTATCATGCAGGAGAGGAGAAAGAGAATGAAAAACAAATGAAAACAAAAAAAAATAGGTCTTTAGCGTTGAATGTATAAGGCAATATTTCAAAAGCAATTTAGTTTGAGAGAATGGTGCCAAAACTGAGAACGAATGTGTTACAGGGCAAAAGGCCTGGCAGGTGATAGTGGGCAGAAAAACAAAATCACAAATGTTCTGACATTTAGTAATAGAGCTATGCAGGTGAAATGTTATTGGTGTAAATAGTTTCACAACATTTGTGTTCTTTAGAAGAGACTTTTAAATGTCCTTGAAAGATTGCATGGTACATTATAACTACAATTCAGTACAAAGTATATAGAGAGTATATTAGATATATATTTTGAGGGTAAGAAAAAAAAGGTTTTTTGAGGTTGCAAAGAAGCAAAAAGCAGGGTGGAGGAAGGATTGGGTTTTTTCTATCACTCGATTATTCAATGTGCGCCGGCAATAAAGGAAATGAGTGGAAAGAATCAGATATTTAAGCTATCCGTGGCTCATTAGCAGTCAAGAGTTTAAGCTAAGTCCTTTCTGGGTCTTGCAGACTGTGTGGACTCATTGAATCGAACACCATTTACCCCAATTAGTCCACTTCCTGCTGGTACTTTTCAGTGTCACAGCTCTTTTTCACTTGCATTTTTGTCCTTCTTTTTTTTTTTTTTTGCTCGCCGTTCTCCCTGAGAAACAGTCCTGCAAACACCCCCAGCCTACCATGATTGACACGCGCAGCTGCGGTGCATAAACTTGTCATACCACAGAGACACAAGAGACAGACACGCCTGAATCCTCTTTCTCCTCCCTTTTTTTTTTTTTTTTTTTTAAACACCTCCTCTCTATTGCCTCTGTTTTTCTCCTGATTTGTGTTTGGTAGCCACCCATACCACCAGTGGACCTTCCTTTTTTGACTTTAACTGCCTTTCTTTTCACTGCAAAAGCAATGCTTTTTTCACTTTAGCTTTACACTGTCACATGCGCTCGCTAGCTAGCCTGCTCTGAATGTGGAAAAGTCATCAACAACTCAAGAAAATCCTTTATTTTCTTTTGCTGCAATGCGGTGGCTTTTACACACCAATACCCCACAGAGTTATTAATGTTATTTTCCTCCCCAATGAGGGGAAGAGTCACTTGTTACTCCATTCCTTTAGACCCATGCTTTGTCATTGTTGGAAATTCAAAAAACAAGATCTGTGCTTTTTTTTTTTTTTTTTTGGTTGAATATAACAAAATAAGAAAAAAATCTCATATAAAGTTCCCTTTATAGATATATTTATTTTGAAGTTCTATTTTATATAGTATTTATTTAGATGCCAACTTTTTGTTTGTGAAGAAAGCTTATGTCGAAATGGAATGTACATTGACAATGGAAATATATATTGTTAAATATACTGGGCTGCTGTGTCTTTACTGATGTGTGACTGAAAATTGTCTTTACATTGAACACTTAGAAATAGAACTCCACACAAAAACACACACTCAACGTCTGGATTTTTATTAATAAAAAGTATTTAAAATTTAAAAAAAAAAGTGAAGAAGCTGATTGTACTGTAAATTTGATGTCATCTTACATGAAGGAGGTCTTGGTTTTAACCTTGAATGGTGCATTCAGTGAGTTTGTGCAGGCACAAGTTCTTCAGTCTCCTCACCAAACCCTATTTTTAAAAAAAATGTATTAACTTCTTGATGCCTAAATGTATTTCCAGGTACAAAAAAAAGGAAATTCTATGTTTTTACCTTTAACTAGATGCTAGTTTTTAAGCAGAAGTAGTTTAATGAATATTTGCATTAATAGGTATCAAGGGGTTAATTTAAAAATAACTGGTTTATCACTTTTTCACTTGTAAGGGAATATTTTTATTTTACCAAAGTTATAATAATAATGTTACTTTTAAAAAATGAACATAACTGAAAAACAAGATAAATTCCAGACTCTAATCACACCTTAAACTCTTCGGCTTCTGAGTTTTTCCTGTTTGACTTGAAGGCTAAACAGTCTTCCTCTTTGTTTATAGGGGTGGTCTGTTATAATCTTCACGTGTAAAATTCCTCTCTTTCCAAAGCACCACCTTATGAAGTCAGAGTGCACACAAAATCTTCCTGAAACACACACACGCTGTCAGCACCTCCCACCCCCCAGCCCACCTGTGCTGTTGTTACCTCGAGGTGTTATTCCTCCTCTCGCGCACCCCCTTCCCTCAACTCTCACTCCTTTTGCTCCTTGGTGTTTATCCGAGCGCACCTGGAAGACGAGGGGAGACGGAGAGAGGAGAGAGAAGAGGAGAAGCTCACCCGCTCCTCCAGCACCACATAAAAAGCGTGTTTCCGCTGCAGAAGCCCTAAAGGCGCTGCTGTGTCTGCTCCAACAGGTGAGATCAGAGACCAACCTGCCTGTTTACCTGCCGGTCTGTCAGCACCCACCTGGGATGACACACACACACAACGGCACACTCATAAACACTCACTCACAAAAACACCTGCATTTGACTTCCTCCACACCTACATTGTCATCTCCACCCCACAGAACCCCATACATATCATCAACACAGGAAGCTTTAGTGCAGGCAGGTGGAAAAGAAACCATCTATTACCATCTGCTGTAAAAAAAAAAAAAAAAGGCGGACGGGATTCACTGAGAAACTGCTGCTCAGTCAAAAAAAATGTTGAGGAAAATTCTGAGCGGATGCATCCAAACCATGAGAAAACAGAAGGTTCCAAATGCTATTTTCTTTTTTGCAAATATATTGATGCTAAAAGTTGTTGTCAACGTAACTTCTTATGCAACAGAAAATCACAACGCTTTGGCTTTAATATTTAGCTCTGAATCAGGAAGTCGGAGCCTCACAGGGAATAAAACCAGAGGACAAAGCAGCCTACCAGTGACATGATCGGGCCCGGCCCAACCCACATTTGGCTTCTTATCTGCTGCATTTCACAACCGGCAGAACTTGTACTGCAAAGTAACTTTATCAGCACACATCAATGTAACCTGAGATATCACTTAAAGGTATAAACCACAGCGTTTGCAAACTTAACATGTCCTTAAAGGGGACGTCTGTTTGAGGAATGCTCACAGGAAAACTTGGTTTGTTGAATTAGTTTAATAATTGTGACGAGTTTGACTCCCTCGTGCTCATGAGCTTCGAGTCCGTTTGGATATACTGCTGCAGCATTCTGTTTATATGACATATTGCAAAAGCCATTTTCACATCTGGAATAGCACTCAAGTAAAACCCCCCTGACAACATCCAGGTATACAATCACTAGGTTTTCTCCTTTTCTTTTTCCTCAATTGTGCTCTTCTGTTTTATACTGTAACTGTACTTGAAGCAAGAAATGTGCCTCTATTTTCCTATTCAATTTAGAACTAAAATATAACACCAAAAAGAAAAGCATTCATAATCTCTTTATCCAAAACTATTTTTGTTTCAATTTATAAAAATGTTCAGACGAAAGATTTCGCTACTGTTTTTGCCTGACTCACTGTTGTTTAGATTAGTCCCTGGTGAATGATGTTTAGCTACTGTATAAAGATGGATATTTGTAGTTTGAGGTTTTATTTTATGCTAAGAAAAAGTTTTTCTGACATTTTTCAAACAATAACTGCTTAAAAAAAGAAGCAAAAAGATTAATGTTGCATTTGGAAAATAGTTCAATCAAAGCATACAGAAAGTAAGATCAAATACTTTGACAAAAAAGGGAAAAATGAACATCAATGTAAGTTCTTTTTAAGGTGCTATCAGTAAAGATGAGCATGCGTGACCTAATACTTTACACAATTTAGTTTGCACAATTTCAAGTCTTCGTGCAAATTCAAAATTGCAAATCTATTAAACAAACAAAACAAAAAAAATAGAAGAAAATAAGCAAGTATGTGACAAAAGAATGTAGCAAAAAAAACAGCATGAAAATGAAAAATTTAAAGCAGCTCATCAACAAAAAAGTGCAACAATAGAGAACACATTATTTTAGGTTTGAACGATTGAAGCAGCAACATAGTTGTTCTAAATGCAGCACAGAACAACTTTATTTTTCAGACGTCTTTGTAATTAAACATCAAAGTTACTTTTAACATCCAAAATTATTGCTTTAGTCCATGTTAATGAAACAATATTTTTGCTTTACCACCAAATATCTCATCTTCAAAGACCCACTCTGATGACAACCATGTTTTTAGTGTTTTTAACATGATCTTTTAGCATTTTCTCATTATTGGAGGACACATATAAAGAAAAGTATGTTCAAAACGGCATATCTGGCCATCTCTATTTAATTCATCATGAATCAGGAGCAGATTAAAAAAATGTCATCAGAAAAAGTGTGCAGTTATGACCATAGACCGTTTATAAGAACTGGGCATAACAAGTGTCGAGGTCCTCCATAGGAAATGCTTTACTTCCAGCCCTCGCAAAATCAGGCCAGAGCCTTCGCCATGTTGCAACCAGATCTGAAGAATCTGTCAATCAAATGTTCGAGGTGGGGCCAACAAGCAACACATGCTTTTACAGAGGCATCTGATTGGTCAGTTTATAACTTTAATAATTGGAGGTAAAGAAAAATATCGTGAAAGAAATTAGGAATAGATAGAATATGCTAAGAAGGAAGCATCAGAGTAAGAATGATTATTCTGACAAATAAAATGATGGAAGTCTGTGGGACTTTGGCCTTCTTGCAACCAGAGGGTACTTCTTATTTGGAACACGGGAGGGGAGGAGTTATGTCTATTGATATACATGTCAATGGGTGTGATGTAGAAGCTCCTACGGCAAGCCACAAGCTTCGTACTCCGCTCTACTCAGATATATCCACTTTCAGACTAAAAGATGTGTGTACATATTTGTTTTTCTTATCTACAAAATTTCTAGGTTTTAGGTTGGGGATCTGAAATCAGATGGATGATGGGAAGGAGAGCAGGCCTATTCAATGCCAACTGTCCCGCCCACTACTCAGAGGTGAATTTCTAATGGACGGTCACTTAGCAGAAACTGTCTCCAAGAAAACTACTTTTAAAAAAGAAAAAAATGGCTAAAATGGAATGAGCTTTTAAAATAGATCAAAAGATGATTAACCAAACCAAAGAGCAAATCACAACCATTCAAATTTGGACTAAAGCAACAATAGTCTGGTCATTTTGATAAATTTGTGTTATTTTAATTTTAATTTAATAAATTAATCAAATTTTATGAGGTTTAATGGGTCCTTATAAAAAATATGCAAATTTATAACATGAGTTTTTTCCTCTAACTTTTACTTATTTTACTGTGCACTGACACTGACGCAGATCCAAAGTAGGGAAGAGCTTGTAATGCTACCACATGGAAACAAGCCTGCTAAGATGTGCGCTCATACAGGGCAGAAATAGCAAGTGCATTGCTGTCTGAAATGGATACCCTGACATTCAAACTGTAAAATGATGTCCCCCTCCTTATCAAACAAACACACACACTGTACAAATCCTCGTGTGTCCTCCCTGCCCCGTTTCCTTTTCCCTCAGTTTTGTTTTTGTCATCTGTGAGGAATTTTAAAAGTAAATCGAAGTGAAGTCTGACAAGACAGCTTCAGCTGCAGGAAAGCACATTTCAACACTTGAAAAGTGGCAGGAATGGTGAAGACAAAAGAGAAAGGAGTTGACAAGACAATTGGAGGGGGGAAAAACAGGAAGCAAAGGAGATGTGGTTGTTTAGAATTCTGACAAGCATGTCTGCCGTGATGCGGTTCATTCCTAAAATGGTCAGAGAGAGCCCTCAAAGTTAGAGCCACAACTTCCAACGTCTTTTTTTTTTTCTCATTTTGGTAGTGTTAGCTTTTCAGCTATTGAGAAAGCTCCAAATTTCATTTCCATTATGTCAACATCCAAAGCGTGAATCAAAATATTTCCGAAGGTCACGGTTTAAATGCTCTTTTGAGCCCAAGAAGGCAAAAGAAAAAAGGAGGAGAAAAGAGAGATTAGCCATGATTTTCTGAACCACACTTGCCTGCCTTCCTGCAAGTCAACCAGACAGTCAGCTTGTCCACCATGAAACCATTCAACCAGCCAGCAAACAAGCCAACCGGTCCATTTCATTCAGTGGGGCCACTGGCATGGGACCAAGTAATGCCACTTAACAAAGAGCTACTGTCTTGCATCACTTCCCCTCAGAGAGGCCAACCGGGCCGCAGCCTCTTATCACCAGGCACTGCCAGTCTGAAGCACACTGAGGCCTCCGCCACACCAGCCTCTATACAGCTTTGTGTTACAGCCTTCCCCCATTATACCACCATGATACTAACCCAGCACCCATGGGAGGGCTTCATTTCACCTTTCAAGAGTAAATCTATTGAACAATACTTTAGAAGGAATTCTTTTGGACTCTAAGAAGAGCAATATTTGTGTTTCTGAAGTTCAAAATAAACTTTTTTTTTTTTTTTAGAGAGAGAAAAATGACTATAGTTAAAGTTAAAGTTTTTTGAAAGTCCAAAATGTTATAGTCCATTAAAATCCACATCTTACTCCAGTCAAAATGTGATTCTAAAAGTTTCTTTTTGGAGTGAAAGAGTGGAACCCTAATGGGCAGCTTTGCTCCTCTGTCTTGATAAGTATTCTGCCGGTGTAGTTTGATACTTCCTTCCATTCCACAACCTCTCTGTGTTTGCATTTGTGTGTGTGTGTGTCTGTCATGGGTGCGTGTCTGTTTTCAACAGGCCCTGTGGCTGCCTAAGGGGGTTGAACATGTGTAAAGGAACAGTTGCATTCCTTTCAGATCTTCCTCTCAAAAAGAAAACACAAACACACACTCACGCATTCAAACCTACACAAAACGAGCAAACAAGGACACACACAACACACTCCTTCTCTTCCCTTTTTTTTCAGTCTCCATTCCCTCTCTTTCTGAATAACAGCGGAGCTAGAAGGTCCCCCGGGGCGTCGGAGGGGCCAGAACTGGGCCGACCAAACTTGGCTTCCGACCCCGGAGCAGCGGCACGCCCACTTGGCGACGGCCTACAGTGCATTCCTGGTGAGAGCATTGTCAAAGGCAAGCACTTCCTCTGGAGGGCCGCCAGAATCACATTAACATTTTATACATTTATCTGTTGGCTTTAATAAACCAGCACCCAACACAGAGAGAAAAAAAATAAAAACAGGCATTTATGCTCGAAACAGGATGCATGTGACACGCACATGCTCACAGAACAGTGTTGCAAAACATTGTTTTGATTCCCGTCTGCGCTCGCGTTTCCCTGCTCCTCCTCCAGGAGCAAATAGTCCCATCTATGCTGCTTTTTTAATTTGATCTCTGTTACGCAAATACTTCCTCTTTGTGGCGTTTGCTTCAAATAACAACCGACCTCCACGTGTTATGGGACACCAACAGTGTCCTGTCCTCCTTAACTTTGTCTATTTTGTATGTAGATGTGAAAACTTTGATCACTTTAAAAAAAAAATGTTTTTATTACAGCTCTCCTAAGCTATTCTCACAACAATGAATGTAATTAATTCCTGACTAACAATCTGGGATGTATTTCCTTGGAGTTTGAATCACAGTTTAAGGGAAAAAATGTGTAGGTCAGTGGGGAAGCTGTCATCTGTGATGTCACACTGGCTTCTAATTTCCCTCCTTTAAAACCAAAATATAACTCACATTTTTGTTTGCCTTTATTGTATCAAGACACCCAAGGAAGCTGACACACAAACACAAACAATGATCTCAACTTCCATGTTTTCCCAGAAAACAAATCAGCGGAACTACCCTAATGGGAGTGCATGGTTGACTGTGTGGGGACACACATGTGGGCATATTGCTCATTGCTGAGCCATTTATTGTTGTACAAAATCATATGTGGGAATAGTTTGGCTGCCCACAAAGAGGCTTTGTTGTCATATGCAGGCAAAGAGGACACATGAGGACAAATCAATGTCCAGTTTGGGTCTTGGATTTCAGTTTCCTGCGTGAGCTGATGCCAATTTAGGTCAACAGGAAGTCTTGTCAGCCCCCTCTCCAGAAGGTACAAACTGTGGCCAACATCTGTTTCACTTTTAGGTTTCATCATGTAGCTGTAGTGATGTGAACTTTTAGAATGCATCCTCTTTTCATTGATTTTCAAAGCATTTTTTGTCATGCCGTTTTAAGCCAAATAAAAAGAATTGTTGTAGCCATAGTCTTCTCTCTGACTAGCGCAATTCGCCCAAGTTTAGCAATGGGTGAGAAGCAGTGAGTGATTTGATTTAAATGAATCCTCTTTTCATTGATTTTCAAAGCATTTTAATTATGATCATGCCGTTTTAAGCCAAAATAAAAAGAATTATGTTGTTTTCTAGGACATAGTTTCTGCAGAGTGGCAGTATTTCATTAGAAATTCGCCTTTGAGTTGTAGACGGAACTGTTGTCACTGAGTAAGCCCACCCCCATTTCCCCATCATCCCTTTATTTATACTCTCCTGCTATCTTAGAGCTCCCCACTACCTCAACATAAGCTAACCTAGCAGTGCAAAAAAGACGTCAGCTCAGACAAGGAAATGAAGAAGTACATCAATCTAGTTTAGGGGTGGGTAAACTACTATTAAACTATTAAATCTGGCCCGCCAAGGTAAAATAAATTGTGTGGATAATCCTTATTATCAAAGAAAGTTGTTTTGAAATAAAAACTCCAAAATTGTCTGTTTTAAAAGCATATATATCAATTTTCAATCAAAATAAAAGCATTTTTTGGTCCATGTTCTCTAGATGTTTCTCTTTGAGGTGGATTAACAAATCACTGCACAGATCTGCTCCATCTGCACCTCCTGGTCCAACCTTGTTATCAAATTCTAGAATCCTTTGTGGCCCAGAAGTCAAAAAGTTCACCCACCCCTGATCTAGTCCATTGTTTGATCTGCTCCTGATTCACAACAATTTGCTTAAAGTAATAATCACAAATACAGTTTTCAGCAAATTTCCTTAACATTAGTCCTTGATAATGAGAAAAATGCCACAAAAACAAGTTTAAAAACACAAAGAACACTTTTTTTAGCAAATGACACACAATATGTGTTCGTGCATGTGTGTAATCTTATTGGCTGTGGTGCAGCGGTAGGGCATTCAACTCCTAATCGGAAGATTGCGGCTTTGATTCTCGCCTTGCCCATCCATGTATCGAAGTTTCCTTGGGCAAGACACTGAACCCCACCTTGCCTCTGGTGGAAGGTTGGCGCCAGTGTTTGGCAGCGGGGCAGCCACCAGTGTGTGAATGTGCGTGCGTGAAAGTGCTTTGGGCCTTCGAAGGAAGGTAGAAAGTGCTATACAAGTATTTACCATTTAAAAAAAGCAGAAACAAGAAAATGTCATTGTATGATAGCATAAAAAACAAAAAAAAAATAATTATTTTCCACAATCCTCATTTAAGTGTGTTGATGATGGGAAGAAAACAGAATCAAAGTCCTAATGAAATGTCAAATTTACTTTAAATAAATCAAATAATTATTTCTAATAATCATGAAAATGTTTTTTTGTTTGATTTTTTTCAATGGCTAACAGTTACAGGTGGTTAGGTTTACAAATAAGTACCATCCATGAGCATTGGTAGCAGTATATTTTTGCTCAAGGGTGCGTCTGCAAATCGTGTCACAAACGTGTCCCTCGTCTTCTTTTACAGTTATCTGCTAACACTGCTTTAGTCTGAATTGCCTCTAATCCTTCCTGTTAACACGAATCTGCTTAAAGTATATCATGAACAACAAAGTACATCGTTATGGTAACCTTCCAGAAACAAATAGCTATTCAGTGCATTTCGATAGCACGCCTATCGGCAAAAAAAGGTCAAATCATCGCATAAGTGGGAAGTTTGTGCATGTGTGTGTGTCTGCGAGTGTTTCTCACCGCTGTGTTTGTGCATGCGCAGGACCTCGGGGTGTGGTGTCTTGGCATGTCTCACCACAGTTCAATGTTTCCTCCAAGCTCAGTTGGCACTCTTGTGTTCCTGTTGGCTGACCTTTTCGCTTCCTGTGAGGTTCCTGTCATGCACACTCTGACGAAGGTCACAGGTTTGTTTGCTGGATTCCTGTTCAAAACAGTTTGATCCAAACATATCATACCAGAATTAGACCGTATTGTCCAACGTTAAGCCCACACAAGAAGAAGAGCACCTTTTGATCCTAATATTTGACAGCAAATCTGAACATTTCTCCATATGGACCGAACTCCCGAACAGTTATCCAAATATTTGACTTAAGGAAGGAAGTCCAAGCACATATTTTTATTTTCTGCTATGATAAGTCCTTCAAGTATTGAACATTTCCTGCACAATCATTTTTTATTATTCTTGCAGAACCCATGCAACAGGTAGGGGGTTAAATATTTTTTTAAAGACAGTTAAGAGGAAAAACTTGTAATTAAACATAAACAGAATTATTTAAATTTATTAGATTCCTATAATATTAGTTCATATAATCATAAAATTCCTATAAAGATTGAAACATCAAATAATAAAGAAAATTGCAAACAGTCACATTTATAGCTGTTCAGTCTGTAAATTAATTTAATCTAAAATGTTTCAAACTTGAGAAATTAAAACAAAAAACAGAGATTAGATCAAAATAAAATAGGAAAACAAAAACAAGTGCCATACAATATTTAAAATATAAATAGCAACATTAAGATTTTTTGCTCATCTTTTTATTTTATTTTTTTACTTTTTTGTTTGATGAGACTGAATATATAAAGTATAGATAAGACTGATAATCCAACTATAATACAGTTTTTTAAAGGAAAAAAAAGGAGAAAAAAAAGAAGAAATCATGATGGTATATTAAAAACAGACCAACTCTAATGAGACAAAACCCAAAACTGACCAAGTACTCAAAAAAGTGAGGGAATGATCACAACAACGCAATTGTTTTCAAAGCTCAGGTGAATCAGGAAAACTTTATTTAAAAAGCCCCAAGTAACAACATTGATTAAATGAGGCCTTGTAAATTAAAAGATAAACGTAATAAAATTGTTGAAAATAGATAAGAGTAAGTGTACAGAATTATTCAAAATAAAATAGCAATAAAACAAAACCGAAGAGTATTACTAATGGCCAAATGTTTGGCTGTAAAACAGCGATTAGAAGTATTTCTAAAGCATAAAGGAAAAAAAGATAAAAAGGTTCTTACTTTTCAAATTAAAACAGGAAGTTAAATTACTAGCTGTTCTAAAAGTGGGAAAAAGCAAACTAAGAAAACAAAATGAACTGTGCAAATTTTTAAAAATAAAGTTCCAAATCCAGCTGTCACTCAAAACCTTTCTGTATCACAGAACCATCTACCAGTTTATTTAGTCTGTTTAGTTTTAGCTATTTTTTCATGTTTCATGACTAATTCCTGTAAAATTACCTGCATGAAGCCCAATGAGGCAAAATTTAGGGCTATATAAATAAAATTGAATTGAATTGAATTGAAAATTGAACCAGCAAAAAAGTGAATGAGTAACATCAAATTTTGACTGCCACTTTTTATAAAACTTGATTAAATTGTGCAAGAGAATCCTGCTCTATCAGAAACATGAGATTAACCACATCCAAAAGCTGCAGCAGGCATATTAGCAGAACATCTTTAAAACTTTGAGGCAGCAGTGTCTGGAAGAAGTGGTCTGGCTTGTGAAGACCTCTAACTCCAAATGCTATTCCTGTGGCTGTGTGGGTGTGCAGCCAAGCCAAGGAAGTGGCTGGTCTTGCTAAAATGCTTACAAACCAGATCTTCTGAAGACCCCAAAACATTTGTGTCTTCACACATATGTGGCAGAGAGAAAGGAAAAGGCATCATTCAACAGCCGCTTCCTCATCTTGAAGCATCGGATATTGGATTAGCGCGCTAAGCTCCCTTTCGTTCTTTTCTCACGTTACTTTTGTGAGGATCTGAGCGTGCACACATCAGTGTCTCCTCAGTCCCGGTCTCATTATTCTCTCTAATGTCAGATCTAAATAAGCGATGAATTGAAAACCAAAATGGATAAACTTTCTGGTATCCTTGCGGTCAGATGTTCTTTCAGTCCTTATGTGGTTTCCAGGCCTCACATGCAGGAACTAATAAACATGTATGTAAAAATGTGAACCCTTTCATCAACCCTTTGATATCATCCAGCTATAATAAAGAAAAAAAATTCACTTACTTTTTTTCTTTTAAGTGGAAACTAAGTTTGGAGCACTATAGTTTGATGCATGTATGCATTAATAGGCATCAAGGGTTAAAAAACACATAGCGTTCAAAGAATTAACCATTTTATAATTGCTAAAAACAAATCAAAACAGCCTCCACCACCACTCCCATTGTTGAATTGAATGGAAGGCAAACAAATTTTTTTTGACTTTCCAAAGTAAGAATCAGTGAAAAATTGCTCCATTCAGAAAACAGCCTCCAGTGGTCACTTTAGGAACTGCAACTTTTATATTTACTTCATGTTTGGCTTCAAATTTGGGAAGAGTTTCTGTCTGACCGGTAAATTCAAAAGGTTGCAACAATGGAGTTACTTGCAACCACCAAGAAGAATCTCCAAAACAATGAGAAAATCAGAGAAGTCAACTTGACATTAACAACATTTATATATTTTAATCTATACAATGCATTTTAATGATTTATGTGTATTCAGCCTGACTAAACTATGCCAAAGATTTTAAAAGAGATTTATTTTGCTTATACTAGCTTAGAAGATTTGCAAAGGACCATTAGGCCACCCCACACTCCTTTTGTTAAGATAGTCTGCTAATTTGGCTATAAAATGGAAAATGTAATTCTGTTTTGCAGAATAAAAAATATTTGAATTCATTTAGTGAACTGTTATGTGATGTTTTTATTGTAAAAACACTACAGAGCATTTTTTTCCCTGTTTTTTAGGATTTACTGGCATGAATGTGGCTGATTTGTTTCCACAAAGACAACCTTTTTTTAGATTTTGTTTTCTATTTTTGAGAACAGACTAATGAAAAGGACTCTTTGTTAACATAAGCCAGGATTATGTGGTAAAGCTGCACAGTCTTGAATGAATGAACTGTTTTTACAACCTTCATCCTCCTGGCTGCAACGGCTTCCTTATTTTTTGTCATTTTTTTTCTTCTCTGCAGGATTCAAAATGTCAGTTTGATCCATTTTCATGCCAGCATTCGCGTTGCCCGGATGATTAAAGATGCTTTTAATCCAATCCAAATAAAAAACTTGAAACTTAATAAGCATGACACCTCAGTGAAAGCTCCATCTTCTATAGTTCAAATTTGCTAAAGCCCATGCATAATGGCCTTTCTGTCAAAAAGTCACTCTTTCCTGTTTGGAGTTTCGTGTGATTTATTGTCCGTAATACTGAAAGGAAATTTAGATGGAGATGTGGAGAGTAAGTAACGGAAAGACAAGAGGGAAAGGGGGAGTAAAACAGAAGGGGAACAGAGATGGAGCACCTGCTTTGTGACTCGGCCCTAACAAAGACACCTCTGTCCCGCATTACAATGACGTCTGGGACACTGTAACTTCCTGTGTCTGGTGGGACAAGCAGGCAACACAGCAAACGTACTGTTTGCGCGGCTAGTTCTATTCACACACAGTTGTGGGCAGCAATTAGGCTGAAAAGCTATATTCACTGTTCCCTCTCAGCAGAGGGAGCGGTGGTCCTTGCTGGAGTCAGAAACTTGATCAAGGCCATTAGTTTAAACTATTCTAACATTGTGTTTTTTATTTCTGAGGACCAAATTTACATACTTTAACTACAAAATGTGCCTAACTTCTTCTTTTTTTATTTTTAAGAAAGAAATTGGACTTACTGTGACCCAAAACTTCCCATTTAAAGCCGAAGTTTGGAGGCCAAACTTGAGAGCGCTTTTGCCATGGAAACAGCCCAGCAAGAATGTAGGTAATATTTCTCAAATTATAGTTGCCAACATGAGGTCAAAATGAGATATGAAAGGCTTTTGGAAAAGAGCATTTTTAGCTTACATCAAAAGAATTTCTTTTCTCTTTCTTCCTTTTCTTTGAGTCCAGTTCAAAAGCAGGGCCACGATATATAGAGTTACATATTTGTCCGCTACTCCTTAGATGAGATTCTAGCCTTTAAAAAAAAAAAAAAAACAGATTTTTATTATTATTTTTTTGCAACTGTAAAACTCAAGGTAAGTGTAACATACGATACTTCATCTGTTTTTCCATCTGCAGCAGTTGTGTAAATCCATTTCCTCCAAATGACAAATCCTTTAAAATCCCCTGGTTAGCCACTTAAAATTTCAGTCATTATGACAAAACTTAAAGACGCAGATTCAGTTTGTTTCAACGTGATAAGCAAATTCACGAGGAACAAAGGCCTCACAAAATTAAATCCATGTACGTTATAACAACCGTACAGAACCTTTGTTTTGTTTTTTATTGCAAATGTTGTAAACCTACATGCATTCCAACTCAACCAAAGCCTGTAGCGGCAGAGCTGTGTCACAGTCATTACAGCACAAGATATATGAGAAAAGAACAGGGTAGAGGACCTCAGCAATAGCTCAACGTGATTGAAGTTTGATCCCGGCTACCAATTATGTGGTTGCTATGTTTCCTCAGTTGCTACCCTGGTATCTTCCTTTCACACGCTCGAGAGGTGGAGGACGAGGGGAGAGGAGCGGATATTATAAACACATGCAGTCAAAAATATAGTTCTGATGCGACTAAAAATAGGTTTTCAGTTTGCAAAACCGTGGCAGAATCGAAAAGTGTTTTTATTATGACATTTTTGTGCAAAGAAAGTCAACTGTCACTGATACAGGTTTTTTTGTGGATTTTATTTAGCATTTTTTTTCTTAGCAACAGACTTTCTTGAAAACATTTAAAAACGTAACCATTTTCTGTTTTCTTCTTACAATTTCATTTAACTGTTGCCTTGCAAATACAGCTTTTGGAACACCAACTATGCATGTGTTCTAGTAAATGTTCCAGTAAAGGATAATACTTCTAAAATTATATTCATTAATTATTTCATCCATTCATTATATTTTATTTTTAGTATCCCAATGTGTCAAAAAATATAGATAAGAAGGTGTAAACTGCATGTTAAAAAATGATGTACCAGAACAAAATTTTTTTTGTACAATATAGTTTTATTTCTTTTAAGTCAGAAAAACGTTTTTTTTTCTGTTTCTAAATTTAATCAAAGAATAAAATGTTTTTTTTTTTATTTATTTTAATTAAATGTATTTATTTATTTATATTTTGACCTCAGATTTATCACTTGTTATGCCACATTTCTAGTTTTTATCCTATAATTCTCTTAAAAATAATTTTATTTTCTTTTAGTTTTGACTTTCACGCTTCAAAAACAAAAAAAAATGGTTTATTACTTTGCTAATTCACTTATTGTAGTTACTTGTGTTTTGAACATCTAAATATTACAACAATATGATTCTATAGCTACTACTACATCATAGAAATTTAAAATTATAGCATCAGCTGTACTCTTTGGAAGATGGCAGAGTATTTGAAAAATGTATGCAAGATGGGTGAATTTTTAAACATCTAATGAAACAAGAAGAAAAACACATTTTTAATTTGTTAAACCTAGTTATCCACTTTTTCAGATTTATTGCTCTCTCTACAAAGAGAAGATCCACATCCCCAATGGATTTTATTTGAGAAGATGCCTTACAAATTGCTCTATAAACTTGCCGGATGCAGAGGTACACAGCTGCTTTGAAGAAAAATGCTGAGTCAAAGTGCACGACAGCTGTGAGTTGGAAAAGAAAAGTTAGCACTGAAAGCAGATCTGTCCTATAATTATCTTATCTGAATAAAAAAAAAAAAATCTTGATACAAGAAACGTACAAGGCTGGACAACACGGAACAGTTAGCTGTCTTTTTACCCCGCACATTTACTGCTCCTGCATGAAAAATTGGTTGGTTTCGGCCTTCAGTGATCTAAAGTATGTGCTGGGAGATAAAAGTTCAGAGTTAAAAAACATTCCCAGGATGAGTAGGATGCTTGAGAATATTGCGGGATCCCCTGAGACAACAGGAATTGTAGAGTTCCTCCAGAAAAGGAAGGGAATGGCGGATCTTCCGGGCCAAAGCGACGACCCTTTGGAGTGCTATTCTGTCTGCTGCAACGGAAATCAGGCTCATACGCAGGGATGCTCTGGAGGGAGTGTTCAAGAAATACATTTTCTATGACTGAGAAAACTGTTCTTTCAAACCAGACCTGGCTCTGGGCTGCATGGCGCCCCAGGCAAAAGACAAATATGGCGCCCCCTGCAGAGTCTGATATTTGAACGTTCCAGCTGGGACTAAAACTGGGTAAGTCTTCGTTTAAGAGCAGATGCGTTTATTGACTGTGTCACCGATCAGTCAATGTTCAAGACAAAAGTAGGGGTATTTCAAATGTAAAGGCGTTGGGAAAAAAACAATATAAATTGCTAGCTATCTGATAATTTTCTTGTTGGTTAAGCAGCTGAGGGCCTCGTTAATCAATTTCAGCTGTATTGGTGTTGATGGAATTAACAACAGGTGCACTTCAGTGGCAACAGTTAGAAAACCCTCAAAACAGGACTGCTGATTGATGTGAAAGAGTCTGGAGAAGACGAGGAGAACGTTCTGCTGCCTGCAACGTGGTTCAACATGACAGGTTTGGTGGTGGGTCAGTGATGGTCTGGGGAGGCATATCCATGGAGGGACTCACAGACCTCTACTGCCTAGGAAATGGTGCTCTGACTGCCATAAGGTATCCAGATGAAATCCTTGAACCCATTGTCAGACCCTACGCTGGTGCAGTAGGTCCTGGTTTCCTCCTAATGCACGACAATGCCCGGCCTCACGTGGCAAGAGTATGCAGGCAGTACCTGGAGGATGAAGGAATTGAAACAATTGAATGGCCTTCACCATCCCCTGACTCAAACCCAATAGAACATCTCTGGGACATTATGTTTTGGTCCATTAGGCGCCGCCAGGTTGCTCCTCAGACTGTACAACAGCTCAGGGATGCCCTCACACAGATCTGGGAGGAAATGCCACAAGACACCATTAGTCGTCTCATTAGGAACATGCCACGGCGTTGTCAAGCATGCATACAAGCTGGTGGGGGCCACACAAGATACTGAAAAGCATTTTGAGTTGCAGAAATTAAGTTTTGGAGAAAATGGACTATCCTGCCACGTCTTCATTTCACTCTGATTTTATGGTGTCTACACAATTGAGCCTCTGTAGGCTGAAAACTTGTATTTCCATTAAAAGACTTGGCATCCTTTTGTTCCTAAGACACTGCCCTGTTGTTATTTGTATAGATATCCAACTTCATATTCAGATCTGATGTATCTAATGTGTTTCTTTAAAGTGCTCCTTTAATTTTGTGAGCAATATATATACCGGTATAACAGAAAAACCTCTGCTTTGAGCCCGTGTTTTCCGTGTTATTGATTACACAAAACATTATAGTTTTTTACTCATGTTTTTATTGACACTTTTTTCTTTTTTTTTTTTTTTACATGAAATGAGTGGTGTGTCAAACTGTTTAACCAAGGGGGGGACAATCATTGTGTTTTATATAAGTTTATTTTGTCTCGTGTGATAAGTGTAACCAAGTAATTACAGGGCTAGTATTGCTGTTTTTGTTACCGATATTATAGAAATACACATTTTGTTGTTAATTAAGTGCCTAATTAAACACAGAACTGATCATTTTGGTAAATAAAAATGTTAATTAACTAACTATAACATTATGAACTGAACACACATCAAATATAGAACATGTATTATAATAATGGCAAAGTGAAAATAATAATAAGAAATCAGTAACTAGGGCAAATTTTAAAAAGAGAATAAATGTAAATAAAACAGCTCTAAAAACATATTTAAAAAACAAATAAATGTAAACAAAGAAGTAAATAAATGTAACACTGTAATAAATATAGAAATATAAACAACACAATAAAAAATCAAAATGTGTAGCTCTTTAATGACTCTGAACTTCAATGAAGCAGCGAGGTGAAGGGAAAGGTGTGAGGAGGAGGTGGTGTGCAGTTCACACAGACAGACAATGTGTCCAAACTGGGCAGTTCTCCCACAAATGGGGCGTGTATTTATTCAAATCGGGCTGCCTTTGCCCAATGGTAACACTGTAATCAGTTAAACACTGCACGTGCATGAACTACGTAAGTAAATTCGAGCTCTTTATCATATGTGTTTTTACCAAAAACACTTTAAATTACTCCTTTGTTTGACACCTATGAACAATGACGTAATAACGATCATATGATGATCATTTCAGGCCTTGTAAAGATTCAAATGTAACCTTTGGCAGTGTTTTAAACCTTCATTCAACCCATTCCATAAATCTACTCCACAAAATGATAGGCACATCTTCTTTTTTGTTGCACAAGTGCATGGCTTTTTTGAAATTCAGCTGTTTTTTTAAATCATGCATAAATGTCTGCAGGATGCGGACCTAAACTACACTCTGATTGTCTGATTTCCAGAATTCTGAAGCTACAGACCCACTGGTGATCTGACACTTCCACAAACGTACTAAACTGAATGCACATTGAGCCCTTGGTGTTCACCCTGGACAAGCAGAGAGCGGTTTCTTCTTTCTTTTCATTTTCTAATGTTTGCTAGCTCATCTCCGTCACCTAGAGTCAGAAGAGGCTTGTTGTGAACTGTTGAAGCGGTGTAAATCTCACAAATCTTGCTCTAGGCTTTTTCGTTCTCAGCTGTATCTCAATATATGAAAGACTTGATGTCATGTAATTCTGGACGGCCACAAACTGCAACTATGAATTATTTCATGATCAAACGGTTGGCACTCCAGGATTTATACATTGCTTTCAAAGCTGAGTACCTGATTGGTCAAAGTTTGACCTGATTTGACTTTCAACAGCTGCACGCTTTGTATGTAAAGTCCGGTTAATAGTCAAGATCAAATAATGTTCAGGGTGCGTATCACTTATCACTTAAACAACTGGGAGCAGGTTGTAAAAATGTTTTTAAATAGTCATAACATGCCTGTAACTCAAGTGTCTGCTATGACCTATCACAGACAAAAAAAATATGTTTAAAAAATGTGCATGAACATTTATGCTCAATAGGCTCCCTGATTGGTCTACAACTTTCCTATAAAGGTTTGCCCATTTTTTGCCCCCAGAAAGACCCTATCCACTAAAGAAGTGCACAGTGCACTGTGATAAAAATTCTGCTTATGTATTTCTGCTTTCTGTCCAACATAAGCATGAGTCACACAAGTCAGAAAGTACCCCAGAGCTTAATTGTTCTTTGGAAACAGGTTTAACCTCTGAAATATGGACGTTAAAATTTTGTGGAATTTATGGCAATCGCTTCTGATTTCTGTCTTCCGTCTTCCTGTAACAGAAGGAGACGTTCACCCCTCAGCAGTGGAAACCTCAGGACGTTGAGTCCAAGCCCACAGGGCTATTGGAGTGTCAGCTCGTAATATCGCTGCTTAATGAGGGAAGAAATAGCAGTGGTTACCCATTTGGTCTAAGCCCTGTTTCAGTCTTTTGCCTGTGTGTAGGTGTGTGTGTGCAAATGCCTGAATGCTTGTGTGGGTATGTTTGCACCATGGTTGTGTACAAATGTGCATTTGTGAGTGTGTGTGTAGGGGCAAATGAATGTGATTGTGTTTATTTGCTGGCTGTGTAGGATACAGGAAGCCTTGGGGGCCCAGGCTCTCACTGTTTGTTAAGGAGTGAGGAGGAGGAAGAGTGAGCGTGTGCGAGAGAGCGGTGGAAGTTATAGCCGTCTCTGCTGTCTATAACTTCTGGGCATGGAGTCTCAATGGAGCCAAAGCACACACTCACACAAGCTAACACACACACACACACACAGTCACAAATGGTAACACTTTATTTGAAACATATAGCAGTGATTTATAGCTGCATAATCATCCACTCAAGCCTTGAGCTGATTCATCCATTATGTCAACCCTTGCAAAGTTTTCATGTTACATCTTCCTCGTAAATGACATCAAACTGGAACACCGGATCACTTTAACAAGCATTCCTATCAGAATAAAAGTCCTTTTTTGAAAGAACAGGCTGCAAATTTTAACGTCAGTGTAATGGGCCTCGTGGTTTTACTGTGCCGAGCTACGGTCAGAGCAGAAGTGGCACCGAAGTTCTAACGCAGTCACTCAAAACACAGCTAAAGTTTGCACAAAGCTTCACAAGTCTGTTTGTTTTTAGTCCTCGCTGCAGGAAGGTGCTGGAATTTTTCCTGATGCAGATACAAACGCAAAAATGTTAACAAAAGATTAAACAAAAAACAAAATTGGCAGATTTTCAGCACTTTAAAACTGTAGTTTCAGATAAAGGCCATTCTAACCTATTTCAACTTATTTTATTTTAATGAAAAATATAAAAACTTTTGTGAAGTTAACGCCATATTACTTTAACATCACCTTGAATGGAAAAAAACACTGAAAAATAGTATTTTATTATTTAATTGGAAAATTTAATTATTAAAATTAAATAAATTCAAATAATATGTAGCATAACCAGTTTCATAAAATATATTATCCACAAAATTAAAAAACCTTTATACTTGCCTTTTGTCGGCATAAGCAGTTGTAGTTTCATTAAATGCTTTAGCGCAGGGGTGTCAAACACACGGCCCATGGGCCGTATCCGGCTCGCCGGATGGTTTAATCTGGCCCAGCCACAAAAAGAGAAAAGTATAAGGTTGCTGAAAAAAAAGCAAGTTTCTAGCCATTCCTGTGGCAAGTTATGATTCTTCGATGAAATAACTGCAATTCATAAATCCGCCACTAGGGGAGCAAAGGAAATAAAAAACAGAGATAACAAGAGATCAAGAAATAAACATAAGCAATTAATAAGTGGTTTGGCTACAAGTTTGTTTAGGGAGCTTTTTCCAATTGAGAAAAAAAACAAAACAAAAACAAATCTACAGATAACAAGTTGACCATAGAATATTTTGCCAGTATGTTACTGGTACAGCCCACTTGAGATCAACCGGGTGGAATGTGGCCCCTGAACCAAAATGCTTAGCTTTAGCGTTTAAGCAGACAGAAAAATAATAAACAAAGAACTCAGTTTAATAACCACTTAATAAATAATTCACGAAATTAACAAAAAAAAGCCATCTTTAATCATTAAAAAACAATCAAACGTTCAGAGATCTCCCCCTCAAATGCTTTTTTCCTGTGGTCAAAAAAGTTGCTTTGGTCTTTGAATTCCCTCAAATAAATCATTTTTGAAGCTTGTTGGAAACTTTTGCTTCTTAATTTGAGGGATAAGGCCAGAAATTCAAAGAATGCATTCAGCGAAAAGATCCTGCTGGCTTTCGATTTGAAACAGAAAGATCACTAACTTGAAGGTGATCATTGACACATTGTCAGAGACAAAACAGAGCAATTTTCTATTAAAAAAACTCCCTTCTCCTGTTTTTGCATCTCCCTCGGACTGAGCGAAGAAGCTTTTAAATTGCTAATACTTTCCATTAATTAATTCATTTATAAATGACTTTTTTTTTTACTTTGTTTTGCATGGCTCTGAATAGAACTCCTCTTTTCCTCGTTTTTCTTTTTTTTTTTCTCCTGAGGTTTTGCTGCAGTTTCCTTTAGTAATTTGACAGTTTCACCACATCCACTTTGGTTTCTGGCGGGTGTCTCAGGCGGGAGCGCCAGCATGGCTTTTTCTAGAGGCTTCTTCTTCTTCTTCTTCCTTTACGCCTTGCTACAGCTCCAAGGTGTGGTTTCTTCTCTGAGGGCCTCCAAAGCACATGGCTGCCGTCCCACTGAGAGGAAAAAGGACGCAGTTAGGAGAAGAAAAGAAAAAAAGAGATAACACACCGAGATAATTTAAAACAGAGGAAAAACAACTAGAAAATAATTTGTTTCCTCTGACCAGGGGGGGTTTGGAAAAAGTGACCCTTTGCTTTCCAGGTCTTCCCCCATCTTTTTCTCCTTAAGACCACAATACAAACTATAGAGAGGCGAGGAGGCTGAAAGGGAAGTACTGTGTCATTTAGAAATTTGTCCTTGTGTTCCCTGACCTCCAGAATGCTAACCTAAACCCTTTTCTTGACAGTTTGATGCTGTAAACACGGATGAGGAAGATGTAACTGCACCTTCAGGATGAAGAATTGCTTTGTGTCATGGTTTCATTTTGAAAAGAGACTTTAAAGTCTCATTCCAATCATCTTTTTGTCTGTTTTAAAAGCATTCCCAGTGGTCTTTTAATTATGATTATGCTCTTTTTAGCCAAAAAGAAAAAAATCTGTGATGTTTTCTATGACAGTTTCTGCAGAGCAGCAGGAGTTCATCAGAAATTTGCCTCTGAGTTAGAGGCGGAAGTGTTGGCACAGAGAAAGCCTTCCCTCATTTCCCATCATCCATCTGCTTACACGCGCCCCTGCTAGCTTACAGCCCCTTATACACTCAATGTAACATTACCGGAGCAAGAAAAATGGCAAGCAATATTGGAGCCATCCAGCCGTCCAGTTTTGAGCCAGATGCCAGCTTGGACAAAAAAAAAAAAAAAAAAAAAAAAACCACAAAGACTTGCGGCTTGCTAATCTTCTATGTCACACCTGCAAGCTTTTGCTCACAATTTTTTGTCTGTTCCCGATTAATAGCAATTTGAATAAAGAAGTAGTCAGAAACCCAATTTTAATCTTCATTTTTACTACATCATCAGAAAAACGCCAAACGAACATATTAAAAACAGGTGGGTCATCAACAGAGAAAAATTGTGATAATTTGTTCCAGTTTGATTTTCAAAAAGCCTAATAGTTATAATCTTTAATAAAAATTACACCTAAAGTGATCTTGCAGGATACAACAATCATCTTAGAGTAAAAGTATACAATTGTAAGTCCAGACAAGTAATTTTGAACTAAAAGTAGTTGAATGCATGTTTTTCCATTTTGTGGAAAACAGGTGGATGTTTGAAAGAATAGTAAAAATAAAACAGACTTCTAATTTACTCAGGGTAACATAAACAACTTTTACAACTGTCTGATATACAGTAGTAATGATGAGATAGTAAAATAACTAAGTTAAACTTAAGTTTTATTGCCATACTTTTGTAATCACAGAGTAAAATGTTTAATTTTCTGTTACTTGTTAAAGGAAAAGAAATATTTATTTATTTAAGTTAAAGTGTTTATTGAACCTTTATTTGTCCTGACAAGACAGATTAAGAACAACATTTTTATTCACAATGCTCAGATTAGCTACATTTTGGATCCCTTTCATTTTGATCAAAGTCCTTTAATAGAGTTGTATATAAATTTTTGACTTAAGTTAGCTTAAGCCTTTTTCTTTGTTTTATCCCTGTATTCAGAATGTTTGTGCCACAAGCTTCAGTTTAAAAAAAAAAGGTTTTAGTGTTCATTTTAATTCAGTAGTTTTTCATTCTTTAAACTGAGCAACAAACCTGTGATCAGTTCAGTCGCCTTGAGAGTATGTAAAATAAAATAAAAGAAAGACTCATGTCTCGACAAGATTTGGAAAAACTTGTTTTTGTATTTGTTTTCTTCTGAAATTTCTTCTGAAAGAGTGACAGACCAAAACCCTGCTGGTGCTCGAGTCCTCACCAACTCTGGAAAAGTTCAGCGCTCTGGTCTCTGAGCTGGCTTCCTCTGGCTCATAGAACAGATTACAAAATCCTCCTTTTGGATAACACAGCGCTGGGTGGCTTCCAGCCAAAGCACAAGAGATCTTTTGGTAAACAATGAAACACCCAGACCTCTGCGATCATCTGAAACGCTTCTGCTCTCAGTTCCTAACAGCTGAATGACACAAGGTGAAGAAGTGTTTAGTTTTTATGCTTCCAGTATCTGGAACAAACTACCAGAGACCTGCAGGTCAGCCAAGACCCTCTGTACTTTCAATCAAAGTGTTGAAATGAATGTTTTTTAGTTGTATGTTTTTATTTTTTTGTGCTGCTTTAACCAAAAACAACTCATTCTTATTATTTTCATCTCTATTTTTATTTAGTGGAATGGTGGGCCATTTTCCATTTGGGACATCCACATCATGCATTAAATCATTTGTTTTGTGTATTTAGATGTTACTTGATTGTGTTCCCACCATTAGTTTATGTGTTCTCTCGAAATGTTTATTTTAGATTTATTTCTGCATGAAGATAGTAGGCAGAAAGAATTCAAATCCAAATTCAAATTAATCTTATTTATGTATAAAAAAAAACAGATCAAGATGCTGTACATAACCCCAAATAAAAATATTAAAATGCCATTCTCCACACATGCAGTGAAATAGTAGATAAATCTATCTGAACTCCTGCACTTTTTCTTGTTTGTCACACAAAAAAAGTCACATTTTAAGCTTTTTTTTGTTTGTTTTACTTTTTTTGTGCAAGTATTCTTTATTTTTCTTTAGATCTGAAACTTAAATCCCTCTCATCATCCTCGCTAGTGCTGTGGGAGGTAAATTTAAGTTATTTACTGATCAAAAAAATAACATTTGTAGAGGAAACTGATTAGCTTTTTAGCAAAACGATGATGCTATAAAGGAATAGTGTTGAGTTAAACTTGCCTTAAAACAAAAATACATTTTTTTATTGAGCTCTAATCATACATTTTGGAAGACTAAAACATGTTTTCTCCTTTAGAATTTCACAAACTACAGATTAACTACCAGAAATGTGTTTGAAAAGTCCTCCTAACTTAACTTTTTGGAGATAATGTTCCGTAACTTCTCAAATTTTGATAAACCCCAGCCATACATTTAGCACAATTCAAGAGGGGACTTTTTGTCGTTTTTTTTATTTTTTAATTTTTTTTTAACATACAGTGCCTATGTTTCTTTTAAAAGTTTAAAATGTGAAAAGTTTTAAGAGGTAATGAAGGAAACTTGTGAACCACGAAACCCTGCTGTCATGAGTGACCCAGAATTGAGGGAGAACGAGGAAGAAACAAATGGGAGAAAGGGAGGGGTGGCAGTCCACAGTTTACACCAGGAAGTAATTATACAAATTCTAAGCCAGGCCTCCTAGTTTACAGTCCAGCCATAAACCCGCTGTGATGTCTGGCTCGCAATAAACATTATTTATTTCTTTGTTTATTAATCATTCCACTGCTAGTTCCTCACATTTCCTTTTTCTTTTTTTTTTTTTTTACATTTTTTTAAGAAAGAAAAGAATACAGAGCACCACTTGCTGGGAGGAGCAACTATGTTCATTGTTGAAACTTCAGTTTGAAAGCGAGAAAATACAAAGGGGCTATGCTAATGTAATTATCTTTTATGAAACAAACGGGCAGCATTGATGTGGCTTTGTTACATGTGGGTTGCGATGTTTTGGGATGAGTGAGTCAAAAGCTGCGGCGGAGGCTTCAGTTTGGGTCGTAAAAGGCACTGGAAGCCTCCTGGACAAAGGAAGCGTTTAAATCAAGTGAGGTCAAGCCTTCCTGACCGACGTCTTTAAAGTTGAGGTGTTCATTTGAGTTCACTTTAGTTGGCTTGGATAAAGCGTCTGAAATCTTCCGCAGATAAGGTGTGACGCAGAAAGCAGACAAACAAGACGGAGCCGACATGACGAATTGTGCATGAAATGACCAAGTTTGGAAAAAGAATGATGTCCGCCTGCTGTGTGGCAGTAAAGAGGATGGCTCTCTGTTACTGTTTCCTCCGCCAGTATTTATGGGCATGTTTGCAGGAAGGAAAACTTAATCCGAAAACCTTTTAACTCGCTTATCGCATTAGTTCACATCAATCAAAGAGTTAACCTGAAACCTTTGATTCTGCACCAACGTCAACTTCTTCCACTTGGCCCCATACTTCATCGGCTCCTTCGTTTCATAACATCCCTGCTGCCCTTTCGAAAACATCTGCAACTCCCATGCAGCAAGCAAAGGTTAAAGTCTGCAGAGATCCAGCAGCTTGTTTTCAACTGTCAGGGAGGCAGGATTCCTCAATGACATGTTGTATCCCATCCTAACTGTAACATCCTCCCCGTAGGGTAAATAAAAGCTCAAAGTTAGTGTGCGAGTGTGTGTGTGTGATCAGGAAGAGATATATGATCTGTCCTTCTCCAAGAAAAGAGCATCTGCTGACGTACAAAATGCACTTAGACAGAAAGAAATGTGCTTGAACGCAAAAGCAAGTGCGGTTATTTGGGCGTACGTGTGTGTGTGTGTGCTAGTGCATGTGTGCGTGCACAGCAGATAGCCCTTCTGTTTATTTAGTTTGAGGTGACAGCAGGAAGGAAGGCAGGTTAACGAGCTGCCGGCTCCAGGCACCCAGGCACATGGTGATTACGCAACCCCAGTCAAGTCCTCTTTCACACACACACAGACACACACACACACAGCTAATGGATCCACCTGGGTGAGGAAACGGCTCAACAGCATGCAGGCACATTCAAGGGCTCTTACATCAGCTGAGTGAGGTTTTATCTGTGCACAATACTTGCACAACAAAACAAAAAAGCTAAATGTTTATTCTGTTGGGCATGGGTGGTCACTCGAGAAGCTCCTCTCTGCGAGATGTAGAGGACAGCGTTCTGTCTGGCGGGGAAAGAGCAAAGAAGTCAAATTTATGACGTTTTAAGACCTTTTTATTATTTTATTCTCTAAATGAAAAGTTTTTTTTTTTTTAGGAGCAGTTAGGAAGTATAGTGTTTTACAACACTACAGAGGAGAACAAAACCAACCACAATAAATCACATTATCTTGTAGGTTGATGTTGCCAAAGGCTGAGACTGTTGGTATTTGTGTTCCTGTTTTGCTTTAAAAAAAAAAAAAAAGTGTTTTCCTGAGTCAATCGCGAAAAAATGCTCTTTTATTTTTAAAATACATAAATATTCTGTTTTTTGTTTGCCATATTCAATGATACTTCAGTCTATAGCGTACATAAAATTAAATTTGTCAACTTCAACACTAATAATGTGCAAGAAATTAAATATAAGAGTTTAGAAAAATCAAAAAAGACTCATTTTCTCTTACAGTCACATATGTTTATAATTTAACTTGGTGTTATTATGATTTATTTTAATAAAGCTTTGTTATTTATTCCTTTATGAGAGCACAACTGATGATGGACTATATGTTTTTAGTTTTTTTTTCTAAAAAACATTAGAATAATAAATAATATTTTTCAATAGGAAAATCATCACAAAATTCTCAACAATATTGTAAGTTTACTGGTTGACTAACTGGTGTCATTTCACAAAAAAACACTCAAAACTAGTTTAGCTGATAAAACTTGCAGTATGTTCAGTTTAAATTTTCTGAAAACCATTTTCATGTGTGCTACCTCTCATTTATGTGTACTGATCTTACTAGACTATTGAAGTATTTGAACAAACACAAAACATGCTGAAGGTTGCCCTAAAGTTGTGTTTTTGATTATTTTTACATGTTCTTGTGCATTTTTTCCCATGATGGAGGACATGTATAAAGAAAACTGCATTTCTGAGTATTTATTTGTTCAAATTGTTGTGAATCAGGAGGAGATTAAAAAAAAGATGATTAAAAAAGTGATATAGAAGCTACAGTCTGTGGGCCACAAGCTTCCTGCTTTACGATGGATCCACTTGCAGACAAATGGATCCATGTACCTCTTCATTTTTCACATCCGAGCTGGCATCTGGCTCAAAACTGTACGCTCAAACATTGCTCGCCATTCTTCTTACACCGGAGATGTCAGGTTGGGGTTGTAGGGGGCTGTAAGCTTGCAGAAAGGTATAAAAAGTGATGATGGGAAGTCAGGACAGGCTTACTATACACCACAAGTCAAACTTCAAGAGGCAAACTTCTAATGAACTCCTACAGCTCTTCAGAAATGATGTCCAAGAAAACAATTTTTTTTTATTTTGGCCAAAAACTGCATAATCCTAATTAAAAGACCACAAGGAGACTAGTGGTTCAATAGAAGATCAGAGGGAGTTTAAAATTTTGAGTGGGTGGATTCATGATTTTATGTATGGCAAACTGACCATAAGCTTTAGAAACTTTGTAGCTTTCACCAAAGGAGCATCAGTTCTGTTCTGAAACGAATGCGATGCTGGACAAGTTTTTGGTCCAAGGACCAATAATCCAGTTAAGTCTATAATTTTGATTCTGTTTTTCCTTTAGTGTTCATGTAACATTTTGGAGTAGCCTTAATGTATTCCTGTAAAAGACAAATTAAAGGGTTTATGTCCCAGAAATTGTGACGTGTGTCCCTGCGAACTGAAAAAATAAACGAAAAAGAAGTCTACAGGTTTCCAGTTTATCCCTGGGCCAAAAAAAAATTAGACACACAACCATATACTTACACAGCATACAGTCATTTTTAGAATCCCAAATGAATCTAAAATGGATGTTTTTGGACTGTGGCAGGAAGCTGGAGTACCCAGAGAGAATCCACAGTCCCTGGGAGAACATGCAGACTTCACACAGATAGACCCCAGCCAAGATTCCAGTTTGGGTATTTCTTAATGTGAGGCAACAGCGCTAACCACAGTGATGATCCGCCAAATGCATAATAGACATTTGTAAACAAGTTCCTCAAAAATTATGAAAAGACTTCAGAATCTAGATATGTGATCTGTCTATGAAACTGAGTAAACGAAAAAAGCCAAGAGAGAACTAAATGAATGATGTCCTTGCATGCAAAGGGAGAACTCCTGAAACACTTGTGTTATCTTCGCATCAACCAGTCTCTAATTGTTGGAATTCCTTGGAAAATGGAACCCGGAAGAAAGTCAGTTAGATAAAATATGAGTCTCTGTGGGCACGTTCACACTAGGGCTATTTGGTCTGCTCCGAAGTCTATTTCCTCCGATAGATCCCTTTATCTGAGCACGAAAGCTGAAGACAAAAGACCAAAAACACTCTTGGTCTTGTTAATGGGGTTCTCCTACATTGTGAACACAGACTGTCAAGGGAAGCAAAGAAAATTGGCCTATAAACTGTTTTTTTTTTTTTTTTAAGTGGAATGAAAACAATTAAGGACTGAACTAAAGCTTTCCTAACTTTGGTTTTCAAATACCAGGTGTATCAGGTGACTTTGGCATGGAAAAACGGTAAAGCTTGGGGGGGATATTGAGGTCCAAAGAACTCAATAAACGAGTTGGATGATAACACCGTATTCAAGATCATTTATCTCTTTCTGGGTTAATTTCTTCGTCATTAAAAAAAAAAAAAAGTTTGTTCTCTTTTTTCACCAAAACCAACTGGGTGGATCGGAAAAACAAAAAAATAAATAAATAAATAAATGGGATTTTTTTTTGCTTGCTGCCCAATAATTTTGAGTTCATAACACCATCTTGGTCTAAATTCACACTAAAAATGAGGAGGCACCTATGCAAGAAAATTGCATAGACATAAAACCCAAATTATCGCTTTAGTATTTATTCGTGAATTACAGGCAAATTATCACGTAATATTTTGTATATTCCGTTAATCTCATTTCTACTCTATAACATTACTGTTTCTCCAGTGCTCTTCTCCTATCACTACTGCCGAACTATGTAGCCACAAGGGGGCCAAGTCTGGATCTCCCTGCGCCGGTTTCGGGAACAGCATCCGGTGTAATACTCTCTTCAAAATCTAATGCGCAAATAAGTGCAAGATGATTCACTGTGGCGACCCTTGACGGGATATGCTAAAAGGTGAGCAACAACTTGTTAACCGCACCCTGATGTGATCAAGGATTCGCGTCTGACAGACTTCTGTTGACAGGATGGAGAGTAGAAATGATTAGTTGCAGAAAGAGGTGAAATTGGACAAGTACATACGAGCAGTCGGTATGCTGTGAGTGGGATATTTGCATTTAAAAATCAACCCGACGGCACCATATAAAAGTACATTTTCTTGATACATTTTCTTTGGACAAAGGAGTTTGCGTATCACCAGGTTGTGGGTGCAACCACGACGCACACATGGGCGCTAGCCATAGCAAAGCTTTCCGCCAAGTGAAAACAGTTTATCTATATTTTTTTAAATTGCTCAGAAAAAGTGTTGCTACTGGTTTTTGATTTGCAAATTAAAGCACTCTGGATCTGATGTTTTCTTTTTTTTTAACCTTTTCCTAATTAGTAGAGATTGAAACAAATAAATAAAAGTAAAGGTTGGAAGTCTGTTATAATAAAGTCACTTTTGTAAATGTATTTTAATGTTACATGCTGTCTGGAATTGAATTGAAAATATTTTGAAAATTAGTTTAGGTTTAAAATAAATTAGTTAGATTACTTAGCTGGAAGTCATAATTCATTACTCGGGATGACAGTACACTTATTACTGTTTAAAGTTTACCCTCAATCAGACACAAAGTTTTGTTTAAAACCCGCTCCAATGAAAATTGTGTTTGTTTGTTTTTTTTAACATGTTCTCATGATAAAAATGAGTGTAGAAATACACAGAAATGTTGTGAATCAGATGAAAAAATGCTGTCTGAATAAAGCTTGTTGCTGTGACTTTGGTGTTATATTCGCTGGGCCTCAAGCTTTCTACTTGGCAACAATCTGATGCATCTATATACAACTGAATAAATCCATGTTTGATTTTCTCGTCCGAGCTGGCATGTGGCTCAAAACTGTGCAATTGTTCAGTTTTTTGCAGCACAAATGTTAGTTTGTGCTTGTAACGGACTGTACTTGTTCTTTGCTTTTAAAAGTGAATAGTTTTTTTATGTAAAGCACTTTGAGTGAAATCGTTTTTTGAAAAAGTGCCATACAAATACAATTTGATTTGATCTATAAGCTAACGGGATGATGGGAAATGGAGGTGGGCTTACCTTTCGTTTTTTTATTTGTGCTCGTACTTATCTTTGCCTGTTACAATTTTGCTGACAATCTCAAGCATTCTTAAAAAACAACGTTAACAGGTGTTTGGGCTAAATATAGTCCGTTGGAAGACAACCCAGAGGACCAAAAGGTCACACAGGTCTTGTGATGAGGAATGAGTTAGACGAACAATGAAGTGATTATTCTATTTTATGTGCAGGAACTTGTCTCAGTCCCCTATCTCATTGTTTTCCACCACAATGCCACAAATCCAGAGTGGTATGCACCCATGTGTGCACACACTGTGCTGCACATGTGCATTCACTTGCATTTCCACCAGGTTGTATTTTTCCTCCAAACTGTGATTTACAGACCAAAAGGTACGACACAAACTCAACTCTGCAAAAACAGATAATAGAAGAAAGGAAAACCGGTTTAAGTGAAATGTAAATATATACGTTTCTTTTTATGTGGATGTATTTGTGTCATGCTAGTGATGGTCATTCGAGCAGAAAAGACCCCCCATGTTATCCATTAACGCAGTCTCGCCTTTGACCCTGAACCCCACTGAATTGCCCTCTAATGGAGGCCAGACTTTGGCTGTGTGTGCATGTTTGTGTGCACTCAGATTCAGTCATGTCCATTGGCATGAACATTAAATGGTAATAGGCAGAGTGGACAGAGGGAGCGAGAGCTGTAAGTACAAAGAAAAACTGACCCATGAAGTGGAGGAAGTTTACACAGCCGACTCCACAGAACTCCAGGAGCTGCTCTATTTATAAAGACAGCAAACCCTTGCTATGTATGCGCAGGTTCTTCAGAGTGGTTTTTTTTTGTTGTTTTTTTTCATGTGCTGTTTGTGTGAGCACATTTCACCACACAGTGCACGAGTGCGTTAAAATTAATAAATACGCACAATTGAAGGCTTCCTGTTATTTAGTGGTGAGGCCAGAGGAAGTTATTTTGTGGTACACTGATAATTTTGGTCAGAACACTGGGCTATAAATACTGTCAGCGCTACGCTCTCTTGCCTGCCTTCCTCTCCTCACTTCCATTCCTCCATGCCTCCCCAAAATGAAAAACTGGTGTGCTACAGAAAAACAAGGGCAAAATAAGCATGCAGGGGTTTGTTTTTAGACTTTTTACAGCAGGCCTCTCTCCACTCATGTTCATTGTGAGAACCCAGTTATGTGTGGCAGAGCAAACTGGCACAAACCTCCCCCAGCCCCCAGATTTGACTTTACAGCACATGTTGCATGTGTCAAAGAAACAGCTATTCTATGTTGAGCTTTTTTTTGTTTCCTGCGGTAAGTAAAGTTAATCATTCATTTCTGCACAGGGCTGAATGTTGCCAAAGCCTGATAAAGCCCCGGAAACTGCTGCAAATACATCAATGAACTACATGGATGTACTGATTGATATGACACAGGATTATACATATAGAAAAATGGTCTCTGAGATTTCAAGCAGGAAAGGGAGGGACATACAGAACAGATATAGTTGTTTACTTTGGCTTTAATTTGAAAGTTTTAAGATTCTAATCCTTTACAAAAATAAAAAAAACTGATTCAAGATGAATAATAGGCTACAATTCATCCAAAAAAAAAAAAAAAAAAGTTGGAATTATTTAAATTACTTTTAAAGTCTTTTGATAAGTCAAAAAAGGACTCTTTTTAGTAAACACGTCATTAATAAAAAAAAAAAAAAAAAAAAGAATCTTAATTCAGAAACGTTGACAAACTAGGCAGGAATTTTATTTTCTTCTTTATGCGAAGCTTAAATCTCACCATTTTTGACCAAGTTTTCAAAATAAATACTAGCAAACTATTTAATGGTCCATTGGGAATTACATTAAAATGAATGCAAAAAAATAAACGTAAAATAATAATCCCAAAAATGTCTGTAGGCAGTGATTCTAAAGTCATGGGAGTCCAAACATTTTGCAGAGGGACAGTTTTGGTGAGGAACAAAAGTGTGAGGGTCAACCATACAAACCCTTATAATATGTAGCACTAAATGAAAATAGACTGTTCTTTTTGGGGTTTTTTTATTTTTATTTTTTGCAATGCAATGGGATACTTCACATATCTTCACATAAAACTGAAATACATTGTGTTAGGCTTTGGTGTGTGGACACAATCACAGGACAGCTGTGAGCTCCAAAAAAAAAAAAAAGTGTTTTTAATAACATAAAATCCAAAACTAAGGAAGCGCACAAAGCGGATAAAACAGGATGAGTCACTAAAGTCAAAGTCCATAAACCAACCAAGGCTAAACTCCAAAAATCCAAAAGAACACCACAGGCAAAACCTGGACTGGGAGACCAGATGCATGAGGTGCATGAGGTGACAAGACAAGCCTGCAAGGAAGTGAGGGGAGGAACCCATTATATACAGAAGAGGGAGTGGACACAGGTGTGACCCATCAGTGAGGAGTGGCAATCAGCCCAGGGGAAACACATGACACATTTAAATACATCATAACCAGAATTACAGTAAAATTTCAGATATGAAGTCGAGGCTGTTGCCATAGATTTACAACTTAATTAATCACTATCAAGCAATCATGCACACATTTCTTTAAAACTCCTGGTGACCACATTTTCTTGATTTTAAGATCCTGCAGGCTTGTAGAAATTTGAACGTAGGCCGCATTTGGCAACAATCCTGAATTTGGACATGCCTACTTTAAGTAAACATTAGATTTTAGATGCACACATGATTTTATTATCTGGCCATGATAAACAAAAACTGGTTCTTAAACATTTATCTGCTACAATCGGTCAATTTTATTTTACTTTACTTTTTATTCAGAAGTTGTAATTTTTCTTTTTTGGTAAGGTTGAAGCAGTTCTGGTCTAGTTTAACTCCTTTAACTCCACTAATGCAACATGAGAATTTAATATGCATCTGGAAAAGAACTAACTACAGGATAGAAGTCCCTTAAAACCATTTTTTGAATGAAAACGGATCATTCTAGATCCAAACGTCAAAGGAAGGACCCACCGGCTGCTGCATTATTGTCAAATAAGAAAACATTTAATGAGAGGATGATGATGATCACCTTCATGGGTTATCACAGCAAATCCACTTTCGTTGATCCACACATTAGATTTGAGTTTAAATACAAATTGTTTCGTTTTTGCTTTTTTATACACACAGCAAACATTGAAATGATTCAAATACGGTTAAATGCATTAAAACATAGAGGTCACAGTTTTTTAGATAATTACAAATTACACTAAAGGACTATACCAACTGAGTTTTCTTCTTGAACCCAGATTAAAAGGCAAACTATCATTGTATTATACTGTAGAAGAACAATTAAATTTTCTTTTGTTTTTGTTTTTTTCACTCATGACTGTGTCTTCATTTAAAAACTTGAGTCTATTGGCTTTCTTCTGACTGATAACAGTCAAACCTTTAACATTAACTAGAGCAAACAAGGTTAATGCTTACGATTAGTGTGTCATTTATCAGTGTTGTTGGAACAGGAGCTTTGCTGACCTGCAGCATTTTTATCACAAGGACCTCGTAGCTTGTGGCTTTACTTGACCTTTGTGGACAATTGCTTTATAGCACGGCTAGGAAACAGATTTATCGACACCTTTTAGGCTTCTCTTTGTTTGTCGAGCTTACTGATTACTTTTTACCCCACACAAGACCTTCTGGTGTCTTTGTCAGCTGATGTTAAAAGTTAGAGCAATTTTTGACAACTTTTAGGGCAATAGATAGTATACAATGAATTTACCAACAAAGGCAAGAACCCAAGCACACACTCTGGGACATGGGCTTTATGTGTACACCCACGCCGGTTATGACACTCAGAGACACATGTGGTCACTGCATGAGGCATGCCAGAAAATTCTTGCAGGGGTATGTTAATGTTCCAGATGCTTTTGGACATAAACAAGCCTTTAAGCCACAGAGGAGAACTCTGTTTTTTGCACAGCTCTACATCTCTACAGAGATGTGTATCTCTGCTTGTATATTGTTGCCGGATGGCTAAGTGGCCACTTATTGTTTACCTATGATAAGGCCTTTATGTTTGACTACTAGTTAGGATGCAGTCAGCGAAGGGGCCACATTTGGGAGCCTTGTTTAATGAGGGCTAAGATGACAATAAGTTACAGAGTTAAATCAAAACAAATGGACAATGTTCAAGTTTTGCATTGCTACAACTTAAAGTAAGCTAAAGTAAGCTAATCACCGGGTTTTTAAAATTGTGATTATGCAGCTTTTAGCCCAATTTTTTATTTTTTTTTTAGAGTCAGTTTCTAGTTCACAGTTTCTGCAGAGCAGCAGCAACAGTTTTTAGAAAATAAACCTCAGAGTTGTGGGCGGGAGAGAGCAACCCGTCCCCTCTTTCCATTGCCCATCTGTTTGTGCGCTCTCCCGCTAGCTCATTAAGCGTTTTGTTGCTAGCTTACAGCCCCTCAACTTAACATTACAACAAAATGATGCGGAGTAGGGAGCTTGTGGCACACCCAGCGTATTTTCTACGTCACAAATAAGCTCTTGTTCTAACACAATTTTTTTCATCTGTTCTTAATTGACAACAGTTTGAATAAATAAATACTTAGACATGACATTTTGAGCTTAATTTACTTTTTAACAAGAACATATTAAAAACACATTTTTCTTATCAGAGTGGGTCTTCAATTCAAAGTGACAAAAAGGTTTACAACACACAAATAATAACTATCACTTGATCTTTTTAAGTTGGTTCTTAATCATCCAGAATATATAGTATACACTGTAGGTGTTGCAAGAAGAACATTCAGAAAGTTTTGTCCCTCGTGCCAAGTAAATACAGGATTTATATGCAATGGAAAGGCTAAAGTCCAGTCATGCTATGACTTCATAATGGGGATGTACTTAAAAAGTCTAGTGAAACCCTTTTTCAAACAGTCTTAAAAAAAATTTGCAAAGCAAAAACTGCTCCTCTGTTTTTTGGGGGTGTACCCTCCTGCAGCAAAGTAATTCCTGGAATAATTGTACATTTATTTATGTGTTGGATGACCTTCTTGCTGCAGTGACCAGTACTGAACCCATAACCTGGTGGTTCCAGGCCCAGTTCCCACAGGCAAAATGAAGAACTTTAATATGTGTTTAAAAAAAAAAAAAAAAAAATCTGCGATTCCAGTAAATATTTAAAATGTTTTTTATATGAACTATGTGAAAATAATTGCTGCTGAACCTAAAAACCTGAACTGTAGCCTATTTTCTTTTACTTTATTTCTATAAAATATTGGAAAGTAACTAATTCAGCGACTGTTTTTGATTAGGACCATGCAATAAAAGATCGTATAGTCAACACTTAGAAGTCTCAGCATGCAGCTTTACAGCTATTCTTAATGCACAGATCATTAGTCTAAATGGCCTCTTGTAATAAAGGACAAAATAAGAGTTTACAGCCGTGCCACTCAAGTCAGCAATCCACAGGAAACGCTGCCCCTTAATAAAACCTATGCTGCAATTTTAGGAAGAGAAAAAAAACTCACATTTTTTGAAAGGGTGTAACACCAAAATGTGCTTTATTATACTAGTTGGTTTCTTTAAAACATATGATATGCAATTCAGTGTTAAAAAAAAAAAGTGAAATCCAATCAAAAACTATTACTTTCATACGAGAATATCCGTTTCCGTTTGTGCACACTTACCCCCCCTTTAACTCACACATCAGAGCAGTTGTAACTTGATGTTGTTGTCTGTGCCGTTGTTCTCAATCAACCTTTGGTTGTCCTGAGATTTATCCCCCGGCAACATCGGAACTGTGTGTTTATTCATCCCATAATAGAGCTCATTCAGCTGAGGACATCTTGATTAGGTCTGCTCAACGTCTGGTTCTCATTTAGCGTGGAGGATGGGACGGCGAAAAGGAAGGAAGGAACGAGTAGAACAGTGCCGAGTGAAAAAAAAGGGAGAAATGTCTATCTGGCATAACAAACAGAGAGTGATTGAAAAAAAAAAGTAGGAAAATGGGTTGTCTTGGAATTTGAATTTAACTTTTGACAAAAAACAAAAAAATTAACCTTCTTTTGAATGAATCAGTGCACTATTTGAAGGTTTACTTTTATATTAAATGTGTTTATTTATTAAAGCTTGAGAATGAAGTAAAGCTATGATCATAAGTACAACTGCCACTGCACGATAGAGACGCATCGGTCGTATTTTCAAGATTTCATGCCACCCTCTTTTTTTTTTTTTAAATGAATGTAGACAGCGGCAGTCAGGCATCCGTCAGGTGTACAGAATTGCCCGCTTTTTATATGCACCCGGATTACCAGGCGGCTGGACGTCCGATGACATTTACACATCTTCTAATCAGAATTGCTGCCGGCCAGTGATTCCACTGCCATTTACTTATGGCCGCCCAGCTGTCGCCCAATCTCGTAATGATGTTATCCCCGCCTGTCACTGTCACCGGGGGCTACTAACCATTGTCAACTTTTAGAGAAAGATCTTCCAGTTGCTATAAAAGTTTCACTTTTTCTTTAAAACTTAAAACGGCGTACACAAATTTGCCTGATTTATGTGGCTACCTGCCGAAATTGCTGAAAAACTTGCATTTACGTCACTGTGATGTTGGGATTTTGGGATGACAGTGGCCTAAAGTATGACAGTATTTAAGTCAAACATCAAATAAAAAGGTCTGTTTAGGCGTCTTTTAAGATAATATTTTAAAAACTGCCTCCTTAATCATTATATCAACAAGTAGACTTACAGCTCAAGAATTCCTAATTTCCGTTAACTCCAAACTGTTTACTAAAAAGTTGAGTAGAGGACTGTTTGCTGTTTAACAAACATACTTTTTAATTATCATGAGGTTCATTACGTTTGTGGATAAAAGCTATAGATAGAAGTTGTCCAGACATTGGTTGTCAGTTGTGTGACTTCTGAAGAAAGTTGGATGTTTAAAGTGAAGTGTCTCAGCCATGGTTCTCTATGGAAAAAAAAGTAAGAATAGCATCTAAACTGTAAAGCTTTTTGAAAGATAGTAGAAACCCCCCTGACCCACTAAATGTGAGCATTGTGCAGTTCAGTTTTTTTTTTCAGTCATGTTTTCTTTTGCATTGTCCCCTATCAGTCACATCAGGTTCATGTTAATAATCATCCACAGCTGTTTTCATTTATGTTAATTGTCCGCAGTCTTTATTAGTGTCTTGTTTTCAGTTTGTCATTGTCAGGTCGGGCTGCACAGTGGCTTGCATCACAGTGAGAAGGCCTTTGTTCCAAACCTGTTAATTGCTTTACCTTAATTGGTTTTCTTAGGTGTGTGGGAGTGACTGGTGACCTGTGCAGGGTGTACACTGTCTTTGCCTAACAGTACTTGGGACAGGCTCCAGTGACCCCAAAAGGTATAATGTAAGCTTAGAAAATGAATGAATGACATATAATGTCACCTTTTTGTTTTTCAATGGGTTGTGTCATATTGAAGTTCTTTTTTTTTTAAACCCATTGATGCAAATTTGCACTAAACCACTTTTGCTCCAAAATAACCTAAAGTTAGAATTTAATTTAAAGCAAAAACTTAAGTGAAATGTTTTTTTTTTAATTGATGGAATTAATTTCAGGTGTTGAAAGGCCTAGTCTCCTGCATTTTAGGTCCAACACCACTACTTCCTCACACTAATGTGCTCTATAAACAAAGCAACTACTTTGTCAGAAAAAAAGATTAATATCAAACACAAAAAAAAAGTTGGCTTAAAATCTGCAGAGCATCACATACCTTCATCAGAAAAAAGATGCAAACTTTAAAATAATAAAGCAGTCTATTTTGTTGATTTAAAGGCTTTGGTTTTAAGGTTAATTAGCATGTATTGTAATGTACTAATGAGATGACGAAGTCAAGATGAAGTTGATTGCTGGCTTGACTCCTGCAAAACATATTTCCTACTTAATCCACCTCTAATGTTTTGACTTAGCAGATAACCCTGTTAAGTCACCTTTTTTTGTCAACTTTATCCTGCTTTTTGTCCATCTTCTTTTGTTAAAGACCCCTCTCTACCTCTACTTTTGGCTGTCAACAAAGACCACACACAAAAAAAAACAGTTTCCTATATTTACAGGTACCTGAATAAAATAATTTTAAGTTTGTAATTTTTGTATGATATGACTGATGATTTGCACTAAATTTTAATTAAACAGGTAAAAAAAATAAATAAAGATTCATCTTATTTTGAAAATTGCATGCAAAAACAGGTTAAGAAAACTCCTGTATCTGACGCTGTGGTAGTATAAAACAGAAACCACAAATTTATTTATATGTTAAAGAGAAAGTTTCATGCCGCCATAGGCTGCCAGTGAATCTTCCTGTTATGTTATGGAGTCACAGCGCACAGCACAGGCCTAAAGACTCCTGCAGAGCTATTGCATCAGAAAACGCTGGTGTCGTATTTACATGTCCTGCAGTTTCCTTTCAACCCCAGCACACACACACACACACACACGCCCTCCTGCACCGTCGAGCTCCCAAAATTCTTCCACATGCATCTCTCCCACAAGCTAAACCCATTCAAATGCCACTCTGATGTACACTTTTAAATGTCTGAAGCCATAATTTGAAAGGTGGACATGTTCGAAAGCTCGCAGAAAGACGCTCGCACGGGATACACGTTTATGTGAAAGTGTGGAGTTCTTGTTACAGATAAGGGTTGGTAGAGTCAACAGTACTGCAGATAGCCTGCTGATAGAGTGTTCCCTTGCTTCCGCTGCCCTCTGTTTACCTAATGATCAAGTTGATCTGCATGTGTGTGTGTGTGTGTGTGAACTCTCTGTAGTTATGTGGGTGGCTTCCAGCTTTAGTTGCACCACAATCAGGCCATGTTTTTTTAACCTAATGTTTACATAAAAGTAGAAGTGGAGCTCCAACCTGGCAATTTTGTTGTCATGTTAGTTTTTTTTCATCTTTTTTTTACAATTGTTTTTCAGTGAGGAAGATCTTCGGTAAAACAGAGGAAGACTGTTGGTCAGACAGGCAGTTGTCATTATTTCCCCTCCAGTCTCCGGCTGAACACAGAGCAGAAGAGTCATGCATCAGCGGAGGAAATTGGGAATGTGAAACATGCCAGATTAGAGAGGAATTCTGAGAGCCTGCAGACCAGCTCAGTGGCTTCAATCATGGGAAAAAGCATGTGCTCGAGCGCGCACGCACACACAAACCTACATGTGTATGTGCACAACCGCAAAAGCCATTCAGATTTTGTACCACCTGCTGCATTCCTCAGCCAATAAGTCAGCTACTTAAAGAGCCAACTTATATTCATCGAGTCAGTGAAGCAATCATTTATCCCATCAGATAATCATTAAAACAGCATCAGGAGAAAAGTTGTTTTTGTCATCAGAGATTCAAATACCAGTTTGGTATCAAATTCTTTTAAACTTTTTCTCACATTTTTATGGCTGTGTAAATAAATTGCACTCGCAGAGCACGGCACAAACTTGGCTTTTATGGGTGCAGATGGGAGACGAGCATTGGTCAGTTTGTCAGGTGGCCACCCAGCCACCCACACATCCAGCCATCCAGCCAGGCAGGATAACAGAAGAGGAAGCAGTCATTACGGAGGAAGCCAGGGCGTCTTAAAGCCATTATATGCCCCTCAGAGAGACGCAGTCAGAGGCAGCACGGCTGACCGGAGCGCTTCAAAGCAGGAAGGAGCCCAGCCACCACCTCCACCAACTTAACCAGCCTGCACGTTCAAGGAGAAGATTTTCCAGAGTGGGGTGGAGCCTAAGGAACATAAAGGACCAGAAGCAGATAGTATGGAGCAGGGATGTGTGCATGATGACACACCAGGGAGTTTTTATAGAAATATTTTCTAAGGCATAAAATATATTTAAAAGCCACTCTTAAAATCTTTTGATCTATTTTTAAAGTTTTTCCAGTGTCTTTCAATTATGATTATGACAGTTTTAGCCAAGAATGTTTTAAAAACTGTCATTTTCTGCATGGGGGCAGCAGCAGTGGAAATTTGCCTCCGAGTTGTGGGCGGAACCCCTGGTGCAGAACAACCCCACCCCCTTTCCCCTCCCCTGCTGAGAGCTCTCTGTTTTCACAGAATCCTTCTAGCTTATAACCCTTCACAACCCGAACCTAGCATTAGCGGGGCAATGATAATGGCAAGCAATCTTGGAGAGACAAATCGAACCACAATTCTTACTTTTTAATATAATATTTGTAACTATGTGTATGACTTTTTTCTGGATGTATGAAAATTGTAATAATTGTTCTAAATCACTATCATTTATACTTGTTTTTAAAACAGAAGATCAGAATCAACAAAACTGATAAATTGAATTAAATTAAGTTAAATTAAATGTTCACTTCACTACTGTGTAGTGCATCATATCAGTGTGTTTCTTTGCTTCAGAATCCAATGGAATTACGTTAATTGCTGTTGAAGAGTTACTATAACCAAAAGAATGTTAACACTGGAGCTAAAGCTGCGGTGTTAAGGGTAATTTATTTTTTTTTTTAGTTATGTCAGTGAGCGGAACTTTATTCTCAATTTCTGATTAAAAAAAAAGCTCTCTGTAGTTTTACTTTGAAAACAGGAAGCTTCACCAACACAAAGATTTGTTTATTTCTAGTAAAAGTAGGACTGCTTATTCAGCTTTGTTTTAGTTTATAAACTTAAAATCCAGCATTATTCTGTATTTCAGAGCAATAGTTACATTGTCCCCAGATAATATTTTAACAGTCTACCATTTGTATAAAGATCGCAAATCAACGAGCTTGGACGTCACAGATATTCCTACTCAAATTTTCAGGAGCAGATCACGAGTATTCAAGCACCCGCATACTCGTTACAGCCCAAGTTGCAAGGGAGACTCGCCCCACGCACCCAATGTGTCAAATGTAATTTTTTTCAAACTGCACTTTTATATGAAATACTAGCTGATTTATATATGCAGAAAAAACTTCACTAAAATATTTTAGGAAGACAATTTTCATCAGAGTGGGTCTTTAAAAGAAAAAGAGTTGAAGATTTCGTTTTTAAGCGAATATTTTTTGCTCACATTATGGACTGTACCAACAAGGGCGGGACTAGAACATTTTATATGTAGAGGAAGAAAACTTGAAGGGTGGCAAAGGAAAACTGCCGAATCAAAGGCCATTTCAAATAAAAGGTTTAAAATACATATATGTAAAAAATTAGAGGGGTTCCAAATTTCTTTTTAAAATTCTGCTTTTGAAATTTTTCCAATGCTTATAAAAGCTTGAATGGATTATTATTTAATCTTTGTCAGTAATAATACTAATATTGACTCAAAAATTGGAGGGGCCAATCCCCCAATTGCCCCCTGTAGCTCCGCCCCCTGAGTACACGTTAATATCAAATATATACGTTTCCCTGGAGATGTATCTTTAAAGCTACTGGTATCATCAAGTAAACAATGCATTTTTTGTAGTATTAGATTGAATTTAAAACCCACATGAGGGTGAGCGAAACCAGGACCTGCTGTGTTTTACTGTGGTCACATCGGTTTCATCAACTCATTTTTCACACGTGATTTAAAGAATTAGGTCCTAAATTGTTCACCGTCATCTTTCCACACGTTTCACATGCCGTCTTGAATCTTCATCTGTAAGGTGAGACGTCATCGAGGCTTTTTTTTTTTTTGCACCTTCTTACTCATGGTTAAATGTTTGCTTTTTTCCCCCTCTGATGACAGAGACATCGTCCGATTTTCACTCCCTCCCTCTGAATTCTTTGCACAATGACTTTACCTGCTCTATATTCCCAGACGGGATCAATCAGACACTGTGATGACTTCAAACTCTGCAGCAGGCAGAGTAATATTCATTTAAAGTTCAGTTTTCAAACTCTTTTTCTCTAAGTAAAAATAACTTCGGAAGGGCAAAACTGAGGGTGTTGTTATTTTGTCCATTACCATAATAATTGTCTTTTTTAAACCATTTTAATAAGAGAAAAGGGTTGCTACAGAATGAAAAAGAGGAAAAAAGAGAAGAGGGTGAGTATGAGAAAGCTTTGGAGGTTGAGTTCATAAGTGAAAGACACAAAAAACAATTTATGTTGCACTTTTTTTGGATATGGAAGCATAAACTCTTAAGGTTGCATCAGAATCTGAATATATTTGCTAATTTGAACCATTTCTATCATGCATTCCACCATCCTCACTTTATTTTTCTTTGCAGTGTTCCGCTCTTCCGTCAAATTAGCTAAGATTTTCATCGTTCTTACCTTCCCCCCCCAAGTCAACTACCGGTACAATTTTTCCTACACTGCTGCTCCCCTTCTCCTTTCCAGTCCCCCTCACCTCTGCTTCTTTCCAGCACCTGAGCCCCTGCGGAGGGGAAGATCCGGAGCAGAGGAAAGCCCTGGGGCAACCAGGAACCGTGCATATGGTTAGCAAATTACACCTTCATTACCTCTGCTCACCTCTCCCTCACTTCTCTCAGTCATTGCGGCAAGATTGCGCTGTGTTTCTGTGACATCTCACATCTGTCAGCAGCTATCTCGGCTGCTCGTAAAACAAGCAGCTAGTATGGAAAAGTTTCTTTTCTTTAAAAGAAAAAAAAAGTTCCTGTCTTATTTGGAAGTATAAAGTCATTGTTTTTGTGTGCCATCTAAGGTATAAAGTCTAGTTTTAAATAGGAAACATCCTCTTTGGATGCTGGAATTTTTGCAAAAAGAGAGAAGGCACATACAATGCTTTTTGATTACACTACAATCAAAGATTGCCAGTAATACAGTCTTAATCCCATTTAATGTAATATCTTCAAAACTTATTCTCGTAAATAAAATTATATTTGGATTTATTTGGATATATCTGGATTTATAAACTATTTAGCTTATATGTACATTTCTGTTAGTATTATAAAAAGGCAAGGAAACTAAAAAAAAAAAAAAACATTATTTTATGTAAGCATTACACTGAAATTGAACCTGAAGTTTAGTAGGTTTGTGAAAACAAGGCAGGAAGTCAAACTTTTGTTTATTTGTCTGATGATTCACACTTTATTAGTCAAAAAGCTCTTTTTTATTTCCTTCAGCTAAAAAGTTGATCAACTGATATATTTTTTTTGTCGAAGAAAAAATGGCCCAAAATGAACCTTTCAATTAGAAAATGCTTGAATCGGACAATAGTTATGCATACTGATGGATAACTCCTATGCACCATTTAGCCAAACTCACATGATTGTACAGTGAGAGGAAAACCAGCGCAGGTATGGAGGGGGGAAAACACGCAGCAAAGTTCAAACAGGAAGGCCACAGCCAATTTTCAAACCGGAAACCATCTGACTGTTTCCATCTGTGCTCCCACACAGATGCAAAAAACACGAACGGAGAAGTCATGAAGCCCCCTGACGTGTGGATGTTACATGTCTATTTATCAAAGCAGATGATGTTTTCCAGGCGATGACACAACAATCAATAATTACCATCAAAAGACTTACGAATGATCAGATACTTCAGTTGCATAAAGTCTGCAGGTTACCACTTATTTGCCTGTAATGACGACTGACTGACGCACTCTCTCTGTATCTTATTTCCATGCCTCCTCCAGCCCAGCATGAAAGCACAGGGCTCACTGCACACATTAGTCAAGCCAAGGAAGGCATGGAATAATGATGAACCCACCTCCCATGCATGAGCAAGAAAAGCCCCTCCATTACAACTGCCACCATTGGTAAATTTCTGCATTTCCATAGTGCAAAAGTCATGTCCCTCCTACGTTTTGAAGCTGACGCAGAGTAAACTCTTCCGGCTTTTACCCCAAATCTCGTAGAAACTGTGCATGTCTGTTCAGTTTGTTCATTTTCCATCACTCCACAACTGCTTTGTTTTACCTCCTCACCCAGCAAACAAAATAATCTGTCTCACAGCTGCAGATAAAAAAGCAGTGTTGCCTCCAGCCGCAAAGTTTCTCTCCATGTCATGCTGTGTCTGGCTTTACCTCATAACCAGTCTGCCTCCTTGAATCCACACTGTTATTATTATTATCATGTAAATCCAAAATAATAGCTTTGAAGGGCAGCTGCTGGACTGAGCACAACACTTAAGAGAGCAGAAAATCACAGGGAAATGATTTCCTCACAGCTGGGCTCGGGAGCTTCGTACACTGGCGCTTACAAAGAGCAGCGGGTTTTATCGAAATGTTTTAATCCCTCAGGAATGACATCGAGTGATGCCAGAGGACTGAATAAAGCATGACAGTGTTAAGCAATGCGTTTAGTGTGTGCAAGTGGAGATTCATCTTCTCACAGCGGCTGTAGTGACAGATTTCGCATTTGTGCTGCAAGCTAAGACAATAATCAACAGTATCAAACATGGTTTTAATTTAAGAGTCAACACATGTGGCTCGATGCCGTATGAACATTTCATTTACATCATTATTTTTTTGTTTTACGATTTCGTCTGTAACGTTGCAAAGTAACAGAGATGCTCAATCCTTATATGAATCCAAGTTAAAGCTTCAGTTTAAGTTTCTTATGTTGGGCAGATTTTACCGTTACAATGAGGGTTATAAATCTTCAGACACAAAAGCTGTATACTTATATAAAAACCCCTTTTGTAATTGAGGATAAACTTCATTCATATCAACTATATTTACATATATATATATATATGTATTTTTTTTTTTAATCAGACAGAAACAAGAATAAAGAGAGAGTCGAAAAAAAGGGAGATAAAAAAAGAGATGAAGAAGTTAGAGAAATAATAGGAGGTGGAGTTAAAAGAGCCAAGAGGTTGTCTGTGGTTTATCATTGTTTTAAGTGAAGATGGCCAAACCTGGTTCTAGTGCAGACAGATAATCTGTACACTACCCATTCATGAGTTTATACTCAACCAGGCGGTTGAGTTTAAAAAAAAAAAAAAAAATCACCTTTGAGAAGAACTTTTCATCTTTATGCTCAGTACAGGAGAGTCCACTGAAAAGTTTTCAGTCTTTTGTTGAAGGAGCATTTGACCTTACGGAAAGGATTGAACTGAAATAACATTTCAGCAAAACCTAGGTTTAAAAAACTACAAAACAATTTACTAAATAAAATACAGAAAAAATAAATACATAATGAAGTTGAGCTTCACAGTACAATGGAAACCAGTTTTGTTCAATCTTTTTAGACTCAGCAGAGACATTTTTGTTATAAATATGTAGAAAAATCATCATTACATTTTATAATCCCAGAATTCCTAGCTTTAGATATAGCCTTTTCAGAGATGTGTGATTATAAAAATAGTGCTATCTTTAAAAACTTTTAATCTGTTTTTAGTATTATTATTTTATTTATTTATTTTATAAATACTGAGGGGTGAAAGAGCTTACTTTTATCACGTCAATTATATAAAATGTTATTTTCATTTATTGTAATAAAAACTAAAAAGTACACAAAATTCTAAGTTTTACACTTAAATGCAAAACTGAAAACCTAAAGAAATTAAAACATAGAATTGGAAATATCACATTTCATACAACTTTTGTGTCGTTAATCAAACAAGAAAAGAAAAATTGTGGGGAAAGCAGGTGGTACACATGATTGATAACTTTTTTGAGCCACCGTTGTCAGAAATTCATTGTTTTATGTACACTATTATATGTCCACTGGTGTGGACGAATGTTGGTCCATTCTTCTTTACAACAATGTTTCCCTTTATTAAGATTTATGGGCATTAACTCATGTAAAGCTGACAGAATGCCCAGCAGCAGCAGCAGCATTAAATCAGGTTGAGATCCTGTCTTTGACTCGTCCAAAGAGGAGAAAGTTTACTTTTTCGCTGTTTTTTGATTGAAAAGGGTTTGGTGCTTTTAGGATAATTTTCGCATTTCCTGCCAAGTTTACTAACAGATGACCACATATTTGGTGCAAAGACGAGTTCAGTTAAAAGTAAAATATAAATTCACTCACCGAATACTTTATTAGTTGCACCTTCCTAGTATTGGGCTGGATCCCTTTTGCCCTCAGAACTTCCTTAATCCTTCATGGTATAGATTAAACTGAGTACTAGAAACCTCAGAGATTTCAGTCCATATCGACATGATAGCATCACACAGTTGCTGCATATTTGTCGGCTGCACATCCATGATGCCAATCTCCCATTCCACCAAATCCCAAATGTGTTGGGTTGAGATCTGGACACTGTGGAGGTCATTTGAGTCCAGTGAACTCATTGTTGTGTTCAAGAAACCAGTAATGGTTCCAGCTTTATGTTATGGTGGAGGTAGCCAATAGAAGATGGTCCAGTGGGATCATAAAGGGAAGGACATGGTCAACACCAATATTTAGGTAGGCTAACCATTCTCAATTGGTACTAAGGGGCCCAAAGTGTGCCAAGAAAATATCCCCCGCACCACTACACTACTACCACCAGCTTGAACCGTTGATTTATGGCAGGATGGATCCATGCTTTAATGTTGCTGATGCCGCATTAAAGCATGCAGTGTCGCAGCAGAAATGGAGACTTGTCAGACCAGGCAACATTTTTCCAATCTTTTATTGTCTAATTTTGGTGAGACTGCGTGAATTGTAGCCTCAGTTTTCTGTTCTTAGCTGACATGGATGGCACCCAGAGTGTCTCAAGGTTGGATGTGTTGTGTGTTAGAGATACTCTTCTACAGACTTTGGTTATAACCGGTGATCATTTGAGTTACTGTTGCCTTTCTATGAGCTGGAACCAGTCTGGCCATTCTCCTTTGACCTCTGGCATCAACAAGGCAATTCTGCCCACTGAATATCTGCTCACTGGATATTTTCTCTTCTTCGGACCATTCTCTGTAAACTCTACAGATTGTTGTGGGTGAAAATCCCAGTAGATCAGTAGTTTATGAATTACTCAGGCAAGCCCATCTGGCACCCACAACCATACCACGTTCAAAGCCATTTCAATCGCCTTTCGTCTGATGCTCAGTTTGGCATGTCTACATGCCAATATTCATTGAGTTGCTGCCATGTGATTGGTTGATTTGCATTAACGAGCAGTTGGACAGGTGTGTCTAATTTAGTTGCCAGTGAGTATTGACTGAGATGTAATTTCAGGTGAACTTGGTGTTCCATCATCTCCTATAAAGCCTCTTGTAATTGTACCCCACTTTAAGACATTGTCATACAAAAAATTGCATTTTTTCTTCCAACTTCCTCTCACATGTCTCCCATAAAGTTCATATACTTGTCACTCACTTTAATTTCTTTCATTTGTCATTTGTTGTCTTTACTTGAAGTGATAAAATATCAAGACTTTTCAAGATAAAACTTCCTTGTTCCAGATTGTATGTTTGCATTTACAGGGTGTTTAGGAGGCTTTGTTTTAACCAGGTACAAAATCACATCAAGATGTGAGCTGATAGAAACCAGTGGAAAAGGGAAAGAATGATCACCCAGAGCCCAAGCTCTGGAGAAGCCGACAGAGATGGAGACAAAAAAGCAAGAGCCCACATTTGACCATAAGTCCTCCGATGCTACTGCAGTGAAGTGACAATAAGAGAGGGGAGAGCATGAGTCATACGCAGACCCCTCCCTCTATTCCCTCCACCCCCTCCCGGCGCACGCTTACGTCGATCCTGACTCATTCATTCAAAGCCAAGTCTCAAGCCTGCTTTTGTTATACAGATGAAATTGTGCTACTTAAGAGACCATTGCAGCTCTCATTATAGTGCTGTGTGACATACTTTATCTTGCCGGCTGCTGGAGCCCAATTCATAAAAACACCGCTGTCTGTGAGCAAAAAACAGAGGAGGAGTCATGCAAAACATCACACTAGGAACACATTTGGATGTCCAGATGGGTTCCAGTCTCTGCTGGGGTTACCCACACTCGTGCACCCACATCTTTAAAAAAAATCTTTCCACCTCCCCTCTTTATCATAAACAGGTCCGTCACCTTTATCTGGTTATCCCCCCTTCTTACATCCCCCTTTTCTTCCGTCATGTTGCTTCCGCCAACCTCCTCTTCCTCCTCACTCAGCGTAGCACCATCTACCTACATGTGGTTAGCTCATCTCCTTTTCTTCCTCTTTTCCTCTCTCTGGTTAGCTCATCTCATCTCCAGGCAGTCAGCTTTGCAGGCAGCTAATTATAGGCCACGCTGTGCTGTGGAGCACAAGGCCGGATGTAACAGCACTCTGCTCGTGTGTGTATGTGTGTGTGCACTGTATGCATGTCTGCTCATCCGTGTTAAGTGCAGACATATATGTTACTGCCGTTGCTGGTTTCCATGTAGATCTTTCTAAATATATACCTCCTGTGTGCATTTATGCTCGTGTGATTGTGTGGTCCTGTCTTCATGGAAACCTGTGGAGCTTTTTTTTTTTTACAAGTAACACTTTTTGGAATTTTGGAATGCGGTAAGTCTTTCAAAGAAGTATAAAAATATAAAAGGGGTTGTAAGTGTGTGTGCACACGCGGGGTGTGTGTGGACAAGCCACCAACAGGGTATCCGAACCCAGCCCCTCCCACACTGTACTGCAGCTCTGACTCATACAAGGTGGAGGCAGAGACAACCGGGGTCTGATGACTGGCAACGAGTATGCACACACATGTGATACACACATATGGAGGGGAAAAAAATGAGGTTATGGTTTTCACTTCATGATGGATCCATTTTTCATGAAAATGTCAGAAAATCTGTTTTTCCTGCCTCTCTACTATTCTTTTATTCAAGCTGAAAATCTTCCAATATTAAGAATTCCAAGAAGTTTGCAAAAAAAGACAAAATTTGATTTTCAGCAAGAAGAGCAGGATTGGAAATACATCTATTAAAATCTGCATGTGTAGTGACTTTTTTGACAAATGTATCAGTTTTACAGTATGAGTGTGTCAACAATAATTGTACTGATAAGACAGTTTTATGTTAATGAAACAGATTTTGCAGCTTTTTGGACTTGGAAAGTTCAATATTCTTATCATTTATTATTTATTTTAAGTATTCAAAACAAAACAATATTTAAGACAACAATAAATATATATATATATCTTAAATACACAAAGATATATCAAACTTTGTATGATTAATCATGACTTGAGTGGAAAATATGAAAATGAAAATTAAAAAGATTCATCTTCATTTAAATATCTACATGCACATGAAAATGATGCAGTTATAATTACTCATAATAATAAATAATCATATCTGTACTTATAAATAAAATGCATGACACTCTAAATCCATTCAATGTGAAGTTTTTCATCAATGGTTTTAAATGTTTGATTGCTAAAATAGTTTAACCTGACTTTCATACTTGATGGACTGCTTACATTTTCAATATCAAACTTAAAGGAAAACGTTTTGTCCTGTTTGTGTGACCAAATATTTTAATGCCTTTCTGATACTAAGCTTTAACATTTTTGACCAAAAATTGGTACTTTCTCTTGTGGTTTTTTTTTCAGCCTCCACTCAAGATCGCGTTTTCTCAGATAACTTTCCAGTACTTAAATGAATTCACATTAACGCTTCTTATATGATTTCCATTTCCAGGAAAAACAATATGCACATTTCTTTTGTTCTGCTTTTGTAGACATAAAATCATTCTATTTTTTATACTACACCACAACAAAATATCCATCAAACCACTTGAAGGTTATGATGTTAGGCATATTTGATTTTTATTTTTAAGACAAGAAGTTGTGTCTGTTTGATCTAATTTTATATTATTTTTGATTAATTTAATTTTTATTTATTCGTTTTTGGAGGCTAAAAGACTTTTTGACTTCCATTCATAGGGTCTGAGTTCATCCCAAGCATGCAAAACGTCAATAAGATGTCGTCTTTAACTGCCAAAGATTATGAACTCATTTCAGACACATTTTTCTGTTACACACACACATCTTTACTTGCATTCCTAATATCTCTCCATGTTCAAATCATTTTCATTTTTTCTGCTACTTTGTGGCCATGTTTTTTTCTTTTACTAGCTGTTGTTTCAGGTGGATTCCTGAAAACATTCAGTCCCTTTGCCATCTGTGTACATCCTTTTCCTTGTTTGTGCAAAGCAACAACTTATCTTTTTTTTAGGACCTTTCCTGACTTGTTCATAAATTAAACTTTACCTTTAGCTAAATTTTTGAAAGATTTTTTTTTTTTCTATTACAAATCAGATTTCATAATTTGGACCAGAGTATGAAGGTGTTTAGTTTAAAGTCTTACTCCGATCGTCTTTGGATGTATTTTAAAAGTGTTCCCGGTGTTCTTTCAAATATTATTATGTCGTTTTTAGGCACACAAAAAAAAATACTGTTTTTTAGGAAATAACTTCTGCAGAGAAGCAGAAGTTCATTCATAAATAGTGAGAAAGACTGTTGGCACAGATTAAGCTTGCACTCATTTCCCATCATGCCTCTGTTTACACTCTCTCCCACTAGTTTACAGCCCCTCACAATCCTAACCTAACATAAGTGGTGCCACAAAAGTTGTGAGCAATAGTGGAGCTATTCAGTCGAACAGTTTTGAGTCAGATGACAGCTCGGACGAGGAAAACAAAGACGTTCATGGATCTATTAGTCTGCAAGTGGATGCATCCTAGTGGAGTCCGCCTAGGTCACTGATACAGGTTGTTCTTTCTCCTGATTCTAAAAAAAATTGAATAAATAAATACAAAAAAAATTTGAATTTTGAACTTAATTTTTTCTTTGTATGTCACCCATCATGAGAAAAACGCCACAAGTACAAGTTACACACTCAATTTTATAGGAGTGAGTCTTTAACTAAACAGAGAAGAGAATGCTTTTTTTTTTTTTTTTTTACTCAAATTTGTGATTTATTTTATTTTTAACAACTGTTCCCTTAGCATGGATGTCACCTAGACACTGCCCCTGCTGGTTGTGGAGAATGTGCTGAAGGATTTCTTAATGGATGAAATAAAGTCGCATCCATTCATACGTCACTCACATGTGCACACAGGCCAACAGAGCGCAGCAACAGCTTCGCAAGCAAAAGATGAGATCAGCAGTCAAAATGCATCTGTTCAGACACCATGGGAACTCTCTCCTCCTCCTTCCCCTTCTGTATCAGTCCTTCTTTCCCCCTCTTCTGCCCCAAGTCTGCCTCATAGCTTCCTGTGTTCCCCCTACCCCCAGTGCAATAAAAGGAGAGAAGCCTGTTCATTCATGCATTCAGCCAGTCAGCTGAGCGAGGGAGGATGGAGGGATGAGGGAGAAGAAGATATCAGATGAGAGAGGAGAGGAAAAAAGAAGGCGTCTCTGTGATGAATAGGTCACCTGTACTACCTTGCTGGTAGGGAGGATGGAGAAGTAGAAAAAAAAAAGAAAATTAAAGGTAGGACAGGAAAAGAACAGACCCCCTCCTCCTCCTCCTCTCTTCCTCATCCTCCTCACTCCTGTCTCTTCATCCTCCTCTCTCTTAACCCCTCCCTCTCTTGACGGTATGAGTCACAGACTCGTTCCCTTGATGCACTGCGGAAACGTAACGTGACGTAGCCTCCACCTCTCTCCTCCTCTCTCGCCACATGCATCCCTCCGTTTCTCCCATTCATTTATCCACCCCTCCCTCTCATTCATCCATCTTCCCCGTCACAGCACAGCAAGCCTCCATTCACAAAAAAAAAAAAAAAGAAAGAAAGCCCTGCGAGCCTGCAGAGACGGCAGGTGGAATCACAACTCCTGAGCAAACGCACACCGTCGTTCCAGCACAACACATTTCAGCAAAGTTCAGAGCCACGAGATTCTGACACCCAGAAAGTGGTGCTGCAACTCATGCAGCTAGATTTACTGTTGTCATGGTTACTGCAAGTGCTATCAAATGTAGGCAAAACTGTCAGCATCCCAGATTTTTTACAGTAATTACTTGTTTTCGTGGAGCAAATACGCACAACTTCCTTTAAAACACAAGGTGGCATTTAAAGAAGTGTGTCGATTTCATTCATACACAACAACAGCTCAACACAAATAAATGATCATCATGTTTGCTCAAACCAAGGTGACTCAAAAACATGTTTTACCTTTGACCTCATTGTGTCACCAGTGCACTCTCGGATGTTAACACACGACACCACACATTTGTGTCTGTTGACATTGAAGAGAAAAACTTATCAGCAATCTGGAACCGAGGGGTAACGTGAGCAACAAGAGTCGGGTTTCATGTCGCAATAAATATTGCAAAGTAACAATAAAGATAGACAGGAGATGTGCGATTGCATTACACTATTGTCAGCAGATGATTATGAAAAAAGTGCACGGAAGAGCAAAATTGACATGAAACATCTGGGGTTAATATTGCATTGAAGTTTTAAAAAATAGGTATCATTTAAGCTTTAATAAGCACAAAATGTTGCAAGCAATACAAAAATACTGCAAGTCTTATTTTTATATTTGGACATTCTTCTTATTTTACTATAAATACTTTTAACGCGTTTTTCAGTAGAAGTGCAAGAATTCTCTCATAATGCAAATAAAAGGTGGATTTTCTGGTTTAAATGTCAGTATAATATGTTTGAATTATTGTATAAAGCTGAATGAAACTGCACTGAAGTAACCAACCAACACTTGTAAGAGACTCTAGATTTTCTGAATGAAAAAAGGCCATTTATCATCCTGCGTTTGCGATGGAGAGGAAGGGGGGGATCTCGGCGTACAGTATGATTCACCGAAACAAAGTGTGAGGGGAGGGAGTTGTGATGTCATTGGAGGTGGTGGGGAGTCATCTGTGAGTCAGAAAAGAAAAAGGAGGAGATGAAGGTGGTGGGGGCTGTGGAGGATATGGAAGAGAAGTGTATAAAATAAAATAAAAAAAAAATTCACACACACTTTTAGTAGGTAGGGTACCTGCTGACTGTGACCCATGGTAACAAGCTTGCTAGCCTCTGGATGACTCACCACAGCTTTGGCAGTCTCATAGGCATGCATGCTATACAGCAGAGCGCTCAAGCTGTTCAGCATGACCCACACAGACACGTCATAGCACACCTTCTCCAAACTTTAGAGCATTTTACATGCACATGGACGTGCAATTGTGTGCGCACGCCACATACAGTGCAGTGAAAAGGAGGGGGGGGGTCAAGATGACTCACACTTCAATGATAACACTCCTCCCGGAGCCCCAATCACACAAAGAGAGATGAAAAAGGACATATCATTTGGATGCTTCCCACATCCTCTCCACTTCCTGGGAACCTCCCATCTGAAACTGCCACTGACAGCCATCCAGAGACTCCGACTGACTTCCAAAAGGATGGGAGTTCTCCTGCAGAAATGGAAAATTATAGCTCAAACTTGGTAGTTTTATTCAGTCAGTAATACTGAAATAATTATGCATTTACATTTTTTTAAATAAAGCTTTTCAATGATAAATATTGATTTTTGCGTGCACACACAAACTTTTCCAACTTTTAACCCAAAACACATGGATTCAGTTGAGAGTTTTAATAAAATGTCACTTTGATGGAAAAAATGTACACATAATTTTGCCATCTGCACCACTACATGTTGGTTTTTGTAGTAATAGAATAGAATAGAATAGAATAGAATAGAATAGAATAGAATAGAATAGAATAGAATAGAATAGAATAGAATGATTTATTGTAATTATACTAGATGCATGACAAAATTTAAGGTGGCCATTATCTCAAGGTTCATAATAATAAAATACTATATACTAAAAGCAAAATAAAAGCAATACAATAAAATTATAAATATGAATTATTATCAAGGTGTTATTAATCCTGTAGTTATTAAAGCCCAAATGTTTTCCTATTCTTACAGCATGTAAAGGAATTCAGCTGCCTAAAATCTTGGTCTTGCTTGTTTTCATATTCAAGTTTTATTTCAGAACCTTCTTGACAATTTCAGCAAGTTTGCATAGATTAAAGAATCCAAACATGATTGCAGAAATATCTGTATAATTAAGATGTTGCTCTTAAGTAGTTAAAAAACTTTTACTATATTCCTTCAATAGTATATTACATGCAAACCAGTTTTAAAGTAATAGGTAATTCTATTATGAATGGCTTTTTATAGTTAAACATGATGTTTAAATGTATTAAACACGGAGCAACACTGCCTTACTTGAAATTTTTTTTATTTTATATTTTTTAATAATTTTACATATCTGATCATTGTGCTCCAATTCACACGTTCTATGGTAAACATATGTTTATTTATTTTAGAAATGTGCTTTTCACTGACTGTAATGTATTCCAGTGTTAAACTATTTTTGTCCTGTAATAAAATAGTAATTTGTGCTATTTTTATTTTTACATATTTTTTGTGTTATATATTGTTATTTTCATGAAGTAAACTGATTAAAGCTGAATGTTTTTCAATTGTGCTTTCACTTACCTAAAAATATATGATATTATTTGTAGTTATTATCATTACACAATGTAATCCTGACTCTGAATATAAAATATGTTGCAGATTATTTGTCAAGTTAAATCAAACTTTATTTATAAAAAGCACTTCTCATGATTTGAGCAACTCAAAGTGCTTTACAATTTCAAATAAGACAAACAAGACCCCCTCCCTCTGTTGACATGTACATTCCATGGCTTCATATTACTAATACGGGATGAAAATATGACTATGATGTAAAAAATGAAAGACACTTAGGAAAGATTTTTTTCTAATTTAAGAGGTATTACAAAATAAAGAAACCTAAAAGTAATGTAACATCAAAATTCTGAGAGAGTATAGGGATTACAAGTACACAACAATAAAAGGTCATCTGTAATGCATCACAGCATAAAAGTAATCTGCACGAAAGTTAAGATTGGAATGTGGGGACACATTTAACCACTTACAGCAGCTGAGCTTTATTTTAGAATACAAATAATATCCATTTTTCTCAGTAGAGTAGAAATGACCATATTTATGGGAAACCTTAACTTAAACGATAGTCTTCGATATCTTTTTTGATGAAGTGGCACAAAAAAAAAAAAAAATCAAACAACTTTGTTTGGGAGCATTGAGAAATAAAACAAGAGAATAAAATATACGTTGTGTGGCCATAGTGTAGAGTGGTCAACCTCTGATTGGAACGAGGCTAGACACTGTACCCCACTTTATACCTAGTGGTTATAGGTTGGCGCCAGTGACGACAACAGTGTGTGACTGAGTGAATGAGGAAATGGGGGCATAAAGCACTTTGGGCCTTCAAGGTAGGTAGTAAAGCGCCTTAAGTATAAGCCATTTACTGTACCGTAATTGAATTGCCCATTTTGGTTTTAATAAATGCACAACCACATATAGATCTTTAAAGCTTATTTAAGATTCTGAATTAATAAGATAATCCTCAACTGTAACTCTTTCTCAGTCTGTCTTTTCACAGTTCAAAGCTTCGCTTGAGGTGAAGTTATGAAAACTCAATTAATGGCTGACGAGAGGTTGGTTTTCCAGGACATAGTTTCTGCAGAGCAGCAGTAATTTATTAGAAATCACCTCTGAGTTGTGGACGAGACTGTTAGCAAAGAGTTAGCCTGCACTCATTTCCCATCATCCATTTTTTTTACTAGCTTAGAGACCCTTACATCCCCAAGCTAACATTAGCGGTACATTAAATAAATATTGGAGCTATCTTGCCGTGCAGTTACGTAGGATAATTGGCAGCATAATGATTAATTTTAACAAAAATTTCATTCATATCATAATTTGTCGTGAACTATACAATTCATAGTTGATCTTGGTTCATTTTTGAGTGATCCAATTACCTGACCTAAGGTTGATCCAGGACATCTTTAGCCAAAAATTCAACCATTGTGACTCAGCGATCCTTGTATTTAATGCAAGATGATAAAGTGTATATTAAATGTGTACAAACAATCAAGTAAACAAGAATTAATTTCAAATCTAATCACATTATAGTTTCACTAAGTTCAACCTGCAGTTGTTTTTCCATATCAAAACAATAAAAATGAAACACTATGCAAACACTCTACCACACTGTATGGTCATATGTCTTTGCAAAACTCAGTATTTCCACAGATTGGACTGTAATTATAAATTTTTGCTTCCATCTATCATGTGTGTTGTTCACTGTGAAGGCACTTTTACGTTGTAGTAAAATAAACCTATCATACCTTCATCCAAATGATGTTTTCAAAAATCAGTCATCAATTAATTTTTCAAGGATTTTTTATTGGCTTAGGTCGAATTGATTTGATTAACAACTTGCCTCAAACAGTTTGATCTGGTTGGATTGAATAGAAATCAATTCATTGATTAACTGATTATTCGCTATACCCCTAAAGACAATGGATCTATCTGTCTGTGAGTCGATGCATCATCAATTGTAGTTTTTTCCTAACTACAAGCATTTTCAAACAGCATTTTGTTCACCTGCTCCTGATTCACCACAATTTGAATAAAGATATGCGCAGAAATGCAGTTTTAATCTTAATTTTCTTTATATGAGTCTTCCATCATTAAAAAATCCACAATAGCATGTTAAAAACACCCAAAAAAAAACAGTTTTCTTTGCAAATGTTTTTGATAATCGATAAAGTAAAACACAAAACTACCAACATTTTTTTGAAAATCCCAGTCTTTCCATTGTCACTCACACTTCCACTGAAGATCTGAATCTTTATTTGCACAGAGAGTCCTCTCAACAGAAGCCCTAAAAGTAAAGCATGTCGTTTTGGGAGAGATGGCTCACTCCTACACTCTCTGTAAATCATAAAGACTTCTTCTTATCTTTTGATGGCTTAAACATGCAAGCATCGCAAGCACTTGGCGAGCACACACAATTCCCATCAATTCTCCAAAAAAATACTTCCGTCTGTGTAAATCAAGGGCAGCTGACACAACACAGACAGAACTTGGCACAATAGGAAGGGTTTTATGAATGACATCTGGAGAACAGAAACACCTGCACTGAGTGACCCTGCTACAGCGGAGGAAGACGGACGCGGGTGGACAGCTTCAGGATGAGGGGATCAAGGTTTGTGTGAGCTGTGAGTGACACACAATTTGTTGTTTTTGTATTTTGGCGAACATTTGCAGGTGAAAGCATGTCAACAGATAACCATCTGAAACTAGCAACGTGGAATTTGTGAAACCAAGGTCATCTGGACATGTGGTTATTTGGTGGTCTACGTGTGCTGTATTGATTATATTGAGAGAATGTTTAAAAATACCAAAGTTCAAAACTATTTTTAGCATAAGATTTTTTTTAAAAAGAGAGACATCTGAGATAGAAATTGATTTTTTAGGTCATCAAAGTCAACTTTAAAAAATGTGTATTCAACTTCCATTCTTAAATTTAGAGTCTAGCTTCCTCTCAACTGTGTGCAAATGGGCTTGAAAAACGAAGAGCCGCAGTTACACGGTGATACTAAGTTTCCAGAGAGACCAAAGGCCGTTCCAGTTGGTCTGACATGTCTTCCAGGTGGGGCGACCTTCAGTTCCTATTCAGCCCCACCGGAAAACCCAGCTGACGTGTAATTAGCAGCTACCCCGCTAGAGCTCCACTCTTGCACACGCATGTCTTGAGTGTTAAATTTAGCCCAGTTACGCCTCCTGACTGACTTTAGCGTGTGCTCAAAACCTCGTTTTAGCAGCTCTTCATGACGATTCAAGGGAACACATTTGAGATTTACCTCTAAAAGTTCATGTACCTAAATGTTTTTTAAAGATATATAATGTCTATTAATAAGAGTTTTGTGTTACATGTGTTGTGTCCAGAAAAAGTCAAAGTTGTTGATTGAAGTGACTTTTTGTACTTCCTTGTTAAGGTTCTTGAGAAGAAAAATTTTAAAAAATGTAGCTTTAAATCTCATGTCCATTGATTTTACATTGAAAGTTAATTTTAACATATTTTCAAAATGGCACTTAAATAGTAAAAGTCAATATGACTCACGTAAAAACTACTTTTCAACTAAAACTAACATATAAAACATGTTATATATATATTGATTGAATATTTCATATTTAAAAAAGCTTAAGAATAATCTTAAGTTCAAAAATATCATGTATTTTATCTAGTAGCTATATGGAATTAAACAAAATATTAAGTTTTAATGACTCACTGAGCTAAGCAAAAAGTGATAATAAAAAAAGATGTGGCAATTTAAAACTACTTTTTCGAGTAAATTTTTTTCAGACTAAGAAAAATGTTTTGTGACTCATTCTCACTTGAAAAACACTGGACAAGAGACAAAAAAAGTAAATTATGTTTTAATATTCCATTATTAGACCACAAATGCAATTTAGATGAAAAAAAATCCTTAAAGAAATAACTTGGTAAACAAAAACTTGCCAACTTGCAGAGAATCAAAAACTTTTGTAACACATGATCTACTTTTCTGCTTTTATAAATTTAAAACCAACAAAAACACTAATATTAGCAAGTGTACAAACTATTTTTATACACATAAAAAAAAAACATTTTGCAAAAACTTGGCCCAAGAATTATGGCTGTTTTCTGAAAAAAAAAAAAAAAAAGAGCGGAAATAATCAAAATGAACCAATCAGAGCAAGTTAGAAACACTTACACTAATATACATATATATATATATTATTCTTAGATAACCATCCCATAACCTTACTGGCCTCTGTTTTAGAAACACCCTTTGGGCTTCTTTACATTGAACTACTTGGGCAAAAACATTTATGCATACAACACTGCACCCTTGTGGCTAAAACTGAGAACTGCAAATGTTGCTTCAACTGACATAGCATAATAATAAATAAGGCATTCATTTAAACTTAATTTCATTGACAATTTCACAATTACTTAAAAAATTTTGCAGATCTGATTTCTGTTATTGCAGGAAAGGGCGACGCATGCCATTTTATTTAAGAGACGTTAGGAAAAGAGCGTTAATGATTGGCTTTCCCTTTTTGATTGGTTAACTCCAAAAGAAAAAAAAAAAGTCTGAAGGGAAAAGAAATTAAAAAGTGGGAGAAATTCTTCAGTAAATGAAGAGGACTCTGGTGCGGGGCAGAGTTGAGAGCGTGTCGGCCATCCTGCGAACTCTGGCATAGTTGACAAATCCTCGCAGGAAAAGCAAGAAGCCTGGGAAAAGAAAATGGAACAAGGAAGACTTGGGAGATTAATTGCAGCGTCCAATAATAAAGTTCTAGATGTAATTTGTAAGAGAAAACAGTTTCCATATCCTTTATGTACTAGCAAAAATTTAAGTTCTACATTATAGCAGTTTTCTGCACTTAAACTGGGATTTCATTTTAAAATCGACAATAACAGTTATTGATAAAAAAATTCACAAACATGAATGCAGAACTACAAAAGTTTTTTAATGTTTCAAAAAACTTTATTATTCCACAAAAGTAAAACATGTTTACCATTTAGTAATACATTTTGACATTTTCTTTTCATTTGAACAGATTAAAAAAATAATATTTTGCCTAAACTTGTTAAAATTTTGAGTTCTATATGAAAAGGCAAGTAAAATAAAACGGACCCATTTCAATTTTATGCAAATTATTTTAAAAGTTTTGAAAAGTTAAGCTATAGTTGACCCAAATTTACCACCAAAGTGTAGCATTTAGTTAAGCTTTGTTTTGAGATTTAATGCTATAAAATCTTAACTAATGAACTCTGAAGCTGTTTTTTTTTTTAAACTATAGATGGCTTCTAAATTTTGAATTTAGTTTTGCTCATGTAGCACTCACAAACATGTTGAATATCTAACTTTTCATCCATGTTGACTCTTTGATGGAGAGTTTTATTTACAAGTGAGGTTTCTTATTGAAGCCAATTCCCCACAATGCAATAGGGGGGGATGTACCGGCTAAAATGAAATCATTCTGTTTTGAATCCTTAATAAACAGCCAGAGATGCTTAGCAACTCACCGAATTAAAATGTGGCTTGGATAAAGATGCTTCGAGGAAGTTTTTTTTTTTTTTTCTGACGGTTTTGACCCCCAAGAATGATGTGTATAAACTTCTAAGAACTGAACTTCATTACAATCTCGACCAGCGTAAACAATTTACTGTAATTCAGATGTTAACTACTTACCCAAAACCAGGAAGACCCACCACAGCCAGTACTGCCCATCAAAGTAACCAGGGAAGTATGTGGAGTACTGCAAACCAACACAGCAGCAAAAAAAGAAAAAACACTGGTTAACATAAATCCAGTCAGCACTGAAGCTTCAAAATAAAGAAAACAGGATCAAAGATCTATGAGGAAACAATTCAGCGCCAAGAAGCTAACCACAACAGAGATGCTGTTAAAATACCACAGCCCTGTTTGGCTCTTTTGATTGGCCTCTGCCTACATAAAATCCTGTTTTTCTAAGATTGCATGTGGGTTCGGGGATGTCAGTGCTCATGTTTCATACCCTGACTATGAGGACCCATTTAATGAGGGAGAGGCCAAAGCCTGAGATGGCCCCGTAGCGCCCCGCTGCCGAGGTGGTGAGGCAGAAAGACAAGAAGAAACCAATCCAGTTGAACAGGAACGCCACTGGGAAAAAAAAGAAGAAAGTAAGTCAACATTAAGGTTTGTGTCGAATTTTTTATACATATCTTTTAGTAAAATAAAAAACAAGAATGCGAGTAATATTTAAAATAAAAAAAAAGTTGGATGACTTACTGAAGAAAGTGAGCATGAAGATGCCATCATTTCCTATCCTCAGCTGGTCCGCATCTTCAAATTCATCTCTGGCCACAAACTCATCATCCTGTGAGAAATGTAAACACAGAAAGAGTTTGACACTAAATTGAAAACAAACTACGTCATTTCAAAAGTCTTTTACTTAAAGACCCACTCCAATGATAATCGTCTATTTTGAGTTTTTAACATGTTCTTGCAGCATTTTTACAATTAAAACTGTGTTTCTGAGTATTTCTTAATTCAAATCGCATTGCTAGATGCTAGAAATGCTCAGACAACTAACTACTGAGAGGGGCGTCCAAAAGTCTCTTCTCCCCCTGCGCTCACTCTGGCCCGCTCACGCTTAAGCGTGCAAGACGTGATGAGCGTTCAACACTTGTGCTTGCTCAAAACTTTACGACTGGATTGATCGGATAGTAATCGTTGTTATTTTTGCACTGCTAATGTTAGCATAAGAGCTCCTCGCGACGGGGAGAGGGCGACTGCGCCAACAGAATTGTATTTCTAAAGAGCTACTTCCGCTGTGTGTAAAACGTCCAAAAAACAACAAATGTTTTTTTGAATTGGGGTAAAAACTTCATAATCATAATTATAAGGTCACTGGGAACAATTTTATGATAGAAGTAACTAATATGAAAAGTTTGGGTTTTGGTGTTTATAAAGGGCCTATATCATGGTATTCTTCAGCCTTTCAGAGTGAACTATAGCCATATAATGATCATATATTACCTTTGCCTACTACAGAACAAGTTGATTTAGCATGATATAGGCCCTTTAACATGTTCTTCTGGCATTTTTTCTGATGGACGACATTTATGAAGTTTAAAATTGCATAAACTGCACAATCATAAGAAAAAAAAACACTGGGAATACTTTTAAAACAGATCGAAACATTATTTGAGTGGGTCTTTAAACAACTACAGGTACATTGCGATTAAAATTTCTGAGTTATACCAAGATGTAAAAAAGAATTTGTCAGTCACCAATTCTGCAAACTGTCCAGTTAAAAAGAGGACTTTAGTCTTTAATGTTCATTATAGATGCACTTTGAATGTGAACGACATCATTTAAAACAAGACACCAGGAAATCACATTGCTTGATTTTTGAATAATTTATTTGTCTAATGGTACAGAAAATGGTCAAAAACAAAAGTTTATCTCAGTAATTGTAATTCAACTCTGGTTGGTAATGACAGAGCTCTAACATTTCCTGTGAGTCTTCACCAGGTTTACAGACTTTGGAGCTGTTATTTTGGTCCATTCTTCCATGTAGATCTTCTCAAGAGCTGTGCTGTTTTAGGGCTGTTGCTGAGCTTCAAGAACTTTCCACTTCCCTTATAGATTCTCTATTAGACTGAGCCCTAAAGAACACTCCAGAACTTTGAAATGCTTTTTACGCAGCCTCTTTACGTAGCTTTGGCGATGTGTTTGGGATCATTGCAATGCTGGAAGATCTAGCTACAATTTATTCTCAATGCTCTCACTGATAGAGACTTATTTATTTTACATTCCGTCTCTCACATATACAATTAATATTATAGACGTCTAATCTTTTTAAGTGGGAAAACTTACAGAGTTGTGACTGACAAATATCTTAAATAAAATAATAGTCATCTTTTAGGAATAACTGAAAATACACAAATGAACAGTAAAAAAAAGCACACACACACACACTGCAGAAACATTTGTGTGTCGACACACCAAACTACGACCAGATATGGTGCTTTTTAATCAAAGACATCCTCCAAGTTACCTCCAGTGATCTGCGAATAACATCATCAAAGGTCTCCAGACGTTCTCTTTGCTGAGGCTGCCGACGAGCGCAGAGCAATGTGTGACAGAGAGACACAACAAAAAGGGTCTGTCTTCTTTCAGGTGTGAAATTTCAGTGCGTTCTTTGATTAGAGGGACATATTTGCCCATTTTTGCTCCAGTCTTGTTGTGATGCTTAAATTTGTTTGCTTTATGAGAATGGCCCTTTATGAACTCTTGGTGGAGTGATATCAGCACGCCACACATCATTTAATTTTGGATTTTAACCACATCACTGAAACCAAAATCCATGTTACCATTAACAAAAGCTATAAAAAATTACAAACATCTTCTTTTTCAACCAATTAGATCATATGTAGGCTATGTTTAAATTAGGTAAAGTCATTTTTACATGTTAACAACAAATGTTTTGTGGGATTCAGCTAAAAAAAAAAATGGTGAAAACGATAAAGTAACACATAATAAAAACATGCAATATCACTGCTGCCATACCTCAAAAATTATTTCCTGTATTTAAAAAAATTAACTTATTATTACATTTCAAGCTTGTATACCCATTATAGCTGATAAATGACACACTTTCTGTCACATAAAAAGTTGAGGAAGAGAAATTCTTTAACAGAAAAAAATGAAAAAAATGTGCAAATTTGCATGTTTTTCCCTTTTTTAAAAATATGTAAAAATTGTTCCATCAGCAGCTGTTTATTCATAGTCTGAGATTTCCTTCAAATTTTGAATACTGCAAATGCAGCATTTTTTTTTTACATAAGACAGAAGTTTTATCAGGTAATTGAGGAATAGCAAAGAAGATTTCACAATAATAAAAAAAACATTTCCTGTTTTGCTGCCACTCAGAAAACTGAGAAAAAGCCAACGTGTGGCTTTGCATCACATGCAAATGCGGCATTGTTGACAGCGAATGTGACCAGACTAAAAAAAAAAAAACAGGAAGTGAAACACTCACTCTTGCGTTTACCAGTGGAGCAGAGGTCTCGGCTTTACTTCTTTCTGCTTCGTCATAGGAAGGTAATGTGGTTGCTACGTTGTAAGACGGAGGCTTTGGGAAAACGCCATCTTCCTTGTAGTCAAAGAAGGCTAAAGAAAACAAGAAACAATTCTTACAAATTACTGCAACACAACTGAGAAAGGTATTTACATATTAGTGTCACAAAATTAAAAAATGAGTGGTCTGGCTTTCATTCATTAATTATGCAGATTCTTTTAGTTGCCATGACAAAGCAAAAATCATTAAAAAAAAAAAAAAAAAAAGAAGAAAAAAAAACTTTAACCCTTTGTAAATATCAGGTTACATTGAGCTTTTACCCGAATTGTCCAAAGAGATGCTGCTGTATGGAGGCGGCGCATCTGCCGCTTCCTGTGGACTCTCTTCAGAGTCCTCCTCATTAGGCAGCTGCAAACAAGGCAAACGGCGTTAAAGGGGTTGAGCGGAAAATCTAAAATGTAAACATCAACATGTCAGGTCAACATGACTAAAACCAGATCATAAAAGGTTTTCAAACTGGGCCACCATAGAAAATTAGTTTTTGGGATTAAAAAAAAAAAAAAAAAAACTGGCAATTTTCAAAGAATAAACATCATTTTCATAACTGTATAAACTAAGTAAAAAAAAAAAAGAATAAATCATTTTAGTTGGAAATAAATAACATTTTCATTAAAATGAAACAGCAATTTTCCCTCCACTTGCAGTGAAAGTGTTTTAAAAGTATAGCTTTTAAATGATTTATTGTTTATTATCAAGAATGTTAGAGAACACATTAGAAAATTGAAAACATTGACATGTTCAGTAAGAATATTTAAACATTTTTTTCCTCATTTTATTTAGGATTAAAGTACAAAAGTTGGCAACAGTTTGTTAAAAATTCCATAGCCAGCCATGAGATGTCTCTTTTTTTTTTTTTTTTTTTCCAGTTCTTTGACAGACGGGAAAAGTCAACAATTCCTCTGGCATCAGCTGATCGAATAACAGCAAACACAAGAAGCTTTTTCCAGTTTAGGAACTGGTTATTCGCAGCATTATTAGTTTTATAAAAAACAAACTCAGCATTCATTCATTGTCAGAGCGTTTAATCATAATAGTCACCATGACAGCTTGTCTCGATAACACGTAGAAGGGCAAATCAGCTGAGAGGCTTAGATTGTCATCATAATTCTAGGCGGCCTCGTTAACTCATCTTCTGATTTTACTGCACTAAATATCCCAGCTAAGCTAGCATGTGACTCGCTATTGCTAATTCGAGACGTAACACTTGAATGAAAACGTTTACAATCATTAGCGCACAAATTAAAACACCTTCGACAGGTTAGCCTGTAAACTAAACGAAAATAAGACTCGTTGGGGAAAAATGATTCAGACATTCTGACATTCATCTTCGAAATTTTGACAGCGCCCACGACAACAACAGGAAACAACACTACACACCCATTAGCCATTTCTGTCAACATTCTCCGTAAATGAATCGATAATCAATTACAATTTCTCATACTTGCTGATATCTGGCGCTCGGCTCCGCCATTCCACTTTAGACGGCTCGGGATAATCAAACGAAGGAGGAATTTCCAACACACACAGTAGAGACGAAATTATATAACGGTATCCACCGAAAACCCACGACGGTAAACTGCTGCTCTAAGCTAACAATATTTGTCTATTGTCGAGTAGCTGGTGATGACAAAGCTACTTCCTGTTAGCAGCGTAAAACATATAAGCAAAGAAATAATAGGCAGTGTAGTGGACCTGTTTTTTGAACAACTTTTAAGAAATAAAAATATTTTTAACTGTTTTACTTTTCTGAATATAAAAAGGTTCCTTGCAATAACAAATAAAAAAAATGCAGATTTCATTTTGAAAGCAAAGTTACGTCACTTCCGTTTATCCTTCAAGTCAAAGCTACGTTTGCTAAATTTGTTTACAAGCTCTATAATTCCGCATTATGAAAATCTCTAGATGTTTCTTTTCACATAAAATTACCAGAAATTCACTTTTATTAATAATAGTTATATCATTTAATCTTGAAAAATGTGTTGTTGTTTTTTTTAATACGTTGTACAGTATTTTTAGATGTAGGCCACATGAGCTTTATTTTCAAGTAAAACAGCATGATCAAAGTCTCAATCATTAAATTATCCAACATTTTACATCAGGTTTATGAGTTTAAAGACTTTTACTGACGTGTTTTATGCAGGTTTCTTAGTTTTAGGGATGCACTTCAGTACACATGAAGATTATTATGAATTACTTACTTTATTATGAATTTACATTACTTACTTTCTTTTCCTAAAAGTTGTGTTCTGGTGATTCTGTCAATCTAATTCCTTTATTACTCATGCAGATGCAAACTTATCTATTTTGTCTCATAGCAGATATTCTAGCATTTTCTGTATGTTAAACTGAATTGGACAAACAAACAAACAGGCAGTCAAACTCTTATCTGAAAGGAACTGTATGTTTTTAATTGCCCGATGAGATATATTTTCACATTTCTTTGGCTGCAATATTTTTCCACTTCTCAAAAGTTTTCCACATTTTTAGAAGAAAGATCAAATGCAATTGAGTTTTAAGAGGTTTTATGGTTTCTTTATATGAAATGAAAAGACAACAACAATACCTTTAGCACTTTTTGCTGGGCTAAAATCTCAAGTTTAATCAAGTTACTTGGGGTTCAAGTACTTAAGGAGCACAGGGAAGGTTGTGCCTATGTGCTTTTGATTGTAGTGGTGGCAAACAATCTCCACGTCATAAAGACTGAATTGGACTTTGACACGCTCATTCGGGGAGTTGAGGAAACAGAGAGTGTAGAGGGCAAACTCGAACTCGGGACTGACTCCAATGAAGATGCTTCCCTTCGGCTTTATACCATCCTTCCAGCTAAATTGAAGGCCCAAGATGTGTTTGTTTTCATCTGGCTGCAGGAGAAGATGGCAAGACATGGAAGAGAAAATATTTAGTCAAAGATACCAATATCCGTTGTATTGTTTGACAATAATCTTGTTGCACAAAGAAGAGAAAATCATTAATAGGACTTAATTTATTGTAAATGTGTTTTTGTCTGAGGCATGAATCTAAACTGTAACAGGACGTCTAAAGAGAAGTGTTAAAATTACAATGAGGACGAGTAAGTAGAGTTTCTGTAAATCAGTTTAGTTTTTGCATCAGAAGGAGGACTAGACAGTCATAGCATGCGTGACGATTAGAAGTTTAAACAATTATCAACCTAAAAAGCATTTAATGTATATCCATGTTAAAAGAGGCAAGAAAAATGTTTAAGAGCACATTTATATCATAGATAAATTGGTGTCTAATTAAGGTGAATTTCTTCTTCAAATTGATGCATTTTTGATGAATGTTTTACACCAGCTCAGTACCTGGGGGGAATTTGCATTGACACTATAGCCTTTATAATCAATGTGTCCAAGCTTTTCTTGTAAGTACAGCTGGATCCAGTTGTGAAAACCAATGACCGTTCGTCCTCCTCTCGTTTCTCCAACAAACACGTGTTCAAAACCCGAAGAGTCTGGTCTGGAGGCGAAAAAGGGGATTGTTAAACCAAAAATACTTGTCATGTTGAACACACTTCTCATTTGTATAAACAGGAAATAGTTTCATCTGCTTATGATCACACCCCAAACTAGGAGACAAAACTTTTCAAGCTGTGAGGAACATTTATGTAACATTAAATATGTTCTCTTAGCAACAACAAAATCATCATAGCGTTCTTCTTGCAGCTCCTTCAATGCTCAACAAAGCCAGTCTTTCATGGACCTTGACATCATGGTGCTACATTCCTTCAAAGGACCTGTATATACAGTAGGTGCTGCGCCAGATTCCTCCCACCTGCTGGATCCTCTCCTGGCATAGAGCTCAAACCAGATCCTGTACAGCTGCGCTTTGAATTCTGTCTCGTTTTCAGGAGAAAGTTTCTTCTCTACCAGGTATTTATGGGCTATCTGGAAAAAAAAAAACATGACCAAGAAGTTCTTAGTTGTGGACCAAAACCAAAAGAGAGCAAGAAGCAACAATGTGTACAGTTTATATAAATAAAGCAAAATCTTGCAGTTGCAATTGTTCTGTGACTCCTAATGATTTTCAATCCTTTAACTGGAATTTCCCAATGTGAATAAATCAAATAGTTTCCAGTCGTTCATAGTAATCACTTATTTAGAAGGGTATTTTTCCAAGGGCTTTCATGAAAGTTTTCTTCAAATCAATAATGCACAAGTTAGTCCAAAAAGTTTGTTTTGTTTATCTTTTCTGTTGAAAAGGGATTAAAATGGTTTTTTTTTCTTTCCAAAAAGTACCTTCATCGTTTGAGTCTGAAGAATGGAGTCCAGGAACTTGTGGTTCTCTGCCTCCTCTTCAGGAGTAACAATTTCAGGCTCACCAGTGTCGCTCTCATAGTTATCCAGAAGGGAGATAAAGGCTGCAGAAACAAAGATACATTTAATTATGGATGTTTTTTTCAGTATAAGATGAAAAACCATATAATATTTAAAGCTGTCGAATCTTAGATCAACAGAAAGATTTAATTCTTGATAGTGATGACATTTATTGATAAAAAGCAATTGTAATTAAGATGAATAACAAAAAATTATATAGTTTATGCATCAATTAAAACTAAGTTTGGGCCAATACTTAAAATCTGTATTTATATGAAATTGTCGTTATGGAAGATTGCCCAAAAAATTAGTTCTTCGCTTCCTTCCACTCTCTTTCTAGCGATCTACTTGTGATTCATTATGTGATGTTATTTCATGTATTATAACCTGGCTGCTTGAAATAACCATTCATTTCATTCATTCATTCATTCATTCATTCATTCATTCATTCATTCATTCATTCATTCATTCATTCATTCACTTTAACTCAAAAACTAAAAAAAATTGTGCAAATTTTCCCCCTTGAAAATAAGACAGAGGTCTATAATCCAGAAAAATTTCAACATCTGGTTTTTAACTAATGTTTTTGCAAATTATGCTGGAAAAAGTATTTGGTCAACACCAAAAGTTCAACTCAATAGAGGTCAAACTTTTTCTGTAAGTCTTCACAAGGTTTTCACAAACCGTTGCTGGTATTTTGGCCCATTCCTCCATGCAGATCTCCCCTAGAGCAGTGATGTTTTCGGACTGTCACTGGGAAACACAGACTTTCAACTCCTTCCGAAGATGTCCTATGAAGTTGAGATCTAGAGAGTGGCTAAGCCACTACAGAACCTTGTATTACTTTTTACGAAGCCACTCCCGTGGTTCTGAGATTTTTGCTCACCGTTCTTGTGATCAGTTCTTCCCTCGGTATGAGATATTGAGGGGAACCCCGGATCGAGGGAGATTATCAGTTTGTCTTCCATTGGCTAATAATTGCTCCCACTGTAGATTTCTTCACACCAAGCTGCTTACCTATCACAGATTCAGTCTTCCCAGCCTGGTGCAGTTCAAAAAATGGATTTCTGGTGTCCTTAGACAGCTCTTTGGTCTTGGCTATAGTGGAGTCTGGAGTGTGACTGTTTGAGATTGTGTTCAGATGTCTTTTATATAAATAATTTAAAATAGGTGACATTAATGCAAGTAATGGTGGAGGACAGAAGATCCTCTTACAAAAGAAGTTACAGGTCTGTGAAAGCCAGAAATCTTATCTGTTTCAGATTAACAAATACTTATTTTCCACCATAATTTGTAAATAAGGTCTTTAAAAATCAGACTGGGATTTTCTGGAATTTTTTTTTTGCCTCATTTGTCTCTCATAGTTGAGGTACACCCATGATAAAATGGTAAAAATATTTCAGGCCTCTCTCATCCGTTTAAGTAAGAGAACTTGCAGGATTGGTGGCTTACTAAATACTTTTTGCCCCACTGTATGTCCTCAGAACTCTTTAGTGACAAGTGAACAAGCACGCTTAGGACCTTCTAAATAAAAAGTCGGACATTCTTGATGTAAATTTTACATTTGGAGACAGGGCAAAATACTTTTTAAATAATTCACATTTCACTTCTCTAGTCAAACTGAACAGAAAAAGACGGATTTCAGTCTGTGGTGTTCTGTTTCTTTACTTCTGGAAGGTGGTTCCACGAGGTAGGATTTTAGAACCACTAGTATTTTAGTAACAATCTACAAGAAGGCATAAACATGCAGATTCATGCCTGTAGAATGGTTGTTTTTTGACACCAAGGAAGTTTTACTCATTTCTGAACAAGCATTGGTTGGAATAAACAACTAGACTAACAAATATCCATTTTAAAAATTAATAGAAAACGTGTCACTGGTATTTTTTTATTTGTTGTTGTCTGTGGCTGGGATAGGCTCCAGCAGCCCAATGAAAGGGATGAAGTGGCAATTTTATGGTTGACACAAACATTTTAAAAGTAATTTGAAAAAAATCCAAAAAGGAATTCTTCATTTTAAGATCCAAACATTAAAACTGCTTCATGTTGTGTGCAGCACTACATAAATACATTATTAGATACAAGTAGAAAGCAGCATTTTTCTGCATGCAGCACACTGACGTCAGCAAGCTCTGTGATTACGCAACATGTCGCTGTTTGTCATAAGCAGATTAAATGAAAAGCTTCTCTCAGACAGGAGCGGATGAAGTAGACCGCTGCGTACTCATGTTGAATTTGTGGAAAGGTCATGACATATGTGGGTGGGACACTGATAGAGTCACGACTAATGTGTGTTGAAAATAACCTCTCTGGTGGAATGAAACTGCCAGAGGTTTTTTTTTCTACCCCCAAACCCCTGATGCACTCACCAAGAAATGTTTCCTTTTTGAAAATATTCTCATTGACATATGTAAACAGAGGAGATCCTGCTCGATCGATGTCAGATGTGCCCATGCTGTCTCCAGCTTTGCCCTGCAACAGAAAAGAATCTTTAAACTAGCAATAAAACAAAATCATTGAAATGGAGATGTTTTAACATTTGTAATTAATCCATAAGGAAGATCCTATGTATCTTCTCTCATCAGTCTTAACCAACTTTTTTCATATCTTGCTCGATTTGACGGTATATTATAATATTGCAAAAGATGCCAAATTACAATGTTTTTTTGGGGCAGCTTTATGAAAGTGTGAAGTACCTGCAGGGAAATCCTGTAGTCTTTTCCAGGCTTGAGTCTGTTGATGTCGTTGTCCCACAGTTCCTGCACCATGGCTGACAGTTCTCTGTCACTCTCAATCATGATAGGACTGCTCTGGAATTGTTGGAGTTTTGAGTCTGTGGAAAGTTTGGATTTTTGTTAGCATCGAATAGTGAGATTCAGTTTATGAAAACTAAAACTCTAAATGATTTATAGTTTGATGCAAGATGCAAACAGTAAAAATATATTTTTGTTTTTATTTTTAATTTTCTATTAAAATGTTAAATTTACTGTTTAGTTCATCGTGTTAGTTTAATTTGCTGAGACAAACCATTTATTTGTCAACATGAAAAATTACTACGTTCCTCTTTTTCTTAATTGATCTTATGTTGAATTGGGTCTATGCAACAATAATAGTTTTATTTTCCCTTTGAAATATTGAGACATATAAAGAATTGTGAATATGTTCATTTTTGTAATATTCGAAAATAAAACACAGCAAAATAACATTTAAGACAATCAGTTGGAAATCTAATGTTTGTGTCTAGAAAAGGTTGATATTCTGACACAATCAAGTCTTAGGACCAAAGTTTAAAACTTAATTATTTTTGTCCCTGAACAAAAGGTGTAGCTCTTCTAGTGGTTTCCATGGTTTCAAACAAAGCAAAACAATAGTTATCTCTCTGAAAAAAAAAAAAAAATATATAGACTTTCAAGTTTGCAGCAGGTGCATGTATTTGACATGATACACGTCTATTTTGACCCAGTTTTCATAAAAGGAGCATCCTCCTGATGATTGCACAGACTGCATATGCATGTGGGTCATCCAGACCACATGCTGTAACAATGAGAGCAGAAGTGTTTTGCTATGAAGAACCACCTGCAGAAAAAGGCAGGAAATCCCCTTGCATTTGATTTTTTTTGGGTAAAAAAAAGTCTAAAAAATAAAAAATGCCAACCAGGCTTGCTTGCTTTATTTTTGAGCATCTACACACATTTCTAAAAAATAAAATAATTTTGTAAGATTAGGCCAGCAGATGTTAATATCTTAAATTAATATTTTCCTTCTACTTTACTTGTCTAATGACATTATGAATAATATAAACACTTTAAAGGGGGGTTTATATAAACTTGGTTCTTCCCATTCCCTTTCAAGCAATTAATCAAACATTAGGCTTAATAAATTTGATGTGTCGGGTGTGAACTGTATGTGAGCGGAAATTTGTCTATTTATGATAAGGAAAAATTATTTTAATTATTTTTTTTATTTTACTGTCTTTGTTTTTTTAAGCTAATATTTTATTAATTCATGTTGTTAGTATTTTATTGTAAAGCGCTTTATAGGTAAAGTTGATTTGATTTATTCATATTTATTTTGAAAACATACATTAAAAACTTGACATTGTAAACAGAAATACATCTATAAATGGTTTTATAAACTATATGGTGGCATCATTAATTTGTTAGTTTGGGGATATATCTCATTTTATTCCCTTTACTTTCCAATTAATTCATGACTTAATATCTCCACCAGGTTTGATACATTTATGATTTTTTTTATTTGTTTTGATAGATTTAAACAAGCCTATTTCAACATTACAACCGAGTATATTTTTTAAAGGCCACACTAATGTAGCTTGTAACATTTATTACTTTAAAGGAACATGTGGTCACTTTTGTTCTGACAAAGGGCTTCAGTGGGTCTTTGAATAGATAATTGTATTATTTTTCTGTCTGTTTGAATATATTGGTTTTTTATATAATTAATTTTAATTGATAAGTCATATATCATTTTTAACTTTACCTTTTTTATTGGGAGAGGAAACTTAACCTGTAGTTTAAAAAAAATACACAGTTGATAAATTTTCTTCCATTAGAAAATCATTGGTTGACACATCCATCGGCCTGTGACAGCGCTCATATTTCTAAAGGCATGACTTTTATATTCTCCCAGAACTGAGCCCTTTATTTAAATCAATAGATCCCATTTATGACTCGAATTTTCCTCTGAACGAGAGCTGAGATTCCTCCCAAGAAAATCAATGCACTGACCTGTGTTTTACGGCGTCGATGAATGGAAGAGAAAGTGTTGGCAGGTGCTCGTTTCCTGTGCTTCTACCAGCAGTCGTCTTTAATGGACATAGTAAAACGGGCCGCCGGTCAGTCAGCATGTATGGACAAAGATGGGCAGGGGGCTCGGGGTGCGAGCAGAGAGCACGAGGCATGGGATGGGACCGAACAGGCCAGGAGAGGGGGGCCTTTTTAAAGGGTTCTCCTCTGTCAGCAACTCTGGCCAAAGAGATTACACAATGTTGACTCTTTTCAGTCTCAGCCTCCAACGTGTGCGCTTTGTTTCTTTTCGCGTTTCATTGTTTGTCGTTGTCACAGCTTAACCTCTGGATTACATAGTAAACACGGGTGGTTTCTCGGGTGTCAAGAAGTTACCCTAACACCTGGAGTTGACCTCTGTGAGGTGCAACAACGTCCTTTTTCAGATTCTGATGTCTCACTCAGTACTTGTGCAAAAAAGGGTTAATTCTCACAAAATGTGATAGATTAAGAATACCAACGACTTTAATTTTTTTAAGATGGTAAACACAATCCAACTGGCACTGGTTTAAGGACAGCTTCCTTATTGATAGAAAACTGAACATGAAGGATGTTTTAAAAAATAAGTTGTAGAACCTCTAAAAAAAACACTTTCACATGAATATATGATAGTTAATATTCACTGATCTGCTATTTTCCCCAAATTATTATTAGTGAAAAACAATGTTGGGTTGACAACATGGCAAAAGATAACAAAATAAATAAAAATATACAATGATGGCAAACTTGAAACTTTTATTTTTGGTGAATGTCCTGTATTGTAAAGTGACCTAAAATAACGCAAAAATGTGATTGTATTTGCCACACCAGCATCAACCTACAATCCATTCTGGAAGAAAAAGATCATCATTAAAGGAAACAGATTCACTTTCATTACAGCTTTCCTCTCAGATCACAAACAAAAATGAAGCCATCATTACATACACATATATTTGCATACCAAGGCATTTACATTATGTTATGGCCTCTCTTTGCTACTAATATTTGGCAGCAACAAAATAGCAGTTATGAAGAAGTTGTTCTCACATCACAGCAAATAAAGCAAACATAAACAGCACCTTGTGCTTATTCAAAAGGGATCTAATTTCTTTGTCTATTTTTCATTTCAAAACTATGATTTGTAACTTTTTTTTTCAATTTCTGGGAATTCTTATTAGACAGTAAAACATTGGTTTACATGAAGAAGTGCTTAACCTGTTAAAAAAATCCATCACATTAAGTAAGAAGTCTTTGGACTTAACGGTTATTAGAAAACTTACTAACTTCTTATGTAAGCGTGTGTCCTTGATTCATGAAAAGAACGGGTGTCCAAAACGATCCAAAACAACCACAATAGTTTGTGTTTCTTTAACAATCACCCAGGCACAGGATATTCTGGCGTCGAACTTTCTGCAAACTTTCTTAGCATTAACAACATGATGTGCTCACAGCGGCATCGCAGACATGACATGTTTGAAGTCAGAGTCTCAGATGATTGTGTGAGATGGTGAGAAATAAAGTGCTTTCAAATGGCGCTAATAGCGGTGAGGCACTGGAGGGGTGGGGGGGGCGTTCAGTCTTCTTCATCACTCCAAAAGTTGTCATCATCATCTATGTCCACACCCTGGAAAAGCCTGAAAGAGATGAGAGAGACAACTTTAAACTCGTGTGTTGGTGAACTTTTTAAGTTCCTAACTAGAGTGGTGACTTACTGGTTGAAACAGGGCGACTGGGGGTTGTTAAAGTGACCATATGGGTTGACTTTGCTGAGGACGCCCAAGCACAGCCAGCAGAAGTATTGTTTACAAGAGGTGCAGGTCATTTTGTTACAGCCGTCGACTTTCTAAGGAGAGATGCAAACAAAGAGATGAGTGTGAGAAGGCTAATGAGGAAGTTATGAAGCAGCGAAGATAAAAAAAAAAAAAAAAAAAATTCAAATGAGAAACAGGGAATCAACACTGACCCCTGCTGCTGCTGAAGACAAAGAGTCCAGAGTTACCAGCAGGAAGAGCTTACCTGAATACTGTGTTTTTTTGTTTTTTTTTTACTTTATTGAACAAATTACAATTATCGATGCAGTACAAATGTACATTACTAAAAAATATTAAATAGTCTGGGGGATTAATTAAATAAATATATGAAGAGGATTACATACTTTAATAGTTTCAAACTATTAAAATATGTAATCCTCTTCATATATTTTTTTTTCAGAGCCCTTTTGTTGGTACAATTTGATTTTATATTTAATGAATTGAGGCAAGTATTATGGAGGTTTTTTTTCTTACATTTAAATCTATGTATGTAGAATTTTGCCAAAATAATTAATAAATTAACTATTAAAAAAAACAACTTGAGCTTTTTAGAAGTTTTAAATAAACAAAGTAAGACATTTTCCCATTTCAGGGAGAAATCTTTGAATAATGATAAATCTACTTAACTGGAAAAATGGTACAAAAAAGATGTGTGACAATTTCTGAGTGATCTTCACAAAAACTACATTTAGTATTACTATCTTTTGTCATGTCGTGTTTTGTATTTAAAATATATTTCTTTTGCCTTACTTATAATTCAATATTTACGAGGGATCATCCAAACTACTTTCCAGTTGATATCTGGAACAAATTGATTTCACTAAGTTAAGTTACATGGGGGAGAAATCTTACCTGTATATTAGTTCCACATTTGGGACAGCACTTGCAATTCTCTGTGAGCCAATCCCTGCTAAAAGACTCCTCCACCGCCTTCTGGATCACCCTTTTCCCAAAGCGCTTCTCCATGAACTTCTTCCCCTCCGGCGTGGCTGACAGGTACTCGTCTTTGAGGTTACGCAGTTCCTCTGAAGGTGAAAACAGAAATAATGGGACGGTTTACCCAGGTTTGTTACTGTTGTCGTTCATCGTGGCGGCCGTGGTGAAGCGGTAGGGAGGTCGACTCCTGATCGGAAGATTACAGGTTTGATTCCCGCTTTGCCAGCCCATTTGTCAAAGCGACACTGAACCTCAAATTTGCCTCTGGTGGAAGGTTGTGTTTGGCAGCAGAGTCACCACCAGTTTGTGAATGGGTCTTTGACTGTAAAGCGCCTTGTGCCTTCGAGGAAGGTAGAAAAGTGCTATACAAGTATACGTCATTTACCACTTAAAACCTTTAAGTCAAAAAAATAAAAATGTTACTTGAAACATACATACAAGCAAAACTACAATTCAATAAGTAGATTTGTGATAAGTGTATGCATATTGTAGAAAAAAGAAAGAAAACTGAAAGGAGAAAATTATCGGATTAGATTTAAAATGAACCAAAACAAAGTTCTTCCCAGCAGTGACGGTGACAAACAAAAGTGATTTTATAAACGAACGAGAAGAAAATGAAAGGTCCAAAATGATTGTGCTGTTTTTCTCCTTTATAACCCTTTACAATTTTTCCTTAACTTAATTTCTTCAAGTGTTGCATAATGGTGCAAAGCAGACAAAAAAACGCTTTTCTCTCTTCCAGAATCTTATCAGCTGATTCACACAGATTGTGTAAATGGTCGACAGTTACAGTGCATCAAAAAGCTGCATTTATACGTTTAAAATGTCCTTGATCGGATTTAAGATTGGATTAGAATAGAACTGTCTACATTGTTTCTGAAAAACTTTTACTAACAAACATTTTCATGCGCCACACTTTCGATTTGAATAAACCATTTTCACATGTGCAGAACTGAAACGAAGAAGTAGCGAAACAAACAAAGCTGCAGCTTTGAGCGAGATGATCTTCAGAGCGTGCCTTTATTATCATTAATAATATTTTTAGGTTACTGATCGCTCCTAATTTTTAAAATCTGTGTGGTCAGTATCTTATTCTTGGCCACAGGGAAGTGTTAGAGTTAGACATTTAGCCTAAATCTTTGATAGCAATGTGAATCTTGGCCACGCATAAATACCTGGGAATAACATCAGCCCTTCTTTTGTCTGAACATGATTGGAAACACAACGTCACAAGATTGTTTGTACGATTTCAGAGGATAATTCAGAGTGTGGAGCGGCTTTTCTTCAAAAGCCGCCAGCTCACACTGTCCCGAAGCCGCTCAGTGACACAGTTCTACCAGACTGTTTTCCAGAATCCGGCAGCCCGCTCACACAGAGCAGCCGGACGGACTGCGGTTTGAACCGCACACCGTAACAAAACACCCTCCCCTGCAAGCAAACACAAAGCTATGAGTCCAGCTGCAGCTGAACGGTCCTGTTCGTCTCCTCTGGAGCGCCACACCCTCTATGTATGACGTAAAATCCAGTGCATACAATCTGAATAAATTGTTTACATGAACCACGATCAGATAAACTAAAGGTATAACCCACCAATCTCGATCGGAAGGAAATTTTGATCCGAATGAGTCTGCTTTCCTCTGCTGTAGCTCTCATGGGTCTAGATAAATATTGATACGCTAAACATTTTTGATTTTCTATCATCATTATTATCCACATCAGCTCTGCTGTTCTCTATTCTCATTTAGTTGACCTCTCCTCTATTCTTTAACCTTTATTATTTATTATGTTTAGCTCTCTGTGCTTCATTTTGGTGCAGTCCCGATTCACACGCGAAGAAAAACCTTTGTGTAACATCATTTAAACAAAAGATTTCCTTTTCAAAGTCACTTTACCTGCAGGGATTTTACAGTGGGAGACACCGTGATAAGCAAGCTTGCACATGGTGCAAAATGCATGCTGGCAAGCCGAACAAATGCCCATTGTGGTGTCTGGCTCCACCATGACAGCGGTGCCACAAAACTGACGAGGACAGTAGACCACATCAGCCATAAGGTCTAAAGTGGACTGCAGAAGCAGCCGGTCGTATCGGGCAAACAGCTCTTCATCCACAAGCTGTTTGACCTGGAAAACAAAGAAAGATCAGCAGATCGAAAATGTTAATTATTATAAAATAAAAAACAGAGGTCGATGTGGAGGAAGTTTCTTAAAAAAAAAATTCAGTTTCATTGTAATACCTGCAGTGGTGTTGCTATTGAGGTACATTTGGGCTCAGGGCAGTTGAGGCACTGAACATTGCCGTCCCGTATCTGGATCTGAAAGTACTCCGTCATGCAGGCGTTGCAGTACACGTGTTGACACTCTTTAAAGCAGAGACAGTTGGAGCCCAACTTCTCCGAGAAGCAGATTCCACAGCAGAACACCTTGCTGTCAAAGACCTTCTGCCGCTGCGCCTCATCAAAGTCCAGCAGCTGAGGTAGGGGGTCAGCCCGCGGGTCCATCAACACCACAGCACGTGGGTCAAGCTTAGAAGGGTGCTGTCCAAGCTTCTCTGCTATCATCTCTGGTTTCTTCTCTGCTACTTCAGGCTTACTTGCAACATCTGGACAAGAAAACAATAAAAAAACAACAATGTATAAATGTGTGAAACTTTATATTCTTAAACTCGTCAGGAAAATAACCAAATATTTCTTTGTAAGCGATATGTTTTAGTAAATATGTATTACCTGCAGCCGTGGTATCAGTTTTTCTTCGCTCACCACCAATCTTAGTGTTGTTTCTGTTGACTTCAAGAGGAGATTTGATGCACAGGAAGTCCAAAGTCTCCTCCTTTAGGAACTGCATCCATGTGAAAAGAATCACACAGCCCTGGTTTTCCTCCCATAACTCATCCAGGCGCCGGCAAAGGGTGCTTAACTGTAACCAGCAGAAATATGAGGATGAATACAAATATTGCTTTAAATTAGCAATCCCATTAAAACCCCTTAAAGTCCCTCTCTGATCATCGCTTGAGTTTTTTAAAGGGTGCCCAGTAGTCTTTTAGTTATTATTATTAAGTTTTTAGCTATTAAAAAAAAAAAAAAAAAAACCTGTGTGGTATTCTAGGACAAAATTTCTGCGGAGTGGCAGTGGTTCTTTAGAAATTTGGCTCCAAGTTATCGGTCGGGAGGTTGTGGCCCACGCAGCATACTTTTTAAGTCAGATATGCTCATTATCTAAACCTTTTTTTGTTGTTTGTTTGCCCCTGATTCACAGTGATTTCAATTAAATAAATAAAAAAACAATCAGAAATGCAATTTTGAGCTTAATTTTCTTATTATGTGTTCTCTGTCATCACAAAAATGCCCCAAAAACATGCTAAAAACAAAAAAGAAACCACAATTTTATTCTGAGTGGGTCTTTAAGCTATTTATTTATTTTTTTTAATTGAAGTTGACAAATATGAGTTCTACCTGCGCTTTGGTCATCCATTTAGAGCTGAGAGTGAAGACTGGCGCAGACAACGAGGGATAGTCTGCAGGGAGCTCAAAATTAAGGACCAAAGGGGGTAAAAAACAGACTGCATACTCAGTTGTCTGCTCTCCTACAAAAGAAAACATTGTGTTTACATGTAAGATTGTGTATCATTTATTGGGTAGTCCACATGCACCATGAAATCATGCAGTAAGGTATACCTTTCACAACAACTTTGAAGTCAGGAGGGAGCTCCAGACAGATTTGGATCTCTCCCCCCTGGGCTGACTCTGCCTGATGAAACTCCTCCTCATCATAGATACTTGCTAAAGCAAGCAGCTCATCCTCTTGGGCTTCCCTATCCTCAGACATTTACATTCCTGAAAGAAAAAATGTATGCAAAAGGAAATGTACCCAAGAAGTTGAGTCCATGTGTGTTGAGATAAACAAAAAAAAAAAAAAAAAAAAAAAAAAAAAAAAAAAATCACTGAACATGAGAACTATCGCTGAACATAAAATTCCCTTAAAGAACAAATAATACGAGCAAAAATCATAAAATGAATTGAACTCTTATGGTGTTTTGGGAAAAGCTATGACTTAGCAACTTGCTTAGCAACATTATTGCCTACTAGTGAACAAGCAGGACATCCGATACCAACTGTTATAACATTAGACGTGATGGTCGTTTGATTATGCTCTAAACTTGTTGGTATTTTCACTAAAAGATGTCGATTAATAAACTTTAACTGTTAGATAATCAGACGAAGCGCGTTCACGACAGGTAACTAGCTAGCAATACTTATGGATCTAAAGTGTTTTTGTAGCGGTAAAACAAAAAAAAAGCTTATTAATACAGTTGTACATTCTGTCACAATGCTAAAAGATGACATTCAAAGACTAATTAAATCACTATATTAGAAAATTGATCCATGTTACCTTATCCGGCTAAAGTAGTGATGACTTTTATCCTCCGACTACTTCCTGTCACATTTCTAAGAACAGCGCCTCTTGAGGCCAACTCCAGAATTACATTACTACAATTACAACAAAAATGTATTTAAAATGAACGAAAACGATTCAATTCTATTGTGAGAATTTTGTGTTACAATATCTAAAACTTAATTATTAGATTGCATAATTGCTTTTATTATACTGTTCAAATTGTTCAATGCCAAAAGGTTATCACTATAATACTTTGACAAATTATAAGTATAAATAATTCAATTAGATATATTTTATATTGACAACTAAATTTAAAGAAACAAAATAACTTTTTGGGTCTGCATAACTACAGCCTTCCTAAAATCTAATTGTATTAATAATTTAATTAAATACATGCAAATTACTGGACTGTAACTGCATAGTACTGTATAGTTTAAATGAACAGTTTTCACATAAGAGGAAAATAAGGATTACAGAAAAAACATTTATGGCACACAAAAATGTATAAAAACAGTTTTAAAAACAAAATTGTGCCTTTGGTCAAGCAGTTATTCCGAGTATCTTTTCCTAAACTTAGCAGATATAAGATAGTTAAAATGCATATCAACTCAAAGGAGTGTGATATTCAAAGGGTTTTCTAACCTGCCAAAAAATGTGATTTTGATTGTCTGGGGAAAAAAACAAACGCTGTACCACTGTCAAACTAAACCTCGTTTATTTCATTCTTTGAATAAAGTTCCTATTTTGCCAGTGATGCTGCAACAACACCAGAAGAACTCGAAAAAGTTATTAGTTGTACCAGCAATCACCCAAGTAAGAAAAAAAAAAAAATCCACCAAAGCTGCAAACAGACAAATGGTTTTGTTTTTTTGGATGAAAAAAACAGAAACAAAATAAAATACTGGATGACAGTAACATGTAGCTTCTAACTTCAATATACAGGGAAAAAAAAAGAAATTTCTCTTATCAACATTTACATCTGAAACCCATATTTATCTCATTTGGATAAAGAATATTTTACATACTTCTGGAAGTGTTGAACTCTGCAGAGCCAAAAACCTTCTAAGACTCAATGTAAAAAGAACAGCTATTAAAGCAACACAGAGAAAGCAGCTTCATTCAACGGTTGGTTGTCAAGTCCTTTTTTTATATTATTTATTATGAATATTTTTGTATTCAAAGGTTAAGAAAACTCATTCCATGGAGGCAGACGAATGAACAGAATGGGTTTGGGTATACTGCTGTCTGCATCTGGCTGCTACACTGTCATCAATAGTGACCTCAGAGGAACTACAGTCGGGTCGATTGGCAGCGGTCAGTTAGTCAATGTCCATTTCTGGGAGCTTGTTTTCCATCGTTTCCTGTTTTGAGTCTGCTGGCGTCGCCTTGGACGGAGTGCTTGGTTCAGTCTCTGCAGACTCGGGGCTCAGCCCGTTGACTGGCCCGTTCTCCGTTTTCTCTTCCTTTGGAAGCTCCACCTTAGGCTTGGGTTTTGAAACCACAGGATTGCAGGATGAAAAAAGTTCCTGAATAGATAAAGACAAAAAACAAAAAAATAATTGATAAAAAGTTTTTCACAATTTCCAATTAAGGAATAATTCATGAAGTGAAAACATTTTGATCCCACAAGAGATTCAGATTCATTGATGAGTCATGATTTAAACCACAAGCAGCTCTTTCATTCCTCCATTGTGGATTTGTGGTTTTGAAGAAAAATGCTAACAATTTATATAAAAAACAAGTTTTAATTTCAGTTCATTTGTTTTCATTTATTAAGTTTTGTGGTGGTTTATTACTGGAATAACCTTAAAGCACATATTTTTTTCGTCTGTGTCTAGTTGCTGTTCAGAGGCAAAGTTCTTACAGTATATGATTGCATTTAAAAATTGTCATTTTTTGTCCTTGACAATAAAAAAGAAAATTGAAGGTGTATCAAAGTCATAATGACAAAAAAATGCCATGTTTGATGTGACTTTTATTGCATTTTAATTGAAGTAAATCTGCAGCAGCAGGAGGATCTTATTTCACGCGATACGTATTTTTATTTTGAAAGGAATATCTATGTGCTGCTGTCAAAATAAAATTAAATTAAAGCTAAAAAGTGTTACTTATTGATAAATATAACCCTGTTGTAATTCAATTTAATATTAAAAATCTGTGTCTCATAAATGAGTAGCTTTAATGGCCAAAATAACATGTTTTAACCTAAGCAAGAACTTGTTTCAGTTGACCAAATATTACTAGTTTTCATATCAATTGCATTTTATACCGATGTGAATAAGGAGCAGAAGAAAAAAAATAGTTTAAAATTTATTTTTTTTGTGACTTAGAAAATACACTGGGCGGGACAGAAACTGAACTGCTTCAATCTCTCAGCAATAGGGAGGGGAAAGGGGGTGGAACTGCTCCACACCAATAGTCCCGCTCACAACTCAGAGGTGAATTTCTAATGAACTACAGCCGCTCTGCAGAAATTATGTCCTGGACAATGACACATTTGGTCAATAAAAGCATAAATATAATGAAAAGCACTGCTTTTAAAATGACTATTTAAGAATGAATTGACACTGCAGTAGAATTTATGTCTTTAAGATGCAAAAAATAGGCAAGATTAAAACCAGGCAGTAAATAGTCTCGTTACCTTAGCTTTGGCCTGAATCTCTCCAACTTTGACCACTGGGTCCAACGCCAGGTCGTGACTGTTCTGCTGGTTGAGTTTGCTGTTCATCCAGGTCATGGCTTCGTTGACCTGCTTATCCACCTGGGTCACCTCCGTCTCATCCAGGTGATTATACTGCTCCTCCTGTTGGTGCGATGCACAACTGCTAAGCTTTTGCTCACTTTCTTTAAGGTTTCCACTGATGCGCTGTCAAGCTCACCTTAGCTTTGTAGGCTTCAACAATCTTCATGTACATCTGGATCCGTCTGCCCAGCTCCTCAAAAGCTTTTGGTCTCTCCTCGGCCTCCATGTATCGGTTGTAAATCGGCTGACCGATTTTCTGCAGAAAAGAGCAAGAATCGTCCCGTCATCCATGTTTTAAATTAAACTGGGGCAAACTAATGAACCCAGTTGGTCAACATGAATGAAATGTCAGCTTCCCTCTACTACACACCTTCAGTTCAGCAAGTTTGTCGATGTAAACTTGTTTCTGTTGGTCCTCTCCCTCTTCGTACAGCCAGTTCTCTGTGTCCTCAAGTTTCAATGAGAATGCATCTCGCTCCTGAACATAAAGGAACCATCAACGTTAAATGGTTCAGTCCAAGCCAAATACTGCGAAATGTCTGACAGCATGAATTCCATCTGTACTCACAGCTTCGTTCACAAACTTCTCCAGGACGCCGTGCAGCTTGTCCCTCATGTCGTAAACGTACTCCTCAACATTATTCTTTGCGTCGTTTCTCTCCTTCTCAAGCTTGTCCTGCATGATCATCTTCCCCTGGAGTTTGCAGATAAAAATATTAATGACATTAATGAATTAAGCACACTTAGAAATTCTATCAGCAGAAAGAAAGGTCTGCTGGTAAAACTAAAACTGAGAAATTTTTACGTTTTTGTCCAAATTCCTAATCTCATTTTAAAACGGCCATTATTTTATGACGGTTTGCTGTTGCAGAAACAGCAGTTTGTTATCAGTGTGACAAACCCACTGATGTTCAGAAGATTACCTCATTCTCCACAAAGGTGTTCAGCTCCTGGCTGGAAAGCTGCCACTGCAGTTTGCTCTCGACGGGCAGATCCACCGTCTTCGTTTTCACTTTGGCCTTCTTGGCTTGAGGGGGCTGGTCGTTCTTCTTCTCCTGCTTGCCATTGTCAGGCGTTGTCTGAAAAACACCAATCAAGAAAAACAGAACTGTTAGAAAATCCAACAGCTACTTATGTTTAACATATTTGTTTTTCATGTTTTTACTCTGAAAATGTCAGTTTTATTTGATTCATTTTCTATTTTTTTTGTCATCTTTTAGCTGCTTTTTCTAGTTAAAATTTAGATATTTTTATATGCAGACACTAATGTCTACATAGTCATCACTATGTCATTTACTTACATCTACAAATATTCATGTGGCGCTATTTCTCTGCTATGTTTCTATAAAAAAAAAAAGTAAATTGCACCTCAAATTATAAGAATAGTTTTTTTTTATTTTTGAAAGACCTAAATGCCAAATCCTGACTCTGGAAAAAAAATGTTTGAAGAGCTTGTTAAACATGTATGAAGATAGAAAATAAAGCAAGAAAAAAAATACAAATAAACAAAATAGACCAAATTAAAAAATGCAGCCACAAATTTGCATTAAAAACTGTTAAAAAGGAAAACAAGAAAAATAAAAGGGTATATGAAAAACATTTTATTTAATTTTCTATAATAAATAAATAAATACAAATATTCAACCTAAAATGTCATTAGGGATCTCATTTTACTGCATCTCTCAGGCTGTTAGTTGTGTGTGTTTCTACATCTTTATACAATACTAAAGAGGTTTATGTCATTTGTGTATTCTTTTTACAAAACACATTTTTAAGTTTAAATGTGTGAAGGTTTTAATCTAGATACCTTTTATTTCAGATTCTAATAAAATGCAAAGAGTATATGGCAAATTGGGCCAATGATTTCAAAGTAAGAGCATATCAGGAGCCATTTTTGAAGGTTCTAAAACTTGAAGCCTGAAAAGACTTTTGGGGTTGCAAAAATTCAAGTTTCCATACATTTTTTTTAAAGGATAGAAAGAATAAAGAATAGAAATTTATTTTCCTCAATTAAAAAAAGTTCTAACTTGTTACTTTATATAAAAAAATCTATTTCTTATATATTTTTAGTGCTGCTTTGTACCATTTGTGTTTTTCAAAATGTAATTTCTTTTTTTGCCAAACTTCAGTTTACTGAATCCAATCTGTAATAATCAATTAATATTTAGATTGATTAAAAAAAAACTTTTAAATGAGAGAAATCATTCACATATTTTTAGCAGCACATTTTAACATCCATTAGTGGGAAATCTTTTATTATTTTCAGATTGATCAATGGATCCACTTCTTCATATCTTCAACAAAGAACAGGGTTCACTGTAAATTCTAGACGTGACTTTTGTCTCTTTGGTAGGCAGTTACCTCCATTTCCTCGATTTCTGTTTTCTTGTCTCCAGTCTGGAGTTTCTGATCCTCCTGGTCCTCTTGCATTTTGCTCTAATGAATGGTGACAAGAGCAGATGTGTAGAAATTATCGAAAGGTGACACAGTCATGTAAAAAAGTAAGAATCCTCTTTCTGTCATGCAAACATCTCGTCCACAACAGGTCTTTAGGTGAATGCAAATAGAAGATGAATGAGCTCAATAACTTTTTAATTTTTTGTATTATAAATGCAGTAGTGTGTCCGCTGCATGACATCAATCTGCTCCATAATTAGTAATAAGATTAGTTTTATTCTTAACAGCATAGTTGTCAATGTTTGACTCTTCATCTTTGGATTTGAACATCATCTAAAGATCTGCTGAGGACCAGAGTTTTATTGCACTTTAGGATATTTAAATAGAAGGAGGCCTTCCTTTCTTTTTACATGACTGTACACCTTGCTAGGGGGCTATCTGAAAAATGATCCATGTTCAAGGGATTTCAAAGGACTCCTCTCTTAAGAATTAAAGCGGGGAAACATATTTCCATCAAACAGGTTTGTTTGGGTCACTCTTACTTTTAAAAACAGTTTTTTTGTCCCCTGGGGATACATTTTACTGCATCAACTTTGAAATTTTGGAACAAATTATTTTCCTTTTATGAAAAAACTTGGACACAGAGGATAAAACTTCCTCCATTAAAACATCCTATTCTGTTGTGAACAAACCTCGTCTTCTTTCACTATTTGGTCTGTTTCCATTGGCTCCTCCCCTTCGACTGCTTTCACAACCTCAACCAGCGAGGCGCTTGACACGCTGAAAACGCCATGAATGTTGACGCGCACCTTCACCTTCACTTTGGCGCTCTCGCCCGTCGCCTGCGGAGTCACATTTTGGACCAAAAACTGGCCTGCGGAACAAAAACAGAGAGATACAAAGTTATGAGGAGGATGGAAGGAGTCGTCTAAAGCAGGAGACTTTTATTTTGGTAAAATAAATTCTATGAATCATTCTTATGATAATATCAGAGCAGGTAGATCAAAATGTTTGCTGCAAATTTATTAAAAGCAAGTTTTTTTAATCCATTAAATATAAAGAGAAATAAATTTGAAAGTGGAAATGTTTCCGTACCTATATTAGTATCTGGGCAGGGGATCTCCTTGGCATTGTTGTAATAAGCTTCGAGGGTGAAGGGCTCGCTGCGATAGAAAGTCAGCACCTTTGAGAACGGAGCTGCGTGGCTCTTTGGGAAAACCTCACAATCACTGAAAACAGAGAAAAACAGTTATTGTGTTTTGATTCTGACCTGCAAGCTTGAAACCCTCATGATGGGATGTATGCTTAGGCTGTGTTTAAAGAGGATCATACCTCAGCCCGTCGTCGGCCGCTGAATTCCACTTCAGAGAAATGGAGTACGGCACGACATCTGTGATAGAGAACTCTCTTACTTTAAAAGCTGGTGACAGGATCGCGCACTGGGGAGAGAACACACAGCAAATGCTCAAAACTGCTCTAAAAGAAACTACACATGCATCTAATCTTATTCTTTAGATATTTATAATTGAATTAAATGACATTGTGTGTTGGTTGTGGCAATACCTGCAGGGCACAGCCTCTGGCCACGGCCTCGTCTGCGTTCAGGGTGGTGCTCAGCTCTTTACCAAAGAATTTACTGATTCGCTCTTTGATGGCGGGGATTCTGGAGGCTCCTCCCACTATCTCTACAGAATAAATGTCTTCTTTTTTCAACTCTAAAAGATGAAAGAGAAGGTCAATACTTATTAGGGCTATAAATAAATCAATCTTCACATACAAAAGGTTTTTTCAATTTAATAAATGGGGGTCATTTCTTATATTTAAAGGAAGGAACAAAAGTTCCTGATTTTAATAATAAAACTTTCACAGTTTCTTTTTAATATTTAATCAAATTATGTGTAATTGTCAATTAAATTACAAACACATGATGCAAAATTAAATGAGTAAAGTGTTAATGTACCAAGTTCTAATTATTTTTTCATCAATAAAGACTATTTTAATACTATAGCTAGTCACGTGTCGTTTTAGTTGAAAGTTACTCACTTGTTTGCTCCAAAACGCTGCGCAGAGGACCCTCAACTTTAGCCAACAGTCCTGCACACATCTCCTCAAACTGACCCCTGCCAACAAACAGCCATCATTTAGTGACAGATCCAGTTTGGACCATTTAGGCAGATAGATCCTGACCACAAACCCCGCTAATGACACCCTTTCTGTCCATTTCAATCATTTCCCAGCTCACCTGTTCAGCTTACTGGAGACGTCGATGTCGTTCATGAAGCACTCGATGTTGAGGGGCAGATCAGAGGAGTTGGCACTCATCAGTTTCTTCAGTTTCTCACACTCTTGGTAGAGGCGCACCAAAGCCCGAGGCTTGGACCTCACGTCCAGTTTGTATTTCTTTGCAAATTCTTCACAGAAGTGATTTACCAGGATGTCATCAAAGTCTTTCCCACCCAGGTCGGAATCAAACGCTGTCGCCAAGATCTAGTGGGGGACAGGAGGGACACATTTTAAAAGGTCGAAGTTATTTGGTTTATATTCTATTCTACATCCATGAGGCAGGAAGAACTGTAGCTAAAAATGTATGCCTTTGGTGGCACAGTCATGAGTAACATACCCAGTAATTAGTATATTTTGTTTATTCATTCAGTATCATTGGAGCCAAAAGCTGACCTTCATTCCACCTTTAAACTCCCTCAAATAAGAAGGTGTAAATAATTAACTCACTTTGAGCTTTCCTTTGTTGAAGGCACAAACTGACACCTGGTAACCGGAGTGGCCCAAATCCACAAATGCCACCGTCCGGGGCTTCTCCTCTGGAGCGGGCAGATCCTGCTTGTAGATTCCATAAGCCAGAGTCACTGTAACAAACCAGGCGAGCGTGAGTGTTTAGCTGCTAATTTAAGATTTAAGTATGCAAAAGATTTAATGTTCAAAGATTGCAAATTGGTCAACAATTTTTGAAGACCCACTCCAACAAAAATTTAAAAAATGTTTTTAACATGTTTTTTTCCTCACAATAAAGGACATATATACAGAAGAATAAGTTTAAAATTGCCTTTCCGAGTATTTTTTATTCAAATTATTGTGAAGCAGAAACAGACGAAAAAAATGCAGTTGGAAAAAAGAGCATATGTGATGAAGAAAATATGCTGGGTGGACCACAAGCTCCCTGCTCCTAGCTCTCAGCAATAGAGAGGGGAATAGGGGACGGGGCTGCTCCACGCCAAGGGTACCCCCCACAACTCAGAGGCAAATTTCTACTACTACAACTTTAAAAACTACATTTTTATTTCAGCTAAAAACTGCGTAATCATAATTAACAGACTAGTGAGAACGCTTTTAAATTAAGTCAAAAGATGACCAGAGTGGGTCTTTAAGCGCTTTGTACACAAAAACACCAAACCTAAAACGACCACCTACCAACCACTGAGAATTTTTAAGTACCTGCTGTCGTGTCGTTCATTAGTCGTAGACAGTTAAGACCAGCAATCTGTGCGGAATCCATCACAGACCTCCTCTCTGCATCAGTGAAATAGCTTGGGACCTGAAAGGGAAGAAGAAGTTGACACATTTAAGTGAATTGACTCTGAATTCAGGACATTTTCTTGAAGAAACGATAAAAACATTAAAAGGTTACAATACTCAAGAGATCATTCAAACCACATTTATTAGGACACAAGTCAATATGTATTTAGTTGCACAAATTATCTTAAGCCTATATAAATGTCCGGATCCACAAGATGAATATCAAATTGGTGAGTCAGGATGCCAAAATCTTTTTGTGAAGCTGAGGAGCTAAATGTAGCCACAGTGAGGCACTGAGACAAACGAGGAGTGTCATTCACGACTGACGTAAACTATCGATTTAGGCTCGGTGAAAGCAACAGCCTGTCTGTGTGAGATGTGGAAGATTGCATAACAGGTGCTGTGTTCACATGGTGAGCTCAAGAAACACTTCCCACTCTTCACAAACAAGGTCCAAGAGGGGAACTAAAGCTTCCACACAAAGACAGCTGGTGCTCAATGCGCCAACATGTCACACGAACAGGTGGGAATCCTTTTTTGCACACGCTGCAGGCCTCTTTTTCTTTGAAAACAAGCTCTTAAAAACATCGGTAGGACTAACTCAATAGAAGCTACTTTATTGTTAAAAAATTTTTAGGCACAAGACAAAGTCACTAAGGTGAACTTTAAGGCCCGTCAGCGCAGAGGCACACATTAAAATATGACAAATAATATCTTTCCGCAAAGCAAAATGATTATATTAACTTAACACACTATGCAAAAATTACTTTTAAAAGTTTTATTTATTATTATACAGTAATACTTACAGAGATGACACAGTCGATAACCTGTTTCTTCAGCGCGCTCTCTGCAGTCTCCTTCAGTTTGGTGAGCAGCATAGCCGTCACCTGCTCAACACTGAAAACCTTCTCTTCTTCCATGTACATCACCTACAGTTAAAACAAATAAAGTTTTTTAAATAAAAGACAAAAAATTTCCAAATCAGTACTGAATAGAATAATTATTCTAGGGAAATCCAAAATAAAATCTAAGGAAAAACATAGATTTCTACAATGTCTGTGATGGGAACTCTTTATTTATATTTGACTGATTCAACATTTTAATTTGAATGGCATATTTTTTTTTTTTTTTTTTTAAAAGTGATGTACTAAACTTATCCACAATGTTTTATATGATTTCCAGGTGCAATTATTTTAAAATTTTAAGACAATTTTTGAATCTGCAACAGAATTTTTATAGAACAATTGTGGAACAATGCAAACAAGCAAAACTCTCTTCACCACACAAAAGCTTTGATAATAGAAAACTGCAAATCTTACTTTTAAACCAGTCGATCCGGAGGGCATCTGTGCCAGATCATATACCAAGTTAGACTTGGTTGACAGAACATAGGGGTCTGTGAAAGCCCGGCCATGGAAGCGCTTGAAGCCCTGAACTGTGTTTTTGTAGTTGGTCACTGCCTGCAGAGGAGAATATTTGAGATTTAACATGGTAGTGCACACCTTATTTCCATATGTTTGTACTTTTGAAAAGTTCTCTTTTTATTTTTTGATAGTTTGACTTACCTGACTTTTGGCAGCAGCTCCAATAGATCGATTTCGAGGCCCAAATGATACAAACGAACTAGAAAAGCAAAGAAAAATGTGAATTTACAGCACTGATACTTTATTACAAACACAAACATGTTAGCTTTCCTTGTGCATTTGAGATAACATTTAAAATAAATAAAAACATGGCACAATTAACAACCAAGTACAATAATTAAATATATATATATCAAAATCTCATTTTTTATTTTTTACAACTTTATAAAAAGCTAAATTTGACCACTTTTTATTAAGACTTATTACTGTAATTAATCTCAATCTAATATTAAATAAGATGAAGTATAATATCCCAAACAGACTTGAATGAATAAGGGGGAAAATTGTTTTTTTTATTATTTTTTGTCCTGTCAAAGCACAGAAACTACGAAGCCACCGTTGATAACAAGTGTCTTGTTGGAAACTTGTTTGATAGATAGGGGACACTGAGTAGTGTAATAAACCAAACGCACAATGCGGAAATATGATTTTGAAGTTGGTAAAATAATATTAATAATAATAACGCACGAGGCAGGGCGGAAAATGTGCTGGTTCAATTGCAATGAAAAAAATGAATTAATTTAAAAAAAAAAAAAAAAAAACATAAAAAATTTCGTATTCTTCAAAGCTAAAGTTAATATAGTTTGATTGTTTTATTGATTTATTCAACCGTTAACGCATTTGATATGTTCAAAGGCTCTCTGCACAAAATTTGCTAGAATATTCTAACACACGAGTTTGAGACGTCATCAATCAGGTCTGAATGTCTGCTTCAAGGGACACACCGGTTAGTCGGAGCTAACGCCACCCAGCGACTCACCACCAGTGAACACCAGTAAGAAACACCGCCCAGCTAGACACCGGCCTACACAAAAGTTATTCTCAAACGTCTCTTTTCCTAAACGACTCACCGATGCTCAGTAGTTAATGAATAAACGAAAAGCACAAATTAAATTTGAATTTTAAAATTATTATTTAGTGTTTAAGAGAAAAACTGTGTTTCACTGGTTGTTTCTTTTCTCTCTTTTTTTCGAGTTTGACAAATGAATGCTAGCCAGCTAAAGAAGTGCACGTGAAAGTAAGCACACAGGTTAAAAAAAAAGACCGAAGCTCGTTCTAAATAACCAAAATATTTGTAATTTTGGTACTTACGGTGTGCATCTGTCGCTGTATTCGTTGGCGACTGTTTCAATTCCTCCAGCTCTGGCAACAGCAACATAGCAGCTTTGATATCCTAAGTCAAATCCCACCACTGACATCTTTTCGATTCGCTTGTCTTGAGCTTTAAGGCTGTCTCCAATGCACCTTATCAAATAAAAATATATATTACTAATGACACAAATAAAAAACTTGCAGAGAAAGAAAACGCTGTCTTTCAGTGCGATGTTAAATGGAAGTTTTCATAATCCCTACCGACGTCTAGTGCCGGTGTCTTTGGTCAATGCTGACAAGCGCCAGGCAGCAACTGGATTTTACTAACTTCTCGTTTTGTGTTATCGCGAGATTTGAGTAGTTCTAGATATCTCTCGACTTTTCTACAACTTTCAGGTGAGTGACAGACTGTTCTGATTCACTCCAAACTTTTATGAACTTTTCTATTAATTTTTTTCAAAGCCACTTTGAGAATTTCGGTCGTACTATCAATCTCAATTATACAAAAAAGTAGTACCTGAATTACCTAATGTTTTCTTTCTTTTTCTTTTTTAGAAAATCAAGGAGAGTGCAACATTAACAAAAGGTTTTCATTAAAAAAAAGTAGTATTAAACATTTTCTTTTATTTTACACAATACTATCAAAACACACCACATGTTATTGTTTCATTAATATTGACTGCAATTAAGTTTAAAATAATAGTTTTTGTTGATAAAACTATATTACACATTTCAAAGTCAGATTAAAGGATGTAAATTAACTTTCATCAAAAGATTGATATGAAGCCTTCTTTTGCTGATACTTTCATAATAACAGTTCATGAGAAAAACTGCAAATTAAAAAGAAGAGCCTAACTGACAGTGAATCTCTGTAATTTGAAAAAATGTGCAATAGAGTTTGAAAAAAAAAAAGAAGACTACCTTTGAAAGATTGAACAAAGAAAAAAAAACTACAAAATTGTAAATTATATTAATAGGTTTCCAAGTTTGGATAAAAAAAACAGAAATTGTATTTATAATTTTCAGAAATTAACTAAATATTGACGATTATGACAATTAGTTTTATTTCATGTGGATTATTATAGAAAATATTAACCTATTTACATTTATGTAACAAATAAAAAACACATTCTCCTTATTTTACTGAACCAAAATTGTAATACAACAAAATAGAAAACACACATATAGAAAAAGTGCAAGAAAAGGATCAGTATTCAACCCAACTACATAGAATTTTCAATAATGACTTAACATTGTATCTGCCTCATATTGATATTGGTTGGCAATTAAAGGTGAGTATCGCCATCTAATTCAGATATTAATGTTTCCAAATCTATATTAAAATGCTGGATGTAAAATAAAAAGAAATGTCATGCTTGTTTCATGCCACACATATAAATAAGTCTTAATGTTGCTAAAATACATTTTTTCACATGACTTTTCAGTTTGTCCAACTTTCTAGGTTTTTAAAACCAAATCTGAAAAAAAAAAAAAAAACATGAACTTTAGCTTAAAATCTTGGTAGCCTTTCCCCTAGTTACTATTTTTCAGTATTATCTTTTGTACTAAAAATGTGGTAGCCTAATTATTAGAATGAATTGCTGTAGAACAAGTTTAAGTGAAATTTTAAAACTTGAACTTATTTTGCTTATATACAAATAAAAGGTTTAAAAACGTATTAATCATTATATTATGACGATTTTTTAAAGAGTAATGATAGTTTAAAAATTGTAGGAAAAAAATTATATTAGACACAACTCTTTAAGTTTTTTTTTTTTTTTTCTTTTTTTTTTTTTTTTACCGCTGGAGGGCGCTGAATACATTAATTTGTCCGGAAATTGGTTTCGAAAAAACACCACAGAAGAAGTTGCATCAGATTTTAACATGGCTACTCCTATGCACAGAATAATAGCCAGGAGACAAGCGTGAGTAAATTTTCGTTATCACGACGCTATCGTTTTCATACTAAATTTTTGTGAATACAACATCTCGCTAAAACTACATTACACATCGTCGTGTGACACAGCGTCCTATAGAAGCGCCCAACAATCATTATTTCACAGTCAAACGGCATTTAAGATGCTGTTCTTCTTTTCTCTTTCCAATTTTATCCGCCATTAACGTCTCAATTTATATATATCAGCACAGATGCACACGTTCCTACAGTTATCTGGAGTTAAGTTATCATTATGGAAAAAAAATAGTTATTTTTATTTAAGAAAAACTTACTACCGGAAAATCTGGAAAGTATTTACAAGTTTGTAAATTCCTTTAAAAGCTTCACCGTTTTATATTTACTTTGATAGTTGGATCAAATAGTTCAATAAAATTGTTTTGATTAAGAATTTATCCGTAGAAAGAATAACAAATTCAGAATTTCCTTTTTTTTCCCCACATAATTTTAAAGGAAAAACTAAATGTTGACGGTTTCATTAATTTACTATATAATAATATACAAAATATATGGGCCTCTTTTAAAAGTCAAACAGTCAATATTTAATATTAGTTTATTTAATTTATAAATGTACTGTACCTTCCTTAAGGAATGTTGTTGTTTGTTTGTTTGTTGTTGTTGTTTTTTTTTTTTTACTTTTTACATTGCCTTGTAAAATATGTTTTTGTTCAGTTTTTTTAGTTGGTTTAATACATTAGTTATGAATTTTTTTTAAAGTAATTAAATAAAATCATACATTTGGAAACTATATGATATGATATAAACAATTCCTCTTCAAAAACTACCCTAGGATTTTTTTTTTTTTTTTTTTTTTTATATGTCAGTCAACTTATATTTGTAATATGTTGTATTTTTTTTTTCTCCAGGGAGGCAAACAAACAGCATGTGCGTTGTCAAAAGTGTTTGGAGATGGGGCACTGGACCTATGAATGTACAGGGAAACGAAAATACGTCCACAGACCGTCAAGAACTGTTGAGATGAAAAAGAAATTGAAAGAAGTTGAAGTTAAACCTCTCAGCATTACTGGGTACGTTTTTTGTTTTTTTTAATATATTTTTTCTGTCCTAACTTGTATTTTTTTCTCATATTCAATTCAACCACAAGGGGGCACATTTCAAAACTTTCATGTGGTGAATCCATAGTCTGAGTAAATGCAGGATGTTGTGAAACAGCATAGAAACCATAGCCATATCAAATGTGGAGACCAAAAACCGAACTGCCATACTGGATTGAACATGGGTTGGTTGGTGAGACGTACAGTAAGTGTGACAGGACTTTAAGGTGGAGGTCGGACTGCACCAAGGATCAGCCTGAGCTCTTTCTTTTATTTGCCATGGTGATTGATGAGGTTAGACAGGAACCTCTGTGGACCATCGTGTTGGCATGTAAAGGAAGACCTAGAGAAATGGAGATTGGCTCTGCAAAGAAGAGGTCAACCCCAGCAAGCGTGTGGGAAAGAGGTGAAGAGCCGTGTACAAACATTACTCTGGTAATAAAATGGTGAGACCTAGAAGAAGAGAAAAGAGGACATTCATGGATGTAGTAATTAAGGAAGACATGACAGTGGTCTTCTTCACTTACATGGTGGTGTAAGCGAAGAGGATTCAGAGGATGGAGGTGAATGTGTCACTGTGATGACCCCTGAAGGGAGCAAATAAAGACAAATACATTTTTCCCTGAAGTTCATGTTTTAGGTTAAAATTAAGTTGCTTTCTGTTCACAGACCCGGAAGGGAAGGTTCAAGCGAGAGGAAACTCAAAAAGAAGTAAGTATGAATTGCCAAATGCTAATTAAATTTTCTTTCTAGAATGGTTTATCTTCCAGTTCTTCAAGCAGAAGGTTAAAAAAAACCCTTAAAAGTGTATATCCAAAATTTAGACGTTGTTATTTTTAATATTAAAACATGTTTCAAAGTACAAAGGTGACTTGAATTAAATTAAAGACGTTTTAATAATAAAATAGAAGACAAAATCATTTTTTATATCTGAAAGTGCTGCTTAACAAGAGTAAGAGTTTATAGTTAAATGGAGGGAACTCTGTAAAGATCAGAAGTTAAACCTATCACAGATCACTGATATCTGTCATCATTGTGAGTTTGACTTTTTTTGGGCTTTTCAGCATCTAGTAGGTAAACTAGTCAATGAAAAGGTGAACTGTTGTCCCTTTAATCTGTTGGGGGGTTAAAAAGCCAAAGTTTTTTAGGGTAGGAGATTATATAGACTACCTTGGTAAGTTTATATTAAACCTCCATGTGAGAAAAATCAAAAGTTGTGGTAGAAATGTAAAGAATAATGCAAAAGCACACCTTAAGCATGACAACCCGATGCTATAAAACTATCAAAGTGTTTTCTTAATCCTGCAGGAATGAAAATGCAGCCTCATCGTTTTATATATAAACCACTGTTTTATATATATATTTTTTTCTATTTGTGTGTTTCATGTCTGTCAATGAAAATCTCTGTAGCGTTTATTAAAGAAATTCATGAACTTTCATTTGAGCAGGTTGGAAAAAAGGTGACATCTGATGAATAATATAATTTCAGTATCAATGCACCACTTTTATTTTATGAAAAAAGGCCCTTTTTTATTACTTTTTATAAGCATTTCAGAGTTAACAGTTACCTTAAGGAATATTTTGTATGGAATGTTAGCTATTTTTGAAGCTCCTCTTCCTACATGGAAGTAATGCCCCTCGATCTCTGAGCCTCTGCCTTTTGCTCGCTTTTTCATGACGTCATCCTGGAGTCTAGGCAATAAGCCATTGTTATCTTTAGTTCTGGTTAGATCGAAGAGGCACCACTTTTTCCCAGAATCACTGATAAAATGAATTGCTGATCACCACCTAAGTCAATGAGGAAAGTAGGTGTGTGTGTTAATGCTGGCAGCACAGTCTCTTCCTGGAAGAGGCTGGTCTCCCATGTTCATAAATATGAATGTGAGGACTTTAGTCATTCTCAGGGATTGGAAGGGCCTGGTGTTCAGGGATGCATGAACAGAGCAAAATACCAATTTGGGGGTGTTTTTTATGAGAAACTGGCATTATGACACACTAAAGAAAAACTCAGAGGTGGATTTCTCATGATATATTCCCTTTAAAATGTTTTTTTAATCAAAGTTTATTCTGGGCGTTGGCTCCCTCTAGTGGATTATTCTGGCTTCTGCAAGTTTCAAATTCTTTTTAAAATTTGGGAAACAATTTATAATTCTGAAGTCAAACGACTGTTTGTTAAAATAAAAAATACAAATTTTTTTATCTTTATTCAGCTTTTAGCAAATTCAAAGTAGTTTTTTTTCTTAATTTAGTTTTCTTCTAACTTTCAAAGTAAGAAAAGAACGTCAATTTCAATTATAATTAATCTATCTTTAGTTAAATGAATGAATAAATGAAAGAATTGGTTTATTTCAAGCAATCAGGAATAATACAAGAAAAAAAGAACATTTCACATTGAATCACAAGTAGATCGCTTGAAAGGGAGAGGAAGGAAGTGAATTTAAATAATCCCACCCTGGATTGACCATAACATTTTTTCAGGACATGAATTATCAATATCCGGTTCAGGACTTAAGGGGTTGAGCAGCAGTTTTCTTCTCCCACAGCTGCCTTTCACACTCTGTAGAAGAGCCAGGGAAAGTTTAGCTTGTCTATCCACAAGCGCGATTTTGAGCTCCGCCAAATCGGCTTCAAAATTTTTCTTCGGTGCCATGTTCAACTCTCCTCGTTGCGGTAGTTGTTTTGCAGTGGCTTGGTGATTAAAGTTGCTTATGCGCAACTTTAAAAGCTAAAGAGTTGAGGAGAGCCGGAGACACACGTCTGCTGCTCGTGACCCGGAATCTCCAGAATCAATTACTTTTATTGCTTCTTTGATGGTCAACGTTTTGTTCTGATAATATCTAAAATAGTTCTGTCTTTTCTTTTAACATATTTAACAGCATAAACCAAAGTCAGTGTAAATATAGAAACAGAAAGTTAATATTCTCAGCATAGCTCTTATTTATATGAAGTCATCGTAAAAATATATCATTATTGACTGATTTATTCATAGCTGATGCAGAGGAATGTATGACATATTGTGCTTGATGGTGACCATATCACACCAACAGCTGAACATTTTCATTTTGGTTTGTTTGCAACATGATTTCACAGCGAAACACAGAAAAAATGGCAGGTACTGCCATGAGGCCTTGAACTCATGTCTTTGCGTTATCCCGCCCCTCTGACTCTTAGAGCAAAAGATGCCACAGACAGCAGCGGAGCCTCAGACAACTCCTCCAGTGACTCATCATCAGACAGCAGCGACTCCAGCTCTTCCTCTGATGACAGCGACAGCAGCAGTGACAGCGACAGCTCTTCGTCTTCATCCTCAAGTTCATCCTCTTCCTCGTCATCCTCAGACAGCTCAGACTCGGGGAGCAGCAGCGACTCAGATCAAGAGCCACCTAAGAAGAAGAAAAAGAAAAAATAGAATGGGGATTTTTGTTTTTATTTTTCTAGTTTTTTTTTTTTCCTTAATAAACTTTTCTAAACCATCTCAGCGAGTGGGCACAATAAAAATTTAAGAGCTGCACGGGTGTAGAGGTTATGAATTAGGCCAAATATTTTTTCTTGTGTCATCTTCTGGTTATAAAATGCTTCCATTTCTGAAAAATGTTCATAGGTTTATATTTGGACTCTAAAAACAAATAAAAAACATTATTAACAAAAACAATAATACTAAAACTGGGTTTATTTTTTTTAAGAAATGTGTTATGTGAATTACCTTGTTTGTGTAAAAAAGTTAAACTAAAATGTAAACATTTGACCACAAAAGAAAGAAAAGTAATGGGTATTAAAATGTTCTTTTTTATTTTTTATATTTATCTTTTTTCCTATTTGAAAGAACGTAAAAGTAAGTAGTTTACAGGGAGAAAACATTTTTATTAATGCTGTTGTCAGCTAAAATGCTGCATCTTTAGACACTTTAAGTCTAAGATAGTTTTTTTTTTTTTTTTTTTTTTTTTGCTTCACAAATATTTTAGGTGATATGTTTTTGAGATTCTTTTTATATAAAAGCACATTATAATATCTCACTAGCATATGCATTTAAAGGGGAAAAATGCTAAGGCACACGATATAAAATTCAGGATTACAAAAAAGACTTAATTTTAAGTACTATGAGGATCTAAAGCTTTAAGAAATATAGTAATACACAAGGAGCCTGTGAAGTTGCAGTACTTAGATTGGGATCCATTCATCTTATTTTTAAGTTTCTCTGAAATATTTTTTTCAGTATATACCTAGAGATATAAATTGTATTCAGAATAGTTTAGATAATTTAGTGTTGGAACAAAAAAAATTATATATAAATTTCTTTTTGTATTTTTAAAGGATGTGACTCCGTACAGTCAGCAGGGAACAATGAGAGCTGTCTGTGATTCCTACTGAACGTCAAGTGTGAGCCAGCTTTGCGTCAGAATGGTGTTGCGTTTTAGGACAATAGTAATTATCGAAACTCTCAAAACGTTGTCCTCCTATTTACATCCTATGGACACATTTGATATATTTTCACATTTTTAACGTAATTTTAGGTTATTTGTATTTGTTTCATTCGCATTACCCATTCTTACGTTCAGTATGTATTTTGTTCTCAACTCATTGTCTAACTTTGAGGTTTTACCTTAAAAAAATATAATTTTGCGGAGTATTTAAATTCTATTTGAGCACAATCGTCTACAGGCACCTAAACAAAACTATTACCATGTGAGTTGCTCCACATTTGCCCCTATATTTACGTTTATTACGCTGGGTGGCGGCTTAGACAGTTTTCTGACACGCCGTGAAGGCAGCTTCTCTTGATGCCATCCATGCATCCAGTCCTGTCTGTGGTACCTGCTGGCTGCTTCACTTAGCTAGCAGTTACCTATCAGTCACATCTCTTCAGGAATAACAAAATGAACAAGGGGGCAGGATGACTTCGTTTTGTTTTCCCCTCGTTGTACAGTTCTGCTTTGAGGGAAGACTTTTAGTTTAGTATTTTAGCTGTTAAAGCGTTTGGCTCACTTCATTTTGCGTGTAACTGGAAGTGGAAAAGACAAAGAAAAAAGAGCTTTCCAATAGCTAGAATGGTTTGGGCCTAAAAAGAAGACAAGAGGTAAGAAGAAACGATTATCGCAAAGACTTTTTTTTGTTTGTGAGCCTTATTTTGTGGTTGTCTGTTGTTTAGGGTAAATTTTTAGCCCAAGTTTCTCAAAACATAAAAGAATTGATAGCTAGCTAGCTGCTAGCTTAGCCTTCGAATGCTACTCGTAGACGCTCTTCTTAAAGATGCAGGTATTTTAAGGTAGCTTATTAGCTTTTAGCGAATATTTTTAGTTCAGTTTTATTCTGTTTAAAGATCTAATGACCGTTAATGATTTATAGCGCTCGTGCGTGAAATGTCACTCGTACGCTGGCTTTCTTCCCTGGAACATTGAGCCAAACATCGCAGCGGTGCTCTTGTTTTTGTTCCTGTAAATGTAAACTAGCAGGTTATGACGTTTTATTGGTGTTTTTATGTCAAAATCAGGACATGATTGGTCTAAATGAAGCACTTAAACTTGTTATATTATTAAATTATGTAATTTAAAACAACTGCGGTATTGTTTTATAAATTATGTAATCGGGCAAAAAAAATTCCTTTTACATTTTTTCCCTGTGTTTGTTTCGGTGAAATCAAAAATTAAGCTCAAGTGCTAGAAACTAGTTTAGTTTCCGTTCAGTTCATATTAGAACCCCATAGGAAGTCAGTTATTGTGGTGATAAACAAACTTTGTATTTATAACAACATGGCGGCATTGCTGTCTGTGGCGCTGTCTCGAATAGTTATTTTCTTTCTCATTTTGTAAGTACTTAAATGATGTTCTAAAAACCTCACACAGAAGTTTGTTTTCACAAGCAAAGATACAGCTGATACTCTCTTCTAGGAAGCCATTTTATGTGCCACAGTTGGGGGAAGGGCCAGAAAAGTCATCATAAGTCCAGCATTCCTCCCAGTAGATGTTGATATCTCAGATTGAAGTGTGCATTGGAGTAGACAAAGTTGCCACTTGAGGATGACACTTCATGGTTGGATGGACCAAAGGTCATGAACTCATTTATAGCAGGGAGGCTGTGAATTGACTGCACAGCCACAATCTGGAGGCTAATAGATTTGTATTTGTAGCATTCAGTCAATAGGTTAGTTTTAAGACTCCTTTTACAAGTTTGTTAAAGTGAAGACCTTAAGATCGGGTTTTATTTACATGATTATGTGTCTGTTTTTCCCATGAGTTTCTCTACATTGATACATATCCACTAAATCCAGAGAGAACTCAACTGAAGAGATTGCCCTGATAGTGTAAAATTAAATTTATTATAGAATTTAAATCTTGCTTGGACCCACTATAGTGACAAGTGTTTTATAGATGATTTTTAGTTGGTTTGATGACCAACAGATGGTTTTTACTGAGCGTTTTGCTGTGAGATGCATTTCTAATCCTCACCACACATGGAAAACTGGCTTAAAATTCAAACGCATCACATGACAGTCAGTACAGTTTCAGTGGACCTGCTTTTGCAACAGTAAATGCATATTGTATTCCTTAAATGTAGTTCAATGTGACAAAAACTAACTTGCATAGCTAGTTTCTTCTGAGATTTACCTGATTTTTTTTGTTCGGAGACCTTGTATCAGTATTTTTAAATGTAAAAACATTTGATTTAAATTGGACAAAGTTGTTGCTGCTGTGTTTCAACTGTGAAACAAAAGCTCTTTGTGTTTCATGCTGCTTTGTTTTCATGAAAATGTGTGGCATGAGGCGGCTTGATAGCAACATGCAAAAGTTGGGTTTCGCTGTAACCAATGAAGCATCTATGCAGCAAAACTAGACAAAGTTCCAAACTACTTCCAGATGCTGAGTGTCAAATGCTTGGAATTCTAAGAAGTAAGCAGCTAAGACAAACGATACATTAGTAAGTTGTAACTGTAATCCCCTGTGGCGCAACTTGCTGTGAAATGCACTTCACTTCCTGTTTAACTTTTGCCCAGAGGCATGTATGTGGCTGTTTCCTCTGTTGCCTTGGCAAAGGGCGCACGCCCTGTCAAGATGTTTTGGTGATTTTCATGGCTGGTCCAGACAGAGCAGAAGTTTTGGCTATAACTACTATAAATGTATTTTTTACCTGAGTTGGCATGTGGAAAAATTACTATAGAAACGAACAATGGCACGTTTCTAGCAATTCAGCAAAACCTGATAGTACAAGATGTTACAGCTGCCCTTGTAGAACTGAGAAATGACTGGCTGAAGGTGACAATACTTCTGCCTTTTTGTCTCATCACTTACATGTTTTTAAATGAACTGAAGAGGAGTGCATATCTAAATAACATCCAGCGTTTCTGCACTAACTTTAAGTACCAAGGAGAGTTTGTGAGTGGCTAAGGTTGATCAGTTTTGCTAGCAAATCTTTTTCTTTTTCACACAAAGCTTGTCCAGAGTAAGTTGCTTGAATGCACTTCCACAGTCAGCCAGTTTAATTAGATTGAATCTAATCAGACATCGGCAGCCTTTTTCCCCCCTCAGTGCTATTGCTCACGCAGCAGAAAAATATGCTACTCACTTTGTCCTGACCTCTGCCATCTGTTCTTTAGTTTTCCTTCACTGCTATGAACTTTAAGCTCTCAAGTAGCTATCTAATTCTGTGGAAAAAAATAAAGGCATTCACTTTATTGATCCGACGCACTAATCTGTGCTGTGAATTAACTTCTTAAGAAAAAGCATTTTACCAGCCTTGGGTTTTTTTTTTGTTTTTTTGTTTTTTTTTTTTACAATATAGAAATGCATCTTTTTTTTTTTCAAAATAAAAAATGTGCACCTAGCAAAAAACAATATTACTTTAGAGTAGAATATATAGACAGTTTGTATAGTACTCACAGATACATTTTTTTAGCTTTGTGGTCATGCTCTGGATTACCCTAATAATAATATTAATTCAAATGATTGTATCTGCGCTGCGATTTGCAACTCTGCCCATCACATTTCTGTACTTTGATTTCTCTTGTAATCTGCGCATAGCAGGGCTTCAAGAATTTGGAAACTTAAAAAAATGTTGTCTTGCAAAAATGCTTTTACTTTGTTAGTGCATGTTCAGAGTAATTTTCTTTTATTTTTTATTTTTTGAATTCCTGTGTTGTCAACCAGTCAGGGATAGCTTAAATGACTTCTGAGTTTATACTGATAAAACCTTCAATGGACTATTATTTTCAGATCAGATTTTTTTTAAAAACATTTTTTGTTGTAGATTTTCAGACTTTTTTTTTTAGATTTTTTTTTAAATAAATCACATCAAAAGATTACTAAAGAAGACAAAAAAAAGAATAAATATCTATAAATGGATATGTCAAACTTAGGATGAATAGTCATGTGACTTGATTGGAAAAAGATAAGTTATAGAATATACTGTCGTATACATACATCCACAAAGACATGTAAATATACCATTATTATTACTCCTAATGGTAAGGAGACATATTTTTTACATTTACATACAATACATGACACATTGAATCCATTAAATAAGAAATTTGTCAAAAAGAGTTAAATTAGATGGTCTAAAAGAAATAGATGTGATCAAACTTGCTAATTCTAATGATTATTATTATTTTGCTATTAAGGTAGTTAAAATATTCAACTATTGACAGGAGTGTTTCTTATAAAATATCGTTTGGTACGCTTGAAATTGTAAAAAAAAAAAAATATTTTGGAAAGCTTTAGAAATGCAATAATAATAGGAGTAGGAGGATAACTGTTTAGGAGAAATAAAAATCCTGTCTGCTGCAGCAGTTTTTGTTTAGACTGAAAAAATAGGTTTTGCTACATTTACATAGATTCAGGAATCACATTTAAGTACGATAAAACCAATGGATAAAACATAGTTTATGAAGAATTTTGCATGAAGCAAATGTAAAATATCTTTTGAGAAATTTGTATTTCAGCATTTTAATGATTTCGTGATTTTGCCAAACGATGGAGAGGTGTGTGCATCATGTTAATAATGTGTACGAGAACGTAACTGGAACAAACTGTCATCTGTGGCAGAAAGAATATGAAGACTTTTTGATTTGAGGATTTAATATATTGATCCAAATAAATGGACTCTCCAAAAATATCATCTACAGCTCCATTGTTTCAGTTTGAACTTAGCATCTTTTTTATTTCTACAGACATATGACTGTAAAGTTGTTCACCTTTCAGTATATCGCGTCAGGGGTCGCTACAGAATATCAGCTTTTCACCGATTGGTTTGGCTGAGTTTTATGCCAGATACAACCCTGTATTTTATCGGGGCTCAAAACCCAGACTTGGGCTCTCCTATCGCTACATAGATAGTTAATAGTGGGAGGGGTCTTGCCTAAGAACCTACAGTGGATTCAGCTCGTCGCCAATCCAGAAATGAACCCTGGTTTTCCATTCACCAGTCCTGCATGCAGCCAACTGAGCCATCCAGCTGCTAGACAAAACACACTGTAAAGGATTGTGAAAATATACTCCATGGATGTTCTGAATCACTTGATGCTTCCTATAATCTGTCCCACATGAACTTTGTTTTAAAATAGTATTTTACTGACTTGAGATTAGTATATTAAATCTTTTTTCCAAAGTGAGCTCTAGTAGAAATAGCTGCAGTTCTCATCAACAGACAGCTAATACTCTGTATTGACGAACGCTAAATGTTAGTAATTTTCCAGTATTGTTTTTCTTCATTTGTCATTTGTGTTTTCCTGGACATGTGGCTAATCCATTATCTTAACAAAATCAGACGCCTTGATCTATAGGCTTTCTGTGTTTTGTTTTTGGAACTATGGGAAAAAGAAAAACAAAAGGTTTGTTTTCTCACTCTAAGAACTGAATTCCCCAAACTCCTATAATTTATTTCAATAAATTCCAGACTGATCTGTCTTTGGATTTAGGTCAATAGAGTGTAAAAGCTGAAGCGTTGAAGTTGAGGTGCAGAGTCCTTCAGTATTTTGTACAGATTACTGTACAAACTGAAGCCACAACAAATGTTCCAGCAGATATCTGGAGTGTGGCCACTTTTTTGGCTCTTTAAATTTGACCTTTTTCAGTTGATACATTTTACAAAACAGATTGAGGAATTCTGATGTGTCTAAACTAAAATGAATGATTTCATTGTTTAAGTACGGCAAGCACATCACCCTCATCTCTGAGCTGTGAATGGTAATAGCTGGGGGGCCTTTTTGATTTAAATAATGGGCACCTGCTGAGTGAAGGCACTCCAGGCATGCAGGGTTTCAGCTTAACTGAACCAATGATATAAGTGATGGTTGAGAGACTTCAATAGAAGTTTGGAGTAAATCTCAAAACAGAAAAATACTAAAAAGATCACTGCAAGCACGAATATATAAATATTTATGGTTGTGGTAAAAAGTTTTTTCCCTGTTTATAACAATTAAATTAATTTTTTGACCATAACGTTTTTGTTTTAAGCGCAAATGTTCAATAAAAAAAGTAAACAAACATTTTTAGACTTGCAGATATATATTTTTTAAACTGTATTTTACATCTTGTCGTGGCCACGTGTGTTCATAACATTCTTCAGCAGCATTACTCAAAGCTCTACTAACAGAGGAGAGTACACAGCATTGGAGTGGACTCTGGAATTCCTGCAGTCAGCAGGTTTGCCTCAAAAGCACCAGAGGTGGTAACCCAGGCTGCCCATCTGCACCCATTGTTTTCCTTTTTTTCAAACAAATGCAAGAAACCACCTATGATGGATGACATTTCTCTTTTTGTGGTTATGTAAGCATAACTGTCAAAACACTTGTTTCCCACTATCCAAAGCCCTTTCGCCAGTCTGTTAGGTAAGCAGCTGTTAATGTGTCACATTTATGCTAATGCTCCTGGCAGCTTCATTTTTGTTGTGTGATTGGATAGAACAAGAACATAGGTTGTGTCATTGCTTCTCACAAAAGCAAGTGATTTATACAGATGTGCAGCAATTGTGGACAGTTGTATCACTTAGAAAAAAACATAATTTTTAAACTTAAATTAGGGAATCCTGTAAAATATACCTGGAGTAAATTATGGAGTAAAGTCAAATCTGAGGAGGAGGTTAGTCCTTGTTACCACTCTGTTTACGTGGGAGAGCATTGAGAAACTGATGATGTAGAATGACTCAAAGGCAAACAGGCAGCAGTGTTTTCCAGCTAATCTTACACACTGTAAAATCTCCACCTGCATGAACATCCAGTGACACTGCATGTTGTAACATTAAAAAAAAAAATCTGGGATTACACTCAACAGCAAAGCAGTTCTTCAGCTAATTTGCAGGTTTAATTGTAGAAATTTGTGGACCATTTTTAAAGTTTATTTCTTGTCCGTCACTTTTTTAGCAAGAAAACTGCGAAGCATCACTTTTTGGTCATATCTAATTATATAATGAAATCAAATTGTTTCAGGAGATTGATACTTGGCCGTAGTCTGAGAGGTCATTGTGTTGTAGGGAAAATAAAGGAAAAAGTACACAGTTTGAATGTAAAGAAGCATATGAACGTGTGAGTCGTGAACACATGAAGACTATGAATGGCCTCATGATGTAGTATTCTCATCTTTAATGATTGTTTCATAAATTGTGTTTAGTTTGAGCAACTAATAATAACCCGTCTTTAGTTTTTCTCAATAACTTGTCCAATGTAGAGATAAGTAAAACTAGAATAGTTTGAATACTAAAATACTTAAGATTTAATTTTAAATCAATTTGGGGTTCTCGTTGGAGTACTACAAATCTCCTGAAAAGCAAATTCTTTTAACCCTTTTACACTGGAGCTTGAATTCTTTCGACTACTGGAACTCTTCAACTATTGACGCAATTTCAACAGATTCTGAAATGGAGAAAAGCATCTCTGCGTTGCTTTGCAGCCCTTTACAGTAGTGCAGTGATCAACAAAATCAATAAAAATCAGCTGATTGTGTTGAGACAAACAACTTTGCACTTTGGTGCAACACTTCAGGTTAGTAATGTGTTGCATATCGATGCAAAGATGGTGTAAAAAGCCATGTCAGAATCAGCTGCTTCACATCCATCGCATCAACGGTTGTTCACTTATGGTAGGCCAAAGAGTGTGTTATTTTAATGACTCTAACAATATTTCCTTTGTTAAAAGATTAACAGAATTACAACTTTGTATGCTTATTTTTACTATAATTATTATGAAATTCTCTTTGCAACAAATTTACATTTTTAAATATATGATCGGACTTAACTTATAGGAATGCGTTTCTTTCTTATACAAAAAAAGTTAAATGAAAATGTGGATTTGAAGAACCATTTTTAAGTTAGTAGCAATGCACTTTTAGGTTGTTTTTTGATGTTTTGTAGGTGTGAGAGAGTCAAACAACAAATAAATGCAATAAATTAGCAAAATAAAAAAGTATTAATCTTAAATATGTTAACTAAACAATTCATTCCAAATGTATACTTTAAAATTGATTTCTTTATGCTTTTTGTAAAGCTTACATAAAGCATAATTAAAGCTAGTTTTTCCTTGTTTTTGAATCTTAATCTTGTATTGGTGTGTTCTCATTCAGTTTTTTGCAACATGTGTTGATGCTGCATTTGCTCTTGTGTGTCATCATCTCGTGTAAATGATGAAAATGTTTCACTTGCTTCATCAGCTGACTTAAAAAAAAAAACCTGGACGCTGTTCCTTTAACAGGCTTCTCTGCTGCTCTGTCTTGTGCTTGGGGCCTAGTGGGGGAGGGAGGGCTGTTGTTGACGGAATGGCCAGCTGTGATTGGCTTAGTCTTACCGAGGTTGATGACATCACTCGGAGGAGAGGCCTTGTGGTGTAAAATAACATGTCCTTTTATGGGAAGAGGGGGACTGTTCCATTTTCAGGTAGAGGTGAGAGGTCTTTCAGAGCTTCTGTTGTTTAGAATCTTTATGTAGATTTTAGGATATTTATTTTTTTTTAATTGGAATTGTTTTTTTTATTATTTATTTATTGTCTCATTCAGGGAAATCTTTAAAATATTAAATACAGTAAATAATATTTGTGCTTATATCATGCTTCTTTAGGATACATTTTTAGATAATTCAAGTAAAATATTTCATACAGTTGAAATTTATCATTTAAAATTGTAGAAACTAAACAACTCGTTTTGTGTGCCTTTTTTTGTTCATTTTTATGTAACAGTCAGAAACAAAAGCTGCTTCCCCCTGTCATTTTCCCTAGCTTGTAACCCCCCTGCAGTTTGCCAATGTGGTATCTCCCTTGGATAAGCCGCCACCTCCCCTCCCTGAGTCAGATTTGTCTCTACTCTAAGGAAATACACAGTACCTTGGAGAAAAGTTGAGAAACTCCTGTCACTCTTTCTGCCAACCGGACGGCTACAGAAAAATTTAGTTAAAATAAAATGGTGTGATTGTCTTCACTGGAGGAAAATTCTGCAAAAGTTTAGGCCAGCGAGTCATGTCAAGTATACTTTTCAGTCCCTGTGAGATCCTCTGAAATCTCCTCCCCTCCTCCTTCCAATGTTTCAGTGGCTGAGGCCATGGCCTCTCAGTCAGGGTAAGAAATGCACAGCTAGCTGCGTTCTTTACTTGTTATCTTGATTTCTGTTGAATTTAAAACTCCTAATGTTGTTTTTAAATAACTTGGTTGTCCTTTTTCTCGTTTGTACAAACTTTTCTAATGACTGTCACATTGAGGCCTGGTCTGTACTCTGATAGCATTTCCTTTTTTCTCTGCTTGTGTAGAAGATGTTGGCCTGCTCATTTTCACGTGTCAAGAGACTATTGAGCTGATTAATTTAAGTACACATTAAAGTCGCTACTCAACTCTACAGACTTTGACCTTTTCAGTATCGATTCACACTCATATTGTTATTCAAACTTGCCTGACTAGTGCAGACGTTTGTGTTTCAACAAACATTGAAGCTATCAACATATCCAGTCTATTATTTTAGCAATACATGTGTTTAGATTGTGAGACCCTGGGGAAAGTCTTGACATTAAAGCTTGTTTTCAAGTTATAAATACATATAACATAAATTATGATTTAGTTAGTGTGTCGGATTTTATTTTTATGGATCTTTTTCAATATGTGTACAAAGTTTGTGGCTAAAAACTATCACAAACATAATTTTGTGTAACTTCAAGGAAAGTACAATCGCAACATAAGATATATTCTTTTAAATTAATTTTGCTTACTCTAGGAAATCATAAGTTACAATGTAGGCACTCCCACTTTATTTCAATACATATGGTTTAACATGTTACATTGGCAACCTTTTTGCTATAAAATGATAATGTTTACAGTTGGTTTCAATTGTTTGCAATTATTTTTGGATCAATTGATTCAAACACCCAGAAAACTTACCAATTCTCAACGGAAAATATTTACCCTCCAGCTTGTTTTTGCTCCAGCTGGTTAAAACCAGCAACAGACAACTGAGCCTTGCATCTGCAAAATTCAGCTAACACCAAATGGATTAGTAACTCTAGATCATTTGCTACAAAGTATACATGCACAACTTAGACGGCATGTTCAAGCCTATTTCCAGTTTTGTTATTTGATTAGCAGGTCAATCTATATAGCTTTATGTCGTGTTTTTTTTTTTTTTTTAAACCTCACAACATTTATAGCATAAAAGACTCTTAAATTATAGTTGGTGATCGTCATCTGTGTGGTAGAGTTGTCTAAATAACTATCATTAGGTCGAATTTACGGGAATGTGGCTTTAGTAAATCATGTGTGCCGTTAGGAGTAACAGAAGCATTGTGCCTGTTCGAGGTACTCAGTGGTCTGTTCAGTTGCAGTGTGTTGTGATCAAGTGTTTGGTTTTGTACAGTCTGAAGTTGGTTTTTGGTTGTGTTGTGTGCTGACAGAGGGGCGGTGATCAACTCTGGCTGATCAGAACAGGTTTTTCTTCTTTTCTTGACACCTCACCTAGGAGGGGTTGCTAATAAAGCATTACAGTTTGGTAGCTAATTTGAATTAGTCCCACACAATACATTAAAAAATGAAGAATTATAGCAATGTCATTTGGCGCATTTATCAATGTGCTGGTTAGTCAAGAAACGGTTAGCTCGCATCGGATTCACACTGGTCACGTACACATTTGTTTTCCAGCTTTTTTTTTTCTTATTGTCAATACATTTCATCAGTAAAGTTGTGTTAAAACTATGATGTCAAGCTTCTAAGTTAGTTAAAATCCTCATGTAAAAAGGCTTGAAGGCCAAACGAACACAGATGTGTTTATAATTTGTCATTACACTTTTTATGTGTACTGTTGCCATCTACAAGCTGTATTCATTCTTTTCCTGATCATTAACAGTTGGATAGTATTCATAGTTTGGGGAATTTGAAGTCTAAACTCACTTTTTCACAAATTTCTTCCCCTCACATGAGAATAACTTTTTGTTTGTTTAGTCTACAGGGCTAACCTTCAGATTTGAACAAGTATTCACATTCGTAGTTTCCTTAATGATTTGATTTCAAATGGTAAATCTGCATGCCTTTTCATCATCAGCCTGTTTACTCTGTCTTTATTGGACTGCGTAGAGTCACTAGCATCCTGTCATATTTTTAGCCTTACTCTCTAAACATTTTAAAAACGTTTGTGTGACATGTTTATAATCTGGGAGGAGCCCGAGTGGTTTCTGTAAAATCACACTGTCAACAGCCTTGAATTAAACGTTGCTGCTGGTGGAGTCGAGAACTGTGGACTTAAATGAGAAAACGGGCATGAATGACAATGTGTTCATTTCAGTTTGTAGAGCTGCATGGTTTCTTTCTGTTCAACGAGGTGCAAATGAGGCTGTTTTGTATTCCTACTAGTAATGTTCTATCCAAATTTATGTGAAGTTTCCAGTGTCCTACAAAGATGTAGGTTTTGGTCTTTGTGTCATCTAGCTGATAAAGCTTTTCTTAAAGGCCAAGTTAGTCTGCTGAATGTGTTTTATTTAAGGGCAGTGGCCCCCAACAGTTTTCAGGTTTGTCATTTCACATAACATTTAGAAAAAAATGAGGCCAACCAGGCATGTTACGGAGAGACACTGATGCTCTTGATTAAGATTTTTAAACTATATTGCCTGATGTTATTGACATACATTTATGTGCACGCAAGCAGAGAATCGGATGGAAATTCATGTTGGCCATACGCAATACGTGTTGCCGACAAGTATCTCAAGTGTGTCAAAGGCTAAGTTTTGTTGTTGGCTGGGAATATTTTATGGGGTAATTATAAAAACTAGAATGGTTTCCAACTAGCACGTCAAATATTTTATTAGCATCACATATTTCAGCATTCAAAATAAATGCGCTCAAGAAAAGTCTTCTGCTAGCTAAATGTATTTTAGAAAATTATATGCACTTCACCATATATTGTTGAAAAGATGTGAAATTAGATTTTCTTTTTCTTTTGCATTTTGTAGAAGTTTAAATTGAAGGAACTTCTCCAATGTTAAAACACCAAAAATACCTTTATTACTGTATGTTGTTGGGCTCAGTCAAACAGACCATCTGTACAGAAGGATTATGTACAATAGCAGTTGTTAATTCATTGTGTCTGTGTTGGGGTAAGCTTATTAGAGGCTACTTTCACCTCGGGTCATCTCGGTGATTCCTCCTCTTGTTGATAAGTTGCCCTAAAAGTCTCCTTTATGCTCTTTACTTAATGCTTCTTTCATTTATTGAAAAAAAAAGGTTTAAAGCAAAAAGAAAATTTTGTAAATTCAGATCATATTTAAAGGGAAATTGTGTAAATATTTTTGCAGGTACATTAACTGGGTCATTCTTGAGTCATCATTAAACTTATGTCAAATTGAAGTGTTTTCTTATTTTGGATTTTTTTTTTTTGTTGACTTCTTGTTCTGTTTGTGTTTGCAGCAACATGAACCGTGAGGACCGGAATGTACTCCGAATGAAAGAAAGAGAAAGGAGAAATCAAGAAATTCAGCAGGGAGGAGAGGCTTTTCCAGCTAATTCCCCTCTGTTTCCCGAACCCTACAAAGTGGTACGTTTGTTTAAATTGCACTCATCGGCGGCATCTGACTGATCAGTCAGTTTTGAGGAATTTGCAACTGTGGCAGGAAGTGAGAAATGCAGGTTTTAACAGAAGCTGCCCGGCTGTGCACTTTTGTTTTCAGAGTTAAAGAGCCGACCAATCCTAATAAAATGTTGGAACATTTTTAAATTCTGAGAGGGAAGCCATCATAAAGTGACTTTATTGGTAGATGCTGTGGCTGATGTGTTGTTGCACAGCTGTTTAAAATAAACAAAAGAAGACGCCATATCTATGCTGCACCTCCTCCCCCGTCTTACCACTGTGCTTACAAACAAAGATTGAGGCCAGCCAGGCCATGCCAGCCGATTCAGTTGTAAAGAGGATTTGAGTTCTCCGTTCTGATCTAATCTTTGCCACTAACCAGATTCGAGCAGATGTAAGTGGCTCTGCTCTTTAGCAAGAGCCAGCCGTCAAAGAAGTAGAAAGGAATGAGTCCTGACAGGTTTGGAACAGAAACACCATCACAGGTGAATGTTTGTTTTTGACCACAACAAAGTGAAAGACAGATAAAAAGGTCCTTGAGCTTTCAGGAGCAAAAAAAAAAAAAAACAACAACTCTGCTGCATAGTTGTTTGTCAAAAATGTTGCATGTAATTAAAAAGCAATCTGTAGAGAACACACAAAAAAAAAATCCCTCTTCAACGTGAGTGGCCTGCTGTACTTTGTATCTCGTCTGCTGCTTGTGTTGATCTTATGTAAGCTTTAGTTTGACTTTTCCCTCTCTGACATGCTCCGCTGAGTGGAAGTTTACAGTGTTGTGCGTTGAAGACCATGTGTGCTCACAGCTGCAGCTGTGACTTTGCAAATGTAGACCAGCAACAGCATTTTATAGTGCAGACTTCATATACTGCCAGTGAAGCTGTTGTCTTAACTGTTTTTTTTCCCATTATTATGGTACTAATGTTAAGTGTGCATCTAAAATCTTTTTTTTTACAGAAGTTGTGGTCAGAAAATAACTATTTTTTGCCATTTAACTCAACTCCAAATACAAGGTTAAATTTAAATGCACATGTTTACATTGAAATTATGCAATTTTTAATAACCTTAACGCTGAAAACAAATTAAAAACTGCTTCAAGAGCCAGTATAATCCATAACCTCAATATCATTTTATTTAGCTCCGTTTGAACAGGTCACGTTTTGTGTCCTTCAAGGTCTTTAGACGCTTTAGTCAGTTTCTTTAAATGAAGTAATTTATTTTAAACCCGGATGTGTTTCTGTTCATCTGTAAGAAGTTCTCAGTTTCCTATCATATCATAAAACCTCCAGAAAAATGCTTTATTACTCTCCCCGAGCTGCACACGTCAGAGCGAGGCCATGCTAGCAGGCGGTGGTTCAGACCTCGTTTTGACCAAACTAGTCACATTTCCTGCTGCAGATAACGGCTTGTGTTTCCTCACCCTCAGCGTGAATCTGTCACAGTCGACAGATGTGAAAGACTGCACGTGAAACTGGAGACTCCACGTAGACTGATTTTCACACAAGTTGATTCGAGCCTGTGGCCTCCGAGTGATTGATTAACCTTTTTCTTGGAGCTCTCGGGAGCTTATCTGAATTTACAAATGAGTTTTGACTGATCTGGATTCATGTTGAACAAACCAACACAAGCACTTGTTGATTAGGCCTCTCACTGTTTTTCATATTTTGTGTTAGTTGATTTTGGATGTTGTGAAACATAAATTTTACACATTTAAATAGAATGCTTTTTTCTTTATTTGTTGATATTTGTGTAATCTTTTAAAGGGAAACTTCAACCTTCCCTCTGCTCATAATTTTTAATTTGTTTATTTTCTGCTTCTTTCCTCCTCAGGTCAGCAAAGAGGACAAACTATCCAGCCGTATTCAAAGCATGCTGGGAAACTACGACGAGATGAAAGAGCCAATTGTTGACACACTTCCAAAACTCGGGGGCAAACCTTCAAACAGCACGTCTTCCTCTGAGGAGAAATTGGCCGCGCCTTTGTTCGGCGGAGATCAGCGCGGCAGTGAGAGCAGTAAATGGACTCCTGTCGGCCCTGCACCTGGTGGATCAACCTCCCAGAAACGCTCAGGACTTCAGGGTGGGCACGGTAACCAGAGGAGCGGCAGCGGTGGCAGCAGCAGTAGTAGCCAAAGAGGGGAGAGGGAAAAGAAGTCGAGTAAGCATAGCGGAGGATCAGAGCACTCAAAGTCCCACACGTCAAGTCCAGCCAAGAGCTCTTTGAGTTCCTCCAGCAGCCAATCCCGGAGCTCATTATCTGCAGAGCAGCATCACTGCAAGGAACGCTATCGCTCCAAGTCCCCGCTGGACAGAGAAGCCAACTGGGACTCACCCTCACGGGTTCACACTTCCTTCCCTAGTGGACAGCACTCGAGTCAGTCTTTTCCCTCATCGTTGATGCCTAAAACAACCACCATGCAGCAAAAACCCACAGCTTACGTACGACCTATGGATGGCCAGGAAACGGCAGAACCTAAGAGTTCACAAGCAGAGAACTATAGTGGACAGCCGCACAGTGGGACCATGGGGGAAATGAAGTCCAATAGCAAGGCCCCCCTCACCAAACTCAAGATTCCCTCACAGTCTGTTGAGGTAAATCCATCTCTTTATATTCAAGACCCAGTCCGATCATCTTTTGATCCATTTTCAAAACGTTCCCAGTGTTTTTTATTTTTTTTATTTTATTATAATAATACAGTTTTTTGCCAAAATCCGAAAACCATTGTTATTTTCTAGGACATAGTTTTTGCAGATGGGCAGTGATTCATTTGAGATTCACCTTTGAGTTAAAGGCAGGACTATTGGCATGTAGCAACCCCGCCCCCTTCCCCGTTGCTTAGTAGGGAGCTTGTGACCCGTCCGGTGTATTTTCACAAATAAACTCCTGTTGAAACTGCTTTTTTTTAGCCTTCTCTTGATTCACATTGATTTGAATAAAGAAATACTAAGAATCACAATTTTAAGCTTAATTTTACATGTTAAAACATGTTAAAAACACAATTTTTATTGGCGTAGGTCTTTAAAGTTAGAATGTCACAGTATTTCAACAGCTGAAAACCTTGGAAATAGAGCTAGAGACCTTTTTTATAGATGAAGCATAAAGCATGTTGATAGTGATTTCAGAGTTGTATTAACATACTTCACAGTATGTTACAATTGTACAAAGAACTCTTAGGTCTCATAAAAATGTCTGTAAGATGACTCGCGCTCCTCAAAATGGAAGTTGTCTCTCACCTGCTGAACTAAGAACACGCCGTTTATGAAACATCTTGTTCACATGCTGTTTCTTGTTTCCAGGGATCTGGTGATGCCAACAGTGTCGCTGAAATTTTGAAGGTACACGCTTTTATTTTGACCTGTTTTAAATAGTTAAGCTGACAGCTGATTGAGATGGAGAGGGGGGGAGAGAAACCGTTGGCTCACATCCGCACCTTTTTCTACATTTCTTTTTATAATTCAGGAAATGACTCAGTCGTGGCCTCCGCCACTAACGGCCATCCACACTCCATGCAAAACAGAGCCCTCCAAGTTTCCATTCCCCACCAAGGTCAGCATTGAACTGTTGATTTGTTCACTGATTTGTGGTTTTGTTCTGACGTTTATGGATCTAATAGGTTTTTGATTCTTTTCATACAAAGACACTAACAGACTTGTAATCTTATTTGGTTTTAGGAAGCACATCCTTTTCCAAGTGGACACAGTGAGTGACTTGATTCAGATAAACAATAATCTTTTTTTCTCTTTTTGTCTAATCCCAACACGTTTGTTTGCAGTGTTCATTTTTAAATGCATGCTTTTCTTCTGTAATCTCAGAGCGGGGCAGTTCGTCAAAGAGCTCCAGCAGCCACCAAACTAAAGATGGCAGGTGTGTGCTTCCACTGTCTGACCTTTTACCTCCTTTGCCTGTCATGAATGCAAGTTGGTGTTTTTACCAGCATTGATTTGCTAAACAAAGTAGCTCAGCAAAACAAGCATTCTATCTAAAGGAGTTGTCAGAATGGCAGACGGATACAGCTATAAACAAATTCAAATAAAAGCATGTATTAATGTTGAGTCGTTGTGCCTTAGTATGCTGAAAGAAGATCTGATGATAAGCAGCAGTGAGGACAGCGACGGTGAACAAGAAACCAAGAATGCCTCAAGGAACACATCAGCAAGGTGAAGCACTTAGCATAGATCCTTCTACCTATGGGGAATGCTGTTCATTCTTTAAATCAGTGATCCCTAATCTCTAAACAAAAAGTAACTTATCATTTACACGTTTTCTCTAATCTAATCTCTAAACAAAAAAACAAGAAGTAACATATTATTTACACTTTTTCTGATTATGAAGGAAGTTTAGTTTGGAAAAGTGCCATATTCTGTCCCCCTCATTCATCCATGACCTTCTTTTGTGTTCTCACATTTCTGCTACCTTCTTAAAGTAGCTGCTCCAACCGCTAAATCAAAAGCCCCTTAAGCTAACAAAGTCAATAGAAAACAGAAGTCTTTGGGAAGTTTATTTGGGTAGAAAGAAATCATTGAAGAAATCTGCTATTTTTAGACAACCAAGATTCTTCCTCGAAATGTGGATTTATTGCAGCAGTTGTTCCGACGTACCAAGACCACTTTGCACAATACGCGGCAACTGACTCTCTAATGTTACATGTACGCTGATGTTAAAGTTGCAAAACACTGTGGATTCCCATTTAATAATATATTTAGAAAAATTCCACTTGTATGACATTTTATTTTGCTTTATTTATCAGTCACACCTTTATGCTAAGGTCACAAATACAACTGCAAAATCTTAAAGATTTTATGCCGCTACCAACTTTTTTTTTTTAATTGTTGGCGTGGTCATGAATGTAGACGGAGTGTTATATACCCCCGAGGGACCGGTGACATGATATAGATTGCCACTATCCAGAGACATTTACACATCGTCCAATTGCCGGCTGGCTATTCGTCCTGTGGTCTCCCGATTTTGTAATGTTGACATCCCCCACTCGCGCCATCACGTGACATCAAATTTGTGCCTTTACGACCACTAACTAATACAACTTTTAGAGATTTTTTTTTCTTTCTTAAAACCTCCCTAGTCACCATGCATTGTGTAAAAATGAGACTGCCGCCTTCCAATTATAAATGCTGGCGCGCAGCCACTCGCTAAATTTGCTGTAAAACTTGCATTTAGTTTGCCATGTGGTGGCATTCTGGAATTTGTGACTTTAGTCTTAAAATCAGAGGAAGTCAGTGTCCACTTTGACAGAGAATACTCCTCTCTATTAAAAAGAAATACACAATGAATCAAAATTTATTTAAAAGCAATAAGAGAATCAGATAATCTGAGTCTGAATTAAATTCTCAGTGCTATAATGCCATTCTTTAAAAAAAAACTAGTGTTGCTTTTATATAATTTTTTACAAGTCAGAAACAACATAAAAATAAACAACTTTGTTAAATTGAATCATCAGTATCTGCAAAATGTCTACAGAAAGTTTTGTCTTTAATTGTCTTTAAAAAAAAAAAAAAAAAAAATTAATGTAGTAGCATTTTTGTTAAAAACAGGAACCTTAAAAAAACTGCCAACTTCAGCCCTGGTTGGACCGGTCTCTAAAAATATAATCTCTATCATAAAGACAATCCAAGGCCTAAAAATGACTGAGGAGCACTGCTGTGGAGTTCTCTGTCCATTCAAACTGATCTATTCTAGTGAAACAACCTCACGGCCTTCAAAATAAAGGCTTTCTGCATAAAAGAGTATAACGTTTTCCCTCTTTTGTCTCTAAAACAGCAATAACAGTGAAGCAGCTGAGCAATCGAGGGATGACTCGAGCAGCCACAGTGGATCAGAGAGCAGCTCGGGCTCCGACAGTGAGAGTGAAAGCAGCACATCGGACAGTGAAGCCAACGAACCCCCACAACCTGCCTCACCCGATGTAATTACTTAACTACAAATTGTCCCTCACTTTATTTCCAAAGAAGATGCTTCCAACGACTCATTTGTGTGTTTTTGTGTCCCCCTCCTCAGCCTCAAGGCTCCAACAAGTGGCAGCTCGAAAACTGGATCAAGAAGACTCAAGACAACAATAATACTCCACCCAAATACAAGAAGGATGGCCGAGATAACAGCTCAGGGCGCGGTCACGGTAACCAGGGAGGGGGGTCAAAAGACTCGGCGTTGCCACCTCCGAGCAGGGATCTACGAGCGCCGCAAAAAGGGGCGGAGGGGGGTCGCGGCCGTCAAAAATCCCCCGCACAGAGCGAGAGCGGCACGAACTCGCGAAGTCGCGTTGGCAAAAAGCAGCCGAAGAAGTCAGAGAAGCCCCCAGTCGTGGAAGAACCCAAAGGTGGCTTAAGAGTGGAGAGTGAAACGGCTCCAGTGGTGCCGCATACCAGACAAACGGCTGGCACTAAAGGTCCCCGCAAACCAAGCACCAGAAAGGACCTCAAGTCCTCTCCCAGGTCTGCTGCAGCCCCCGCCCCCGTCGTTCCTGGCAAACGTAAAGCCAAGCCTCCCCAGTCCCGTGAGGTGGTTTCCACAGACCCCTCATCTTCAGACTCCGAGGGCAATGACAGCATCCCGTCCTCATCGCAGACCCCGAAGTACACAGAGAGCATCAGAACCCCGGTGTGTATATTTGTGACCGAGGATAAAGAGCTGCTGTCTCCGCTCAGTGACCCCGAGGACCGCTACCCACCAAGGCAACCCCACCAAGAGGTCCTACTAGTTAAGATAGGTTAGTAGAGAAGTTATCAGAAATCAGTAAAGAACAAAACTCACAACGTGATTGTCTAATGTTCTGTGCTTAGGCTTTTCTTTACTCTGGAATGAATTAAACGTTACCCTTCCCTTCCTTTTCCTCCCTACTTCCTGTAGATCTCAGCTTGCTATCCAGGATCCCGGGACGGCCGTATAAGGAGCCCTCAGAGATCAAAGTGGAAAGTGAAGACTCTCCAGACAGAGATACCAACAACAAAAAAAGCTCTGTTAAGCTCAAGAGGAGACATAAAGTAATCTATCAATTTAAGTTTTAATTTTTAAATTTTTTTTTAAGAAAAGCTTCTTCCTTTAGGAAAACTTCTGTTAATTAATTTCACTTTAAATCTTGGTGTTACCGAGAAATTTGATACTTTCTTTAGAAATATTTCAGCTTTTTAAATTATTACATTTAGTCAATAAATGAAAAGATTTCAACTATTTAAAGTAATTGTTTGAAATTTTTATTTTGCCTAAGAATGACGACGAAAGCTCAAAGCCTGGGAGTAAACGCTTCAAACAGGAAGGGAAATCACCTTATAAAAACGATAAAAAAGAGTAAGTATTTCTTTATTATTTGAGGAATAATTTGTTGTTTTCTTAGTAAATTGGTAAAAATTCTTCAATTCTTTTATTTTGTTTTTGTTAAAACTTCTTCTGTGCATCATAAAATCCCTCAGCAATCTGATCAGTTTATGATATCTTTGTGACTTACAAGTTATCGTGGTTAATCTTTATTTTAAAGTACCTTATACAACCTTGATTGTGGTTTACCTGGAAAAATTAATCTTTAACTCTAAAGTGCTTCAAATTTTTATTTTATATTGGATGATGCTTCAGCACTGCTATACTTGGAAAAAAAATGTGTGATTAAAATAATCGATGATTTTTTAGGTCTAAAAGGTCTTTGGACAAGAAAGAGGAGCCCGTGTCTCCCGCTTCCATGCCCGGGCTACAACGGACACCGAAGGCAGAGCATCCCAGTCGAAAGAGGACGGCCAGCCAGTCCTCCACCTCGCTGTCGAGTGGGACCGGAAGCGGAAAAGAGGGAAGCCAAAGTGCCAAGAGCAGCAGCACCCCCAAACACAGGAAGGGAGAGGACAAGGCCAAGACGCGGGATGGCAAGGTGTGTGTGTGTGTATGAGGGCATCAGCAGTAATTCTCCAGTTCATTCTCTGCGGTTGAAAATAACTTTTTGCTGAGAATCCTGGAAGGTGAAACATTTAAGCTCCTTTTATTTTATTTTTGAGAGCTTCAGACATCAAACGGGCATGTTTTTCTTTAACTGAATTTTAAATGCAAATATACATTTTCATACTACCCAAAATGCATTGGGGTTCTGTTTATCTTCATATTTACTTCAACTTTATCTTCCCCTTCCAAAACTGAGCTTTTTTGCTTTCCCCACAGGAGAAGTCCTCAAAGAGCTGCGATAACCAGCTCGTACCTCCTCTCTCCTCGGATGGCTCAAAGTCTCAGAGATCCAAGCTGGTGTTCGAGGACAGGTAAGAAGAGCTCTTTCCACTGCGGATAACCCCTCAGCGGGACACAGAAAGAGCGGCTGTGGATCCAGGGTTGCCTTTGATGCATAAAGCCGTAGGAGGTTGGGAAGGTCATGAATAGATGTGGCTGCATGCCAGGAAGATTATGTAAATTTCCATTTTAAAAGGCCCACAGCTGGGACTGTCTGTCCTTTTTTATGGGGCTGTAAAGAAGCTACACTGAGCTTCTTTTTTTTTTTTTGTCTTTTCCACTACAAGATTTTTAGCTGTTTCTCGTTAACATGTTTAAGTTGTAAAAGAAAAGTAAATTTCACATTAAGGTGTGTTTAGCATTGAAGTGGGCTTTCATTATGAAGGTTTGACATGCAAATCTGTTTTACAGGGTTCATTCAGCAGATCACTACTTACAGGAAGCCAAGAAGCTAAAGCACAACGCAGACGCTCTGGTAAGAAAATTCTTTCTGTCGAGAGTAGAGTTTGTTTAAAAAAAAACAGGAAAATCTACTAAAATTGTCATTTAACAATTTATATAGTAATATTCAGCGACTGGATAGAGGCAATTGTAGTTTTAAGTCTTAAAAGTGAACAAATCCTAGAGCTCAAAAGCTTTTTTTTTTCTCTGTCCTTTCATGAAGACACACAAATATCCTTTTGTTTCCCAATCAAAGTGGGACAAACTAAATTAGTCTGGAAAAGCAAGTTGTGTGTTAGTTTTAGTTGATCTCCAAACTTTCCCATTTGAGTTCATTTAGCTCCACAATGGTGTACAGTGGTCTCTTGTTTATCGCAGGGATCACCTTCTAAAAATAGATCATGATTGGTAAAACTTGCAGAGTACACACTTTACGCACTTTTTTCCAACAGACATGAAGATTTTCACACTTTTTTGTCTTGTTTAAACTCAAGCCTTCATTCAAAAATAAGTCCAATGTTGTAGAGTAATGATAAAATCTGCTCACGATTGAAGATGTATGTAGGTTCAGAGAGCTACACTCATTCTGTGGAGGAGGCATGGAAAAGAGAGTGTTTGACAAGGTCATTAACCTAATGCTAACGCTAAAAAATAAAAAAATAAAAATTCTAAGTGACTGCAAAAGTTGAACTGTGATATAGTGAGGGAACGCTGTTATGGAATAGATGAAAGTGTTTAGGCTATGATGCATGTATGTATGTTGCTGGTTCTCCGTTGAACCATCCTCTTTCTTCTGAATGCAGGTGAACCGGTTTGAGAAGGCCGTTTACTACCTGGATGCTGTGGTGTCGTTTATTGAATGTGGCAATGCTCTGGAGAAAAGTGCCCAGGAGGCCAAGTCTCCCTTCCCGATGTATGCAGAAACCGTGGAACTCATCAAGTAAGCTCAAACTCATTAAAACTGTTTCACAAGTTTGGTTTATTTACTTGCAAAGAATCTTGTGTCTGCTCTTAGATTCTCAGGAACTGTTGATGGAAAAACACCATTTTACTGATCATAATCTAAGAATGTTTTGTCTCCGTTCAGATACACTATGAAATTAAAAAGCTACATGGCTCCAGATGCTACTTCAGCAGACAAGAGACTGGCTGTGCTTTGGTAAGAGCTTTTCTAATTGATGTGGTGGAAGTTTGCACCTTCAAAAATACTTAATCATAGTTGTGCAAGAACATAGTTTTCTTTAATTGTTTAACTTGCCCTCTTTTTTCTCTCTAGTTTGCGATGCCAGTCTCTTCTTTACCTGCGGTTGTTCAAGTTAAGGAAAGACAGCGCTCTAAAATACTCCAAAACTCTCACTGAACACTTGAAGGTATTCATTTCCTGACAGCAGTTTTTTTTTTTTTTTTGGCACACTGTCAAAATTGAGGGAATCTAATAAAACTCTCGAGTGTGCTCACTATTTCCTCTCTTTGTACATGATGTTCTTTCCCTCGTTTTGTTCACAGAATTCTCTGAGTAACACCCAGGCTCCCTCTCCTGGAATGGGAAAGTAAGTAGCTCTTTCTTCATTTTATTTATTTATTTTTTTATGCAAGGGACACATTTTAGTCCTAAACATGCTAATATTTCAGTGATTAAAATCATTTAAAAAAATCAATTTGCTTTAGTCCTCCGTTAAATAACTTTTTTAGCACTTCTAATTTAATGCAGTCATTAATCATAAACTAAAGTACTGACATCAAAGTAATCATTTCCTCTCGACTGTTTCCACAGTAAGGCAGCAGGCATGCCCTCTCCAGTGTCACCCAAACTGTCTCCGGGCTCAACCAGCGGCTACGTATCCAGCAGCAGCAGCAGCGCCAGCTCCTCTGTGACTATACCTCAGCGCATCCACCAGATGGCTGCCAGCTACGTCCAGGTCACCTCCAACTTCCTATACGCCACTGAGATCTGGGACCAGGCTGAGCAGCTGTCCAAGGAGCAGAAAGGTAGAGGACAGTGTCAGAATCCCTCATCTTTTTTAATAGAAACACAGACCCTGCAGATTATTAGATGTGGAAAATACAATAGATTAAACAATTATTTGACGCGTAATTTTCTTTTAACATAAATCATGTCACTTTCCACACACTGAGCTTTATTTTGCTACCAAATTTAGGATTCTACATACTTTGCTTAGTCTTACTTTGCTTAATTACTGAGTTTATCTGTCTTAAATTTAACTTGTTTTCTATAAAAAATATAGTTAACATTTCTTGATTTGAATGACCACAGAAAAAAATTACAGGATTGGTTACAATTAAATATTTTCCAAAATTTTCTGAGGAACGTATATGCTTCAAATTAATGTTTTCAGATTTAATAGCAGCTTTTTTCTCTCCCTGCCTCCGTCTCTACTGTGATATTGACTTCTCATCAAGACTATTCTTGCTCTGAGATTTCTATTGGAAGTTACTTTCTAACATTCAAGTATTTTTGTGTTTTTTCACCATTAAAAAAAAAAAGTCAAAATTATACTGCAATTTAAAAAAATGCTCATTTTGAAGCTTTTAAATAATCTTGAAACATTTGACAGGTTAAAAAAAGTTCAAAAACAAAAGAAAGTTAGAATTTTAAAAATGTATATATATATCTTTTTTTTACTTTTCCTCAACAGCCGATCAAACAGATAAGAGCCTCTTGTGTTATATTTTACTATTATAACATGGGGTTTTTGATCTTCTAACACACAAGGTGTATATTTGTATTAACCCCTTTTATAATTTATGCTAAACTTTATATATATTGATTGTCTTTGTATCATTTTTTTTGTTTCACTGGACAGAAAAGAAAAAAAAAGGGGAGGGAGAGGGATGTTTTTCTTTTTAAAAGCATAACTGGGTAAAAACGACCATTATTTATTTTTTTTATTGGGAGGATATTTCCTTCAGAGTGTGTGTTCGGGACTTTTTTTTTTTGCTGAAAAGTCATCAAATGGTCTATGAACAATGCTTCTTTATGTTTGCAGATTTTTTCTTGGAGTTGGACAAAGTGATGGGTCCTTTGATCTTCAACACCAGCAGCATGACAGAACTTGTGCGTTACACACGGCAGGGCCTCCACTGGCTGCGCCTGGATGCAAAACACGCCGCCTAGCGCAGGCCCCACCCCCTGCACGCTGCTTCCTTGCACACGCCAACACCTCAGCCTCTCGTGCTTACCGATCCGAACTCAAAAGACACACATCCACACATATGCAAACACATGCAAACACAGTCCACATCTGCTCCTCAGCTTACACAGGACGGACTTCTTAAACAACACTGTGTCCATTTTCTGCACCAGCTTGCCAAAAACACTGAGCAATTAGGGTGTCTTACATCGGCAACGCAAAGGGCAGGTACATCTGCAGCAGTAATAAGAGAGCCTATCACCTGACTTCGTGAAGCAGCCTGTCTTACAAAAAGTCTTGCAGGCTGTTTATATTTGCTTGGCATGAAAGAACTGGGTGATTTATTAATTGCGAATACACTAAAACTGGGGTTTGGTTTATAGGCTCCTTTAGCTTATAACAATTTATTTTACTTTGTTTCACCAAAGTACCTCCCAGGAACACCAAAGGTGCTTTAAAATGAAGGTTTTCTTAGTCATTTTTGTGCCTTGTATGTGAGCTACAGGAAAACTATCATCCAATTGTTTCTTCTTTTTTTTTTTTTTTTTAAGCTATTGCCACTGGTTCTTCTAATGTATATTTTAATTATTTAACAAGTATTGGAAGCCGGCAACATTCATATTTTTATTGCAATTTCAGGTCTTTTTAAGTTACTAAAATAACCATTAATTGCTGTTCGTTTCCTCTGAGTTTATCGATTTTTCAACGTCTCAGAGGCGGAGGAGGAGGAAAAGGTTAACGTGCACACCAGATTGATATTTTTGAATCCTATATTTATAAAATATTCTATATTGATTAGTGTATTTTATCTGTTCAGATCAGAAGCTTTTTTTGGCCTGCTAACCAATGAAAATGTTAAGTTATTTCACCTATTATGGCTTTGAAAGATGCTCTGCTCCTTTTGTAAAGCTGCAGGGACTTTTTAGATGATTGACTTTCCTTAAATTTGCTGATAGACGTTTTGCTTTCGGTAGCTCCCAAATTGCCATTTAATGTCTTTCCTCTTATAGCCACGTTGTCTTCAAAAATCCAACCCTTTTTGCAGAAGTATACAGGTTTTTTTTGCGTCAGTATATTCAGAACAGCAGGGACTGTGGAAGTATTCTAATCTACATGGTGGTCCACCATTATGTTGCAGGGTATAGAAACTAATTTGGCGAGATTAGATTAAATATATTGTTTAGGATGAGAACCACATTAGAGAAGGAAATTAGAAGTGTTGCATTTATATGACAGAGTTTAAAATCTATAACTGTGTATCGCAGATGAGAATTATAAATACATATACGGATTCTATTTATATACTGAGCTTCTTTTGTCTTACGGCCAAATAAATGCTAAATTTCAACAAAACGAAAGTATTTTTGATGTAATTGTTCCTATTTAAATAAACTCAATCATACATGTCGTACACAAAAGTAAAATTTCAACATTGATATACCTGCGTTTTTAATGATTTTGCTGTCACTGCTCCGCATTGACTTCGGTGAAGGTGTTAATGATGCTTCCAGGTGGATTGGGTGTCATCTTCATTAGCAGGAGGATCTTTCTTTTTTTTTTTTTCCTCATTTTTTTAATGTAATAAAACATGCTGGAAAATCCTGGGCCAAATAGTATTTTATTAATAAACTCCTATTATAATCATTTTTTAAACTCTAAAGGAAAGTGTGAAAACATGTTTTAGGCATATTTAGCTTTTTGAATAAAATCACAGTAAATTACTGTTTGGTCCAGCTATTTTTTTTTCCTTTAAATCTTCACTGGCTCCCTGCCTTTATTGGAAGAGGGAGATACTGTTTTTCTCTTAAACTTGAAAAAGAGAAAGTCAAAGGAGGTATTCTTTTAATCTATGCAGGATTTTTCAAAAAACAAAAAAAAAAAGACTCCCTCTTACGTTTTTTTTCCATCTCAGTGAGAAACCTTTTACTCAAGTGTCCAAGGCCTTCAGCTTTTGCAATTTTTGTGTACTAGTTTAGTAAATGTGTGTGTAAATATATTTTTTTTGTATAACCAAACGCATATGGCTGTGAGCCATTTTGTATTTAAAAGCTGGAGGCAATTTTTCTCGTAGGAAGTCGTCTATGGGTTTTGCCAGCTCAGACAATGTCTTCATACACTGGTACAATTGCAAGTTGAAGTTGGCACCTTGTGTTCCCTATACGCTATCTTATACTTAAAAGAAAAAAAAAGGTTTTTTTAAAACAAAAAAAATTAATTTTTAACAGTTTGCTACTCACTTATTTATTTTTTCTGCCCCTTTTTGCGCTATTTCTTTTCTATTTTTGCCTTTTTACGGAGTTCCATTTTAAGAAATAGGAAGATGTATATGTATTGTTTATGATGAGATTTTCATTGTAAGTAGTAATTAATTAATTAATTTTAACTAAAGAATCCAGGGTAAGATGAGTTTTTTTTTTTTTTTTTTGTTTTTTTTTAAGTAGGAAGTTAGTAACACTTGCATGTTTCTATTTAAATACGATTGTATAAATTGTAAATATAACATTTCTTTAAGGGTGGATTTCTACTACAGGTTGACATTTTTATTAAACGTACACAATGCTGTAAATATATTGTGAAATACTTAATGCACATTTTTTTTCTTCCTGTGGGTTTTTTCTATGTTCTTTCCTCCTCAAAGGTGTTACAGATGGCATCCTAATCTATTAACACTGTATATCAAATTGATTTTCTCAATGTGCTCGTATACTTTGTCTTATTCCTTCACTGTCTCATAGTATCTTGTTTGGGACTTACTTATAGTCTCTAAAGTGTGAATATTTCCGTCTCCTCTGTAATTGACTCGGAGCTGCGTACTTTAAATGTAAATTGTCTGAGCTCATGAGATGGACGTATGAACTGCATGTATAGTCTGTCGTCTCTTTCTTCCTCAGAGAGAATTATGTATTACCTGTCCTTTTTTGAAGAATCGGTCCAACGTGCGTTTTGGAAACAGAGGGATTTCTGCACACTTCAGAACAGCTGTAGCAGTTTATACAGTATGTTGTATAACAGACCCCAGTTTTTTTTTTTTTATTATTTTAACGTTGTCTCCAAAGTGGGGCTATCAGCATACAATATATACAATAATTTAAACTGGACTAGTTTTAAGAGATCTGTTGATAAAGATGATATATATGATGGATGCAATATGATTCAAGGTACTCATTAAGTTTGATCCTCAAACTTAGGTTATGTAATTTAAGAACATTCTTGTGAAGTGAGTATTAATTGTGACTAATGAGTCTGTCCTGAATATTCTTTGTATTTTGCTGTATTGAGAATAAAATATATATGAATATGTTTAAGTATCTTCTGCTTTTTCTTTTGAATCTTACCAGTTGAAACTCATCTTACAGACTCTGAATCAATTTAGAGAATGTACAGTTTCATAAGAAAAATATGTTTTTTATTTTGATTTTTTTATTCCAACTTGATGTGACTAAGCAGGGTTAAAAAAAAAAAACAAAAGTTATGTCAACATTCAATAAAAAGGCACAATTTCAATTTTACAATAGTAATGTAGGAATTGATAGGATCCCTTCCAATAAAGACAAGAAGTTCAAGACAAGTACACCATTACCACAACATATTTAAGGGAATTGAATCCACACAAACTCTTTACTTTTGTATTGTTAAATGAAGGTCGATCAAAATGAACTTTGAAAGTTTGCTTAATAAAGTTAATAAAGAAAATGCTTGGGGAAACGGCAATAAAGTGCAGCACAGTACATAATGTTTGTTACAGTTACTGAAAAAAAGGTTTCAGTGAGAAAAAAGCCACCATGTGGACAAGATCTGTTACTGTCAATCCTTATATTTATATTTTTGAGCAATTGTGAAAAAAAATATTAACTGGAGGATTTTTGTTTAAGAACAAAGAATTGATAGAGGAAGGTTAAATGTATAAATAATATATTTTGCTTTACTACCTTTCATCATTTTTAAATCTGACTAAAACTACAATATGATTTAAAAACAAATGAAAAAAACAATTATACCTATTCACATTCAGTTTATAAGAAGGAAAACTATCCATAAAATATAATCTCAGGTTTTTTGCATCTTTCCAAAAAATAAAATGAAAATAATTTGATCTTATCTCTTTGTTCCACACTATCTCAAATGTATGTATTTTCATGTTGCAAGCCTGGATTGCATTTTTTTTTTTTGCCAATTGCAAACTGCATTTTCAAATTGCATGATAAAATTGCAAATTGATTTGTCAATTGAGAATTTTATATTATTTTCAAGTATGGGTGAAAAAACCTTCCATACCAAAATGGTAGCGTTAAAATAAACTTAAATGTAGATTTATAGGTTTGTACAGTACAGCATTCTTCCCTTTCTTTGCTGTTTTTTAGTGTTAAAAATACAACCAAGGTAATTTTCTTCAACCTTTATAATGTAATATTTTGCACACAAGAACTAAAAGAATGCCAAAGGAGAGGGCCAGGCCCAGTCAATGTGCATTATGCAAATAAATATTTCTGTGTTTTATTTTGCTGTCTCTCGCATTTATTTGTAACTTTTGTGCTTGAAGTTTTGTTGATTATTAACACATTTTAATATTTTCAGATTCTTGTTGTTGACCCCTTACACTTGCAGCTTTTTTTCCTGAATTTGTCTTACTGATATAATAATGGAAAGGGTAAAAGTTTTGCGTGGTGTGAGGAGCCGAGCAGAAGGATGAGAGAAGCACAGGAGTTTTCTTTTGAAAAAAATATTATTTTAATTTACAAAAACAAGTAAAGTTAATCTGAGCCCATAAAAGAGGTCAACAAACCATAAACTTCAACTCAACATGAAAACTGACCTCCAGACAAACACAAGAGGGAAACATATATACTAATTGATCAAACCAAAACCACAAAAAAGGGGGGGAATTGACTAAGACAAGTAATAAGGAAATCAAAAAGATTAATTCAGTTTTTGTCTTAACCAACATTACCTTTAAGTAAATAACATATCACTTCACAAATCAGGTAAGTGGTAGATAAAACTAAAACAACTGAATACAAAAGAAAATTAATAGTGAATTCATCCTTTTTTTTCAGTCAATGGTTGAGTCCAATTAAGGCAACTTAGTCCAGCTGAGTTCCTCTTGTTGCCGGCCAGGCTCCACCCATAACAGCTTCCAGGAACTTCATGGTGTGGCTGCTTGTGCAGCCATCACATCCCCCTCCCCTTCAAAGTCTTCTCCCCCCCAGCGAGAAAGATAGTCCGCTGTCACGTTTTCTTTTCCAGGAACATACTCAACAGTGAAGCGGAAGGGTTGCATCGCCAGGTACCAGCGGGTGATGCGGCTATTAGAGTCTTTCATCCGTTGCAACCATTGGAGGGCTTTGTGATCTGTCTGTAGCGTGAACTCCCGTCCCAAAAGATAGTACCTCAAAGAGTCCAACGCCCACTTGATTGCTAGGGCTTCTTTCTCCACCGTGGAATAACGACACTCTCTGGGAAACAGCTTACGGCTGATAAACGCCACTGGATGCTGAGCCTCTGGTGGTCCTTGCAAGAGTACTGCTCCAATTCCCCTCTCTGAGGCATCTGTTTGGAGAATGAAAGGTTTCTCAAAGTCTGGGCAAAGTAGAACTGGGCCCTTACCCAATGACTCTTTGATGTCCTCGAAAGCTTTCACAGTTCTGTCTGTCCACTGGATCTCTTTCGGGGACTTGGATCCAACCATGTCTGATAGTGAGGCAGATCTAGCAGAAGAAGGGATGAACCGCTGGGGTAGAATCCTGCCATTCCCAGGAAGGACCTCAGCTGCTTCCTGGTTGTGGAAGAGGAGAGGACTGAATGGCATGTACTTTGTGTACCTGAGGTTTGACCACTCCATTGCCGATGCAAAAACCCAGATAATCAGTCTCAGATTGGGCCAGAGCACACTTATCTGGGTTGACGGTCAATCCGGCAGACTGGAGACGTCCCAACACCTCCTGCAGATGGTTGAGGTGCTCCTCCCATGAGTCGCTGTAGATTATGATATCATCTAGGTAAGCACATGCAAAGTCATTACAGCCATTGAGTACCTGATCCATGAGCCTTTGGAATGTTGCTGGGGCCCCATGTAGTCCAAATGGCAGAACTGTAAACTGGTAGAGCCCCCATGGTGTCCGAAAGGCCGTCAGTTCCCTGGAGTGCTTGGAAAGGGGAACCTGCCAGTAGCCTTTACACAGGTCCATGGTGGTAAGGTATTTTGCCTTACCCAGGCGTTCAATCATGTCATCAATACGTGGCGTAGGATAGGAATCAAACTTTGACACAGAGTTCAAATATCTAAAGTCAATGCAAAACCTGATTGTGCCGTCCTTCTTTGGAACCAAAACAACCGGGTTGCACCATTCACTCCTAGAACACTCAACGATCCCCAAGGAAAGCATGAGGTCCAATTCTTTCTTCAGGGGGCTTAAAAGTCTCTCTGGAATCCTGTAACTCATGCGTTTCACTTGCGCATCATCTTTTACAGTTATGCTGTGTTCAATCAAAGTAGTCCGACCTGGATGCTCCTGAAATATGTGAGGATTACACAGATCTTTGACCTGTTTTTTGTTGCTCAGCTGTCAGATGTTCCAAGTTCAAATCTGTGAGTGCTGATGAGGGCAGATACTGATCATCCACAGCTGCTTCCTCCTCAACAGACCGATCATTAGCACATCTGCTTTCCTTTGAGCTCTGTCCTCCCATGCCTTGAGGAGGTTAACATGCAATACCTTACTGGACCGAGGCTTTCCAGGAATGGCAACTTGATAAGTTGTTTTTTCCAAGTTGTTTGACCACTTCATATGGTCCTTGCCATTTGGCCAGAAGCTTGCTGTCGCTAGATGGTAACATGACTAGGACCTTTTGACCCAGAGTAAAGGTCCTGCACCGAGCTGACCTGTCATACCATGTCTTCTGGTATTTCTGGGCTTCTGTCATATGCTGTGGGCTAATGTTGACATCTTTTGAAGCTTCTCCCTCATTTGTACAACATAGGAGATAATGTCAACATCCCTACCTCCTTGCTCATCAGTCCAGGTCTCCTTCAGTAGGGCCAGAGGTCCCTCACCTCATGACCGTACAATAGTTCGAACGGTGAGAAGCCTGTAGAAGCTTGTGGAACTTCCCTGTAAGCAAAAGAAGATACGGAAGCCACTGATCCCAGAGAGAGTATCATTCACAATTTGCGTAGCATCTGCTTGAGGGTTTGATTAAATCGTTCAGTCAGGCCATCAGTTTGGGGATGGTAAGGAGTTGTTCTCATGCTTTTGATCCCTAGCAACTGGTACACCTGCTTCAAAATGGACATGAATAATTTGTCCCTGGTCTGTGATGATTTCAGAAGGAAATCCAACTCTGGAAAAAAACTGAACCAGGGAACCGCGCCACACTCTCTGCTGACAGATTTTAATGCAAACACTTCTGGGTATCTAGTTGCATAGTCTGTGATAACCAACATGTAGCGGTTACCCGTCTTGCTCCTCTCAAGCGGACCTACAACATCCATGCCAAGCCGCTGGAATGGGACACCAATGATGGGCAGAGGTTGGAGTTGTGCTTTAGATGGTAGTTTATTAGATGTTACCTGGCACTCAGGGCAGGACCTACAGAATTTGATGACATCAGATTGTAGACCAGGCCAGAAGAAATGCCGCCGGATACGAGCAAGGGTCTTCTGTGTCCCCAGGTGGCCAGCCCAGGGAATAGAATGAGCCAAGACCAGAACCATATCTCGTGCTTCCTTGGGCACCACCAGCTGCTTGGTTGAACCTTGCGTGCGGTAAAGGGTGCCAGTTTCCAATGTATATTCTTCTTCATGTCTCCATCCATTTCTGTTATTTGCTTTCTGAAACAAAGAAGTTAGGGTAGGGTCATTATGCTGCATCTCATTTATATTTGTTGGCACTTTAAACTCCACAGGAACATCTTGGGCAGGTTTTTCTGCTGGTGTACTGACAGTATGCTGGAATTTTGCCTGCCTTTTTTGTTTGCGGGACTTACGTACTTTCCCAGGCTGCACATCTAGTTCCACATCATAAAAGGGCAGGGCCCTCAGAGCTGTAGAAGGCTCCTCTACCTTCTTGGACTGGGCTCTGGTGATGGCAACATTACAACACTGGGAAACAAGTAGTAAGTCATAGAGGACAGGTAAATCACTGCCAAGCACAACAGGAAATGGGAGTTTATCTGCCACGCCCACATTTAAGAGATATGTTTGCCCCTGTACATCCATGTAAATATCTGCTGTAGGGTAAGATTTCTCATCTCCATGTACACAGCATATAGGGATGGTATCTGCTGTGCGAACAACATGAGCAGGAACAAAATTTCTCTGTACCAGAGTCTGAACACTGCCAGTGTCAATTAGGGCCTTCAAAGTTCTCCCATTGATCTTAACCGCAGTCAGTTTCACAGATTGTCCATCATTAATTGTTACAGCAGTTTTACATGGAACTACACACATCTGTGTGAGCTTAGGAGGATTGTTAGGACACATTGGTTTTGTATGACCTTCTTGTCCACACAAGTAACAAATGGGGACTTTATGCCATTTTGCTGGCTGATTGTCTTTTTGGGTGGGCTTACCCCCACCTGACGTGGCCTTTTGATGGTACGAAGGTGCAGTCCTGCGGGTGTCCTTTTCAGATTTCCAGGTGGAATAACTCCAAGGTTGTCCCTTCTTACGGGCAGCCACAAACAGCTCAGCCAACTTGGCCGCCTCTGCTGCAGATGGAGGATTGTGCTCTCGGATCCATACCTGAAGCTCAGGAGATAGCATGCGCAGGTATTGCTCCAAGATGATAATTTCACTTACATCTTTAACAGTTTTACCTCTTGGTTGGATCCATTTGTCATACAGCTCCTTCAGCCTCACATAGAGTTCTTTTGGCGTCTCCTCAGGCTCCACCTCCATTGAACGAAATCTCTGTCGATAGGTTTCTGGGTTGATATCATACTTCATCAGGATGGCTTCCTTAACACATTCATAAACATGGATATCATCCAGATCCATATGCACATAAGCGCTTCTGGCTTTACCAGTCAGGAGTGGTATGAGCCGGAAAACCCAGTCAGACTTTGGCCATCTACATGTTGTGGCAATCCTCTCAAAAGTAATAAGAAAGTGTTCAATATCATCACTTTCAGACAGTTTTTCCAGTCTAGGTTCTTGAAAAAATTGAGACCGACCTGGTTGTTGAGTGTGAGGCTTTAGCTCCAGTTCCTGTAGGTCAGGTGTCTCCAAAACTTCTGATTCCAGCCCTAGAGCCGGTGGATCTGGTGTGGGGGAGGTCCGGGCCTGCACCTCTAGCTGGAGGAGTTGAAATTGATGCTGCAATGCTTTGAACCGCTGGTCTTGGCGAGCTGATTCCTCCTTCAACCGAGCCTCACGGGCTTCCTGCTGCCCCATATGAGCACGAAGAATCCCAACGAGGTCAGTCAATGTTGGTTCTCGGGCAGCCTCACCATCAGAACTTGTTCCTCCAAGTGCTCCAGAGTCTGAAGGGTCCTCTTCCTCTTTTTGACCCGCATCTTCTGGCTCCACACGGGTTCCTTTGGTGCCACGCCCTCCACGCTGCATCCTTCACTTTGCGTACTTGATGGAAAAACAAGGAAAAAACAAAAAAAAAAAAATACTGTGCTCTCTCTAGCAAATCTCACTTCTGACACCATATGTGAGGAGCCGAGCAGAAGGATGAGAGAAGCACAGGAGTTTTCTTTTGAAAAAAATATTATTTTAATTTACAAAAACAAGTAAAGTTAATCTGAGCCCATAAAAGAGGTCAACAAACCATAAACTTCAACTCAACATGAAAACTGACCTCCAGACAAACACAAGAGGGAAACATATATACTAATTGATCAAACCAAAACCACAAAAAAGGGGGGGAATTGACTAAGACAAGTAATAAGGAAATCAAAAAGATTAATTCAGTTTTTGTCTTAACCAACATTACCTTTAAGTAAATAACATATCACTTCACAAATCAGGTAAGTGGTAGATAAAACTAAAACAACTGAATACAAAAGAAAATTAATAGTGAATTCATCCTTTTTTTTCAGTCAATGGTTGAGTCCAATTAAGGCAACTTAGTCCAGCTGAGTTCCTCTTGTTGCCGGCCAGGCTCCACCCATAACAGCTTCCAGGAACTTCATGGTGTGGCTGCTTGTGCAGCCATCACACGTGGGTATATTAACAGTTTTGTGTATGGAATTTGGCTTGAAAAAAATTAATTGAGTAAATTGACCTTGATGTTTTCAGTGTCTTCAAAGAATCCTAAAATGATATGCTTATGACAAAAACAAACACCATGAAGAATAAGTTTTTCCAGAAAGGTTTAGTACACCAGTCCAAAATGTTGTGGTATATGAACAAATCCAAAATAAATGTGAGATGGTGTTCAGATGATTATTGCAAAAAGTAACGTTGGCTTCGATATCCCTTTGAAATCTATGGTAGATAAAATATTTAGCGAGATAATGCTTATATAATATATCCAGACATTTGTCTTATCCTATAATATAATATAATATAATATAATATAATATAATATAATAATATAATAATATAATATAATATAATATAATATAATATAATATGTTTTTTTGCTGTGGGAATTTTCCCTCATTTCTCGGTTTTCATTTTAAATAGAACTTTATTTACAAAATTGACAAGTCGTCCATTGGCATAGTTTTCCCCCCGTTCTAACAAATAAACTAAAAAAACAAACAAAAAAAAATTTTGCCCTCCGTTGCTGTTAATTTACTGTGTGCACCGATTTACGTAATTTACGTTAAACTTTTTCCTTAATCGCATCAGCAAAAGTTAACTTTTTCCACTATTCTGCTGTTGCCAGAAAGTAACCTATCAAATCTTGAGAATTCCCAAAGGTCCCGCCTTCCTTGGTATCTGATTGGCCTCTTTAAGCCTTCCTTACCTTTCATCCGCCTCTGTCTCCCCCCCGGGAATAAGGTAAGCTAGCAGCGAGTAGAGGAAAAAGGGAAGGTTATTAGTGGACGCTGCACTCCTCAGAAAGTAACACGCTCCTTTTGGGTGTTTGTACTTTTACTTTATTTGGTAATTGTTTGAAAAGAAGACTAAAACGGTAAGCAGGAGGAGTACACGCGGATATCTACAAAGTCACCGGGAATCGGTAGGTCCGTTAAATATTTAGACTGAGCAGCAGGTGCGTTTGGTCTCGCGGTACTCTCTTCTCAAGCTCCTGGCTGTCAACGGTCACCTTTTTGTTATTGACTACACATCTATACGATAGTTTGATCAAGAAATAATTATATATTTTCTCTTTGCTTTGAATTTGTGAAGTTTTGCTTCGGTTTTGCCCTTGAGTTTGGCTACATTTTCACTTGGTGTCAAACCTTGACTTTGCTTATGTTACTAATTTATATAGAGCGTTGGTTTGTGGCTAATATAATAACACATATATTATCTCTCTTTTTTCGAGTTTTCTTAAAAGCAATGTATTTTGAAGTTTTATCATGTACTCTAAAAATAATTTAAATGTATTTACATAATAGCTTGCCTAGTAGCCTGTAGGGAGCAAAAGTAGCTCTGACCACCGTTATCACCTCATCTAATTGCAGTTCTCATAATCAGGTGTTGCATAGAGGTGCCATAAAACCGGGTTTAACCTCATACTCCTGACTCCAATTGATACCTGCTTGTGAATTATGCACAGGGTAGCTAGCTGTTTGCTAAATGACTAGGGTTATGTTTTATTCAACAAATGGCTGTAGCAGGGTTGCTGGTTGGGAAACCAGACACTGGCATTTTGTGCTGTGGCAGAGACGGATGCACTCATGCAGGTCGTCAGTCAGATGGTGGGTGCAGAGGAGAACACTGGGGCCTCTGTGTGTTGATGCTGGTCAGGGAATACTCTCCATGCCCTCTCTTAATATATGGCTATGGGCCCACATTGTCATCCCAAAGGCAGCACTGAGATGCAGAGATTATAATAGACGGTTGTGTGAAAATAATGTTTGTTTTTATGCTCAGAAATGGATGCACAAAGAATGCAGTTAAGCCAACACAGCTGCTTTGATGAAATTGTGATTATTTTCAGATCAAGATAAGACGCTCAGCGCCTTTACACAACACCGAAGTGAGTGGAATTCCACAAATTTGGTGATTATATATAGGTGGGAGTGTCTACAAAAGCCCAGAGAGGTGTTTTTCTCCCTTCTTTTTATTGGAAGGATGACGAAGGAACAAAAGATGGAAACAAATGGTAAAGGAAAGCCTTTAAAATGCATCAGGCTGTGTGTTTCTGTGGGATGGGATGGGGGGGGGGGGGGGGTACTAACCCTGGGTGTTAAAATACAATCCATCATGCTTGTTTTCTTTCCTCCTGTTTTTCTGCTCTCTTAATAAAGGTGAGAATTCTGAAAACAAAAAATAAGTGTAGCCACAGTTTACATTTTTGCATGAGGTGTTACAACACACAGAGGAAACAATTTGGAAAAGGAAAAAAAAGTAAAGGTGATTTACTGTTGGAGCAAGTGAGGGGTTGTGACCCAGGTGTTTACATTCTTTCTGTGACCTTTCAATGTCTCCACCTCCTCAAAGATTTACTTAACAGTTTTTTTTGTTGATATAGGATCACTGCAGGCAATTTTTTTCTGAGCATTTTTGGTGTCCTCTGGAACAAAAATTTAAACTAATTAAACAAAATTAGAATATTTAAAATAATTGATTGCCATCAGATCTTCACTCCACGTTCAGATGTTTAGTCCCATTTCGGTTGATCTGGAGGTTTTTAGATTGAGCCAATTCAAATTTGTTGCAGAAATTCTTAGTTAAATTATGAATTTGTCAATTCATTGCGAAGGATTTTGTTTTCAGATATATGTACTCTTTTTCTACTCAGCTTTTAATTTAGAATATTATTTTTCCCATTAACTGTAAAGGAGAACTGGACTAATGTTCCAAACAGGAAGTCCCATAGACTTCTATTGAAAAATAAATAGCTATTCTGCATTCATTATATTTGTCAGAATAACCAGTCATGCTATGCTATCTTTTTTTTATTTTAATTCTTGCTATTCCTAATTTTCTTTGATATTTTTTCTGTAGTACAAATTATTCAAGTTATAAACTGGCCAATCATATGTCTCAATAAAAGCATGTCGTCTCATCTCGAAAGTTCAAAATGTTTGACTGATTCAAATAGTAGGGGTGTGGCCTTCAAACATATACACCCCTGATTGGTGAGAGTGGTTGCCATAGCAATGTTTTCTCAGACTGGTTTGAAACAATCACTGCTTGCTACGATTTCTTGTTCCAACATGGCGACTTTATTTAGTTGTAGTCACACTCACTCTTCCCAACCTGTGGCATTAGCATCAGCTTGTTTATAGTGTCTGTGCTGAAAACTGCGTTTGCATACGACACAGCAGATTTTCGTCACATCCTCTGCACCGTCCTGCGAGGTCGTAACAGAGGCCGAGCAGGTGCTGTCTGAATCCGAGAACCTAATTGCTACAGCAAAGCGTTCCTCCCAACAGTGCAGCTGATTCCACAACCCTGTGAGAGTAAACATGCTGCATTGTTCTCTTTAATCAGCCTGTCTCTTTAATTTGGAGGTATAGGATGACTGCTGCGTGAAAACTGTGTGATTTCACCGGCACTCCCTTGTCAACAACCACAAACTAATTTGATCTCACTTAGAAAGATTAGCTTGTATCACACCAGAATGAAAAATGTTGTAACCACCTTTTCTGTAAACTAGTGGAACTCTGGCTATAGAAAGAATGTCTCATAAATGACAGCCTGACTAACAAAAATAAAATGGGATTACATAATGAAACAAGTGCTACCATAATCAGATTATTATCAATCCGTGTGACATTACTTAGAGCTTATCAGAGGTAGAGACTAGTATGTTGGGAGTAGTATTAACAAATAGGTGTCATAACTCTTTTTTTTTTTCAGTTAAAAGTTTCTTTTAGTTTTGCTCTTATTGTTCTGGCATTCCTGTAAGGTCCTGGAAGTTTTCTCTAACTCCACCCTATCCTCTCTCAGCCCGCATGATGACTTCCATGAAAACGGATATGTCTTTCTTTTGTGATGGAAAGAAACGGAGACGAGCAGGGGTCATTTTTGTTTTTTTCTCCTTAAGTTAATGCATTTTACTCAGACTGATTACTATAATTAGTGACCACACCTAATCAAAAGGAAGTGCTCACTATTGGAGAGCAATTTAATCTATTGTTATAATGTAATGAGATATAAAGGAAAACAAAGTTATTGAAAAACTTCTGGAGAAAATCCAAAATAGCTTTTGGGTTTTTTTGGGGTTTTTTTTTCATGAAAAAAAACTCATTTTGGTCGGGCAATAATTGATCGACATAGTTGCAGTCATGTGATGTTCCCTTTTTTTTTGGCACGAATGTCCCTGAGAAGGGGATTAAATTGGTTAATGTACACTTTAGAGTGTTAGGATGACTACACAACAGGTGCATTACATCATACCAGTGTGATGGTCACATCAAACACTGATAAGAAAATCCAGGTCGATCATTTGATAGTGTAGAAAGAGAGAAAAAGGCAGCTTTTATATTCAAGTTACAGCTTCTTGAAGGATTAGAGAGTCACTGAATACAACACTCGCAGAATAATGGGGGTTAGGTATCAAACGATGAAAACGGGGTCTTTGAAAAGGAAATAGCAAACATCTCAACAGTCCATCATGTGAAGGAAATGGGAAAGAGTATTAACTTTCAGTTTACCTCCATGCTAACAGTTTTGCTGAGTCCTAGGGCATGTACTCACAACTGAAAGAGGCTTGGTGCAAAATGTCGAAGCAAATCTTGCTCCAGAATTTTATTATTGCAGCTCTATTCAGGTATATGAAAGACCTGGTGTTGTACATTTCTGGCCAGGCACAAACCACTATAATTGATTTGCTGGTGGCACTTCAGTGTTTTGAAAAGAACACTACCTGATTGGTCAAAGTTCAACTGGTTTAACTTTCAACGCACGCTCAAAAGCTGCACATTCTGAGAGTACAACCCAAAAACTGACTTAAAATTTGTATTATTGTGACACCAGAACACAAGAGTTTTAAACACAGAAGCCTGAATTGCACACACACATATGTTTAGATTGGCTTTTTTTTGGAGGCGGTCGCTTGAACGTACGTTTCTGAGCCCAGTGTGAACGTATGCATTACCCTAGAATAGATTAACCGTCCCTGCAGTCAACCAGTATCTTCACAAAATTGTTTTTAATAAGAGCCCTGGTGTAGATCTTTAAAAGATGCATGTTCTTGTGTTTGTCCAGAACGTTGAATGCCCCAAAAAGAGCTGATCTTATGCCTGTGTTCATGCCTCCCACTGACATTCCACATTTGTGGGGAATCTTCTGTGGGCAGTTTTCCACAATATATTCAAGAGGCATATTTGCACTGAATGCTCCGCTTGAATGGCATATAGTAGTGAGTCTCCAGCAGTTTTTTGTGTTGTTTCCTGGGCTGTTTCTGCAGGCAGTTGCTAACTTTTTTTTTTAAAGACTACCTAGGTTCTTTCACTCATTTGTCTGTAATTGTGATCTGCTGTCAAAGCGGCTGAAGGTGGAGGCCTTTAACGGTCTTGCATAACAGATGGCCATAAAGAGATAGAATAGGTGTCAGAGGTCAACAATGGCTGATAGAAGAACCTTAAAGACAGGCTGGAATGTCAGCATGTTTATCTGTCTTCCTGATGGACCCACGCCCACTGTATTGTATTGCCCTATAGGACCTATATTGTGTTATTGGAGTCTCAAATAACACATGTTTATAGATTTTTGAGTAGTCTACTCTTAAGATATTATAAGAATATCATAAAGGTTGCCTTTACTTTTTTTTAAGGTGAATATAAACCATAAATATTGGATATATTTTTGCAGTTTTGATCTGAAGATTTACCCGTTGTGAAATATACAAAAAATATATTTTTTTTACACCACGTCCCACAAACAGCTCAGAGGTAACTTTCTAATAAATCTCTGCTGCTATGCAGAAACAATGTCCTAAAACCAACACAGGTTTTTTTGTTTGCTAAAAAATAGCATGGTCATAATTAAAAAAAAAAACACTTTGAAAATAGATCAAAATACAACTGGAGTGGAACTTTTAGTTATATTTTTTAGTAGGGATGCAACTAATCACTTCCCCAGCGATTCTGTAGAAATCAAAGCTTTTGGGTAGTTCTGTTTTGGTTTTATATGTGTATTACAAAATGAGAACAAAACAAAAAGAAAAACATTGTTTTTTATTTGCTAATAAGCCACAGCTTCATGATGAAGATACGCTCTAAGCCAGGTTTCAGACTCCTGATGAAAATGTGAAGATGAAGGATTGTCACTCAGAACTCAGGGTAAGCTGGTCAGCCCGTGGATTTTGCCGTTTTGTTTCTTAATAAAAAAAGGAGCCTGTTTAACATTTCTGGAAGTAAAGGTTGTGTAATCTGAGCTTGAATAGTTTTAGCTGCTGCATGCCATACGTAAACTATTGGCAAAAAGAAAAAAAAATATTCATAATTGTTGCAAATTTCACATGATTTTTTTTTTAAACAAAAGAAAAAAAAGAAAACACCTTGTGTGTTCTTATGTCTTGCTTTTCTCTGAACAGTTTAAAAACTGAATATCTGTATTTTTGAAGTGTTTATTGATTAACGTAAAACATCCTGCTGTCAGTTTATTTTAAGTTCAATATCAAATTCAAAACATTCCGTTCTAGATCATGAAATGTCTCAAAAAAGTCAAGTTTCATCAGAATCATGCGCTATTTGGTGTTGCATCAGATAAAACGGTAATTATGACCCATACAGTCACGTCTGTGTTTTTATTTCTAATAGCCACGCTCCATTTATCTCTCCACAAAGAGTCATTTTCCAAAGTCCCCCATGACAAACATTTTTTGTCTTTAAGTGTCCCCAGTAGGGTTTTAATTGCAACTGAAGTTGCAAGAAGGTTCGTTAATTCAAACAAAGTATTTTAGCGATTGACAGCCATTTAAAAGGAGATATTCTCAGAAATGCAAAAAACGAAATGATTTATTCTTATATTTGTTCTCTTACATAAGAAAAATGTCACATATACACATTAAAACTCAAACATGATTTTTAAGCACAAAGTGGATTGCAGGGTTGAATCTTTCTGGTTTGTTCTGCCGTCTACACGTTTCCTTTTACCTTTCCTTTGTTCCATTTCTTACCCTGAGGTTAAACTCCTCGCTGCCTCCAGAACAATTAGCCCAAAATGAACTGCTGTGGCAGACAAGGAGCTGGAAGGCATAATAACTCTTAAGAGACTGCTAAGCATGATCAGTATCATTACAGGTTTCAAAATGGCAATAAAAAGATGCTGCTAAGTTCTTCATGTATAACAGTTCAGGAGAAGTTAATGATTTGTAATTAGGGCTGGAGGTGGAAATTGCAATTATCAGCACATTAGATATCAAGTTAATCTTTAGATGAAGCTTCACTGTGAGTTTAGCCATTCCCATTGTTAGAATGGATTCAGCTACTGTGGTAATTTTACATCATTGTGGAAAGAATAATATTTGTCAGTATTTTACATTATATATGTTTTTAAGATTTAAAAAAAAGGAAGAAAGTTGAGAAAAGACTTCGTTTTAAAGATGTTGTATTAGTTTGATCAAACCTAAAAACATGGTTAGCTCAAGTCTATTTAAACACTATAAACACTATTTTAGCTCAAAAAATGATCACAGTGGGTCTTTAATCTGGCCAGTTTATTATGGTTCCAGAAAATAAGCCTTTGTTTCTGTAAACTAACCCATCAGGGGTTATATTTTCTAACTTTTAGATCATGTTTGGAATCTGCGCTCCTCTTCATTTATGATGATGAACTCAGTGTTTTCTCTAAAGTTATGTGCCAATCCAAATTGGATTGAGGTGAACACAAGTGTTATCAGTTGACCCTCACAGAGTGCCTTTGTTTGCCTCCACGAAATGTTTTGCAATTCAAATCTATGGTGCAATAGTGAGCAAACTTGTCATGAAACTGCTGGTGCACAAAGCCATGTGTCACATATCTGCCCTACTTTTTATTTTTCTTTTACCACGTTGCCTGGTGCAAAGGGAAATATGACGGACTTGTCTCTTTCTGTCATGGCACCAGGATTTTCTGAGGTTGGTTTTAGACATTTTCTTATTTTTCTGTTGTTTCCTGAATCTATTCCATTGCTGTTTTATATTTTAAAACTGTGAGATTAGGTCTAGAATACAGTAACCCGACTGCAGCCACTCCAGGAAGTCAAATGTAAAAGGTACAAAGCAGAAAACTCTTAAAGCGTAGTTCGAGGACCTCAAAGGAAATCTGAGATATGTCTTACCACAAGTGCCATGATTTATCTGAGAAATCCAATGCCCGGGTCGTTGCGGTTTCACCTGTTGATTAATAATTGCTAAATAGAGAAGACTGTTGTTTTAACTGGTGCTATTATCTGGGGATATTGCTACACTTGCAGTTTTAATAGGTGCTTAAAGATTTTGTAAAAAATTTCTTCACAGCAGATTATAAAGGTGGAAATTCCTCTGGAATATTTTTCTAGGATTACATATTTAATTTCATTATGTAATGAATGTTGAAGCAACATCTTTGCCCATAACAAAGCTTCATGGCAGCCTTGCTTTCTGATTTGGATTAGTCAAAATAAAGTTTTCATATGTGGGTGGAAAAATTTGTCATTTACTTCAACAGGATGTTTTGACCCATTAAGCTTTTTTTGTTGTGGAAAGAAAAAAAAAAACTGCAGTTGTGGAACAAGTTATGACGTCTCTTCTTTGAATGTGATCCTGTGGCTTTATAACCCCATGACTTTGCTGCGGGCAGAACCAGGAAACGTGTCCTGCAGACTTTATCGGTTAATATTCTCTAACCGTCAGTGTGACGGATGAGATCGCTTCCAGTTAAAGTGTCTGTGAGATTGAGGACAGCAGCTTAAACAAAAACTACGGTTGCAAAATTGCAAAATTTTAAAAGGAAGTTGGCACAAAAAGATCAAGGTTTCGCATTGCATGAAAAAGAGGAGAGCTTTTATGTACCCGTAAACTATCAATTCTAAAGCTCCACTGGGCACACGTCTTAATGTATTAAGCAAAAAAGTAAGTCTTGACCAGATAAAAACCTTCAGATAAAATTTGTTATATATGCTGTTTGCACTACCTGCTTTACCTAGCATATTCCCCTCCATGTGTCCTCCACTCTGTGCCCAAAGTTTCCGCCATAAAGCATAAGCGCCATATTTCCATAAATGTTAAGTCTTCAGCTTGCTGATGGATGTTGATTCAGTGGTTACAACCTCTGTGAAAAGAGCAGATGAATGTTTTTACAGCCTTTAATGACTGACTTGCCTTTCCTATTCCTTTTTGGAGTTGAATTGTGCAAATGGAACAAAAATGAAGTTTTATAGCAATAGTGTGAGTACAGATTGTTATATAATGTGTACTAAAGTGGGAATGAATCTTTTTACTGGTTCTGTGGGTTTGCTTTCTTGTAAGGCCATGTGTTTGTCTTTTTTTTTTGTTAACAACCCACTCTTATCATCTTTTGATTGATGATATTTTAATTATCATTACACCTTTTTCAGACAAAAAAAAAAAAAACAGTCAATTTCTAGGACAGTTTCTGTGGAGTGGTGTAGTTAATTAGAAATTCACATCTAAGTTGGTACTCTTTCCCATCACTGATAATGGTTTGCACACTCTCACACTAGCTTACAGCCCTTTACACCCCCTAAGTAGCATTACTGGTGCAACAAAAAGGGCAAGCAAAATGGAAGCTTTCCAGATGTATAGTTTTGAGCCAGATGCCAGCTCGGATAATGAAAACAAAGATGAACTAGGATTTATTAGTCTATAAGTGGATATTTCAGAGCTCAGAAAATTATGACATACCCAATATATTTTCTACGTCTTCTTCAAACTGCATTTTATTGTCTGCTCCTGATTCCCATTGAGTTGAGTGAAACAAATACTCCAAAATACAATTTAGAACCTAGTATTCTTTCTAATTTTCTTTTTCTGCCACAAGAACACGTTAAAAACACCAAAAACACAATTTTCATTTTCAATTTACATTTTCAAATTTCACATTCTTGAAGAGTAACATTTAGATTTTGCTTTAAATATCTGATGAGTGACTAGCTGGCATATCAGTTTGTTGCATCAGATAAGTGTTTTGCGTTGGGTTTTTCACCATATTTTTCAAGTAAGATTAAACACAATCCTATTTTTTTTTCTTTTTAAGAATCCACCCTTTTTCTAAGAATACCGATTGCTTATCTACAGTTGTGTGTTTCTAGTAAAACATGATGTATTTACAGTCAAAAAGGGGTTAATGTTCCATCTATGACGTCTTTTTCGACTGTTCAGATTTAAAACAAATGCAAAAGTTTCTTTGAGAGTAAAGAATAAGTGGCTGAGTCATGGAAACAACACTTGTTCTGTAAGAGTCTGTGTTCCTCTGTGATAAATCTGGTGGTGAAATCACTGAGTGCCATCCCTCTCACAGTGTAGGCTCAGTCAGGGCCTTCTGTGTTTGTTTGCGGTCAGCTGGTCTGAGTTCAGCTCATGTGTCAGGATGACTGATCAACAGTAAGACACTAAACAGACTGGTGTGAAGTTTTGCTCTGTGGTCATATATAATCTGCAGAGATTTCGATATACTACAAGACAAGAGATTATTTTAAAAAATTTATTTATATCTTTACCTGTGTAAATTCATGCTTATAATGCCAACTAAAGACTTTTGGATTGAAAATATTACTAATATACTCTGCCCTGTGAAAGACTGGATACTGTAACGCCAGGGCAGATAACTAGTAAGTTTTGACCTGGAATAGTTGGAAAATTGGCTTAATTGTTTATTTTTTGTAGCTAAAATAATATAGCTAATAATATGTTTTGCATTTCTATTAAAGGGTACTTTGGAGAAGAGGTTTGTAAAATTTGTCTATTTAATAACAAAACTTCGTCAAACTGAGCTTTACTTTCAGCATAGAGCATTTTTATTATGTTAGCTTCTAAAGAAATCCAACATAAGACACTATGAGTGGTAAATTATATATTACTTGGTTTTTTTTTTCTTTGCTTATTTACACTTTAGGTCAACTAAATGCAACCCCAAAAATAGTTTGGCTACTAAAATTCTATGTACAATGTGACAAACAACTTTACTGCAATAGTTTTAATGAAAGTATGAAAAAATGTACTTATTCAAACTCTTGTGGAGATCAAATATGTGTTACTTAAAGACACATTTTATATGATATAATCCTTGTACACTTGGTTAAAAAAAAGAGAAATTTCTTCAACAACACTGATATATAAAATTGCAATTTACAATAGATAACTTGAAGTTTTTGTAAAAGTTGCTTTGAAAGGATAGGTTCTTTTTGTTATTTGGATTAATCTGTGTTTTTCTCCGAAGTTGACATGGTACATCTTTAAAAACACATTTTTGGTTGTCATCATTTTTAGATTTAAGCCATAAAAAATAGAAGCACACACAAAAACCCTCCAGTGGCCTGCAGCTGCATACTATTCCAGTGCAGAGGAATTTTGTACAGTATCCAGTTAAACTTGCAAGATCTCATTGCAAATCCCTCAGGAGTCCTTAATACAAAAGTAATTGTCTTTGCAGAGGCCGGTTGAAAGTTAAGTTTGTCGTTGGTTGAGGCATTTCTATGGGGGACTTTATGTTTTTCTCTGGTTAATGCTTTACCCCAGGTTGGAAAGCAACATTTGTTAGCCTTGTTTTGAAACTCCTGTTCACCTGGTTGCTTTTTGTTGTACTTGTGTTGCCATCTTACTACCATTATGCATCCTTGCAGCCACAGAGGAACCATCGTTCTTAAGTTCAATCGTAATTAAAAGCTGTAAAAATATCAGCATTTTGTAATCAAAACCTTAATAATAACATTAAATCAAGTAGACCAAAGGTTGATATTGTCAAACAAGTATTTAGGGCAGATCAGGACAGGAATGTAGAGCTTATTAGAGTGTGACAGCTTGTCTTGGTCTGCTAGAGATTTCCAACACTTATGTGAGCACTGCCCGGCAACACTCCGCCACAGTTTCTGGCCCTTGTACATATTCACCAGACAAAGATTTTTTTTTTTTTTTTTTTTGTTGACACACAGACTAAAGAAGCAAGCCTTCAGTTGTTGGTTCTTTTCCTTTTCACACAACAACACACTTCACCCTTTCAGTGCTTAAGCCACAGCACTTCCACCTTTTCAAACCTGCTTCCTCTTTGCCTCTGTTTGATCAAGCGCAGGAGGACACAATAATGTTAGTCATTCAGCATAGTGACTTTCACAAGCATGCTGCTGCTATGACAACATTACACTTTCTGTCTCATAAAGATATAGAAAAAACAACCCGCTGCATTGCTCCCATCTAATACACAACTTCAGAGCAAAAAAGTCTTAATTCTATTGAGAAAGTGGTTGAAATATTTATTTTTTAAACTTAATTCAAATCCTATTTTTCTTTGCTTTTTTGTGGTGTTCAAATCTGTCCAAGATTGTTTTCTTGGGATGTATCTTTGTCTAACAGAAAGGCTCCATCATTTTACATATTTCCAAATACAGATGGGGTTTTTAGGGCCAATGCTAGACATCTTCAGGTCCATGGGCAGGTTTTTATGACTTAAAGTCATCTTTCGATCTATTGTTAAAGCTTTCCAAGTGGCCTTTTCACTATGACGTTGCTCTTTTTAGCCATACTCCATGTTTTCTAGGACATGGAGTATGTCCGAATTCCTTCCCTAGTGCACTTTAGAGTGTCTTCGCCATTTTGTAGTGCTGTCTGAATCTACAATTCCAAAATCAAACGCCCTAAAATTTCCCAGAAGTCTTTACAAAAAACAGTATGCATTGATCCTCACAACATTGGCGAGAATAGACCACAATGCATTGCATTTGAACAATTTTTGTGAAAAACCGTTTTGTAGGTAATTTTTAAACCATCAATATTTTCATTGTCAGAACACAGTGGAGTCATTAATAGAATTGTGAAATGCACGTATTAGATTTTCATTTTGTGAAATCGGTGACGTCATACTTACTGTTTAAAAAAAAAAAAAAAGTGAGCATGGTGTCCAAGTTGCTTTTAAAATCAAGGGCACTAGAAAACTCTTGTTGTAGTTTTTATGAATTAAGGTGGGAATTTGGACATAGCCAAAGGTTCTGCTGAGCAGCAGGAGTTCATTAGAAATATGCCTGTCAGTTGTGGGCAGGACCGTTGGTGTTCCCCCACTTCCAATCATCCCCTGTTTGCACTTTTCCACTAGATTAAACAACGCCTCACACCCCCAACCTAACATTAAGTGGATGCATCAGAATGGAGTGGAGCAGGGAACATTTGGAGTGCCAATTGTTCCGCATCTGAGCTACAAACTTTTTTCAAACAAAAAAAGTTTGTTACTGTTCTTGATTCACAGCAATTTAAATAAAGAAATACTTAGCCATGTGATTTTAAGCTTAATTTTCTTAATATAAGTTTTCCACTCTCAGAAAAATGTCACAAGAAAAACACAATTTTCATCAGTGTCTTTTACATGTTCTTACTGGTTGAGAACGTCATTGTAACTTTGAAGGAATTTTTTTTTTCTGTTCTCAAAAAGCTTGTTGTCAATAAAACTATTTCAATCTACTTGGCTATTAGTCTTCAAGAAAATTAAGCAGCTACAAGGATAAGAGAAGTCTTTTCTTCCCTCCAACATACTGATGCATAACAACAGTCACCAGTCTGTAAAACTTCTTCTGTCACAGCTCTTGAACTTTAGGACCCAGGCATTCTGTATGAGCCTCATGGAGCCTGGTGGTCCAGACTCACGGCTCTCTGGTTTAAGTCAAGGAACTAATAACGAAAAAAAAAAAGAAAAGCAATTAAAATAATTTATCACCTCCCTCCCATCCTTTCTTTTACCACTAACCTTATCTCGTGTGCTGTCTTTCTCAATTTTTTGCTTTATGATTCTAACATCCTTAAAAATGTGTTACAGCTTGACACCTTTCTGGAGCGTGTTAAGCATTATTAAATTGTTAGTGTTTTTAGAGCTCTTTGTAGATAAACTCCTTTATGGTCCAGTGAATATGTATTCTAACTATCTGTAGCCATACCCACTGAATAAACAGCTCTTTGCTCCACTTTGTCTGTCACTGAGTAGTCACAAATACTGCATAGTTAAGCACCAATACTGCCAGCCTCAACACGAAACAATAGTGAAGGCAACAAGGGTCTTTGTGACACTAAACAATCACACGGCAGTTCTGAAAGCTGACCTTGTTAGAGAGATTGACCATTGTGAAGGAGGTCCAGTTGGTTCACAGCATGCTATGAACAGTTTGTAGAATAACTGAATTGTCATATTTGTTTAGTGCAATCATCAAAATTTTGTTATTTTTAACTTTTTTGCAAAGTTACAAAGAAGCTAGTAATAAGGGTTTTGTGTTTATATCATTTTGATGTTGGTAACAATCAACAATGAAGGGAAATTAATAAGAAAAGCAAGAATATTCAGGCTGAAAGTTGGCAAAACTTTGTTATGAGGTATCGAGTTTTTTTTCCTGTTGAGTCGAGGTAGGGGGTTTACCCATCCATCCATTTTACCCCCTCTCCTCTTCTCTAACCTCCCTCTTTGCCTTGGCTAGTCTCCATGTGCCGGGCTCAGGGCCTTGGGAATGAATGGTGCCCCAGCTCTGCTCCGTCTTTGAAGCTAGCCAGGAATGCGAGGCCTCTTTTTTTTTTTTTTTTTTTTTTTTTTTGCCCCCCTCTCTCTCCCTGTTGTTCAGGCAGCCGGCTGCACTAGCGGCTATCTGCAGCAGTGAAATATTCCCTCCGCTGCGCTCATTGTGCATCGAAAAGCTGGACGTCATCGGCTGGCCAATCAATGGCTCCCACTAGGCAGCCCCAAGTCGCTGTGGGGGAAGGTGGGACCCTCTAAAAAATCTTCACTCTTATTTCTGGTTACTTGGTCTGGTCAGTCAAAGAGGAATTTTTATCAAGGAGAAACACGGGAAGGCTTTCTTTTTTTATTCTACATGGGAATCAAGAAAGCCAGTGGCATAAACTATAAGACTGGGTGAGTTTTTCTTATTTTTTTTTTTTTTTTTTTTTTTAGAAGTTACAAACTTTCAGTCCAGCCTTAAGGGAGTTCATTTCCCTCTCCACTTCACCATTGTCTCAGATGATGCCATTCATGCAACTTGTGCTCAGCTTTTCTGCTGTCAGTGTTTGCTTCAGCTGTCTGTTGCTGTTGTGGCTTGCGTGTGAGAGTATTTGTCTGTGCCTTGTCCTCTCTCCCCACTTTGGTTCTCTGTACATTTTGTCAGCGCCTGTCCCCTCCATCACTTCCACTTGAGCGCTCCTCTGTTTGGGGAGCCTCTGTCGGCGCTCTCAGAGGAGAGAGGAGGCCAGAAAGCTGCATACATACATGCAAACTCAGAGTCTCTCCACGTAACACAGCAGCATCCAGAGTTTGACTGATCTTACATGTGCATTTTCCAACACAGGGCATACAGTTATTTTAGTTTAAATAAAACAATTAACGTGTGTTGTGAGCAGGATTTGTTTACTCACGTGGCCAATTTTTCCACCCAGTATTGTAAATAAGAAACTGTACTTAATGTTCTGCATAGTAAAAATACAGGCTAAATAAATGAACACTGCCGTGTCATTGTGTATCTAGCATCCTTGTTGTCAAACTAGTATCTATTACCTTTGTATAAGCACGGCATGAACATAGCTCTAGGCATGATAACAAAGGCATGGAAAAGTATGTGGGTCACTTCAGAGCACTGTCATTAGAGTCTTAAACCTATCATTAACCTTGGGGGCTTATTACTTTACCACTAATGCTTTACTTTTTAAGGGGAGCTGATAATAGCAGATGGAATTTAATGCCAACAGGTTAGAGGATTTTTTTTTCCTGTGTTCTGAGAACTTTATGAAGGAATCATAGAATTCATTTTCTTTGTTGTAAATTTCGGAGATATGCTGTTACTTTGCTCGTTTACAAAGAAACTCTTGGATTGTTGCCGTTCCTTAAAGGTTCAGGAGCAGTGAGGAAACTTTTTAAAATGATGGCAGAGATGAAGACTAATTATTACCAGTGGTGAACTATGTATGGTCATAAACACTTATTTATGATGTAAGGAACTTTTGCTGCTTTTCCCATCGCTCAGATACATCAACTTTGATACCGAACTGTCTGGTTATCTTGTTTTGGTTGTGGTTATGTCATTTATTTTAGTAAGAGCATAAAGTTACTGAACTAAATCATGATTACAGTAGTGTGTTGGTCATTACAAAGCACTGTCATTAGTCTGAACCCATCTATAACTTGCAGTGGCTCATTTTAGAGCCAGTAATGTTTGCCAGACTAGTTGGTTTAAACTCATTGCTTCCATCTTTTTAATTTGTACAAATAAACTCATATTAAAAACATTTCATAGAGTTTCTATAACAAATATTATTTATTTCTACTGGGATCTTAGTTTACAGCTTAGGTCCAAAATAGGTATCAAAACCCCGTAGTCCCCTGAAGTTTTACATTTTTACGGAATTTATATTGTATGGGATAGATTGAATGGGTAAAGAAAGTTGCTGTGGAGTTACATCAATATATTGAACATTTTTCCTTAAAAATCCATTCCAATGAAAATCGTGTTTTTAACATTCACGTATAACATTTTTCTCATAATGGAGGACACATGTAAAATTATTTTGATTAAAACTGCGCTCCTGAGTAGTTATTTATGGAAATCATGTTGGATGAGAAAAAGAGGAAAACCTGTGCTTTGATAAAGCTTTAATTGGTGATGTAGGAACTGCCGTAAAGTCTCCCTTCTCTGCCAAAATTCTGAAGCATCCACTTGCAGTCAAATTGATCCATTTACGTCTTCTTTTCCTCATCTGAGCTGGTCTCTGGCTCAATACTGTTTGCTGGTTAGCTCTAATATTGCTTTTTTTGTTGTTTTTTGTTCTTTTTTTTCTACATTAGCCTGGGCTTGTTAGATGCTATAACCTAGCGGGAGAGTGTGTTAACAAAGGGCTAATAGAAAATAAACAGAGCTGAATTTTGCGCTAACAGTCCTGCTCACAACTCAGAGATGAATATCTAATGAGCTACTTCTGCACTGCAGAAAATATGAATTAAAAACTGACAGTTTTTTTGATTTTGGCTAAAAATGGGGAACAATTTTACACTAGAAAAGAAGATGGCTGGAGTAGGACTTTATTGCTTATATTAATGTGACTTAGGGCTGGGCGATATATCGATATAATCGATTAATACGAATGTTATGTTTTAGACCCTTTATTTTTGAAAATCGACATTTTATTTTCCCCGCACCCTGCCCTCTTGGGCTTCCGTAGTCGGCGTAAAGTGCAAAGCGCAGGCATGTAAGGTAGAGCTAGCAGAGGAGTGAGGCAGAGAGAGAGAGAGGAAAAACCTTGTTCCCAAAAGAAAAAGAAAACAAAAACGGCACGTGCTACGAGGAACACCCCTGGTGGATTATAACAACAACATGAATCCATAGGACATTTATAAGAACTGTATTTTATAGAAGTAATAACACATATAAATCAATTTTATGCTAACTTTATTGGTAGTCTTTTTGTAGCCTTGCAGAGCTGCATCTTTACTGTCAGTGATAAGATGGCAAATATTTAAAACTTTGAAATGTTTTTAAGCTCTTTTTGTTATGAGTGATATAAATATGAATCCTCTGGAGAAAAAATTAAGAAAAGAGTATTTTCTGTCAATCTACCACCCTTTGCCAAATGTGTTCTTGCATCTTTGCATGTTTTGAGTTTACAGTGAGAAGAAAATAAAAATATGTTCATAGCATTTATTAATTGATTTTAATGTCATTTTGTTTTCTTAAAACAAATTATAGAAAATACTAAATGTCCTCATCAGGTTTAGACAACAGGTGACTGACAGCTCTCCTCTTAGAATGTGAGAGAGTCTTTTTAGCTTTGCTAAAGAAAAGAAAAAACTCATTTGTGATAGAAAATAAAACTCTTCATAGAAATATTCATTAAAACTCAGAGAGCAAAGACTGATTCGAGATTTAGGAAGTTACTTAGGAGAAAGTGTTTTTTTTTTTTTTGTCTGAGGTTGTTTTGTAAAGTGACTTCCTTTCTGTTTGCATTTAACAGATTTTTTTTTTTAATTAACACACATGAAAATTTATTAGTAAAATAATGTAATAATTTGTCCAGTAAAAAAAATATGTTTAGATTTTTTATTCAGTCAAAAACTAGATTTTGGTCACTGGTTGTGACTTCAAACTTGGAGCATCAAACAGCAACATCAGTTTTAAGGCTTTTGCTACCAAAAGTTCTGTGCCGAATGATTATTTATGTTATTTTTCTTTATAAGATGCTTAAGCTAGTGGTAGCTCACAAAACACTTGCTGCATTGTTCCATAAACATTTTTACAGCTTGTATTTAGTTGCTCTCTGTCTTTGAAACAAATTCCAAGACATGTTAAAAGAAAGTAGCTTTTGTTAAAAATATTTTGTAATTTGTACCCTTTGTTAAAGAAATAAAAGGAGGGAGGGAAAAAAATTTATTTAAATTGAAAATCAAATGTGGAATGAAAAAAAAAGAGATTTTGTTTTTTTGAGCCATATCGCCCAGCTCTAGTGTGAATATTGTGAGTTAAGTTTATCTTTTCAGTGATGGTTTTTGGTCTCGCATTCTATTTTGAATTTTCCCTCTGTTACTTCATGCTCATTATCATCCACAGCTGTTTTCAATCCCTTTAATTGGCCACAGTAAATATGTATCTTGTTATTTGTTCTTCACTAACTGGTCATATGTTTTCACTCTTTTTTTCTCCCTTAGTTCATGTTTTTGTTGATGATTTCATTTTTAAGTTTAATAAATGTTTAGATTTCTGGTTCGTGCAAAAGTTCCTGACAAGTAGTTATTATTGAGTGGTTAACTGGAATGGAAGTGATATGAGTAAAAACTAAAAGTAGCTCAAATTGTTTGAAACTACCCACAGAATATGTATTTGAATGTTTATTTATGCTGGAATAGAGTTAACTTACGGTTAACATCTGTGCTTTTGTCTCATTACATCTAAATAATTAATAAAAGCATGAAAGTGAGTCGGCAAAAACCCATGGTTCTCATGAATAATAGAAAGAAAAGCTCAGGGAGGTCAGCCTGCCACATTGCTGTCTTACAATGTGTTCTAGCTGTCACAAGACTAAGCCCAAGATATTTCATTAGGCATTCCTCTCATTTTTTCATGTGCCTGCTGCAAAGTGCACACCAATCTCAAGGCCTCTAATTAAAGGCTTTGTTGATGTGAAACAGCACAGAGCAGTGCCGACCTACAAAACCACACCGCTGTGAACCAAGTAAAAGTGACACAACAAAGTATAAAAAATAATTAAAAATATTCTATTCGGTAAAGAATGTTAAATATTTTTGTGCAACACCTCAAGCAAGTTGCTAATGTTTGAAATTTGGAGAACTGCGGTTGTCTTGGATTTATATTTTCAGACCAAACTCTAAACTTTCTTTCTGACTGTTTCTGCCATTCATGCAGCAAAGAACTGTGAAGTTTTTTTATTATGAGAAAATCAATTCTGTTAAACCTTAAGGCCACACCAGGGGAAAAAATCTTGCATAAATATTTATGCTTGTGTAAAATTCTCATCTTGGCATAACACAATTTTCCACAGTTTAATTTTGAATATGCGTGCCCTGTTAAATGATTACCCTTGAGAGTTGTTTGTAGTTACCATTTTTACATGAAAATCAGTCTTGGTCTTTTGTGTTTTCTCTTCCAGGGCTAAACATGTTCAAGAAGCTCTAAAGATGCCAGGAAAATGACCTAATCAGTGGCAAGTGCAACAGGCAAATGCTGGTGGTATCCTCATCAGTTTTGCCCACAAAGAGCACACATGCGTTGGCCTGTGTACACACCTATCGTATTCAAAGACCTTACCCTTCCCTTCCATATATTTGCCCCGTTCCTTCATGGATTCCTACAGCTTGCACTTTGAGAGAATGAGCAACGTGGACTTGCATCCTCTGAGCCTGCCTGTCAGCCGGCTTTCCCCAGCCAAGTCCAACAGCAGCATCATCGAGCAACTTGCCCACCACCAACACGGCAAAGGAGACTCCGCTTACAGCTCCTTCTCTGGTGGGTCTTCTGCCCCAGACTACCCCTCTCCATTCCTCCCTGACGAGCTGCACTCCAGCTCCTTCAGCCACTATGCTGATCTTGGGTGTGTGAAGTCCTTCTACCGGCCAGCCCAGATTCTTCACTCTGAGTCAAAGACCATGGACCAGCTCTATCGTTCTGTTGAGGCTATTTCACAGCAATATCACAATAGCACTAACATAAACCATCGGAGTGATAACAGCAACAACAACTTTCACAGCAACAACAAAGCACTATCTACACAACAAACTCATTCCAGAAATCCATCTCAAGGTGGCCACCCTCATGCTGATCCCCCTCCAATCCCAACACGCCTCGACAGCTACATAGCCACAAAAAATCTGGAAAACACCAGGGTACACCACCACAGCACTGAGGTTCAACCTCAGCAACCAAAACCTCAACACAACTCCAGATCCCATTCTCAGCTGCTTTCCCATGGCCTTCCTCCCAAAGCCGAAACATCTAACCAAGAGAATAAGAGCCCAAGCGTCAACTCTGACCCAGTATGGAGAGCTCTGAAACACCAACAGCCACAGGCGCAGCATCCACCGAGTCACCGGAGTCATCTTCAGCACTACGAAGAGACCAGAATGCCGCCAGAGGATCTTTTCCTCATTGACAGCAAGACTGCCACCGAGCAACAGAGACTTGCAAACGTTCTAAGTAGATCACCTCCCTGCAACAATAGTCAGCCAAACCACTTGCCACCCAGGCAGTCTTTGTGTAGTGATAGTTATAATAGTGAAAACCACAACAAACCTAGCGGCTATTCCGTAAGGCATCGTAGAAGAGCACATTCAGCTCAAGATCAGCCAGTGTTGGACCCGAGTCGACCTGCCGGCACCTGGAATGCCAGTCAGAATTTGATCAGTGGCAGCATTCAACACAAGGGACAGTTCTACTTTGTTACAGGAGTGTGCAAAATGTCTGAATCTGGTCTGAGGATGCATTCTGCTTCAACGAGTGGGTCTGAAGCTGGAAGGGACATTTCTCTTTTGTTAGAGAAACGTCAGCAGAGAGACAAAGAGAGATCTCACAGCACACTGGATAACATGTTTAGACCTTTCCAAGACAGTTCATGTTCTTCCATTCCAGAGAAAAGAGAGGTTTTTACACCTCTGTCCCGGAAAAAAGATCAGACCCCCAAGAGCCTGGACCAGGACAATCCCACACTAACTCATCTGAGTCAGTCCCAGCAAAGTTTTGACAGTTTGGAGGACACTGATGTCATTCACAGTCAAGAGATTGGTCGCCACACTTTGAACAGTCCAATTTTCTATTGTGGGCCTGACAGGAAGTGTCCACCACTTTCAGCAGCTCCACAAAAAGAGTTCTCCTCACTTTTTAGCAATGAAAAATCCAACCACAGCAACAGAGAAGATCCTGGAAAGAAGGAGAGAGGGCAAACGTTCGGTGACGCCGTCAGTGAGAAAATAAACAAAGACACTACCCCTCTCCTGTACCATCTCACTGGAGCAAACCTTTCTGTGCTACAAGCTAAAAATGAATCGGACTTTAGCACGAAAGACCATGGAGATGTTAGAATAAATGATGGGAGACCTCCTCAACATGATGCTGTTATGACTGACAGAGTAGGTGTTTCTTCCATTGCCTGCAACACTCTAGATGATTCCTTTAAAAAGTATTACAAAGAGAAGCTGAAGGACGCTCAGTGTAAAGTCCTGAGGGAGACGTCTTTTACAAGGAGGGACCTACAGCTGTCTTTACCAATTCAGACCAGGCAAAAACCTGAACTGAGACCCGCAACTATTCACTCATTCTCCTCATCACAGGACTCTGAGACTTCCACCGACACACTCACTCCTTCTGTGACTTCTGACGAGACAGAGAGGGGCAGCATCAAGGAAAAATCAAGTGAGAACCTAAAGATGACAGAGAGAGACTTTGAAAAACCTAATGGCAGGCCAGCACATGTGGCCCAGCCTCAGGTAGCACGAATTGGGGGTCGAAAGCGGCTCACAACAGAGCAGAAGAAGATGTGTTACTCTGAACCAGAGAAACTCAACCAACTTGAAGGGGTCCCCAAACACGCCGTTTGCCGTTCGTTTGGCAATGAAAGCGACAGTTCTTTTACCGCTGAATATGAGGAAGAGGAGCGTGTGCACCAAGGAGACCAGGGACTGGTTGCATTACGCAGAAAGATGTTTGAGACTAGAGGTCGAGCCATGTCAGCCTCAGGCGCCTCACAAACTAATCTCAAGCATTTTAGGCATAAGGCTCTTGTGGAGTACATGGAGCGGAAGACGGGCTACATAATAACTGAACCTCAGCAGCCTGTGGCTCAGTTACCTCCCCAACCAAGACAAAGGCACTCCCTAGGGGAAAAACCATCTGACTGGGGTATTCGGTCTTCATCCGAAAACCACGAAAATAAAAATTCAAAGAAGAAGCACAGACCGCATTCTGCTGGCCGCATACTGGACTGCCCTCAAAGCTCCATGAGGTAGGAAACGCTGACTTTTACGGAGCTTCTGTCATTTCTTTTCAAGTTCATTATTTGCTAATATTCTGTTTCTCTCAAACCAGATATGCTCAGTTCTTACCAGCACAGTCTTGTTCAGGCCAGTATGCTGGCCGGCAAAATCCATCCAGGCAGAGGCAGAGTCAAGGTTCAGCTCAGGCAAAATCTGCTTCAGCAGAGAGCCTCTTGGACCAGCAAGAATCAGCTGGTTTTGGCAGGAACAGATCCACATCCACACCACATGCGTTCCAGGTCATTGTCTTTCCAACAAGTCACTTTCTGTCAACTATTTTAACCAATTTAAACCAGATTAAAAAAAATCTTTGGTTCATTTTTTTATCTCTTTTGGGTCTGTAGGTACACGACTATTCAGAGGATCCTCTACCTGTTGGCTCCATGGAAACCAGGAGGTATGTACTGGTGCTCCAGATGAATTAAGACATTTTTATTAGTTTTTTTTTGGTCGAGAAAGTATTAGTTCAGTAATGTGTGTGCTGTAATCACATCATAAATCTCAGTCCGATTCTTTGTGAAAACCTGAAAGTTAACACCTACATGCTCCACCTAACGAGGATTTTTTTCAGAAGAATTATGTGAGAACCACAGAAGAAGAAAAATACAGAACTCCTAGAAATGTGCTATTTCAAATTCAAATAGTCATCTTTTGTTGAATCGTATATCTGTTGACTGAAGTGGCATTCAAGGCGTGCACTGTCCTTTATTATATTTTGTCTGTTTGCAAGATTTACATCAGTTTTGCCTGTTTTCTGAGATCTGATCTTCAATCTTAGTTCCCAGAAGAATGCAGCTGAAGAGCACCCGGTAAACATACTTTATGAGGCCCCACTGCCGGTCCGTGTGGTGGCTCAGAGAGGAAAGTCCATGGAAGAGCTTGGAGCGTCAAAGATAACTCAGCTGTGTGCCATGAGTAAAAGCTCTGAGCATCTCGATCAGCTACGGAGGAGTTCAAATGGGCCTGGAGGACCAGGTAGAGACGAGGCCAGTGCTTCACACTGTGGGCATGGAAAAGAGGCCCAGTGGCAGGAAAGAGGAAGGAAGAGTCAAGCAGGGAAGGAGCCAGAGTTTGTTTGTCAGAAGAACTCTCAGGAACAGATCCAAAACCAAACCCAGAAGAAACCTCTGTCACAGCAGAGCTTTGTGGAGGATTCATTAGCTGAGGAGAAAAGCTCCAGCAGGTCCAGCTCCCCGCCCCCCACCTCCTCTTCCCATGTCAGATCGCATTCTGCTTGTCTGGGGCCTCATGGACCTGTCTCTGATGAACTCAGCTCAGGTAAAGAGTCCATCCTTCCCTCCAGAGGCCTAGACAGTGAGATGAAGATCAAATCCACTGTGTCCCAGACTGATCCTTCTGAAAACTCGTCTTGCTTCAGGTAAGCATAAACAGAAGAAAGTTGTAAAGCAGTATGGCTAATACATCTTCACACACCACTTTTTAAGTGATATCACCCATGTTTGATGATTTTTATTTCCAGCAAAGAGAAGACTTCTTCAGGTTTGAGTGGGCCAGAGAAGGAGCAGAATGTTGATGAAGACAGCAGTGACACCCCGCCACCTGAGTCAAACCATGAAGTGCCTCTGAGCTGCGGCGTCACCACAGATCCTTCGCTGTGGATTCTCCCTCCAAACGAAGAATCCACAGAGGAAGTCCAGACGCCGCTGGAGGACAGCGTTTTTGACGAATTTCCTAGCTCAGACCCCATGAAGCAGACAAGTGAAACATCTGTGCCTGTCCGCACGCCTGTCTCTGATGCAGACCTCAGTCAGCAGGCGGAGGAGCAGAAGCCTCCGGAGATGGAAGAGAAAATGGAGGAGAGGGGAACACCAGAGGAAGAGACAGAGGGCCCAGAAAAGCCCAATGAGCAACCACAGTGGGAGGAGCTTGTGGAGGCAGTGGTCAAAGCTGACCAGACATTGGCCAGGGTGCTCTACCCTCTGGCCAATCGGAAGACAGCCCTGATGCTGATGGAGCAGGTGATGTCAGAAGACACACTGCTGATGGAAGAGCACTACAAGAGGAAGCAGGAGCAGAGAGGAACTGCAGAAAGGTGAATGCTAATGTGGTGGAACAAACAAACAAAGGAAATGTCACAAAATAGAATATGTCAAATCATCTTCATCTGTTATCTCAATACTTTTCACTTCTACAGGTGATGATATACATTATTAGTAAATGTTTAGCTGCTTTATTAACGTTTTTAAAGAGCGAAGTAAAATGAAATGATCCGTTTCTTTGCATCTCATGAATCAACCCCCTAAATTATGTTTATTTTTCATGTATTCTTAATTTGCCTCCTGCACCCGAGTCCACTCAAAAATAACTGATTTAAATGTCTCCTTCAACTTAAAGATCCATGTTTTCCCTGTAAAGGCAAAACTGTCTCTGTAGCATGACTGTAATGTGCTTGCAGAAATGATTGCATGAATCAGCAAAGCTGTATTGACACATACGGGTTTGTTTTCTAGCGCTGAAGTGCTTGAAGGACTTGAAAAGTCTCCGTCCGCTTCTGCTTCTGACATTCAGGAATCTCCGCCTACAGACCTGCTATGGAACGATAAAATCACTGAAATGAAGGTAATCTTAGTTTGTTTGCTGATATTTTAATTAATAGGGGACATTATCTTGTAAACCTCCTTTTCTGGAATCAAATTCTGTGTAAAAATGTAAATAAAGTCCCACTGCCATCATCTTTTGAGCTACTTTAAAAATGTTCTTTTTTTTTGTTAAAATCACAAATTTTTCTGACATTTTCTTGAATATAGTTTCTGCAGAAGCAGCAGTAGTTTGTAAGACTTTCCCTTCTGAGTTGTGGGTGGGATCACTGGCATGGAGTGTGGCTGCTCCCTTATCATCATCTATCTGTTTACGTGCTCTCCCACTAGCTTACAGGCCCTCATACTCCCAACCTAACATTACTAGTAGAGCTGTCATGTGATGATGTTTATTCTGCGATTAATTAATCATGACTTGTTATTAATCAATTTTAATCGCAATTTTTTTTAACCTAATAAATGACGTTAAAAGTCTCATTTTGAGGTAATTTATTTAAGTTTGTGCCATTGTGGCACAGTAAAAGATCAAAATAAAACTTAACAGGTGGCTTTATTAAGTTTTTTTTTTTTTTTCTGGAAAAGACTTTTTGGAAAAGACTTGAAAATGAAGATGTAAAGTTTTGCTTTACATCTTTTGATCTATTTGTTCCCAGGTGGAGATGAGCATGGAGCTTGTGGCCTGCCCATCATGTTTTCAATGTCAAAAATCTTTTTTTCAAACTGCATTTTATTTCCCGTCTTCGTTTCACAACGACTTTAGTAAAGAAATACTCATAATTTTCCTTATGTAGCTTTCATAATGAAAAAAAGCCACAAGAAGATGTTTAAAACATAATTTTCTTAAGTGGTTCTTTTAAAATGATAAAAATCATTTAATATTTTTTATTTAGTCATTACATCATAAAATAAGCTTGAGAAATGGCTTCACCTAAATTATTTGAGCTCCTTTTTCATTTAACTGATAGGTAATTTTATATATATGGCATCTGGATTATGTTTGACCTTAAATTGAACTCATTTCTAGCAATCTTCTGTATCCTATCATTTGATTTACTGTCTGCTTCTTATCAGTGTCTCCCACTTGTCTGTCTGGTTAAGCTAGTAGGGCTTAGGTTTCTTCCTCTTTCCTGCTCTGTAGTCTCTCATCTTTAAGTGTAGTGTCTGTGGAATCTGACAGTGGACTGTAGCTGCTCCCACTCCAGTTTAAAATGTCTTCTCTATGGTTTTGCAGCATCTGCTGGTCTCCTACATCAAGGAGCATCTGCGCTCGCTGGAGGAGTGCCGCTGCGCCCTGCAGGTGGAGGTCCAGGAGAACGCAGCCCGCGGGAAGGCGCTGGAGGTGCTGGTGCAAGAGCACTGTCTGCCAGTGGAGCTGGAGAGGTATAACCTCTTCATAGGAGACCTGGAGAGGGTGATGAACCTGCTGCTGTGTCTGTCTGCCCGCCTGGCTCGAGTGCAGAACGCCTTGAGCAACGTGGATGAGAACACTGATGCAGAAGAAAAGGTTAGGAAACCTTTTATATGACCTACAGAAACTAGACGTTTTCTTCTAAGATGGCTGTCATAAAAAATGTTTTATTTGTTTTACCATCAAACACATATGCATTTAACACATGAATGCAGAAATTATTTTTTCCCATTAGAGCACTTTATGTAAACACTTCAATCTAGTCGAACCTAGACGCATCAAAGTCCAACCTTTTGGTTCCCTCTTCCACCAGTGCTGCTGTTTATACATACACACAGAGGCACGCAAGGAAAAAGTGTACCGTCAGCTCCTGCCTGTAGGGTAACGCTTTGTCATGCAACCTCACGCATCATGTCTTGACTTCAAGCATCTTATTTGGAGCTGCTGGGTAACGGATGACTGCCAACGCCAGAAGCGTCTGGCTACTCCCTTTCCCAGCGTCAGTGTTTGATTTAATACTTCAAACACAACGCCCGGTGAAAGTTAAAGGACAACTGAATTGGAGTTCTCACTTTGTGGTATTCAAAAAATGCTGCAGGGTTTATCTGGACTTAATTGCCAGTTTTTCCCTTATCTCTGTTTAAATCAAATAGTTTAGCTGAAGATAAGGCACGCTGGTCCATAAATGAGCTGGGTCATTGGCAAGTAATACGTTTTGGTCATAACCCTGAATTCAGTTTCAATAACCATGAAAAGCTGTGCCAAAGAAAAAAAAAGTGACAAGTTTTCTTTGATGATCTGCTGAAATGTGCCATTTCACTGTGCTATTGGGTTTCATTAGTTTTTATTTAGATGGGCCTTAGACCTCCAGATTTATCCCTGAAAGACCTCTTTGTTTGTGAGTCCATCGGCGGACACGTGATGGCTGAGTGTGCTGCTTACTGAGGGCTTGTTAGAGGCTCATTGCTTTCCTGCTGTTATCGGCAACACTGGTATTTACACTGACTCACCGAAACTCCAGCCCAGTTTCGATGACATTTGTATCTACCCTGCCCTCTGTTGACTTAAGGCCACACTGCACCGGCTGTCCTGTGGCTGTCAGTACATGGCTGTAAAACTCTCTCCTTCATCAAATACAATGTCACTTTCAATTACAGATCCACTCTAATGAAAATCATGTTTTTGGTGTTGTAACATGTTATTTTAGCATTTTGTCATAATGGAGAGGATGTACAAAGTAATTACAGATTAAAACTGCATTTCTAAATATTCTTTGCTACACTAACGTTTAGAAGAAGTGTTAACAAAGGGCTGATGGGAAATTAGCAGAGCTAACCTCTACGCCTTAACCCCGGATCAAAATTTCTGATGAACTCCTGCCATGCTGCAGATTTTTTTTTTGAAAAACGACACATGCTTTTTGATTTTGGTTTAAAAACGATATAATCATAATTAAAAGTAAGACTGAGTATCGCCAATAATTTCCAAAATCTATTTGATTCAATTCAGCAGAGCCTGCATAGATTCGATTCCTTTTTTTTTTCCAGATTCTTTCAATCCTCTCTATTCAGTTTGATTGAATTCAGTTTTGAGTTTACATGGTTTACACATTTAGACATATTTGTTTAGAAGTACATTAATAATCTATCTATATATATATTTGTTTTGAAGATTTTCTTATTAATTTGATACAGTTCACATACTGTAAAATGTATTAGTAAAATAAAAATGAGATTGTTAATAGCGTAAAGTGTTACATGGATGCTTAAATGGAGAAGCTCCAACAATTATTCTGCCTCTCCTGGAGGGCATTGTAGTTTTGCCACTAGGTGGCGATCACGCTATAGCATTACACCTTATTCCAGAAGAAGAAAGTCTAATAAATCTAATAAATGTTGTCCTTAACAGTTTATGTAATATAACAACAAAAATAAATGTTAAACTAAATCAAATTCAAGTAAAAAAAATATTTTTATTCATGCAGGAATGTCTGGACAGTCGCCACCGTCTGTTGTGCAAACAGAGGGATGACGCCAAAGACCTGAAGGATAACCTGGACCGCAGAGAGAACCTGGTCTCCACCTTCCTGTCCCGGCAGCTGTTGGAGGAGCAGGTGCTGGACTACAGACGCTTCGTGCAGACCAAGGCTTCGCTTCTGATCCGCCAGAAAGACTTGGAGGAGAAGCAAAGGCTGGGCGAGGAGCAGCTGGAGGCCCTCTCTAACAGCCTGAAGCTGTGAGAAGCTTTGGTTGTACTTGAACTCAAGACGGACGGCTTAGTCAAAGGAGACGTGTTCAGCTCTATTCTTCCGGCTCCGTTCGTCCTACAAAATGTTTGACAGAACTTCAACCAGACCCATTTTCCAAACATTATGCTGACTCAGCAGAAAGACTGATGAAATGCTGAGAAGACTTTCCGCCCAACACTGTTCATCACAGGGAGCCAGTGCATCACGTCCTGCCTGTCACTATCAAACGTTTTCACTTTGAACCGTTGCCTTAATGTTTTGGTAGTTGTTAACTATTTTTGTTTCAGAGCTGCTGTGCAGAACACATTAGAGCGTCAGAAATGGTCCTGCTTTTTTCATGATTGGTCCTCAGTCTACAGAAAACCTACAAGCTTTAAGATTGTAACGCGGCAGTAGGAGCCTCACAAGTACTGTATCATGCCAGTAAAAATCTACTGTAGCTGTGGTAGATGTAATCATGTTGAATGGTTTTTAAATGTATTCAGATTAAGGCACTACAAACCAAAAAAAGGTGAACGAAAAAAAAAAAGCACTTTGTAGACGTACAGAAATGCACATTTCTTCAGTTTGGATTGTTTTTAGTGAAAGTGTCTTTTTAAAAGCACAATTAACACAACTTGTTAAAATCATTTCATTTTTAATAGGAAGTCTGGTTTAGTGATTTCATCACAAGATCTACGTGGAGCTGGTGTGGGTTCTTAATTCCTAGCCAAAACTCTTCATTTTAACCAGGCGTTCACTTGCTTGGACACCACATTTTGGGTTATGTTACCACACAAGTTAATTCTGCTTAACTGAGGCCCTGTGACAATTAAATAAAAGGCTTATCAAACAGGAAATTGGGTCTTAAGAGGTTAAGAAGCAGATTTAACATCAGACGTTTTGTCCTGTTGTAGCAGAAACAACTTTCACTACTTGAAATTGATCAAATAAGCTTCCCAGATCTGTTTGACCTTTTTTAGTCACCTTAAGTTTGTGTTTACACAGCGGTGTTGTGTATGAATAACCTTCTTGAAACCCATTTGAATGGAGTGAATCCCAAAAACCATCAGGACCACATTTGTTTGGACCTGAAACTGCATCCGTGCCTCCTAGACGTCTTCTTTCAAGTGCTTACTGCGCACGACTTTGGTTGCCTTCAAATTTTGTGTTAACATTCAACAAATATCATGTTTAGTCAGGAAATACAATCTTGTTCCTCAGGAAATTAAACATGTTGAATGTTTTGATCATAACGAAACGCATTTAGTCATTCAGAAAGGCAAAGACGTTTGAAAAAAAATGAAGCTGTCGCGTTAAAGTAACTACGACTTTTCCCCATCTGCAAAGCAAAAAAAAAATATATATATATATATATATATATATTTTTTTTTTTTTTTGCCTGTGTGCTGACACAGGGCTGTGGGACTGGAAAGACTCATTGTTTTGTGCTGGAAGTCCTGATATATGTGAAAAAATCTAACTTTATGGAGATAAAAAGGCTGAAGGAGAAAGTGAAGAAAAAGCTCCCACAAAGAGCAGCATAGGGATAAACTCACCTTCCATCTGGATTTACTAAATTTCCTTTTCAGAGGAAAAAAAAGTTTAGCTAAAATCAAAAGAAATATTTAATTTAAGCACCATGATGAGAAAAGACATTTCAGATGGAGTAGGCGGTAATGATGATGGACTCGATTCAAAATCCACTTTCTCCACTATATTTAACACCCACCTTCTCAAGGGTTTCTGTCTGTGCCCTTTGGGGGTTTTAAATTTTATGTTTGTAATGTTGTGAATAAATTAAGCTTCTACTGTCTGACTGGGTGTTATTTCCTGCATTTTTTCCACACATTAGATATATGCTCTTAACTAGTGAAAGGGCAGAATGAGGCGTGACACACATTAAAATGTAAAAATAGCTGCTGCTGCTGAAGTGTTCAGTCTGTAAAGCAGGTTGGTTTGGATTTTTATCTAATTGTTTCTTTGTTATACCAGATATTTCTGCTGATATATTTTTAGTTCCTGCAGCAAAAGAGACCAGAGTTGAATAGGAGCTCACTACTGCCCTCTAAAGGCAAAACAACAAATGTGCCGGTCACTGTTTGCAAAAATGTCCAGGAGTTTTTATTAACATCTAAATAAAATAAAAGTTGTCTATTTATGCACACATTTGTGAATTTACAATAAAAATATCTCTTCTGTGAATAGAGCTGATGAGTTACATCATTTAAAGAACTAAGAATAATTATGCATTTTTAAGACTGATGTAAATTAGATGAAAAAAAGAATTTGCCATCTCTGACTGCTGGTTACTTAACAATATGTCTCATTAACACTTAATCCCATTAGAGAAATTAAATCCTCAAGTATCTATATTTGTCTCAATCTAAATATGCGTTGTTCTTTTGACTTTTAAAATTGTAGGTTATTTTTTTAAAGACAAACAGAATCAAACTTTCTTCTACTTTTGTCTTTTCTCCTAAGTGTTAATCCAGGGATGCCCAAACTTTTTGCAAAGAGGGCCAGATTTGGTGAGGTAGAAAATGTTTGAGAGCCAACCATTGGACCTGACTTTCTTTTAACTACACTGCTCACAAAAATTAAAGGAGCATTTTAAAGAAACACATCAGATCTCAATATGAAGTTGGATATCTATACAAATAACGACAGGGCAGTGTCTTAGGAACAAAAGGATGCCAAGTATTTTAATGGAAATAAAAGTGTTCAATCTGTTCCTGATTGTTTGGGTAGAGACATTCACACCAGTGGCCCTCTGGAGGTCATTCTGTAGGGCACGAGCAGTGCTCAGCCTGTTCCTCCTTGTACAAAGGAGCAGGTATGGGTCCTGCTGAGGGGTTGAGGACCTTCTACGGCCCTGTCCAGCTCTCCCAGAATAACCACCAGTCTCCTGAAATCTCCTCCATGTTCTGGAGATTGTGCTGGGAGACACATTAAACCTTCTTGCTGCAGCACGTGTGGATGTGCCATCCTGGAGAAGTTGGACAACCTGTGCAACTTCTGTAGGGTTAAGGAATCTCCTCATACCGCCAGTAGAGATTTTGAGGGTTTTCTAATTGTTGCCACTGAAGTGCACCTGTTGTTAATTCCATGAACACCAATACAGCTGAAATTGATTAACGAGGCCTCAGCTGCTTAACCAACAAGAAAATTATCAGATAGGTTTCATTCAATTCATGCCAGGCCCAATAAAAAAGTGTTCCTTTAATTTTTGTGAGCAGTATATTTTAAAAACATTAAATCCAGATTAACATTTTATTTTTTCACACAGAATTTTTTTTTTTTTTTTTTACTAAAACTGTCAATTTATAATTTTTCTTGGCACCATTCATTCCCAGTTAGCTTTTCATAGAGAGCATGTCTTGCCACAGTATACTTAGCGAGCAAAGTTGTTTCATATTTCACAGAAAAAATATACCAATTTCCACATATCCTGGAAGTGGTTGCCCTTATTGTCAACTTTTCTCTCTTATTTACAGCTGACATTTTTAAAATGAGGGTTGCAGAGGGGTCACATTACAGTGTTGCCACAGGTTTACAACGACTTAAGAAGCTTCCAACAACAATCAAATATTCACTGACAGTTTTTTTAAATGGGTTTATTATTGATTTCATGAAAAGAGCTTTGACATTTAAACATTTGGGTCAGATTTAGCCTGTGTAAATCCAATACTTTTTTTTTTTAAGTACAGTCTGATTCTGGAAGGAACTTTGTCAAACGCCTTTTCTACAAGGATAATTTTTCCTGAGCAGGAGAAAGGACTTCATCTCGTCAAGAATGACCTTAAATTGCTCCGTTAGCATTTGCTGATGTATTTTCCTCTATGTATTGCCCTGAAAAAAGCATAAACTCTGCAGGAACATTTTCTTTGTACATGCGGCTCAACTTGCTAATAATCAATAATTTAAATCTTGGCATCAACTTTCTTTTCCACTAAGGATGTACCAAAGTTCAGGTTTTTTGGGGGGCTATTTGTTCTGTATTTAGGCTTATTTTGGTTGAATAAATAAAATGTAATAGGTCTTGTTGATCAGATACTCATATTTTTTGATAAAAACAAATTATTTGTTCTGATAATAATATATATTTTTATTTTCATGTGACATGCAGCAATTTCATATAGGAATATGGAACCTGATTCTCCATAAATAGTAAATATTTTAGCTATTTCCATGTTACAATATTTCTGATTTAGTTCAACGGATCGTCTTTGAGCTTTTAGAGTGAAATGGGTTTATTCAAAAAGGTTTTCAATATGGGAAATTTGTAAAAATAAATAAATAAATAAATAAATTGATTAAAAAAATTGAAATGTGTGGATCAGGAGTGAGAATTATGACTTAGATTTATTCTTTTAAATCAAAGGTCTTCAGGCTTTGAATGTCAAAAACATTCAAAAAAATATATTAAACAAGCAATGAAAACTGCCATAAAATAAACTTTGAAGCTGTTCTACTGTTGAAAATGATTCCTGTAGGTCAGCAGTGCTGTTTCAGTGATCTCTCTGCCAGGTGCTGAGATCAGTGGATTACAAGCTCGGTTTCCTGGCTGAACTCTGAACCCTCCACCTGCAGGAATGTCAGCACACCTTCAGTCACCCTCCAAACCCAGCTCAAATATTACACAGCTTTCTTTGTTTTTCTGTTCAAAACTGTTCTGTCTTTATTTATTTTATTTTTTTTTTGTTTCTGCTTTTTCCTGTGTTGCAATAAATCTCCTCATATGATGTCTATAAATATGTAAATGTGGCCCACAGCTGTTGTTTTACTCCTGACAAGAGGCATTTTAATGACCTCTCTTGTTCCTGGTTCGGCGCTGACCTTCTTCAACCGCAGAACAGAACATCGACTTCTTATGAAGTGGCATCCTGACGGTTGGGGGTTGCTTTGGGAAACATCACAAGTCAAGAACGAAACGAAGGGACGAGACGAACCGTCTCTAAATGCCTCAGTGTCTTTTTCCTTAAATGCTCCTCTTCACTGTCGCGACCTAGCCGAAAGGAGTGTGTGATGCCATTAACCGCACACACTAAATCCCATCAGCTGCTTATCAAGCTGAACTGCAGCTGTCTCAACAAGTTGGAGCATGGATCCGGGAGATGTTTCAGAGATGTTCAGGCAAAGAATGACACCTCAGGAAATCACCTGAACGCACCTCAAGTAATAAAACCTATCTATCTAGTAAATGTTTAAAGTCCCACACAAATCATCTTTAGATCTATTTTAAAAGCACTCCTAGTGATTTTTTAATTATGAGTATGCAGTTTTTAGAAAAAAATGAAAAAACTTTTGTTTTCTTGGATATAATTTCTGCATGAGTTCATTAGAAATTCACCTCTGAACTCTGGATGGGACTGTTGGCCCGGATGTAACCCTACAATTATATCCCGTCATCCCTTTCTTGCTCCTCTCAACCCCAACTTAACATTACAGATGGAACAAAAAAAGAGCTATCCAGCCATTAATTAAGAAATACTCAAAAAAACATGTAAGCTTATATAAATTTCCTCCATCAAGAAAAAAATTAAAAATACCAAAATTTATTGGAGCGAGTCTTTAATTTATTTAGCTGAAATCATGAGATTATGTCCTCTTAGTTCAGTTGTTTCTTTATAAAATAGTAAATCACCGACTGCATGTAATAAATAGACTGTTATCAAAAAATGCTACAAGAACTTGTAAAAACATCAAAAACACAGTTTTAATTGGAGCAAATCTTTCATTTATTTGGCTCAAATTATGAGATCGTGTCCTCTTAGTTCAGTTGTTTACTGTGAATTGTTAAATCATTGACTGCATGTAATAAATAGAATGTTATCAAGGAAACATCTTTTTAGAAGCACAAACGATTCACAAATCTTAAAAGGATTTCTCTTAGGAACAGCTGGATTCATAAATGAGGTCATTCTTTCTGAGTCTGTGCAGGTTTTGGTCTTTGCTCATCTGCTTCTTAGTTGTGAAAGAAACAAGTCGAGTCTTGATCTCTAGAGGTTTTGAAATGTTCTCCTGTGTTCCTCTGCTTCCTGATTCTTCCTCTTATTTTAAAATGTCCTCTAAAATGCCTTTAAATTGACAGAAATCACCAACAGTCCCTTTAAGAATAAATATTTCTTTAGTCCTAATGATATGTATGCTGATCACCAAAAAGGAGTTGTGCTGCTTGATTTGAATAAGATCACACAAAAGTGTCAGATCTTTGTCTGAAGCTGCTTTCCTCTCTCTCCTCGATGGTGCTGTCGCTCAGGGAGTAAAATCCAGACCTCTGCTTTTGCTTCTTCTTCTGGGCCACTGCAGTCGGCTGGAAGAGACGACCTATTGAATGCAGGCCCTTGGAGAGGTCAGGAAGCAAGTCCGGATCCTCTTTCTCGGGGTAGGCTCTGTCCTGAGGTTGCGTGGATGCGGGCTCTCCCAGCATCTCTCTCACACTCTTACAGATGCCTTTGTGCAGATAGTGGTGGGCCTTCCTCCCGCTGTTGTCCCTTATGTTCACATTGACCCCAAGCTCTCCAACCAGCATGACTATGATGCGCTCCTGATCGTGCAGGGCTGCTATGTGCAAAGGAGTGTAGCCCCCGTGAGTTTTTGCATTGACGTTGATGTCAACTCCTCCTTTCTTGGACACATCAATGATCTTTACAAGCATCTCTGTGTTCCCAAACTTGGCAGCCCAGTGCAGAGCAGTGAACCCCGACATGAAGTCCCTCTTCTCAGCCAGCTGGCAGTCGTTGAGCAGCAGGCCGTAGGCTTGGCCCCAGTGCCCGGCAGCACACTTAACCATCCATTTGTGCTCTGTGTTCTCCAGAGGGACCGTGGAAATCTTTGTGTCTCTGTGCTCCTCGGATGCCTTGGTGTTCCTGGATACCAGCATCCTCTTCGTCCCAACAGGTGGTTCATTCGGTTCCACCTTCAATTGTTGGACCTCCACCCTGGTGGGTGGTGTTCTGAGAGGTAGGGCATAAGGTTTGCTCTTCGTGGCTGGCTCAGATGGCCCCACTTCTGCTCTTATCTTCTTATCTGTGTCCCTGAGAATGTCAAAATTCAGCATCCTCTTGACTTTAACAGCTTTAGATTTGCTCCTCTGCAGTGCCAGCTCTACTGCAGAGCTTAACGGTGAGAGGGTTTTCATTGCTTTCACTTTCTTCTCCTTCTTCATCAGCCTTGGAAGCAGATGGCTCTGTCTGAGTCGCCTCCCCAGCACCCACGGAGTCTTCCTCACTCTTCTTGTCGTGCGTAACCGTGCGCTCCTGCTCACCTCTCCGATGAATTCCTTCAGTTTCTTTCTTTTCCTCCAAGTTGTCCTTATTTTGAAATCCCCTGAGCAAATATTGGTGCGTTTTCTTCACTATGACATACCGCACACCGTCGATTTCTCTGACGAGGGCAACATTGTTCACGAAAGTCTTGAAAAGCTCTCTATTCCGCTCTCTCCCCGCGGGATCCACGCACTCCACGGAGTCCTTGAACTTGTCCACCAGGCTGGATTTGACCACTTTGCCTCCTTCCTCTAAGAGAAAAGACAGAACTGCTTCCTGCGTCAATTCCATGATTAAATCCACTGAGCAGCCCTCTGACGCGCACTTACCTTTGTTCAGGTGATAGAAGGCGCCCTCACCTCGCCACACTCCCTCATTACCTGAGGGAGTATCTTTTCGCGGAATGTGCAGACGTGTACACGTTAAAAATCATTAACACATTAAAAAAAATAATAATTAAAAAATAATTATGATGCTATTTACTTGCTCAAATGAAGCACATTATTTATTCTGGGACATGTTTACATTAATTAACATGAAAGAATGGAAAAATAACGTGCAAAGCAAATTATGCTATTTAATTCTTATAATTCAAATGTCTCTTCAGTTTTTTTGTAATTATATATATAAAAAAAATACTTTCAATTAATATAAATCAATTTTTTGGCCCATTTAATAATAACAATAATATATTTTTTAAATTAAAAATATATTAAATTATCTCAAATTAAACCAATTAAACGTACGTATTAATCAAAATAAAATGTAGTTTTGCTTTCACAAATTGGTAAACGGCACGTGACAGCTTGGTTGCCTGATTGAGTGGATTATAAAAAAAAAAAAAAAAAAAAAAAAAAAAAAAACAGTGGCCATATTGGAACGAATCCGCAGGTAACAAAGAGTAAAAATGAGCTCAAGATAGTTCGAGCGTTGTTCTCATCGTGTGTTTTTCTGTGAAGTGTCGAACAAGAAGCTTATGGAGTCGTTGAAAACTTTGAATTAAATTATTTTTTCGTCATTTAATTATTAGGAGTGATTAGTATAATCAAAATTAAACTGAGAGCAGCATTTTAATAAAAGAGAATGGCCGTGATTAGTACGCATGCGCACACGTTTCATTCCCCACTGTTGTTATCATTTGATACCAACAGGCAATAAATATAATATTCGCTTAGTAATATATAATTTTTAATATAAAGGTTTGAAAAAATATTTTTGAAGAATAAAAGTGGAGTTAAACGTAGCGTACGTTGGAAATAATTGATTCGGGTAAAACGTATGAGGTAAAGAAGGGTATCATCTTGACACTAAGTCTGCGCGCTCTCTGCTCCGTCGCTTGTCCCTCTCCTCCATCTCTGTCAGTAGCAGCCAGCTCGCCTCAGTTAGTTTAGCAGGCTAGTACGGAGAGAGACGAGGGCTGCTCCCTAAACGCCCCTGCTCAGTCTGCTGCCTAAAACACACATTCCGCACCATGGCTGCCACGGACGTAGACGTATTTTCGGTAAGAGAAGGCTTCGGCGCGGTTTGCTAGCGCTTGTCTTTTTAGTAACTGAAAGTGCACCAGGAAGGAACAGGGGTTCACTTGGTGGGAATTAGGAAAAGTGTGTGAGCGTGTGTGGGTTAGCTGGCGTGTGTGGGTTTGTAGCTAAGCTTCCTCGCTTCTGGAGCCTGTTATGTTGGAGCTGCCGAAATGGAGGTTGTGAATTCTTTGACAGAGACTTGATTTTTCGCTTTTAAGACACGTAAATCTCCGTGAAAGATGGGAATGTCGACTGTTGAGAATGTATTTTTATTCGAATTGTTGATGTGTGCGTTTCCATAGACAGTTGGGTGTAACGCATGTCATAGTGTGGTCGTCTTAGACGTCATTACACACTACACACATTTAATGTTAGCATGTATCATTTTAGAATTGGAACCTGCTAACACCAAGATAATAATAGCTAGCATAAAAATACCTGTTCCATGTCCATTCACTATGATGAGGAATCCATAATCTACTTTAAACCTAAACAATTATAATAAAAATTTAATTTTTGTTGGTAACTGGGGTTTTGTTTAAATAATAGAAGTGCTAAAATTGTTTGAATTATTATACATACACATTTAAGATAGTCTGTTTTTATATATTTTTTATTTATTTATTTTTTTTACTGTTTTTGTTGTATTGATATTCTTATATGTTGAATTGTAATCTACTTGTTAAAACTTCTTTCAGCAAATTATTGATGGCTTATTTTCTATTGGGCAGGGGTGGAGCTACGGGGGGCTTCGGGGCACCCTCCCGCCCTTCTGTTTTTTGAATCAATATTATTTTCATTATTCATAAAGTTAAAGTCTCATTAGCTGTCACCCACCGCAGTATTTGAAATTTGTTCTCTGCATTTGACCCCTCCCCTGGGGGAGCGGTGAGCTGCAGACACAGCCGCGCTCGGGAACCATTTGGTGATTTAACCCGCCAATCTAACCCCTTAATGCTGAGTATTAAGCAGGGAGGGACTGGCTCCCATTTTTAGAGACTTTGGTATGACTCGGCTGGGATTTGAACTCGTGACCCTCCAGTCTCAGGGCGAACACTCTACCATAAGGCCGCTGAAAATTAATAAATATTCAATACAAACTTTTTTATGCATTGCAAAAATAACAAAAACATTAATTTAAAATAAATATTTTGATTATTTGCTTTAATAGTATTTTTATACCTTTTTATTTGTAATGACCCCCCTCCTTTCATAAAATGTAGCTCTGCCTCTGCTGTTATTATATAGGAATATAGTGCCGGTCTGTTCAGAGTGTAGGCTTTTGTATAATTACTTTGAACTTTTATTGGGTAAAATAGTCTGTTTTAATAGCACAATGTTTGCCTCTGCATTTCACAATGGACCATAATGATAGTAGGTGGAGTGTTCTCCGATATTCAGGTGGAAGGCATCTAATGTTTTCCTAGTAACCAATGGTGTTGCAAGTCAGGTGTGACTCAATCAGGAGCAGGAAGGGTGCAGCTGAAAGTAAACTGTAAATTCCAGAGCCACTGTCAAGCATACTTTATGGTGCAATGGTGAATGCACAGAAGGGGATTTAAAGAAGGTGATTAACTTTTTTTTTTTTTTGTCAGTCTTGAAAAGTCTGTTGAATTGAACAGTAAGCAGCAAGCACTGAGATGGAGGGATAAGGAGATTAAGTTCACACTCCGAGGCCACTCCTACTTACTGGTGCAACATGTCTTTAAGAACGAACATAAAAAAAGAGGATGCAGCTGTTATTGCTCACTTGGCATTTTTGATTACTGAATGCATTCCACAAAGGGGGAATTTACAGAAGATTTTGCAGAGTGGTGACTTCTTCCTCTTTAAAAAAAAAAAAGTACAAGATGGGAGGATTGATTTGTGCAAAAATGCTGAGAATGCTGGGGAACTGGCTGGTGTTGGCTGCGGCACATTTGCTCGACTTCCCGTCCAGCTCTCTGAAATAAAGTGAAACCACATTGAACAAACTGTCAATGTTGCCTGGATGTGTGTGTGTGTGTGTAACAGGATTGTTGCTAATTATGTGGAACTATTGACAGAGATGCATGGTTGGCTGGACCGTTGGCCCCTGTCGATTCTATGGAGGTTTAGTTCCAGGCTGGATCCATGCGAGCCAATCAATTCAGCCAACTACTCGATGGCCCCCGTTGTGTTCATTCAGCGATCGCATCCGTTTGTGTAGGATAAAAAGGCGGTGTTCGCTTTAATGGTTACATAATAAAATGCCCTACAACATATTTAGTACACAGTACAGTGCTTACTGACCCCGAAGAGCGCTGGCTGTCCCTCCAGTCTTGCATGCAGAGAAGAGAAATTAGTTTCATGAAGGACTTGAGGCCAAGAGACAAGAAGTGAGGAATTGGAGTCGGTGGTTGTAGATCATATTTACAGACTTCTGTGTGTCGTCCGTTGTTGTTAGCTGCATAAGAACATATAATCCAGCGCTGCCTTGAGGCAGGGTTGTCATCGCCAGTAATGTGAATGGATAATGACAGCCAAGCTTCAACATCTGTGTAAAAACTTGTCAGCTTTTTTTTTTTTTTTTTTTTTTTTTTTAAACTGCAATGTACAAATTGATTCTATGGGTATCGTTTAACAACTGATATTTCATTTTAGTTTTTTGCATTTAAAAAAACATGTTAAGCATTACATGTGTTTGTAATTCACGTGACTGATGGGCTAAATGGACTGGAGGCGATGGACATTTCCGTGACTTCATGAGTGGCATTCTTGTTGCCCCCAGTAAATCAATCGTTTTAAAGCAGGCTGTGCAACTATGTGTCCTATTTCATTACATCCTATCTGATTTGTGATTTAGACACAAACATAAGGGGCTTGTGTGTGTCAGGATATTTTCTGATGAAATCTTGACACATGAATTTTGTGCTTCATATAACTTAAAGTCAATCCCTGCTAGCTTATCTTGCACTGGCATTGCAAATAACTGAATAGAAGGGAATTAACTGTCGTAGCATGATCCGCACAACACCTACAATTAAATGACAGTGAGAAATGTACTGAGCTGTTCTTAAACCGAATCACTGTCTGCGTGTGATTGGGTTTGCATGGCAGGGAGCGGTCCAATCGCTCTCTGCCGTCTCTGTAGGAGTAATCAGACGGAGCAAAATTCAATTAAAGTGGAATTTGCTGCAACCAAAAAAAGACTTGCAACAATTAGTTGAATTCTCAGAGTTCTTCAGCTATATTTAATTTATTCCCCCTGGACCCAAATTGGACTCTAATAGAATCCACATTTTTTTCCATGTCTGGAGCAGTCTTTAATTAAATCAAGTTTGTCTTCGTTTTGCCTTGTCTGATGTGTTTGACTCCATTCTTCACAAGCAAAAGAATGTTGAACATATTTTATTCTGTTTTTATTTTATCATAGGTGTTGGATTATTGGGAGGATTAGTGTATTTACCAATCTTATGGACTCCTGTTATGTCCAAACTAGCATTTAAGCAGCTGTAAGATGACTAATGAACACAGTTCTGTTTGCAATAAAGCATTTTTCCAAAGTGATGGTGTAAAACTCAAGCCTTCATATGGAGTTTTTGAACACACCAGTCAGTGCAGTGTATTGTGGGGAATGTAGAGACAACTTCAAACAAATTCAAGTCATGTTTTTGTCCACTTTTCCAACTGTCATCAAACAGGAAGCACCAGCTAGCAGGCTTTCCATCAACAGCCAGCTCCCACAGACCTTAAACTAGCACGAACACATTTCTGATTTGCGAGAGAAAGAGATGAATCTGTCTTAGAACAATGTAAAAAAGGCAGCATAAATAAGCCTCTCAAGACAAAATATTGTCATTTGAGACTCAAGTAATATGATTGGTTGGTGGCTCTTTAGTCATATTTATCAGTCGTGTGTGCATTGCCTGACGTCTTTGTGAACTTGAGCCAGAAACAGTTTCTGAGATTGTTTACATGAACACTAAACATCTGAACCTTCTCTAATTTCTTTAAATTCTCTAACCTGAATATCTCAGATGATATCTAAACCCTTAAGCTACATTCAGAAAGCCTACTGCGGCCGCTTCTAGTGAAAAGCCTGTGTTAATGGGCGTCCGTGTTGAAAACTCTCGGCTTCAAGCGGAGCTACGCACATTTTTAAGACAGTTTTCAGGCTCTGCGTACAAACCATTTGGATATTGATGTTGAAAGTTAAACCAGGTTGAACTTTAACCAGTCACAGATTCGGATCAGTTTCATCTGTGTATTATATTTTAGACATTTTTATTTTGTTTCTATATGTTTGATCTTTGTCATAAAGCATAAAAGCACTTTGTTCTAACATTTTGAAGTAACATTTACAACTCAGAATTCAGTTTTTGTGGCCAGCTTCAGGTTCATTGTGGAAATAGTGTTAATTATAATGAATATCTATGATTAAAAAAAAACGGGGGTTGTACTAAAAAGATTGATATCAAGTATTGCCTCAAAAAACAATTTAAAGGATAAATTAATAAAGCACATTGAAAATATAATAATACTGCTAAGGGTTTAGAAATCTATTAAATCTGATTAAAATACGTAGAATACTCCAAATAGATCTGATATGTGTCTCTGCATGTAAACCCACTTATCTGATCTAATTTTGTTCTTTTACATGTGAGAGTGAATAACAACAAAAAAAGCAGAAAACAAAACAAGGTCTAGCTGTATGAAAGCATTTTCTGTTTGAGTGTATATGCATAAAGAACTGTAGTATTAATCCTATTTGGTAGGAAAATTTGCTCTGAGGCTGTAAATATCAAGCAAGATGAGACCAAATGTTTGCAAGAAAAAAGTTTCCACCTAAATATAAAGTTAAAAAGAGTCAGATTATGGTCTGAAATGTTAAGTATTTTTTTTTTAGTTTACTAGATACATCGGATCAGATTCCTGAAATGATCTGATTTCCCCAGTTATCACATCTTGCGGTCGCGTACGCAGACTCAGTTGTGCAAACAGAAACATAAACTCCGGTTTGTTTGTTTGTCCCTTTTTTATCCATTTTAGGGCATCTTAGTGAAAAATGTCCCAAAGTCAGGAAGTACTATGAGATATTTGTCAGGGGTTGATGATTTCACCGGCTGTAGTGTCAACAACAGTCGGATATTTACCATAGATGCTTGATGTTTTAGTGTGTAGAAAACGCAAGATTTTTTTCTTAGATTCACAAAGATTTTTCTTAATATAAATGCTAAAGTGTATCTTGAACTTGATCTGTTTTGTACTATAGAATGTTCTCATGAACTTACAGAAAATTATGTTACAGCCAAAGCTTAAAATGTTTGAGAAAAAAAGTCCAAAGCAATTAATTTATTAATTGTTTGACTTTGCAAAATCTGAGTCAAATAGAGCAAAATCCTAAAATTGTTTCCAGGTTTATTCTGAAAAGATTTAAGACCCTTCAACTAAATATATTCCAGCTGGTAAAGTGGGTTGCTTTTATTCATATTTTATAGTGAATTACCAAGAACGAGTGTGACTCTTGATAATTACTGGTCCAAGTTACAGATATTCTGTCTCAGGTCAGATGAAATGGTGATGCTTTCAGCTGAAGACCTCAGGTTGTGGTAAATATTTGCAGCCTCCCCCCGGTGTGTTTTCAGACATGAGCGGCAGCCGTGTGAGTCTGTGATGTTGCTGCTGCTGCTTGTCAGGTGGAGGATCAGCGAGGCAGACAGTCTGCAGCTACAAAGCAGTCGGCTGTGGAAAGCGGCCAGAAAACAGTTAAAAGAGGGCAGAAAGGAGAGGATCTGCTGAGACTGATTTTAAAGTTACGCCATTGATGTTTCAATCATTTCTCTGTGGGTTTTTCCTCATAGTCACATCATGTACCTGATGCTTTTCTTCAATTTTACACTGGATATAGCTTTGGATTTTTTGGCACCGTTTGCATTTTCTGCATGAAATAAATTTAATGAGTATGAAAAAACTTTATCAGATGCTAATTGGTATGGATGTACGTTAGAGGTCAAAATAACCTTTAGAAGTCCCTCTCTTGACTGTACAACCTTTTCATATCTTTAGTGACTCGTTTTCTTCATCTGGGGCTCTTCTGAGCAGCCATTTCCTGTTGACCTGCCGATGCACAGACCTCGGAGCAGTGTTGTTTCCTTACTCTCGGACAGTTCGCCAGAAGCTTTACATTCTTGTCATTTTTCACGCTGCAACAGAAGCGTCAAGCTTTCTCTTAGTGGTTTGGTCTTTGGCCCTGAATGTGTTGGGTGGTGGAGGTGTTTGGAGGTGGTGATCGTTGCTCATAAAATCTGTCATCGTTATAGCGCTAACATGTTTTTTATTTAGTCAAATACCCCGTAAAGTCTCTACACTTTATAGAGTGTGCATCCATATCTGCGGTTTTGTTCAGTTTGAATGCTAACATTTTGGATTGAATCCTCACACATAAACCCGTTTGCCTCTTGTGTTCACAGAAATGATGTTGCGTGACATTTGCTTTAGTGTAGGAAGGCAAACCAAAAGAATCTTGTGAGTCACTGCTGCTGTTAGTCTTCTGAATTGCAGAGTTTTCACTGTTCTGGTTGGATGAGTTTTTCATAATTTCTTTAGAAAAAAGGTTTACAAGATACATTCTTTTTCAAAGTAACTTCAGTCATTTGTTTGTTATGAAGGTGTGGCGATGTATTGAATATGAACAATAGGTTGCAGAGACTTGAAGTTCATGCTTTTAGGCTCTCAGGGCAAGAAAGTCAGAAAATTTCAGTTGTTGAGTGTTTCCCTTTGGTTTATTATTTGCATTAAAACATAGTTTTTCCTGAAATATTTACTCATTTAGTTATTTACTATATGTTTGCAATGTTCTAACTATTCAGGAAGTTTTCTTTTCAGTCAGTTATTGGTTTGTTTTTTTCTACCACAAAACTACAGCACACACCCTCCTCCTTCAGGAATGTATCCGAGTATCTCCAACTTTCGTCAACAAGCTAAATACCACAGAGAAGCATTAATGTTGTTCAACAGCTTTACACTGAGCAAGAAATGAAGACAGTTCATCTTTTGATTCATGAAAAACTCCAACTCGCTTCCACCGATTTTACTTGGCAGAGGATTTAGTCAAAAATGGCTAGAATGAGTATGTGTAAACACAGGAATGAGGCTTAGATGTTATCTGAAACTTGAAAATGACACTGTCATGTGGAGGCACAGTGTACGGCATGTGCAGCCCTTAAAACTAGTCTTTTATTTTTGATAATATCACTTCAATTAGTATTTTTGTGTCCCAAATAAGCACAAATTTGTTGTCATCTTTGCACAATAAAATCACACACATTGCCAACTCAAAGTCTTTTACTTTAGTTGTTGTGCCATATAAATTACTACGCGTTTTTTATTAACCTAACTTTTTGTGAAAAGAAAATTTAGTTAAAAAACTGTCTATCTGGTGTGTTTTAATGCTCAACCCGCTGTCAGAAACAGGAAGCCCTGTGTTTTGTCTCTTAAACTTCCACAGCGATTATCACTCATTCTTTTATGTTGCTCCTGTGTCACAGTAATGAGTGAACTACTTTGCATTCACGGCTGGCCTCCACCTCTCCGTTCAGTATGGTTTGTTGGTGTTTAGCCGAGCTGCGCTCAGGCTTCCTGACGGCTGACATCAGCCTTCAAGTATGCAGTCCTTCATGACTTAGCCAGATGAGATCCTGTGGCTCCGTTCATCTTAAGGTGCTGAGTGCTGCCCTCCTCTAAAGCTTTTTTTATTTGAGGTGTGGATAAAGAACTGCTCCATTCCATCACAATATGCTTCTTTGAAAGTTCTGTGAAAGTTTGTGATTGAAGGGATGAATTTCCTTTATAATGTTCTTTGAATCATTTAGTCTTTAATACTACCGTTCATATCTCTAACTACTGTTAAAATGACAGCTTTTAACTTTTTTGCGCTGACTTTTGTCTAAAAGTAATGCTATTTTCAGTTTCCACACAGTACATTTAATACATTTTGGAGCGGTTGCAGTATTTGAACCATTTCTGGTTATGTGAAGTCTTCGTTTAAAGCACGGGTTTTGATTCCCTACCTGATAACGCACAGAGCTGATGGATTTTCCAGCATGAACGGGATGGATTTGATGTTTATTTTAATAGCAACGTGAGCATTCCTTCTTTTGCCTCTGGGTAATGTCATTGCCATGTGGTTCCTCCCTTCCCCTGCACTCAAGTATCAATCTTTTGTCTTGCTCCACAGAATGAAGAGAAGCGAAACCTCAGTTTGGGTGGCCATGTTGGATTTGACAGCCTTCCTGACCAACTGGTCAGCAAATCGGTCACACAGGGTTTTTGTTTCAATATTCTGTGCGTAGGTAAGTGCTATTCAGTAACATAATATAGTGTGCTTTAGGGGATGTTGGTTTTTTCCTGCTTTTGTGCTAAAAAGTTAACGTCTGAAAAGCTGTTTTGCTGGCCCCAATGATTTTTTATTTCTCTGACTATTCATAGGTGAGACTGGGATTGGAAAATCCACATTAATGAACACCCTTTTTAACACCATGTTTGAAAACGAGGAGGCAAGCCACTACCAGAACGGCGTCTATCTGAGGCCACGAACATACGACCTTCAAGAAAGTAGTGTTCACCTCAAACTCACCATCGTTGACACTGTGGGGTTTGGCGATCAAATCAATAAAGATGAGAGGTGAGTTTGCTGGTTTTACTCAGATGCTGGTCAGTTTGCTTCTCCCTAACTGCAGCTTTTCCTTCTGCTATTTATAAACAGGCTCGTCTCTTGTGAGAACATTGATCATTCCAAAGTTTTTCTTTCTTTTTTTGTCTCTGTTGGATAAAAGTGGGAGGAGCTAAGAGGGGTAAAAAAAAGAGGAAGTTGTCTTTTGTCATTTTTTTTTTAAAGAATCAACTGTGGAATGAAGCTTGTTTATACAGAGGCCAACAAGCTGCAGTCTCACGCCCTTTGATGAATGTAAATGTTATAAACCAATACTCTGAAGGACAGACTGTGCAGTGGCTTGTAAACGCACACTATGTCAGGAATGGTGATGGTAGATAAAGGTGGGACGAGTGCATCTGTATTTTTCCAAAGTAGATGCAGACAGTAGGCTTTGTCTTTAATATAACAATAACGTGGCGGTAAAAATACACCAGATTCTAGCACTGTCCAAGTGAAACTGCTAGTGGTGCTGTAGTTTTTGTTTTTCAAGTGTGAATGCTAGCGGTACACACGTACAGCACATAACTAAAGTGTTGTTTACTGAAGATAAGTGCAGGAAATTTAAATAAAAAGGAGGGGAAAATGAATATGGCTTCCAGCACTGTAAAAAACAATGATCATATTATATTAACAAGATGAAAGTTCATATTTTACCTCAATAATACATTATCTGGCATAAAATGTGAAATTATTTAAAATACCCCATTGTGCATTTTTTTATTTACATGTTTATTGTTTGAAGTGAAGAGGCCCTTTGATGTACTCTGCATTATTGTTCTTAATTAGAACTTTTCTTATTTGTTACCTTAAAATGTAGGTTATTGCAAAGTTGGTATCATTGATAATTTTATTTTACAGTTGCAAAGGATGTTAAATTAATACATTATTAGGGCTTTTTTCCCTCTATTCTTTCAATCCACTCAATTCAGTTCAATTAAATTCAGTTTAAATTTTAGTTTACATGGTTTATTCATTTAGATGCATTTGTTAGAAATACATTAATAATCTATAAATATGTTTTGAGAATTTTCATATTGATCTGATACATTTTACATAATGTATAAGTAAAATTAAAATTAGATTAATACCATACAGTGTTACGTGGATTCTCAGATGGAGAAGCTCCAACATATTTATTCTGCCTCTCCTGGAGGGTGTTTCAGTTTAGCCACTAGGTGGCGATTGCGCTGTAGCATTACACGTAATTCCAGAAGAAGCAGAAAGTATGCGCAAAAACCAGTGTTTTAGACGACAAATGGTTACTTCTATCCTAAAATTATATCCTTAAGAGTTTGGAAAATTCATTGCTGTGAGTTTATAATGTTTGCAATGTATGTTTAGATCGACAGGCCGTTAGCATTAGCCGTTTTATGGGAAATCCCAGTATAATTAGCATTATGCATTAGATCGATCTCTACTTCTATGTATCGATTGTTGGCCTATTAAGCTTGGATCGATTCAGATCAATTAATCCATTTAATCAATCCAGCTCTATATATTCCTGTTTTAAATTATTCTTAATAAGGGTTTTGGGGAGAACAAAAAGATACAATAGTGATAACATATTGATTATCAATGTAATTTATTAATTATGCATTATTTGCCATATTGTGAGTCGCTTCATATTGTGAGTTACCCGGAGATTCCCAGCCCCAATGGTGGACACTAAATGCTGGAGATTTGGCTTAAAGCAGGAAGCTAAAAGTTTAATTCGTTAACTTTCACAAAAAAAAAAAAAGCATCTAAGCTTCAAAATGACAAAACCTGAACCAGACAGAAACAAAAAGAGAGCTTGAATTGAAAACTACAGCCTTAAATACACAGTGGTATATTTAACTTGCTAAAGACAGATGTGGACGATAAGCAAAAAATAAAATATGTGAAACTGTAACTCAGTGAACACACAAACAGAAAAGTGAACATGCCATAAACCGAAGAAAGCACACCGTAAAAAGAAATTGGTAGTGCTCACACACTAAGGGCTTTCTGAAGGCCAGAGCGTGAACATTCCTTAGAGAAGATTGAAGATAGATGTAAAGGTAGAGGACACATGAGTGGAAACACTCTGCATGCCATGAGAAACAACGCTCTTTTTGACTTGCACTCATAAAAACATGTTATTATCTGTCATGATTTGTTAAAAAAAAAAAAAAAAAAAAAAAAAAGGTCTTCTTGTTCATTCCTGCTCAGAGGTAGTAACCTTAGCGGATCAAAACAGCAACGTGTTGAGTGTTGTCATTTTATAACAAAATCTAACACACATTGAAGCCAGGAGGAAGAAGTTCAATTTATCTTCTCCCTCTTAAATTCAGAGGGGTATTACATCCAAATGTGCAAATGACCTCAAATATTTATGATCAAAGTGATGACTTAAGAGGATTTTTTATTATTTCTAAACCAATAATTGTGTCCTAAGCTGCCTGTAATTAATTTGAAACCACCTTACATAATCGGAGCACATGAAGACGTAAGCTGCACAAGTCTAAGCTGAGATCTTGTCTCTGTGACAGATCGCAACTGGGTAACAGAAGTCTTTAACTTTTAACAGATGATTTGCTTATGAGTGGATGACGAGATAATTATTTTGACTTTGAGTCGCATAAACAAACTCTGACATCTTCTCTTTGGATCTCTTCGCAGCTACAAGCCAATCGTCGACTACATCGACACTCAGTTTGAAAACTACCTTCAAGAGGAGCTGAAGATCAAACGCTCGCTTTTTAATTACCATGACACCAGAATCCACATCTGTCTGTATTTCATTGCACCAACAGGACACTCCCTCAAATCTCTGGACCTTGTGACTATGAAGAAACTGGATAGCAAGGTAGGACTAATGCACCCACACATGTAGATTTTTATTTTTGAGGCAAAACCAAACTCATGTTAGAGTTCTCGTTCATTCCGATGATGGTGGTTTTAACTGATTCCTGACCTTTCTAAGAGGATTAAAAATTGATGTTTTTGTATCAATGCCATAGGTTGATCAAAAATCCTGGCATTTTTTGCAAAAAAAGGAATTCATGTTTTGACTTTAGTTTGAAGGTAAATTATTTTCTGTGTAACATTTAATTCAAATCAATTTTATTTATTTAACCCAATATTAAAACGCAGTTGTCTCAACAGGCTTCACTCTGGTAATTGTCCAAAAACATAAAGTCAGTCATAAAATATAAACAATAGCTGGTTTAAAATAAGCTAAACTGGGCATCCCTGCCCTTAGTCCCTTCTTCTCTGTAAGGAAAAAAAAAAAACGATTCTGGGGGAAAAAAAAAATCTCAGGGATGCCCACATAAAGGAGGGATCTTCTCCTGGGACAGACAGGCGATATACCAGGACTGTTAACGAAGAATTAGCTTAATAGCTCTACAACTACATGTCTGAACAATGCAGAAGATGGGCTTCATCCAGATGGAACTGGGGGATAGCTGGGGGCATGAGACGAGCGGTCCACAGCCAAGAACAGGAGCACGGATGATCCCACATCTAGATAGAACTTTCCCACTCCCCCAGAGGAGAGTGGGAAAAGGGACAACACATGAATCTCACTGCACAAGCATGGAGAATAATAAAAAAAAAAGAAGCAAAAAGTCAATATATTTTATTTTATTCCATTTTTTTTTTCTGTTTGCATGTGAAACTGTATCATATTGTAAATAGGAATGTAGGCCCAAAACCAGCAATTTGATATAGAAGTCAGTTTTGTGCTGTCCTAGGCATTTTTACATTAGAAGTTGGGTCATCTGGACACCCTTAAGAGAGCTCAAGAGTTAATGTTTTTGTTTGCATATGACACATTTGCACCCTGTTATGCAGGTTAATACCCACTCTACAAAGCACATTTTTCAGTGAGTTTATAACATTGCTTTGATTTAATTCACAATAATTGTAGTTGATATGTGAATTCTCAACATTTGTCACCTTTGGATTGCAAAGATTTCTTTGTAATCCATGTCCAGAGGTAAATAAGTTAATTTCCAAATTGTCTGATGCAGACACATGTTTGTATCTGTGTGTATATGTTTTGTTTTTAAATTAAACGGCTACTGAATAACTAAATAGTATAAAGCTAATTCAAGCTTTCTTCTGCTGTTTGCACAGTATCTTGGTGTTCATAGCTTTATCTGGACAGTAGAATTGACAGAATGGTGGTCTGTGTTATTTTAGCTAAATTCAGAACAAAACAGATGGTGATCTAGTGTCCAAAACCTGCCGCCTTACCTATGCCAAATCCCTGCATGTCTCCTAGTTTTCTCTTGAAGGTATTCAGAATTACTGAGTTGCATTTCATGCATGTATATATATTTTTTTCATTCCTGAGAAAAATAGTTTTATTTCTAAAATACTACCTTTGCTGTTTAGATCCTGTCTCACTGTAATCTAGCTGAAAATGAAAAAAAAAAACAACCCTATGTACTGGGGATAGCAGACCACATGGATCCAAATTTAGCTTTATTGTTCTCCTACCAACCAAGAGTGTGTGGAAACCCTGGTGCACATAAATCTGCAACATTTTCTCTCAGTTTTTAGCTTTTTTTCTACAATATTTCAGCCTTGCAAATCCAATAAAAAATAGTTATCCAGAGTATGTGGAGTAGATAAGTATAATTGTTTGGTCTATTCCAGCAATCCAGCAGCAGTGAAAAAGATCAACAGTTACTGTTTTTTTTATCTTTGGTATACATTAAAGGAAAAGATGCTGCAAAGCAAACAATTGGAAATTATTTGCAGAAATTGCATAGAGAACAAAAATTGCTTTGTTGCTTTGAAATCTATTCCATTTTACTGAGGTGTTTTCTCCTCGTTTTTATGCATTTTTGATTCACACATATCAAAAGGTGACAAAAGGTTTGAGTCTATCTTTAAAGCAGAAAACAACAAAAAACATGATCCAAATTATTATTTTATTTCTTAATTTTCCTGTTTGTTCAAATCCCCCTAACATTTTTATTTGAAGGAAAAAAGTACAATTAGAGCAATTAATGTATTATATACAGAAGTATTTTGAAGGGAGAATGGCCATGAGAGATTCTGATATTTTCTCTAGAAACTCTTCTTAAAGTTAATTGTCTATGATGTGAGTATTTTAAAGCAAATCCTGATTCTCTTCTGACATAAAAAGGAAAACTCTTTGCACTTTTTACAGGTTTATATTTAAATTTTTAGAACATTTTAACTCTTATATTTCTGTACTTAAGCAATACAAATGGCTCCATGCTAAAAACAAGCTAAACTTGCTAAAATTGAGTTCATAAAAAGACATTTATTGTAATGTTATCAGGAGTAAAATATTACTTCCAAGCTTCTTTTCAAAGCATAGCAATAGTAATAAAAAAATAATTTCCTTTTTGGCAATGAAAGCATTTAGTTGAAATTTTTTTTAAACTAATTTTCTATTTAAAAGCATGAAATAAAATTAATAAATTCCAGCAGAAATCACAGCTGAATAGTCTTAATGTTTATCTGTCACCACTGTTAAATCTATGAAACACATCCTTTTCCCGTGATCAAAACATTAACTTCTGAGTGATTATTCTGCTTACAAATTTATTTCATGTGAACACAGATGGTGTTCAAAGTTGACAAAAAAAACCCACTGAACTATTTTGGGGTTCTCTTTAGTCAGCTGGGAAAACCCAGCTATGGGAAATGAAGCAGCACTGCTGTCCACTGTTTTCTTAGTGGCCACATACATCCATCTACCCTCCATCTCCTCTGGTGACCATACAAGGCCGTTCACAGCACAGAATTAGTGAATGTACTTGATTAAATCAGAGTTGAGGCCTTAAAACAGCTGCTCTGCTGCAGATTATTGATTCAATAAAGAATGATGAGGCTCTGATTGGACTCCTAATGAGAGCTGGCTTTTGCTTTGAAGCCCACTGTGGAACTGATGAGGAGGAAAAGTGTGGGAGTCTTCCCATCGTCCCCGTCAGTGTTCAAGCCAAAACAGCTGTGTGAAGGAATGCGGGCGACCTCTTGTTTATTTCTCTGCTGGATGTCGATAGAGTGCAGTTTATCATCACACTCACATGATGGAATTTAGGTTCTGATTGAGATAATTTGGTGTTACATTTAAATAATTCTTTATTTGGAGAAAAACTGCTGAATCCTAAAGAAATATGTGACTCTGATTTTTATTTTCATTTTTTTAGAATAAAAACTAAACGAGTAGGTTAGATATTTGATTTAAACAAATGTTATTTTTAGTATCATTAAGTACAATTTTCTGGATTTAAGCATAATTGAGTGTAATTGTTAGTCTTTTAAGCTTGATGTTTATTATAATAGAAATGACTTAAGTTTAAAAGATTCAGACTCAAATTTTACACCATGAAAGTTTAAAGAAAGACTAAACTTTTGAACTCCCCAGTAAAGCGCAGTAGGGTTTTACATCATCTTAAACATCTGCAAGGTCAAATAATATACCTACAAGAAACACACTTTAAACCATCTGTCAGCCCAAGAATTAAATGTGGGTGGGTTGGCCACTCCTATTTTTCATCTTTTAATAGTAAATCTAGGGGGGTTGCCATCTTGATACACAAGTCTGTATCCTTCGAATGTAGTCATGTGACTTCTGACCCTGGGGGGAGATTTTTGATTGTTAAAGGTAAAATTTATGACACCCCAGTTCTACTTGTAAATGTATATGCTCCCAATTGGGATAACCCAGATTTTTTCAGGCAACTTTTTTCTGATCTGCCTGATATGTCTTCTCACTTTTTAATTTGGGGTGGAGATTTTAACTGTTGGCTTAACCCTTCGTTAGATCGCTCCTCTACCAAAATTGCCACTATCACAAGATCAGCCAGAGTGATTAAAACCTTTATGGATGAGTTTTCTATTTCCGACCCTTGGCGTTTCTTTAATCCTTCTGACAAAGCGTTTTCTTTCTTTTCCCACGTTCACCATACATTTACTCGAATAGATTACTTCTTGGTAGATAACAGACTTCTCCCCACCATAGGCCCATGCTCATATGAAGCAACAGTTATCTCTGATCATTCCCCTGTCACAATGAGTATCCAAATTAGAGGAATAGCTCAGTGTCACACCCCATGGCGTTTCAATACTCGTCTACTTGCATCTGATAAATTTGTCAAAATGATTTCCGACCAAATTGACTTTTTTTTGAGTGTAAACAAGACTGCAGATATTTCTGCTTCTGTATTATGGGAAACTTTAAAGGCTTATATAAGAGGGCAAATAATTTCATTTTTAAACTATGAAAGTAAAAAGAGGAGGAAAGAACTGAGCTCCATATCAGAACGCATCACTCAGCTAGACACCTTATATGCTGCCACTCCCTCTCCAGAATTATACAAAGAGCGCCTCCTTCTTCAATCAAAGTTTGATACTCTGACTACAGACCACACGGTTAAATTACTAACTAAGTCCAGAAGTCTTTTTTTTGAACAAGGTGACAAAGCTAGTAACTTACTAGCTCATCAACTTCGTCAATCTACTTCATCCCACCATATTTCTAAATTAATACTTCAACTGGTACAACCATAAATCCTCAAGAAATTAATGACCAATTTAAAAACTACTATGCTTCATTATATACATCTGAATCCTCAGCAACTAAACAAGACTTTGATATTTTTTTCTCTAAACTCAAGATTCCTGTAATCCCCCTTGACTGCATCGAAAAATTGGAGAAGCCTCTAACTGTAGAAGAACTTTATACAGCCATCTCTCAAATGCAAAGCGGTAAATCCCCTGGGCCAGATGGTTACCCAATCGAGTTCTATAAGAAATTCCAACACAAACTAGCACCAGTCCTGATAGATATGTATAATGAATCGTTCTCTGATCTTAATCTTCCCCCGACACTTACCCAAGCGTTTATTTCTCTTATTCTTAAAAAGGATAAGGATCCTCTTTCCTGCTCTTCTTATCGACCCATTAGTCTTCTAAATGTAGATTTTAAGTTACTATCTAAAATGCTTGCTCTTCGATTGGAAACTGTGCTGCCAAAAATTATTTCCCCCAACCAAACCGGATTTATTAAAAATAGACACTCTTTCTCTAACTTGAGAAGATTGTTTAACACGATCTACAATTGTCCTGATATTTCAACACCCGAGGCTGTCATAGCATTGGATGCCGAAAAGGCCTTTGACAGAGTGGAGTGGGGGTTCCTATTTCATACCCTGGAGGCTTTCGGTTTTGGTAAAAATTTTGTCAGATGGGTCAAATTGTTGTACTCCTCCCCTGTTGCCTCGGTAAGGACTAATAATATGCAATCACAATACTTTCCATTACAACGCTCCACTCGACAAGGCTGTCCTCTGAGTCCTCTTTTGTTTGCCTTAGCCATTGAACCCCTATCAATTGCACTTTGCTCCGACGCACAGATAACCGGGATTTTTAGAAATGGGATAGAACAAAGAGTTTCCCTCTATGCAGATGACCTTCTCCTTTATATATCTGATTTCTCTGTTTCTGTTCCTGCTGCGTTAGCCATCTTTAAGTCATTTGGTGCCATATCAGGCTATAAGCTAAATTTGAGTAAAAGTGAACTATTCCCCTTGAATGGGGCAGCATACAAATGTCCATTAGATAGTTTTCCTTTTAAAATTATAACACAAGACTTTACCTATTTGGGAATTCGTGTAACTAAAAAGTTCAAAGACCTCTTTAAAGCTAACTTTCTTCCCCTCATGATTCGAGTACAGGAGGACTTTGATCGCTGGTCGGTTCTAAACTTGTCCCTTGCTGCTCGTATCAATTCTGTTAAGATGAACACCTTGCCAAAGTTCCTTTATCTATTCCAGTGCCTACCTGTCTTTCTTACGCACGCGTTTTTTCATAAAGTTGATTCTATGATTTTAGAATTTATTTGGAATAAAAAGATCCCTAGGATTCGCAAAGAACGTCTACAAAGACCCAAATTGTTAGGTGGGATGGCCTTGCCAAATTTTAAATTTTACTATTGGGCGGCCAACCTTAGAATAATTCAGTTCTGGACACACCCTGACTCATTCTCCAGCCCAATCTGGCTGGAGATGGAAGCAGCATCAGCTAAACCAGTATCACTCTCAGCTTTAGCTCACGCCTCTACAAAGAGTTCCTCGTTAAATCGCTCTTAAAATGTGATTGTTAAAAACTTCCTTGAAAATTTGGAATCAGTTTAGGCGTTACGTTGGCCTTCAAACTATATTCTATTTCAGCACCTAATTTCAAGAACCCCTTTTTCCTCCTTTCTTTGTTCGATAGGACATTTACTAATTGGTCTACCCTGGGCATTAAATCATTTCAAGATCTATATATTAATAAAATATTTGCATCCTTTGAACAGTTATCCAAAAAGTTGGCCTCCCTAAACAGCACCTTTTCAGGTATTTCCAAATACGTAGCTTTGTTAAAAATACATTTCCCCAGTTTCCTAATGCACCCCTGGGACAGCTCTAGATCCTTTCCTCAAGCCTGCACCTGCTCTAAAAGGGATGATAGCATATTTGTATACTAACATTCACTCCCTTCGTCTAGTCTCTTTAAGCCATTAAAGACCTTTGGGAATTGGAATTGGGAGTAGACATACCTGAGAGACACTTGGAAGATTGCTCTAAAGAATGTGCACAAATCCTCAATATGTGCAAAACAGGATTGCCCAGTGTAAAATCATCCATCGTGCACCACCTGACCGAAGGGTCAGGCTTGCCAAAATGTATAAGGATGTTGACCCTACCTGTGACAGATGCCACTTAGCGCCAGCAAATCATGTTCATATGTTTTGGTCTTGTCCAAGCTTATATCGCTTTGGAAAGATTTATTTGCGTCTATTTCTCGGATCATAGGTAGGACGATAGAGCCCAACCCTCTTACTGCTATATTGGTGCACCTCCATCCACAGTCCCATCTTCCTCCTCAGAGGCAGAGGTTATTGGTTTTGTTACCCTGTTGGCAAGCGCCTTATTCTTTGAGATGGAAGTCTCCACATGCCCCGTCTCACACACTCTGGATCAAGACGTTTAAATCTTTTAAAGCTTGAAAGAATCAGAAGCTGTTTGAGGGGCTCAATCGAAAGACTTCCACAGGAAGTGGAACCTTTCTTTGGGAACCTTTCTTTGTGTATGTTGCAGAACTGAAGTCTCCACTTACCGAAGACTAAAAAATCTGTTGTATTGATCGGATGATGAGATTGATTCCATAGCGGTAATAGCACTCCTTAACACTTTTTTGTCTTTTTTTTTTTTTATGTCATTGTCTACAGTTATACATTTTATTTTGATTGTTGCCACCGTCTTTTTAATTTATTTATGTTTCTTCTTTGTGTGTATGTATCATGATTGTCTTATGGTCTCTTATTCTGTGAAAAATTCAATAAACAGATTGTGAAAAAAAAAAGAAAGACTAAACTTTTTTTGTGTGCGCTTTTCTGACTCTCTCGCATGTTTGGAATTAACCAGCTGTTGTAAAGCTATTTGTTTTCACATTACTGGTAATCTTTATTCACAGAATGTTTTTATTAACAAAAAGGAAGAAGATACAATGTCAGATTTTCTTTTCTTATTTATATATTTTTTAAATACACTCTTTTTTTTATTTCCAAAGAATTCTGACCGTTTCCCTGTCAACTGTCATCATAATCATCATTATAAGACATGATTCATGCTTCTTGCCCGAAAGCAATCTCTACACATTCATTTCATGCTAATTTCTAACACAGACTTGCTTTCTGGTGCGAATTAAATTAATTTTTTTGTCTCATAAAAGCAATTGTTCACCTTATATTTAACTCTTTTTTTTTTTTTTTTTTTTTTTGTCCTTTCTCAAGGTCAACATAATTCCCATCATTGCCAAAGCAGACACCATCTCCAAGAGTGAGCTCCATAAATTTAAAATAAAGATTATGAGTGAGCTGGTGAGCAACGGCGTTCAGATTTATCAGTTCCCGACAGATGATGAAACCGTCAGTGAGATCAACTCCTCGATGAACGTAAGTCACCTTCCACTAAACACCACAAACCATCCCGGTCACGGCATGTAGATGAAAGTCTGTTTTATATTGCAAGAGCATTGTTCTTTTGGCTGATAAAGGCTTTTTAGACAATATTTTAACCACACAGTCCTCATGCTTTGATGCTACATTGGCAAAGCGACAGTTTAGTTTTCCCTGGCACCAATTCTCTAAAGCATCCTGATCTATTCATAGTTCGTTACATCAGTGCCCACATGCACTGGCTTGTTCCTCGTAGCTTTAAGATGCCTCCTGGTTTCCACTCCCCTCGAAAGTCTGGCTGCAGCATATCAAGCATTTTTTCCACATAGAGCCTCACTATTTGTCTTAATGAAGCATAGAGGCTCTGAGAGCAGCAATAAACTGTTTAATCGCTTCAACATTACAAGACTCTTAAACTTAAGAGCTCAAGTTCATGGTGTTAAATATGGTTACACTTTGCTTTGAAAAGTAAGTCAATGGAATAACTTTTATTTTTACATGCAATGTGAATTTGATGTGCAAATGATGCAGAAAAGTAAATAAAAATGAAAATGTGGCTAAAAATATCCTAAATTTTCAGTGAGATGCTATTATTTTTATTTATTTTAATTTTTACCGGTGTAACTCTTTTTCTGTGCAGGCACATCTACCATTTGCTGTGGTTGGAAGCGTAGAAGAGGTCAAAGTGGGGAACAAGACAGTGAGGGCTAGACAGTACCCTTGGGGTGTTGTGCAAGGTAAGAGCCGCCATGAAGCACAACAGTTGCAACTTGTGTGTTTGAGTTTCACAAGCAAGCACAATTAGGCTTAAAGAGGACCAACTGTTCTTCTGTCAGACGGGGACATGCCTCGAGGCCAATGTGTGTTTTCTCTGCAACCCATTTTTCTGCAAATGCTAAAAAGGAATTTAAGGAAAACATTTTATTTAGAATAATTCTAATTTTGTTACAAATTCTGTCCTCTACGAGTAAGTGGGATGGGATTTCTAGCATTTGCTTTTTAAACTTTCATTTTAAACATTTATCTGGGTTGATAGTCAAATTCTACTGAAATCATGCGGCATCTTATTTGTTTATGGTTAAAGCAGAAGAAATGCACAGAAAAAGTTTGTCAAGAATTGTTAAAGACCCACTCCAAACATCTTCTAAACTATTTTAAAAGTGTTTCCAGTCGTCTTTTAATTAGGGTTTTGTTGTTTTTACCCAAATTCATAAATCATGTTGTTTTCTAGGACATAGTTTCTGCAGAGTGGCACCAGTCAGAAATTCACCACTGAGTTGTGGACAAGTTTGTTGATGCATAGCAACTCCGCCCCTTTTTCCCTCCTTGTTGCCCATTCACTGTATACAAAGAACTGAACCGAGCAAGTGTGATGTCGCCCGTAGAAAATGCCTTTTTCTTCCAGCTTCAACGAAATTAAGCCGATTCGATTGGCATTTTTCTGTGATACGGGTGCTGCCATGTTGGAGCCAGACAGCAGTGATTGGTCAAAGTCGGTCTGAGTCGACGTTTCTACGGAAACTAATGTCGCCAGTCATGAGTGAGCTTATGATAAGTCCACATTTACTGAAAATGGAATCTGTCAATCAAACATTTGAAGTGGGGGCCAGCGAGCACCACATGCTTTTACTGAGGCATCTGATTGGTCAGTTTATAACTTGGTGTACTTTTTACTTTACAAATGCAGTACTCTCGTTTGTCTGCTCCGGATTCACAGCGATTTGAATAAGGAAATACTGAGAAATGCAAATTTGAGCTTAATTTTATTTGGATATGTCCTCCATCATCAGAAAAATACCACGAGTACATGTTAAAACCACCAAAAAAACCACAATTTTCATCACAGTGGGTTTGTAAAGGGATCAGATCCAGAAAATATGTTTAGACTGTAACCAGGAAAACCTTCAACAAAGCCCCATTCAGACTTTTTACTCATGTAGAACACATTATTAGGGAAACCTATATGTTTACAGAACTCACACCAGACATATTTAATGTCTGAAAATGCAATGAAAATAACATGCATGTGTGCATAGTAGAACTCAGTATTCTTTGCCATGTTAAATATTATTAAGGTCTCAAAATTTATGCGAAAATTGCTCAATGGAAAAATGAAGTAATACAATTTAAATAATGAAAAACCTCCTTACAGTCCTCTTTTTTTATGAAAAATCTGCACTTAGGTGGTTTTCCTTCCGACAATGTGTGAAAATACATTAAAAGAAGATTGTTTTGAAAAATTTTGACTTTATACGAGGATAAAAAGCTTCTAGCTTGTTGCAGCATGGTGACGGCACCCCACTGTTGGCCTGTTTATTTATGTGCACACCCGTATACGACTGAGGTGTGACTTCCTGCAGAGTGACTCTGAAGCCCGAGCGCATTTGTTTTATTTATCTTTGTAGAGGCAGCATTGTGTTTCCCTGTTTTCTGTGCCACATTCCCGTCCCAATGAACTGGTTTTGTTTCTCCTCGTCATCTCTCGCGCCCGCCGTCCTGGGAGGTTCGTCTCCCACACCCCCCTTCCTCTTTGGAGCCAAACGCCTTCATTTATTAATGCGACGCAGAAACGTGCCGTGAGAATATGAGCGCTCACGAGGGTGTTATCCTCCTAAAGAAGATCCTTCCCTTCCTTCCCTCCTCCCCTCTTTCCGGGTTCATTTCTCTCTTTCGCTGTCCCTCCTATCCTCTCCATCATCCAATGACCGCTCTCATTCCTCAGCCCTCGGAGGACATTCTGCGGTTATTTGTTCAGCCAGCTTTACGTCTCCAGGGGGACAAATTCCTAAGGAGTCAGTGTGAGACAACAGCTCGGTTCAGTAACAGATTAATGTCAAGTTATTTTTAAATAAAAAGGACAATAGTAAAGTAAATTAGGTTTTAAGACGTGTTATCAATGTTTAGTTAACCTTTAATGATTCTTTTCTTTTGATGAAATGTTCTATAAATGCAAAAAAATTCTAAAGGTCTTATAGTCTCTGTAAACTGAAATAAACCAAGGTCATCTTTTAAAGGATAATTACTTAAAGTAGAGACATCTGCTGGCATGCTTTACAAACATATCTTGATTCAAAATGAAGAACTTTGAAATTACACGATGAACAAGTTTGCTTTTTCTTGGTAGATTAAAAAAAATCAGTTTCTTTCATGGCTATTTTATTAATTCATCTGCGATTGAAGAAAAGTGTCTAAAGTTTCTATTTATCTCTTTCATTCATGTAAAATGCAGATCTGTCATTGTGAAGCGTTTGTCCGTGGCAGCTGTTATTTAGAAGGGTTATTGTAGCCTCTCAAAGAGCCATGGGAAAGTTTCATTCCACTCCAGGGGAAAACAGAGGATTGACTGTTTCCTGACAAAGAGAGTTGGTAAAGGGCCTCAGTGGGTGTGTGCTTATCTTTCCTCATCATCTGAACTCTGTTATCTCTGATGAGCTGACGTCTGTAAGACCCCGAGCATCTCTTTCACCACGCATTAGTTCTTACGGAAAACGGAGCCCAACAAAAACTGGAAACCGCTTTTCTACACATCTCTTTAGTGAAGCAGCTTATTTAAAAAAAATTATTGTATTGAGATGTGGAACGGCTGCTGCACCGAAGCACATTTTTGCCCTTTACGGTTGCAGAATTGATGCCAAAAATGAACGGAAATTTGTACTTAAATATGTTAAATATGCTTTTGAAGTTAGGTAGCTGTACATTTTTTGGCCCATCATCCTGAGTGTCATCAGGACACTGGACACAGGAGCTTGTGTGTATGCTCAGGTATTTTCAGGGCTCACTGCTGCATCAGTCAGAAAATTGGCCTCCATTCTGGACTCAGTGAGGGGGCTGCTACAGTATGAGGAACATGGATATTTTCCCAGAAAACTACAATTTTCTTTGCCTTAGTTTGTGTTTTGACGGTGACCTGAGTTAAGCTCCAACCACCACAGTATGGATACATCCCATCTTTTAAAGAGATTTAGTGTTTCAAAGCCACGCCTGCTTTAACATTTGTTGTGTCGCTGTTGTTTCTGTTTTCTCAGAGCTTGCAGCTTGTGCTGGCATTTAAACTCAGCATGCATCCTTTTAGCCGTCTCTCTGCCAAATTGAGATTCATGGCAGCGCCTCAGAGACGGCTACCTTTCAATCTGTGCGTGCTCTTTGGGTCTAGTGGGGTTCTAGAAAGCTTTGCAGTCTGAACTCTGCAAAAATCGTGAACTTTTTTCATAAAACTATTAAAAAAACATCTATTTGCTTAAAATATTTAGGTTGAGACTAGGTTTGACTTACAAAAAACATCTCTCCTCTGTGACACAGATTAGCATTTTAATATTCACAATTTTGCTTTTCAGACCTGGAATCTACACTTTTTTTGTCCCTAAAAGTTATTGCAGCCATTAAACAATGGGTACTGAAAATATATTTTTATGCACGTTTAATCATGACTATGCAGTTTTATCTATTATAAAAAATTGTGTCATTTTAAGGCATTTTCTGCAGTGCAGCAGGAGTTCATTAGAAATTCAATTCTAGGTTTTGAGTGGGACAGTTTGTAATGAAAGTTACCCCTACCTTGATATATCAGCATTCATTTGTTTGTCTCTTGCTAGCTTATAGCATCTCACAAGCCCAAGCTAATATTAGCTACAGCTAACAATATCACAGTTTTGAGCCGAGTGGCAACTAGAACAAAGAAAGTAAAGACGTTAATGCATCTATTTGTCTGCAAGTGGATGCTTCAAAATTGTAGCTGAGAAGGAAGACTTTGGCTGCATCACAAACTCAAGCTTTTTTAAGCTGTAGATTTTGATCTGCTCCTGATTCATCAAGATTTGAATAAAGAAATACTCAGAAATAGTTTTAATCTTTAATTATTTTATATTTTTTTAAGTTATAATTTTTTATCTCTTCCATTTTAAGAAAAATGCTACAAGAACATATTAAAAACACCAAAACACAATTTTCATTGGAGTGGGTCTGTAAATATGTATTTTATGCTTTTAGGATCTTAAATTAAAGTTACATGAACGTTAGATAAGATCTCTCTAAATAAGGGACATCTGTACAACATCATTAGCGACTGACATGCAGACCCATTGACTCCATTAAATGTGTTATTAAATGGAAAATCTGGGTTGTGTCCGAGTTGAACTTGTTATTTTGTGTTAACGTTGATGCTTTTGTTTGGTTTCAGTTGAGAACGAGAGCCACTGTGACTTTGTAAAACTCAGAGAGATGCTGATCCGAGTCAACATGGAGGATCTGAGGGAGCAGACTCACGCACGCCACTACGAGCTGTACCGCCGCTGTAAGCTGGAGGAGATGGGCTTCAAAGACACAGATCCTGACAGTCAACCAATCAGGTAAAAAAAAAATAAAAAAGCAGAGAAACCTTTTCTGTCCATTTCCACATCATCCTCTGTCTTCTTTTAGCCTTCAAGAGACCTACGAGGCCAAGAGGAAAGAGTTCTTAGGCGATCTGCAGCGCAAGGAAGAAGAAATGCGACAAATGTTTGTGAACAAAGTGAAAGAAACTGAAGCAGAACTTAAAGAAAAGGAGAGAGAGGTCAGTTTGTCCTTTATGATTTACAAGATAAACTTTTGATATGGAAATAATTTATGACTTCATACTGTAGCCGTGGCTGTTGAGGTTTTCATGCATACATCTGCACAGCAACAACTTGCTTCGATTTTTAGTCTTTGTGATAATTTTGGGAAACATAATTATTTTTATTTTAATGTGTAGTTGTCGGGTCTCAAATCTGCTCTACAACATGAACACTTTTCCTTTTCTCATCTTTCTCGTTGTTGGTGGACAGGGATATAATAAAGTGAAATGAAAAACATACCTTTGCTTAGGCTGTAGCTCTGTGGAGAAATCAATTCTTCAAGTCTGGATAATGCAGGTTACCATGGTGCGCTAAAATATCTTTGATCTGCTGCTCTGCGTGCAGATATGGTGACTTTTGATTGGAGTTTGTGTATGTCAAAGGGACAAAAAAACATAGCATAAACTAAAATTAAAGTCCTGTTTTCCTGTTGCATTGGACATTAATGCTATATCTAAATAAATTTCTAAATCATTTTTTTTATATTATTTTCCTGCATGAAAAATTAGATTTTTGAAAAGCAACTTTTTAGTTGTTGGTGAGGATTCTGAGGGAATCCTTCAAAACGGAGTTTAAATACTCATGTCTTCATCTATAATCATTAATTTTCCCCCCAGTTGCATGATAAATTTGAGCATCTGAAGCGGACGCATCAGGAAGAGAAGAGGAAGGTGGAGGAGAAGCGCAGAGAGCTGGAGGACGAGCAGAATACTTTCAACAGGAGAAAGATGGCCGCCGAGACCCAGTCCTTATCTCAGCCTCTCAAGAAAGACAAAGACAAGAAAAAGTAAGAGCACTTCACCACTTATTCTCTTTTAGTCCATGCTTTTTCTATCTTTGCTTATAAATAACCCTTTTTGCTGCATGGCTCTCCTGTTTGGCTGATTATTTACTGGCAGGACGTGGACTCTGTCCAACGCAGGCCAAACCTTCAAGGAGTGTGCTTACTGCTAACTTTCACTAATACACAAATATTTCAGCTTTAGTAAGAGTCTGGCATGCGTGAAGGAGACTTCCTGCCTTTTTGTTCTGCCCCAGCCTAACATTTCCTGTTCCTTCGCTCTTTCCTTTAAGTCTGCCCTCATCACTCTCGATATTTGGGGAGGAGGCAGGGAGTTTGCTTTCTAAAGATGATGAAGGATTTACCTCAGGAGGACAAAACAAATGATTTACGTTACATACGTGATAGTTTTTTCATTGAGTTTCGTATATCTGCAGTTTTTAGTTGCTCCAGCTGTTTGCCCAAACAGAGTAGACCGATAATGTTGTTGGTGAAGAAGAATCTATTAGAAATGCATGCATCAGCCCCGACGTACAGTCCAGATGTGTCAAACCTCACTCTAAAAATGGGTTTGTGCGAGGTTGGGTGGAAATCGGTCTGAAGTAGGGCCGACACATTCCAGCAGAGCAACTGAAACGGGAGCTTTTTGACTCATCTGGTTTCAAGATGATCCATTCAAAGAACTGATCCACATTCTTTTGATCTAAACTCTGATGTCACATCAGTCAAGAGACGACATATTCAGGAACAGACATTCTGACCGAAGATCATTCAAGAATTCTTGTTTAGTTTTTGTCTGGTTTTGATTTATTTTGAGTCATTTATTACGCTTTTTTTTTAGGCATCCACAATATATTTGCAGTTTTTTTTTTCATTTTTAGTGGTTTACATAGTGATTTATAGTTGAGCTGGTAAGGATAATGTGTGGTTTTCATTGCTTTTAAAGGTTAGCGAGTGGACATATGGCTCCACCTTGTGGCTGCATAGTGACACTACTGTTAAAAACAACTATCTTCCATTTTGTGAGTTTAAGGCCCGTTATTTTTTATTCTAGTAAACATTTATAATAATAAAAGGGGCTGACACCAAATCTAAAGCTTTAATTTTACTAATAACCTTCCATGCTTCTGTCCTTTCTTGTACCTTTAGGTTTAAAAAATAATTTTTATAATCAAGTTCTTCATTTGTTCATTTATTTTTTGTTTCATTGTTTTTCAGTTAATTTATGGCTGCTGTACATCCATCCACACATGACCATGGGTTTGTTCTCCATCACCATTGCAACGACTACATCTGTTTTTTGTTTTTTTTTTTTTAGCTTCTTTCTTTAATTTTTTTTTGACATTCCATCTTGACACATGGACCAAAGACACTGAGGATGATGATGGTGAAACCATGGGAGAAAAAAGGAGGAAACATTCACCTTCCATCAGTGACCATCTCATTAATTCAAGATCTTTCTATGTTGTTTTTGGACACTTTTATATCTTAACTATATATGCATTTTTTTTTTCTACCTGGTGATTGTAATGTTTTTTTTTTCTTTATTTTGTGTTTCACCCTAAACTATTAGACGACGCATTAAAAGCTCACAAACATTTTGACTTGGTACTACATCGTAAACACGCCTGGGCGATGTATTATAAGGCATTTTATGGGTGTCGAGGACAGAAACAATTTTTTGTTTCAACCGTTTTGAGAAATCTCTCAGGTGTTGTTTAATAACCCTGAAAATTTAGCTTAGTAAAATAAACCTGTGCATCAAAAAATATTTGAATAGCAATAACCGAGTACCTGTATAAATGCATAGATTGGATTTATAAAGGTACTCTAAAAGTAGTCCTTAAAATCTATGCAATATTCTGGTGCTGTAACTCCTGAGTTTTTTTTCGTAGATTTTTACCAAGTTTTATATGCAAAATGTACTAGTTAATAAAAACATGTTGTAAGAAGGTGTTGATGGCTAAAGGGCATTGTGTTCAGGTTAACAGACAAAGTTATGTGGACTCACAAACATGAAGCCACAAATCATTTAAGCCTGTTGTTGCTGTAAAAGTTAACCCCAGACTTCGATAAGCGTGCAGCTGTATTTACTGTCTGTAGTTGGAAATAAATACACCCCCACACTTCCTGATTTTGCTGCGTCTCTCTGCAGTTCGTGTGTATTTGCTCCTAGAGGGCGGGAATTAAAGCGGCAGGTGAAGACCCGCTTGGATGTAGTTAGTCTGGAGCGCAGACACCTGTCGGCTTAAGACGCTTTTTGAACCGTTTCCCAAAACCAAAGAGCTTTTTTTTTTTTTTTTTTTGTGAGTATCAGTTCAAGTTTGAACGTGCACCTCTGCTCTTGAGGAGCATGTTTGTGTGCAGCGGCTTTGCAGAAGGCGGGGTCTGTCAACAAGCATTAGAAAAGTACAACATTTGCTGACTCTGTTCATGAGAAAAGGAAGCGTGCGGGTGAGAAACTTGAACAATCTGTTAACACAAATGTTATCTCTGTTGTGATTGTAAGTTTTTCCAGTCAAGCAGACAAGTGTAGATAATCAGAAAAACTCATCCAGTCCACCTTAAAAAGATATTTCTAAAAGATTTCATTTTGACATAAAATAAAAACTGTGGATTCTCTTAAACCTCTTAATGCTGTCGTCACAAATATGCAACAAATCACTTTATCTTTAAAATTACCTAAATGTAGCATTTAAAAGCAAAAACATTAATTTTTTTAATCACTAAAAAGAAATTCATTTGTTAAGGGATAAAAATAAAAAAGTCAACAAAATGTAATTGTTAGATGTGCTTTAGCACATTTGAATGTGTCCTTAAAATACAAAATGAAGGGACAGAAAGTTCTGTATGTGCTCAAAAAATTTGAGTAGGGAAGACATCTGTTCTGAATTAGAGCGGTAAATATTTCTGCCCGTCAAATCTAGGACAAGCCTTCCCAGGAGTGAAAGTACCAGGAGCAAGGGTTAGGTCAGCCCCAAAGGTCAAGAAATACTCTAGATGTTAAACAGTCAAACCAGGACTGGAGCTTTGTTTACACTGGTTGTCAGGAGAAACCACTTTTTCAAAAATAACCTGTCAGCACATCTTAGGCCTGCAGTTATTTTTGAAGCGAACCACAAACCTCAAACGCTCTTGGATGGAAACATGGTGGAGAAGTTTGTCCACAGAGCTCTGTTGAAACCAAACCGTTTTTCGGCACAAACTTGCTGGTGATGGAGCTGCCACAGCTTGGGTTTTTTCTCCATCAAAGAATCAGAACACTTTAAATCTATTGGACACCAAAAATGAAAAAAATATTTGAATGGATTTTAAAAGTTTTGAGCTTTTCAATAAAAAACAACTTGGGGGGTGTCTTTTTCCTCTTAAGACAGAAACGATTCAGATCATCTTCAAGCTTTAAATATTTCAGAGGGACAGCCATGTCCTCTGCCATCCCAGAGTCATTCTTCATTAGGAGGAAGTGGCAGCGCTGTAAATGTGCTCTTCCTTTGTAACGGTTTTCTGTTTGAAATGAAAGCTCAAGCACTATTATTATTCCGTCCACCACCTGCCGGGCTCACTGGCTTCCGTCCAGCAGCACAGGATGTTCAGAGTGCTGCGTTCCGTCTTTAACTCACTGTGCTAAGTGATAATCACTCCCTGACAGCAGCTGCACTGCTGTTAAAGGTCTCCAAATACATTTAATTGGTCACTTTGTGCAACGAACAGATCATGACTCAAAGGTTTTTCTAAAAGATGTCTACATTTTAAAGGGAAATTATCCTCTTTTTTTTTAATCTACCATTGATTGACTTTTTTTCTGACTTTTTTTTTTTTACATTTTGTCTACTTTTTTCTTTAAGATAACTTTTTTGAACTTTTTCTTAACTTAAAAAAATGTTAAAGCAGTTTATAACTTTCAGATTTTTTAAATGGCTCCTGTCTTTATCAATGAATATGACTTAGTTGACTTCTTTTCCTGATTTTTTTATTACTTTTTTCTTCAACGTTGATTTTGATTTTATTTACTTGTTCTTTAAGATTGTTTTTTTTACATTGATAATGCATTTTGTTAGTCTATTTTAATTGACTTTTCTTAATAACCTTTTAATCATTGAATGACTTAAGTTTACTTCTTTTTTCTGACTTTTTTTAAATGAATTTATTCCTCAATATGACTTTTTCTGAGTTTCCATTTGCTTTTTTCTTTATGACCTTTTTCAAGATTGATTTTTCTTTTACTTTTTTAAACATGGATCATGATTTTTTTTGAACAACTCCATCATTACATCTGACTCAACTTTACTTCTTTCTCTGTCTTTTTTAAATTAATTTTTCTTCATTGTAATTGACTTTAGTTCAACATTGGTTTGTTCTTCTTTCACATTTTGATTTTTTCTGACTGTTTATCTTTTACATATCATGGCTTTTCTGACCGTAATGACATTTATCATTCATTGAACGACTTCAGTTTTTCTTCAACCTTGCCTTTTTTCCATCGTTATGACTTTCATTTTCCTTTAACATGGACCATTTTTTAAAATGATTATTTCTGTAACATAGATCATAACTCAGAAAAATTACAAGTTTTATACAAAGACAGCGAAACATTAGACTTTTAAGTCATAGCTTTATTTCTGTGTGTTTACAATAGTAACAGTACAATACAGCTGCCTTAGTACTTGGAAAAAAAGGAAAACAGGCCAGTAACTTCAGCGTAAGGAGCAAAAGACTGAAAAAAAGGAATATGTTTTCACATTAAAGACATTATTGCTAACACAGTTCAGTGTCTTTGGGGTTCAAATGTTCAGCCTTGGCCTGTCTGGACACACTTTGTGCTCATGAGCCACTTCTAAATAGTCCAATTGTACTTTCTACCATCATCTTATTAAAAAATTAAAGTGATTTTTGCTGAACAAAGTCAGGAAACCTTCATGCCAAACTTTACATTATTTGTGAAAAATAAAACACCATAATTAATTCAGTTGTTTCTTCTCAAAAATGGTTTCAATCTACTCTAGTGTTTAACTACGGTAAATCTCCCAAAGGTGCTTCCATTTAATTGATAAATCATAAAACGAGTCACACAGAAGCATGTCATAAAAAACATTAGTAAAGAAAATAAAGCTTTTAAGTAAAAAGTAGCTTTTGTAAATAAAACATTTAGTATAAGATAAAAAACGTAAAAAAAGTAAAACATACATATAAAAAATAAAAAAAAAAAAGCTTGTTTTTATCTCAAAGTGCTTTGTGGCAGCGGAAGAACCTGCGCACCAAGATGCCTCACAGTAACTGAACTCTGAAATATAAAAAAGGTAAAAGGAGGAAAAATAAACAAAACATTCAAATCTCAATCCTGTCTGGCTCAGTAACTTCCCCGGTTCCCCCCTCAGCCGCTGTGCCGTCACCTTGTGTCCTCTGTATTGATCTCTACCCGCCTCTACATTCGGGGGGTTGGACGACTGCATAGAAAGGACCAAACAATTCATTGACCCTGGAAAGCTTGTTTTAACTCGGGTCTTAGAGTGGTCCGAGCTGATGGACGGTGCGAGAAAATGTCTGGCTAGTTGATAGCAGGGTGCAAAGGGGGGCAAGGGGAGACGCCCTTTTGGGGTGCAAACAAAGCCTTGATATCGTCTCCTTCCTCCTCTGGATTGGTCTCTTCACTGTACAAACGCCTCAAACCGTCATAATATTCATCCAAGTCTCCTTGCTGGCCGCCACCACGCCCTCTCCTGGCCATCCGGAGGCGCCGCGAAGGCCTCCAGGCTCGCCGCTGCTCTCGGATGTGGGTGCCGTCAAAAATGTAAACGGCGTTGGTCGGCATGGACGAGTCCAGGCTTTGTAGGTACTCGTCCACCATCTCTTTGCAGTAGATGAACTCAGCGCTGTCCACCTAGAAGAAGCAGATCCAGAGATAAAGACATAGACTTAAAAGGCAGGTGTGGTTAAGGAGGTTACGACATAAACTAAGACGCATACAGGCTTGAACTCATTTTTTTCCCTGATAAGTTAAAATAAGTAAAATAAAAGCTGAATTTTTTCTGATCTTTTCACTGGAAAACATCAATACTTTGAAATATATCAATTTGTGCTTTTAGTAGGACTCTTTATTAACTGCTAAAAAGTATTTTCTGTATAATCCACTCTTATTTCTGAAATACAAACTACAGGTAGATTTTTTTTTTCATTTTAAAGGAAAATATAAACAGCAGCCGGCCCCCTTACTTGTGCTTTCTTCAGCAGATCAGTAAAGACGGAGAACCAGTCCGGAGTGAGTGCCTCTAGTTCCAAAGTGATGATGGCCAAGGCCAACGTGGAACCTTTGAACTGCCAAAGCTGGTGGCAGGCCATACAGTGCTGCACCTGCCTGGTCCACAGCGCCACCTGGAGGCCTGGGGGCATTTTCTGATGCCTCGGCCCGCAGGGGAGGGAAGCAGGGTCCGGAGAGGAGTCGACGACGGGGCTGAGACCGATGGATGGAATGAGATGGGGGTGGCCGGAGACGAGCAGGGCGTGGAACTAGAGGAGCAGAAGGGAAACGAGACCAAAATGTTAGCATGATGATGCCATTTGTCGTCTTTCTGTCCCCATTTTTGCCTCGACCGCTGTACCGTTCATATCAGTGCATTGGACAGTCAAGTTTAACGAATGAAACTCCCATTCATTGTGAACTTGTTTTGTATTTGTACTCGTACAGTGCGTTTCCGTGTTCCTTTTTAGGCACTCTATACCAATCTCAATCTTTGTTGTGAAAAATTGTTATATTTTGAAAAGTAACCGGATTTTCTCATATTTCTTGGCATCATTTCTTGCCAGAATTGACGCGGATCTCCCCAAAAAATAGACCGGACGCCAAAACTATCGCTGCGCAGCGGTTCGCGTCTGGTGTAAACTACACCAAACGTTACAGACAGGACCTCTTCCACTGAAGGGTTTTATACCTATGCATCACTATGTAATTCCACTGACCAACACAAGGTGGCAGTATACTTTTTGTTGCTGTAGTTGGAGCGAACATAGCATGCTAATGCTAATGTAGCAAATACAGGGTTTTTGGTCACTAAATTGATTTCTATCACAACAAATATTTATCCTGGGGAACTGGCTCCATCTCTTTATTTTATAAACTATTTTGCACAATTTACATGTATGTTGTTCAATCAAAGCAGTTAGCATGCTGGATGTATTGTAATGTAGCTTACAAGCTGCATTAGTATGAAAGTTGAGATGGCGCAGGAACACTGTTTTTTTTTTTTTTAAAGAAAACTTGACATAGAATCATAAACTGGCTACAAAATGTAAAAGTTTTTTTTTGTTAAATTCCTCCTGTTTGTTTCACTCACTCTACATTAATGTTGAACTGTGTGTTTTTGTTTACCAAAAGGTTAAATAAGCCATGGGGTAAAAGGAAAGTTGAACTGCAGTGGGAGGTGCATCGGCATTTTATGGTTACAAAGTCAACTTTCTGACTCCACCTGACAACCGGGTCACGTAGCAAACAGCAGGTCGGCCTCCCATCTCGCTGATTGTGCCTCCCAGAGCTTGAACTCAGATTCAGGGGAACATTGCAAGGCTAAGTGGATCTGTAAATCCCCTTATATACTCATATAAGTGTCATGGTGGAGACTTTGTGCTGTTCCGTAGACAGAAAAGCATTTTATGTCATATTACAGATTAAAAATGCAAATTCATTTATCAGGGGAAAAGGAGGGGGGTGGTAGTAGCTGTGAGATATTTAAAGTACAATTTTAATATGTATTTGAAATATATTTATTTGAACAGTATAAAAAGAGAAAATGTATTTATTTTGGTATGTTTTTTATTTTTGCATTGTCTTTATTTTAGAAGTTGTGGATTTTGTAAAACTGAAAGTGATGTCTGAGAACAATATAAAAATAAAAAAAAATCCTTACACTTCTGTGGCTAAAATCCAAATCAGGTCTTTATTTGTATTTGAGAGGAAATATCTTTTTATTTTTACCTTTTTATTTTGATGATGGGTTAAAAAAGTAATTAAAAAACACCTAAAGACATTTTTGTTTCACTGATAAATTTAAAGCTTTTTTGTTTCGTTTTACTATAAAAAATGATCGATGTAAACATATATTTGGCAGTAAATTTAGTTTTAAAATGACCCCACCATAAAGAATGTGGTAAAAACAGACTTGGCTGTAATTAATTAAAACCTCTTAAAATTTAACAATATAAATGACACTTCATTATCATTAAAACTCCCTCTCAGTGGCTGCAAATAGAAGTGCCTTGGTCTAACACACATGCACAATTCCATGCATGTCATTTCGCTGGCTGTCTCTCATCTTCTATGGCCTCGAATAAATCATAATTTCTGAAAATATTCACAGAACAGCAGTTGTGTTGTTTGAAAAATATCATGGGTTTGTTTGTTTGTGGTAGTTGGCTTTTGGATTTCTGATGATTTTGTGCCAGGAGACATTTAGCTCAATAAAAAAAAAAAACACATTTGAGAGGCAGAAACTGGCAATTTTTCCTCAATATAATTAGATAATCTAAAATTGGATGAAGTTAGCTTTGCAGTTATTAAGCATTTGTTGCACAACTAGACAAAAATGACCAGGTAATTTCTTTTAATAGCTAAAAACACCATTTATTACAAAGATAAAACCGTGCTTTAGATGAAAAATTGAATAAATCTGTACTGGATGATTCATTTTTAAAATCAGAGTAAAATGACAAAAGTGGGTGGGCACAAAGGCGAATAAAAAAATGCAAAAATCTCTTATTGGACCAAGTATTTTGTGAAAGGGAAAAGAAATGGATGATGGTTGACAAAAACAGCCAGAAATCAGATGTGATGGTTTGTATTTGTGTTTTTTGTACTGCTTGTGTGGACCTGAAATATAACTACAACTCTTTGGGTGTACTATAAAAGAAAAAAAAAATACTAACTGGTCTGGTTTTTTTTTTTTTTTTTTTTTATCTGCTGGTTTTTGACTTACAATGTGAATGAAGTCGACTGGTGTTGCTGTGTACAAATCCCAGTGCAGCTTGTCCAGAATGATCCTTTCCATGCGCAAAATCTCTGCAGTTGAAAAGTTGCATCCACTACGTTCAACCAGGTCTTTAACTGAACCTATGACCTGTAACATAAAATAAAGAAAATAAAACATTTGTTTTGGAAAAAAAACCCGATATAAATGACCTGTCCTCTTATTAAAATGATTATATGGCAAATTACCTCATCTTCTTCGTTAATTTTGGCAGCGAGGACCAGCGAGGTAAAAGCAATACATTTAAGGTATTTTGGCTGAGCCTTTAGAAAAAGAAAAAGTCAAATTTAGTATTTTTCCAAGGTAAAAGGAAAGGAAACAGAAAAACATTTCTAGCCGGCTTACCTTGACGATGGACAGCAGTCGGTTGAGGATGCACACTCCCAAGGCAAAAGTCTCTGGACAGAACTGGAAGAGTCTGCTCATCTCTCCAAGCCAAAGGATCATCTGCTGATGTTGGGAAGAGGAGATGTCTGCCCCCTGAGAGGTTAAGGCAGACAGGACATCACTTGGATGAAACGATGCGTTTATATCATAGCCAGTTTGAGATTTGATCCTGTGATTATGGGCAGTTTCAGACAAAATAAATAGTCCTCATACATTAGGTCAAATTTCCTACTCTATCTTCTGTTCTCACTCCAATGAAAATTGTGTTTTTGACATGTTCTTGTAGTGTTTTTCTGATGATGGAAGATAAATATATAAAGCAAATTAGATTTAAAATTGCACTTCTAGGTATTTCTTTATTCATGTTGCTGTGAATTAGAAGCAGACAGAAAAAGGCATTTGGAAAAAAGTGTAACATAAAAGCTACGGCAAGCCACAAACTCACTATTACAACACATGCACTTGTAAACAAATAGATTCATGCATGTCTTCATTTTCCTCGTCCGAGCTGATATCTGGCCGGACAATATTACTCGCCATTTTTGTTACACCTGTAATGTTAGGTTGGGGGATGTGAAGGGCTGTAAGCTTGCGTGTAAACAGAAATGATTTCCTAGAACATGACTTTTTTGGGGGATTTCTCTTAAAAAAGCATAATCAAAATACCACTTGGAATGCTGGGACTTCAAGTAAAGTAGTTCCTACTGCTAAAAGTCAAGCAGTATCCTTGAAATCCATTTCATTGTTTTAACCTGTAGTGTTTTGATAGCATCACCTGAACAGGAATGCTCCGCTGCAGCCTCACCTGAATGCATCCATTCCTGAAGACTGGCACCTTCCAGAGGCGAGCCTCCCGGACCAGAGCATCCTCAAGCAGACCCACCAGCCGGCGGCCCTCTGCGGCTGCTGGGCTCTTCATGACCTCCACAGCACCAGCCAGGCTGCCCCCAGGACGCACTCCACCCCTGGTGGAGGAGGAGGTCACAATGCAGTCAGATTGATTCACACCACCCACATAACTCCTTAGATCTAATTATATGAGGGAGTTAAGGTGGAAACGTTATTGTGAATCAATTTTGAGGGTTAGAAAATTTTATTTCAAATTGTTTCAAACCTGTATAGCGCTTTGTTGTGTGTGAAAAGTGCTTTATAAATAAAGTTTGAATTTGAATATATATGGAATTACTTTTAGTGTAGGAAGAGTGTAAACAAACTGCAGAAGAGGTAAGAATGCAGCAGGAAATGGAGGTTCAGCTAGAAAACAACAACACTCTGCAGGCAGACACAAGAAGAAGCTAAAACTCTACTGATATTTGCTCATGACTGAATTAGTGCAAATCTACCGCGGATGCGGGACAGACGGGTTAAAAAAAAACCATAATGCACTGCAGCTGCACAGTTGCAGACAAAAGCATTTGGCTTCTGGTATTTTGAGCAGCCTTACCTCTTCGGTTTCAACAGGAGAGAATGCCTCGGATGGACGGAGCATTGAGGTGATTTTTTTTTCGTTTTGTTTTAAATCAGTCCATATTTATCGAAAACAAAAGGAATATGAACAACAGAGGGATGCTGCCTGGGTAAACAATCTCGGAACAAAACGCCGTTTGCAAAAAAATGTTACAAAATCGGATAGTTGCTGCATTATATATTTATACAAAAAAACCCGGAAAAACCAATAAAAACGTGAGACTAAAAAGAAAACGGGGGCAAAAAGTAAGCGAAAAAAATAGGCGCAAAACAAGCAGGAAGCGAAGATCAGGGAGGATTGAGAACAAGCTGTGTTTTGAACGCCACAGGCTCCGCCTCCTCTGACGTCACTCCGTCTAATAAACAGATTCGTGTTAGTGGGTCAGACGTGCGAGAATACACCCACAAAATGGTCGAAACGGCTTATGAAATGGAAGTCTTCAGCTGTCTGTCCTAAAAGGAAAAAAAGCCCTTAAAGTTTAAATGTTTAAACAAAATGGTCTCTTTGAACAAAATACATATATATATAAAAAAAAAAAATCTGTGCTCTTTTACTTGACATTACAGTCATGACTGCAGTAAAATAGAGATTTAGGCCTGAAATGAGTTCAGATATTCCCTTCGCAAAAAGTAGTCAATACACTCAAATTGAAATAGTATATTTGAGTTTACTTTGTATATACTATCTATTGTAAACTTAAAAAGTTACAATTTAGTCTGAAGAAGTATTTATTTGGTATACTTCCTACAAAACACACTATATTTATACTTCATACTAACTGTACTTTTTGATAGGGTTATTAACACTTTTTTTATTGATTCAGGAAAAAGAAAACAAAAGAGAAATCTCTGATTCAAAGTTTTTCTTAAGAGAGTTTTGTTCAAATTCAAGTTATCAAGCAGCACTACACAAATGAATGGGAGGAATTTAATTTAATTGTGTTCTTTTAGTTTGATTTTAACTTTTCCTTTTTTATGTACTAAACTTAGTTAAGTGAGGCTGTATACTTGAAGTTTTCTTTATATATTGTAAACTAAAAAACCCAATCTGATGGAAATTGTTTTTTTTTTTTTTTGCTTTTTTTTTTTTTTTAAATATGTTCCTGTGGCAATTTTCTCATGATGGAGGACATTAAAAATGACGCTCTGAGTATTTCTTAATTCTGATTTTAATCAGAAGCATAGATTAAAATGCTATTGGTAAAAAGATTTGCAGTATAAGTACAACCCCCTGCTATGCTCCATTTTGATGTTTCTATCGAGACAAAGAGATAATTTTCTTCTTGCAAACATTTGGGTCAAATCTGGCCAGATAGCTCTGATATTGGTTGTGATTTTTCTTGGCTTGGGGTTGTCGGGCTATAAGCTAGGCTAGTAAGAGACTGTGTGATGGGAAATTGTGTGATGATGGGAAATTAGTGCAGGCTTACTGCACACCAATGGTCGCATCAACAACTCTGAGGCAAACTTTTGACGAACTCTAGCAGCTCGGCAGTCGCTATTTTTTTTTTTTTATTCCAGCGAAAATAAAAGTATATCTTAATGAAAAGACCACTAAGAAAGCTTTTAGAATACATCAAAAGATGAGTGGGAGTTTAAGTGTGTGACAAGTGTTAGTATTTTCAAAGATAAGATAGCCTAAGCTAAGCTAACCCTTTATGTGTCTCACAATAGGGAAATTTCAATCTAACAGTCAGAGAGTATACTTGAAGTTCTCTTTTTATGTACTATTGTAAACTTAAAATGTTATTCTGAAGAAGTTTTTAGACAGTATGTCTTAAATGAACATGCTGTTACTTTTTTACTTATACTCAAATATACTTGTAAAATGAACTTCAAGTGCACGACTTTTTGCTAAGGGTAATACATTTTCAGTACCTGTGCACATCATCCTGTGCTAATTGCTTGAGTTTCTGGCCACTTTCTGCTGTTAAGTGGTTTCAAATGCAGACTCAAACTCTATACATTAGTGGACCCCAAAACATTGCCCAATTTGATTGATGGGATGAAGATGCACAAGTTATATTACCTATTTTTTCATTTTATGTTGATTTTAATTCTCAATTCTCAACTGAATTTAAAGTATGCATGTCATGTATAATGACCCTTAGAACCTAAATTGAACATACAGACGTTGAATCTGGTATATAAGTAGTATAGTAGACCAGTGGTTACTGATACCATTTTTATTGGATTCAACTTAACTTATTTAATCAATTCACCTAAAGAAGGCAAACAAAAGAAATAAAGAGTATCTATACACATCAAAATTTGGACAATTAGTCACAAATTTATTGGTAAATGAAATATTACATTTTCAATGATGTACCCTTTGTAAACACTACACCAAGTACCCTAATCCAGTGCAAGGTATGTTTGGTTCAAAAACAGAATTGCACCAACAGTGTGTCATGCTTTTATAAGAATAATTCCAAAAAACAAAAAAAAAAACTGAACAAAAAAAGCTACCAATTTAACAAATTGTAGCTGAAAGTTGTTTAAAAAAGTTAAACTTGTTGAAATAATCATGTTTATTGAAAAAAAAAAATACACACCCTTTACTGCACAAAAAAACAAACAATTCAGATTGAAACTGCTGATCTTAAAAACTGATTTTCCTTGGGGCAGTCAATGTTAATGTGTTAACACACAAGATTAATTTGTAAAAACTTAACATGTTATCATTTATTAAAGAAAATTAATTACACTTTGTGAAGCAATTACCTTCTGTTTCGCGTTGAACGATCAAGCTTCCCCGGCGTAGATTAATTTCTGATAATGCACATTTTGTCTGGCATTATCCCACTTATACCGTAGCCGCTTACAAAAGAAATAAATATTTAACCGATTTTCATTACTGTAGTCTTGTTTTTTTTGGTTTAGATTGCTTTTTCACAAAAAGCGGACTATTAGATGCGTGGTGCAGCCTGTTGTTATGGTAACATGATAACGCGCTGCTGCACCGGCTCCGACTTCGACAGCAGCGGCAATGGAAAGTGATACATATGCTGATTGTCAGAATATGTTAATAAATAGAGAAGTTCAGAGAAAAGTTCACCTCTTACCTCTTACCTTGTTCAGGTGATGAAGCAAAAGTTTGCTTTGAAGAACTGCACAGTGATACAGAACATTTAGACTATGTGACTGGAACTTCTTTTTTAGGTGAGTATCCATAGTGGCCAATCAGAATTGAATATTCACATGGACTATTTAAAGTGCAGAAACACAATGTTTGTTTCTTATGACTGGGTATCAGATATAAGACAGACATAAAAATCTTTAGAGTTCTGCTTATCTTACTGTTGATGTGTTTTTTTGGACACAAATGACACTTCTGGGATATCTGAGTTAGCCCTTTATTATTTTAATTTTAATTTTTTAAATTAGTATCAGATAATAAAAATTAAGGTAAAGTGTTCTCTTTGGTCCGTTTTTGTTCAAAAGCTGCATATTGTCATATTAAATTACCTTCTTAAACATTGTGATTAACTGTAAATAATCACAACCCAATAATGTGATTGATCTGATTCGTGTTTTAAATCTGTTGACAGCGCTAATTTTGTTTCAAATTTAAACTGTTTTTGTGAGTGTCAATGGAAACTTGCTCCCCTTTAAAATCCATTGTAAGTCATCACATGAGCATCAAATTCAAAAGCTATTTTCCACGATTAGTTTATTTCTTAAACTTGACTAAACTACAACAAACTTGTTTGTTTTGAGTTCCTGATATAACTTCTTTAAGTTTCACAGACTGTGCGACAAAGTCTGACACACGAAGCAGCAGAGGAAATGTTCTGGTTCTCTAACTTGTTTTGTTCCAGAAATGAATCATTTATGCTAACTGCATGCTTTTAGGCTGGGCTAAAGACCTGTCAGTTGTTGCAGTAAATAACAGATGCCTACGCTGTCAAACCTTCAGGGACCGAACAGTTTGGCAGACAGATTGCAGATTGAGCAACAGCCTCTAACAGGTTTCCTTTGGAATCTGATTGACAGAAAGAAAACAGACTAACAGATTTGTGCACCAATTATCTTGTAATGGAACTACAGCTTTGACGTGGAAACATCTAATAAAGTTGTCTGAAAGGTTTGACCTCACACATCTAAATTAGGTACCTCACGATACAATGCGATACATGGCTCACAATATCGATAATATCCCGATACTGTGATAATTGGTTAAAATCATTACTAGTAAATCACATTATATAAAATAAAATATTTTTGGGGAAAATAAATACCCATTTATTTTTTAGCTTGAACACAATCATAATTAACAACTTGTATCTTATTTTGTCCAACAAATACTTGACACTTTTGTGCAAATCAGTAATACTATGTCTTTGAAAAGCATTGACACCAATTGAATTGGAATTATTTGTAAAATTCAGTAGTAAACATGAACAGCAGTGCCACTACTTAGTGGAAAATTCTTGTAAACAACAGAACAAAAATTAAATAATTCAAGTAGCTGCCAGACACATTGGTGCTCATGAAAGCCCTTCTCCAAGCGCGCGCCCCTATCTACCCCCAAAGGAACGTCTCACCAAAGGATGACGAATATAATATTTTACAGCCTCTTCAAACAAAAATGAAAGATCGATACTTGGTGAGAACCCATTGAGAATGAATCGCTGGACTAAGTATCGCAATATATCGCAATATCGATATTTTGGCACACCCCTAATCTAAATCCAGCAAAAGAAAAAAAAAACAGTTCTAATTTTGGATATCCGTGTTGCAGAAAATAAAACAAACAAATATATTTTAAGTTTACACCTCAGAGGCATCTAGTAGACCAATACAAAGAAATTGTTTCAGGTTACATATTATTATAAAGTAGGGGTGTGTATTAATAGTCTGGCAATACGATACATATCATGATATATGTCTCAAGAACAATTTTTTTAAACAGTATGACTTGAAAAAAAAACTTTGGATATTAATACACCTTTTGTGTTAATAAAATGGTAAAATTTACTTTATTTCATGATCACAACGCTAAGCACTGCAACTGTATCTCACATACAAGTTGCTTTTACCCACAAATTCATGGAGCTTTTCTTTTGGTAAACTTCTGTGCTGCCAACTAGCGGTTAGGTGAAAAACAAAAGTTATTGTAAATAATTAATTAAATATCGTCATGTTAATATTTGTTATCAATTCAATTTCTAAATGAAATATCGCGATATATATCGTCAACTCAATTTTCCCCTACAATCCTATTATAAAGGTAGAGTTTGCTGTTATTATCTCTCAAATGTGTCTCACACATTTTACAGAAGACATTTTTGTCAGCCTTTACAAGACAGGCAAAAAGAGGCCTGGGGAGACCTAGAAAGTATAATTTGTGTTTTTTGTGTGTGTTCCCCTCACCCTGACACATTGTTACCTGTGAACTTTCTTTAAATGTTCACTGTCTAGATGATTGGCAGTCATTCGGAGCAGTTTTTACAACCAACAGTTATCTTTCTCATCCAGGAAAGATGAGTGTCAGATTGTTCAGGAATGACCAATATCCTCCTTTAGATTGTTGCTGTTGTTCTTTCTACCTGAGTTTTGGTGTAAAAACTCAATTCAGTCAGAATTTGAGGTTTTTTACTGATCTTTAGACCTAGTGTTGACCAGTTATTAGAATAACTCTGCTTTATATAATCATAAACTCAGGTTATTGTTCTGTAAAATGTCATAAACGTAACTTTTCTTCAATAAAATAATGCTTCATATCTTTTATTTATACGACAACCAAGAGACAATAAATATTTCCTATCACTGTACAGACAGGCAGACAGATCTGGTTTTCCACTCATGGTCCTCTCACACTGCTGACAAAAACGCTGTTATCCCAAAGTGTGTGATTCGAGGTCATGCAGTCATGTTGATAAGAAGCCCGCCGCTGCATATCTGCATGTTGATGTAAAAGGCACTGAGGACACAGTGGCTCCAGGCCAGGCTGTGTTGGATTTAGATGCTTCTATTTTTCTCCAGTGTCACTGAGTGGCTGAGAAGATGACGTGAATGCTGACGTTTGAAAAGTCAAGGTTTTTCACACGGGCAACAGAACTCTCTAAGATGCATGTACGGGTCCTCTTTATCTCGGTTCTCATTGTGCAATCCTTTTTGTCCTCATTTGTTGCCATTATCTGATATCCGCACTGTTTAAAATCTGGATGCTTTAGGGGTTTCTCATCCTGTTAACTTCTGCTTTGTGTAATGGGTTGTTATCATGCTGAGATGTTCAATGGTGCTCAAGGTCCGGTTTCTCTGCAGACCGTTGTATTGCTCTATTTCTTGATTCTGCTCACTGGGATTAGATTATCAGCAGCGGCCTGACAAAATCCGTGTCCCCTCTTATTTTATGCAGAATATGTGTTTAAAAAAATCAAATATGACAGTAAAGTCACCAAATTCCCAGAATAAAGTCTGTCATAAACATCCACCTTCTTTTTCTGCTTTTTTGGGACAAAATTACAAAAGAAATTAACGATGCCTGAGAGACCAGGGATACACATTCTGGCAGGGGGAATGTACCTTAGCACAACACCCGCCTCCTGCTGGTTTTCCTGAAATCCTGCTTATTCTGCTGTTGATAACCTAGATCAGGTGTATTTATCCAGTAAGGAGCTTCAGTAGCAGGCTGGTTGGACAACATGTAGGACACCAGCCTTTGAGGCCTAGAATTTGACCCCCCTGCATTAGAACATATAATAGTTGACCATTAGTCTCTCTTGTTTATCCGGATGACATGCTGTATCTTGAGAAGTCCCATTCGTGTGCGGTGACCAGTAGACCGTCTGCCTGGAGATGTTGCCACCAGCAGAGCACAGATCCCCTAGGGTGGCCTTGGTGGTGATCCTTGGATTTTTATCACCTCTCTCACTATCCTCCTGGGCAGCACAGATGTCACTTTTGGCTCACAACCACGTTCTCTGAGATTTTCCACAGCCTGGAACAGCTTGTATATTTTATTAATATTTCTGCACTGCAGTTTCTTTAATTCAGAAAAATTGAGATTTAGCCTTATAGTTCTTTTTTTTTTTATTTGGGAGCAGGATAAACATACTAAATGCAGGATACTCAGTCAGGATGATTAAGAACAGTTTGAATTATTTTGAATCCTTCTTTTTTGTCTTTTGTTGGAAATTATTTTATTATTCTTGCAAATTTGAATTCTCTTAAATATAAATAAACAAATGTCACCTTTCTTTATCCTCTGCTTTGGGGAAAAAAAAAACCCTTGAGGCTGACATATGGGAAAGCTGATATGACAGGAAGATTTTCCTGATTAGCTAAGACTATGATTGCAGCTTATTCAAAATCTTCAAATTACTACGAGCTCAGAGTTGTTCTAAAAAAAAATTACAAAATGTTAGGAAATTGCAAGAATCATTCCATGAAATTATAATCATGACGCAGAGATTCTTTACTTTCTAAATGACCTCATACCATAAACCATTAGAATGATAAAAATGACGAGAAAAACATACGTCAATCACAGATTACTGTTCACATTGGATGCTAACACAAAGCAACATAAAGTTAGATGGAAAGAAAAGAGAAACACAATGATTAAGAATGACATCCTTTAATTTTTAGATTTAGAGAAATCTTCCCTAGAACTACAATACTGTTTTATATTTACTGTAAAAATGCTTCGTTTCAAATTTTCATCAAGCAGTACCATATTTATGACATCATAAAGTTCTATTCACACAGAGGACTGGTTGTGCTGAAAAAGAGAGAATTTCCAGATCCTCAGGGACACGTTGGCCTCCGTTTCTTGGACACTCAGAGGGACACACCACAGGTCTAGCTTGATAACTCTGTAATGGCCGCACTGTGGTTCGCTCTGACAGTCAAAGCCAGAAAATGTTCTGTAAATGAATGTCAACCCTGAACCAGCGCGTTCCCGTCAGCAACGCTTTGTCCACTTGGCCGAGCACGTTGTGTTCTTGAAGTCGCATTTTAACTGCTGACTTTGACGTCTGTCGAGCCACACTGGAAAATGATTCTTGTCCGACTTTTATTAAGTTTAGCAGACGAACGGTCACCTTTGTGTCTTTGACCACAATGACAGAGAAGCTTGGAGTTTGTGGGATACACAGAGTAATGCTGAGAGTGGGAAAACTTTGATCAGTTTTGAGGGTTCAACCTTTTACCCATTAACTTTGTTAAAAAAAATAAAATAAGAAGCAAAACAAGAGAAGTGAATTTCTTTATAAGTCCTTTTTAAAAATTTGCACAAAGTGTGAATTTGGCACCTTTGGTTCGGATCCTATAACTTCTTTTTTTCTTTGTCAGCTGTTGTTCTTGTTAGTAAATGTTGCCTTAAAATATTGTGAGCTTACCTGTGTATTACCTTTGCCTCCTGATGGATTAGAATTTAGACTCAACACAAATGAAAAAGCACTCAAACTTGTTTTTGCAAGTAAGTTTATTTCTATTGTAAAATTAGATTAAGTTTGTCATTGGCTTAAACGAAAACTTGATTGTGTGACGAGTCACTAACTCTTTATCTGGTGAACTGACCTATTTTTTTTTTTCAAACAAGCCTCAAGGAAGAAGTGAAAGGGATGCATTTTAGGGGGGAAAAAAAGCCAAAAACGAATAGAGTCATCTGGACTATCATTGTTGACAACCAGGCAAAACGTTTTCACTAGCCAGATTACATTCTCATTCTTTTTTCTTTATAAGGAAGCATCTTTTTAATCAATCAAATACTCTGATGTGAACATTTTTATAAATGCAAAGAGAGATAAATGCTGTTAAGTTGTGTGCATAATATAATATAACTTTTAACCCAAAACATACAGGAGCTTTTGCTTTGATTTAAAGTCCCACTCTGAATTTGATCATCTTTTGATCTATTGTAAAGCACGCCTAGAGTTTTTTTTTATTATGATTTTGCTGTTTTGAGGCCAAATCAAAAAACCTGTGCTGTTTTTTTTAGGACATAGTTTCTGCAGATCGGCAGGAGTTCTTTAGAAATTCACGTCTGAGTTGTGAACGTTTGGGGTGTTCCTGCCTTCATCACTCATCTTTCATCTCTGGTTTATCATAACTGCAAACGTTGGTCTCTGCTGTTGAGAAATCATTTTGGATTTCTGAAGAGGAGATGCATGAGCTACCTACAATACTTGCAGAATTTAGATAAATAAATAGTTATTTAAAGCACAAATTGACTTTTAGGAATAATAGTAGTCTGTTTTTGGAAATTACTTGAAACATTTAATGACTTGGAGGTGACTAGAGACTGGTTGGGTCTTGACTTGGGACTCAACTTGGACTTGCCTAGTTTTGAATCGGGATTTTAAGATTAAGACTTATGACTTACATGTGACTTGGTCCCACTCCCACTATCCAGTCATAAAGTTTTGAGCCAAACGCCAGCTCAGACGAGGATAACGAAGACGTACATGGATCTATAGTGAGGCAAATAGGTATTTGAGAATCCTCTGATTTTGCAAGTTCTCCCACTTTCAAATTATGGAAGGGTCTAAAATTTTCATCTTAGATGCATGTGCACTATTAGAGACTTGATCTAAAAATATAGGAAATAGAAAATCCCATTGTATGACCTAAAAAAAATCTATTTTAATGCTAAAACTGCAAATAAATATTTGAACACCTAAGAAAATCAATGTTAATATTGGTAGAGTAACCTTAGTTTGCAATGACACAGGTCAAAGGTTTCCTTTAGTTTTCCACCAGGTTAGCACAGACTGCAGGAGGGATTTTGGCCCACTCCTCCACACGGATCTTCTCTAGATCAGTCGAGTTTCTGGGATGTCGCTGAGCTCCCTCCAAAGATTTCTATCGGGTTTAGGTCTGGACACTGGCTAGGCCACTCCAGAGCCGTGATATATCCACTCCTTGGTTATCCTGGCTGTGTGCTTTGGGTCATTTGGACCCAGTTACGACCCATCTTCAATACTCTGATGGAAGGAGGTTGTTCCCCAAAATCTGTAATTCATTCCCACACTCATTCTTTCCTTATTACAGCACAGTTGTCTCATCATATCAAAAACACCTTCATAGTATGATGGATGAAGCCCCGTGTGAGGGAGGTTGATAGTCATGTTTAGTTTTTTCCATTTTGTAATAATTGCTCCAACAGTTGATCTTTTTTCACCAAGCTGCTTGGCAATTGCCCTATAACCCTTTCCAGCCATGTGGAGGTCTACAATTTTGTCTCTGGTGTCTTTGGACAGCTCTTTGGTCTTGGCCATGTTAGTAGTTAGAGCAGGTGGGCAAACTTTTTGATTTGTGGGCCAGAAAGGGTTCTAAAATTTGGCATAAGGGTCGGACAAGGAGGAGATGGAAGGAGTGATTTGGTAATGAACCTCATAAACTAAAAAGATAATATGGAATTTAGAGAAAAACATGCTTTAATTTGGATTAAAATTCACATATATTTATTTAAAAACAGAAAATTTGGGAATTTTAATTTCCAAATTTCGATTTTTGTTCTCTTTTTGGGTTGATGTTCTTCAGAGGAAAATGCAAACTTAAAGAAATCTGAAAAATCACCTTCTGACTCAGAAAAAAACACACACAAACGCCAGAGAAACAACACCATTCATGAGAAGAAACTAGAAATACAATTAGGATTAGGATTTTTGATTCAATGTATTTTAATTTGGAGGGCCAGATTAAGTATTTTAGGGGGCCGCATGTGGCCCCCGGGCCGTAGTTTGCCCACCCCTGAGTTAGAGTCTTACTGATTGAGGTGTCAAAACCTCAACAGATGCTTCTAATATAGGACAGTAAGTGGAGTGGAGGTGGGTTATTTGAAGGTGGACCAACATGTCATTGAGGGTCAGAATTTTAGCTGATAGACAGGTGTTCAAATACTTAATTGCAACATCAGCATAAACAATTATTATTTTTAGATGATTTTTAGATTATGTCTCTCACAGCAGACATGCATCTAAGATTAACATTTTCCATGATTTAGACGTTGGAAAATTCGCTAAATCAAAGGCTGTTCAAATACTTTTTTTATTTATTTTCTTTTTAATATTTCTTTCTGCAAATTGATCTGTGCTCTTGATTCACAAAGTGTAAATAAAGAAATATTAAGAAATACTGTTTTAATCTTAATTTTCTTTATTTATATGTCCTCCATCATGAGAAAAATGACACAAGAACATGTGAAAAACACAAAAATAACACTTTACATTGGAGTGGGTCTTTAACACATGAACAGAAAAGTGGATGTTGTGGATAGATTGAGTAAACTTAAGACAGGTTTTATTTTAGGCTAACATCAATAATGTCTTAAACTCATCTTGACTTTATTATAGTTGGAGTGGGAAAATTACACAGCAACATTAAGAAAACAAATTAATTTTAAAGGGGATTGTTGGTATTATAGCAGGGCAGAGAGATCATTTTTATTTTAAGCTTTTCCTCCTGTTTTGTGTAAATGTTCTTCTGTGAGAATTTTTTTTTAAATTTAATTATAGCAAAAAATGCTTGGTTAATTTATTTTTCTGTTAATATTTAATACTGTTACATACATCATTAAAGTCAATTTTATTTCATAATTATAGGAAGTCAAGCCAGCTCGACTGCAAAAAATACAGACACATTTCTGGCAACCAAAACACAGAGATTAAAGTGTGTTTTAAATTTTTGTCAGGGATTTATGATTACACAGATGAATCATTTGGTGATTTATTGATGTTATTAAAAGTAATTTAAAAAATTGAATAAGTAATCACTATTTATTTAGATTTTTGGGGCCTTTTTTCAGGAAAAAAAAATCAAACAGGCAGTTGAATATAGGAGATCAAACCTCAAATTTGAATACATGGTTGCTTAATAAGAATGTGTTGATCTTAATTTTGTAACAAGTTGTGTAATCTCTTTAATATTAAATTTATAGCCGCCATTTGTGTAGTTTACATATAAACACAAAGGAATATTTTAAGAGTACAGATTCTTTGGAAAACAATTTGGTTGAATTAAATATAAAAAACTACCACGATTTAGAAGAAAAATTAAAGATAATTTTTGAACTTTAAATTACACAATGACTTAGTCTGTTGAAATAAAATCCATGGAGATTGCGAGAAAACTTTTGCATGTAATCATTAAAGGTCTGTTATAAACCAGCCTTCCTGCTCAGCTCCTAGTATTTACTGTACATGCACTTAGAAAAGTAATTTGTACTGATTATCAGCAGGTTCCTGTAAAGCAGTGTCTGCACTCACCTATCGACCCCTCAGGAAGAACAAACAAGCAAATGGAGGCTGAAAACACAGAAACGTCTGCTATATCCAGTACTAACCACTAGAGGGAGACAGACGCCAGCTCATGTGCTGAGTGATGGAACGTTTGATAACTCAGCATCATTTTCCAGCTCATCATCTATTTTTTTTTTCATCACTTCAACGATATTAAGCTGCAAAACTGAACAGCTCACCTGTTTCCAGCTCACTTTCAAAGGCCACTTTTTATTCTCGCCTCTGTTCCTCCGCCCTGCAGCAGCCTTCCTGCGGTCGCCTCTCTCAGATGACAGATTTCACCCTCGCCTCCCTTGAAAAGCTTTCGTTCATAATTTCCGGAGGTAGACTTTACAATATCGGAGATGAAAGAAAAGTGCTGAAGAGGAGAGCGCAAGGCGAGCCTGACCATCGCCTTTGAGCTGCTGTGAATAACAGCTGAAACATTATGTTCCTATTTTTTCGCCTGCCTTATTGAAAATTGAAAACTGGAGACGGATTTAAAAAAAAAAAACATACCAGGTAAGCCCAATATAAAACATTTAAAAAAAAAAACCTTTTAAATCCCAAGAAAGAGAAAATATATCCCAAACATAGGCAGTTTCTGAGCAAAAAATGGTGGAAAAAGCCTAAAAAGTGAAAGAATGTTTAATTTTTTTACTATTTTGGAGTGCCATTTAGTTTTTTTAGCACATAAAATGTAATGTTTGAAAAACTTTGGTGGGAAATGCTTCAAGAACCCATTTTGCTCATGCAACGTTTCATTTGAGTCTACAGGGGGCAGTATGGTTTCATAGCAGATGCCCTTCTTCCAATCAGAGGGATATTGAACCAAAGTCTATTAAGTATGAAGACAGGAAGAATTATATAATAAAATCATCTTAGAAGCAGAGCATCCGTCACCTAAGAATTTCTGGGAACTCAATATCTTTAATTGTCTGAGTTTGTCTTTCAAACTCCAATTGTTTTGCTCTTAAACTTCCTTATTAGAAGTATTTATGTCGCAAAAGCTTTTCATATCCACTGATTTGAAAAAAAAATATGAAAAACATATTATGAACAAATTTATTCCGTTGTGTACCTTCTTTTTGGCTTAAAAGGTTAGCAGTGAAAGCAAAGAGTCAACAGTTTACTGCATCAAAGCGATTCATTAATATAATCACAGAGTAGCAGCTCTGTTTTTCTGCTGTTTCAGTGGAAAAGGCTTTGGCTCCAGCTCCACTTCTGACTGTCTGAAGCACTCGCAGAGACTATTTTAGGGCACCTGTTAACTTTTGAAATTAAATTCTAATCAACAGTCTCATGCATAAAATGAAATAAGCAAATTTCCATTTAAATAACTTCTCTGTTCTATAGCACCTTAGGTGAAGAATTAAATTTAGTCCTAATCAGGATTGAGTGCGGGGTTACTTCAGGCATTAAATAAATTAAAATTTATGGCTCTGCTCAGCTAAAACCATCCACTGTATATTAATTATTATTGCACAGCTAATTGTCCACCACTGAACATATCATTGCGGAAGCAATACCTGCGAGGGCGTTTTGCACAAATATTATGAGTTCGCTGCAGATTAAAAAGAGGAAATTCTGCTCATTAAGGGAATTATAAACTGTTTGATAATCCCCGCTAAACAATGCAATTGTGTCGTATGAAAGGGTCCATTAATATATAAGAGAAATCTGCATCGTGCACTTTCCTTTTATGAAACCATCAGTGCTGAAATATCAAAGAACCTTCTGATCTAATTTCACCAGGTGAAGGAGGAGTTGCAGCTGCTGATTTTTTTTTTCTTCTTCCTGCACAACAAACCCCCTCCAACTGTTTCTCATCTGCTTGCTTTGCCTCATTACGTTATATAAGAAGCCAACTGCACTGATTCTGGAGGCTGAAAAGCAGATCTCTTGTCACTTTGTCCACCACTTTTTACAGAAACAATCGCATAAGAATTTGTGAAAAAAAACTCACTCAAGTTGTACAAATATGCTTCAGTGATTTCTAATGTTTTCAGGAAGGTTCTGACCTCGATGGATCTATTCGTCTGCATCAGAATGGAGCTTGTGGCTTGCCGTAGTAGCTTCTACATCACTCTTCAAGTTTTTTCCAGGTGCATTTTATGTCTGCTCCTGATTCACAGTGATTTTAAATAAAGAAATACTAAGAAATGCAATTTTACATTAATTTTCTTCCTGTCCTCTATCATGGGAAAAATAATAAAAACATATTTTATCAGGCAGTATTTTTAAACAAAATGCTCATAAGACCTTTTTTATTTAAAAGGATCATGACAGAAATGATGGTTTGGCTTCTTGTCTTGGACTACAACTTTAGATGTTTGATGTGTTTTGTTTGGTGGGAAGCTTTTTTTCCTGCTGTTTTCCGATGCTGTGGTTAGTTAGTATTGTCGCTGTGGGACTTTTCTTTGTGCGCAGGGATAGATGACTGGTTATTGACTGGAGGAGTGAATCGATATGTTTGGTTGTCTCATTTGTGTCAGCGGTGGCTGCGTGTAATGCTGTGGGCTGCTCTGCCTCTGTTTTCATGACAGCTCCTCTGACCGTCCTCTGGGTTACAGAACAGCTGGATTTTTCAGTGAAAAATCAAGGAATTTTGAAGCTCGGACAAGGAAATGTCAGCTGAAACCATAAAAATTCCAACTGAGCTGATTGTGAGTGGAAGGAGACTAACCGTTTAACAGGTTGAGTGTAAGTCAAATTAAAATCTGGCAGAAATAAAAAAATAAAAAAAGCTAAAATATGGAAAAAAAAAGTTGGGGTTAAAACTGCACAAATTTGGTCAGATTTAAAAAAACAAAACAACATGAAATGCAATAATTAGTAAATTAATCCAACATTTCTGCAATGAATGGGAAATGATTTGGAAAGAAGAGTTTTTTAAGTCTTTTTTTTGTTTTTTTTTCACTTTCTAAACTGCAAAAACATAGTAAAAAAGATTTTAAAATTTGAAGTTTTCCTTTAAATAAGATTGCTATTGGTATAAGAAAATTGGCCTTACCAAGAATTCTTAATTCTTGGTAAGGCCTGCAGTTCTGCCTCATCTGGACTATGGACTTAATCATCACTCGTCCCTCAGCTCTATATGAATGAACTCAGCTCTATATGAATGAACTCTACTCATATATGCAGTTTTAGCAGCTAACTTTTCTTTAACCGTTCTGGTATCGCCTGTCCGTCCTGGGATGGGATCTCTCCCTCATGTGGGAATCCCTAAGGTTTCTTCTTTTTTTTCCTGACTCAGGTTTTTTTTAGGAGTTTTTCCTTACCGCGAGGGAGGGTCTAAGGACAGGGATGACCTGTTCTTTATAGTCTGTTTAGTTTTTACCTATTGTGCATATTTTATGACTCCATCTGTGCATCTGTAAAAACTGCAGGCATGAAGCCCAATGAGGCAAATTGAATTTGTGATATTGGGCTATATAAATAAAATTGAATTGAATTGAATTGAATTGAATTAATTTGAGAAAGCCAAATTCTATTCACTGAAATTATAGTCACATAGTCCAAAACCAGCACACAACAAGTTTTTCAGCAAATTCGGCATGTGACTGTTGAGGTTTTAAGAAAAGTTCCATTTTACACCAACCGGAGGATTTTTCTCAAAAAGTTAACATCGGTCAGTGGCTGCCCGGGCACATTTCAAGGTAGCAGTCCAGTGACAGGCGGGGATGGTGCCATTACGAAATCGGGTAACAGCTGGGGGGGCTCGCCGGCCAGAAGCAGCTCTAATTGGAGGATGTATAAATGTTTCCAGACGGCAGCTATCCATATAAAGTACCACTACCTGCTAGCTGGGGGTATATAAAAGGTGGGCCATTCTGCACACCTGATGGCCCCTGACTGAAGCCGTCTATATCACAAACGATTAGGGAAAAAAGTCAAGTGGCGGCATGAAATCTTAAAGATTTTGCCCAAATCTCCCTATTCAGCTGCATTTGTGACCGTATCATTATTCCAATTCTCTTAAGCTAAAATTATTTTTTTAAAGCTTTCTTGATGATATTATTTTTCTTGCAAGACAGAAAAATGACAATTTCTCTATAAACAAGTCTTTTTACTTTCTTAAAATTTTATTTTTGCTGTGTAATTCAGCAACAAGTCAGACTTCGCCTTGGTGTTCCTGTAAACTGTTTTTTTAACATTCCCTCAAACAATGTCATACAATGTAGTCTAATAATAATAATATAAAATATATTTTTAATTTCATTAATATGCAATTTTGCAGCAACAGGGACATGACAGATGATGTGAAACTCAGTGTTTTCAGTGGGTATCCTTCTTCCAATGGGACATAAATAAGATGTTTCATCAGATGGTTTTTAAATCCTCACAATCCTCTTAAAAGATGCTGCATCACCAAATCTTTAGCTATTTCTGCATCCTGCAAATTGAGTATAATTGTGTAAAATGTAATCTAAAAAACAAGAATTCTACAGACTGGTTTTTCAAACAGAAGAAGAAAAATAAAAAGCAACTATTTACGCAGCATTAATAGAGGTTTTGACACCAGTATTCACAAAGTTGTTACACAGAAAAAAACTTTATTTAAAATGAATCAAGTTGCATCACCTTTATTTCTTTTGGTTTTCCCTTTTTGTCTTTTTTGAAAGTCGTATTCTGAAAATGAGGGAGCTCTGCCCTCCATGAGAAAACACAGGCGTTCTTAGTTATCGTCCTCCTCCAAAATGTTTGGCTGAATATTCCGTCCTCATACTCATCCTCCCACATTTTGAATAATAAATCGAACAGCATCTCAAAATCTTGTTACTGAAAACCATGACAACCCAGTGGTGGTGCCGTTCCCTCTGAAGAGCGACGCCGTCACAGTGAAGCGGGAGATGCTGTGCAGAAATGAATGGAGGCACACATCTACACATCACAAACAAGTCAACATGACAACAACAGAGGAGAGCCCCCCCCCACTAGTATTAAGTTTAAATGAGGAGAAAAACATGAACGACTTTTTATTCAGCTCCCTTTATAATTAAACTTTGGGCTTTTATTGTGAATAAAGGAAATGGAAGTAAAATAATTCATGTTTTTGCACTTTAAGTCCCAATTTGATGAAAACTGTATTTTTTTAACATGTTTTTATGTGGCTTTTTCTGAGAACTTATAGTAAGACACCTGAGCTCAAATTGTATTTCTTGAGTTTTTCTTTATTCAAATTGTTGCAAATCAAGAGAAAGCAAAAAAAAAAAAAAAAAAAAAAAGACGGGAAGGGGGGCGGGATTGCTCTGTGCTAAAATTCCTGCCCACAAACTCTGAGGTGAATTTATTTTTTTTTTAACATTATTTTCATCGTATGTTTCCAGTTCTTCATTTACAGTCATAAATCGTCAATGACTACGAAGAACAAAAACATAATACAAATAAATGTGTCTGTTTTTTTGTGTGTGAATTTAAAGTTTTAAATGTCAAAATCTTCTGTGGTTTCCCTATTTTTTGTTGAAAAAGTGCAACGTAAATTTTTGTTGAAACGTCTATTTTTCCATTGGATAAATGCTCCATATGATCTTCATCCAGTCTGAGGCGAATTTGTAATTAATTACTGCAATTTGGCAGAAACTATAGAAAACAACATTTGTTTTTTGTTTTTTTTTGGCTGAAAACTTCATAATTAGAATTTAAAAACCTCTGGAAAGATTTTTAACATATGTTTCAAGTGGGTCTTTAAGTAACATTTTCTATTTAATTTAACCTTAAACATACCTAAAGCTAAAACAAAAAAAATAATTATATTCCAGTAAAAATTCACAGAAAAGCTTTTGTTCTGGAGTCTATAATGAATCTACAAATGCAAAATGACCATGTAAGTTTGTTGGGTAAATTAGTACAGCTTGTATCACAGCTAAAGAGGTTAGATATTGTATTGAGTTGTTGAAGTGCATCTGGAGGCAAAACATGAATCATTCAGCACATTTTCCTGAATTCCATCATCCCATTTTCCCCCCTATGAAGGATTGAAGGTGAGATGGTATTTCTCCTTTCGAGAGTAGACTTCTGTGCTTTACTTTCCATCATTCATACCCAGATTTTTCATCTGAACCTTTTCTTAATACATATCGAGCTATACTTCAATCTTTCTTTCTACTAAACAAAACTTCTAGATGAGTATGACATTTTTTGTTTTACAATTTTGTATAAAGCGGATCAAAATGATCATTGAAAAACTTTGCAAGATTAAGGACTTAGACCATCATCTGGGTGGAATCTGGGTGTTCAAAACCACTGTAGCAAGTTCATGATGATGTGAAAAAAGCAGCACACTCTTTCTCTGGAAAAGCACAACCAACCTGGATAGGAAACTCAACTTTACATATTCTATATAATTCAGGGTTTCAAGTGACAGTAGAAAGAATGGACTTGTCAAAGTTTCATCTTATGACTCAGATCTCTTTTCAACTTAAATGGTAAGACTAATGACTGTTTCTGCTAACAGTGGAGGTTTAAAGCAAGATTTGGAAGTTGGAGTTGAGCTACACTGTGTTACTGTACAGATTACTTGTACAAATGTGGTTTTCACCACAAATCTCAACGTTTGACGTTCTCAAAAGAACATATAGATAAGCCTGATGCATTTTGGAAACTTTTTGGTCGCAATGAGCAAAGGTACGTTTGGAGAAGAAAGAGTTCAGAGTTTAATGAAAAGAAGATCTGTCCAACTGTTAAGCATGAGGATGAGTCAGTCATGCTTTTGGCTTGTATTGCAGCCAGCGGCACAGGAAAGATTTCCCGAGTAGAAGGAAGACTGGATTCCAGAAAATTTCAGCAAAATTTGGACACAATTATGTGAAAAAGTTGAAGAGAGGATGGTTTCTACAAATGATCCTAAGCGCACCTAAAAATTCACGGTCTTGCATTTAGAGGCAAAAACTGAAGTCTATGGATAGACCTGAAAAGAGCGGAGCATAACAGACATCCTAGAAGTGTCAAAGAACTAGAAGACTTTTGTGAAGAAGGATGGATGATGATGCCACAAACAAGAATTGAGAGAGTCTTTCAAGCTGTGATAGTTGCCAAGGGGGCACTACAAGGTGCTAACTCTGCAGGATGCCCAAACTTTTCTGTTATTTTGTATTTTCTGTATTTGTAATGATTGAAATAGAGCCTAATCTGTTCTGACAATTTAAAAGAATGTCTTATCTGTAATCTGATACCTTTATAACAGCGGACACTGTCAAGGCCGTGTCACACTGCTGCTACGTACATTTTCCGCACTGTCCACGAATGTGATTCCGGACTTTCGTGATACATGCGTGATATTTGTAATTCCAAAGTGCTTCTTGCGCTCGTCTTCCGTTGACGTGCGCAGATATTTGTTGAAGGTTTCTCCTGACAGGTCTTTACGTGAGCTGTTCAAAATTTTGGATTGGTTGAGAACTGTGCAGTTTAGGCTTTTTTACTTGGTTAATACACAATTATTACATAAATCTTTGCAATTCGGAGTGGTTTTTGCGAGATGTACATGCAAATTTGTGGTTTCTACGACCATTTCACGTATTAAGGATTTTTTTTGCATATACCACTGATAAATAACTTTTATATCGGGTATATTGTGATCAATTGATGCAATTGATGCGCAAATCAAGAATGAATTGCATATGTGTGACTCACGTATTGTGGTGAGACTGATTTTATAAATCAGCTGATCTGCAGATGCGACTTTGGAGAGCCGCCATGCCCTTCTCCCCCCAGTTGCTGTTCCTGTTGGGGATTCCCCGTCTGGGCAGGTGGGCTGCCTCAGCTAGTGTCTAGCAGCAAACTTAGAACTGGTGTGGACCAGGGGAATCCATTTAATTTTTTTAAGTAAAACAAAGTATTGTGAGGGCCCGCGGTGGAGGTGATTTCTGCAAGTGCTCTGAATGCAAAACTGAAAAAAATCAATGAAGCACAAGTTTCTGTGTTCTTTGCATTCTTTATTTGTACTTCCATTGTTTTAATGCGGTTCATGCCTGATAGCTGTGAAAATCTCACATTAAAGAACACAACTTTTCTCACTTTTACATGACCAATTTTATCCATGCAATACGCACAAAAAGTAGAAAGCATCTGTGTGACACAGCCTTCAAGAAACATTTAAATTCAAAAGAAGCTGACTCAAACAGAAGAGGGATGAGAGAAAGCTGACAGCCAACTTTTACAAACAACAATTCTGAAAATTTGTTATGAATAAAATTCTTTTCAGGGAATTATCAGGGTTGATAACCTGTGGAGGCTGTACGGAAAATTAAGAACAAAAAAAAGAAAAGAATTCAGAATTACTTTAGAGTAAGACACTTCAGAGTCCAAGAAATCAAAGTGAAAAAAATGAGTCAAATGGACAAAAACTGATTGACAACAGGACACTTTACAAAATATGAAAAAGGTCAAACATTGGTGAAAATATATTAAAGTATGAATACAGAAGTGAGTGATGAAAAAAGAAAAACGTGAGGAAATGACTCCATGTTTATTGCAGACAGACTAATCATGTCTGACTCATTTTCTTCTGTTTTCCATCCTGTGGATAAGTTAAGGAGAGGATAAAAGATGTTTGACATTACTTTGTCGAGTATTTTGTCAAAATGAGTGATTCTTCACTGATCTTGCATACCTTACAAACATTTACTGTATCACGGTAAGGTACATTAACATTGTATCTTGTCAGACCCAAACTTTATAGAAAGGAGTAAATATTGAGCAGATATAAGTGGATTGTTTCTTGTCTAGTAGAATGGCAGAAATGTTATGAATTTGAGGAATTGAGGAAAATGTCCTGAATCATCTAGAAATAGGAGCTTTATCTACTTCTTCTCACACTTAATCAGAATGAAACAATCCAATTCAAAAATACTTTGATTAATCCTTAAAAATACATTTTTTTGACTTAATCCTTTGAATTACTCCTCATGATGCACATAAAACTACCTAAATCACCACAGTTTGTAAACATAAAACTCTTTCCTTAATTTCACTCAATGTAAATAAGAAACATCTTTAGATTTTCTAAGGGAACTGAAAATTGTTGGTGCTTATAAAATATAAATTAAATTCCCTAAACTGAAATGAACCAAGTTACACTTTTTTGTTTTTTATTTTGATCTTCTGTGGTATTTTTCACATTTTAGAAAAGGAATATGTCTTAAGATTAACTTTTTTAATCCTGTAGGAAAATTAAGTTGTGGTTGCAGCAAATTTTAAGCACAATAAATACAAAATAAAAAGCGAGGAAACTCTTCCATGTGCACACAAAGCACAGACAAATGAACATAAAAGTACAAAAATACTTTACAAATCTAATTTACTGAAACGTCTGAACAAAAACTGCTCAGAATCACAAGAAGAGTATGCACAACAGCAGAACTTTATACTTTTAAGTATAATATCACACAAAAAAAAATCCAGAAAAAAAAAAAATCTTACATTTAAAAACTCTTAAACTATGTGAATGTGAATGCATTTATATTTTCATTTAAAATGTAGGCTGGGCTTAATATCTATGCAAAGATCATTTTCTTTTTTTTTTTGCTTTTGTTAATTTAGCAAAACAGGTGGATAAAATATGCTTTCTTCTTTCTGCTTCTTCTCATTTATTAACTGTTTAATATTGTATTATTTTGACGTTATATGTTGTTATTAAAAAACAATTATTTTCTCCTTTTTAATATTGTATTTAAGCTTGTGTGGTTTAACTCCAGGAGTGTTGAGGAACAAAATCAACATAGCGATTATATCACAATATTTCATTTGATGTTATTTGTATCACTTTAAAATGTTGACATATTTAATTCATTATTTATAAGTTATTTATAAGTTTAGCGTCGTCCTTTTGATTTCCACTTAAACTGCTGACTGCAGCACTTTACAACAGTTTATTTCCTCAATCAAACTTTTAGAACCTTATTGGTTAAAGCATATTCATACTAGGCTTTTTATTTCTTATATTGAAAAATATTTTGTTGTGGAAATCCAGCAATATTGACTGTTCTCTTTAGGAAGAAATATTTTTTAACTTTCCAGAAGAAAAGCAGCATGAATTTGCTCGAGGGAAAAGCAGCTTGTACATGAGTAACAGTTGCAGTTCCTAACATGATCATCAAATAAAATTAATTTTTATCATTTTATTGACATGAAAGGTACATTTTTAGGAGGAGTTTTCTTTTTTTTCTAATTCATACTTTTGAATGAAAATGGTAAAAAAATTGCTCCGGTACAGAATTTGAATATATAAAGATACTTATCGTATTGTGAGACGCGTATTGCAATAAGTATCGTATCGCAATACTCTTGCCCCCTATTTAACTCTGAAAAGATGTCAACATATGTTATTGCGCGCTGGACCTCATGCATGACATTGTAAACTAGTTGAAAATGTTACAAATGTTTGACAGTCACAACAAGAGAAAGAAACATTAATACATGAACATTATTAAACTCCACCAAATATTTCTGCCTTGTTCTCTATAGCAACAGAGAAAGAACAGAAAAAGAAAACAAAGTCACAGCGGAGCAGAATATTCCGGTTATGTTCATGCCTCCTGCTCCATAATTTGTATTACATTTAAAGACTCCAGCATTACTGTTTAATGGCCCTGAACCAAATTAAACATTTAAAAGGCTCCACCATCAAAGTGATGTAAAGGGAAATAAATATTAATGAATGAACTAACACTTGGTTCAAAGGGTTTGATGCTCGGAAAAAGTAAAAGGGGGGCAAGGGTCTGCCTGAGGAGGGAACGTGGGGAGCGGATGGAGGGAGCCCCGACTAAACCTGTACATGCTCACAATTAGCTGAATTCACAGGAGAATTCATATGTGCATGAAATCAGCCTTTCTTCTAAGGAATCTGCAAATGCTGATTACATTGGTGGTATTTAAACATATTAACAATAAAAAAAAGGAGTTCCACTGTGGGTTTCCTGCTGTATGTTTTCATGGATGCATCCTCTTTAATGCAAAGACATTGTTCCAGGAAAATGCATGTAATTCTGGTTAAAAAGAAGTAAAGTTTAAGGTGTGAAAATGTTTTTTTTTTATTTTTTTTACTATTAGTCAAAACAAAAATAATTAAATTAGACATTATTTAAGTTCTCCCTTTAAAAGGTAGAGTCTAACATGACATGCAGATGTCTAGTGGAGTATTTATGTGGAATAATAAGCTTGAAATACAAAGTACTGATCATAACAAGAATAAATTAAATATCTAAAACAACATCCGACTGATATAGTCAATAACGTAATCGGTTCGGGATAATATTCATAATATTTGGATAATATTAGCTAATATTCTTGAGCAATAAATTAAAGTTGAAAATATTGTGTTAGATAAATGTCAATGTGGCTTGTATTCACATTTTTAATGGTAGTTTACAACTTTTTTGGTACAAATAAAAAATCATAAAAAAGTAAACCATTTATATTTTCTTTTATTTTTATGCATTTTGTGTCATGTCATAAATGTCACAAAACACAATTATTATTTTTTTTAAAAGTTGTTAATTTATTTAAAAGTTTTTTTTATAGTTTTTTTTTGATAATGCATAAACGTTTTTATTGCACATAACTTAGATTTACACATGGACCTTTTCAATAAATCATACTCTTGTCATGCATCCAAAACTTTTAAAAGCACATGTAAGAAAGAAATTCTGCTCTTTTTTATAAACTTAATTCTAAATTTATATTTGTAGATTAAATGTGTTTTTCTCTTAATAATTTGTGCTGCAACTGAACTTATAGTGACAGCTCTGTTTTTTTTTTTTATTTTAAAGGCTGTTCAATAGAGGTTTAAAGTTTTCTCTCTGCATAGAATGACTTATCTGGATTCTCTGATAAATGTAAAAATCTAATTTCATATTATATTTATTGATTGTGAACAGGAGTGTGTGTGAGACTTACTTGTACTAATACTCTGTAGCTTTTATTTATTAAGTTCTAGCAAAGCAAAACTCTTTACATTCCACCTTGCCAGACTAAAAAGGAGAAAACAGAAAATCTTTCAAAAATTCACATACAGAACAGGTCAAGAGGTCAGTTTCTGGATAATACTTTGTGAAAGGATGATCCTGACTCCCAAAGTGAAGCTAAGATTTAACATTAGATAAGAGCTGTATTATTTTTGTGCTGCCAGCAGAAATACACAATCTAAAAATGTTTTTTTTAAATTAAAAATGTTTAAAAATTCCTTTAAATCGTGTTAAAGTTAAAACCGAAATGTTTATTGGCTCCTCTTTATCGACCCATATATACTTGAATATTTCACATCAACTTGTGTTTTTTTTGGTCAAAAGATGCTGGTTCTGAACTTATAACCTTCCTCTTTTACAAAGAGCTTAAGCTGCTTTTTCCATGTTTTATTCAATTCTTTTATATTTAGTGGCTCCACTCTTTTAACCTTTTATTCCCACATGCAAATCTATCTTTGTGTCTGCATGTATGCTCGTCGTCTTTTATCTCATAAATACTTTTGAGCTGCTTCACATTTAGACAAGTGTCAGGTAAATAAAGTGAAGTTATTTATGCACACGCATCAGAGAGGAGGGACACGAGTCGACGCGGGACAAACGGCAGATGTGATGCAGAAGCCGTATCAAAACTGGTTCTGAAGCCTGACACGTTTCAGTGAAAAAGAGATGTTACTGATAATGAGGTGTCTGATGGTGAATGACTGTGGTGAAGTGAGCAGTCCTCAAACACTTTGTGCTGTCAGTGGACTGTCAGCCACTCCAACACAGCTGCCAGAGAAAAAAAAAAAACAAAAAACACACATTTTCTTGAAAGCCACAGACGTACATTTTCAACTTTTCCACAGTGAATCCAAGCGCTCGCTGGAACCGTTTTATAAAGATTTGTTGATTCAAATTTTGTAAAAAGGATACAATCAAGCCATCTTTTTGAGAACATCTACTTAATGTGAGAAAAATCCTTTTTTCTTGATGAGATTGTTCCGGTCTTCCTGCCAATGCATCCTGCTGATACGTTTGAACTCTGCCCCAAGCATAAAATTATCAACATTATTAAGTAGATTGTGAGGATTAATTCAGAGGATTACTTTGGTCGAGACAGAAACAGAAGCACTTTGGGTAACGTGATGGTTTGGTTAAATAGGATATAATCCATCCTTTTTCAAAAAAATCAACGACATTGTCTGTTATTGAAACATGAAAGATAAGAATGAAGCTTTAATTGAATGTCTATAAGACCCGTTGGTGCAAAAAATGTGTTTAACCAGTTGTTTTTTGCTGTTACTGCATGATAAAAACAAAAAACGGATACTACAGTAAAATATCACGCTGCGATTTAGGAGAAAAACACTCAAGGCCAAAGATACTGCAGCAATACCATAAAAGCAAGAAGAGGGGATTAACCCCCTGCAGTTCAATCTCCAGAGAAATAAAAGCATGACCAGTGACCATAAGTTCAACTTCCTGTGCTGGAATAAATTTTTTATAAATGCCAGCTAAGCTACAATCTAGATGCATTTTTCCGTTGGTGCTGACCAACACATCTGCAGCCTTTCATACACGTATCCACCTCTTCTTTTGGTCCATGGGGACAGGAAGCCGTGAGTATGTCAAACCCTGACCTGCTGAACAGGAAGTGATCTTTCGGTGGAACTTAAGTTCATGCTAAAAGCCATTTCATGTATGAAAACTAACTTTGCACGACAATGAATGGAAATGTCATAGAAAATTGTCGGCTGGAAAAAGACACCCTCGTTCTTGGTGTACTTTGACTCGGAACAAATTGCGCGAAAGTGTCCCACTAGGCAAAAAAACCAGGACACATCCTGAGTTTTTCCTCAGCGTGGACCTGCACGCTCTTATTTTATAGGACGACAGCCTCCACTCCTTTTTTAAAGCGAGATATTTGTCTGCAAGGTAACCACACTCAGACTTCTGGGAACTTTAATAAAGGGAAGTAAAGGTGGACAGAAAACTCCAAACTGAAATACAGAAGCAGATCTGAATCAGACACTTCTTGAGCAGAAATTATGGTGTTAAATGCAGAAATGCATTTCAATAAGGGAGAACTCAGAATTGAAAGATTTAATTGTGAAGATATTTGTGAAACTTAACATGAAAATAAAAGTCTTTTGACGGTTGGACTCTGGGCTGGAGAAATCTTGCTTTCTATGAAGACCAATTGAGAAGAGCCTGAGAGGAAGTAGATCTTCCTTTCTATATATACACTTTCTTTGATTTGACTACAGAAAAAAAAAGTACATATTGGGGTTGTGAATATTTTCTTCTCATGATTTGATACACATCTCGATAAAGTGTCCACAAATTAGGGATATAAAAGATGTTGGATACAAATCGAAACAGGCACTGGTAGTACCAGCAGTATCTGTCAGAGATGGATAAAATAAAATCAAAAAATGTACTGAACAACTGTAGTGTTGTCTTAAAAACTGGATATTTGAACATAATTATATTGGTAAAAATTTATAAAATGAATCAAGAAGTTAATAATCGGTGCCATAATAATCAGTGGAACATATGTATTTTTTCTACTGTCTTTGTCTTTTATGTGCATGTGATGCAAACAGAAAGACGTCCAATCACAAGCTCGCTTCTTTCAAGCCAATATCTGAATAAAGTTTCCCAGTCAAAAGGCGTGTATTGTCATTTATAGTTTTAAATACCAAATAAATAAGAAATAACTAGCTTTTAGCGATTTTGGTAAAGGAATTGAACTGCATCGTATCGCAAAAAGTTAGTTGAATCCTTTTTGTATCGATTCGTGGAGCGTGTATCGAGATGCGTATCGAATCGTGTGAGTGAGAAAAATACTCACCCTTACCACAAACTGATACATGAACGATTCAACCAACTTTGTGGTGATCCAATACAGTCCAATTCTTTATTTAAATTGATATAATCAAGATATTTATTATTTATTTGATGCTTAAAACTAAATAAAAATGCCTTTTCACAGAGAAATTTTTTTTTCTTATTGCCACCAAAAACAAAAATGTCTTTGACATTTAATCTTTGGGAAAATAGAAACAAAAAAATTAAATATTTCAAATATTGTTTGAACGGGTGTTAAAAAAGAGATTATCCTATGTGCAGTGAGCACAGCACAACAACCCTCATTGTGGTTCCTCTTCAGCCAATTGTAAATGACCCGACTTGGTAGAAGCAAGCCTGTGATTGGAAGTCTTATTGTTTGCATCAATTGCACATAAAAAAAACAAAGACAGAAACAACAGGAAAAGAAGCTGACAAAGTTTACCAGAAATCAATCATTTTACACTTTTTTTTACCAACTTAATTACATTTGTCTCTTTGGTATTCTGCCAATCCTGCTGTTTCTGCTCGATTGATTTTTTTTAAACCTATCTGTATATTTCACATCCATACACATAATGTATTTAATGTCTTATTTTTTGTCATTTTTGTTTTGATTACCTAAAATAAACCAAACAATCATGCACGTGCTCTCCATACGATCGTTTTTTCCACTATTTTTGTTGCTAAGGTTGTTGAAAACGTCGACCAAGCATCCAGCGAGTGAGTTGCAACCACCCTGCAGCCTCCTGCGTGACTGTTTGAAATACCTCACGATTGAAACGACGACCTGCTTCCGTTTCCATGACCCTCTAGAAGTTGCTGCAAAGATGGAGTGCTATTTTTAAAAAGCAACTTGGGACTATTTAAGCTGAACGAAGGCTCTATTGCTGGTTAATTAATCCTGAAATCATGACAAAGATCTCCAATCACGACTTTCCTGGACAGAATCATAAAAGGTGCAGCTTTCTTTCAAACAGTGAAAGTTTAGATTTTTATTTAATAAACAGTTTTTGTACCTTTAATCAGTTATCGACTGGAGTTCTGTCATTTGTTCAGCTGATGGAGAACCAGCCTCGTTTTCCATCACTGCAATTTTTCCACTTGGATCACAAAACAGTTGAAATCTACAACAAAAAATGTATGAAAATGGGAGTGTAGGCTGAGGTAAATGATTGGTTGAAAAAAAGAATAGGAATGTGGGGCTTTTGTAGTCATTACCTGCCACCTCTAGCGTGTTCATTAAAGTCGCTGTAAGAGGGGAATGAAAAGTCTGGGAAGGTCCGCCATCCCTTTGAAAACTGGAGTGCAGATGAGCACATCTGAATGAATAATGCAAAGCGAAGAAATGAAGCATGAGCTCAGATACATGAAGTGCAGGTCTGAGGCTGGGACTGCTGATATACGCCCATGCCTGCTTCACTTTACACTGATGTGAGCCAGTTTTCTGGTTTAAAAAAAAAAAAAATCAGTGCTTCTCTTGGAGCAGTCATGAAACTGTTGGGGACAGTCAGAATAAAAGCTGCTCAAATTTACTTTTTATTTTTTACAAATGCTTGCCTGCCCTCTGTAATGTATTCTGATATGTATAGGTTGTGAGCAGGTGGAGCAATGCAATTTCTTGAGTTTGACCTTTAAGAAAAGTTGAAACAGGAATAGGAAAAGGTTGATGCCACATGCTAGACATAAACAACCTCAAGTTCAAATGTCTTCACCTTCCCTGCTGGGTTTAACTGCACAGGATGGGCAGACTGATGACTGCTGGTTGTAATAAATACAGTGTTTTTCAGAAAATAATTCATAGATGCAAAAAAAAGCATAATAAAGAAGAAGAAAAAATCCTATATAGAATAAGTGGCACTTGAGTCGGACTTTTTGGAGAACTTTATTTAACAAAATACTGGACGTACATCATACATCTCATCTTGAAAAAAAGATAATAATGAAATAGAAAATAATAATACACTTATTATGTACGCTTTACTACTGTAACCGAATGTAGCTTCATCAAACACTTGAGGAATTGAACAAACATGAGGTATATTTGCACTATACATGAACAATTATTCACATAACCATGGTGTACAGAACATGTTAATGAGTCAAATAAACTATATCACTTTAAAACAATAGATCAATTGAATTCCTCATTTATTGTGTCTCTGAAGCCAGCGCTACTTCTACTTCTTCTGCGTTGCTTTCGGTTGCAAACACTGACAAACAAGTCTACAGTGCCCTCTAGTGCTTGAAAATAAACAAGCTCATTTATTGAATAAGAATGACCTGGCACTCAGAACCAAACTGTGTGGATAAAAATCAATTTATAAATAGGAAGATTGTCTATACACGCTAAATATCTGTTCTTGTTTTAGGACACAGAACTGTGCTACACTCTTAAGCTACATTCACACCAGATGGGATTTGATCATTAAATTCACATCGGTTGCCCCTCTTTTGTCGCGCATCAAACTTCCTCAACGCCTGAAATGTCTATGATGCCTTGATGTCGTGGCAACTTGTGGGAGGAGCTAATGTTAACATTTTTCTGGACTCAAACATGGATGGTCTTGATCAAGTAGCTTCGGTTCGCAGTATGGGGAGTTTCTATAATTATGGAAAGTAAGATGGGCCCAAATTGGTAAGAACTTTCACATTCTGAGCCCAAATTGTATCTGCTGTGAATGCATTAGGTAGCCCTGTGGATTGGAAAAATCCCTTTTCAACAAGTTTTCTGGGTGAATCTTTAATTTACGTAGCATTGGGAATATTTATGTTATGGCTGCAAGGCAAAGGAGACCTACATGCTATAACCCGGAAGGAAGGAGTTTTATTGTCTGTGGAGAGTTTGGAAACTGAAGCTGGAGCGGCAGCAGGAAGAGAACTAGAATGTGTCCAGATGGCAGAACGAAGATCCAGGGGACGAGATGGGTGATGGTGGTGTGGTATTGCAGCAGGGTAGATGGTGAGCTCTTAGCAGTAGAGAGAGGTTGGACCCAGGGCAGCACGTGGTATGTGAATCCTGGCAAAGTAAGTGAGACATGAGCAAAAGAGGAGTTTGTTTAAACTTCCAAAAACAACCAGAAGCACAAGGCCAGGGTACTTCACCAGGTAGGGTAACAAACTGGTGATGAATGCTGGAGCAGGCCCCTCCTAAATAGCTGACTGGTTGATTAGATGAGCGCTGGCACCTGGGTCCAATCAGGATGTGTGGAGGAGAGCAGGAGAACCATGACAATTTATCTCAAAGTTCCTTCAATGACAGGTCACCAATTTGGATGCCGGCTGCCATTAAACTTCACAGAGAGAGAGAGAGAGACAGACAGGTCACCAATGTCCTGCTAAGATGTTGGGGACATGCTGTGGAAAGTTGCTGAACTGGAGGAGAGGCTGTTTTTCCTTTCCACTAATCAAAACTGTTATCATTTTTTTAGGGGAGTGACAACCCCTATTCATGCGGATTAACGAGAGAAAGAAAATAAGAAACTAGAAAAGTAGCCCAATTGGAGATAATGAAAATTATTTTTGGAGATAATAGTGTGAATGCTTTTTGTTAAAAGTAATTGCTGAAGATCCTAAATCTTTATACTGAAAATTGTGACGTAATTTACTTTAATTGTTAAAGACTGGAAATTCCGTTAAAGAACTATGAAAGAGTGCAAACCTAAATTTCTGAAAAATCTGCAAAAAAAAAAAGCTTAAAAATTCTCAATCTATGCTTATTTTGCAAGAAATATGTATTGTGTTGCTTGAATATGAGCTAAACTCCAAATTAGCCCAAAAACCTCAGTAGGTGCCAAATTAGCCATAAATAAATGCATAAATTAAAGCTAGCATGTTGCTTAAATACAAGCTAAGCTCCAATATAGCCCTAAATTCCTCAGTAAACCAAAATTAAAATGTTAGCTTGCTACTAAAATATTAGCTGAACTCCAAATTCGCACAGTTAACCCATAGTAGATGCCAAATTAGCCGAATGAGCACAATGCTGATTTAACAGCTCAATGCCAAATTATTTTTAAAATTATTATATTGCCCATAAATCTATTTAAAGGCGTGCTGCTAATCTACTTAAAAATACTGAATTTGAAGACTTATTTCATTTCCTTTGGTGCATATTTTACTCAATATTTCAAAAACAATAAAGTTTATGAAAACAAAAATATAAGCAGGAATTTTCTGAATGAGCTGAACGTTTTGATATCAAGATCATTTAAATCACTGAAGGTGTGATTGAGTTTTTACGTACAGAAAGGTGTAGAAGAATCACTATAGTATGAATGCTTATTAGACATTCACACAAATTTTGAATTTCCAACATAAGTCTGCTTCTTAATGAAGCAGAAATAAAAATACTACTGGGCTGCTTTACTTTGCAAGGTTAGCCCATTTTTTTTTATTTTTTTTAAACATGAAGTGTATGTAAACTCTATATTATGCAAGGATTGCGGCATGTTGCAATTTTGGTTAAATTTAATGATGTAATGACCTTCATAAAATATAGATTAAAGGTCTTCTTTTGCATCAAAGTTATTGTAGATTAAATCAATTGATCTCAGTTAAAGTCTTTAATCTTTTGGTAGCAAACTATCCCACTGCAGCAGGCGCAGTGACTCTCTGCCATGTTGCTGTCTCCTCTTTGGATGCGATTGATATTCCTGTCACAGTTTAGTTTAACTGATGGTGCAAACTGTGGAAGCCGCAAGTTAAAACAGAAATCATGCAGATCTAAATTAATTTGGGTGGGGGTAAATAAATAATAGGAGGCGTTAACTTAATACATGCACTGTGGAGCATGTTGCAGATATGTTATGGGGGGGCTGTATCAGCCGGATGGCGGCTGGAGGGAGGACCCCCGTTGAGTTAACTGTTGCCCTTTAAAAGCATCAACCCTTTGCTGAAGGGGCTCCCGCTTCTTTCCTGTAAGGATTAAAAGGGGGGTAAGAGGTATTGATCTCTCAGGTGGCCGTGCAGGTTTTTGTAGTCTTCAACCCCCCCCTCGGCCCGTCCCTTTGATGTGACAGGGAACTCCCGACTTCTTTTTCTTTGAGTTTGAGCTGCAGGTGGTTCTGCTTTCTGCTCGAAAAACCCACGTCCCCGCCGATGCGAATCAGGACAGCGGAGCGCGGTGTCATGTCTGACATCTGACGGGTGGAGGGAAACAGTCGAGCCCCCGAGGGGCCCCGCGTCACGCCACATGCTCAGTGTGCACGTCTGGCATTCTGCAGCTGACCAGGGAGCTGCCTGTTTGAAACAAAACTTTCTGACAGACTTTTCCTGTTAGGTTCTTCTTATGTTTTATCTCCGGATTATCTCTTTACCAAATTGCAGGATCATTTCTTATCATTAGACCTCAAAGTTAATTTAACTAAATGCCTGAAATCTACAGGTTGGAGGTTGGATGTGATAAGGCGTGCAGCACCACTGTCTTTCCCTGTTGGCTTCTCCTTTGTGTTTGCCTTTAAAGCTCTGCATTTTAAAGCAACTCTAAAAATAGATGAGATATAGCTTGACACAGTTAGAGCTCCCACATCTCATCTGCGTCATTGCCGCTCACGTTTCTGTTACATCACGCCTCCCCTCCGACACTGCCTCTGGGGTGATGCAGCCTCTAAAACTGCAGCACCTCTTTATTTATTTTAAATAAATCAGTGCAATATATTGCGGCCCCGTGTGTAGAATACGGTGGATGTTGCTGCCTGAGGGGGGCAGTTGCTGTGAAAATGAAAGGGGGAAAAAAAAATGCTAATTACAACATGCGCTGCTGAAATTAAATTTTGTTTTAATTAAGGCAAAAATGTACACAGTGACACAAAAACAAACACACTCATGTGATCTCTAGGGGCTATGGAGAATATTAATGTACTCATTATACTTTCTTAGAAACAGAGCGGGAACAGGTAAATCAATCGCTAAATTAATCTGTGTAAGATAGAGTACTTTCTTTACTGTCAGTTATCAGTTCTTATGATATTTATGTTTTAATTTTTGTTCATTTGTGTTTTAAATTAGGTTTGTAGGAGTGTGGCCCTTCTTACATCAGACATCAAACTAAACGCATCATAGGGAGGGTTAGTTTGCTTTGCTACCTGCAGGGGGCACTATTTTAAAATAGAAAGGGACTGTGCAACAGGATCAACAAGTCAGAAGAAAAAAAAAAAAAAAACTCCATTGACATTCAGTGCAGTACCAGCCAGAATCACAGTCTTTTAAATGATTTAAGAGTGGCCCTTGGAGCGGGGATTTTTTTTATTGATTCCAAAAAGCCACATTTTTACCAGTTAAACCCCCTTTCATGGGATGAAATAGTGGCAATTGATGCAAGACTTTTTTTTTTTTTTTGGTTTTTGTGGAAGAGAACAGAAAAAAAACAAAACCTTATATTTGATTGTCATGATACTGTGGAAAACTAGTAAAGCTGCTGGGATGATTCATCCATTAACTTTATAGATAACTTGTCTCCAGATGTTGTTGTTTTTTTCAATTTGACTCCAATAAAATCGTCATATAAATGCACCCCATAGACTGCCTCTTTAATTTATGAGCTTTTACTGACTGGTTGATATAATGCATCCATTCAAAAGCAACAGAATCATATATGAAGTGGCTGCTTGTCAATGTGGAGAAGAAATGTACAGTTTTCTGATCCATTTGATAAATTGCATCATTGATTACAAACAGAGAAAAAGTATTTGCCCACATCCATTCGTTCTTTGCACATATGTCTGCTTTAAATGACAGTTTATCAATTTGCTTTTAGAATTGTATAAAGTCAGCCTGAAAATATATATAATTCTAAAAGTATGATTAGATTTATACCAAAGAAAAAGGAGCTCTAAAAAGTACCTTTTTAATGAGAACAACTTCAGTCAAGCATTTGAATTAATGAATCATGAATTATTTCATATTGTTGACATTATGATGCCCAAAAATTACCTCAAACCATCATACTTCCACTGCCATGTTGACTTGTTTGGGGAAAAAAACAAAACAAAATTCAATTGATATTATTTGTTTAGCTGTGTTGTGAACCTGTATTCTCCCTCAATAAGATAGACAATACATTTCTATTCATTTTCTTAGTTTTGACAATAGTTTTTCAAACAGAACATGGGCAGCATTCTAACAATAAAAAGGAAGTGCTTTGTTTGAATGTAATTTTAAACTCTCAGGACACAGCAAAGGTAAAAACAAAGCCCCTTTTAGTTTATGACAGCGCTGAGGTGTGTAATTAAACTGTGAAATTGCTCAACATAGAAAACGGTTGGCCATTCAGAAACCAATTTATGGTCAAAGAACCAGAACCCTGTTAATCAGGTACATTGTGATTTTCTTCACTTTGCATGTTAATACACATCCAAGCTCACTTGGCAACGGCCTTAAATTGTTTTTCCAACTTAAAATTTATAATAAAAAAAGTTTGTTTGCTAATATCTTTTAGCTTCAATCAGTCACGTGTGAGTAAATATGCAAAAGGTTTGCCATCACTGAACTTTAATCAATTGGGGAAATGAGCAAATGAACAGGATACACTGACACTGTCAGAAGTTCTGGTAGTAGTTGTAATGGTAATTCTTTATTACTTTTTACATTTTAAATGTACATTTATCCTTTATATACACAGAAAATGGCTCAATTAAAGACAATTGAGTAATAGTGTTTCCATCAGTTCTCAAAATGAGCCAAACAAATGACTTTCATGATGAAAACTAATAGAGCACTTCACGAATAAATGCAAGACAAACGGGCTTGTCATACTCACTCAAAGCGACAATTTCACCCCATTTAAAGCTTTAACTCCTTCATCTGTCAAACTCAAACCCATTCTAGAATTTGAAATCTGTTGAAGAAAAGTCTAACAAGAATGTTTTTTTTTTTTTTCTGGTTGTAGCTTTTGAAGGTGGGTTAAAAAAATGCACATTTTGTTGGAATTTTGACCTCGGGTTCAAACCACGAAAAATGTCCATGTTTGTTCCGAAAAATGAACTACATTGCCTAGCTTCTTAGGTGCCCGTAGTTTTTCACATTATATTGCCATGTGGTCATATGATCAAGAACCCCCTCCATGTAACATATTAGATGCGTTTCCATTAACTCTGAAATTTCTCAAATTGAAATTTTTGATGATAAATTATCCTAATGGAAACACCACAATTTCGAAAAAACTCGAAAAAGAAAATTTTCGCAAAACTGTTATGGAAATACTTTTTTCAAAACAGATGCGCTTCTTGTTATGAAGCGTCTGCTCTGAAAACAGCACAGCGGACGCCACGAGAGATCCCACAGCTTCACAGCTCTCTATAAGTTTCTTATCATATGGAATCTCACAGGTCCTCCAAAATAAAATCACCAAGATTTCCTCGTCACTTCATCTGTAGCTGCACTTTTGCAGCTTGGAGCTTGAATTAGACGCGGAAGTCTCCTTTGAGGATGAGCGCGAGTACTGTAACGGAAACCTAAATGGATCTTTTTGTGTTTTTAAACAAAAAAAAAGGTCCAGCTTACTTGTTAGAATGGTTATTTTTTTAAAAACCGCTGAACAGGTTTCCCACGTGCACCTGAGACTGTCAATGGACAAGATGTGCTGCACGCGGGCGCCAGACATCACCGATATGCTCCTTTTTAGTGAATCAAATTTAAAAAAATACTTGAGCTCATCCATCGCCATGATTTTAATGACTTATCGCATGAGTTGCTTTGTCCTTTATAGTAAAATTATGATTTAATGGAAACGGAGTCATTTTGAAACAGTTTTTTCTAAATTCCTAGAATTTTTTTATAAAGTTTTGAGCAAATGTGTAATGGAAACGCAGCTACTAACTCACAAAAAGAATACTTAGGCTAGCTTTGATTATGTCCGTTTTTTTTTTTTTATTTTCTGATTCTAAAGGAAGTTTTATTTTGGAAAACTACCAGATTCTATTCACCACATCAGCCTGTCTTGATGTGTCACATAAAACAAAAGCGGCGCTATCGTCAAGGGAGAGCCCCAGGCTACTTCTTCAAAGAAATAAATAAAAAAAAACAAAGAATTTGGGGGGAGAAAAAAAAGCCAGTGAGGAAACTGAGGCAGAGCCTTCGACTTCAAAGAAAAATAAAGTTGCCATTTACAAACAAGTCTTCCTCAACAAACTGATTTATGGAGACAGTGGTTATGTCCAAATTCCTTCACTGCTCACTATATAGTGAGTGCACCTGAAATTTCCCAAAAGTCAAAACTAGCATTGATGCTCACTAGATTAGCGAATATGGACCACAATGCATTGTGGATGAACAGCTGCCCATTTTTACATTATTTGAAATAAACTCAACTATTGGGTAAAGTGTGTTTTTATTAATTTGCTTTTATTCCGTTGACTACATTTTAAATCTTGTGGTAAACAAATCTTATAACAGTTCAAATGTCCCTAAATATGCCAAATATTTTAATTTTTTTCAGGATCCAGATCTCCCACTCAACAAATTTTAATGTTTTAATTTTAACACTTGAGGCTGCAACAGTGACGCTTAAACACAAAATCTTTAACGTACTGTAAGTTTTCAAATGTTAACACTATCAACGTAATTCCAGCAGATTATGAAGGACATAAGCGGCCACTTTTAATCTGTTAACACTTGAAAACTTACAATAAATTAAAGAGCATAAACACTGGAGCTCCGACGTTAAAGGGTTAACAAAATACGCTTTACTCCTGTCTGGAATTTTTTAACCTTAAATTTGAACTATATTCCTGCAATTTTTTTGTGCCCTAACATGTTGGCTTTGTGTTATGGTTGACCTGCTTTCCGACTGGTTTTGCAAAAGTTCATGTGTAAAAATGCCTGGCTGGCTGACTGCTTGTTTGACTGGCATGATCAAATCAATTCAAGTGTCTGCATGCCAGATGTGGCAGCTCGCAGTGACAAAATACAGATTAGTTTTGACAGCCATGCTCACACATGCTAATTCATTCCGCTTCTGTATGACTTGCATATTGCTGAGCAATTCAGAAACAATTGCCTCTGATTCACTAACAGCTTTAATGTGATTGATTTCCATCTGTTGGAGCATGACAGTTGCAAATTTATTATGCTCATGTGACTTTAACAGCATAAAAAAACAACAATTTGCTGTGGTATCACTGTCTTTCTGGGGCTGCTCTGCTTAGCTGTGCTTATGTGTCTTGAGAAGTATGAAAGAAAAACAACCACTTCATTTAAGATCCCTATAATTTGGTGATTAGGCTCCATGGGATTGAACGACTATTGCTCTTGATGGAAAATGGGCTCTAATAGCCTTTGCTTAATGGCCAGAACCAATCAAAGGGTTGGCCACAAAACCGTGTTATCATTGAGTATGGAAGATAGAAGAATCAGCGACAGTGCATTGAGTAAAACAGAACTGCCTCTTCCCTAAGTGGCTCTAAATGCCGGTGGAATAAAGTTAACGAGTCTGACCTGGCAGGGAACCACAGGGAAGGCAGCTGTGGGGTCAAGCCTGGCATTCTGGGCTCGTTTGAGCGTGCTCGCTGGTGCCTTGTGTATTTATTTGTTTGACTCCTGCATCCAGCAGTCAAAATAATTGAGTTCACCTGTCGTTTAGATTTCTAAACATTAGCTCTTCTGTGCCAGGAACAACTGGGCCATAATAACCTCCATAATTGGTTCTCAGACTTTGTTTTTACTTAAAATTGGATATTATTTATGATGCTGATGTACTGTGACAGGCGTGCACACCCGCGGACATGCACAGAATAGAGGCGCACACAGGGATAAAAACAGCTGGAAATGGATTACAATTATGTTTTTCAATAGAAGTGATACTGAACAGAATTATTAAACCTGGCCACCTGGGCATGGAGGCCATCTTTTAATCTGCCCTCATTTTCTGAAAAAAAAAAAAACACATTTTGTTTTCATTTCCATTCTTAATTAATCTAATTCTTTTGAACTGATTTGGTGCAAAAGAAATGAGAAAAAAATGAGAGAGAAATAAAAATGGCTATTTGAGGTGTATTTGCTTTTTGTTGCTTTAAAAATGCCAGAAGACAATGGGGAATTAAAAAAAAAAAAACATTTAGTCCAAGGATTTACAGGATTCAAAATATTGACTTTTTAAAAACTTTTTGGGTCGTTTTATTTTCGTTACTGAACTGTTACATTAAATTTATCATTAATTGGGCTTAGGGTCCGACTATAACCATATTTTTTTTATCTATATTAAAATCCATGTATGACGAGCTGGGAGTGAGAACGCGCATGAATATAAGGGCTATTCAACTGTGCAGTTCTGAGCCAGACAGCGGCTCGGACGAGGAAAACTAAGAGTTTATGGCTCTTTTTGACTGCAAGTGAACGATTTAGAATTGGAGCAAAGAAAGGATATCTTGGCTTGTCCATGGCAGTTGCTGCGTCACAAACCTAAACTTTTTCAATTTTTCTTCATCTTCTCTTGATCCATCCCGATTTGAACAAAGAATTACTCAGAACTGCAGTCTAAATTAAAAGTTCTTGTATATATGCTACAAGAACATGCTAAAAACTCAATTTTCATTGGCGCGGGTCTTTAAGATACATTCACAGCGGCAGTGGCAACTCATGTTTAAGCAGCCACTTCCAATATAAAATCTATGTAAATGCCTGTAAAGTCCAGTTTTGGTCTTAAACATTTAATAGTTTTGCGCTAGTGTATTGGGACACGATTTTAAGTCCGTTTTGGGGCTCTACGTGCAAACCAGGCATTCACTGAATGCTGATAATTCAACCACCTGAACTTTCAACTACTTGAACGGCAAACAGCTAAACTTTGACCAAACTTTGACCTGTGGTGTTTTGTTAGGCTGATGGAAAAAGCAGAACATGCAGAGATTTTTAGTTGAATCCAGTCACGAGATTTGGACCACTTCAACATTCCACACCAAGCCCCATCCTGTAGAAGCAGACAAGTGCTGGTAACAATAGAAAAACAAAAGAACCCCTCCCCCCGCTGCTCATTGTTTCTCTGGTATAAACACAGTGTGCCAAAAGGGCATGAAACCACCTATTAGTGCGGTCTTGAACACACAACACATGCTTAGGGTGATTTTTAGCATAAGAGACACAAGCTCCCCCTACACAATCATGACTTCCTTGATGGTAAGCATATCAAAATGCATGGAATTTTTTTGATCTTCCAGCTTCTTCATTCCCTCGAACAGGGCAGACTAAACGCATGTTGTAATTGAATGGTTTTGGATATTTGTACATGGATCTAAAAAGAAGATAATTTTGATTAATGGCCATATTGACAGATCTGGCATGTTGTGCGCTCTGTATGTGTTGCCTGATGAATTACATGGGTGGGTTGCATTACTGAAGGAGGCATGTTGCTTCACTGCACGAGTCTTTGCTAATAAATCCACAAATGCCTACAGCAGCATGGATGAGGCGCTCGAGGAGAGGAGCCCAATCACAAGTGATTAAGCAAACTGCAGAAAGAAGGCATGTAAGCACTGGATGCCAGTTTACCACATTAATGAATTGGAATTAATAAACATAAAAGAGAATGATGCATCATACATCCACCATGTGGGAAGTTTTTGATCCTTCATAGGGATCCCTAATGCCTAATTTTCATGGAGCGGTCCAGAACATTTTAGACCGGACTGGTACAGTAATTTGAGTTTTCCATTATAAGGCCAGAACAATTCGTATCATTTTTGGTCCCTGGTTGGTTGTAGGTCCATAGAAAAATAGAATGGACCCGTTAGGGCGGAGTTAATGTTGTCCTACGATGAAATCCATTGACAGAAAGGTATTACAACAACAGCAACCCCCCCGACTCAACGGGGGACGGAAGACGCACCGAATCCTCAAATACGGAGAAATGCTGTAGCTGCACAGCTGCATCATCAGTCTGCACCCCGCATGTGCCTAGATGGTCCAACACTCAATGGAAATGCTCCCTTGAATTGTACCATTGGACCAATCTAAACCAACCAGGAGCGGACTGGTCCAGTCCGATCCGCCCAGTGGAAACGATCGCATAACTTGCCTCAAGGTTTAAATGTGGGCCTGCCCGGGGTTAGCGCTGTCGCCTCACAGGGAGAAGGTCCTGGTTCGGATCCCAGCTGGGACCTTTCTGTGGAGTTTGCATCTTCTCTACGTACATGTGTGGTTTTTTTTTTAGGGGGGGGCACTCTGGCTTCCTCCCACAGTCCAAAAGCATGCTTCATAGGTTAATTGGTAACTCATAAAGTGTCTCTACGTGTGAGTGTGTGTAGGAGTGATTGTGTGTCCACAAGACAGACTGCTAAGAGGCCAGGCTGCACCTTGATCCAACAGCCTTCAGGATAGGCTCCAGCAACCTATTAACCCCAAATTGTACTGTATATAATGGATGGTAATGGTATAAAATGGTATATAATGGATTGATGGTGTGAATGTGAACGTGTGCGGACTGGTGGTCCAACATTAGCTGGGATAGGCTCCAGCAACCCTGTGACCCTAAAAGGTATCGAGCTGGATTGGAAGATGGATTGTTATTGACCGCTTAAATAATTTAGACAGATTCTGAAAGACGATGTTTGAGAAGCATTTTCTTCTTCTTTAATGCTCAGCAAATGGCTCCACAGTAATGTCACCTTCCCCACTAAGACATTTAGACCATTACATATTGGTAAAATAAAGCACCCACATCTGTTTTCAGATTGGTCAACCAAATAAAATACTCCGTAACAGCTAGACAGATAGCTAAAGCTGCAGCTATGGATATTGTTAACATGCAAACAACAGAATTGGGTTAAAGATCTATTAAAATTAAAAAGGGAGAGCACACAACCATAATGAAAATGGATAGTTTCTGACTGGCCTGTAAAATTAGGACAAATTCTAGACCCACTTTTGTTTTTTTTAATCCCCTCTATCGTCCAGCCATGATTTGAATCTTTAATTTAGAGTAATATCAAAGCTCTGACTTTTGCTTTCATTTTCATTTCACAATAAACTCCACCAGAATGCATTTTAACTGGGACAGATGTTTGTCAGTAAGCAATTTGTCCACTCCGTGTTCGAATAAATGCTTGGCAGCAGATTAGTGTTTGAGGATGAACTACCAATTTTTATCTGCCAGACATATTCTTGATGTTTTCTGATCATCTGAATATTTATGTGTATATATTCATCCTCGATTTTTGAAGCACAGCAACAATAATCTGTAGTGTGATGGGTGCGCACACCCATGAGTTTGCAAATAGAGGGTAAAAATATGCACACCTACGTGTTTAGGACCTGACACTCATTGTGTCGCTGATTGGATCTGACAGCAGTAAACATGTAGGGTTGCAGACGCACACAAACATCAACAGCTGTCTGAACGAGACACTCACAAGCCAGATGCCAGTCTGCTCTAGATGACAATTAACCCTGAGCTGTACAAATGAAATTTGGAAGCAGAGGACAAAACACATGTGAAGTATTCATCTCCTGCTGTTACTCATTAAAGGATGAGACACGTGTACGGAGCTGAGCAGACAAACTTGTGATAAAAATAGACTAAAATTTGGAGTTTTATTCCTGTTTAGCATCAATGGTTTAACTTACAAGGACAACCTGATGAAGGATTTCTGTCACTGACGTCCTTTGAAAATGTTTAATTCTAAATTAGTTTTGAGGGATTTAACAGAAGAATTAAAGTAGGCGTTTCTAAACTAACAACTTTACTCATGCAAATGCACTTTCACTATTATTCTTTACTGAGAAAGACAGAATCAGGGATGGTGTCACCATTGAATAAGTTTCACCAACTGCTTGAAGGTGAGGACACAGAGGCAAATCTTGACCCTTTCCAAAATTTCATTAACCCTTCCGCTCTCCTTGGGGTCCAGATGGCTCCAACCACATATTGTTATGCGATTTCTTCCATGACAAATGTGGACGAAGGGGGACAGGATTTTTATGTCTGCCATGGACATTAGTGAAACTCCGAAATCAGTGAAAAAAAAAAGTTCAACGCACTGTCCTGTGGTGTCCAGATGACCCCACTTTTAATGTAAACAAGCTAAGGAGAATGGAAGGGTTAAAAGAATAAACTTTTATAGAAACTAGAATCAGGGCCCACTTTTTAATAGATTTCAAGTATGTATTATTTGATTATTTCTACTTAAATTGGAATTCCAGCAAATAAAACCCACAAAAAAAGGATTTCAAAGGATTGGAATTCTGCTGAAAAAACTTAAATTTACTTCTCAGTTTTTACAAAAAGATAAATATGGATTATTATCACACCGAATCAATCAAAAAATAATGTTTTTTAAATTGATATATCTATCTTTAGTAATTCTATAGAACAGCCAGGTTCTGCTGGAAGATGAAATCTACATCCAGATCCTTAGCAGAAGGAATAATGAAGTTCTTTAAAACATTCTGGTAGATAATTGCAGAGATTTGAAATTAAAGAAGTTTTTAACACCAGTGCTGAACGTTGGACCCTAAATCATCACACTGGACCTCAAGCAGCTTGGGTTGTGCTCCTTCCTGCCCGTTACCTTAAAGCTGCAATAACCGCTAAACGTCCATCTTGCAAGCAAGATCCACAACTGTTTGTAATTAGGAGTTATTTTTGTCAATTCACACGTGCAAGAATTGAACTTTTGTTTTAACCAAAATTTTAAATGTATACTTTTGTTTAGCAGTTTCTCCCTGAGGACTTCTCACTCCTGCCACCTAATCTCTGCACTGCACTATTTAAGTCCACAAAATGGATTTCTTTTCATTTCTTTTTACGACATTGTTACATTTTTGCAATGTTAACTATAGTTTGAAAATATGTATCCATGAAATTGGATTCCTATTTAATAAAGTATGACATGTAGGAACATCTATCAATGCAAAATATAACAAGACAGTTTGATGACGCATTAATAATATGATGTTTAGTATTTTGATGCCTTAACACTGGAACACTCTTTGATAGAGAACGATTAGTCAGTCGTTTTTATTCAGTGTGACCTCGACATAAAATAAGCTTGCTCTTTTCATTTGGTAGGACAAAGAATAAAGAGTTGATTGCTATTTATTTATTACAACTTAAAAAATATATATATATGCTTATACAGAGAAAAAAATAAGGTTACTATTTTGAGCCACATCAATTTTGATTGTAAGAAAATGAGGTGGTCAAAGTTTTTTTTTTTTTTTTTTTTGTCAAATCCAAAAGTCGTAAATATGAAACTTAACAAATTACAAACATTTATAACTTATGAGATATATTCTCTTCATTGGTGAGTTTAACAGATAAACGCAGACCTTGATGATACACAGGGACTGTCTTACCCGGGGGAGTATAATATTACAGAATCCATCATCCGTATTGCTTTGCTGTTGACAACCGTCTTCCTCCTATTGTTTTGCAATTATCAGGTGAGTGCAAAAGTTTGATTTTGTGTCACATTTACCAATACATGTGGTAGGATGAAGTATTAAAGTAGAAAAAAAACCCTAAAATTTTCTTTTAAGTGGAAAAAATAAATCACCGATCATTTCAGAGAAAATATCTGCTGTAAAGATTGGTGCCTTTTTGGCTGAATCTCTCCAGACACCTTTCTTCTAGGTTCTTGATGCGGCTCTCATCTGCTGTATATCTGGTTATCTCTAAGCTTTGCTGCAACAGCTGGTAAGAAAGACTTACTGTTAGAGAAAACAACTGACATTCCACCTGTAAGTGGCCAAAAAAAGGAACAATATTTATTGTCTTCTTCCAGGCACACTTCAACCTTATCCCTCCTCCCACACCTCCCTCACATTCGAGTCTGATAAACCTCCGCACACTCTTTCTTCTATTTTTCTTCCGAACGCTCTCCGCCGCGTCGAAGTCGAATCTTCCTCTGCTGTGCGCGAGATGTGCGCCTGTGGGAAGTCTCGTCAGTCACCCAGACCCAGGACACCTCCTGACAAGGTCAGAGAGGTCTGCCACTCTGAGATTAAAACAGCTCCATCCATCCAGACAGTTCCTCCGCGGGGCAGCCATTATCATAGCAGATCGTCATGCCAAAAAGCTCAAATGGCTGTCTAGTGTGACCTTCCGACAGACTGCTGTCATTTTCAGGTCATTCCGTCTTGTGGGATGAAGATTGTTGGTGGCTGTGGTGCTCTCCCTTTTCTGTTTACAAGCTAAGATTCTTTATTGAGGGTAAAAAAAAAAAAAAAGGATTTTTGGTTTTATACGCGTTTTTGAAAACGAGGTCAACTCGGCATGTACCGCGTTCAGCCGTCGGACCTTAACTGTCGTTATTTTTGTTTGTGCGTGGCATCAGCTTGACTGAGACCAGCGGCAGAGATGTGATGGCTGCCCGGTTTGGGGCTCGGCACCCGAAGGTCTCACACAGCTGTGCTACCTGGCAGACGAGCCTCATTATTGCTTTAGAGAGTCTCCGAGAGATGTTCAATTTGTGATTCGTAGTGGGATTATGAGGGCGAAGCACCTCAGAGGCTTCAAATTTTATCCTTCCATCTATTACTCTGTTCTTGGGCTTATAGCTGAAGTTGGTCATCGATTTATTTTTTCTTTGTCCTCAGCAGGAAAGAAAAACAAACAAGAGAGAAAAATTGTGGCTGAACAATACAGGGCTATAGCATTGCATTAGGACTCAAAACTAGGATTTTTCTTTGGTAAATATTCATTTTCACACTGATTGATCGTTGACATTTTCAGCTTAAGTTTCCAGAATTTTTAATTTTTCCAAATATCATGTATAAATGTACAAATGTCATGTATATACATTATGTAGTTATTTTCTGCTTATGTTTATGGATGAATCATCACGGCATTTATTTTTTCCGTTTTATAAAGAAAAAAATGTATGGAGCCCCTAAAGGCACATCAGTTAAAAAAAAAAGAAAAACAAATGAGCAAAACATAAAAAAATATTCTGGTAACTATCTGGTGTACAGCAGTTACTATCTGGTGCTAACCGGTTAGTATCAGGTGTGTGTCAGTTATTAAACAGAAGAAAAAAATTGAACTTATATTTGAAGAAAAAAGCATTTCTGATTAGTAACTGGTACACAGCAGTTAGTAACTGGTGCACAGAAGTTATTCTCTGGTGGTAATCAGATTTTTCAACTTCAATTCAAACTCCAATAAAATAATAATTAAAAAAAAACAATTTTGTCCAAACTTCAATGTCCCTTTAAGGGCAACATAAGAAAGAAACATGTTTACAAAAAAATAGGTCTAACATTTTTTTGTATATTTTATTTTATTGTGTTTATATTTGTGTTATTATTTTTCTAACATAATACTAAATAAAAATGCAAGTTCAAAATACTTTGACAACATATACTATTTTTTTTTTAAATTAAATTTGATTTTGGAGAAGCAAACAGTGGCAGCAATTAATCTGTGGTCCGTCACACTCTGAACCTGAAGGGTCAGGGACGGTCACATCTCTTTTCAGCTCCACTGAACATTTGAATTTCCCTACATTTTTATTTACATGTTTGACATGTGTTAGTATTGAAAGTTTATGAATTGGAATGTAATTTCTCTTTTTTTTGTTGCATTTTGCTGAACCACCTGACATTGTCACGCTTCTCTAGCATAAAAGGACAAATACAATTCAGGCCTTCTTTCTAAATTTTCATAAAATTAATTCGTTTTTGTAAAGTTCTTTGTTAAACCACTAAATGTGAAATTTTTTATAAAGTCATCTTAATTGCTAAGACCACTATCAAAAAGTGGGGGAGAAGTTTGCTGAGAAGTTTTGTTTATATGTGAAAGGGCCATGTTACTCGTATGATATAAAACATTTCCGACACAGATGTGTGTTGTTTCTATGCAATGCTTTTACTCTAATATGCCATTTAAAAATACTTCTTGCCTGGAGGCTTGACCGTGTTTTGAACTTTATTGCTTGCACTGCTAAGACAGTAAGATATGGTACTGATGATTGTTACCTAGGCAACCATGGGCCATAAATAGTGTGTGGATCACTCCACCACTTTAACCTCTTTCTTATGTAAAGATTTATGTTGCTCATTTTGAGCAGATATATGTAAAACTACGCTTTGTGGGAAAGCTAAAATCAAAAAATTTCTAGATTTTATTAGGAATCCAATCCAGAGCAAAATGGCTGCAATTTTTTGAGGGAAGATTAACGCCCCATTCACACTGGACGCGAAAGCACCGCGAAGCGGCGCGGAACGGAGTCCGCTTCCATTCGGCGCCCTTGTTATCCTATGGCGTCGCTCACACAAGGCGCGGAGCGGAGCGGAGCGGCGCGGAGGGCCCGCGCGGTGCAGCGGATCGTTTCCGCGTCTGCTCTATTTTGTGCGCGAGCCGCGAGCGTTCCGCGTCAATTCTGGCCGGAAGTTGCTTCAAGATACATGAGAAAATACGGTTTCTTTTCAAAATATAACCAGTTTTTCACAATAAAATGCCGCGATTGACAAATGTGATCATGTTTTTGTATCTAAATAGATGGTAGACACCGATTTAAACATACAATCACATCACAAACGTGCGCGCGAGAGCACAGAGACACACAAAACAGAAGGAACACGCACACTTTTTTTTTCTTTTTTCACAGACACGTACACACGCAGATCAACGTGGATAAACTCCGGTGCGGGGTGAGGAGTTTCGGGAGTTAATAAAAGGACAACAGAGAGACAGAGAGCAGCTCATCTCAGCAGAAACAGGGGGTAATATTTATAAAATACACACAACACAGACAGACACGAGCGCGCACAGATCAACGCAGTGAGCCGACTCCGGAGCGGGTGGGCGGGGCTGCGGGATTTTGGGAGAGAAAAAAGAGATACAGTGAGCTGCTCCTCTTAGCAGAAATATGGGTTAATAATTGTAGTTTATTAATTTACCCACACACAGACACCTGCGAGCGCGTGCGCACAGACACACACAAAACAGAGATGCACACGCGCGCGCACACAGATCAGTACAGTGGGCCGACAGAGCGGGTGGGCGGGGTTTTGAGAGAGCAGTTTTTTTTAGCAGTAACATGGGTTAATGTCTGTAGGCTATGAAATTATCAACCATGGTGGCAAAAACAAAAAAAGCTCTAGCAGAAGCGCCTGTGGACCGCCGCGGAAAAATGCACGTCTGGTGTGAACTACAGAGCGGAGCGGAAGCGGCGCGGACTCCGCTCCGCTCCGCTTCGCGGCGCTTCCGCATCCAGTGTGACCCCGGCAGATTAAGATGCGTAAAATTCAAAGCCATTAAGAGAAAAGATGGAACTTATTTGAAGACAGGTGACTTTGTAAAAGCAACAAGAGAAAGAACAATAGAAGTCATGTGGTTTGCAATCCTTGTCAGGGATAGTTCACGTATTCAAACTTCATATTTCACTGACCAATTTTGAACGTCTTAATCAAGGTCATGTCCAAACTTTTTACTGCTTTTTTTGGCATGCTGCAAGGCGGTTACTGAGGAGACAACGAAAGAAGGCACGCTGATAAGTGAACAGAAGCAGTGACAGAAGCAATGTGTATTATGTTTAAAGTTGTTTTAATGAGGACACAGTCATCCAACCACATTTTTTTAATTGTTTATTTGATGGGGGCAAATACAAAAGAGTTAGTGTTTATAGCCGTGGCTGATTTGCAACACCTTTCTCTAGTGGAGCTTTTACTAAACAATAATTAAGCAGTGAAAAAAATACAAAGAGTAACACACTAAAAACCATCTAAAAACTGTAGAAATTCATTATTAACCATTAAAAATTAATAGCAAAATTTACTCAACCATTTTTACACACAGCCAGAAAATGCATTACACAATGTGCTCACACTGCTGTTTGTCTAATAACCATAATTTATTAGTTTGCTTTTTAAAGGTGGACACTTTAGTTAAAGATTTTATATTTGTAGGGCGACTGTTCCACAGATTGGCTCCTTTCTCAGAGAATATTCTGTGCAAAAGATGTTTGACAAAATGGGACTTTACAGTCTCCACTTGCAGCTGTTCTTGCTTTTTTGGAAACTTACTGTCTGATAAAGTTGGAGAGTGGTTGAGGTACAAATCCATTGAAATATATAAAAAAAAAAAAACGCTTTAAATGGCTGTAGTTAATGAAATTCATAAAATTTAAATCTCATATTCAGTAAGTTGCTGTATCTTATTGTCATGGTTGCTTTCTTTCTACTCAGTTTGCATGCCATAATCCATGATTATGGTTGGCGGAGTTGTTCTGCTCCAAGCATGGAGGCTATTCAAACAGAGAAAACAGAGAGGGAACTGGAGCTCTGTCCAATTGGGAATAAACAGAAACCACCTCAAATGATTAGTTCTAGATTCCTGGTCAGAAGAAACAAACTGTGGTTCTCTTTAAGCAAACCAAATATCTGAATACACTACAAAGCCTTACTAAATGCACAAGTGTGTAATTATTTTAATCTTTTTAATATTTCATTCTCACAATTATTTTACTGAAAACCCAAATGTCCCTAAAAACCCAGAAAGATATAGCGACTGACTGATTCGTGGCCACAACTGACAGAAAGCATGAACATATGGAAGCCAAGTTGCAAAAAAAAAATAAAAATAAAAAAAAGACCAAACAGAATTTGTTCAAATCCCCAAACTCTGTTAAGAGTTCCAAAAATGAAAACACGCGTGTCAGTAATTCCCAACTCAGCCATTTAGTAATAAAAAACAAAACAGCAGATTTTGCCTGGTGGAGAGACACCACTATGTTGTCCCCCCCTGGCTCTACAAAGTCCCATGTGAGCGTGTCCATCCAGTCAGCACTAACAAGAGAAAAAGACACATTTGCTTGTCACAGGAAATCCCCTTAAGAATGGTAGTCAGGCAAAGAGGTAACACTCACTCGCATTGCCACTTAAGACAACGTCTGTTTTCAGAGCAAGGAGGATTTCTCCTCCATGCATTATTCAGGCGGCAGATATCATTTCCAATTCAAAGGTGAACTATTGTACAGACGGGAAGTCCTTTACAGCTTCTAACAATGTTATTTCTATATTCTTTGGTGTCGTACTCTCTATAGTTTGTTAACAAGATCTGAATTAAAAAAAAAAAAACAGCAGTGAGTGTGTAAGGCGTAGAAGTGAGTTCAGAGACAGGAAAAGATTTGAGGCTCTAATGTGTGTCAGCATGAAGAGTGCCAAGACTCGGGGACCATGTGCCTGTCGGCTAAAACGAGAGCAAACGGGAATTTATTTGAAAATGTGGATAGGCACGCGCTCGGGAGGCCGAGCGCGCACAAGTGGACACGTGCACACAATGTATCTAATTGGCAGAAGACAGCTGCTACCAACCAGAAGGCTCTTGTGAAAGGATTCATCACGCTATGGTCCATCGGCAGCCACGCCCCACTTAACAATTTCCCCCCATCGTAATGAGCGCAAATGTGCAGCAAATTCATTTCTCTGCAAAAGTGTTTTATTTACAAGTCACAAAGCAGTATGAGAGCTAACAACCTTTGTCATGTAATAGTTTGGAAGTTTTTCTCATTCTTCAGTTCATAGGTCGGCATCAAAGTGAGTTAGACTTAATTAGATGGACAATTAAAGTGCATACAGATTGAAAAGTTTAGACTGGCATAAAATTGACTTTTTTGTAACATAAGCTAATTTTCACCAATGGCTTCTGCACTTGATGCTGATCCAGCTTTCTGACATAATCGGTGATGGCATCTGATTACGACATCCACATGAGGACACAATTCCCAACATGATCTCATTTAGTTTTGCTCGTGTTATAAATAAACTTTAAGATTTAATCAGTTGTCATGTTGTGTCTTCAAATTCAAATAGTGTGTTGGGTACATTGGTTGAAGCAAAACCACATGTACTAATGGAGAGGGAAACAGAGTGAAGAGTTATCAAAGGAGAGGAAACCAGACAGTTTTAGTAGAATCAAAGGCACAGCTTTAGTTTTAGATAAGTCAGGAGACTGCAGCCTTTGAGGCTTAAAGAGGATTTTTTTTTTTTTTTTTTTTTTTTTTTTTTACTGACCAAAACCTAGCAAGAACCGTAAAAGTCCTACTTTAAAACTTAGAAAAATGTAACAATATTTATGTTTATAGGCAATTACATTACATTACAATACATTTAGGAGAAATGTTGCTCCTAAGTATTTATAAGAATCAAGTTATTACAGTGTTACATATTTCTATAACAGCTTTAGCTGACAGCGCACACTAGTTCCTTTCAAAATAAAATACATTCAATGTCAAATAAGGTTTTCTTGCTGCAGCAGATTTATGATTTTTAAATGCACAATAATCAAGCTAAACAACAGAATGACTTTGGTGCACATTTATCCTTCTTCTTCTTTTACTGTCAAACATAAAAAGTATATAATTGGTTTAGAGGTGAGTTTTTTTTTCCTTTTTTTAAAAAAAATAGATTTAATTTCAATGTTATACTTTAAAAACTTTTCCTCTAAACATCAATCTCTTGTCCAGCAGAAGATCAGAAAATATGCTTTATTAATTAACAGTTCAAGTTGTTCATATTATTTTGCTCAGTTATTTGAGAAAAAAAACTTAAATGACGAATTCATTATTTATTTAAAAACATTACCTTTTTATTTAAAGCCAAAGTGGGAACAGAGCCTCAGGTTGTAGACCCCTCGGTTAAATCATGCATGTTGGGTAGCATTAAATCAGCTAAAATTATAATTAAAAAACCATTAGAAAACAGATGAATATTTATGTAGGAATATCTTCATTTTGAATCAAACTGGCTCCAAAATTGTGCATAATTTCCACTTAATCATCTGATGCTAAAACAAAAAATAAATTAAAATTTTTTTTTCATTTCGTCTCTTTTTTTTAGACACCTTGCAGCTTTGGCCTACCTTTCAACATTAAAGAGCTGTGTTGCATCCTGTTTCCAACATCATTACACGTTAATAAAAGAGCTAGCACTTTCAAATCTAAAGTGCTGATTTGTTGCATGTCTGTGAACTTTGGAAAGAATCCAGCATGGGGTAAAACTCCTGGAGGCACAGGGAGATCATGAAAACTTCCCACATAAACTTAACTGAGACTAAAAAACAGTCTTACACTGCAAAAACAAGCCCTCTAGAAATACGGGGGAAAAAAAAAATCTTAAAATGTGAAAAAATTAGCAAAAAATATGAAAATAATATGATCAAGAATTTTTATTTTAAGAAACAATCAAAGACATGTTTTTTTTTTCTTTTATTGAAAAACTTTCTTAATAAGAGGATTTTTCTTGCAAAACAGAAAATAATACTTTTTTTTTAAACAAGTACTTTCTTAAAATTTCATTTTTGCAGTGTACTAAATAATGCTGACTGTTATCTTCATAGGAATTTTTCAAAATGAAGATTTTTTTTGTTCTAAATGTGCAAAAGGAAATGATCAACCATGAGTATTTCAGACCATCAAGACATATGAGGAGATCCTAAATTAAATCCCACTTCTCCAGATTGCCCCGCCCCCAGCTCTGTTCCCGACTGGCATCTCCTCTTTGCCCATTAGGTGGAAGCAAAGCCACAAAGACGATCGCACCCGGCGGTTTGGTTAGAGTTTTTGCAGATGGTGAGTGGTACACTTGAAGCTCTTCTGCTGGCAGACAGGTCCATTAAAATCTCTTCAATCAAGTTTTCCATAAAGGCAGAAAGTGACCTAGTTCTTTTTCCAGGGGGGGGGGGGCTTTGCATGAGCTTCATTCCAAAGTGACAGATACCACAGTTCAAGATGGAATCGAACTGCACCCCGACAGAGAGAGCAAAAGTGGAGAGAAAATTGCCTGGGAGAGAAGAAAGTGAGAAGGAGGGCACTGGCATCGAAGGGCTGCAGATTTGATTAGCAAATGCAGTTTACAGGAAACCCTGAGGTCTGAAAAACACAAATGAAATAAAAGCAGGCTTTTTCGGAGCATCTCTTACTCCCTTCTTGCCCTTGATCTGAGTGTGCATGTGGAGGTTTAAAGCCTTAGGTAATGCTGGCTCTTTCTTGTTCTCTCTTCTGCTCCATCTTCCTCTTTAATTAATCCTCAGCTATGTGAACTCAGGATTAGATCAAGACTTGGAAATCAATGTCTGGCAGCAAAGAAAAGAAGATGAGGAGGGCAACAGTCAAGCTGTCACGTTTCTATCGGAGCGAGTGAGAAGCAGAGGTAGTGGGAACAACATCTCTTTGAGGTTGTGTCAGTGTCCGTCTCAGTCATGTTTGAGAATCCAGAGTGTGTCCACGCAAGCACTTCAAGAACGATGTGTGTGGGAGAGTCTGGACCCTGACGTTCCCACAGACGCTTAACTGATCCTTGAAGTTTTGGAGGCAGACTCTGCTGTTTTCAAGTGTGACCTCTGGAACAGCAGCAGCCAAGAAAATCCAGACGCACGTTTATATTAAGCCTTCAAAATATTTGTATGTACATTTGATCAGCTTCAGGGTTTTATGGCTGAGCCGACAATCAGCCCTGAAAAGTGTAAAAACAGGAAAAAAGAGCAAAAGGTTGGAAAAAAAAAAACATACAGTATGTAAATGGTAGGTGGAAAAAAGATTCAAATGTGTTTATCTCTTAAAGACCCACTCCAATTAATTTGGGGTTTTTAACATTCACTTGTGACATTTTTCTCATGATGGAGTATGTGACTATATATATATATATATATATATATATATTATATATTATATATATATATATATATATATATATATATATATAAGGAAAATTAAGTTTAAATCTCAGTTTCTGAATATTTTTTTATTTAAATAGTTGTGAATTAGGAGCAGAAAATAAATTGCAGTTGGAAAAAGCTTGAAAGTGTGACGTGGAAGCTAGTACGGCAAGCCATAAGGTCCTAACTCCGCTCCATTCTGATGCATCCACTTGTAGACATCTAGATCCATGTTTGCCTTTCTTTTCCACATCTGAGCTGACATCTGGCTCAAAACTGTATGGCTGGATAGCTCCACTATTGCTGGCTTTTTTTTTTTTTTTTTTGGTACCAGCTATGTTACACTGGGTGTATGAAGGACTGTAAGCTAGGGGGGGAGCCTGTAACCCGATGGAATGATAGGACAGGGGCAAGCTGACTCTGTACCAACAGTTCCGCCCAGATAAATTTCTAACAAACAACTCTGCAGAACCTAAGTCCTACAAAAACCCCACAGAGTTCTGAATTGGACTGAAACGGCATAATATTAATTAAAATACTGCTGGGAACATATTAAAAATAAAACAAAAGATGATGGGAGTGAGATCACTGTGCTATTTTTATTTTTGTAAAATAAACATTTTTAAAGGCTCACCAAAAATAATAAAAATATATATACACAATGGCTGTCTTTATATTTTGCTCCCCGTGGTTTTAAACTGACATTTTATGATCTGCTCCTTGTTATTCACACAGCTTTTCTGTTGTCTGGATTTTTTTCTGCCTCCTTTCAAATGTATATATTTGTCTGCACATTTCTTTTAATCATGGTTATGCCATTTTAAGCTGTTTTTGGGAAGTTTCTGCAGTAGTTCATCAGAAAATCACCTCTACGTTGTGAGCGGGAGCAGGGGCGGTTCTACACTGACTCCCTGGGCGAGAGCCTCCCCAGACCCCCCCCCCCCAAGAAAAAATTGGCTAATGGTTGCCGTCTTCAATCCTATGATTGGCCCATTTTTAGACTGGTTACATTATGTTTCGTCACCATCGAGTAGTTGTTTATGGTTAATATTAATCTTAAAAACTACCAACAGATTTATGAATATACTATTGCCGAAACATAGAACCCAACATGATGAAACAAATAATAAACTTCATGCACTCAGGCTCACAACTAATCCACTTTAACAGTTAAAATCTCCAGTTAACTGGTTAAAAAAACTGAAAATATTAAGGTTAAAGTAATGACTAACCAGAAAAAAACAGGAAAAGACAAGAAAATAAAGCTTAAAACTACTTTTTATTTTGATCTTTCTTTTGTAGCTGGACTACGTAATTTTTGAAGTCCTGCACGGTCCTGAATGTGTTTAAATGTCTTTTCCACATTTGACACATCCCCTGGTGGACACGTGAGCATCAGAAACAAAACCTATAATTTGGTTTTAGAACCTAAACGTAATCCTAACCTTAACCAGTATTTTTAAATGCGCCAGAGGTTGTCTGACCACGTGATCAAAACGAAACCTAAAAACCCTGTACAGCGATGGTTGCAGGCTTGTTGGGCTTGCTGTCAGATCTGGCAGCGCAAGGAATTGTGGGTAAGCATTTCTTTTGCCTGTCTGGTTAGAATTGGGTTTAAGTTTGAGTTTTCATTTATGTGTTTTGTTGTCTGACCGTTTAACACTGTTTCCATTTGTTATTTTTGGCCTGTTGTGTTTCACTTCTTCCAGCACCCTGAGAGAGAATGAGGGAGAGACTGATCACTACCCCTCTTGTGTTGTCATCTGGGCATTGACAAAAGCAAAATGTAAAGTTCTTGCATTAGAAATACTATACGATGCCATGGTGCTGAAATATGCATGTAGTTATAACCACCTTTATATAATAGCTGTGGTACAAGCGCACGTTCATCACACACTTCGTTTAACAGGGGCGCTTGCGCCACCTGGGGGCGCTAACTTGCTTATTTCAGGCCATTCCAAACACCACACAGATAATAAACACCATAGAGGTCCAATTTTTGATCAAGCCGAGTTGCCGCCCCTATGAACTGCCGCCCCGGGCAGCCCGCACTGCCCGTGCCCTAAAACCGCTACTGAGCGGGAGTGTTGGTACGGAGCAACCATTTCCTCTCCTTGTTGCTGAGAGTTCTCTATTTCTCCGTCACCAGCTAGTTAACAGTCTTTCACAACCCCAAACCTAACATTACCGGGTGGAACAAAAATGTTGAGCAACTTCAGACAGCTTTGAGGGAGATGTCTGCTCGGACGACGAAAACCAAGAGCTCTACTAGTGGATCTCGGCCATCGTATTTTCTACATCACAAATTTGCTTTTTTTTAAAACAGCATTTTTTCTCTGCTCCTGATTTACAGCTATTTATATGAATAAATACTGAAAAATGTAAATTTAAGCTTAATTTTCTTTATATTTTTCTACCATCATAAAATGCCACAAGAACATGTTGAAAAAACTATTTTCCTCTGTGTGGCTCTTTAAGATTGCTTTGATTCCTGGATGTTGAATCAATATTCCACTGAGATATTTGAAGAAGTACAAAGTTGTAGCTTTGGAATGTAATACACATGCAAGCTCTGGCATCACTGCACTGTCTTGTCCCCACGTGGTGTTACATAAATAGCTTTGCTTATGCCTTAAAGTGATGGCAATAAGCTTTATTCAGGCTTGAAGCATAACTTTATAATAAAAATATAATATGCAACACATGAGCCGAGCTGTCAAGAACTGGGGCATAATGGAGAACTTAAATGCGGACGTATAGGGAGCCCACAGATGAATGGGGGCGTTAAAGAAATGTGACCTAAAAGCAAATTACCAGTGTGGCAAAAGAAAAAAAAAATCAATGACAAAAGAAAACAAGGATCAGACAAACAAATGCAGCTGATGTGACAAAAATATGAGAAAAATAAACCTTGCTTGGCAACACAGTCGACACTATAAAATGTTCTCTTGTAACATTATCAGTGGAAAGTGGTGCGTGTCTGGAGGAGGCTGTTGTTGACTAGGCAAATGGACTTGCTGCATCTTTGCTTTCCGCTGTGTCTCTCTGGAAGACGGGCGAATGAGAGCATATGAGTCATGAACTCTTAGCCGGCTGCAAGAGCTGGGCTCCAGCCAGCAACCGTTTGAGTGGGTATAGATAATGACTGAATGAATGAGCTGCACGGCGAAAAGTATCAAGGAACAAATTCACTGAGCTGCAGCATGTCTGCCTGACAGAAAATAAGAATACACTAATCAGTATGTATAGAAGGCAAAGACGATCAAATGTAACTCAGGTGACCACATCCACTTACTACTACTTTGCTTTATTGGATGTTCCCTTCAGGCTCAATCCTCTGCCTCCTCCTTGTTCACACCAACTTATGTCTTCCTACATTTAATAATCACCTCTGTTCTTCTTCCAGACCTCGTTTCTAGAAGCTCTAACCTCAACATCCGTTTATGAATATAATCCGTCTTTCCTCTGAACGTATCCAAACATCTCAATCAGCTTCCCTGCATTTATATCTATAATATCTAACATGAGCTGTTCTTCTGATGTTTTCATTCCTGAGCCTATCCCTCCTCATCATCCATAGAGAACCTCGGCATCGTCCCCTACCACCTTCAGCTCTGTCTCTAAACCAGGGTGTCCAAATCCAGGCCTTGAGGGCTGGTCTCTTACATGTTTTCCAACTAACCTCCCATGAAGCTTCTTATTGGTCAAACACACCCAATCCAGGTAATCACCAGCAGATAAGGCAGAGTTTCTGGAAAACCAGTAGGAGGCCAGCCCCAGAGGCCTGATTTGGACACCCCTGCTCTAAACCAACAATATACAGTAGCTTTCTATTATAATTCTTTCATTCTTACTGACACTTTTTGTTGTCACACACCTTACCAGAAACCTTCCTCCACCCATCCCAGCTGACTTTCACATGCTTGTTTACCTCTCTCCAACACTCTCTTTCTCTGGGCTCTCAGGGCAAACGTTGTGGCACAAATGCGACCACCAGAGTCTTTATGTAACTTTAAAAGTGAGAGAGGAACATCCACTGCAGATGAACACGTTCAACCTCAGCGATCTGGCCTTTCCGATGCTCTGAATCCATTTTGTTGCAGGTTCTAATTTTTTGCCGGTCGTTGATGCTGAGTCGTAGCACTTTTAGTGAAATCTAGGCTATTAACGACCCAAATCAGAATGTCGGGTAATTGTGTGAACCTAAGTGATTTTGGATTTTCACGAGGTTCAGGAGCAGAACCTGTGGCCCATAGCTAAAGGGAGTCATCTGCCGTAGATCCTGCATCGCCCCTGAGCTGTAACGCTTCCTGTAAGAGCCCATGGCAAGTATGGGCGGCCGTGGTGCAACGGTAGGGTGGTTGACTTCTGACTGGAAGATTGCCTGCCTATGTGTCAAAGTGTCCATGGGAAAGACACTGAACCCAAAATTGCTTCTGGTGGAAGGTTGGCACCAGTGTTTGGCAGTGGAACCACCCCCAGTGTGTGAATGGGTCTGTGACTGTGAAGCACCTTGGGCCCTCGAAGGAGAGTAGAGGTGCTATACAAGTATACACTATTTACTTGAAGTCCACCATTTTCTTACTTGAACTCCTTCTCATTTATACAGAGTCACTACATCTTACTGCAGCTGACCTTCATTTCTCTCCTTTCCATGACAAACTTCCATTTCTCATGATGTTCTTCTGATCTTACTCTTACAAATCACAATGTCATCTGCAAACATCATAGTCCAAAGAGATCCTGTCTAACCTAATTAAAGAAAGGTTTAAAACTTGATCCTTGGTGTTGTCCCAACACCACACTGAGCTCCTTTGTCATAACTACATCACATCTCACCTCTGCTCTCACATGTTCTGCACAACTCCAATGTGTTTCTCTCCCACTCCAGACTTCCTCATACAAACCACAGCTCCTCTCTCTGTACTCTTAACTTTCTCTTGATCCACAAAGACAAAGTGCAGCTTCTTCTGACCTTCTCTGTTCATCTCTAGAAGCATCCTTAAAGCAAATATCACATATGTGGTTTTCATCCTCTGCATAAAACCATACTATTGCACACAAATTCTCATTTCTGACCTCAACCCAGCTTCCACTACTCTTTCCCATAACTTCAGTGTGTGACTCATCAGCTTAATCCTCTGTAGTTTCCTCAACTCTGCACATCTCCGTTGTTCTCCTACTTACTTTATGTGTCACATTTAAACTGGTTTGCACACAAAATTAGATTTAATGTCATAAATCTAATCAGTTACATTGAGATTCTTCGCAATTAGAGGACATCCAAAAATGTCAAAATTCCATTTTTACAGGAAAATGAAAGAAATCAGTATGTTTTTACCCATCATTCCTGACAGAACGGTGTTGGAGTTCACTTAACATTTAGCCCCCTTGCCTAAGTATTAAAGTCTGTTCTTGTACAATAAAAATGATAGCACAGTCCAAGAAGGCACAGTAGTAACTATACTGCTTCCAAAACACCCAAGGAAATTAATCTGTCAGGATAAAAGCTTCTGGTGCGTTTTCTCTGCTATACCACTGAGTGTTCTCACACATGTTACAGGATTGTAGCAGCTCTACAGCACATAAAAAGTCCCTGCAGAGAGTCATTAATAACTAAAATCACATGGCCTGGACCACATCTTCACCTTTTGCTGCCTGCCGAACACACACACACAACATCCTGGGGGGATGAATTCAATTCTCCACATAACCTGTTAGAAGCGTCTGCAGTCCCAATAGCACAGGTTCATGGAAACACTCTTCAGTTGACTTAATTATTATCTTTTTTTTTTTTTTCCAGGGCATTGTGCGATCCCATGATTTCTTTTCATAAACATGTTATTTATTTTGTCCTTCAACTTTAACATATGTTTAAAGAAATTATACATTTTACAAGTAAGAGTTCAACTGGAAGAAAAAAAACCAGAAAAAGGGCAGAAAATATTTTTTCTAAACTGTGCACATTTCAGACTAAACGTGGCACACAGCTGACAGATCGATGCGTCTCTTTGAAAATAACTTTGAAGTTTCTTGTTTTTTATTATTTAAATGCACTGCACCTTCAACCAGCGAGGAAAACCTAATTAGTTAAACCAAAAACTTGCCATCTGTGGCCCGTTACATAAATCCAGACCATCTGCCCAAAGTTCAGGAGACTGAGACCCAAAATATGTTGGGATTTGCAAGGCTAATGGAGAAGAATAAAATAGTTTAACAAGGGACGGAAGAGTGGGGAGGCGCCCGAGAGTGAAAATAGATGACAGTATTAAACCCAGGTTTGGTGTTCCTTTAGCAAGACATATTGGCTTGGTCATGGATTCAATATTTTCCGTGTTATTTATTATCTGCTGTTTTTAATTGAGCTGCACCATAAAAGGTGAAACATTGGATCAATTAACGAAAGCTCAGTAGTTTATTACATTTAAAAAATATTAGTTTTCATCAATTTAATGTTTGAAGTTTAGCAAACATACACTCAAAATTTTAATCTGAAAAAAATCTAATAATTTTAAATGTAGCGAACTACAGAACTTTTGTTAATTGATCCAATATTTCACTCTTTTCAGTAAATTGTTTCCTTTCTGGGATCAATAACCTTCTATTCTATTCTAGATAAATATCATTTTTATATTGGATGAAGGAAACCCTACACATAAGATAAATATCTTATTTTATTACTATTTTGTGTCAATATTTTACAACATAAACTCATTTAATTTTCTTTGTGTTTCTTCAGATATCATATTCTCATGTCAGATAGTCTTGGGCATAAAAAAAATAACAGCCAAAAAAAGTACAAAAAGAGACTTATTTAAGAACACAGTGGAAAAACAAAGAGATTTAATACTTTCAGAATTGTTAACATCTCAGATTAAATGCAAAGTTTTGTTAACCCTCTCAAGGCTAAATTAAGTTTTAGTAACAGAAAAAATATGATATTTGAGGAAAATTATCGTAATGGGTAGTCAGCATTTAGCGGTAGCAAATCTGCAATACCTGCCCTGAGAGGGTTAAAGATCAAGCAAAAATGTTTAGTACTTTGTAGTCACAATCTTGCAGCAATACGTGTCTAAAATCTTTCAAGAAAATGAAAGTATTGTTGTTTGTGTACACCTCATTTAAGGTTCTGCACAGTTTCTAATCTGGAATACGACGACGTGTGTAGCATGATTTTCAGTCACGCTGGGGTCAATTCTGGTTTTTCTGTCTTCTAGGATGACCCAGTTCCATCCGTTAGATGGACTTCTGTCACAGCGTAATACACTTAAGAAAACACAGCGGTTGATGTTAAACTGGTCTTTTCCTGGGTATACTCTCACTACATCTTACATGTTATCGTCCGTCTGTACAGTGTAAGCTTGGTTTATTTATAATGTCCTTCAGCGTTGCGAGGTCTGACCTTTAAGTGAACTTCTATGGATGCCATTCCTTGGATTACAGGAAACTACCTTGAATTTTTTCACCATGAACTATAACTAGATGTTCGAATTAAATTTAGTTTTTTTAGTAAGATCATCTTAAACTGTTTTTTTGGAGTTAGATAGAAATGCAGTCTTATTTTTTAAAGCTGTTTGTGTCGTTCCTCCTCCTTATCATGTAAATGCACATCTGAATTTTCCTCTGCTTTAGTAAAAGAGGGCACCATTTTCTGTCTGTTGTTCCATATTTTAATCCATATGAAAATAGAATTCAGTGTATTTTTCCTAAATTATTTTAATCCAGATTATAGTACCAACATTTTTTGGAGGGGGCTCTATAGAAGAAAATACATTGTAATTTAATCAGAGCATAAAATAAATAAATAAATAAAATAATTTTTTTCCTAGTTATTTTTTTCACTAATTAAACACACCTCCTCTGAAATCCTCAGAAGAATTTACGGTAGAAGATCTTCTCTGTTTGTCTTTTCCAGATTTCTCTTGACCTGCAGCATCCAAAAATAACCTTTTACACCCAGATTAATAGAGTTGGATTAAGAGATGAACATTTTTCCCCAAAAGAACTCAAATCTCAGAAAAAACAGAGGAAGTAACTGAGAAGTCAAAATGGATGAATGGCATAGTTAACAATATTCCAACTTTTCAAATAAAAAATAATCTTTTCAAATAAAAAATAATACAATTTTAAAAGTAAGGATTTTTCTTTGTCTTTGTAAAAAACCTGCCTCGCCTTTTTGTAAAGTGACAAATAGCTCATTTAATGAAAGAGCTGTTTTTATTTATTTATTTTTTTGCAGTTTCTTGAAATCTCTTAAAAATCCATTGGCTTAAACCCATTTTCTGCTTTGTTTTCTCCATTCTGACATAAGTAAGCTGTTTCTGGCCTCTGTGCAAACTGATCTCTAACCTCTATTTAATTGCACCAGTTAATTGCTTTAGCATGGAGCAGATCTGCTGTATGTGCTGGAGCATATCGGTTTTATTTCTGCAACATCCTGTGTTGTGTGTAATCATATGGGATATTAACAAAACCGCTTTTTGCTCTACAAGATACACCATAGAAAATCAAACTTGTTTATAGAGCAATGCTTTTCTTCTATTTAAGTGTTGTCTCTTCTTCAACAAAGTCAACGAAAAGCACACACAATGTGTGTGTAGAATTGCATCATCTATGTTTGAGAAATAACATGCAAGCTCAGTCCGTCGGGAGGGTACAGCAACCCAAGGGAGTGTAGCTTATGTCAATACTTAAATACATAAAACGGAGCATTAAAAATCTGAACGTTTCAAACATCAACTGCCACTTTGCTCTGCAGCTGGTTTATGCTGTGCTTTGTTTCGTCCTTTCAAGATGTAGATGAAAGAAGTAGCTCAATGATAGAGTTTAAGCCTCCATTCAGTTCTTGAGGTTACATGCACTCATACATCGACCTCGTACGATGTACGATGTATCCTTGCAAATACTTTGTGAAGTATTTGCAAGGATAAGTTCCTTGCACTTATGTCGTCCGAGTGATGCTGTTATGTGATTGTTAGTGACCACACAAACATGGGATGTGTATGTGATTTGTTAAGTGCCCCTATGCCCTCATAAACTACGCTCAGATTGTTTAATTTTCTCATTTATAAGAGCCAGGCTGCATGCCAGGAGCGCACACTTATCACTTGAACAGCACCAACGAGCTCCTTGTCCAGGATGGGGCAGGGGGGAAAAAAAAACCCAAAAATGTGTACAATGTGGCTGCATTTCGCCTGTTTTATTTATATTTTCCCTTACATGTCCTGTAAGTGTTCAATACAACCTGCCAACTGCAGAAAAATGTGTATGAAAATTTTCTCACTCATTCTATATTCACATTGGGCTCAGAAATATACGTTTAAATGACCACTTTCAATGAAAAGTCTATAAACTCATATGTGCGCATTTCAAGTTTTCACGTTCAAAACTTTTGAAAATTTTTAAGTCTGTTTTCAGATTTTACGTAAAAAAAACACGCCCAATGAATGTGCCTCAAAAGGTAAACCCGTTGACCAATCAGGGATACGCGTTTGATGTTGATATATGGGTGGCGCCCCTTTTAAAACATGGTAGTGCTAACCATTTAAAAATGAATCATGAAGACATCAATATTTGAGGTTTGTGGAATTAAATGACACCAGGTGACGGGCAGTTAGATTCCTTTCTCCTTTCTTTCGACTCAACTCTCAGGAAATAATTGTCTATTTTGACTCCCAACTCTTTACAGAGGATTTGTTTTTGGATGTTTATTATACCATAACTTTGCAAAAGATAATGATTTGTGTGTTATAAAATGCTTCAATGTAGAATTACCTTTTTTTCTCTTTTTTTCATTTATACCATTATAAATCATTCTTTTGTTTTGGCTTTACTCAAATGTTGACATGCTAGTTCTTTTGTTAAGATTACTTTTTATTACTTAAACTTGTCATGTATTATTTTAAAGAATTAAAGGACTGGAGCAGATGACATACGGTTTTTTATTTTCTGCTCCTCTTCATTTATAAAATTGTTTTGTAATGTCTTGATTTCAATAAGTGAAATAAATATCTAATTTAAAAAATATATATATATATCTATCAGTTTGAAGACTTGCTGTTTCGCATTAACCTGGAAGGGAAAAAATACAAACAAGAATAACATTTTAGGATCTTTTTTATTATTGTCTTGATAAAAATAAGACAAGATTTTTTAAAAAACCATCAGGATACCAGCACTTGAGGTCAAGAGTCTGACACCCCTGCAGTATCTGCTCTCTCTCGAGTTAGCCGGCGCGCTCGCTCCACCCCCATGGGCCTTGCAACAGACTTGCAACCTGTCCAGGGTTTATGGCGTTTGCCCAACAGTAGCCAGTCCGGGCTCTGGTGATTCCCCTGCCCCAAAAGGTTAAGAAGAAGGTGGGTTAAGAAGATGAGGATGAGAACGCTTGGTTTGAAACTCCATATACTCCACCTGCTGATCGATCACTGCCCAAATCCGTGTCCCTATGGTTGATGTAAAGCAGGGCCGCTCATTCCTGGTCCTCGAGATCTACCACCCTGACTATTTCCCAGATCTCCAAACCCTGCCAGCTGCTGATTGGCTCAGTCAGATGTCTCCACAATCTGATTGAAAGAACACACCTGATCCAGGTAATCAGCAGCAAGCAGTACATGGAGAGCTGGAAAACAGGCAGGGTGATAGATCTTTAGGACCAGGAATGAGCAGCCCAGATGTAAAGCAACAACCTCACCAATGATCATATATTTGAGCTCTCGAATCGCTCTGCTGCCAGACCAATGCTCAAATTAGACCTCAGATTGCATCTGTTCCATTGACTTAAAATTGAAATTCAATAAGAAGGTAGAGAGCACGCAGTGGTAAAAAAAAAAAAATTGACTCCCATGATTTCAAAGTCAACTCCTAGAATTTCTGCTTTCGAGCATGACTCATCATTATCTCATTTATCGGAATAGAGCAAGTTTTGCACCGCTTCAACATTTCGTACCAAGCCTCTTCCAACTGTGCGTACATGTGTTAGTATCGGGTAACAACAGTTCAGTGTGAAGACTATAAGCATTCAAGAATGCCTGTTTAGTGTGTTATTGAATGCGTATCACATGCCCGGAGTGTATGTAGCATACCGACTTACTGTATTGTCAATAAACTTGATATTCTGTGCGGGCCACCTGCTTGTCCCATTCAGCTTTGCCCATTTTTCGCCTGCAGACAGCCCATATCCACAGGGCAGCTGTGACTAAGACTTAATACAGTAATGCACGGCAATGCATTCATCATAGTTATGATATCAAAACATAAACTAATAACACACTCATTTAGAATATTAAAAATGAGTCACCTTACCTGTCTGAATGTCTGCTGAATCAGCTCTGCCTTTATCAGCCAGGTAGTCGTCTCTGTGTTTCTGATGCCAAGCTGCAATAATTCTCTGCTCAGCAGGAGTGCATGCAGACGACAAATGAGAGGAGTATTAAGCTCACAGTATATCTTTCAGTACATTTATTGTGATAAAGATGTTGGTGGAACGTAAGTTCATTTAGCACTGCCAGCAGAAATTTGCCAGGGGAAGTTTTTCCCTTTTTTTCAGGCTGATTATAAGTTTAATCATTTCCATTTGGACATAAAGGAAGTGTTCATGTGATTTCAACAACTTTTAAGGTCTGATCTTTTAAGTGAAAAATCGATTATTCTTTTTTTTTTGCATTTTATTAAATTTCCCCATTGCTTCCTAACTGAACAATATCTTTAAAAAAAATGCAAAAACTGATAATTCGTTTTTGTAAAAGACTTAAGTTTGTTGCTGAAGTCTCTAAACAAAAACATAACATTCTGTTTCTCCTCGTTATCTGCCCACCTGGCAGGTGTGGGCTGATTACCATGATTTGCACCTGCTGGGTAAACTAGAGGAGGCATGAACGAGCGGGGCAGAACAGGAGCAGAGAGGGTGTTTAGTTTTATGCTAGTTATGGACTCGTTTTCCTTTTACCTCAATATTGTTATGGTGCTGTTACTGTTATTTTAGTTGGGGGTTAGGCCTTGGTTGTCCCAGCTTGTTTATATTTTGGTTTTCGTTTTCACAGGTACTGGTTGTATTTTGGTATTTCCCTAACCTGCAGCATCCATGCCTCTCAGAGTAGCACTGTGTCCATAGCTAACCAAAAATCACTAACCAAAAAAATACATCTGTTTTATACTCTTTATAATTAGTATTAAGTAATTAAAATCTCATATTCAGATCAAATGTGAACATAATTCAAGATCTCCAAAGGGCTATTTTAAAACTAAATGACATAAAAATCAGAAAATTATCAAGGAAGCAACTGTCTTTGAGTTAGCTCAGGTCTTGATTCAAATCAGTTTCAATATGGAGCGATCTTGAAATGTGATTGAAAGATTTTAAGATTTTGTGAAATAGTTTGAAGTTTTTGGTGATTAGGCTCCGACATCCTGCATGTTTCGGATGACCTCAGACCATGTGAAGGGACCCCCAATGCAGTGTTCTGGTGTCCAGTGTTTCTGTGGCACAAATATTTAAAGACCCACTCCAATGAAAATGGTCTTTCTGTGTTTTTAACACGTTCTTGTCGCATTTTTTTTTTTGTGATAGAGGACCTATTTAAAGTCATTTGTAATTAAAACTGAGTATTTCTTGATTTAAATTGATTTTAATCACAACCAGATGCTAGAAAATCCTAGGGCTGGTGATGTAACTACTGACTGGGCGTGTCAAAGTCTCTCTTACCACTCCGGCACTTGCGCACATCCATTTTCCTCGTCCGAGCCGGCCTCTAGCTCAAAACTGTTCGGCTGGATTGATCTAAAATTGCTCGCCATAATATTTATGCCACTAATGCTAACTTGGGGCTGTAATCTCGAGCATGAGAAGGCTAGCAGAGTTCCCAGCTACAGAAAGGGGGCGGGGTTAGTCCAAGCCAACAGTCCTGCCTACAAATTAGAAATGCACATCTAATGAACCTCTGCCACTGGGCGTAAAAAGGCTTTTTGATTTGGTTAAAAACGACAAAGATCACTGGGAACGATTTTAAGAAAGACAAAAATATAAAGCCTTTTTTTGTAATTAAATCAAATTGAAGCCTGAAGTGCTTTATTTCATAAAAAGACAAAAATTGTATTTGTTACAACAGCACCAGGTAGATATTACGGACAGCACAACTTAGACATGTCATTTATTAACGGTAAGCATATGCATTTGTACTTTAAGTGCTTGTCAATGCAACATTTTAACAAATACATTAGTAAATAAATTGGTAAATGGATGATAGATCAGTGCTGGCTTGAAAACTTCTTTCATATTTCTGGATAAACAGAAGAAACGATCCGTGAGGGGGAGGTCCAGGGATCGTTTTTCAGTCTGTTGACCCCGCGACCTGCTTCTGGATAAGCTAAAGAGAATGGAGTTATGATGGACATGTGGGCCGACTGCCCAACAAAACCAAAACAATATCATCAACCGGTCACCTCAATAACCCTCACTGCGAGCACCAACCACCCCTTAATGGTCATTTATTAATGAGGCAGCAATGCAGAGAGGCGCAAGCTAATGAGTTAATTAACCCTGTTGTCATTGCTCCATCTGCTATCATCTACAGAAGGTGATTTTTAAGCCACTTAAATTTGTTTGGCACTTTGATGAACTTTAATCAGATCCGGAGAAAACGCCGCTGGATGAAACGCAGTTTAGTAGAAAAAAGAAAAAGCGTCCCGAATCCAAGGTGATTAGTTTTGTTAGTGACCGCCCGGTGCCAAATTATTTGGCCCAAAGGACGGCAGGAGTGAAGCGGCCAAGAAAAAGTCAACTCCTTGCTGACTCATCAAAACAGCTCAGTGTGAGATGTCCTCACACCCCGGGCCAGTGATCATCAGATCTGTTGTTTGGACAGAGCAGTAGTTTAATCATAGTGCAAAAATTACCTTTTAAAAGACTTTCTGATTGTATGACACAAAAGAAATCAATTAAAAAAAATCTTTTGAGCTATTTTAAAATTGTTCCCAGTGGCCTTTTTTACTTTAATTATCCAGTTTTTAGCCTAAAAAAACTGTCGTTTTCTAGAACATAGTTTTGGCAATTGTCATTTATGGGTGGGACTGTTAAGTCTGCCCTCTTTTACCATTATCCCTTTTTTAACACTCTTTCCTGCTAGTCTACAGCCATTATTATTTGGGAATTGCCTTACAAATAGGAAACTATCTATTGTAAAATTGTGATGATATATAGAAGAATATATAAGGTCCAAATGATTGCTGTGGCTATTTAATCCTCCAGCATAAAAACTATTATGAAGTCATCTGAGAAAAAAGGCAGTTTGAGCTGTGACCTCCAAACAGACAGTGTGGCTCCTGCTGATTTCAGAAAAATATTACAGAAAAGATGTGTTTATAGAGCAAATATACTGTATTTAGCATATTACCAGTAGTCATATTTGTTTCTCAGAAAAAAAAAAAAATCACTGTAATATAACAAACAAAATGGATGCAACTTGTGAATTATTTAACACTTGTAATTTCTAATGTTACATCATAAATGGTTTGGTGAACACAAAACAAAACAAAATGTGCTTTACTCTGAATTATTATGTCTTTCTTTGGGGGATTTACTTTGCTCCACTCATGTCTTAAAGTTACCTGAAAAAAATGTGAAACCACTGTCCCACATAAAGTCCTGGGATTCAGAACACAGTGCAGAAAGTTAAATGAGACAGTATTTAGAATACATAATCAATTTAAAAAAAGGGGTGCACACATTTTAGAATAGGGTAATGATTTAAAAATGTTGAAAGATTTTGATGTTTGGGCTTTTGATTCAGTTTTATGAAATATTTCTTCTTAACCAAGAGCAACAGAAACCACTACTACCATATGCATGTGTGCTTTAGATATGCAGGAAGTCAAAAACCCATGTAAACCTTTTTTCTATAAAAATAATGCAATAAAGTCCAATTAGTTGTTCTCCACGAATATGCACTCCGCATTTGACCAATCTCGTGGGGGAGTGGTGAGCTGCTGACGAAGCCATTTAGTGGTTTAACCCTCCAATCATTGGGTTCCATTTTTAGAGTCTTTAGTATGACTCGGCCTGGATCTGAACTTGTGACCTGAATTTGAACTCATGAAGACAAGGCCACAGAGCTGCTGACAACTAGAACTAGAATTTAATGTATTGAATTAATGAGACAAGATTTATTATAATAATGATATTCATGTTTTTCTTTTATGACTATATAAAATGGAGAAAAAAAGAATACTTTTAACGATTTATTTATTATTTCATTATTATTGTAAAAATAGTTACATCCAAAGTAGTTAAAGGACAAAACAATTTTTAAATACACTATTTTATTTGTTTTTCATATGTTTTGACTTTAAGTGTACATAAATTAAGTTAGAAATTCGCTCTGAAAGAAGTAAGCTGTGAACAAGAAAAACTTCAAACTACAGATGTACCAGACTGTCCCACATTTTTGGAAGAACTTAAAATGAAGAAAAGTACTTATTAAATGACATAAATTAAAGCAATATAACGTCATCTGGTCTTTCTAAATAATAACATAATAGATGCAACTCCCATGTGATAGTCCATATTAAGATTTTCCCGGCAGTGAGATCTCCATTAGTGTCACATCAGCATTGCTTACTCTAAAAACCTCCTTTGCTGCTGAGTCTAATGGCCATTAGATTCCAGCGCAGAATAGGCCGGGACAACTGCAGATGCTGATGACAGTTTAATCAAATGCTTTGTAGTTTAGGGCTTTCACTGCAGGCGAGTGCACGGGTGTGTGTTTGCATGCATTGTGTGCATGAACACAGCTCCGGACATCTTACTGTTCCTCTCACAACATTCTCCTTTATTCATCTCATTAAGAGGCACAGAAACAAAAAAAAAGGAAAAAAATTGTATCTTCATTATCTTCATTTTTACTGCTAAACACCTCCAGGGATTTGGATTCTTTCCACATGTAGCATTATAACTGCACAGCTGAATTAGACTATTAGAGGATGTGGAGCCACAATGAGCTGCAGAGACGTTCACGTCTGCAGCTCTGAGTGGAGCATGAACAGTTTGGGAGTTCTGGAGCACCAATTTCCTCTTCCCTGTCAGCTTAGATGATCATAGAATATCCTACTTTTTTCACTCTTTCAGGCTTATTAGGGACATTCGACACAACATAATGGTAAATTGGGATCATTTAGAAAATAGGATTTAGCTCTAAGTACCACATTGTTTTACATTTAACCCAATAAAGCTCTAATTATCTAGAAAAAAAATATTCCACAAACATTTGGACAATACTGATGGATACTGCAGCTGTACTGCAAAAACATATTTCACCAAGTATTTTTTGTCTAGGATCTAGTTTCACAATTTTATTGTACTTAATGTAAGACAAAATCAACTAACCCAAAGCTTTTCAGTATAACGACTTATTTTGAGATGATTAATCTTGAATTTCTTGTTTCGTCATCTTGATGAAATTTAATCTAAGAAATGATGAGACAACATTTTTTATATTTAAATAAACCTTTTAGGCAAAAGTTTTGTTTGTGAACGGTTAGTGGTTAAGTTGTGGAAATTGGAACATTTTATTTGACTTCTAATTTAGAAGAAGAAGAACTTTATTTATATAGCACTTTTCACAAGCAAAAACCACAAAACATCATTAAGACACAATACACTTGCAATACAATAGGATAAAACAAATAGAGCAGGATGGGTAAAGAACAGAAAAAAGTAAAAACAGGTTAAAAGTAATAAAAAGTTAACTAAAACGCCTGTCTAAATAGAAATGCTTTAAGAAGCTTTTTAAAAGAACAAACCGATTCAGCCATACGGAGGGTTAATGGAAGGGAATTCCAAAGTCTGGGGGCTACAGCTTGAAAAGACAGGTCTCCACGGGTTTTAAATTTTGTTTTAGGGACTTTGAGCAAATTTTGATCTGAAGACCGAAGAGAACGGTAAGAGGTTAAGGCGTTATCAGATCACAAAAAAATATTTGGGAGCCTGACCTTTTAGTGCATTAAAAGTTAGAAACTAAGATTTTAAAATCTATTCTAAATCTGGGCGGTAGCCAATGTAGTGAAAATAAAACCGGGGTGATGTGTTCCCTTCTGTTGGTTCCGCATTTTGGACAAGTTGGAGATGGGCGATAGCAGATTTGTTAAGACAGATAAAAAGTTACAATAATCTAAACGAGAGGAAATAAAACTCCTTGTTTGTGTCGATTTAATTCCTCTCTATTTTTCTTTTGTTTTTTATTCCCCTTATGTTTATCCCTTCAGATACATTGAAACTCAGTTTACATGTGATTTTTTTTTTTTTTTTTTTTGGACAAATTCATCTTTAAATGTGTATTTTTAGTCTAACTTTATGATTATCTCTGTCTATGGTGTAGTCCTTTAAATTAGATGTTTTAGGGACAAACATGTTTGTCATAAAAACTTTAAAAATGTACAACTTTTTTGAGCAATTGATGCAATTTTAAGACATATTTCCAAATACCAGAGCAAAATACATAAATATAAATGTTAACGGCTAATTTCAAGAAAGCACTTTTGACTGAAAAAGGGCTAGGAAAAACCAAATGTTGCTGATTCCATTGCTAGATTTCTTTTACTTGTTACAAGGTAAAAATTTAGAGAATTCTACTTTTCAAAAAACAATTCTATTAGTACATTTTTTTCAGTGTGGAGGGTCACCACCTGCTTTTAAAAGTTTCCAGTCTTCTGTGGGTAAAAACGATGAGTGTGTTTTTATGTGCATTTTTTAGGAACTGTGAATTATCAGCCACTGACTTCTAACTGATATGGTTGATTTATTAGCTATGGATTTGATGAATGCTCAAACCACAAAGTCGTTAAGATGGTGTGATATGGAGAAAAAAGTGAATCCATCTTCAGCTTATTAAAGATAGACATATTGTCACCTTGATGTGACTTCCTCTCTTACAGTTGCTGAAATTTTTACTTTGTGTTTGCAAAAAGTCTTCTTTACGTATTAAATTGATTATTTTTAACAATTAAATGATCAAATTTAACATAAAATTTGACACAAAAAAAATGTCCTACTTCTTTTGAGGGGAATTTGAGCATTATCAAGGTGGCAAATGTTGATAAAATATGGATTTTTTCCCCTGATAGACATACTTCATTGTGTTTAGTTTCAGCTCTGCAGCTGCTGAACACAGATGTCTTTGACAGATGCAATACGGACTTTTTTTGGATGCGACACGGATTTTGTGTAGTGGAGCTTGCAGCTCGCTTTGGAAACATTTTAAAATCCATTTTCCAATCATACTAAATCATTAAAAACAAGAAAAACTGAGCTCCATAGGTGTTTATTGATAAAATGCCATACCTTATTTTGGAAGAACTTTCTATAACCTATTGGATTTACTTTTAAACAAGAGAAAACATTGACCACCCTTTGCTCTTCCAGATCATATTTATGCTCAAAGTTTAGCTAATAGTGCAAACTCATACAAGATACATTTTCTTACCTCCTTTTTTAAAATAATTATGATATCAACTTGCATAGACAATTTTGGAAAATTATTGTGAACATTTCTTGAATGTTAGTTTCTGGACATTAAGATACTTTTTTCTTTTCATTTTTGACATTTTTCCTCATCCTGTTATCTTCTGTGATCATAAAAAACACTGTGATGCAGATTCTGTAAGTCAGATTTTAATCTTCCCATAGCCCCTCTCTTTCCTTATTCAGCTTTACTCTTGTGTTTACTTTTTCCTCAACATTCCCTTCTGGATCCCTGATTTTAATTAGGACACTCTAACTTCACAGGTAAGGACAAAGGAGAATACGAGATAAAAAATAGATCTTTTTCTTTTTCCGATGGTGTCCTCTCTACAGGCATATTTTAATTTCTTTTGGGTTAAACTGCTCAGCCACTTTTGTGACCCATAGCCATGAAGTTAATCACAGCAGAGGGCGATGTCAGTTTGGATCAGTCGGCCACTGAGTCTCTGAACTCCCAGCAGCTGCAAAGGTGGCTGACTGGGTTTTCTATTCCCTTCTACTAAAAGTTCACTGTTTTATATTTTAGGTAAGAGGTTGCAAAAAAAATACTATTATTATGGCCAGCAGCTGTTCTTCCTAATTGGGTCATTTGATCGAAATTTCTACCAAAAACCCAATAACTTACCAAAATGTTACTTTGGGCATATTTAATTGCCCCCCCCTACATGGAATAAAGTTCGTAGATTTATTTATTTTTACGTTTTCAATTTTTCCTGTCAGACAGCTCAGAAAACCCATAAGAAGTGAAGGCCTCTTGTGCTGGACAGACTTCACTATTACAGTAGGGGTTTTGCATGTTCTAACACCCAAGGTGCATATTTGTATAAACCCCTTTTGTTTTTCCATTTATTTCTTACATTTTATGTTTTATATGTATATATTTTCCTTTTTTGTTTGTTTATTTGTGCTTTTTGACTGCAGCTTGCAAAAATTGTTATTTCCTTTTTCTCGTTAACTTTTTTTTTTTTTTTTTTTTTTAAAAGATATTGTGGAAGTTTAATGAATCGCAGATTCAAGCAGAATGAAACAATTTGACATAAGGTTTAGGTCAAACCCTAATGGCTTCTCGCTAGCCCTTCAACTGTAAATGGCGCACACTTGTATAGCGCTTGCTACCTTCCTTCGAGGGCCCAAAGCGCTTCACAGTCACAGACCCATTCACATAGTGCAGAGGTGGCTCCGCTGCCGAACACCGGTGCCAACCGTCCACCAGAGGCAATTTGGGGTTCAGTGTCTTGTGCAAGGACACTTTGACGGACAAGCCGGGAATCAAACCCTCGGTCTTCCTGCACCACGGTTGTAGGAGCATTTAAAGGGGTAGTGGTGTCCAAAATAGTTTTTTTTAAGGGGTAACCCTCGCGACAGAGGATCGCTGACTGGTGAACATGGATGATGTCATCGAGTAGAATTTGGCCTTATATTCATATTAGGAATTTAAGCTTAGTTAACAAAAAACCTCTGTTACCAAGGAAAGCAAAAATGTACTTTTACTCATTTTTACAAATGTTTACATAGATCTGTTTTTCTCCTCCAGACAACCAAAGATAAAAGGTTGCTATGGGGACAAAACCAACAGAGTATCTTGAAAAAAAGTTGTTTTTTTTTTCATGAATTTGACAGATGCAGTTCTGACCAGTTCAGCGAGGGAGACTGAGGTGAACAAGGATGGCTAGGATGAGAGTGGTAGCCTGCAGGCCATGTAACCCCACTAGCTTTAATATAAGATAGATTTTCTTGGCACAGGCATGCTGTTTAAAATACCAACTTATATTTTGAAAACCAACAGTCAAAAGTCTTAAAACACTGTCGTTTTTTTAGGTTAATTTCCAGTTCATTGTAATACATTTCTATGAATTCCTGGAAAAAGCGCTTTGCCAGAAGCAAACCAAACAAAAGAAAGATTTTTTTTTTTTTTTTTAACATAGAAGTTGTATGTTTCTGTTACCAAGAAACGGCTTCAAAAAGCATCTGGGATGTTTCAGCACTGCTGTGTTCACAGGATCCTCAAAGGAGACGACTACCAAGAAGGATCCTACAAGGAATGATCAATATTCAGTCTCTTGTGTGCACGATTGCAGTTGTTAAAAAGTCGTTTTTTTATGCCTGAAAACAAACACAAATAGTGGAAAATAAACACCTGCCAAGAACAAACTAGCTTTGACATGTTTCACATGAAAGGTCCGAACCGGTTTGATTTATTTTCCCACACAAAGTTGGAAAAAGGGAAAAAAAAAAAAAAGAAAACAAGAATTTCTAGAAGTATATCAAATAAAGAGATTAAAAGTGTGGGCGGCTGATGGAGCAGCAGAGAGCTCGAGCCGCCTCGTGGAAACTTGACAATGTAGGTGGGCTGCTCTGGGCGATTCATCTGCTCAGCGGGAATGAAGATGGTTAGTTGTGTCCTGGAAAATGATGAGATGGGCAGCACCGTTTTCATGGGTTTCATGGTGAAGGAGGACACCACAGTGATTTATAGCCCAGGGTCTCGCTTCATCCCCACTGGCCTAAAACCTCAACAATGGTAGACTTTGACTTTTCTTCCTTGATGGTTTTTTGAGGCTCCAATTCACTCAATAACTTATTTTTTTCTGGCATTTATTTTGCTTTACTGTTATTTCATGCTTTGATCATCTCCTCTTGCATGTCTCCCTTTGAAGTGGCACCATCGCAGCTCGTCCAGTTTTTCCATAAAGACAGTGCAGATCTTGTCATTCTGAATTTCTTTAGTTTAGCTTCTCAGATATTCCTTTTTTTCTCAGTGAAAACAAGTGTTACATCACACTTTGTGCTGCTCTTCTTTTGTTCCCGCGGATCCCCTTTCTACTCATTCGTCACTATGCGTTACTCATGTTTCGGTACAAGCTGCAATGTAAATTCATTTTCACATACTGCAGTCATGGTAAAAGGCCTTTGTTGCCATGGAAACTTGTACAAAATACCAACTATTTTCTTGACAAGTTGCAAAATCTCAAAAGTAAGAACTTCCAAAAAAGAAAACGGACAGGAACTTTGCAATTTATTATATATATAAACTTTTTTAAAATATTTTTTTTCACAAAAAAGGTTAAAAAAAATAAAACTTTCAAAAAAATCACTCTCAATATATTACCATAAGTATTCACTCACCTGCCTTGACCCACATATGAACTGAAGTGTCATCCCATTCTAAACCCAGAGAGGTCAATATGATGTGGGGTCATCTTTTGCAGCTATTAAAGCTTCAGCTCTTCTGGGAACCTCGATGTTGAGGAGTGTGTTTCTTGGAATTTTAGACCATTCTTCCAAAAGCTCATTGGTCAGGTCACACACTGATGTTGATGGAGAAGGTCAGGCTCTCAGTCTCCGCTCTAATTCATGCCAAAGGTGTTCTATGGGATTCAGGTCAGGACTCTGTGGAGGTCAGTCCAGTTCATCCAGACTCGGTCCTCCACGTCTTTATGGATCTGGATTTTAGCAGTGGTGCACAGTCATGTTGGAAGAGGAAGTGGCCGCTCCAAACTCTTCCCACACTCCTGAAAAACAAGCCCACACCATCATTCCTCCTCCACTAGATTTCATGTCTGCGTACTGTACTTGGGCTAATCTGGAGGTCACATGAAGTGTTGAGCTCTGTAGCGATTGACTGTGCAGAAAGTCGGTGACCTCTTTACACTATGAGCTTCAGCATCGCTGACCCCTCTCCATTTGGTGGCTGAGTTTCTGTTGTTCCCAAACTCTTCCATTTTATTGTGATAGAGCTAACCGTTTACTGTGGAATATTTAGTAAAATTCCCCACTGGATTTATTGCACTGGTGGCATCCTGTGACAGTTCCACGCTGGAATTGACTGAGATCCTGAGAGCGGAATATTCTTTCACAAATGTTTGCAAAAACAGTCTGAGTGCTGGATCTTATACACCTGAGGCCAGGCCTAGTGATTAGGACTCTTGATTCTGATCATTTGGATGGGTAAGCTAATTCTTTTGGTAATATAGGGTAGGTAAAAATCCATTTTATGTATTTGTATTTTTTGCACACATGTAGCAACTGTTTTGATAATGTTTTCAATGGTTTCAGAAAGCAGTTGTTTCTTTTCATTTAGTTAATTAAGAAATCCATTTAATTTCTTAAAGGAATTTATATGTTTTTGTGGCTAATTTTTCAGCTTTCACTCTAAAAATCGGGTATGAATAATTTACCACACCAAACTTGTTTATGTTTTACTTTTTTTTTTTAAGTCAATTAAGTCATGTTTTTTCTAATTTAATCTACTCTTATTGTAATAATTTATTTACTACTTGCCTCTGATTTTCATCCAACCTGACTAAACCAGTGTTTTGGGTCTGTTCCAATGATGGTGGGATGTGACTCAAATAGCTCGCCAGAAAAAAAAAAAAAAAAAAAAAACAGGATAAATAAATGAAAATAACCAAACTCAGAAAGGAAAGACAGAAAACCAGTATTTCTGAACAGGAAAAAAGACAATTATTTAATATCTTAATGTGCTGAGATAATCCAATAAAGAGGAATCATCATGGCAGCTTGTGGTCCTTAAATTATTACAGTCATTGTGACACATGAGTCAGAAGGTCGAGCCAGAAATAAACATCAATAACTGAATGGTGAACAAGTGCTTTAAAAAACCATTGTCCCAACATGGGATTCAAGTTTTACCCAATTACAGTTACACATATATGAATGTGTTTGTTGTTATATAGTTTACATGGGAGTCAGGTTAAAAGGCCTAATCATTATAAAGAGAGGCACATGGTACTATATTTATGGTATAAGGTGCAAATTGAAAACACTTTTAATAAGGAAATGTTCTGAAATTAATATAACAAACTCAAAATCAAGTCAAAATGTATTTGAAATGAATTAAATTGTCAATAAAGGACATTTCTGGAGGGGGAATAAGATGATTAGAATTGTAATGAGTTGCTGAAATACCATCAATATGAATTTATTTAAATTTGAATAAAATGCAGTAAAAATAAGAAACCTGTTTAGTGGTTTACCCTCTGCCTGATTTGTAGAATAATTGGAAATGCAATGATAAGCTTTGACGTCTTACTTTCCTCATTGGAAACATTGCCTAAAAATTTTATGGAAGGCCATTTTTCATACAGTAAGGAAGGTGAGAGCCTTAAAATACTCTTAATAATAGAGGTTTTTGAGGTGGTGCAGAGCACCAGTTTATACTCCTGTGTACATTGATAATTTCTTATTGTAGTAAAAAGAATTTTCCTGACCTATGAGAAAATTAGAGCTGTTCATGGTTTCCTGATGTGGACCGTCAGTGTTGGTTAGAGACACACTCCGATCATTTTTAAAACTTTTTAAATCTTTGCCAACGGTCTTTATGAATATGCTTCTTTCTAGCCAAAAAAAAAAGTCTGTGCTGTTTTCTAGGACAGTTTTAGCAGAGAAATTTGCCTCTAAGTCAACACCAACCCAACCCCCCTTCCCATCACCTATGACTCAGCACTCTGTTTACACGCTCTCTTGCTAGCTTAAAGCCCCTCACAACCCTGAACTAACATTACCTGTACAACAAAAAATGGGGAGCAATATTGGAACTATTCAGATGTACAGTTTTGAGCCAGACGCCACCTAAGATGAGGAAAACGAAGATGAACATGGATCGATTTGTCTGCAGATGGATGCATCATAATGGAGCAAAGTGTATTTTTTTTACACAAGAAATGCAATTAATTTCTGCCCCTGATTCATAAAGATATTAAGTGATAATTTTAATTTTCTTTACCGATGTCCTCCACCATCAGAGAAATGCCACAAGAACATGTGAAAAATATCAATAAAACACATTTTTTAAACATTTAGCACAATGCACTATTGCAGTATTTCCACATATCCTGCAGCTAAAGATATTTGAGATGATTATTTGACTGACACTGGATTCTGCTTCTGTGCGTAACTCATCCAGCTAATGTCTGACAGTCATGCACTTCTAGCTCTTGAGAAGTCCAGTGGACTGACCTGGCCATCAAGTTTCATTAAGGTTCAAGCCTTCACATTAATAAATGTCAATGAGAAAAATCATGAACTTTTTAAGATTTTTTTTCTGAAAGCGTTAGGTTTTTCCGAAAGTTTCACATCTTCAGCATTTAATTTGTTTTTGTCGAAGATCTATTTTGTATTAAATATAAAAAAAATAGGCTCAAAATGTGTTTGTGCTGCAATGCTCTTTGTAGAAATGTTCCCAGTTGACAAGAATTTCTTCTGTCCCTGAGTGCTATTATCTTGGTGTCTTAACATTGTTTGACAAAACAGAATCTTGTTACAAACTACATGTCAAAATAGAGAAGCATGAAAACATGTTTGCACCCTGTTTTGCACAAGCAGTGATAAAAGCGTGAATGAGTTGCACTTGTGCATATGCTCACATGTTCAATGTGAACTCGGAAGCTCAAAAGCGAAGAAATGCAAATGATTTTCTTTAGAAAGGCTTGCACGAGGAGATGAATGCATGAGAGGAAGGACAGAGGAAGGTGGTGCCGCTCCAGTCTTGACGCAAACACCACGTGCGTCAGGCTTTGAGAGAGGATGACAAAGTCTCAGGAGGACGTGGCGTCACCAGAAATGCCCCGTCTTTCTTGATGTGTTCCTCTTCTTTCTGTTTGACTTTGTTTGCTTGTTCCACTGTGGTGTGCCAGTTTCATCTCTTCATCTGTCAGATTCCCAAAAGGCAGAGCGGGATGGAGGGGAAATGTGCGATAAAATTAGGGAGGCTGTCTTTCTTTAGAAAAATATTTAAACTACTTTCACAAAAGAAAAAAAATAGTTAAACCAAATTGTATGTACCTGTCAGAGTAAGAAAAGTACTCCGAGTTTCTAATAGTCCTTAAATTATGATTATGCGTATTTTTTTAGACATGATTTCTGCTGAGTGGCAGTGCACTGCAAAATGAGTCTTAAGTAGATAAAAAGACTATCATTTCTAATAAAACTCTAATTTTCTGTCTTGCAAAAAAAAATCATCTTTTTTTAAGAAAACAAATCTTAGTGTCAAGATTTTTTTCCCTAACATAAAAATTCTTTCTTATCCTATTGGCAGATATTTTTTTCTTTTTCCTTTTTTGGCTTATTTAGAGAAAATTTGCCAATGTGGCAATATTTTTTTACACATGTTTTTGCAGTGCAGTCAGGATTTTTTAAATCTCATTAAGAGTTATGATCGAGATAGAAATAAGGACTTTATTTTTTTTTAATTGTTCTAAGAGCCAGTTTAACATTTTTTTTGTTTTTTCTCACTTGAGTCAACAGCAAAAGAACTCTGAATTAAATTTTAAATTAAAGTGCTCCACAACTAGTACAGCATTTCTTAAAATGAAGGGCTAATCAGTGCAGCTTCTATTCACGTGTGTTTAAAGATATTGCAAGCAAAACACTTGGTCATCAAGTCGGGTTTTAATATGAGCTGCATGAGATCTGCTCTGGAAGTCGCCTTAATTATTTTCAGTCCCCACAGTAACACCACAGCCTCTTCTTTTCCTCATTCCAACTCATTTCCTGTCATTCAGCCCCCCCATTCATAATTTACCAGCAATAATTGCATGGCTCCCACTACTTCGCTTCGCCTGGATCGGGCCGCCGTCCTTTCATAGAGAGAAGAGAAGAAAGCAGCTTTGACCCTGTGGCAAAAAAAAGAGCTGTAAAATGTGGCTGGATTGAGGCCAAACTCATCAGGGATACTTTGGAGATTCAAGCCAACAAGGTTAAATATTGTTCTGTTTGAAAAGTGCTAACCTTTTTAGTGACCTGTCACTTTATTTTTAATTTGGCACCTCTCTTTTTGCAGCTGTGCTGCATAAATTTTCACAACTGCAATTATTTTGTGTGATTTCTGTTTTTTTGCTTATCTTGCTTTTTTTGTTTCAAATTACTTGTTTTTTTTATTAGTTTTTGTGAGGTCAGATTTTAAACGATGTTCAATCCTCTCTTATAATTAAAAGGCAAGGAAATAATTGGGGTCGCAAACGTTTTGCTTGGACCTAAACATAGGTCATATTCTGTCTGCGTGTCTGTTTACAGCCAGAATTTGTTAGTTGCGTCCATCAGGCTACTTACTCACCTGTGCTACCGTACATCTCAGCTCCTTAATCTGATTTGACTGCATTCCTCCAGCCTCTGTCTTTGCCAACAGCTCTCAGTGTGATTCTGTTGTCTGGCACAAAGTAATGAAAACACATAAAGCTCTCATTACGTGCCAGTGGCTGTGGAGCATAGTGCTAGTAGTCCTACACACACACGGGGAAGAGGCGAACAACAGATGAGGAGCGCACTCTCACATACTGTGCCGTCATACTCACATGGACATACACACGACTACTGCGAGTGCACACACACAAGCCCGAGGCGGGCTGAGGTTTAAATTACCCAGCTGTCATCAGGCTGTGATTGATGCTTCCCTCTCCCATGGCTTATATGATAAGCTCTTATTGGCTGTGTAATTTTTCACTGGCCATGTTAGGATGGGTGGGCAAACTGATTTGGTGTAACACACAGGACTCATTTCACATTTAATATAGATGATGTTTTCTTCTGTCGCTCATTTGCCTTATTATCTCTCATAAGCAGACTTTACAGAGACACCTGGGAAGTGACCATTCTTGTACAATGGTCAGAACTGAGTTCAGTACTTTGACTGTAGTCAAGAAGAAAAAAAAATGTTTATTTTATGAACTTTTTCATGTTTACGTTTTCAGGAAACTTCACCAGTAAAATATGAAGTTAGCCTCCCTGTTGTTCTTTATTTATTTGTTAGCTTTCATTTATTGAAATAATTTAGTATCTTTGTTTCCCACCATGGCCCTGAAGTCAAAATCACATTAACAAATCACTATATAAAAAATCCTAACTACAAATAAGAAGTTAAACAAATAATAATAATAATGATAAAATGATATTTAAAAATTCAAAGCGAAATTCCAGAAACTAAAAAGTAAAAAACCAAAGAAGAAAAAAATGTCATAAAACAAAAGTAATTTCCAGAAATCAAAATAAAATATCAAAAATAGACATAAAATAAGGAACAGGAAAATTAGGTATTATGGGATATCACTGACTGGATAATGATGCTTGAGTTGATGAAATTCATTCAGATATCCATTCTCTTAACCTGTTTTGTCCCGTTCTGAGTCATGGGGGGGGCTGGAGCCTAACGCCGGGCTCACCCCACCAGCGTTACAGCTCCAATGCAAGCGCCGCAGTCTTTACGTAACTTTAAAAGTGCGAGAGGAAATCCCACTGCCGGCGTTCACGTCCTGCGTCTGGAGTCAGGTCTCTGCGTTGATGCGGATCTGTTCCGTTTGGTTCAATTTTTGCCGGATGACGCGGCTGAACTGCAGCAAATAAAGGGGGGATTAGCATGAATGTATGTGAGTTTGGATTTTTGTGAGGTCTGCAGTAGAATCTGTGGCTGCAACCACCTGAAGTAAAATGAGCCGTCGGCTGTAGTTAGACCGCCCCCACAGCAGACTAGCTGTAGTGATGTGAGTCCGGTGTAAGCCGGTGTTCTAACGATCTGTCCTACCTCAGGAAATTTTCCTACCTGTAGCACAAACGGATATCCAATTGACCGACCTTATCATCAGAGAATCCTACCTACTGTAAATGAACGAATATACAGTTTTGATGTTTGGTCGTACTCAAAGCAGGGTAGGAGAGAATTATGGGTGAAGTAGGACAGAATTGCGGGAGCACCGCAGCCTCGGAGGGGCGAGGGCTTTGAACAGGCTCACAGAGAAGCAGCGCGACCTTATGGAGCGTCAGACATCTTAACAAGGAGGCAGTGCAGCTTCACGGGGCTCCGACTGACAGTTTTACCACGAGGTAGCATATCCTGATCACAAGATCAAGAGGGAGCATGGATTTATGGGTGGTCCGCTAAAACCAAAAAAGATTACATATTTTCGATCTCAATTAAGTGTTTGTTACTTTAGACGCGGGGCTCCTTTAAGACCCCCCCCCCAACCCCCAACCCAAGGTCCGGCACAGCGATGGCTGGGCCTAGTAAAGGCAGATATTGTATGTGATATTGTATGTGAAGAAGTTTGGATTATTTTCGTGGGAGAAATGCGGAGACGCTGCCTCAGACTCTATAGGATGACATCATATAATGCAGTCACACGCAGCGTCAGGCGGAGCTTCAGGAATCGAATCATTTTACTTCTGGGTAGAAAAAAACTCACGAAAAATAACTAATATTTGATAAATAATTTGTATTTTGTGTTCCAAAAGGTAATAATCATATATATGGATATAGTTCACTTTGAAAGACTCGAGAAAATCATGGTATGGGCCCTTTAAAACGTAGGGAGAAACGATTGTACTTTCATTAAATTTGGAAAGGCTCATAAAAGAAAATGGATGAAATGGCTGTTGAACTTCGTTTGGCCTCAACCTTGTTTTGGTGGCCTCAGGTTAAAACAATGTTCAGAGGGACCAAACTTTTCTTCAGAGCTGCTTCACTGTCAATCTGCTTCTCCAAACATCCTCAGGGGGTCTTCTGCCTTGCTTCATGAAGTAGATTTTACAAAATAAAGTCATTTTTCAGTTGTAGTTTAGTATTTACTGTTGTTTTTCTCTTTTAATTCACAGTTAATCTGACACTTTAAGGTAGAATAGAAAAAAAGTCTATACTTTATATATATATATTATAACAAATTCAATTTCTAAATTTCATTATGGCATTTCATACTCAAAATGTGTATACAGTTTTGTAGTTTTAATCACAAAAAAACTACAAAAAACAAAAGTTTTACAGCAAAAACTCAAAGACAAAATAAATGTCCATTGATATTTTTCTTTTTATAATTTGTTGTAATAATAATAATAATAAATATTTTTATTATTAATATTATTAATATTTAATTATTATAATTTATTATTATCATTGCTGTTGCTGTTGTTGTTTTGCTCTTTAACTTTGGAAATGTTTTTAATGTGAAACACTTTGATTTATACTTGTTGGAAAAGTGCTCTATCAGTAAAGTTTGATTTAATATAAACTATAACATTTTCTTTTGGTCATAAATTAAAAAAAATTATTAAATAAAAAAAATGAGAAGGATTTTTTTAATCATGCCATTTAGTTATGATAATCCTTTTTAGAAATGGAAAACAGGAAACTTTTTTTTCTTAATGTTTTGTTATATTTTACTTGTAAAGAAGTTTGGTTGCTTTAGCTTTTTTTTTTTTTTTAACCAGTTTAATAAATAAAGCTTGAATAACAAGTTTTTGATGCGACTTCTATTTCTTTTTTCTTCCTTAAAACCCATCTTATTTCTATAAATATTTTGGAACGACAGATTTTCAGCAATCCTCAAAAAGATTTACTGACGCCAGTCTGTTTTTCCTCCTCTTTCTGTCATTTTTGACAATCATGCATTTATGCAGCTGGATCTTCAAGTACAATGATGAAGCTTTTTGAATGCATGTATATATAATATCTCTTTTCTCCTCTCATGTCTTTTTTGGACGCAGTATCTCATTCCAACACTCGTCTCATTTTTGCCCCTGAGGGTCTCATTTGAACCACTGGTCAAATTAATTGTCCTTTCTTCACAGACTCATCCCATCTCTCTTTTCCTCCTTTCCAATATTTTATCTCTCTCTTGCCTTCATTCTTTCTTTGGTTAATTTGCTTCTCGCTCACATACTTTTTCTCACTTTCTTTTCAGCTTCTCTTCCACGCTCTGCATTTCCCCAAGGACGTCTTTTTATCTGTCCCCCGTACCATCCGTTCCTCCTTTACATTTACTGTACCCTTGAATGGATTTCCTGCTCTTTTCTCCTCTATTCTTTCTCTTACCTTTGAGAACATTTTCATTCCAATTTTTCTTGACACTCTTAGCTTTCCTTGTCTTTACACAGGCTGTGTCAAGTACAGTAGATTTGTGTTTGGGCTCAGCCAACATCTCACACCAGCAATCCCATGTTACTTTGACAAGAAAGCCATTATCTCCATGATGTTCCTGGACTTAAAAGAAATTGAGCTGCGGGACGAGCTCTCTGGATGTGCAGAGTTTTTCCTCGGGACTATCTGGGTGTTTGTGTTTTGATCTCCCGCTGCTGTTTTATGTTAGTTATTTAAAATCATTCAACTCTATTCAAAGTAGTAAAACTTGTCAGAAATGTTTTTTAAGTTTCATCTTTTCACTTACATGCGTGTGGGTTTTCCTTTCAGTGTCTTAGGTCAGTGAGTCACACTAATAATTTGTGGTAAAATTAAATACAAATTATTTTTATAAGGATGGACATTTGTTTAAAATATGTACTTTTTTTTTAAAGGAAAAGCACTAAAAGTACATCCACAGCCTAAAAATCCAAATTATATGTTTTAAAAACCGTCTAATGTTGCACAATTGCTGTTAATTTTATTGATTAGTCATTTAATACCTCTTACTTTCCGGTAAAACTTTATTGATAAGAACTGTTAGAAAGTTTGATTTAAAAAAACAACCTATATGACCATGATGTTTGCAGATGACACAGTAATCTGTCCACCTTGAGGAGTTGAGGTTTGCTCTGGGAAGGAGAAACGAAGGTCGCAGCAAGACGAGAAATTTGTGTGGAAATGAGAGGAACTCGAGAGGAAAGAGCTGAAAGGCAAAGAAATAAAAAAAACAAAACAAATACTACACCTATTTCCATGTGCAAAAAGCCTAGACAAAAAAATGATGTGCTAACTCAAAAGGTGTGAATCTTTGATCAAGATGTGATGGGATGAATTTCCATAACAGAAAAAGCACAACCACGACCTCTGACCTTATATATTTGCTCTGGAGGAAATTAAGAAGGGAACCAAGCCATGAGGGGATTCAAGAACAAAAGAATTTCACAATAAAAAGTACACACCAGAGAAGTGAGGTTGAAATGAAATGATGTACCGCTGCAATCAGAAACAAGCAACAGACATCCAGGCAGAGCAACCAGAGGAGTTTTGGAACATACGTGCATGTTTGTTTTAGAGTACTCAATTCAATAACTACTTTAATGCTCTTTGTTATATTAAGTTAATAAACCCTTCAAGAGCTAACATTTGCAATCATTAACTGAGATTTATTGAGGATGAGTTAAAAAGAGGGATTGTACCCAAACAAAAGGTTAAACTTGAGCAAAAATCATTCAAACCAGCCAGTGTTCTTAATCATGTTTTCAAGGCTAATTTACTCATAAATTAATCAGTAAAACAGTAATTACTTCTGCAATCAAACCTCAAATGTTGCGGTGCGGCTTTGATGCTGTCAGCTCACGGGGAGAGCATTTGCATGATGCAGATTCTGACAAGTCATTCTCAACAGATGACTCCTGAATGAGCCGTGACAACAAGAACAGCTATTATCAAAATTATGGACTATTGTTGAGCTTGGGTAAATGCGGTAATTAATTTCTCCTGCCACAACAAGAAGCACTCGGCCCCCTGCTGACGATGCTTAATTGGTTATGTGCTGAGTCTCTTCTCACGTCTGGTTACAAAAGGATTTGACAACTTGAAAACCTGAAGCTGGCAAAGTGTTTGCACAAAGCTAACAAGCTCCTGACTGTGTGTCCTGAGTGTTCAGACAGGCTTTTAAGGTGAGAGGAATGATCAGAGCACTGATACAGATGGATTCAGGGTAAAGAAGTTCAAAAGACTAACACAATGATTTTCTTAAGCCTGTCAGATTAAACTATATCCGTAAATATAATCATTGGCACACTAAAGAAACAATTATTTATGAAATGTGAATTATTTTCTTGAGTTTCTTTTTTTCTAACCTGAAGTAAGATTCCTCAATCTCTAAGGCACTGCCTTTTGCTGCGTCTGCCGCCCATTTCATGACAACCTCCTACTGCCTCCGGACATCACTGCACAGGTTGAAATAATGGCTAGGGGGTCTAGCGGCTGAGTGGTGATGCAAAAAGCTGAGCACCGCTAGCTGAGTGGCAAAATTAGTGGCTAAGAACAGGTAGCTTCATGGAGAAACTGGGTGTTTGTGTTAGACTGGGGGGCAGGTTTGGCACCTGTAGGGAGCTTTCCTCACTTTGTGACATCAGCTCGTGATAACCCGCTCGATTTCGTGGGTTGGATTTGTGGTTCACTCAGAAATGGATGAATGGATCAAAACATCGCTTTGGGGTTGTTTATAGTGGGACATGAACATTATAATACACTTGAAAGTTCAAAAAGACGATTTTGCAAAGAACAGGCCTTTTTAAGGTCTATGTATGGTCTATAGGTCTATGTAATGTAATGCTTCTTTGCAGATCTGAGATATAAAAACAGTCTCCCAAATAGCTTTTGTCTTATATGGAAGCATATTATAAACCCCCCCCCCCCCCCCCCCCCAAAAAAAAAAAAAAAAAAAAAGACCCCAATGGTTTTCTTTTAAATTGTTTGTTTTTTGTTACATATTTTGCGTTTGTTTAAGAACCACAAACAGTTTGGGCGCTAATCTCATCTGCTCATGAAAACTATAAGATGACCTGCAAGGAAAAGTTGAAATGCCACAGTGTGTCCATATCATAGACATCATCCGTGTCAGTTTTGTCAGTGTTTGTCATGATATAGCCAGTCTGTTTTGTACTCACTTTATTAACAAAGATTACAGAGCAAAACATTGTAATATTAGCTACATTGACCAGTATGAACTGTTTATTTTGTTTGCATTGGTCCATAAAATTAGTTTTTTTTTTTTATAAAAAAAAAAAATTCTGAGCTTTGAGGTTTGCCTTGATGCAGTCAGGCAGACGGTCAATAAAGTACACAAGAACACTCCAGACAGAAATATTCTCAGTAAGTCTTGATAAATAGTGTCCAAAATATCATAAAGACAAGGTTTAGTTAGAAAAACTCCACAACAATTTCTGATCTCATAAATCTTTCTCTTAGAATGAACAAGTGTGTTTGAGTAATGCATGTTCTCATCTTCTTGTTGTTAAATTGAGACTGCTGTACTAAAAAAAAAATGTAAAAAAAAAAAAAAAAAAAAGTCTCAAAAATAAGAAAAAGATTATATGGAAAAGGGGGGAAAAAATCCCAAAAACCAAAAATGATCTGAAAAATGGTTTAAAAAAAAAAAAAAAATATATATATATATATATATATATATATATATATATATATATATATATATATATATATATATATATATATATCAATAATATATCTTAAAAATAATTTTAAAAATAATCCAGAGAAACCAAAGGGTGTTGTATCAAAAAACAAATAAACAAACAAAAGAAAATCTACCATTTCTTTTTAATTCAAAGTAAAATGGTTCCATAGTCTTTCATGCACCATTTTTCTTTTTAGCTGACAGACATGTTATTTTTTGTTGTTTGACTCACAACAAAAAAAATGAAGATCATAAATATTTCTTTCTCTTCCTACCAAGATATAGAAAAATTATGATGTTTATGAATTACACAGTTTTAAAAAATAAAATCCTCAGTATTTATTTCCTTTTACTTTACCGTCTCATCAATACTTCAATCATCACAGCCAAATATATCTGTCAATATTTACTGCCTGTAACATTTTATCCATCTAGTTTTTCAGATAAGGTTGCCAAGGTCAAGTGGATAATAGTTCCCTATTTACGGATAAACCGGGAGACATGAAACACTCATTACAGTTAGTGTTTTTATTGAGTCCTTCTGCCTCCTATTTCAAGTTTTATCACAGCTCTTAAAGCGGAGGCCTGAAGGAAAGGCTGTGAAAGACACAAGGTCCAAACTGCAGGTCAGTGTGAAGCCCTCAAACCTTCAGCACGTGTCATGCTTTCACTCCAATAGTTGTAATGTAAATAATTCTTCTCAGCTCAGTTGAAATTATTTGCTTTCAGCTTTCAGAGAGGAAAAACTTTCTACAACTTTGGTCAATTAGGGATAAGGCCGTCACAGCTTTTGTTATTCTTTTTTTTTTTTTTTTTAAGTTTCATTCTTTTGGGAAGTGATGTCTGTCTCTTCTGGTTCCCTTGACTTCAAAACCCTGACTTACTTTAGAAAATGATGAAAGAGTCATGAATGTGCTAATTTATGGTGTCTTCTCTGCTCATTTTAAATATTACAAAGGCACTCAATTTGTGATGAAACTCCTTGGAAACTGAATTAATGTTCCAGATGGAGAATTTTCTGTAAGTTTGGGGGATTTGATGAGACAGCTGATTTTTTTTTTCCAGACTATAAACAGAATCCCTAATTTAACGAAGAAATATTTTGTTTTTTTTATCAGGATAAATGGAAACTGTGATCCAAAAGTGGTGACAGTAAGCAACACATATCGCCCTTCTAGTGTATAAAGAAGGCCAGGTTTTTGTGTTCAAAGACCCTAATGAATATAAATGAAAGGCTTCAACAAAAATGAATCGGCTTTAGATTAAAGATTAGAGCGCTCCGTGATTGTGATTATGCATGCATTCGCCCCATTGAACAGATGAAAGATATCAATCGATGGTAGGCATCAGCACTTTCTGCGCTTTAAAGGCCAACAAACTGCCCCCTTCTTCTCCTTGCAGGCTTAGGAGTTCTCATCAGTGTGTGAACGTCCAACTGTCCCTTTAGTCTGTGCTGTAGTTGGTTCTAAATATGAGCGTCTGTTTATGAAGTTTGACCACTTGACATTTGTAATCCTCTCCCCTGTTCTCTCTTTACAGGTTTCTCTACATTTCTCCATAAATTGAGTGTCTGGATAAATATCAGCGGCTGTCAATCAGCCAAGGCGACTGATCAGCACAACCAGGGGTGGGTTAAATACCTTAAGTCTTGATGCTTTGATGTAAGTGCTGACAACATAAAAGATGGCTGTGTGGGGTGGAGGCTGTCAATGAGGGAGATGAAAGCCAAAAAAAAAAAAAAGTGGAGAGGTGGGTGGTGGATGCCTATCAAAGGCAAAGATGAGACAATGACTGCAGAGGAAAGACGAGGATGAAACAAACATCGCCCTGCAGATGAGAGCTTGAGAGAGCAAACGGGGATGAAACATCCATCAGAACCGCACAGCCACAAACTGAAATCAAGTTTACCTCAATTCTATTTAATGATGCGGCTCTCCGGCAGATGTTTCGGTGTTAACAGAGCTTTCATCTCCACTTCATCAAACCACTTTTGGATTGTGTGCAAAAACTGTAAAGTCATATTAAATATTATTTTTCAGTTAATAGAATAAATTTGAAATGCTAAGTTGGTTCACACAAAATGTCTTCTATGTTTTTTCTTTGTACAGTAGATGCATTACCACTGTGTGTCCTTCAGCACATTTCATCAGTCAGATGGACATACTATTTATTCAGCTACTCCATGTCATCTTTGACCTGTCACGCTCCACTTTCTTAGGCTTTGCATTTTTTTCATTTTAGGTGTCAAAGCATCAACTCCATGCACCGTAAGTGTTCTGATATAATAGTCCCATGATATGCATGCTTTTGACTTTTCCCACCTGATCGAATCAGTGAGTCGTAATGAGCCTTCCTGCAAAACTCCACAAAGAGCTGATGGGCAGAATCGGGTGGAACGGAGTGGGGAAGCAAGTCAAACAGGCAGGGTAAAGGGGCCCAAGGGCCAGGGTTGGCACATGCTGAGATGGCAGGTTCTTGTTTTGGCCTTCTGGCTTTTATTAAGATATAAAAATATTGGTGCAAATTACCTAATCAGCACGAGTGGTTTTCTTTAAAAAAAAAAAAAGAAAGAAGGAATTAGTGAAGATGAGGTTTTCTCCCTGAGGTATAAAGATCACTCTTGAACTTCTGAAAATAAAAAAAAAAGGTTTGACCTGACTGTGTGTGGAGACCTTCACTGCACCGCATCTAGAAAGGATGAATTTAACATACAGAGAAATCCTGTTAAATACAGAAAAATTCAGAAAAATAAAGAAAATTCTGGCAACAACGTCCTTTCAGAACAAATCCAGGTAAATTCTTTTGATATCAAAATGTCTTTTGAATCTAATTTAAAGCATTTCCAATGATCTTTTAATTATAATTATCCAGTTTAATATTTAAAGCTAAAATTAAAAAAAAATGTTTGACGTTTTCTTGAACATAGTTTCTGCATGGAGGCAATAGTTTATTAGAAATTCACCTCTAAATTGTGGCCCCTGCCCCATTGTTCATGTGGAAGTAAATCAGCCCTAGCTTCCCATCATCCCTTTATTTACACTTTGTCCTGTTTGCTTACGGTCCATCACAACCCCAATGTAGGTGCAACAAAAAAAGTCTAGCAATTTTGGACTAATCCAGTTTTACGGTTTTGAGCCAGATACCAGCTCAGATGAGGAAAACAAGGACATACAAGGATCTAGTCATGTGCAAGTGGATGCATCAAAATGGAGTGAGGCAGGGAGATTGATGTTATCCAATAGGAAATAATTGGTCCATCTCGTTACTTTTTAGAACATTTATTTTAACACCTGAAAAACGTATAACTCTCTTTTCTGTGTCTCGTTACGCGGCACGCACGCGGGGTGCTGCCATGACGTCATCTTTAAAGTTCTATTGTAGTTCCAACAGAATTCTCTCAAAAACAATGTCATAACACCACAACGATGAGACACGGAAACTCATTAAAATGTGGTTGGATGAATTCAGGCTCAATAAAACAACTTTTAATGTGATCCACATTGATCCTACCAACAATCTACATGTCACAAACACTTCTCAGCGTGTGTACCTGTGGCTGTAGTGTCTCCAGGAACCGTTATGCAGGATTCCTCCGCGGTACCAAAGCTGCAGTAAAAAGTGTTGAACCTGGCCGTCATACAGATGATCAAAATCCATCAGAGAATTAAAAAGTTTGAATAAAGGAATAATCCTGGAAAGCTTTTTCAGACTTCAGCACATCCATCTTTCTCTTCTGTGTCGACTCGTCTCCATAGCTGCTGGCCAATGACTGAGGAGATCTTTAGTCAAGCGGTTTTGTTTACAAAGTTTGGTCACGCTGAGGAGGCTCAGAGAGGCAGGCTCAACAATGACATCGTGAATTTGGTGGGACCGACAAGGAGCGAAAGGCGGAGCCTCAGAAATCAAGTTGTTTTTCTTCTATAAAAATGACTCATACATTGCTGACCAACGGCTCATTGCTGGCCGTGGATGGCTGCCTCGGTGTGTCGGTGTGCATTGGTCACCGACATCACCAAGACAAATTCCTTGTGTAATCTTGAATGTGAATCATTGTCTCTAATTAGTATTTTAGTACATATGGCTACATTGATATAGATATAGAATATTTAAACTGGAGTTGGAATATTAAAAGGTAACTCTGTATTTCTCCATTTAGGTGAATAATCTTTGGACTCCCTTTGGAGTAATAATTAGATTTCATAGGGCGTAGATGAAACACTGATCAGAGTTCATTATGATGCACAGGGATGTGGAGTAAATAATGGCAAGTCTATCTCAAATGGTGAATTTCACACAAGGTTTACATTCTGAACAGAAGATGGTACAAAATAACGTGACAAGAAGTAGTGGTTACCCAATAATCCAAACATTCGGTGTAAACTGTACTTTGGGTTAATGTTTTTACTATTATATGTTTCGAGCATCTCACAACTTAATTCAATGCTAATACGCAGTGGAAGGTTGTAATGAAGACTCACTGTGTAGTAATTTGGTTTTCTGTGTAGCACTACACAGCTGAGGGAGAGGCACCCAGCTGCAGGTGACATGACGGTTGGATAAATGGAGCTCCGTCATGGTGGATGGACATCTACTGAATGCTGGAAGCGGAAGTTGGTCTTGTTCATAGCAGAAACATTTTTTTGGTGGTTGACTTTGAGCCACAGGTAGAATACTTATCAATGTGAGCATTTTGTCTGAACTTCCATCTATTTTCCTGACACTGGGGCTGCAGGGTTGCCAGAGCGCATCCCAGTTACTGTTGGGTGAAGGCGGGATACATTCTGGACAGATCCCAGCCTGTCACACTGCAGAGGCTCCATGGCTCCCAGCCTGCCCAGAGTCCAGCAGAGCTCGCTCCCTCGATACGCTGACAGACCGACAGACAGGCCGGCCGCTCGAGCCTCTTGAACGATGTGATAGCACAGTGTTTCCCAACCATGGGGCCGCGGCCCAATCTCAGTTCGCGGGTGCCCTCTAGTGGGCCGCGAAAAACAATCAGTTGTGAACCTGAGGGCCGCGAGGGCTGCGGGACCTGAATGCAGCCTCCTACCACTTGGTGGCAGTAAGCGTCATGCCGGGTTCACACTTAGCACTGCGAAGCCGAGTGGTTTACAGATCAGACGCGCATTTTTCCGCAGCGGTCCACAGGCGCTTCAGCGGGAGCTTTTGTTGTTTTTGCCATCATGGGTGATAAGTTAATAACCTAAAGATATTACCCCATGTTTAGGCTAAGAGGAACTCCTTTCTGCTGCTGTTTTACACCCAAAATCCAGCCCCCGCCCACCCGCTCCGGCTCACTACATAGATCTGTGTGCGCGCGTCTCTGTCTGTTTTGTTTGTGTCTGTGCGCACGCGTTCGCATGTGTGTGCGTGAGTAAATTCATAAACTAAAACTATTACCCATGTTTCTGCTCTCTGCCTCTCTGTTGTTGTTTACCCCCTAAACCCAGCCCCGGAGCCCCGCAGCGGAGTCTGCTCACTACGTTGATTTATGTGTGTGTGTGTGTTCGCGCACGTGCATGTTGTGATTGTTTGCTTATTTATCTGTCTACAATCTGTTTAGATACAAAAACATGATCACATTTTTCAATCATTTTATTGTAAAAAAGTTGGTTATATTTTAAAAAGGCTGATGTTATTCACTCGTATTTACACGCGACCAGCATAGAAAATGATAGAAATTCATATTGAACACATGGAATACATTCAGCCAAGATCTCATTGCTGCATTGTTGCACATATTCTGAGTGTCTCCAAGGCTGGATGTTTTTGTTGGACGCACGTATTTAAAATTCAACTTAAAGTCCCATTAACTGTCCCACTCCTAAATGTGTAAATGTGTTCTCCACATCTGACCCATCCCCTGGTGGAGCCGTGAGCTGCAGAGACAGCCGACCTCAGGAACCGGAACCATAATCCTAACCTTAACCCCTTTCCTCTGGGTCTGAGCGACTAAGAACAAAGTTTAACACTGGATGCACAGTTTTCCAAAATTACGTGTGAATACACACTTTCTTTTAAAAATAAACCGTATTTTCTCATGTATCTTTATGTAACTTCCTGCCAGAATTGATGCAGAACGCTCGCACTCAAAATAGAGCAGACGGCAAAAGGATCTGCTGCACAGCGCGAGTCCTCTGCAGAGGACCGCACCGCTCCACGCCTGGTGTGAACGCCGCCATAGGTTAACATGGGCGCCGAATAGAGGCGGCCTCTGTTCTACGTTGTGGCATGAGCCAATACTATGCGGCTATCGGCCCCTCATCATATTTTCTTTATACCGGGGCTCTTTGCCTCAGTTCATGTTTAGTTTTTTTTAAAAAACAGACTGTTGTGACTGTTGTTGTTAATGTGTCACAGATTTAGAGAGAAATATCTAGTACTAAATTAAAACTTCTAATTTGTCAAGTTCATCAGCAGGTAATAAGGTAATCTTTTAATTCACATTTTATTTAAAAGTCATTTACAGTTTGTTTCATTTGAAACTTATTTGAAGTGTTCTTGTTTTATTACAACACAATTTTATTGATCAAAATGCCTTATTAATATTTTCGGAATTCTAATTTGTTTTGAGCTTGACAAATGTGGTTTACCTGTTCTCTGTGAATATAAATGTCTGAGATGACCACGTTGTATCATTTTTCCCCACAAGATTTTACTTTGATAAACCATAAAATGACTCGATTTAATTATCAAATACAAATCAAACAAGATGTGGATCAATTTACATTAACGTGTTTATATTTGAATGGGCCTCGAATCACTTTGTACCGGGAAAATTGGACCCCGATGTGAAAAAGGTGAAGAACCTCTGGTTTAGACCTCTTTCCTGCAGCTCTAGACTCAGCATCCTTCTACCAATATCTTCACTGTCTCTCCTCTGAACATGTCCAAACCATCTCAGTCTGGCCTCTCTGACTTTATCTCCAAAACCTCTAACATGTGCTGTCCCTCTGATGGATTCATTCCTGATCCTTTCCATCCTGGTCACTCCCAAAGAGAACCTCAGCATCTTCATCTCTGCTACCTCCAGCTCTGCTTCCTGTCTTTTCTTCACTGTTTCTAGTCCAACAACATGGCTGCTCTCACCACAGTCTTGTACATCTTTCCTTTCATTTGTGCTGAAACTCTTCTATCACACAAGGAGAGAATACATAATAGATTTCATAAAAATATATTTCTGTCTATTCATCTAGTTTCCTTCCTGTTGTGTTACTGTTGCCAAGACAGCGTTGTGACACTCTCTGCTGGCAGACCAATAATCCTCATTACCATGAATGGTTTGTAAAAATAATATTTTTTTTCATTTGAAAATAACATTTTAGAACATTAGTGATGTGTATTCACTGTATATTCACTGTAAATTTGAGGAGGGGCAGCTAAGTGGCATGGAGGACTGGTTTGTGTGTCCAGCTTGTGTTCCAGAACAGATGGTTGTTTCTCTCGATGGCAACAGAAAATTGTACCGTTTCCAAACTTCCAACAGGTGTGTTTAGTTCTTTTTTTCCCCCAATCATTCTTAAACTAAGCTTCTTCTTTTTCACTTTTTCTCAGGGATGACCAGGCTGGGTTTTTTGATGCTGTCTTTTTAGCAGAAGATTCTGAGGTTGAAGCTTTTGTTGCTGAAGTACGCCGTGTTGTCAAAAGTGTATGTACATTTTTTTAAACTTGTAAATTCACAAGTTTTTTTTTAGAGAATGTTGATTCTTTTGATCCAGAGTCTACAGCTATATAAGTTAAGCAAGTCCAAATTTGACTGTAAATCCAAAGAAAGCATCATATTTTCATGTATTGTCTTTTATGTTGCACAATTTCAAAGTTTGCAGTCAAGTTATCATTTATTTTTATTAGACTGGTGGAAAAGCCGATTGTGGAAACTCACAATGGTCTGCTGCACGAGAGACATCAAAGCAAGCCAACAAGCTTGATGAGGAAGGTGTTGAGATAGCTGTCTGTCCACATGGCTTCCTTCTAAAAGGTACAATTCAAACTTTCTATAATGACAGTTTTGAATGTACCATATATCTTCCAGCAGTGGTTTTCTCTAGCTGACAGGAGTCTCATATAAACACAGAGTCTAACAGGTGCTCGATACTTTAGGGGCTTTATTTGAACTTTATTTTAATCTGAAATGTAACAACTCTGCTTCAGTAATTGATGGTTAGCTGGATTGAATTAGTTCAGTTTGTGATTGATTGAACATACCTGATCCAGGTGAGCAGAAGTATTTTAGCTGTAAATCGAGCAGGAACAGTTGGTGACCCCTGCAGTAGTTTAGTGTCTTTTGTGTTTTAATGTGAAACATTTTTGAGAAGGATTAAACTGTCATCTTTCCCTTTTAGTTTTGTCTTTTTCCTGGAGAAAATGGATCTGATGGAAAAGGTTTCCCCTTACAGGCCAAAAAACAGTGGGACAACTTAAAAAAATACAAAGTATGTTGATGTGTGGTGAAGAATATAACATGTTTGATACACGTTAAATATGCATGTTATAAAAAGATTTGTATCTTCTTTTTTCTGCTGTCTATGATGATTCTGTGTTCAGGATTGTAAGTATCCAGCATCAGGAGAAGGTTAGTAGGAAGTCCACTATTACAAATGTTTGCTTTGTTAATTTAAATAAAGGTATAAATCCAACACAGTAATCATTATTAATGTAACACTTTTATTTCCAACTATTTACAAAGATGTGTTGACATGGATGGGGGGCTTCAACTGAGACCTGGGCTGGAACTTTCTGGGTGGTGATTGGAACATCTTGCAGGATGATCTGCAGAGACTGTAGACTGCATCGTCCATCTTCAGAGTTTGCAGGGCTGGCTGTCCACAGATGCTGCATGACCCAAAATGATCCATAAATATGAGATAATATATGTGCAGTCCTAAAACTTAAAAAAAAATAAATCACTTGATAAATGAATTACCTGTTACCAGTAATAAAGGTTTGGTTGTACCTCCCCCAGGCCAGAAACCTCAGCCGGTAGTTGGTCCTGCCAGAGAGGACCGCTGATGACCTCCAAACCAGCCGCCTCCTCTTCCTCCTCCTCCTCCTCATCATCATCACCTCCACATCTTCCTCTGGGGCCTCGGTGTGGTCAGCACAGGGGCAGATATTATGCAGGACAGCACAAGCTGTGACAACCTGCAATAAATACATTAAATCTATGAATTAATAGAAATATATTCCAAAGAACATAAAATGCTGCTATGTATTTGTTCACTTACGTGAGGTACAAAGGTGTGATGAACTTCCAGCACTTGCAGGAGGATTCCTCTGAATCTCGTCTTCATCATTCCAAAAGCAAACTCTCTAATCAAGCGTGTTTATGGAATGATGACTGTTGAAGCTCTGGCCTGCAACACCTTCATTCACCTGTTTGTAGGGAGTGATGGGGGAGTGGACGTTGGAGGCATGAGTATCCACCATCTGCAAGGATGAAGTCCCCCCGGAGGAGGGTAGACCGACTGCCTGTACAGTAGACTGTGGCGGAGCACCCTGGAGTCATGCACCGACCCGGGCAGGCCCACATGGGTGTCATGAAGCAGCCCCGATGGTCCCACAGCCTGCAGGATGATGGAGGGAGGAGTTTTCTGTTTCTGTAGCAGTGACCATCAGGGTCACTAGGAGGTTTGATCCTGATGTGGCGTCCATCCATGCACCTGAAGCTCTGAGCCGTGTCAGCCCTGCAAACGCACGGGACCCTCCAGGTCCTCAGGAGTTTTTGGAAGGTGAAGGACCACCACCTCCTCAGTGACTGTGGACCATGCAGTGGACAGTGGAACGAGACATCCAAACACTCTGGAGACCACCCTGCAGGACGCTCCGCTCACCAGCCAGAAGAGAAACACCGGGGTCTCAATGACAGCCCCTCACCCACGTCCCCGATCCTGGTGAAGGAGGTTCAGGAGGACTGCAGGAGAGTTCCTGTTCACTCTGAAGTCTGGTCTGGATCTTCACTGTTCATAAACCGCTCCAGGAATGAGAGACTCAGGTTGATTCTGCATTACAGAGGTTAGTCTGATAAAAAGGAATGCACAAGAAAAACATTTTTAGTAAAAAAATAAATAAATAAAAAAACTTAAAATAAATATAAATCTCTGGTTTCAAGTATTTTGTTCTTAGACTGTAAAACATCACTATGCAAAGGGGAACATGAGAAAAACAAAATACTTGAATACTACTTGTACTGATTTCAAATAGGAGTATGGTAAAATTGTTCAAATTAATTTCTGCAATAAAAGAAGTCAGAAGATAAAATGAACATTCAACACTATTGTAGTCTGAATAATAAAATAAAAACAATATTTAGTTATTTTCTGACATGTTTCTTATACTCAGAAAAAGGTAGGTACTTATACTCAGCTGCATTTACTGCAATAACTTGTGAAATAAAACTTGAATAATCTACAAAACCACAAATTCAGTCATTGTATATTTTACAACCTGTAATGCAGATGCTAAGGAAGAAATAAAATTAAACTAGCTAAAGCTAAAGTAATTTTCTCTTTTTTGAACGTTTGTACACAGTACCTGCTGACCGTTTTGTGCAAGCTGGAATAATAGAAAGTTCCTGTGACGGTGATGGATCTGCTCCAACTCCTCCAGAAGGAAAAGTTGTATAAAAACCTCAGAAACATTTAGAGCTTCGTGCTTCACACGTTCACCTCACGGTGGCTAAGCTGCAGGAAATTAACCAGCAAAGCTAGATCTACTTCTATTTTGTTCAATTAAGTTATAAAAAGATAAAAATAAAACAAGGTTAGACCGTCCAAATTCACAGCCTTTAACATACGATCTTCCCGCTTTACGAAGGACCGGCCGTCGGCAACCGTGAAGGACGACTTCAGATGGAATTTAGACACAGCTCAGGAGACCAAAACAAACACTGACGTCACGTCAGTGTCATGATTTGATTGGCTGGATATCGATGAGTTCCTGGATCGACTATTTGTTCTATTGACACTGTTTATGCTCAGTTTTTCACTCCGAATTTTTTCAAGTCAAATTTCTGACCCATCTAAATTTTAAGCCTCGAAATAAAAAACACTGAAAATATTTTTTGGAGCATAAAATTTTGCTGTTTAAAAAGCTAGGGTTAAAAAAATTCAGAATAAAAATTCAGATGTTAAAACATTTCAGAGTCTGATGGACCTAAAAAACTTCCATACATTTTACCATTTTTTTTAAATAGAAATGATTTACCTGGTCCAGAGCCTTGAGTGTGTTGAATCTTTTCTCTGCAAGATCCTCCCTTCTTCCTCACAATATCCAGGAGATTACAGAAGTGTTGTTGTCCAGGGAAGCCATGAACCGGAACATTGTTATTCTGCGTTGATCTTCAAAAATAAAATGAAAAAATAAGCATTTATTGTCACATTACTTAGGGCACAACTACAAACAGTTTTCATTGAGCAGTAGCTGTGTTTACATGGACACTAGTAATCAGAATAAACACTTGATCAGTAAAAAAGCCTCATGTAAACACCATCTGACCCGATCAGCCTCGTTTGGATCAAAGTTTCCTTCCTATTGAGATAACCGGGTTATAATGATTGTTGATCTGATCGTGGTGCATCTGCAATATGAAAATCAGGAGAATGCACAATATTTTCTACGTCACTGAAAACATGACTTTTCCAAAGCTGAGTCCCGACAGAATTCAAACATTCAAACTCACCGCGCCGCTCCAATCGCGCTGCCGCCTGCTGCCAGACCGCGGCGCCACAGAACCTCCGGTCTCGTCTGCTCTGAACCACTGAGACTGGCCGCCTGTGTCGCCCAAATCGCGTTCAACGACAACGCAGCTTCAGGGTCTAATTCAAACACTTTCTGCTTAGCAAGACAACAATATAGTGGAAAGCATAGACATAGAAAGATAGACGCCGCATCACGTGATCCTGAGTGAACCAGCGGAGCCGCCATATTCCTGGGGTCAACCTAAGCTAGGCTACATTCACAACCACATAGACTGAACCACTGAACGGAGAATCGCAACCGATTGCAACCATGCCTTTTGCTTGTGCAGCCTTCGGATGCAATAATCGGCGCTCGATTCAGAGCCGATCACGTGGAATTACATTTCACAAGTAAGTTTTATCATTGTTTTTGTTTTTTACAAGTTTTTCAAGCCACCTGAACGTGTAATGTAAACGATGTTATGTGGCTAACAGCAAATATGCTAGCGGCAAAAACTGTTCCTCCCTCGTGTATTATTTTACTATATTGTTAATATTTTTTCCTCTTATATAATTTCCGAGGTTTCCCAGTGAGGTGGAATTACGGAGGAGATGGGAAGTTGCGATGAGAAGACAGGATTTTGTTGTCACCGAGTTCTCCAGGCTCTGCAGTGAGCAGTTTAAACCGGATGATTTTGACCGGACTCTGTTTTTCATAAAGTACGGCTGCACCACATGGCAAAAATGACTACTCTGGAGTTTCAGAGTGCCAGCACACGCAAGAAACTGTCTACACAAGTTCTTTTTCAGGGGTTTTAGTTGTGGCATTTTTTGCACAACTAAGTATATAAGTATGTATGTTCTCATAGTTTTGAAGTTTCTTGTTTACTAAAACAAAATGTATTTCGTTATTTTTATTCTGTAACGTAGCAGATGTTGAAATGTTTATTGTGCATATATGCCATAGTGAGGATAAAGTCTATTATGTGTTTGATTTTCTTTGTTAAGGCTGAACAAATTTCCCCCTAACATTTGAAACACATTATTTTTACTGAGATGCCATTACATGTTTTTTTCTGTGTTTTTTGGTAGGTTTTGAGTTTAAAATTGTTTTTCAACCCCTCTCAGATGGAGAAAATTCAAATAAATAAATAAATAAAATAAACTATCAAACTTGTTTTGCATATTAAATCAATTCTTTCTTCATTAAAATACCATAATCATATGATATATTATGTTTAAAAGCATAAAACATGTTTTTTTTTAACTCTCAGAAACATTCCTCATTGGAAACAATGGCACTGCAGGGGCACTTTGACCTCGTCAAGATGGCGGCGCGTTGAGACGTCAGCTCCAATAGGGGGCGACAAGCGATGCGGCGTCTATCTTTCTATGTCTATGGTGGAAAGCACATCGCCATCTTGGGCACACGAACTCGATGCTAAGCTAGCGAGAGAGCTAGCAAGCTACAACTAGCTTATCAAGATACAGTCGATGCACAGTAAATGGCATGTTAGCCAGCGCATATATAATTAAAAAAAAAAAGTAAAAACAATTTTTTTAAAATCACATAAAAACTGTTTAGTGAAACTCTATAACAAGTTCTGAACGATCTGTGAAAAATAATGTAGTTTCCGAACGGGGAGAACTCATTGATAACCAGATGAAATATAGACTTCATTAACTGTCAAAACAGCCACGAGCTAGAATAAATATAAAGTGACATTTTTTGTAAAGAAGAATTACAAATATAAACTCTTACCTAGAAGCTTGGAGGCGGATTACACCGAGCTCTTCCTGATGTGTAAAAGAACGGCTTCTGGAATGTTCTCATTGGTCACGTGACACGGTCATGCTGCTCGGAAAAAATAAACAAACAAAAAAATACCTCAATTCAATTGCTAATTTTTTATGTTAATATTTTACTTTTTGCATTGAAGAAAACAGAAAAAAATAATTTAATCCCAATTTTACATTACTCCAGGGATGAAAAGGTATTTAAGCCAATAACACAGGAGTTTGACTATTGCTAGTGATGACGTCATCAATAATCACGTGATTACGTGACGACGTCATTTTGCATCACAGCCAGAAGGTATATAAAGGGGCGGATTATTCTGTTACCATTCCACAATCAGGAAACCTCAGGGAGAGCAAGAGAAAGCAGGAAGAGCATTACAGCTCGTGATTAAAGATTCCAAGCAAACATTCAAAGAAAATCAAGAGAAATGATGAAACCTGAAGAAACCATGAATCTGGACTCGCCCAACTCCTCAGAAATGAACTCTGACACTGACTCATTGGCAGGAATGACAGAACAGGAACTGTATGCCATGGACATTGAGTTCTACAACAACATGACACCTGATGTAAGCGACACAGAAGAGCCTAAATCAGGCAAGGGCTACACTAGAATGCCCTATTATTGTAATCAGTGGAGTGATTCTGAGGAAAGCTACGTAAAGAAAAATACGTATGATCACTACTCCTATGATGTTAAATACTCACGTTATCAGGATGAAGACTCCAGTGATTCTGAGGAAGACTTGCCATCTGTAAAGTCTGAAGTAAAACATCATGGAAACGATCCTAACAGTTTGATTTCCGAACGCAATAAACTAAAAGCCAGTTTGGCGATTAGGGAAAGGGAAATCGCTGAGGAACAAGACCTCATAAAGAAATATGAGGAGCTGGCAAAGAAGAATCACGAGGAATATCTGATTGCTGAACGAAGTATTGAGCAGCAACGGAACATTCGCCAAGACAGCAGGAAGGAAATCAGAGACCTGGAAGAGAAGATCAAAAATGTGGAGGAATTCCTCAAGGAACCAGGAGACTCTGATGACCACCAGGCAGTCTTAGACGAGATCGAGATGGTCACAAAACAACTGCTTGAAATGGACAGACAGAATTTTGAATTGGAAGAAAAACTTGAAAAACAAAAGGCGAAAAGAGAAAATCTTGAGTTCCAGTTGGCAGAGATGGTCTGTCTGTCCAACCATCAATCCAACAGAGTCAGCAATCAGACAGAGTCATCTGTGTGTGTGTCTCAGCAAAACCAATCAACACTTGTCACATCTGACATTGCTGCGACTGACTCCACATCTGATAAGATAAAAGATTCATTTTGTGTAGAACCACAAAAGAGTCTTTTCAGCATTGGAGTTGCAACTGGGACAAAAACTAACAAGATAATGAAAAATAAGACCACTCCCCCAACTTCAAACCCAGATGCCCCTTCTCAGCTGCTGGACACCCTGAACGTTAATCAGCCACAACAATTTTGTTTTGGTCAATTAAAACAGGGAATTGAAGTCAACAGCCAGGCAGAAAAAGGTGGGATTGCACCTCAGGAAAAGTCTGAAAAGATTATTTTTACCTTTGGAGCTCCACCTGCAAAAGTTACCAAGAGGAGGAGAAAAAAATAGAACCGTTCCCCCTGAAGTGAACCACGAGACACCAAAGGGGAATGAGACAAAATGATGTTTTTATTATTAGGATTTATTTTACTTTCATTTCTCATAAGCGAGGCACATTACACTTTTTATTTACATACATTTTCTGAATACATTAACAAATGAGGTTGGGAGGTAGTTAGTTAGATTAGTAGGTCAATTTGATCAGATTCACATGAAATTCAATGTCATAAAATAGGATTAATTATTCCTAAAAGTGACATGATTTATGTGGAGAAGTCAAGTTAAGTTATGTAGTGTAAAAAAATGTTAATATAAAAAAAAAAAGTTTGTGGTTATTTTAATGTAAATGCCTGTTTTAGTTTCAAAAAGATTTTTTATTTTTTACATATTGTTTAGTTTTTAGTTTTACTTTTTTGGTCAGGCAATGTTTTAGTTGTCAACATTGTCTGGAAAAGTTATGGGGGGGGTTAGAAAAACATGTTAGTAGGAAAAAACTTCTCATAAAAACATTTCATTACAAATACAGCTCACAGTACATACATACTGTTTTCTTTATTTGTTTTGTTAGAATTCAAAAACTGTAAAATGCAAAAAAAAAAGAGAAAAAACTGAAAAAAATTTAAAAACAAAAAAAAAAACAAAAAATAAATAAAATAAAAAAAAAAATAAAAAAATGTTTTTGTGTGTGTTTTGGAGTGTGGGTGTGTGTGTGTGTGTGTGAATGGGTGTGAATGTGGGTGAGTGCCTAAGTGTGAATGTGTGTGTGAATGTGTGTGAGTGTGTAATGCAACCACAAGGGGACACAAACTAGTGTCCACTTATGCCGGTCCCAAGTCCGGATAAATGCAGAGGGGTGTGTGAGAGAAAAAACAAATTGAACAGGTACATCATAAACAGAGATGAGTTGTGTTAATATATGCTACTGTGGGCCTGACCACCTGGTGGGCGGGGCCAACCCAAGAATCCCGGGATTTCCATCGTCCTGCTGACACATCCTTCTGACACACATCCTCTGAAGCAAAAAAAAAGAGGCTGAGGACTGACCCATCACCCATGCTGAACTTACAAAGGTAGCTGAAGTTCTCCTTGGAGGCTCGGCACTGGGACTGGATGGAACTGTAGTCTCGGTATACTCGCTGAAAAGCAGCTGAGGACCAGCCTCTTGGAGTACTGGAAATTGCCCCAACAGGGGACTCCATTGTCCACCTCAATGCCCACATGGACAACAACAGTGGCAATCACCTTTCACCTACAGGGCGCCATGCAGCCCAGCGCCGGCCCTGACCTGTAGATCTAGAATTTAACCATTTAGAATGAACAAATATACATTTTTGGACTTTCAGGACTTGTTCCTGCTTCAGAAACATCTATGAAGACTTTCAGCAGATACTGAGGGTTTGAGGTGAGATGCGTGGAAAACAAGCAGCCTTTCAGAAATCTAGATCCAGGGTTGATCAATCTAAAAATCAGCAGATGTACCTGAGACAGACTCAGATTTGCCTCCAGTTTGATCAGTGCGGGTGCAGCAAGCCTCCACTGCACTCTGAGCATCTCTTACTTTGTTCAGTCACCACTTTCAGATCAGAAATGAAGATTCTTCTAAATGTGTTTCTGCTTCTGGTTTCTTGTGCAGGCTGGAGAACGCTCTGAAAGATTCCCTGCAGGATTATGAGGCAGCTCACCTCTCCAAGTCCCTGTCTTGCCTGTTTGACCCGAGACCCTACCAGGGGCAAAAGCTAGAGACAGTTTAGGTCCTTGTATCACTCAAACCCCACCACCACGTTATTATGGTGCATGAATGAATGAAATGGTTTACTTCAAGCAATTAGGTAATAATGCATAAATCAACATCTTACATTATCAATCATAAGTTGATCTTTTGAAAGGAGTGGGACGAACCAATCTTATGTAATCCCACCCCGGTTTGACCTTTCAGTTTTCTTTACATGAATGATCAACATCCGGTTCAGGACTTATCATCAAATATTTATACCTCACAATCATAGATTCAGGTTATGAAGGATCATTAAGACAGTGTTGTAATTACATTTCAAACATCCACAGACAAGTCATTTATATTAATCAGAACTAAAAATTGAAATCACACTCAGATGATTGTCATCAGGAAAAAATCTCCCACATCAACCAGAACCAGAAATCCAAGTCATACCGAGACGATTAGTAATCCTCTGAATATATTCCAAATCATGAATGCCATGAAGATATGCAGAAGATAAGTGTGTAATGCAACCACAAGGGGACACAAACTAGTGTCCACTTATGCCGGTCCCAAGTCCGGATAAATGCAGAGGGCCTGTAGCACCGACATAACAACTACAGACATGTCTGCTCCCGATTCACGTAAATTTGAATAAAGAAATACTTAAAAATGCCATTTTACACTTAATGTTCTTTACATATGTCCTTCATCCTCAGAAAAAGTGCACAAGAACATGTTAAAAATGCAACAATGTGATTTACCTCGGAATGAGTTTTTAACGTGAAACTGCTAAACTTATCAATAGAAACATTCACGTTATTAATTTTTCCACAACTTTTCTTGCTTCAAACTCTACATTCACTGAACCGTACTTGGCCTTAATTTTGAACCAACATTTTCATGTTTATATTGAAATTCTTGCCTCTTCCAGGACTGAACACATCATACCTCAATAAGAGGAGATGATAGGAATGCGAGTAAAGATTTATTTTAGATACAGAAAAATGTGCATGAAAGAAATCCAAAATCTCTGGCGGTTTGGTTTTGGGGTGATGATGTCTAAAGTTGGAACGGTGGCGCACTTAGCAGTTTGGAGGCCCTAAGGGGAAAATTAAAAAGGGGCCTTCTGGAGTGGTTATATTAAAGAAAAAAAAAACATTTTCTAGGTTCTTAAGTGGTCCAATAGTCGACAGAATCAATATCAAGGATCAATATGTTTTAAGAGCATTTAAAAACGGAAATGATTTCAAAACCGCCATGAGGTAAAACTTGCGGTTTGCATTGAAAGTGAACATGAAATGCATAGAAAACAGGAATTTGAGGGAAAAATGAAAAGATCTGGATCAAATTTTAAATTGCATTTATGGAACAGGTTAGTGGACACATCTCTGTTCTTATGAGGCCAAAAATCTCATAGTAGTGAGTGAAGCACTGCTTCACCTGCCTCCCATGACCACACGGCCCTGGTTGAAACAAATTTCGAAAAGGAACTAAAATCTGCCAAACTTATCCTAAACCCGGAAAGTTGGAAAACTGAATTATCTACTAGCTTTTGACTTGAATATTCCATTATTGCACAAAACACTTTAATATGATCAGTCTCATGCCATTTTAGTGATCTGGGGTGTTTTTCCATGACAGGGTTAAATACTGATAGGCACAAAATGTATTTTATAAACTTTTAATATGTGTTCAGCTCAGAACCCCAGTTTGTTAGGGACCCAGGGCAATCGCCTACCTTTGTCTAATGGTAATTCCATCACTTAGTCAGACCATAGATGAATACACCCCCAGGGGTCTAAATCCAAGCCTTGAGGACCGGTGTACTACATGTTTTACAACCAGCCTGCCATAGAAGCTCCTTATTGGCTAAACACACCTGATCCAGGTAATCAACGGAGATAAGGCAGGGTTTCCAGCAGAAAGCCGGTCCTCGAGGCCTGGAATTGGACACCCCTGCTCTTGATGTTGATGCGTAGAGCCAGACTATTCCAAAACATTGTTCCAGGTGAAGAAGAAGGTGGAGGAAGGCCGGGCAACTGTGTAGAATTCAGAGAGAGAGAGAGGTAATTGTTTAGCCAAGAAGATTGTTAGCTATTTAGCTATTGGTCCAAAGTGAAGGCCTAGTTGGTGATCACTTGTAGAGCGACGCAACAAACCATCAAAGGTAAGAGTGATCTTCCTATTTGCGCCAAAGCATACAGTCACATCTTTAAAAACCAACTCTATTGGAACAACTTTGCATAGAAAACAGATGTTTTCTAATAAAATATATTTTAAAGCTTGGTTTATTAGACTTTAAGATTCATACTGTTAGCTTTGCCTTTTTTTTTTTTTTTACCCTGGAGTTTAGCAGCAGTAGGATTTATCTCTAAGCTCCAGCCTCACAGACGAGTGTTGCTTTTCATAAGAAGTGATCAATCAAAAACCAAACTCTGTCCTGCAAATATCAATGAGCATCCTTCTCAGAGGAAACTGCCAAGGTTGGTCCTTAATCGCTGATACTTCAAAGTCTGTTCATGGTGCAAGGAGCTGGAAACCAACCCTTCTTATTGAATTCCTTTAGATTTTTCCACTGCATAAACCAATAAAAAGTCATAACATGTTTACTGTTCTCACTTTCTGACAGGTTTGGAAACAAAACAGTCTGACACACAACACTTTCCATTAACTTTGTAAAGTTTGTAATTTTTTTTTTATTTTTCGTTACTCTGAATTTCGCGACGAGAAAAGTTTCTCCAGTGAATCATTAAAAATTAATCTCATCTTCATAGTGAAGCCAGATAGAGAACAATACAGACGCAGAGAAAATAGGACAAAACAGAGAAGAGAAAGAGCTGTTCAGGCAGCGGAGCAGCCAGGCAGACAGACAGATAAAACAACGCAGCCAACCAAGTCAAAATAACAGATGCTTGTTCCACGTTTCCTCAGTCCTATCTCTCTGCTCTTCAAACCTTGCTTTCACACCCTCAACAGGAGACGACACCTGTTGCTTTCCTCTCTGACTTATTTTTTTGTTAAATATTCTAACTTTTCTTTCATATTCAACACTCATTTTTATCCATCATTTGATTGAATCTCTAAATTCTTTTCGGTTAAAACATTGCACGTCTGTGTCTAAGACGAATAAAAGGTAGAACTTAGCATATTGAGAACATTTGTTATCATCTGTGTTTCAGCTCTGAGATTTCTACCTGTGATGCGACTGTCATCCGCAAGAGTCGTATTTATCAGAAAAAGTTTTTTTTTTGTTCGTCAGGCTGAGTTTCCTTGGCAGGCACGTCCCAAAGATTTGGACAAGGTGGCTGGTGTTTGTTATGGAAATTATGTGTGAGTGGGAGAAATGTCAGATGGAGCAGGATTGTGCCGCAGCACCTGTCTACCAGGTCACCTGTTCTTCTAGTAAAGACAAGACCTTTACAGTGAAATTACGGAGGAGACTAAAGAAAACAAAGCTTGTGATTTCATTGGAGATTTTCGAAGGCATGACAAATTTTGTATTATTGTCCACCTTTACTTACGTGTCAATAAGGAGAGATCTTTCAATCAGACTTTCCAGATCTTTTGTATGAAGTTTTGTATGAAATAGTCTGTAGTTTTTGGTAATTGCTTTGGAGGACATGGGATCTTGTGAAGAGAGCCAGGAGGTGAACGAGGCGGGGGGGGGTGGGGGGGGGGGTTGGGTGGTTTGACAAAATGTCTGGAATTCAGATAAACAAACTTTGATTAATTTATAGGCGGAAATTTTATTGCAATTGTATGTGAAGAAAGTGATCACTTTATACCAATTGGCTCAAAATGAGGACTAATTGTTGAGTTATGAAGAAAATTAAGTAAATCTTCCTTACTAAAATTGTGCCAAAGCTGCATTAAACTTCTATAAAACGTTTGGCGCTTAAGTGAATTGAAAAGGACGCAACCCAAATGTAACTACCAAATCAGAGTCCAAGATTGGTCAGAGTTCAACTTGTTTGACCTTCAATGCATGTTCAGAGGCACCAGTTCATTTCTGGAACATACAGGTAAACTACTTAAAATTGACAACCAGATAGACTAACTGAATGCACAATCACAAATACATTTGTATTTGTATCCGTCCTCATGGAATTTGCTTCAAAAGGACTTGCAACTGAGAGAACTTATCTCCATAAATGCTTTTAAATCTAGATTAAGAGCACTTGAGACTGCTTCTTTAAATTGTACATGTTTATAATGTTAAAATTATAATTAATTTATATGAAATTTTAACCATCATTGTAATTCTGTTTTATTTGCTTAACAAATGTTGCATTTTATTGTTGTATTGATTCCTCCTCAGGGCTCCCTTGAAAAAGAGGTTTTGAACCTCAATGGGATCCACCCTAGTTAAAAAAAGGTTAATAATAATTTGGTATCTTATGCCAGGTGGCATTTTGGGATATGTGACAGTAGGCTGTGTTGTGGTTTGGGGCTTTCTTTATTGGTTTTGGTGTTGTTGTTTTGTGCTTATGTTTCTGTCTTTTTGTGGCTTCCAGAGTTGCTGTGGGGCAGAGCGTGGCCCTTCCCATTCCTGATGGCCTGCACACCTGCATTCCATCTTAATCTATGAGCCTTGAAAGGCCTCTCCCTGGCTTTCACTCCTGGCCAGGTATTGTTTACCCCATACGATGCCCTCCTGGTCTTCCAGTGAAGGCCCCTTCACCTAGCTCCTGCCTCCGCCACCAGTCTGCTTCCTTTTTGCTTGTTTTGTTGTCCTGGACTATTAAAACCTTCACTCCTACCCATCTGTCTGGCTCTGCTGTGGGATCTGTCCACACCCCGTGACAGACTGAGCATTAAAATGACGCAGGTGAGCTTCTTGAGTACAATCCAGAAGAACCCAAAAAGTTGATGGTGGAAAAACTTGATCCAGGCCTCTTCAGAAGCAACCGGAAAAAAATGAGGATTTTTAGCCGTTATAGTTAACCAAACCATTGTGTCCACTTCTTTTTGGAATCCTTAACTCTGTTCGCTGTACTTCTGCCACAGAGTTGATCTTTTGTGAGATGTTTACCCATTTAATTTTTTTAAAAAATATATTATATTCAGACTGTGTTCTATCATTGGTCGTATCATCTTCACGTATTTAAAATAAAAGTTTTTGTGATATTTAGTGAAGTTTAAGAAAGAAGCCAACATCTTTTTTGTCTTGTATCCGGGGAAAACCGATTTCTGGGATGAGGACCAAGAGTGAGTCCATTGGTAATCATAAATGTTACTAGTATTACTAAGTATTACCATATTTTGGAGCACTTGAACCTCATTTGAGACATGCTCTGGATTAGAATAGATGGAGAGGTCTCCAACAACTAAACTTACAATTCAGACTTTAAATGTCTCTTAACAATCTACAGCTTCAGAAATGCCCATTGTCCTTCATTATCTTTAGTCAAATTAATAATGAGCACATGAAGTCCTCTAATTTTTTTTTTTTTTTTGTGGTGATCCAGTGGTGATTTATGCAGTGTTTGAAGCATTTAGAACAGTTACTCTGCTGTACAAAGCTCCTGTAACAGCCACTGAATATAAATGCAAGGAAAACTCAATTTCACAGTTACTTGCTGCTCACAGGAGAATTATGGGTGCTAAAACAAAGGTCATGCTCTAGTAAAGGTTGATAAAACTTGCTTGAGCCACACGAGAGAGCTCTCCTTGAGATAGCTATCAAAATTAGCTTTGCTCTGTTCAGCCTGAGTAATCGCAGTATTACATATATTTCTCCATTTTTACGCCGCTTGATTTCTCTTTGAATTGTTTCACTCCGATGGCCAAGATATCACCATTCAAAGTATTTTTTTTACTTACTTTGAATGTGTCTGCTTTGAGACACCTTTTGCTACAGTTGAATTTCGATGCAAATTTGATGCTGGTATTTCTCAAAAAAGCATAAATATAAAGGAGGAAAAATGCAAAAGATTATAGCAGTTGCACAGAGAGATGAGCAGGTGTATATACCGATCTACTTATGAAACCTGCAGTCTTTGGAACACTTCAAAAATCATGAACAAAGATTTTTGTTTGAACACTTCTCATTTTATTCTCAGCTCACTCTGCCAGCCGACAAACCCTAATTACCTAATGATTTATTGTGTGTTTTTCGTTCTTTTTTCTGTGCTGCCTTCAATTAGCTGCACAAAGTTCACTCTGCAAACTACTGCAGCTAAAATATGGAAATTGTGACAGAGCAAAGCGATGTTGTGGGTGAATCACCTGCAGTCCTCCTTAAGTGGAGCTGACTCACAGCCAGAATGTGCTTTGAATATAAGAACAAACCTTTTATGCACCGTGCAGCTTTCTGAATATAAGCTGAAAGGCAAAATGCCACATGTTCCACTCCCTTGTTAATCTATAGGTCAGATGTCACAGGGAAAACATGCAAAATAAAACAAAGAGGGGATGTGGGAGATGTTTTAGAATAATGATACAATACATTATCCAGTTTAGGTCATTCCTGATCCTTCCTGTTTGGCCTGATTATCATAAGCACATTTTCCACCTGAACAACAGACTATATTAGCCTGTCTGTTGGGTTGAGAACAATAAACTAAGACTTATACAAACTTGTTATGTACATGATCAAAACATTTTACATATTTCAAAAATTCCAAAAGACTGTGGGATAATTCAGGGGAAGCCTCTTTTTTTTACTTTGGCTATTTCTGAAAGACCTGATAAGATTTTCTAATCAATGTGATGGACATTTGGTCTGAAATTTTTTAATTAATCTTCAAAGATTTGTGTGTGATTTGCAAACACTTAAGTGAACTACATAAATCTCGTGCAAAGCGCCTGAAACAGTTTTAATTGGAGAAAAAAAAACTTTGATTCTAGCAAACAAACATTTTCCATGAATAAAAATCTGTCAAACCACCTAAGTTTGAATTTAACCTTTCAAATATTTTGATAAATGTACCAGTTAACAAACATAAGTTGGCTGGAGACTGCAAAAGCACTAAAAATCATCATGCTTCCTCCACCGTGCTTCACAGTTGATGCAAATGTGGCAACACGTGTTATGGGGGTTGTCAACAACGCCACCTGGGGGTGCAATGCCCCAGGAAAAAAAGAGAAAAGCCGTGTAGGTCGTACTTTGAACAAGGCAGAGGCGGTGGTCTGGTTTAAAATATAATTTATTATAATCCAATTAAAAGCAGTATAAAAATATGCTTTTAATTTAAACCAGTTAAAATGTTCAGGAGGAGGAGCTTACCAAGGTGGCTCGAACTACAACAAAACCAAACCAAAACAAACACCCAAAAGTGTGATGCACTGCACTCGTAATTGAAGAATCACAGCACACAGGAACCCGTCACCAAAGTAGCCGTCCACCCTGAGCTCCAACCTCCTGGAACAGAAGGAATAAAACAATAAAAATCTTCACAATTAAAAAAAACAATTAAAAAATGAGTACACGTCGGGGCGCCAGGTACACAGCCCGACGGCGAGCGACAGGTGTTAGGAGATTCACAGTCCAGCCGACGCCGCTGCACACACGGCCTCCACCGTCGCTGCAGGGGTCCGTCCCTCCGTCCACGCCGTCCCGACGTAGCGATGGAAAGGGGAGACCCGATCCGAAACAAAGTTAAAAGACAAACAGTGGCAAAGCAGCAGCACGCAACTCCCTATTGCGGGGAGGGAAGCCACGCGCGGAACCAGAGACAGTTTCGGTCACTGAGAGGAAGCGGGTTTGGGTGACAGCTCACGTCACACTGCAGACGCTGTTCTGCAGCCGCACTGCCGAGGCAAAAGTCCACGTCAAGCCTGCAGGCGCTGTTCTGTAGCCGCACTGCCGAGGCACCGTACCAAGGAACTGCCCGTGTCACGGCCTTCCCACTTCCTGGTAGCTGTACGGTGGCCGAAAAAGCTCATACCAGGAAGCGAATGGGACGGGCTTTTAAAGCACCATCCCCCAATCAGCAGGTCTGACCTACTGCTTCATAATTAGTGGCGTGTCCTACTCACCACAATCTACCCCGGTTTTTTTCATCATCGTCCCGATGACCTAACTAGTCCCAGGGTCTAAACAGGGCCGTAACCAAATTAGAAAATAGTTGTTGGGTACCTTCACTTTCCAGCACAGGTTCAGTTGCAGACCTTGGAAGGTGATGAGGATTCTGATGCTGACCTGCAGTGGACCGGTTTGACCTGCGAACCACTGGTTCTGGTGCAGCTGGACAGCTGGGTGATGCAACGGGTGGCACTGGCTGATTAGGAGAGCTACTCTGAGGGGCAGTTCTAGACACCTCCACAATCATGTCTGGCAACGAAGACGATGCCGGCCGGGGAATCCCAGAGACCCCCACCGCTGGGAAAAACGGGTGATTCAACAGGAGCTGCTTGATGAGGCTCTCTCAGGATAACCAAGTCAATGTCATTGTCCAAGTCCCCACCTGAACGAGACAGAGCAGAAGTTAAAGGCTCGCTAGGACAAGCAGCCTCCACAAGAGGCTCACCCAACCATGCCTTAAGCAATGAGCGGTGAACTTGTTTAGAGCGAGCCAAATCGTTCACTGGAGCAATCGTGTACACCGACCCACCGGCACCTGGTGCTTTCAGAACTTTGTGGATCACCAGAACTCCACAAATCCTGAATTTGTGGCGTCCCCTGACCCCAAGTTTCTGACCAAAACTTGCTGACCTTCTATCAGTGGAGAGTCTTTGGCTTTCTGGTCGTGGTTATGCTTCCTTCTGGATGCCGAAGCTTTCAGGCACTCCTGGGCTCCTTTATGAGCAACCTGCAGCCGAGCCTGATGTTCTTGGATCCACTCATGAACCCCCCCACCAACACCATGGTCATCTACCCTTCCTAGAAGAAAGTCAATGGGAAGCCGTGGCTCCTGGCCAAACATTAGGAAAAAAGGAGACTCACCCGTGGACTGATGTGGGGTTGTATTATAATAATACAACACCTGGGGCAGACATGCATGCCAATCCCTTTCCTAGACACCGGCAGAGTCCGCAGTAGATTGTGCAGTGTCCTGTTAAAGCGCTCTACCTGGCCATTACCAGCAGGGTGGTAGGGGGTTGTGCGAGACTTTTGTATCCCATAAAGGCTACACAGTTGAGCGATGAGCGAGCTCTCAAAGCTACGACCTTGGTCAGAGTGGAGGCGGGCTGGGACACCAAACTTTGAAAACCATTCCTGCACCAGAACATTGGCAACGGTGGAAGCACACTGATCCCGTGTTGGAACTGCAATGGTGTATTTGCTGAAAACGTCAGTCATAACTAAAACGTTCTCAACTCCATTCCTTGCAGGTTCCAAAAGTGTGTAGTCAATGGCCAGAATTTCATTAGGCCGTGATGCCATCAAATGCCCCATTAGACTGAGAGCAGGCCTGGGGGCATCTTTTTCCCATTTGACATCTCTCACATGTCTGGCACCACTGGGTGACTGCTGATGCCATGCCTGGCCAATAACAGCGTGATCTTTAAATAAGGACAAGGTCCTCTCAATTCCCTGATGGCCATGTTCTGATGAACTTGGGTTAGGACGTCATTCCTGAGCGGAGCTTGGCAGAACAGCTGCATAACTGGTTCAGCCCCGTCTGGGCGCCTCACCTGGCGGTACAAAACCCCATCGATGTCATAGAGCCGATCCCACTGTTTCAGCAGAGTCAACACAGAGGGGGACAACTGCTTCCGCTCCCCTGCATCTGGACGTCTCTGGCGTCTCCAAAAGTCCAGAAAAACCCCAATTGTTGGATCTGCTTGCTGGAACTGACCGAGCTCTATAGGGGTTCTCTCAACAAAAGCCGCAACTGGAGCATGAGCCGCTTCGACAGACAGTGGCCCCAGCGCTTGCCGTAGAACCGGCGGAACAGAGGTACCTGGAACCACCAGATCCACATCAACACTGTTCCAAGAGTGTTGACGCGACAACGCGTCTGCATTTTTGTTATTACGACCCGGCCTGTACTTTATGTCAAAGTCGAAAGCAGCCAGTTGAGCTGCCCAACGCTGCTCTGTGGCCCCAAGCTTGGCGGTGGACAAGTGACTAAGGGGGTTGTTATCAGTATAGACGACACACTTCTGGCCCAGCAGATAGTCCCGGAACTTCTCTGTCATGGCCCACTTAAGGGCCAGAAACTCCAATTTCATGGAGCTATAGTTGGACATATTTCGTTCTGTGGGCCTCAACCCCCTGCTTGCATATGCTATTGGTCGCACTTTCCCCTCCCTTTCCTGGGAGAGCACTGCCCCCAGACCTGCATAACTGGCATCCACCTCCAGTATGAAGGGAAGAGAGAAATCTGCATATGCCAACACTGGAGCCGTAGTCAACTTAACCTTCAATGTGTCAAACGCCTGTTGACATTCTTCCGTCCACTCGCCAGGGCTAGCCCGGGGGCTTCTGCTTTGCTTCCTTGCACCCCACTCTGCTGCCAACCTGTGGAGCGGCGCTGCCAGCTTGGCGAAACCCTCCACAAACCGCCTATAATAGCTGGCAAATCCCAAAAATGAGCGCAGCTCAGTAGCAGTGGAGGGACGTGGCCATCGAGCCACGGCGTCCAACTTCGCAGGGTCAGTGGACACGCCCTGGTCAGAAATGACATGACCCAAATATTGTACCTGCCGTTGGAGGAAAGAGCACTTTGACAGTTTCACCTTAAGGCCCTCCAGCTGCAGCCGTCCCAGAACCACCTCCAGCCGTTCTAAATGCTGGGGGATGGTTGATGAAAAGACAACTATATCATCCAGATATAGGAGCAGTGTCTGACCCTGTTGGTCACCAAAAAGTCTCTGCATCAGACGTTGGAACGTGCTAGGGGCATTGCAAAGCCCAAAGGGCATCCGATTCCACTCAAATAGCCCGAAGGGAGTACAAAACGCAGTCTTTGGGCGGTCAGCCTCTGTTACTGGCACTTGATTGTAACCACTGGCCAGATCCAGTGTTGAAAACCAACGGGCACCAGTCAGTGAGTCTAACGTCTCCTCAATACGCGGCAGAGGGAACGCATCTTTCCGGGTCTTAGCGTTTAAAGGACGGTAATCAACACACATCCGAAGGCTGCCATCCTTTTTCTTCACCAGTACAAGTGGTGAGGAATACGGACTACTGCTCTCCCGGATGATCTGTGTTTTTAACAACTGGTTGATGTGTTCCTTTACCACCTCATATTCTGAGGGTGGGATTCGTCTGTACCTCTGCCGGACTGGTGTATCATCAAGGAGGGGGATGTCGTGTGAAATGAGGTTTGTGCACCCCAGATCTCCATCATGGGCAGAGAAGACGGAACTGTATCTGTTCAAGAGAGACTTAACCTCATCTTGATCCTCAGCCGACAGCATGGACAAGTCAACGTCCCCTATCTGAGATGGTACAGTTGGCAAGGCGACCTGTGCCCCCACAGTAACCACCTCGCTGACCCCAGCTGGGAGGCTAACAACATGAACTGTGTCCAGGGTGCCTAGAAGAGTGCGAGAATTTAAAGACACATCAGTGGAGCCAACGTTAACGATGGGGATATAAACTGTGCCTCGAACCACCTCCACTAAGGAGGGGGAAGCCAGGAGTCCAGCAGGTAGTTTACAGTCCGAGGGATCAAACAGCACTGTGCGATCAGAATACCGCTCTGAGCACGTCGCACCCACAAATTTCATGGTCCCCCCTGGTATGCGGCACCCCTTCTTTCCCCTGACCTTGACCCGACCTGGTAGTGCCTGGGATTCTTGCGTGATGGCATGATGACACTGTTGCAATGCTTGGACCACAGACTCTGGAACCCCTGAAACCATAGACGGCTCGAACATGGCCCTCCCATGCTGGCCAAACAGTTCGTGGCAACACTTCTGGAGCACATTCATCCCTAAAACACCAGGGGCCTGCGAGACGATGGCACTGGGCGGGTCTTTAACGACCAACACCCCACATTTCTGCATCAATTTCCCACAAAGCTGAATATCCAATTCCAAATACCCAATGTAGGGGATGGACAACCCGTTTGCTGCTTTGAGTTGCAGCCAGTTACAATGGTGGAGGCGTTCTTTGTTCAAAGGCTCAAAGTGTTTTTGAAAGAAACTTTGTGTAATTGTTGATACCATTGATCCAGTATCTACCAAACATTTTACCTGAACACCCCCCATGTCTACACTTAAGTAGGGACACTTTGAAATTAACCGGCCGGCATCATCAACATCACCCGACATCTGCTGTGAGCCCATCACTGCCCCACCTAAACTTTGGCTCTGCGGTTTGGTGGGCGCTAGTTTTCCGAAGCCGGAGGTTTAGCCTTACCCGACTGGGATGAGGGTTGGGAAGTTCTAACGCCGTCACATTCTCTCGCAAAATGGCCAGGCTGCCCACAGCGCCTACAAACCATTTGCCGGTTGCGCGGTTCACGGTTCTGCTGGCAAGATCTCTGCAAAAGACCAACATTCTTGGTGAGTTCATTTAACTGCTCTTGCTGGGCTCGAATCAGTTCTTTTAACTCACCAATTTCAGATGTTGGGTGGCCGTGTGTGATCTGCTGAGAGCCACCCTGCATCCCATACTGTGTACCAAAAATCGAAGGAACTGAGGTGCTCTGGCTTCTAGTGCCCCCCTGCAGACCTTCCTGTTCCCATCTCATGGCCTCCCTCCTGACTTCTAATAAGGTGGAATCTGGGTGGCCCCGAACCCATTTTTTTAACTCACGGCGCAGCAAGCTGTCCAACACGTGTTCGGTGAACTGGTCCCTCAACAGAGCTTCTGCATTTATCATCCTGCATGGTGACTGCTGTTTCACCCTTTCCATCAAACTCATCAGCGCCAAGGAAAACTCAAGCACGCTTTCCCCATCCTGCTGTTTCCTAGAGAAAAAGGCCTCCTGCAATGAAACATAAGATTGCGAGCACCCATACAGCTCTCTCAACACAGAGGTTATTTTTATAGGGTCACATTTTTCGGCATTAGGCGGAACCTTATCTCTGCACGCGCTTCCCCTTCCAGGTGATCGAACATAAAAAAGGCCTGTTCAGACCCAGACAAGTGTCTGGCCCTACTACAGGCTTGTACCTCTTCCAGCCACTCTTCAAGAGAGAGGTTGGACATCCCACTAAACATGGGGCATCTACGATCCCTGGGAACAAAAATGAGTCTCTCGGTCACTGGTCCTGAAGCCATAGGAGGAGAATCAGAGGTCACCTCGGTACTTGGGCCTGCCACAGGTTCTGGTTGAGTTGGAACCCGTTCCTGACGCAGCCTCTCATTATCAGCCTTAAGCTGGGCAACGAGACTCTTCAGCTCTCTGAGTTCTTCCTCCATGTTTATGAACCAAAGTAGTATTGCAGACCCTGAGGACTCAGAAAAAAAAGTTTGTGCTGCTGCTTTGCCTTTTAAAAAAAAACCACAAACATAAAAACAATGTTAAAACATCAAATGGCTAAAAAAAAAATTAAAAACACACCAGCCTCTGCCCTAAATGTTAAAGATCCTGCCGACAACGCCACTTTGTGGCAACACGTGTTATGGGGGTTGTCAACAACGCCACCTGGGGGTGCAATGCCCCAGGAAAAAAAGAGAAAAGCCGTGTAGGTCGTACTTTGAACAAGGCAGAGGCGGTGGTCTGGTTTAAAATATAATTTATTATAATCCAATTAAAAGCAGTATAAAAATATGCTTTTAATTTAAACCAGTTAAAATGTTCAGGAGGAGGAGCTTACCAAGGTGGCTCGAACTACAACAAAACCAAACCAAAACAAACACCCAAAAGTGTGATGCACTGCACTCGTAATTGAAGAATCACAGCACACAGGAACCCGTCACCAAAGTAGCCGTCCACCCTGAGCTCCAACCTCCTGGAACAGAAGGAATAAAACAATAAAAATCTTCACAATTAAAAAACAATTAAAAAATGAGTACACGTCGGGGCGCCAGGTACACAGCCCGACGGCGAGCGACAGGTGTTAGGAGATTCACAGTCCAGCCGACGCCGCTGCACACACGGCCTCCACCGTCGCTGCAGGGGTCCGTCCCTCCGTCCACGCCGTCCCGACGTAGCGATGGAAAGGGGAGACCCGATCCGAAACAAAGTTAAAAGACAAACAGTGGCAAAGCAGCAGCACGCAACTCCCTATTGCGGGGAGGGAAGCCACGCGCGGAACCAGAGACAGTTTCGGTCACTGAGAGGAAGCGGGTTTGGGTGACAGCTCACGTCACACTGCAGACGCTGTTCTGCAGCCGCACTGCCGAGGCAAAAGTCCACGTCAAGCCTGCAGGCGCTGTTCTGTAGCCGCACTGCCGAGGCACCGTACCAAGGAACTGCCCGTGTCACGGCCTTCCCACTTCCTGGTAGCTGTACGGTGGCCGAAAAAGCTCATACCAGGAAGCGAATGGGACGGGCTTTTAAAGCACCATCCCCCAATCAGCAGGTCTGACCTACTGCTTCATAATTAGTGGGCGTGTCCTACTCACCACACAAAGTTTTGGATCTGTGCACAGCACTTTGTGGTAACAGTAACTAACTGTAGACCTAGATGAATTTTGTTTTAGCATTCACTTAATTTACAAGTTTGATTATATTGAATTCAATTCAGTTTTATTTATATAGCCCAATATCACAACACAATCATCTCAGTAGGCTTACTGGAAACGATACGAAGACATAAAGTCAGTCATAAAATATAAACCTTAGCAACAGTAGCTGGTTGCTAAACTAAACTAAGCTAACCTGGCATCCCTGCCCTGAGACACTCCTTCTCCTCCTGAGAATCTCTCCCACTCTGAGACGTGAAACGAGCCAGTGACAAGGTCCACTGCCAGGAACAGGAGCACAGACGAGGGAGGCTCCTGGAAACTGAAACTCCTGGAAACTCAACACAAGAATCACACTGCACCAACAGAGGCATGGAGAACTAATTGAAAATATAAATAATAAAGAATAGAGGAGAGGAGTAGATGAAAATAGAGGACAGAATCCCAGTGTTCCATACTTTCCCCTGATTCTAACTTCTAGCAGCCTTCTAACAACTCATTGTCATTGGAACTTAATTTAAATAGTTGTAAGTTTAGTGCAGAATGGCACACATAGCAGGTGGTAATAATAACAAATAATACAGAATCTACACATTTTTAGCATATCAAGGATATATTGGAGAAATATGTAAATCATAATTATAATTGTCCCACAAAACTTTTGCATCTTCATATATTAAATATGACTATCTTAGAACAGTCAATGCAGCTTTAATTAATTGTCGCAGCATAACTTTGGCTCAATCTACTTGAATGCTTTAAACTGATTTCTCAAATGTCCCTTACAGTGATGAGGACATTTTCTAATTTTGACAGTGAGACAAAGAATCGATGTTTTTCTTGCTCAGACCTGATAGAAGTAGGCTGATCAGTAAGTGATGTTCAGGAGACAGATTCGTTTTTTCCTGGAAATTTCCGGTTGGACAATTTTTGTGTATCAAATTACTCTTTTATAGAAGTAAATGTTTTGCAACAGCAGTCAAAAAAATGGGACAATTTGATTTTTCTGAATCAACTTTACAAAATATGACTTTAGTAGAAAGTACCAGAATCTTGTGGAAGTCAAATAGAAGACCAGAGAAGAAGAACCTATATTAATGCTTCTATGTGAAACTAATCTTGAAGCTTAATCTGTTCAGTTTAATAAAAAAAAGGCTGTGGATCAGCGTTTGGTGAAACCTGACAATCTTCTGATAAACTTTTCGCAGCAGCTGCATAACTGAGCTTGTGACATTTTTTTTTTATAAAGCGAACACATTTAACGAGAGCCTTTATTTAGTTGGAAAGTGCAACTTGAAATGCCTGAGTTTCTCTTCTGTTCGTCAGCTCACTTTTCACATATTTTAACAAGAGATCTTTGAGTCTAATAATTCTTAAAGACATTTCCAAATGTAAAACTCCACCTAAACTGAGTACTTTTGAATCATAAACTGCTTAATTTGCATCTTTGCTTTTGCTTCTCCTCCTCATCGTCTCTTTGTTTTGATTCTTCAGATTGAACAGAAGTGGCCATTATGTTAAACTAAAAGATGAACACTTCAGTTAGTCAGCTTGGCTGGACTTGTACGATACATGCAGGGGAGCTCATCCTTCAGACACATTAGATTATGTAAATAGTAAAACTGCAGGAAAAGGACGCCAATGTGGGATTGCGCTCAAAATCCTTGTTTCAGATGTTCTTCCTCTACTTCTGATGAAACGGCATAAATCCAAACTTTTGCTCAATGACTGAAATTCTGTGGAACGTGTGGTGTGAGACATGTAACAACAACAGTTGATGTCAGAAATGTTGAGAAGATTGCAAACAAGAGAAAAAAAAGCAAAGCAGACGTTCTACTCCTGAGAAGTAACTTTAAAAAGGATCGCTGCACCTTTTCCTCTGTACTTTTTTTGTCTCTGCCAGATCATAATAACACAGCAGATCAGTTCTACAATAGATCTTGAGCATAAAAACATCCTTCAAGACAGAAAATTGAAAGAATCCTGACTCAGACAAGCCAGACGTCTTGTTTGATTGACTAAAAAAAAAAAAAAAAAAAAAAACTTTTGCAGGTACTAAATCTCTGTCGACATAAAAAACAGAAATTTTTGAAATGTTTGTGTTTTCCAGGCACTTCTAATCCTGTCCCTGCAGTCTTTAACTGACTGCTGCTACATAGCTTGGTGCAACAGTGTGGCAGTTTAAAGGGGCTCTGCAGAAAAGAACTGTTTTCAACTGAAATATTCATCAAAGAGAACCTGTTTTTTTATTTTTTGGCACAGGAAAAAAAAAAAAAAAACAACTTTCCTTTCATGAAGTGTATTTTTGTCTGGACAAATAAGTTGTACTCAGTTTAGTAATATATGCATAATTCTGCATTAATCAATGGTCGTTATTTGATAAATTTGTAGAAAATTCATTAAAATATATGGATATATGATGACTTTGATAACATGTTTACCTTGAATCAATCATTTGAAAGCAGGAATGAAAGCAGACACAGACTGTAGTGGTCACTGAACATTCACATTGACCTGGAGGCTGGGGTGTGTGTGTGTGGGGGGGGTTCTCATAAAGGGCACCATATGAGTTTGTCCTGACATTTAAACTCAACAGGATCTGCCCTCTTAAATTCATGTTAACTCTTGTTTTTTACAGATGCACCTGCTCAAAATTGCCCCCGTTTTGTCGGTTCTTCAGTATTTTCCAGCCAATGGGGTTTCTCGAAATCTCCACCGCCTTTGCCGACAGTTGACTGAAAATCACCGGAGTACAGGTGAGTGACACATAAAAAAATTGTGCTAGAAGCCGCTGCCAAATTCAAGTGACTGCCTCTGTGACTCTGTGCTCCCTGCTCTCAGAAAGGGTATCATTTTTTTTTTTCCTTCTGACTTGGGCTAAGTTACTTTGCTGGGAAAGATTTTTGAGAGCTGTGAGAAAATCCTGCATCAAAGTCATTCTCAGCGGCTGCTGCTCGGGCAACCTTTAATTTTCAAATTTCGCTGAATCTATTGCGGTTCACATTTAAGAGTTGTACTGTAGCTTAGAACTCGACTCAATTTCATTTTGCTATGTAATGCCTTCATGTCCTTCTCCGGCTGCTTAAAGTTCAGAAGTGACTGTTGAAGGCTGAGACACAGAACAAATACAAAAGACAGAAACCGCCCCCAAACATTTCATGTTATTTTCTCTTTTGCCACTTTTTTTCTTTCCTTAGAGGTTGGGTTTTACTTCATGATCGGTCGAAGTATCAATCGTGTCTCTACTGCTGGCGGTTTCACTTGATTGGTGGTCAGTGGCAAGTGGTTTGGTGCTGTATTTATAGAGATATAGGGATCATTGACATTCAGTATTTGTATATATATCTATTTTTTTCCTATATCTAAAGTTCTACTGGATGTGATTACATCAATTTCACGGCTCTGGAGCTTTTACCACTCAATAGTGGCTCTCTGGCTAAACAAAAGTAAAATAATAGTATTTTAAAGTAAGGATTACTAAATTAACAGTTATCAAATTTAGATTACTTAAGTTTATAAATTTATGGCTGAAGTGCACATTGGAGACAAATTAAAGGATTTTACATCCAGCTGCTCTATTCTTCCTCCAGAACACTCTGATTTTATTTACCTAGCAAAACTTTAGTAAAAAGTCTGATCCTTTATTAGTTTAAAGCACATATTATCTTGGGATGATCCGTCTGGCATACGGCGTCTTTTGTTTTGAAAGAAATTCATTTGAGCTTCTGTAAAACATAAAAAATCATTTCACATGTTGAGAAAATGCTATTTTTATATTTCTGTTTTTATTCATGCCATAAAAGAAGAATAATTTATATTTATAAAAAAAAAAACATTATAATGAATGAAAAGCAGTTTCAAAATAAGACTAATTTTTTCGTTTAGTGGTAGGTGAAAAGGTCGGTGGTCTTTTCTATTCTTTTAAAGCCTCATCACAACCATACTTTTAAAAAAATAAGTTCAGTTGGAAAGGATTTGCCACCTGCTCCTAATCTTAATTGTGTAGCTGAAATTATATTTGCAATAGAAAGTAAATAAGCAGTAGAAATGTTTTTTTTTTTTTTTTTTTTGTTGCTTTTATGGAACCGAGTCAGAATGAAATAATGTCTAGTCATGGGGTGAGCAAACTTGTGGGCCAAAAAGGGTTCTAAAATTTGACACAAGGACCAGATCAATAGCAGATGCATGGAGTGCATCTTATTGGAGAAAGAAATACCTTGGAATCTGGAAAAATAAATGCTTTTATTTTGATTGAATACTAATGTAAATGCATTTTAAACCAGAACACTTTGGAGTTTTTATTCCAAAACAATGACTTTTGTGTCATTTTAGTGCAAATAACACCAATTAGTTGATGTCCTTCAGGGATATTTGTAGCGTTAGAGCAACGCTGTGTTCATGTGGTGTTAAAGTGATTGGAAAAATGACTGTAAGAGTCAAAAAAAGTACACATGAATGTCAGAAAAACAACAAACTTTCCAACAGCACATGAACGCGGAATACATTTCTGGACCTAAACAAAGGTCAATGTATTTAGTGCACCATCCATATGGAGACACCAGAATTACAGGGAAAACATGACATTATTCAATTGTTATTAATTAATTCCAGTTTAATAGTTTAATGGCATAAATTTGAGGTAAATTGCACATGGCATAAAATTCCAATCGCAGATGATGTCATCAGCTTATATCACATTTTGCAGTGATGGGGGCTACATTAAGCCCCCCTTATTCAAGGAGATTAGAGACCGGACACCTCTGGAGACCCCTCTCTCCAACCCCCCCGCAGCCGAAGAATGTCCGTTAATGGTCCACACTCATCATAAACACTTCTGATCATGCTTTGTAAAACATTTATTAAAACACATTGGAGTATTGATCAACATAAAGAGTTTTTTTTTTTTTCACAACAAAAGACTGTCTTGCAGAGACAGCGTAGTTTTTGACACACGAGGAGTGTCATTCTGTCTTTCTGTGTCCTAAAATCAGGAACGCAAATGATAAACACAACCTCCGGATGATAATTATCCTCCGCGATTATCCTCTTTATCATATCAGGAGTGTTTTGGCCACTTCTGAGTCAGCTGATGCCATTTCTCCATGAAGGGGCATAGAGAGAGAAGTGCAGAGATACACCTCAGCACCGCAGCACCTCCTTTGGTTGCAACAAACATTGCATTTGATGACCTTGCGACCAATGCGTCCCGAGTGATTACAAACCGCTATAAAGTATAAACCGGGCCAAGGTGCTATTTTCCATTTACAATGAGATCACTTTTGTCATTAGTGGAGAAAAAAATCCAAATTCCTTGTAATCCATCACTTGACAGTGGGAATTGATCCACTTCTCGCATAGGGAATTACTGTCTGGTGGAGATTATGAGCTGAGGCTGATAATGTTCAAGGGAATTCACACAAGACACAATAACAACATCATAGCAGTGAGCTCCTTTGAAGTTATTAATGACGCTCCTGCATTTCACGTTTAGGTTAGTTTACCACACAAATGCGGAAGATGGTCCGTGGAAAATATAAAGTTGGACATAAAGCAGATTATTTATCATAAATTCTAGGGAAAAAAAAATAGATTTGCAGTTCAGAACCAAAAAAAAAGCCTGCATGATTCATATATCGGTCCGATATCGACATGTATGCAGGAAAACCTTCAGCCAAAGAAGTTCACATTTAAAGATTTCTGGAAAACTGTTTCTGTGCCATTTGCCCTAATGGATAATGGAGTTGCAAAGATAAAAACATTAATTTAAAGTTTGATTTTAATGTCATGACCACATTACTTTCTCCTAAATGTTCCTATTTCCTAAAGGCTTAGCTCAAACTTCTATGCTCTTTAGCCCCTTTTTTAGCGTTAAATGAGTGGCAGCAGCTATTAACCGCTTTCCCTCCCCTGTGCAATGGAAATGCGTTTTTATGAACCTTTTGTTTGACACTGTGGCATGGCACAAGCTGCGTGAAGAAGCAGATTGACTGCTTAAGTTTGCAGTTTAAATTAAATGTTGCAACTTCAAAGCCAAGTTGCATAAATCGCAGACAGCCTTACAAGCACTGTTCAACAAAAACTACATTTAAAAGTGCAGTTTAGAGCTCATGTGGGAAAATAAATAACTTGCTCTTATCTTGGGAACCAAAAGAACAACTGTTACGTTTCCCTGTGCCTGATTTTCTTATTTCTTCTCACACAACACCACAGGACAAAATAAATTGGTTGCTTTTTCTTTAGATGAATAAAAAAGAAAACCTGTTCTGTTAAGTACAAAGTGCATGAGATTTACAAACTGAGAACCCTTCTGTGACTAAATTAAAGTGGACTTTATTTCTGAGGAGCCATTATTTAAATCATTTTTTTCCAACAACTATTCATTTTGTGTAATGGTTTATGGGTAAAGGGGAACCTTGATCTCGAAGTCTTGAAGGTAAGAGGAAAAAACAGCAAAGTGTCCAATTGAAAGACGAGAAATCAGGAAAATAAAACAGATGTTGTGAATATTAACTGAAACCAGGAGTAAATATGAATAAAATAAAATATAAAACAAAAAACTGCTGACTAAACATTAAAGAAAATACTTGCATTTAAAGTACAAAGTAAAATTATAAGTCATTATTTAAGACAAGAAAGCAAATTAAATATGCTGACTTACAAAAATAGAGAGAGCTTTAGACAGTTTGCATCTATTAGCTAATTTACAGCAGTTTAAGTTTCTATATTTTCACTTTTCTTGTTGGAAAAATCAGTTCCACATATTTGTCAGAAGTGTTTGCCAAAAAAAAAAATGCTGCTAAACTGCAGCCAAGACCAACACCATCTGAGTTAGTTTGTCAAATAATCTAAAGTTCCATTTGTTTATTTAACCATAAAACGTTTAATGCAGGTTGATGGACTTCAAAATCTTCACTTATTTTACACAGCAAATGTAATATCAGGAGTGGAAACTACTTAGAAACTGGGGCCCTCGAAGTGTTGGAGGCCCCAGGCAATTGCCTAATTTTTCTCAATGGTAAGTCCGTCCCTGTTGGTAAGCTAAATAAAAATTGTGATTCCACAACTTGCCCTCATCTAAAACTTGAAGCCACAATGCCACAGAGGGCTATTGATGGTTTGTACTTAAAAAAACAATATAGTAATTTGAAGTATAGAAAAAAGGTACAAGCAGCTGTCTGAAAAATCATTCAAATCTCGTTTTGTGTATTAACATTTCTTAATGTTTCATGTATCCCACAATGCACAAGTAAACACTGTTAGAAAACTCTTTGGCACGCTCTCGGAAAAATAGTCATAACATTTAACAAATTTGGTCAAGGAGCCGTTTCTGTAAGAAAAATGTAAGTCTTTGCCACTTGCCTTTGATTTATTGTTAGGGTGAACGCATGGTGTGTGCTCTTTTCTCCTAATGGATGCTCCACTTAAGCCTTTGTTTCATATTGGGCAGCTTTAATTCATGAGCAGAGAGTTGCTTTATGTGATAGAAGTGTTTCTCAGCAGCTTTCACTTAATGGCCGTAATTTAGAACAAGGTAAATCCTTGAAAAGAGACATCATTTGCATATTTGCTGATCATTACAAATTTAAATGGATTTAGCAGTTATGAAGTAATTGGTACTTTTGTGATGATGTTGACAATTAAAAAAAGTCTAGTGGTGTTTTCATGATGGGAAAAAAATGCATTTGTTGATAGCTAACTCTTACTTGAGGTAATTCTCCAATTCTATTGCAGACACAAAATTAAAAAAGATTTTTGGATAAATTTAGCCTCATAGGCTAATTCCTTGGTCTCATGTTTTATTTTGGTGCAGATGAAAGTCCATACTTAGACCTATTTACTTTGTGCTTTACTGTGTTTATCGCAACTCACTTTTAATAAAAACTTCTGGAATAATATTCTTGTTGCTGTAACTTAGTCATACGGTTTCAGTTATTTTACTGATTGTCTATGTTGTTGATGTTTCATTGTAATTTTTTTCATTAGGATCTTGCCTTTTGCAAGGCCAAAGTTGAAAATAAGAATTTTCTTCTCCAAATCTGTCTAGTCCCTGTAAAAAATAAACTGCATCCACTGCTTTTAGTACTATTTTTAGTAAATGTAGCTTTATATATACATATATAGTTGGTTAAATAATAAAAATGTATGTTTGTGGATCATAACACAATAAGGCAGCATGTGGAGTTACTTTCTTTTTGCTTGACAGCTTTCACCCCCGCCTTTGTTAGAATCTTGGATTAATACTTTTTTTTTTTTTCTTCTTTTTTTAGGTTTAGTTGTTAGTTTTACCAGCCTGAACAGCAGATCTTTCTCATTATAGCCACGTCTGGACTCATTTCTGTGACGGACTGGTGCCCTTTGCAGTTGCACTGCTGAGAGAATGATTAAAAGCAGTCAGAAGAGTCATGTGCTTCACAAAAGAAAAAAAAAAAATGCTATTGTTGACTTCTATAAGAAAAAATCTTCCACTTATTTTCCACTGACTTATTCTCTTAAATGTAGGGTGTATAAAATTAATTCTGATTATTTTTCTAAAGTGTATGTGCAAAGTATAGTGTGAAGTAAAGCAGTTTAACAAATGGTGCTAGTATGGAGAGGACTAGACTATTCAATTCAATTTTCAATTCAATTCAATTCAATTTTATTTATATAGCCCAATATCACAAATTCAATTTGCCTCATTGGGCTTCATGCCTGCAGTTTTTACAGATGCACAGATGGAGTCATAAAATATGCACAATAGGTAAAAACTAAACAGACTATAAAGAACAGGTCATCCCTGTCCTTAGACCCTCCCTCGCGGTAAGGAAAAACTCCTAAAAAAAAACCTGAGTCAGGAAAAAAAAGAAGAAACCTTAGGGATTCCCACATGAGGGAGAGATCCCATCCCAGGACGGACTAACGAGATGCTTTTTGATTATCAAAATGTGGATGAGAATTTGACTGAAAAATAGCTCTGAAATTACTCTGAAAAAGGGGAATAGTTCGGCAGGTGCTGGAAATGGGTCACAATTCACAAAAATCCAAAACATCAATTTTCTCTTTTTTTTTTTTTTTTTTTTGAGAGGTGCTTGGAATAGTTGTTGAACAAATCCCAAAATTGTCTGTCTTTTGTCAGTCCACACTGCTCTCAGTGTGTAAAATCTTGTTTATATTTGCATTCTCAGGCCCACAGTAGTGTTAGACACACATTTAATGTTAAAAGTAATAATGTGAATAAAGAATGACTCCTTATTTTTTTTACTTTGTTCTACAATTATTTAATTCAATCACTTAGCAATTGATTATTTTTTACTTATTATTATTAAAAAAATATTGATCACATTGAATTTCAAATCAATACTTAAATAAGGGAACATAACCTTGCAAAGAAACACCGCCTGCATCCAAAATGTATGTGTGCATGTAGAAAAAGAAAAAAATATATTTTTAGATTTAACAACAAAAACTGGAGTTTATCTTATCAGACAGTGAATGTTTGAAAGACACACGACATGCCAGTCAGGTGAAATGTCCCAGAAAGCGTGATCAGATAAGACTCCAAATGTCAGCCTTTCAACTGCCCAAAGATCTACCTCTAAAAAAAAATAATAAAAAAGTAGAAGGCAAGTGGCATTGCAAAAGTCAAGTTTAGCAGGTGTCTAGGAATTGTGGACATTTTCTTTATTATTGCATTTGTAGTTTGCACTATATTGAGTTGTTTTCTTCTTGTTAAATTAGACATTTTAAAAATAAAAAATAAACATGTGCAACATACAGAAAGAGGAACTTTTATTAATTTATGATTGAAAACGACATCATGTTTCCTAGCTAAGCTCTAACAGATTGTTCCTTCTGCCTACGTATAAAAATTGTAAAATACGATGCATCACTTTTTGTCATTCACGCTCTTTTAGGGTTAGTTTTTTGTCAGCTTTACAGTGTTACATCAATATTTAGAATTAGTTTATAGCACTTTAATTCCACATTAATGATTGTTTTTATTTAAGCACAGTAAAGAAATGAATTCATAAATTACTCAAATGTCACAAGTGAAACAATATTATTTATAGTTGTTTATGCTGCTTAATGAAAATTACCATAAAGTGTCTGTTTTAACAATGGAATACAAACACTTCATGTTAATTCATCAGTTTCCATCAAAGAATTCGTGAAAAAGTCGAGAGAACAACCCAGTTGCACCATTTTCCTTAGAAAAAATATCTGATTTTTACAATAAAACACCCCTACTCTAAATATATTCATATTTTAACACAATTTTCATATAACGGGAATGCGCATGACCAAAATAGACTGTCACCAAACTCTTCTGGTTTTTATCTCTACAGCTGTATTACTTACAATTGTTTGGAGTGTGAAGTTTGGCGGCCATGATTCGTTATCTCTTTTTTTTCTCTGGCTGTGTTCTCTATATGTGTGTCTGTCTCATTAGGCAGCAAGTCATCGGCACGGCTGTGGCAGGGGTCACTTCATAATCCTCCAGAGATCACTCCCATCTACAACAAGAGCAAACGACACAGCCCACAGGTCCGTGTTGTCAGGAGAGAATGGGCAATTAGGGCAGAGATCAGTGTTTAACAGGAAACCGCAGCTCTGGAAGTTTGGAACAAATTCACAAAGAGTGGAAGAAAAAAACCCAAAAAACTGCTACTTTAACTTGAAAGAAAACACTATTTTTGCAATCATAGTGAATAAGAATATAGTATATTTTATTCTGAAAATGTGAGTTTTTCCCTCATAGTGCATCAACTCTTAGTCCACACATATACACTGAATATCCAGAATTGAAATCTTTTTTAGTTAAATTTAATCAAAATTGCATCTATTGGTTGTAGTTGTAACTTATTTTTATGAATTACTTTAATTCTTTCATATATTTTGTAATTTTATGTTGTAAAAAATGACATAAATATAAGTATTGGAGCAATTTTTGATCATTTTATCCTGACTTTTGCAATAACAGCTTTTTTACCTCCGCTTTGACAACCCGTGTTAAGGTTGCAGTGCGTAACCACAATACAAACTGTTGCATTTATTTATTTAAAATGTTGTTTTTTCGAAAATCTTATTGAAAAATCAAATTTTTTCTTTAAAAACGAATTTGTTGATCAAAATAAATAACTTAACAGATCAATTGAAAAGGAAAAAAATCAATTTAAAAAAAATTGGGTAATGAATGTAAAATCAAACCTAAAAACATTCAAGATTGTAAATTAGGCTACTTTAATTTGAGACCTAAATAATTTAATAAAAATAGAATATACTTTTAAAATTAACAGTTTGACATCCTTCTAAACTCTTTTGAGCATGTTTTATGTTCTTACTTGTTAGGAGTTGAAAACAAAAATTAAACAGAATAAAATAGAGAAATATTTAAATTATGTAACCTTAATAAAATACTGTACCTTTTAAACTTTACTGGCAAAAAGTTCTTTGGTTCTTCTTCAGAACCGACATTAAGAATGCAGCAGCAGATATTCTGTTCCATCAGATTAACTTGTTCTCCTTTTGTGGTTTTATTTGTTTTTATTTCTTGTTTGTTTTGTACCATTGATTTCACTTTACTCTTGTTGTCTCCGTATTGGAACTTGGGAGGCATCCCAAACTCGATCTCGCTTGATAAATGAGGCTTTTGCTTTTAGCCTAATACAAACTGATCCCACTGTAATTCAAACTGCGATGGATTCTGAACTAAAAACTCGACTGTTTGCACCAAACAAACTTGAGTTCAGATGTAAATTGTGTTGTTTTTTTTCTCACTGAATTTGATTTGGAAAGCTTCATAGCGGCAGCTTCTGGTAAGATTGACTAATTATCCGTCTTACTCAGTGCTGCATGAAGCACATACGATTACATCAGTGTGAATCATTGGACATACTCATCTGTGCTCACACCATCAGTCACAGCTATTAGCATTGAAGTGAACAAATAAACATTATGTATAAGCTTATGTTGCTGCAGTGAAATACAACAACAAAAAAAAAGCCATCTTTGAAACCCACTGCTGAGCAAAGACGAGTTACATCTGGTATTTAGTCTGTCGCAGGGCCACACACTCACAAATAAAAAGCATGTTTTTGGACTGTGGGAGTTGTTAAAATCATGAAAGCATCAGTAATGCATGCAAACTCTGTGAGGTGAGAGCGCCAATCACTGGACCACCATGCAGCCAAAAAAAAAAAAAGAAATTCTGCCTTTTAAATATTTGATTGAAGCAGAAAGTTAGCCTTCTACTTCAAAGTTCTTGATTGCTTCTCTAAGAAATGTGTTATAAAGGAAGAACAAAAGAAGGCAGAGTCTGGGCCGTTCGGGGTTCCATTTGTGCCAAAAATATCATTTTGCGTCCACTTTTTATATCTTTGGTCCATTGTTTATATCTACTGAACACATTTATTGAACATCCATTCATGTCAATGTACTACTAAGCAATATCCTCTGCATGTCCTGTGAAACAATAGGAGCTGCCAACGCTAGCAACTGTTGCTAAGGACATTTCTGAGGACCGAATCCAAGGAAAATAGCAAATGCAAAGTTTTAAGCTTAAACATCATAAAGCAAATATAAAACTGTCATCAAAGAAGTGTGGAGATGCAGAAGATATTACTTGAATATTAAGGCAGGGGTCACAAAATATTGACTTGGGGGACAGAAATGGTCCACAGGCCACCAGTTTGAGACCCCTGATCAAAAACCTTAAAACTTAAAAGGAGTTAAGTGTTGCTTCAAAGCACATTTGTAGATTCCAGTCTCAAGCAAATTCTTGGGTGTCGTCTGGACCGTGCCAACTCTGCATGCAGCACCAACACCACCCTGAGTACTGCATATCAATGACTTGTAGATGGTTGGGGTTCAGTAGAAAGCGTGCAGCATTAGTTTGCACAGAGGGGCATATGCTAATTCCCATGCAGTGGTAATAGAAATGCTGATGTTTCTGATCCCACTGCAGCACTGCAAAAATATTGCTTTGCAAATGAATATCCTGCCACCGCAGTGCTGTGATGAAACATCTCTGTGCCACTTCTGAAACATGTGTTCACTCAGAGTGGTGACAGCCAAATATTAGATCCCTGCACATCATGAGGAAGGACACCAATTTCTTTCCCACCCTTATTATCGGTGACACGCATGTTTCTTTCTTTTGTCAGCTCCCATCCAGTTCCGGTGAGCATGATGTGAACCGTTTGACTGCCGGGATCCCGACAGAAGTGCCTTTTAAGGCACAGAAGAATTAAAATTACAGAGCAAAAGAGAGAAGCTCTGCTGGTGGTTATGTAATTTCACATCCATCAGAGTTGATTTAGCTGTTTTTAGGTTATTCTGTAAGGCTGCCCACAGCCGTCTCCCCTCGCCAACAAGATAAACAAATATTTCCACAGCAAATAAGAGCTTTTTGTGAGCCTTGTGATGTTCACTTTTTGAGGAATATAAAGTTTAAGCTACTAATTATTTTTGAGCCGCTATGAATAATAATCTTAAATCTAAATTTTCTCCTTCAGCATTTCCTTCTCCTCCCGTTTTTCTGCTGATTTGTTGGTAAACAGTTGCAGTGGGATCCCAGCCTGACTAGTCATTTGAAGACTCAGCACATTTTAACTAAAGCAGTCTTAAAAGGGAAGCTCCGTCTAACAAGCGTCTCCGTTTCACATTTCTGAATCTCATTGAGAATCTGCTGAGGATAAATCCAAATTAGGCGAATGTTCCCAACCAAGAAAGCAACAAAATCTCAGGAATTACAATTTTTCTGCGCTTTTCATTTTAGAAAATTATATTCCATTATGCTGCAACACTTTCAACAAGTCGAATTTAAAGAAAAAAAGCACAGTAAAGTGTCAAGAAAGCAGAAGAAATCGATTTAACTGAAACTTCTTCAACTATTTTCAGATCTTTTCCATTGGATCTGAGTCGTTCTGCCTGTTGGGGGCAGTGTTGCTGCATCCTTCGTGCTGTAAACCTGTTGAAAGTGCTTAACAACCACAGTATGGAGGAGGAGAAGACTCAGCTGGGCTGAAAAGAGAGGAGGCATGTGAGTGTAGGAGTTATAAGAAAAGAAAGAATGTTGGGAGGAAGAAAGAAAGAACGAGAAGCAGATGCAAACAAAAAGGTGGGAGGAGAACAGAAAAGTTTGAAAGGCTCCAAAATTATCACCATTAAGGTCTAAATCGGATGAACAGCAGAATGATGCAGTCGTGAGAAAGTTAATTATGATGCGTTTAGTTGCCGTGATTCCACTTTTCTTGCCTCATATCCGATTCTTTCCCCGTTAACTTGGAAATAAGCATCGTGACAGTGTGAAAAATCTGCCCTTTCATCTCTGCTTCAAACCAGAAATGAGTGTTGACCACGGATTCTAATTTAGAAAGGCGAAAAAAATGTTTTTTTTCTCTCCCGCTTTCAATGAAAACAAATCTACAGTGAAGTGTAGTAGTCACATTTATCTTGATGAATGCAATTCCTCTTTTCCCCTCAATCTTTCCTGCTTCCGCAGTAAATCTTTCACTTTTATTTCCTCTCCGTTTTTCATCATTCTCTCTCGACACGGTTTCCTCTCTGCTGTAGAAACAGGTGGGCATTAATGAACAACGTTAGGAACAACTTACTACAAAATAACATCTATTACAGTATCACAATGAGAGTGTAATGATTAATCAATTAATCCGACCAGATCGATCTGTCTGAGGCGAGCTGTTCATTGAACCAAAATTGACCCATACCGTTCTAAATCATGTCAAAATTAAATAAATTGTTCTCTAATCAATCATGGAATGTACCATTTGGATTAAGGCATGGGAGGTTTATTTTTCTATAAAGGTAAAAATAACTGTATCACACACATCAAAAAAAAAAAGCATCAAACCATCATTACAGTTCAGTGTGTGAAAACACTGATTTTTTTCAAACACATATGACCATACAGATTGCTTATGTTCTAATAATGTTCTGTTTGTAGTATTTTGATGTGGGAAAACAACAGTGGGATGAACTTTATGAAACTAAAATGTGGATGGATTTGATACTAGTTCTTGTTTACTTGTTTGTTTAACATACATTTGTTTGTTCTTGATTATCTTCCATTAAATACAAAGAATCTGAAAAACTTTACCTGCACTGTTCAGTAGCAGGTATTATCTGTTGAGTCACACTTGTTGAAGTTTTAGGTAAAGATGTACTAGATCAATCTCACGTCAGTGAATCAAATCGTTCAAAATTAACCAATTTCAACAATGAATCATATCATCAACCTCAAATTATGACATGAATTGTTGTTAGAAGTAATTGTTACACCCCTATATCACATTACCTGCAATGTAAGGTATTATTACATGTTTGGTAATTGATGTATCACTGTAGACCAGTGATCCTCACACATCTCTTACGAGTCAATGTCAATTTTGAAGTCAAAATTTTTATTTTATTGTTACAAATTGACATTAACCTTTCTCCTATCCTAGGCATGTTTATTAAAAATGGGGTTATCTGGACCACAAAAGACAGAATGCTGAACTTTTTCTTCTCAATGATTGTTGGCAGATACAAAATACTGTCCACCTTTGTCTACCTTTGTCACGGGAGGGAAAACACATCAATATAAGGGTGG